>CP106710.1:58903720-61403720 GCA_025503065.1 Gossypium bickii | reverse complement strand
CTGCACAGGGCTTACCCAAGTACTATCAGAAATAGGATAAATAACTCAAGCATCTAGAAGTTTAATTACCTCAGCTTTAACAACTTCCTTCATGTTGGGATTCAGTCATCTTTAAGGTTACACACATGGTTTATATTCATCTTCCATTAAAATTTTGTGGGTGCAAAACGATGGACTTATCCCTTTAATGTTAGAAATTTTCCAAGCTATGGCTATTTTATGCTCCTTTAGTACCTGTAGTAACTCGTCTTTCTCTTTGGGTTTTAGTTCTGAGGAGATGATTACTGGTAGTGTAGAATTATCTCTGAGGAATGCATATTCTAAGTGATTTAGTAACTGTTTCAGCTCCAATTTGGGCAATTCTTCAATAGAGGGTTTTAGTTTTAGTTCTTCGTTTATTTCAATACCCTCATCTTTCTTTTGTCTTAGGGATGAAGTATTAGAATTTAATTCACTTTTTATCTCCCCTATCTCATTGGTATCGACATCTTCCCCCTCACCTTGTGTAAGACACAGTTCTAACGTGTCATCATGTATGATTTCCTGAAAACAATCTTGAATAAAAAGATCAATAGCATCAATAAAACAACAGGAATCATCTTGCTCTATAGAATATCGTATAGCATCATAAATTTTAAAAATAATTTCCTTGTCGCCTACCCTTAGTGCAAGTTTACCATCACCTATTCGTATCGCACTGCATCACTGGATGTACCTGCGAAGAACCACACAATCCATCAATTTTCTTACTTAAAAGTTCTACCTGATTTGATAGCATGGTTACTGCGTCGAGGTTGAAAACACTGGCAGCCTTTATTGGCTTTGTCCTTATAACTTGCCACTGATAGTTATTCAGTGACATCTCCTCTATAAACTCATAAGCCGCTTCAGGGATTTTGTTATTTAGGGTTCCACTGATGGCTGAATCAACCAACTGCCTTGTTGAGGGGTTCACAGCGTTGTAAAAGGTTTGAACTTGTAGCTACAAGGGTAACTCATGGTGAGGGCACCTTTTTAGTAAATCCTTGTATCTCTCCCATGCATCGTAAAGTGTCTCTAGATCTATCTGCACAAAAGAAGAGATATCATTCCTCAACTTAGCTATTTTAGCCGGCGGAAAATATTTTAACAAAAAATTTTCAGTCATTTGTTCCCATGTAGTGATTGATCCTCGTGGTAATGAGTTCAACCACTATTTAGCTTTGTTTCTCAATGAAAAGGGGAACAACTGAAGGCGAATGGCATCATCAGAAATGCCATTAATCTTGAAAGTGTCGCAAAACTCAAGAAAATTTTCCAAGTGATTGTTTGGATCCTTATCCTGCAAACCATCAAACTGAACAAGTTGCTGAATCATCTGAATAGTGTTAGGTTTCAGTTTAAAATTGTTTGAATCAATAGCAGGTCTAACAATACTTGATTCGGTTCCTATTAAATTAGGTTTAGCATAATCATACATAGTACGATGAGCAGGATTTTGATTCACCGGATTTGCGGCAACTACAGGAAGGAGTGGATTATTATCAGCCATCTTCTCGATAGTATTAGTATCGTCCTCTTGCTCTTCTTCTATGTATTGTAGGCTTTGCCTTATTTCTCTACTATTTCTGCGAATGGTACCTTCTATAAAGGTCTTGACGGGTTCGTTCTAGTCATAAACTAAAAGTACCTACCAGAAGTAAATAAAATAAAAATTAGAAAAGTTAAAATAAAATAAAAATAAATTGCAAATAAACAAAATGGCTAAAGTAATAAAAAATTGGATTTTCTAATACCTTAGTCCCCGACAACGGCGCCAAAAACTTGATGGGCTCGAAACTAACTATTATTTCGACAAAGGCAAGTGCACCTATCGAACAGTAGTATAGTTATGGTGAGTCTAAAATATCGTATCCTCAAGGACTAAAATTACTAGTAATAACTATCTTTTTATTATCTAGCCTAATAATTAAGGGGATTTATTTTTAATCTAAATTTACTTGAGTAATTTAACTAAATAATTATGAACGCGACAGAGAGTGAATTTGGAAAATACTTTTAGACAACTTATATGAGATAGGCAATACCTAAGGAAGAATCCACCTAGACTTCACTTATTACTTTTGATTCATATGATTTATTCACTTGACTTAATCCGTAGAAATCCCTGATTTATGTTAATATCTCTTTCAAGACTAAAAACAACTAACTTTAGGTTGATTAATTGAAATCTCTTTCTAATTAAAACCCCTATTGTTGCATTAACTCGATCTATGGATCCCCTTATTATATTTGACTCTAATCCGACAGATTTTCGTCGCCCTATTTCTAGGGTTGCAATCATCTCCGCTTAATTGTCTTGATCTACTCTTAAATAGGGACTTTTGCTCCACTGAATATCAATAACCTGAATTATCAAAACAACAATAAAAACTCCCAATTAAGAAAAAGAACAAGTATTTATCTTATAAATCAAATAATAATAAGATCTATCTTAGGTTTCATCCCCTTAGGTATTTAAGGGATTTAGTTCATACTGATAAAGGGAAACATCTTAAAATAGGGAAGACAACAAAGTATAAGAAAACCCAAAAACTTCTAAAGAACTTGATGGGAGATCTTCAGCCTTGATGGAGATCCTTCTCCTAAGCTGTTCCCGACTGTTGTCTTGGAGTAATTTCTGCCTTCTACTCAGCGTCTTGTAACAGTCCGGTTTATACCCTAGTCGGAATAGTGGTTTCGGGACCACGAACCTGAGCCCAAATAATATTTTAATATTATTTTCTGTGCCATTGATATTTCATTAAGCATGTGGTAAATTTTCATAAGTTAATTTTTCCATCTATGTGTTTAATTTGACAAAAAGACTAAATTGTATAACTGGTAAAAGTGGCCTTTTATTTGATTAATGGCTAAAATGGTGCGGCTTTTAAGTGTTGAGGACTTATGTGGCATTTAAGCCAATCCTATGTATAGTGGACAGCAATGAATGATGATATATATATTTATATTATATGTTTATTACATTTACTTTAATAGTTAAAGTTATATTATATTTATTTTATAAGTTATGTTTATATTATAATAAAAGAACATGAGTGTCTTGTCTCATTTTATCATCTTCTTACCGAAACCACTAAAGAAAAAGAAAGAAAACTTTGGCTAAGCATTCAACTATTTCAAGCTTAAATCTAAGGTTAGTTTTTGATTCGTTTTTGATAATTTCTACGTTTTTGCAATCGCTGCTTTGAGAGTTACTAAAACCATCATGTAATTTTGTGAATTGATGATGTTTGTGTGAGATGCCATTGATGATATGTTAAGTTTTGTGATGTTTTATGTTGTTAAATGAAAGATTTAAACTTGATGAACAAGTTTTGTTCTTGAAGTTTTGATGAATTTAGCTAAATAGGGCTAAATTGAGAAAATGGCAAATTGAGGGACTAATTTGTCAATTTGATGAAAAATGTGGGCTTGTATGTGATGTATATATATTCGGCTAAGCATGTGTATAATTAGATTTTGTGAATTTGATGTTTTGAGAAAAATGGACTAAATTGATAAAATGTGCAACTGTGAGGGCTAAATTGCAAATAGCCCTAAATATGTGTCCTTGGATTGAATTGAATGAATTATTGGATAAAAGGGTTAATTCTGAATATGTTTAGATCAAGAACCGAGGAAAACGGATTTAGATAGCGGGAAAGCGAAAGTAATTGAGTAGCCGTTTTCATTCCGATATATCGAATCTGAGGTAAGTCACTATGCAAATAAATGTATATGTATGCATTTGTAATTGTTCATATGACTAATGATGATAATGAATGCTTATGAGAGGTTATGTATTTGAATTCCGAGATAAGTTCGATATAGTGACTAAGTCCGAGATGCCCCGTACAGACCTAGGAATAGATAGGATTGGTTAAGTCACGTCATAGATATCTGTTCTGTTTTTATCATGTAAGACCACGTCTGGGACGTTGGCGTTGATTTGAGATTCGTGTAAGACCCTATCCGGGACAGTGGCATCGATATTTGGTTATGCGTAAGACCACGTCTGGGACATTGGCATCATTATGATCCTTACGTGTAAGACCATGTCTGGGACATCGGCATCGTTCTAATTCATGTAAGACCCTGTCCGGGATAGTGGCACCGATATCTAAGTACATGTAAGACCTCGTCTGGGACGATGGCATTGTACTATTATTCTGAGCTTCTGAGTATCCTACCGGATTCCTTATGGTTCAACGGGCAAGTCTGTGATACAAATTGCAAATCAAGCTATGAACAAGTGTGTGATCGTAAATTCATTTCAGGTATGTGTGATTGTAAATTCATTTCCGGTATGTTGATTATACACTAATTGTGTATACAAGGTAAGCATCTATGTGATCTTATTATGATGCCATGAATGGAATTGATGATATGATATGTAAAGTTTTGGTTAGATGAGTTATGTGTTTATATGATTCTTGAATTGTGAATATGGCAAATGTGGTCAAAAGTATATGAATCAAAGCATATATGTGATAATTTGTTAAGTGATTGATATGTGCTAATGTATTATTTGCATATATGCCTCCCATGCCAAGTTTATTTGTATATGACTTACTAAGCTTTTTGAAAGCTTATTCTGTATGCGTTTTCTCAGTTTTATAGGTTGTCAAAGCCACTGAAGGGTCGGGACCGTTAAGGATTGTCATCACACTATTAAACTCATTTTGGTACCCTTTTGAATATGTATATAGCTAAATATAGCATGTATATGCTAGGTATATGTATATGTTTATGAAGTGAACTTAGCCATGTGTTTTGGAAAGTTTTAAATTGATATATGCTTGACTGAATGTGTTATATGATACAAATTTTGGTATGACTTGATGCATATGAAATGGTTAAGTTTTGGCTAAGAAAATGGATGATCTAAGCTTGTGATGATATGAGTTTTAGTTTGTAATTTGGCATGAATAAGACTAGCATTGAATGTATAGATTGAATGGACAATTTGGTATGTTTTTTTTGTCGCCATATATGCATATTATGTGATGGAAAATGTTGCTTGTAGGTGAGACCCAAAAAGGGTGGCATTACGACCTTGAAAATGGCCTATAATGTCACACGGTCGTGGCACACGGGCATGCCTAGAGACCGTGGTGGATAAGTCAGTAGCCAGCCTAAGAACACATGGCCGTGGCACACGGGCGTGCTTGGTGGCCGTGGTGGATAAGTCAGTAGCTAGCTTAAGAGTACACGGCCATGGCACATGGGCGTGCCTAGTGATCGTGTGAGGAAGTCAGTATATGACAACGGGCAGGACATACGGGGGTGTCCAGCAGTAGTGGAGGGCACACGGTCCTCTTCCACGGGCGTGTATCCCCTGTATTTTAGAAAAGTTTCAATTTTCCATGAAATTTTGTATGTGTTTCGGTTTAGTCCCAACTCAGTTTGTAAGTATGCTTAAGGTCTCGTTGACCATTTTAAGGGATATTATACTTGAGAATGATGAATGAATGTGTGAAATTCTGTTAATGCTTTTCGATATGTTCGGTAACGCTCCTAACCCTAATCCAGTGACGGACACGGGATAGGGGTGTTACACGTCTACTCGACGTCCTATCAACCTCTTCTTTTAGGTTGCCCCCTAGGGTGTTTATATAGGGTTTGAGATGCTTTACTTGGCCCACAAGTAGCCTTTTCCGAATAGAATTAAACCTAAGGTTAGCAGGGACACGCCCGTGTGACACGTCCGTGGTCGATAGTCCAGGCCGTGTTCGATCCTGTTTGTCACACACGGCCGTGTGTTCTGCCCATGTGCAGTGGTCCAGGCGTGTAGGCCCATTTTGTCCCTTTTTGGCCCATTTCTCATTCTTTTCGACTTCCTAAGCTCTCTTGAGTATAAAACATGAAATTAAGAGATTAGGAGTATCTAATTCATCAAATCCAATGGAAAATCATGCAAAAATAAGCCAAGCATGGGGTTAAAATATGTGTAAATTATGGTTTATCATGATTTATGCATGTTAAATGAATAAATGTTATGGAATGCAAATGTACATGGAAACTTGATTGTTGTTGAACCCAAACATGTTTTGAGGTTATTATGGATTATATGACTAACAAGGGCAATGAGGATATGTGTAGGGCTTGAAGTTAAATTGAATGAATGTTCCTTACATAGTTACCTCATAATAGAATGAATGGTAAGTTAAGTACCATGTTATATGAACTTACTAAGCATACAATGCTTACCCCGTTCTATTTTCCCCTGTTTTAGAGTAAATCGGAAGCTCGTTGGATTGGAAGCTCAGCAGAGTTCACTCCCACTATCCATCGGCTCATGACAGTACAATATGGTAAATCAATTATGGTTGTAATGGCATGTATAGGATATGTTGGCCATATTGGCATGTAAATGTAAATAATGCTTGAAATCTAGCCATTGGAATGGCTAGTAATGGTTGTTTTGATATACTTGTAATGTTATGCTATGGTAACTATATATGTATGTTAAGTAGTTTATCAAATCATGTTTAACACATGAATTGAACCAAGGTAAGTTAGTAAACATATATGCATGCAACGATAGGCCATGTTGAATGATGAAATTTGATTATTTGAATGCTTGGAATGGTTGGATTGTACTTGGTATGTTTTGGTGCAGGAAAATGCTAAATTTGGGTGACAAAAGAGGCTAGGAAATGACTTTATTTTTTCAACAGGGGTAGACACACATGGGTGTGTGGTCTGGCTGTGTGTCCCCTGCACCTTAAAATTGAGAAAACAAGATGCTTAGAATAGAGCACACGGGCAGAGACACGGGCGTGTGTCTCATCCGTGTGGGTCACACGGCCTTGAACACGGGTGTGTGTCTTGGCTGTGTGAAACCTATAACTAATTCAAATTGAATTAAATAACCACACAGCTTAGCACGCGAGCGTGTGGTATTGCCATGTGGCACAAGTCAAAGAGCAACGTAAATTGAACACGGCCTGAGGCACGGGCGTGTCTAAGGGTCACACGGGCGTGTGAGCCTTGACCCTTGGAAAATTTTTGAAATGTCACGAAAAATTCTTAGAGTTCCTGATTAAGTCTCGAATCAATTCTAATGCTAGTATTGGACCTCAAGGGTCCATCTAAGGGACGTTATGAATGATCTTGATTACTGAATAGTGATTGACATGATTTATCTGAGAATATTTTGAATGTTTCGGTAATACACCGTAATCTTGTTCCGGTGACGGACACGAGTTAGGGATATTTCACTCTTCATGTCATATATCAGATACTTTAAAGAAACAAAACTTCCATTTTAAAAGTGAAATAGAAGATAAATCAATGAGGTAAACATGGCTTTTTAGCATAAAATTTTAAGTGTCCTCTACTATATAAAAAATAAACTTAAAATCAAACACAGTCTATTCTTCATGTTTAATAGTCCTTGTAAACAATTGAAAGTTCAATAACCTAAAACTTGGTTCCACTCGCATGAAGATCAAGGATCCATTATATTGCACATACAATCAACAACATTCTTTGAGTGAATATAAATCTAAAGTTTTAAAGTTAGAAACCTAAACAAATGTCAAGATCTCATCTTTCAAGTTTATCCCCATACCATACTTGTCTATCAATTCATGCTATAATAAAATCAAACATAAGAAATTGTTTTTCCAAGACTTGTATGCATAAAAATAGAAACAAGCTACATCAAATCAATGAAAACATTTAACATATTCAAATTTCCAAACAATCAATAGCATACAATAGAATAAAAACAATCAAGAAACAAGAAATATAGATTCTTGTTTGCCTAAAATTGCATCAAATATTAACATCAATGAAAGCATAAATAAACAATCTCCAGAATAAAAGGAAGCCAACAAAAGTTGTCAAAACATCAATGGATCTGAGAAAGGACTAACCTTTATTGTAAATCTTTAGAAAATCTGAGATGGGTATGAATCAAAAAACCCTTCCACAAAAATAATAAAAGAAACAAAATAATATTGAGAATGTCAAGGAAAATTTGACCTCCATTATCGATGGAGTCACAATTGGAAGCTAAAGCGGATACCTTTTAGGCAAAAAAAAAAAAACCCAATAACCTCCTTTTAATAAAAGAAATTCTTAAAGAAAAATTGAAATTCATTGTGCAACTTAGATATACCTTTTAGGTATTTGAATCTTAATCTTGAAGATTCCTTTTCTATAAAAAGTTTCTTCAGGACCTATTTCTATTAAACAACATCCAGATTTTGGATATTAATAAAAAAAGAATGATTTTAAATCATTTTTTTAGGTAAAGCAAAAGCGAGAGGGAGAATGAACATACGGGCATGGATGGAAGAGAGATCAGTAATATCATATTGTGAAGAGAGGCTAGGAAAGGAAGCGCCATGAGGAGGATCAACGAGACGGAGCTTCAACTACTTTTGCATTCTCAGTTTCAACCTTGCTTCTTGTGCTATTTACTTATTCTTCTGGTTTGACCTTTTGTTTTTTTCACTTTAAGAATGAAATATTGGGCGCTTCTGATTTTTTAGTAGGTGGCCAAACCTTTTCAAATGTGCTTTTCTTTTCTTTTCGTGGTTTAACCTTTTAAAACTCCCACGTAAAAAGAAGGTGAAAATTATATACAAACACAGTAATGCACTTACAGAATTTTATTTTGGAACTAATTTGGAAATAAGGAGAGGAGATCGGAGGTAGAATGGTAAACTTAAAAATTAGAGGTAATTAAAAGGAATAAAGAATTAATAAGTATAATTTCTAACTTTTCTTAAAAATTGAGATATGATTAGATTTTGCAAACACTAAAAAGAGTTACTTAAATGTATAAATTTAAACAACTCAAAAAAGGGTCGGTGTAGTCCAAAAAGAGTATGCTTAGGTGTTTCATATAGCAACACTTTTATATAGTTGGAAAAGGCATATCCCAACATTTATACAAAGAGTCAGCCAAAGCATATGTCGACAAGTCTATCCCAACACTTAAGAATGTCTCGGCCCAAAAGGGTCGGCTTAATGTCAGAAAAAATCTAATCTTATTTAAGCGTCGCCTTCAGCATACATATCCCAACCCTTATATAAAGTGTTGGCCAAACTATATGTCGATAAGTCTATCCCAACACTTAGGAAAGTGTTAGCCAAAAGTGTCAGCATAGTGTTGGACAAATCCGACTCTTATTTAAGCCTTGTTTTAAGCATGCATATCCCAACCCTTATACAAAAAGTTGGCCAAAGTATATGTCAACAAGTCTATTCCAACACTTAGGAAAGTGCCAGCCCAAAAGTGCTGGCATAGTGTTGGACAAAGTTGACTCTTATTTAAGTGTTGACTTAGGCATACATATCCCAACCCTTATGTAAAGAGTTGGCCAAAGCGTATGTTGGCAAGTCTATCCCAACACTTAGAAAAGTGCCAGCACAAAAGTGTTGTCTTAGAACTATTTTGTTGTAGTGGTACAAGTTGAAGGCTAGAGGTCTTCTAGCTTCTAAGCATAGAATCAACTCAATTAATTCCTTGCACAGTTCAAGATAAGCCTGTGGCAGGCTTTGGCAAAGATGGCGTCGTGGAAATATGAGTCAAGGTGGAGATTTGTTAAGTATGACTCCTATTTTAGTCAAATTTGAGAAATAATCTTCCAGTTAAACTCTATTTATTTGTTTCAATCAAACTCTGATTTGTCTAGATTATTTTATTATTATTTTACCTATGAATTTAGCCTATAAATAGGCTCTTTTACAACTTTAGAAAAATACACCCATTAGAACTCATGACACATTTAGAGAATTTTGTGTTTACATTTTGGGGGTTCTTTGTTTTCGGGCTTTCGGGGTTTAGTTTTTCACTCTATCTTTTGTAATCTTTGTTCTTTTGCTATTATAATAAAATTATCCTTACTCGTGGTCTTTTATCCTCTTTGGAGGGGTTTTTCTACTTTAAACTTGTGTGTTCACTTTCTCAATTTCTTCCGCTATTTTTTACTTGTTTCTTAATCTGGTTGATCCCCAACAAATATCACCATTGCTACTAATCGAGAAGACATCACTGTGTTGGATAGATTGGATTCTGTTCAAGTGGTTGAGTTAGAGCCAAAAGATGTTCTTAGCCATGAAAACTATACGCTACATGGTTCTTCCTAGCAATTCCCACTGGCAATAGTGTGTGAGAGGAATATTCTTCTAATGGTCATGGTGGTACTAAATGAAGACACATTACCAACCTTGAAATGCTGAACCCAACTTATTTCCTGCTACCATTCTCTGTGATGCTAAAGAAGGTTTTGTCCATCAATGACTCTAGCCTATGTGTTTATCAAAAAAGAAAAGATTTGTAAGTGAAAGCTCCACTGCAGCAGATTCCCCATCGCCACAAAGAAGATAAAGATAAAAATTCAAAATGAAATGAATCCCCTCTTTCTGTTCAAGATTATTCAACTGCTACTACTTAAAATATCTCTTTTGTTCATGATTAATTTACTGTTGTTTTTGTTGTTTCTTTTTCCAATAATGCTTAACCTACTATTGTTGATTATGTTTTAATTGTTGAAAATGATATTGTTGTTATTGCCTTTGTTGAAAGGTTTAGGCATGTTATCATGAAAGTCCTTAGCTAGAATGCTAGGGTAATGGGAAATCCCTTAACAATGTTCTGATGCTCCCACCTTATTGATAGATTCAAAGTTGATTGTTGTTTTCTTATGGAAACCAAAGCTAAGCATCACTACTATCTTAAATTTTGGTTAAAATGGAATTTTGAGCATTTTGTGGGTACTAATTGTAGGGGTAGTACCCTTTTCCTTTGGCGTAAAAGCATTTATTGTTCTGTTATTTCAACAAATGAAAATCTGCTTGTTTATTAAATTAAGGATAATAACTTCAAAACATGGCTAACGTGCATCTATGGTCACCTTAAAGTCAATGAGAGGAAATCTCTTTGGGATCAACTTGTTCATTTCTCTAATAACATTAATGAGAATGAGAATTGGATTATTTTAGTGACTTCAACCAAGTGATTTCGTACAATGATAAATTCTCCCCTATTTAAATGATCTTAAAGGAGCTTCTGACCTTCTTTAATGCCTTAATTCGTGCAATTTATTGGATTCCTACAAAAAGTTCCTACTTCACTCGGATCAACAATCGAAATCTAGAAAAGGTTGTACCGGAAAGACTTGATAGGACCTTTGCTAATGATTATTTTTTCGCCCACTGCATGAATTTGTCGCTTCTAAATCTCTCGATCATTCATTTGGACCACAGCCCAATGATCATGTATACCAATAAAAGGTTTACTTTCCATCGAAGACCCTATAATTTTGAGGTAATGTGGACTCTTCACCTTTAGTGTAGAAAGATTATACAAGAGGTATAGAACTCACAAATTGAGGTATCCTCATTTTATAGTTTGGTCTATAAAATTGAAATTACTAGCTTTTCGTTTCGTAAATGGAAGAAAGATATATTCGATGATTTACATAAAAGAAAGCTTGATCTAGAAAATGCTCTAATGAAGGCTCAATCTGATCTCTCCTCTTCTCAATCTCTTGAGAAAAAAAATAGAAGAAGACATTAGAGCAAATATAGAGTTGCTTATGCAACATGAACTACACTAGATCCAAAAATCTAGAATTTAATAGAATAAATTAGGAGATTGGAATAATAAATTCTTCCATCTACGACCAAGCATAGAAGAGCGATGAATAGAATTGAAGGAGTTTATTACTCTAGTAATATATGGGTTGATAATCCCGCCTTTATTAGTAAAGTCTTCGTTAACTACTTTTAAAAAAAATCTTTTTTATGCTTGTATATGGATAATGATGCCATTCTAGAATGCTTACATTCCTTGAATGTCCCACGCTCTCCCAAAATGACTTCTTTTTTTCTCAACTAACCCTTTTCTGCTAATGAAGTAAAAGAAGTTGCTTTTCAATTAGAAGCTCTCAAAGCTTCAAGATTTGACGGAAAACCTATTGTTTTCTATCAAAAATTCTGGGTAATTGTGCGCAATGACATCATCTCTTCTTCTCTTTCCTTTCTTCGTTCTAGAGTTTTGCTCAAAGAACTGATTACAACAATCATTGCTTTCATTCCTAAAGTTAACTCCCAAGCTCTCCCTGTTGACTTCAAACCTATCAGCCTCTACAATGTTGCCTACAAAATTATCTCCAAATTCCTTATCAATCGTCTCAAGATGGTTCTACCCAACCTCATATCTAATTTTCAAAATTCTTGTGTTCCCGACCACTTAGTTTCAGACAATATAATCCTGGCCATTGAACTTCTTCACACTACTAAAAGGAAAAACAATGGCAAATGGTAGCTAGCAACCTTCAAAATTGATATGAGGAAACCCTTTGACAAGATAAATTGGGTTTTCATCAAAGATGTAATGAGACAAATGGCTTCAGTCAACATTTAATTAACTTGATTCATCGATGCATTTCTACTCTCCCCTTCTCCCCGTATCTTTTTGTCATCTGCGTGAACATTCTTTTACATGCTTCAAAAAGAGGACTTTAAAGACTCCATTGATTGCCTCCAGATGTGCGAACGTTTGGACAGGAAATATTGGAGCTCAAAGATAATAAAATTAAGCAGCGATGTCCGCAGTATACAGTTCAAATTGTAATATACTAAAATGATACAACGAAACAACCCAAGAAGTATTCCGAGGATCGTACCCAAAGAAGGTTGAATTAAATTAAAATTAGTTTTCTACACTAACATGGCTAAACAATAATAATCTAAAATTATATTCCGAAAAACCAAAATAATAGTAATTAATCAAAATAACATAATTTAACTAAAATTAAAGGCAATCAATTTAACAATTGAAATTAATCCAATTAAGCAGGCATAAGATTAACTCACTCCAGTCTTCCTAATTAACTTTAGAACTCAAGTTTTATCGAGTTATCTATTAATTGACCAGTTATTACCTCTCGACCTTTAACTAATTAACTAATCGACCAATACATGCTTATCTCTCGACCTCACTTTCTTAATCGGGATAAATTATGATTTACTCAATAAAATTATCTTTTGATCTCGTTTATCCTAAATTACTTCTTAGGGTCATTAATCCTAGGGTTTAGTCGCACACAATTTAAATCAACTAACTCGGACTCAAACCCTAATTCTTCTGTTAATTATTCATACATCCGCTCGTTTATCCCCTTACGGAAACTACCTACTCATGGATCTAAATACAATTATCCCTAATTTATATTTAACATGCAAAGTAGAAAATTAAATAGAAAATGGGGATTAGAGAATAAATTCATTTCAATGTCGATTTCCACGCGAAAGCTGGATTTCCTTTAACAATCGCAACGATAATTTCGATTGCAATTGAAAAGCAAAAATAAATTATTGAAAACCACTTAATTAAAGTCTTGGGTAAAAAATGAATACAAGTTAAACAAAGAAAAAAATATATGTTTATAACATAAAAAGGACTAAATTGAAATAAAATAAAAAACTGAAAATAAAAACCTAAATGTCACATCTTGAAATTGGGTCTAGAAGTTTCGAGGGTAATTTTGGAATAATAGCTCAAAATATGTTCAGAAATTCGAAGCATGGTAAACCGGAAATCTCTTCGTCTACGGCTTTTTGAAAACTAAATCAATTTGTGAAAATAGTGTGGAAAAGAATTTCAATTTTAAAAAAGACTATTTTGTAAAGGGGTTTAATTTAAGAGTTGTAATGCCCCAAAACATAGGAATTTGTTTTTGCATGTTTTAACACAAATACCTATCTGCTTTAGTGGCTAAGTGATTTTGTAACACCCCTAACTCGTAACTGTCGCCGGACTAGGGTTAAGAGGCGTTACTAAACATTTTCTAAATATTTCACATCCATTTTACAACACATAGTCAATCATCATTAAAACATATTGCAACATAATCATATAGTCCCTTATTGAGGTCTACAAGACCTTAAACACGTGTTAGAAAGGGGTCGGGACTAAACCAAATACTTACAAAAAATTTCAAAAATTTAAAGATTTTTCAACACTGCAGAGGTCATGCCAAAACAGGCCATGCCCATCACGGCTACCAGACATGCCCATGTGTCCAGGCCATGCCAAAACAGGGCATACCCATGTGTCCAGGTCTTGGATCTATTAATGCTATCACATTAGTATCAAATAGAGTAAAAGTACCAGTAATGACGTCTGGAGATGACACTTCCTCTCGAGCACGTATAGCATAAACTATGGCAGGTGCTCTCGCCTCCGATCTCACAGCTGTAGCGGTAGTTCCTCTTTGAGTTCCACTCACATTTTCAGCGTTTCTGGGTGGTCTACCCCTAGCCTTCACATTACTCGGTCTCTCATTTTGAACATTTTCTTTCTCAGTTAACTTTGGAGAGTCTCGAATAAAGTGATCTCGTGATCCACACTTATAACATGTTCTATTATTATACTTGCCCCAACATTCTCCCATATGTCGTCTCCCACATTGTCTACACTAAGGCTTGCTGCTTTTAATGCTACCAACACTTGATTCAATCGGGAATTGAGCTTTTGGACCAACACTTTGTCTCAGACGATCTCTACTCGGATGTCCAAATGAAGCATTTGAACGATTGCTTGCATCTCCAAATCTCTTCGTCGAAGGTTGAGAAAACTTACTCATCGATCTTTTTCTTTCATCTCGAGCTTCAGAATCGGCTTTCTTCTTTTCCTTGCTAAGCTCCTCAGCTTTGCAAGCTCTCTCAACTAACACAACAAATTTGTTTATGTCAAGTATCCCAACCAACAATTTAATGTCTTTATTCAGCCCTTCAATGAAGCGTTTACACATGGTAGCTTCGGTTGAAACACATTTCCATGCATACTGGCTCAATCTCACAAATTCTCACTCGTACTCAGTAACTGACAAACGACCTTGTTTCAGCTCAAAGAACTCTTTATGTTTCTAATCAATAAATCTTTGACTGATATACTTCTTTTTGAATTCAACTTGAAAGAAATCCCAGATAATCCTCTCTCTCGGAACTACAGAAATCAATGTTTTTCACCAGTTATAAGTCGTATCCCTCAATAATGAAACAACACATTTAATACATTCATCAAGAGTCAACGACATCTCATCAAATACTCGAATGGTATTCTCGAGCCAAAACTCAGCTCGCTCGGCATCATCATCAGCTGTGTCTGTAAATAATTCAGCCCCATACTTACGGATCTTATCCACAGGAGGTTTATTCAATCTGATCAGATCTACAACTTGTGACACAATAGGTACTTTTGGGGGTAGAGGTTGTGGAGCAGCCGGATTCATTCGAACGAACTCTAAAAATCACTCACTCATCATTCGAAAGAAGGCTTGCTTAGCCTCTCCTCCCTCACTACTATCATTCAGCCTAGATGTGGCTGGCGCTATCCCTTGAGCGGGGGCAGACGCGTTACTCTCTACATCGTCAGCAACTGCTCGATCGGGATCCATTACTATATGAAAACACATTTTCAACTGTTAGGATTCATCACACTATCATAATTATATATATATGGCATGTATAGCTAGACTCACATGTGCTACATTAGTCCTAGAAATGACTAAATCGTAGATCTGATATAATAAAATGTAACACCCCTAACCCGTAACCATAGCCAGACTAGGGTTAAGAGGCGCAACTAAACATTTTTGAATATTTCACATCCATTTTACAACACATAGTCAATCATCATTAAAACGTATTACAACATAATCATATAGTCCCTTATTGAGGTCTACGAGGCCTTAAACACGTGTTAGAAAGAGGTCGAGACTAAACCGAATACTTATGAATATTTTTAGAAATTTAAAGATTTTTCAACACTGCAGAGGTCACACGCCCGTGCAGTTAGGCCGTGTGCCTCACACGGCTACCAGACACGCCCATGTGTCCAGGCCGTGCCAAAACAAGGCATACATACTGACTTGACCACACGGCCACCAGACATGTCCGTGTGCCATGGCCGTGTGAGATTAAGCTAGCTACTGACTTGGTCACACGACCACCGGGCATGCCCCGTGTGCCACGGTCGTGTAACCTGACCAGGCACACTTCGAAGTAGCCCTTGAGTCATACGGAAAAGGCACACCCCCATGTCCCTTGGCCATGTATGCAAAATAGGTCATTTGCTAGGCCAAAATGGCACCCACACTTGGGTCATACCCACAAGCACATACAAGCCTATTTTCACACACAATTTGGCAACCAAATACATGTCAAATGATTAACATATCATCCCATCCAATCTCATTTCTAATCATGTCAAGCATTCATCAATGGCATATATCAAAGTCACCATCAATTTCTAAAATTAAAGTATAGGCTACCTAGAGCACAAAGCAACGATTTCGAAAACGTAGAAATTATCAAAAATCGAGCTTAAATCAAACTTAACCCCAGCTGAATATTCAAGGCTTTTCGTCCTCCTTTTTTTTTTTCTAATTTTGGCACCAAGAAGATGAACATGGTTTCATCTTTCTTTTTGTTTTATCATAAAAGCTTTAATAATTCATTTACCAATATACCCTTATAATATAACATATAACCTTTTATTATACTAAGGTTATTCTAGTCCATTACCATGCACTATCCCTAATAATGGGCTCTTTGCTTCATAAAACCTCTAAATTATAAAGACAACAACAATTAAGCACTTTAACAATCAGCACACAACTGTTGTATTCTACGCGATTAAGTCATTTTTGCTAATTAAGCACTCAAACCACAAAATTTTCACACAAAAATTTCATACAGAGTTAATCACATATTATAAACACAGAAAATAATTTTAAAATATTTTTCTGACCTCGAATTTGTGGTCTCAAAACCACTGCTTCGACTAGGGTCTAAATCGGGCTATTACAGATTTGGATGTGTTTGGGAGTGTCTAAGAAGTCCTGTGTTCGAGCCTGGGCTTGTACAAAATTTTGGTTTTTGGGGAATAAAACCCTTGCCTTTGGTTAGTAAGCCTTTTAAATAATTGTGGGTAAAACATGACCTAAAATGCCTACTAGTCTAAGGGGTAAGTGGCGTGTTGCATAGCCAAGAGGAATGAGGCTCGAATTTTGGTATTGGCAAGGGAATAGTTATTTTACTGCTGTGCTATGGGAGGTGATGGAGGTTGACTGAAACACTGATATAGTTGAGGTAAATTTGAATTGAATGATTGAGGGGAGTGTGATCAGGTGGAGAGATTTGATGAGAGATTTGAGGAGAAAATAAAGGGATGAGGGAAGAGGTAGTGGTGTGCCGAATTTGGACTCTATGGCACTCAAGAATTAGGCTGTAGGGGGTTCTCAGTTTTGGTTTGCTTGGTAAATGTGGTACTCTCTACCGCAATCTCTATTTTCCCATTTCTTTCTCTTTTCAATTTTTTCATTTTTCTCTCTTTAGACAAATGTGGTAAGGGTGACTACACATTCTTTAGTTGCACTTTTTGACAACCATTTCTCCTTGGCCGAATACCTTTCTTCTCTCATCATCTCCTCTTTTCTTTTTCCTTTGTGTTGGCTGAATAGGTCTTTTGTTGTCTCTACTTATTTCCTTTCTCTCTTCTCCCCTAAACCAAACCTCCTCTTCTCTCTCAAGTATTGTGCTGTTGATTTTTAGTTCTGGGTACTGCAGAAACCAGTCCTCTTCTTCTACCGATTGACTCCTTTCTTTTCGTTAAATAAATATAACACTTGAAGTTTCAGTTTTGAGTTACTAAGTGGGGTTGTGTTTAATTGTGTTTGACAACAATAAATCGAAGGTGAAAGGCTGTTCTAGTGCCAAACCCACCCTCTTTTCGCTTCTCTTACTCTCCTTCGGTAAGTTTTTTAAAGAATCATCATTTTCTTTCCTTTTTCTGCCTTATGTATTAACTGGTAACAATCGTATGACAGTTAAGGAAAGACTATGGAAACTCCTAATCAATCGTCGAAGTCTAAGATTGTGGGGAATCACCGTGGTTCGATTAAAGGTAACGCTACTCTATAAATGGATTGTTGATTTTGGGTTTCTTGTTAACCGTAAAGTAAAACCGATAGTGGGTTTGATTAACCAAAAGTAGGTTGGTGAGTGCCTGAACGACTGTTCGCGACGAATCGAAACCAAGTGTGTAAACACTGCTAAATCTTAAACCGACAAAAGCCGAAAAAAGTATAAAAATTGGCGCTACACGAGCGTGCGCTCGCTCGTGTGGTGAACCGAACACATAAAACGTAGGTGTTAGACTACCGAGGCCACTATGAGCGATTTCGTGGTCTTGGGCCATTTTGGGCCATGTTGGGTCGAAATGGGTCGTGTGGGCCCAATGGGCTTGCAGGCCCTACACAGATAAATCGCACAAACGTGGGGATAATTTTGGGCCAAGTTGTGTGAACTACATGGCTCAGCCATTTTTAGGCTATGTGGGCCGAACGAGTATGTGGGCCCGCATTATAGGCCTTGGGCCCATTTGCACTATACGACTGTTAAGGTTGTATGGGTCGCCTCAGACGACTGTGGACCTACTGATGGGTCGATAAGTACAGCTAGACCCCAAACAAATAAAATGACTGCTATGCCCTATGGTAAAATGACTATTATGCCCCTATGTTATGAATGACCATATATGAGCATGTCATGATATATGTAGGTATGTTGCATTCATGTGTGATATGTTGCATGGGATGGGATAAATATGATTGGAGGAAGTGTACTGTACTGGCAGCTCTGCTGCAAATACTGTTTAGTGCCGCAAGCGGTGCTAATTTTTGGAGTGTAGGGATGGGTGAGTGATTTTATCCCCAAATGGAGTGTTGGGCTAGATGGAGTAGAGTGTATAGACTGGATGGGTAGGACTTCTGATCGCATGCTTAATCTGTTATGGGCTGAGGCCCACACTGATACTATTATAAGCTAAGGCCCACTTTGTTACTGTAATGGGCTAAGGCTCAACTGGACTGAACTGTTATGAACTTGGGCTTAGGCCCAGACTGTACTCGCTTAAAAGCATGGTTGGCTGTTTAATTGCATGGGGTTACACACTGAGTTTTCGTAAACTCACCTCTCCGTTTATCTGTACAGGTAATCCCCGGTCTTAGGCAGATCGGTGCTGCGAGGGATTCGGAGGTGGCCACACAACCGCATTTATTTATTTAAGTTTATTTCTTATGAATTTAATTGGGTTTTTGTTATGTAATAAGGCTTCTTTAATTTTTAACTTTTAATTTGGGGATTTTACTTATCTTGGTTTACATTTGATTAGTAGTAGAACGCGGTTTTTCAAAAGATAATTGGTTTTCAAAACACCATGTTTTTGTAATTTATAATAAAAGCTTCCGCATCAAACTTGTTTTTAAAATATAGTGACAAATTAATATGATCAACGTTCTACCAAAATCACTTAAGCTTTGAAAGAATAAGACACCCTAAATTTCTATTAAGATACATAAACGAGGTTTTATAATAAGCATGGATTTTTCTAAAAAAAGATGATGTTTTCAAAAAACACTTCAATGTGATATCGCCAGATTCAGCCATAACGTCTGGGCCGGGTTTGAGGTGTTACATTTAGTGGGATCAGAGCTAGGTTCAAAACTCGGCTATGGTTTTTGGGTTTTTTCTAAAACTTGGAATATTCTAAAAAGAACTGTTCCAAACGATCTCATAAGTTTTGAAATGTTTTACCGAATGTGTGGTACATCGAGTCTCTGGCGCCGATCCTATAATTCTTTTGAAACTGTTGTTTGTTTTAAACTGAAATGCTATAAATAGAAAATACTAAGACTACTGTAGGTAGAAGACTATACTAAAACTCTCTAGTTAGTGTGAACAGAAAACTATAGTAAGACTGCGATCTACGAAAACGAACTCTGAATTACTGATAATGATTTGCATAAAATTTGCTAATAAATAACTGAAACTATAAATTGATCTACATAAAACTGTTAATTTAGATAAAATGAAATTTGATAATGAGCACCAGAGGTACTTGTGGAAAGGGTACAAGAGGCCATGGTAGAGGCCGTAGAAGGGCCCGAGCTGGGTCCCCATCTTCTGGTAACCTGCCAAATTTGGATACAAGTGAGACACTGACCTCACCAGGGACTGAGAATGGTTCGCATGATCGAGCAGCTGGGGACAACACATTGTCCCAAGCTATGTTGCGAATTCTAGATAGGGTTGCTGGGCCTAATACTGATACTGTGGGTAGTGGGTCGGTCACGAAACGGCTCCGATCTAATGGGGTTGAGATCTTTAGGGGTATCACAAAAGTTTCCCCTAGCATGGCTGAATATTGGATTGAGGCCACAGAGAGGATCATGAATGACCTCGACTGCACCCCTGAACAGAAATTAAAAGGTGCAGTGTCCTTGCTACGAGATGAAGCCTATCAGTGGTGGCTTACAGTTAAAGAGGGTACTCAGGCTGACCGATTGACATGAGAATTCTTTACGACTACTTTTCAAGGAAAGTATGTGTGCGCTAGTTATGTACATGCCCGGAGGAGGGAATTTCTAAATTTGACTTAGGAGGATAAGTCAGTGGCTGAATATGAGGTTGAATTTTTGTTATTAATTTACTATGCACATGGGATGGTGGCAACTGATTATGATTGGTGTGTTCATTTCGAGGACGACCTCAAGGATAGTCTGAGAGTTCTGATAGCTCAGCAGAGGGAGCGAGATTTTGGCACACTGGTAGATAAGGCGAAGATCGCCAAAGAGGTGAAGCATACTGAGTGTCTGAACAGAGAAAATGGTAGGAATAAGAGGGATTCAGGGCCCTCATGTTCCGTTCAGAGGCTAAATACAAAGGTCAGAGTGGATGGGCCGGTCAGAGTTAGGGCCCCTATTGCTGCTACTGGACCGCAGCCATGTGGTGGCTGTGGTAGACACCATCAGGGCGAATGCTGGAAAAGGATTGGGGCATGTTTGATGTGCGGATCATTAGAGCAGAGTATCAGAGATTGTCCACGGAGGCCCGATCAGATGCAAGCTATTGGCCGGGGTACTGTTCAGCCACAGAGAGGTGTTCAGCAGCCACCGAGAGGCTGTAGCCAGGCCAGAAATGGAAATGGTATGGGTCGTGGTCATGGAGCACCAGGTAGAGGTGCTGGTCAT
This sequence comes from Gossypium bickii, assembly GCA_025503065.1. Lineage (NCBI taxonomy): Eukaryota > Viridiplantae > Streptophyta > Magnoliopsida > Malvales > Malvaceae > Gossypium > Gossypium bickii. The sequence continues at coordinate 61,382,637 of CP106710.1, read as the reverse complement.
GCTGAGGCGAGGCAGCCAGCTCTAGTGTATGTTGTACGTCGTCGAGAGGACGCCCCAAATGTTATTACTGGTAAGTTCTTTATCCATAATGTACCTTGTATTGCACTAATTGATGTTGGGTCTACGCATTCGTATATAGCATGCTCGGTGTCTAAGACTCTGGGTATAATTGTTGAAACTACTACGAGTGGAATTATTGTGTTGAGTCCTTTAGGGCAGTTAGTTAAAGTAGACAAATTGTTTAGAGATGTACCTTTGGTGGTGCAATGAGCCATCTTTTTGGTGGACTTAATGGAACTACCTTTTGGTGAATTCGACTTAATACTAGGCATGGATTGGCTCGTTAAGCATCAAGTGATTTTGGATTGTGCTGCTAAGCGGATGGTACTGAAAACCGCGGAAGGGGAGGAAGTGGTGGTAATAGGGGAGCGTCGAAATTACCTGTCAAATGTGATTTCTGCCTTGAGGGCTGAGAAGTTGGTTCGTAAGGGTTGTGAGGCGTATGTAGGAACCCAATTTAGCCAGGGCCTGTTCCATTCAGACAAAAACAAAATAAATAAAATATTAAATAAAAACCAATGTCTTTAAACAGTCCATTTTTAGAACCCACTTAAACCCAAATAGATTAAACTCGTCGTCTGTTACAATTCCTAAAACAGCCTACTTAAAACCCAATTACAAACCCTAAAAAACCCAGACCAAGCCCAAAACATTTTAGCCCAACCTAGGGAGCCCAAAAGGCCCAGAACCAAAGTCAGAAACAAGAGTTTCTGAAACCCTAGGGAAACATTGTGCCGTAAGAGCCAGCACGTACCCAGCGCAGCCCCGACACCAGCCTCGCCTCACGCCGCATTTAGCGCACAGATGGGGCTCCATCCTCGCCTTTGACTAGCACAAAAAATGAAAAAAAAAACAGCAAGGATGGCATTTTTTGTATTTCCTTTTTATTTTCTAGGTTATAAAACCCAAAAAAAAAATTGTAAATAGGGGCCAATAGACACACAGAAAAACACAGACAGAAAATAAAAAAATATTCAAAGAAATAAAATACAGAAATTTTATCGCAAAAGGTTTACCTTTCTATTTTTTTATCTTCTACATATTTATGCATACAAATACTATTAAAAAATAAAAGGGGATAGGTTTACCTTTCAAGAGTACTGAAAAATCGAGGTTTGGCCTCCGGCCACCATTCGCGATGGCGCGTATAGCGCGTGAGGCGCATGGCCTATGAAGTTCGATGGCCACTCCGGACAGAGGCGAGGAGAATTTGAGAGCATTTGCAATTTTTTTATTTAGAAAACGGTGTTAAAATGTTTTTTTGGCCGAAATTTGATTTATATAGGCTTTGGGAACGACGTCGTTTTGGGGGTTACCTTTAAAGGCCAAAACGACGTCGTTTTAAAAGAGGGATCCACACGTTGACCCGAAAACCCGGGGAGGATCCGCGTATTTTTGTTAAAAGGTATAATTTCCATTTTAGCCCTTCTGCAATTTTGTTATTTTTAATTTCATTTAATTTCATTTTTTAATTCGGCCCTAAATGTTTGAGAATATTTTAATTTAATCCTTCAGGCTACTTAAAGGCCAATATCAGAACGGCATCGTTTAGGATACATGGCATAATTGCCTAATAAGTCCTTAAGATGTGACACGCATTTTGATATGATCATTTTACATTTTATTTTTATTTTTTATTTTATTTTTATTTTAAAACCTTTTTATTTTATGTTATTTTTTAATTATTTTAACATTGTATTAAAATTGTTTTATCATATTAATTTTTATTATTTGCATATTAATTTATTAATAGTATAAAATTCATATATATGTATATTTTTTATATGTATTATTCTTTTAAATTATTGTTATTTATCATTTTATTTGTTTAATATTATTTTATTATATATTATTTATAATATATATTAGTTATTATATAATATTTTTAAAATCTTATATATTGTATAGTACTATATTAATATCATATAAAATCTTATTTTGTATAAAATTTATTTATATTGTATAATATGTTTCATTTATATTATTTATATTGTATTTTAGATATCTTTATTTAAAATTATTATATACTATTTATTAATCGTTTTTATTATATACTATCATTTATATGTATTAAATTATTAAATTATATATTTATTATAATATTTTTATATATACTTTAAGTTTTTTTAATATATATTGTTAAACATATTAATTGTTTTACAAAATTATCATTTTTTTACTCTTTTTTTTAATTTTGTTTTGTTATAATGTTTATTTATTGTTTGAATATATTGTTATTTTATTTATTTTTCATAATTGATCTTATTTGTAGAACTTAATATCCATTTTTCGATTTTTATGCTTCCTATAGATTTTAAATTGTTCTTGCATATTTTATAACTTGTATTTATTTATTCATGTTTTTTTTATTGCTTAATATTGTTTTAGCATAATCCATTTATTATATGTATCATTCGCTATGTCATATTATTCTTTTGTTAATTGTCTATAGAATTTGTTAATACGACTCGTATTTACAGTGAATTGCTATTTGATTTATATTTTGTAATGTATCAATACAAAATCAAATTCATAACATTTTTATAAAGACACGTTTTCGCGAAATTGTCGTATTTTACTCAAAGTTTTTAAAAAACGGTGATATGTGATATTTGGGGATTTTGAGAAGGATCGTGCCCCAACTTACTGGGTTTCGATTTTTGTCATGGAATTTAAAGTATTAAATATCCCTTCTCTTTTAAGATTGAAACTTACAAATTTCAAATAAAAAACTTATTCTTGGGAATTCAAAACATTGTATCCTAACTTACTGGATATGATGTTTTGTGTCTCGAAGTAGGAATTTTCTAAAATAAAGGCATGCCTAGTTTCGAAGTCATGAAATGTTATATCCTAACTTACTGGGTATAGTATTTTATTTCTTTGAAAAAGGTAAGTCTTGATTTTCTTTCTAATAAAAGGATCATATTTTGTAATTTTTCAAATTTTCAACATTCGGACACGATTTTATTGATTAGGTACCAATTTTTTGGGCGCTATGAGGGTGCTGTAACATCCCGAAATTGGGCCTAGTAGAATTAGGCCCAATAGGCCTTGAGTGTAGTAGCTTTTAAATTTTTGGAGAATAAGAGATCAGCTTAAATGCAAGTTGGACCTATTAGGTAAGTGATTTTGGAAGGTTAGAGGGCTTCTATGAAGTCTCGGGATCAAACTTTGGCTTTAGGGAAATTTTGGTTTTAGGTGGAAAATAACCCTTGGAGTTAGTAGGTATGCTTTAAGAATAAAATATGGAGGAAAATGACACAAGTGGAGTGTGTGGTGCAGTGGCAAAGTGACGCCACATAAGAGGCGAGGGGATGATGCCATAAGGAAGGAAGGAGGTCCAAGGTTCAAGTGTTGGCTCTTGCATTTTGGTTTTCTTTTTACATGGACCTTAGAATTTGACTATATATTTATATTTAGTTGCGCATGGTTTAAGACACAAGAGGAGCTTGTGGCCAAGTGGTTAGTGGTGTGGATTATGCTACAGGGGAGCCTGGGTTTGAGTCTCGTGAAAAGCAAGGAATATTTATTTTGCGAATTGGACAGCAATAGTTTGAGTAGGATTTAAACTCTACTGACGAAGGGATCCCACATCAGAAAGATACAAAGAAGGAAGGTGAGAATCTAGTTATATATAGAGCATTCTATGAGGTGAGTTAATATACCTTGGTGGGCGTTTGGGCACAAGAGTGGTCGGAGCGCAGATTAGCACCAGATTCCTATCAGGTGTGTAACTCTCTTTACTCTAGCTGTAGAGCGGCAAATGTCGAAGTGCCAATCACGGCAATAGTAGTCACACGAGCGTACGAGCGCACGTGTGGGGCTTCGACGCGATAATTGAGGCCATCAGTAGTATTCTTGTGGTATAAGGCTGCTTGGGCCACGATGGGCCCGTGGGCCCAATTGATTAAAATTGTATGATGGTGTAGTATATAGTGAACTAGACTAGTTGAATCTTATATACGTGGCTAGATTTGTGTTGGGTGGGCCACACGAGCGTGTGGACCCGAATGGGCCGAAATCGGGTTTTAGGCCCAATAGTCCAGTATGACCGGAAATGGCAGTTGAGTCGCTCGAGGTGACATTAGGCCTTCGAAAAGGCCATTGCAGGTGCGAAATTACTGAAATCCCCTCGATAGGTAAATTACGAAAATACCCTTGGTAGGTAAAATTACTGTTATACCCTTAGGGGTATATTTAGCTGGATTATGTTGTATTATGTTTATCTGAATATGATGGTAATTCATTTCATGCGTTATACTAGATATATGGTTTGCATACATGACATACTGCATACACGAATTATTATGTCATATTGCATGGGCTTTGGGATATGATATTGATGAAAGGGGAAGCGTTCTGTTCTGGTGGCTTTTGCCAATATCAATTTCCATATATAGCAAAATTATTATCATCATCTACGTTAAAAGTAGAACTCATCAAATACACATCACTTAATAAAATGTATATATTCCTATATATATAACCGAATATCATCTTCCATGTACATATAAAGCAAGCTCTCGTAACCGAAAGTATATCTAAATACAATTCTCACCCATTCGTTAACACACATATATATATTACATGACCCAAATGAATATACAAATTATTTCATATAACCGATTATATATAAACATATCTACGTATATAGATATACATACATAAACATCTTTTAACAACTCTCATGTTTTAATTAAACAACTTTTACATCACATAATTTATCCACGTATCCGAACAACCAATTGAACAACACATTTATTTCACCATTTTAATTGCTCATTGACATCACATATAACATATATGTATAATATACATACCTTATGGCCGAATTAACAAAATTCATTTGCATAAGCTTAAGCTTACTCGATTTGTTCCATAGCTTGATTATTTCATAGTCTAAGCTCGAAATTTTAATTCACCGGTATAAAACCTGCTAGGCGTCAACCTGAATCACACACTAGCACTAAGCCTGCTAGACCCGAGGTCTTAAATTTAAACAAGGTATTTAGCCTGCTAGGCAATAAGCCCGATATAATTCACCGGCACAAGGCCTGCTAGGCAATAAGACCGAATATTCATATTACCGAACCAACTCTTTCACATTTCACATTAACAATATCACATATAATTCACATCACTTTCACATAGTGAACTCAATTAATTCAACTACATATCATTGCTAAATTACTTTAACACATTCAGCTTTGTCATATTTCAATCCACAAATTCATAATTCATCATGTATACTAAGTTATAATCGATACTTACAATATTAACTTGCTTAAAGACTTACCTCGGATATCGTCGGACATCGAGAACCGGCTATTCGTTAACTTTCGCCTTTCCCCGATCCCAGTCCGTTTTTCCTTTGTTCTTGATCTAAACATATCCAATTTAAACTCATTCAAATTTATTTATATTCAATTTAGTCCCAAAACGCATAAATAGGCAAATTGCCATTTTACCCTTGACATTTACAACTTTTACAATTTAGTCCCTATTGCACAAAACACAAAATACACATAATTTGAATTCAACCCTTTAGGGTCGAATCTTCCACATAACCATACAAGTCCATACATTTCATTTATTTTGCAATATAACCCCTCAAAAATTTTACTTTTACAAATTAGTCCAAAATGCTCAAATTCACTAAAATTTCCAATTCAAAACGTGTTAATTTGAAGCATACTTTTAATATTTTTCCATCAAGCATTACAAAGCACAAACATCCATCAATGGCCGAATATAAAACATGCTCAAATTCAAAAATTCTAACATGGGTCGACTTGTATTCTAAGCAATGATCACTAAAACGTAAAAATTATCGAAAACCAACCAATACATACCTTGAATTTAACAAGGAAAGTGCCGAAACTTAGGCTTGTTTTCTTCTTTTCTTCCTTAGCTATATTCGGCCTAAAGAACCAAAGATGATAATGGCATTTCTTTTGTTTTATTTTAACATATATTATGATTATTTCTAAATTACTTTAATAACCTTTTAATTAAAATAAAACTAACATTTATACTAAGGGTAATGGTGTCATGAACCATCCACTATCTTAAAGAATGAGCTATTTTCCCTTTAAGGACTTCATATTAAGAAGCCACTAAGAAATAAGCACTTTTCACTATAGTTTGTAACTTTTATACATTACGCGATTAAGTCTTTTTGTTAAATTAAACACACAAACAATCAAATTTTCGTACGAAACTTTCACACATAATAATTCACATATAATAAACACAGAAAATAATATCTAAAAAACTTTTTGGACTCAGATTTGTGGTCCCGAAACCACCGTTTTGATTAGGGTCAAATTCAGACTGTTACAAAACATATCAAGGACACTTTCAGCCTTGTCTCCCTGAAGTTGTAGCGGAGTAGACTGAAGACAGTAAATCTGACATTCCTGAAGTTGTAGGAAGCAGATAGAAGACATTAGTCTGATCTCCTTGAGTTGCAGTGGAGCAGATTGAAGATAGCATATTTGGCATTCCTGAAGTTGCAAGAAGCAGATAAAAAACATCAGATCTTATCTCCCTGAGTTTGCAGTGGAGCAGATCAAAAAATAGTAGTTTGACCTTCCTAAAATTGCAGTGAAGCAAATTGAAGCCATCAAATTTGCATTCCAATTCCCCTGAAGTTGCAGTTGGATTGGTAGCCATCTGACAAGACCGAGCAAAATGGGTCATTTTATAGTCTTTGCTCTATTCTCGTTACACGACAATGAGCAAAGAGTGGCAGTTGTAGGAACCCAATTTAGCCCGGGCCCATTCCATTCAGACAAAAACAAAATAAATAAAATATTAAATAAAACCCAGTGTCTTTAAACAGTCCATTTTTACAACCCACTTAAACCCAAGCAGATTAAACCCATGGCCAGTTTAAATTCCTAAAACAACCTACTCAAAACCCAATTACAAACCCTAAAAAACCCAGACCAAGCCCAAAACATTTTAGCCCAACCTACGGAGCCCAAAAGGCCTAGAACCAAAGTCAAAAACAAGGGTTTCTAAAACTATAGGGAAACATCATGCCACAAGAGCAAGCACGTACCCAGCGCAGCCCCGACACCAGCCTCGCCTCACGCTGCATTTAGCATACAGATGGGGCTCTGTCACGAGATCCTCGCCTTTGACCTGCACAAAAAATGAAAGAACAACAGCAAATATGGCATTTTTTGTATTTCCTTTTTATTTTCTAGGTTATAAAACCCCAAAAAAATTTGTAAACAGATGCCAATAGACACACAGAAAAACACAGACAGAAAATACAAAAATATTCATAGAAATAAAAGACAGAAATTTTATCGCAAAAGGTGATTTGTTTTTTTTTAATTTCATTCTACTTTTTATCTTCTATATATTTATGCATACAAATACTATTAAAAAAATAAAAAGGGATAGGTTTACCTTTCGAGAGTACTGGCTCGATTTGGCCTCCGGCCATCACTCACGATGGCACATATAGCGCGTGGGGCACATGGCCTATGAAGTCTGATGGCCACTCCGGACAGAGGCGAGGAGAATTTGAGAGCGTTTGCAAATTTTTTTAAAAACTACGTTAAAATGTTCTTTTGGCCGAAATTTGATTTATATAAGCTAATGAAACGACGTCATTTTGGGGGTTACCTTTAAAGGCCAAAACGACGTCGTTTTAAAAGAGGGATCCATCCGTTGACCCGAAAACCCGGGGAGGATCCACGTGTTTTTGTTAAAAGGTATAATTGCCATTTTAGCCCTTCCGCAATTTTGTTATTTTTAATTTCATTTAATTTAATTTTTTAATTCGACCCTAAATGTTTGTGAGTATTTTAATTTAATCCTTCGGGCTACTTTAAGGCCAATATTAGAAAGACATCATTTAGGATACATGGCATAATTGCCTAATAAGTCCCTAAGATGTGACGCGCGTTTTGATATGATCCTTTTACATTTTATTTTTATTTTTTATTTCTTTGTTTATTTTAAAACCTTTTTATTTTATGTTATTTTTTAATTATTTTAACATTGTATTAAAATTTTTTTATCATATTAATTTTTACTATTTGTATATTAATTTATTAATAGGGTAAAATTCATATATATGTATATTTTTTATATGTATTATTCTTTTAAATTATTGTTATTTATCATTTTATTTGTTTAATATTATTTCATTATATATTATTTATAATATATTAGTTATTATATTATATTTTTAAAATCTTATATATTATATAGTACTATATTAATATCATATAAAATCTTATTTTGTATTGTATAATATGCTCCATTTATATTATTTGTATTGTATTTTAGATATCTTTATTTAAAATTATTATATACAATTTATTAATCATTTTTATTATATATTATCATTTCTATGTATTAAATTATTAAATTATATATTTATTATAATATTTTTTTATATATACGTTAAGTTTTTTATATATTGTTACACATTAATTGTTTTACAAAATTATCATTTTTTTACTCTTTTTTATTTTTGTTTTGTTATAATGTTTATTTAGTGTTTGAATATATTGTTAATTTATTTATTTTTCATAATTGATCTTATTTGTAGAACTTAATATCCATTTCTCGAATTTTTATGCTTCCTATAGATTTTAAATTGTTATTGCATATTTTATAACTTGTATTTATTTATTCATGTTTTTTTATTGCTTAATATTGTTTTAGCATAATTGTAACACCCCAAACCCGGCCTAGAAGTTATAACCGGATCTGGCATGTCACATGAAAGGGTCGCTTAAAATCTGCGCATTTGTTAATTATTTCGAGTTTAAATATTTATTCACTGGTAATCCTTTATTTAACATTTTGGAAAACAATTATTAAGGGTTTAGGAAATTCCCGTATTAAACATTTACTAATAATAGGCAGTAATCAAATTAAAAGCTAAACCAAATAAAATACCAAATTTAAAGTAATAGCGGCCTTATTACAAAATAAAATCCCGAATTAAAATAAGTTCAAATTAAAACGAAGTTTACGAAAGGAATTGTAATGCATGGCCACCTCGAGTCCACCTCAGCTCTATATCTGCAGTCTAAGGATTACCTGCAAAATTTAATGGAAGGGGTGAGTCACCGAGACTCAGTGTGTAAATCCCCGGCCAGTTGAGCTTTGAGCTCTCACACCAATCATATATTAAGCATGTATGTAATGCAACCCCATCAACCTAGTATCCATCCTCCATATCTCAGGAATCTACCCAATATCTGTGGCACCTAGCTACTGGTGGTACCTAACCACTGGTGGTTCCAAACCACTAGTGACAAAAGTCACAAATAATCATATGTGGGGCCAACCCACTTGTGGTACCTAACCACTGGTGACAATCCCTTAATGAGTATATGTGGGGCCAACCCATTGTGGTACCAAACCACTGGGACGAGTCACAAAAATAAATATATATGGTACCAAACCACTGGTGACAAATGTCACAAAATATAATACGTGGGGCCAACCCACTTGTGGTACCTAACCACTGGTGACAATCCCTTAATGAATATATGTGGGGCCAACCCACTGTGGTACCAAACCACTGGACGAGTCGCAGAAATAATATATGTGGTACCAAACCACTGGTGGTTCCAAACCACTGAGACTTAGTAACAAAATATCATATGTGGGGCCAACCCACTTGTGGTACCTAACCACTGGTGACAGTCTAAAAGAGATCATGTTTCCTCCCTCTTTTCATCATACCCCAACCCATGCAACATGTCATGACATAATAATTCGTGTATGCAGTATGACATGTATGCAAAACATATATCAAATATAAGTATAACATGAATTACCATCATAATCAGATAGACATAATACAACATAATCAAGCTAATCAACCTCTAAGGGTATAAGCGTAATTTTACCTAGCAAGGGTATTTTCGTAATTTACCTATCGAGGGTATTTCAGTAATTTCACACCTGCAATGGCCTTTTCGAAGGCCTAATGTCGCCCCGAGTGACTCAGCTACCATTTCTAGTCGTACCGGACTATTGGGCCTAAAACCCGATTTCGGCCCATTCGGGCCCACACGCTCGTGTGGCCCACCTAACACAAATCTAGCCACGTATATGAGATTCACCTAGTCTAATTCACTATATACTACACCATCATACAATTTTATTCAATTGGGCCCATGGGCCCATTAGGCCCACTTCGGCCCATCTTGGCCCAAGCATCCTCAACCCACAAGAATACTACTGATGGCCTCAACTATCGCGTCGAAGCCCCACATGTGCACTCACACGCTCGTGTGGCTATTATTGCCGTGACAGGCACTTCGGCATTTGCCGCTCTACAACTAGAGTAGAGAGAGTTACACACCTGATAGGAATCTAGTGCTAATCCGCGCTCCGACCACTCCTGTCCAAGGTGTATTCATCTTCCTCCTAGAATGCTATATATATAGCTAGCTTCTCACCTCCCTTCTTTGTATCTTTTTGATGTGGGATCCTTCCATCAGCAATGTTTAAATCCAACTCAAACTCTTTCCGTCCAATTCGCAAAATAAATACTCCCTTGCTTCTCATGAGATTCAAACCCAGGCTTCCTTGCAACATAATCCACACCGCTAACCACTTGGCCACAAGCTCCTCTTGTGTCTTAAACCATGCACAACTAAATATAAATCTATAGCTAAATACTAAGGTCCATGTAAAAAGAAAACCAAAATGCAAGAGCCAAGACTTGAACCTTGGACCTCCTTCCTTCCTTGTGGCGTCACTCCCTTGTCTCTTATGTGGCGTCACTTTGCCATTACACCCTACACTACACTTGTGTCATTTTCCTCCATATTTTATTCTTAAAGCCTACCTACTAACTCCCAGGGTTTTTCACCTAAAACCAAAATTTCCCTAAAGCCAAAGTTTGATCCCAGGACTTCATAGAAGCCCTCTAACCTTCCAAAATCACTTATCTACTAGGTCTAACAAGTCGTTCTCTTATTCTCCAAAAATTTAAACGCTACTATGCTCAAGGCCCATTGGGCCCAATCCTACTAGGCCCAATTTCGGGATGTTACAATAATCCATTTATTATATGTATCATTCACTATGTCATATTATCCTTTTGTTAATTGTCTATATCATTTAATAATCGAATTCATAACATTTTTATAAAAACACATTTTCGTGAAATTGTCGTATATTATTCAAAGTTTTTAAAAAATGGTGATATGTGATATTTGGGGACTTTGAGAAGAATTGTGCCCTAACTTACTAGGTTTCGATTTTTCTCGTGGAACTTAAAGTATTAAATATCCCTTCTCTTTTAAAATTGCAACTTACAAATTTCAAATCAAAAACTTATTCTTGGGAATTCAAAACATTGTATCCTAACTTACTGGATATGATGTTTTGTGTCTCGAAGTAGGAATTTTCTAAAATAAAGGCATGCCTAGTTTCGAAGTCATGAGATGTTATATCCTAACTTCTTTGAAATAGGTAAGTCTTGGTTTTCTTTCTAATAAAAGGATCATATTTTGTAATTTTTCAAATTTTCAACATTCGGATACAATTTTATCGGTTAGGTACGAATTTTTTGGGCGCTATGAGGGTGCTAACCCTTCCTCACACATAATCGACTCCCGAACCCATTTTCTTGTATTTCGTAGACCAAAATCAATGTTTTGAAATAAAATGTTTTACAAGGTGATCCAATCACACCTAAGTAAAAAGGGATTGGTGGCGGCTCTATTTCTGTTTTTAAAAGTCGATCCCCGTTTTTATAAACTTTCTAAAAATGGTTTCAACAGCGTATTTAGCCTTCATCAGAGGTTCCATCTGTTAAAGATATTAGAATAGTCAAAGATTTTCCGGATTGCCCCCAAACCTTGAAATGGGATTTAGGATTGAGCTCCTACCGGTTGCAGCTCAGGTGTCCATTGCCCCTTATAGAATGGCACTGAAGGAGCTACTGGTACTTCAAGCTCAGATTCAAGAGTTACTGGATCAAGGGTTCATCCGTCCTAATGTGTGACAATGGGGAGCACCGGTGTTATTTGTGAAAAAGAAGGATGGATCCATGCGTATGTGCATTGACTACCGGCAACTGAATAAACTAATGATTAAGAATAAGTTCCCCTTGCCAAGGATTGATGATCTGTTCGACCAGTTTAGAGGAGCTTCGGTCTTCTCTAAGATTGATCTCCGATTGGGGTACCATCAACTGAGAGTCAAAGAGGCTGATGTTTAGAAGACAACATTTAGGACTTGTTAGGGTCATTACGAGTTCCTTGTGATGCCATTTGGACTAACGAATTCACCGGCGGTATTTATGGATCTGATGAACCGAGTCTTCCAACCCTATTTGGATCGGTTCATAGTGTTGTTTATAGATGACATCTTGGTGTATTCGAGAACTGAGAATGAGCATGAGCCACATCTCTGAGTAGTTATGCAGATTTTGAGGGAGAAATAGTTATACGCTAAGCTTAGCAAGTATGAATTTTGGCTACGAGAGGTAACATTTCTGGGCCATGTAGTATCTACTGAAGAGATTAGATTGGATTCTCGAAAAATTGAAGCTATTTTGGATTGGAAGCCGCCTAAGACAGTATCGAAGATTCAAAGTTTTCTAGGTTTGGCAAGGTATTATAGACGTTTTGTTGAGGGGTTTTCATTAATTGCTGCACCTCTGACAAAATCATTGCGTAAAGGGGTATCGTTTGTCTAGACTAATAAGCAGCAAGAGAGTTTTGTGAAACTTAAAAAGGTTTTGACGGAGGCCCCTGTCTTAATACAGCCAGAGTCTGGGAAGGAATTCACTGTCTACAGCGATGCATCACATGTCGGTTTGGGATGTGTGTTGATGCAAGAGGGTAAGGTAGTGGCATATGCGTCTTTCCAGCTTAAGTCCCATGAGGCGAATTATCTGACACATGACTTGGAGTTGGCCGCGGTTGTATTTGCACTAAAAATCTGGAGGCATTACCTATATCGTGAGAAGTGTATCATTTACACAGATCACAAGAGCCTCAAATATCTCCTCACTCAGAATGAGCTAAATCTTAGGCAGCGTAGATAAGTTGAGCTGCTTAAAGATTATGACTATTCGATTGAATACCATTCTGGTAAGTCCAATGTGGTGGTTGATGCACTGAGCCGTAGGGCTATGACGGATCTCAGAGCGATGTTTGCTCGTCTCAACTTATTTGATGATGGTAGTTTGTTGGTCGAACTCCAAGTTAAACCGTCGTGGGTTGAGTAGATTAAGGGTAAACAGTTGGAAGATGGGTCTTTGGGTCCTCATTTCCGACAGATTGAGAATGGGGAAACTTCAGATTTTGGACTAAATATCGGAGGGGTACTGTGTTTCCGTGAGAGAGTCTGTGTACCAAGAGATACTGATTTGAGGCACTCTATACCGCGAGAAGCGCATAATAGTGCTTATGCTATGCATCCCGATGGAAATAAAATGTACCGAGACCTTTGAGAGTTATATTGGTGGCCAGGTCTTAAGCAGTTAAGTTACAGACTTTGTGAGTAAGTGTCTGACTTGCCAACAGGTTAAAATCGAACATCAATTACCTTCAGGGTTGCTTCAGCCAGTAAAAATTACAATTTGGAAGTCGAAGAGGGTAACTATGGACTTTGTTAGTGGGCTGCCCCTAACGCTTAAAAAGAAGGATGCAGTATGGGTCATAGTGGATCGGTTGACCAAGTCAGCACATTTTATACTAGTTTGTACTGATTATTCCTTGCAAAAGCTAGCTAAACTGTATGTGGCTGAAATAATGAGACTGAATGGGGTACCGGTTTCCATCATATCAGATAGAGATCCTCATTTCACGTCTCGATTCTGGAAAAAGTTACACGAGGCTTTGGGTACAAGACTGGACTTCAGTGCTGTGTTTCACCCCCAGACAGATGGTCAATCTGAAAGGGTGATTCAAATGCTGGAAGATATGTTAAAGTGTTATGTAATTGATTTCCAAGGCTATTGGGAAGACTATTTTCCATTAGCAGAGTTTGCGTATAACAATAGCTACCAGTGTAGAATACAAATGGCACCGTACGAGGCATTATATGGTCATAGGTGTCGTACTTCGTCGTGTTGGACTGGGCTGGGTGAGTGGCATGTTCTGGGCCCTGAATTGGTTTCTGATACTGAAGACAATGTTAGATTAATTCGGGATCGGTTGAAGGCAGCATCAGACAGACAGAAGTCGAATGCGGATTTGAAGCACAAGGAGATTGAGTATTCTGTGTGGGACTTCATCTTTCTTATGGTCTCACCATGGAAGAAGGTATTGATATTTGGAATGAAGGGCAAGTTGAGCCCTATCGTATACTGAAATGTGTGGGATCGGTTACCTATCAACTTGAGTTACCTCCAGAGTTGGATCAGATTCATGACATATTCTACATCTCTATGCTGAGGCGTTATCGCTTTGATCCCACGCACGTGATTTCAACTGAGGAGATTGAGATTACACCGGACCTGACATTTGCGGAGGAACAGTATAGATCTTAGATCGTGATGTGAAAGTCTTGAAGAGGAAGTCTATCCCACTGGTTAAGGTACTTTGGCGCAATCACAGTTCAGATGAGGCCACGTCAACAATATCCTCATCTCTTTTGACAAGTAAATTTCGAGGCCGAAATTTTCTTTTAGGGGGTAGAGTTGTAACGCCCCAAAACTTAGAAATTTTTTTGCATGTTTTTAACACAAATACCTATCTGCTTTAGTGGCTAAGTGATTTGGGAGTGTCTAAGAAGTCATGGGTTCGAGCCTGGGCTTGTACAAAATTTTGGTTTTTGGGGAATAAAATCATTGCCTTTGGTTAGTAAGCCTTTTAAATAATTGTGTGTAAAGCATGACATAAAAATCCTGTTAGTCTAAGTGGTAAGTGGCGTGTTGCATAGCCTAGAAAACTAAGGCTCAAATCTTGGTATTGGCAAGGGAATAGTTATTTTGCTACTGTGCTATGGGAGATGATGGAGGTTGACTGAAACACTGAAGTAGTTGGGGTAAATTTGAATTGAATGGTCGAGGGGAGTGTGATCAGGCGGAGAGATTTGTGGAGAAAATCAAGGGATGAGAGAAGAGGTAGTGGTGTGCTGAATTTGGACTCTATGGCACTCAAAAATTCGGCTGTAGGGGGATTTTCAGTTTCAGTTTGCTTGGTAAATGTGGTACTCTCTGCCGAAATCTCTCTTTTCCCATTTTTTTTCTCTTTTCTGTTTCTGCATTTTTCTCTCTTTAGCCGAATGTGGTAAGGGTGTCAACACTTTCTTTAGTTGCACTTTTTGACAACCATTTCTTCTTGGCTGAATAGGCCTTTTGTTGTCTCTGTCAATTTCCTTTCTCTCTTCTCCCCTAAATCAAACCTCCTCTTCTCCCTCAAGTATTGTGCTGCTGATTTCCAGTTTTGGGTACTGGCGAAACCAGTCCTCTTCTTCTACCAATTGACTCCTTTCTTTTCGGTAACAAAGTATAGCACTTGAAGTTTTAGCTTTTGAGTTACTAAGTGGGGTTGTGTTTAACTGTGTTTGACAGTAATAAATCGAAGGCTGTGCTAATGCCGAACCCACCTTCCTTTCGGTTCCCTCACTCTCCTTTGGTAAGTTCTTTAAAGAATCATCATTTCCTTTCCTTCTTCTGCCTTATGTACTAACTGATAACAATCGTATGGGACTTAAGGAAAGACTCTGGAAACTCCTAATCAATCGTCAAAGTCTAAGATTGTGGGGAATTACCGTGGTTCGATTGAAGGTAACGCTACTCTATAAATGGATTGTTGATTTTGGGTTTCTTGTTAACCGTAAAGTAAAACTGATAGTGGTGTTCGATTGACCAAATGTAGGTTGGTGAGTGCCTGAACGACTGTTCGCGACGAATCTAAACCAGGTGTGTAAACACTGCCAAATCATAAACCGACAAAAGTATGAAAAGTGGCGCTATACAAGCGTACACTCGCTCGCGTGGTGAACCAAACATATAAAACATGGGAGTTAGACTATCGAGGCCACCATGAACGATTTCGTGGTCTTGGGCCGTTTTGGGCTATGTTGGGCCGAAATGGGCAGTGTGGGCCCAACGGGCTTGTGGGCCCTACACGGATAAACTGCACAAACGTGGGGAGAATTTTGGACCAAGTTGTGTGAATTACATAGCCGAGCCATTTTTGGGCTATGTAGGCCTAACGAGTATGTGGGCCCACATTATGGGCCTTGGGCCCATTTGCATTTTATGACTATTAGGCTTGCACGGGTTGCCCGAGACGGCGGTGGACCTATTGATGGGTCGGTAAGTACACTTAGACCCCAAACTAATAAAATGATTACTATGCCCTATGGTAAAATGACTGTTACGCCCCTATGTTATGTATGACCGTATATGAGCATGCCATGATATATGTAGGTATGTTGCATTCATGTGTGATATGTTGCATGGGATGGGATTAATATGATTAAAGGAAGTGTACTGTACTAGCAGCTCTGCTACAAATACTGTTTAATGTAGCAACTGTGCTAATTTTTGGAGTATAGGGATGGGTGGGTGATTTTATCCCCACATGGATTGTTGGGCTGGACGGGTAGGATTTTTGATTGCATGCTTAATCTATTATAGGCTAAGGCCTACACTGATACTGTTATGGGCTAAGGCCCGCACTGTTATTGTAATGGGCTTAGGCCCAGACTGTACTTACTTAAATGCATGGTTGGTTGTTTA
Organism: Gossypium bickii; assembly: GCA_025503065.1. Lineage (NCBI taxonomy): Eukaryota > Viridiplantae > Streptophyta > Magnoliopsida > Malvales > Malvaceae > Gossypium > Gossypium bickii. Next base: position 61,365,875 of record CP106710.1, on the reverse strand, counting down.
ATTTCATGAGGTTACACATCGAAGTTTCAGTAAACTCACTCTCTGTTTTATCATGCATGTAATCCCAGTCTTACGCAGATCGGTGCTACGAGGGATTCGGAGGTGGCCACACAACAGCATTTATTTGTTTAAGTTTATTTCCTATGAATTTAATTGGGTTTTTGTTATGTAATAAGGCCTCTTTAATTTTAACTTTTAATTTGGGGATTTTACTTATTTTGGTTTACATTTGATTAGTAGTAGAACGCGATTTTCCAAAAGATAATTGGTTTTCAAAACACCACATTTTCGTAATATATAATAAAAGCTTCCACATCAAACTTGTTTTAAAAATATAGTGACAAATTAATATGATCAACGTTCTACCAAAATCACTTAAGCATTGAAAGAATAAGACACCCTAAATTTCTATTAAGATACATAAACGAGGTTTTATAATAAGCATGGATTTTTCTAAAAAAAAATGATGTTTTCGAAAAACAATTCAATGTGATATCGCCAGATTCGGCATTAACGTATGGGCCGGGTTTGGGCTGTTACAAGAGTAGCTTTAATTTATTATACCAAGTTTTAAAATCAGCCATTTATCCCCCTTTCACCCTACTTTTAACGTGAAAAAAAAAGAAGAAGAACACCTATCTCCCATTTTTCTTTATGTCTTCCATTAGAGAGAAAAACCCTTAAATTTCATGTAACATCCTAGATTAGGGGTTATGCGTTTGTGCATAATTCATGAGTTAGTAGGTTTTGGCAGTGTTGGAAGTGTATTAAGGGTTTTTAGAATTTTAGGATGGAAGAAGAAAGCTTTGGAAAATTATTGGGTTTTAAGTAAAAAGAGGAGCTAGGTAAATGAGGCTTTAAAAGAAACTCCGTGTGAAGCATGACACAAGGAACCATGTGGTAAAATGGCATGTTTTATGAATTATGAATGTGTTATGTGAATTCTAGAAATAAGGAAATGTATGGAAATATATGGAAATGTATGGAAGTGTATGGAAATGTGTGGAAATGTGTGGAAATGTATGGAAATGTAAGGCAATGTATGGAAATGTAAGAAAATGTAAGGAAATGTAAGGAAATGTATGGAAATGTATGGAAATGTAAGGAAATGTGAGGAAATGTATGGAAATGTAAGGAAATGCAAGGAAATGTAAGGAAATGTCTTGTCTTGGAAATGTAGGAAATGTCACGAAAATGTAAAGGAATAAAGAGAAAAGTGAACATTTATGGAAACTAGGAAATGTAAGGAAATGATTCAAAAATGGAAAGTGAACATTTCTGGAAACTTGGAAATGTAAGAAAATGGCAAGTATACAGAGCCGATCGAAAATTTTAGGAACCTTAGAAATGACTTAGAAATGTCAAGTTTTAAAGTTTAAAATAGGAAATTAAGGTAAGGTGGCCTTAAAAGAAAAAGTTGGTGAAATTTGACACACAAACAAAGCTTGGAAAAGTGGCTGAAGATGTCACTTAGGGCCTATAGAAATGGCGCCATATGCAAGAGGAATGGGCACAGGTTCGAGTCACTTGGGAAGCAAATAAGGAGGTTTTATTTTTGCTTCCGTAAGACCGAGGTGGACGACACATGCTTCTAGAAAGGAGGTGTTTTATTTTCATAAATATTCGATTAAAAAGGTGATAAATAAAGGATTTTTAAATTGGATTATTTTGAAGAGATAAATGTTGGATTAAACTCTTTTATTTATGATAATTAAAGGATAAAGTTATCAAAATAGAAGAGTGGTGTCCAAGTGAGGACTCTAGCCTAGTAATTTGGCTATAAAAGGAAAAGAGAGGCCATTCAAGCATTATTTACTCTTCCTTGATAACCTCTGCGAATTTTTTCTCTGCAACCCCTATTCTTTTCTTCTTCATTCTTCTCCTCTCAATATTCCAAAAGCCGAAAGCTTGCTAAGATCAAGGCCATAGCCGAAGGTTGAAGTGAAGGTGCAATCGATTTCTTTAAATAATGGTAAGATCCAAGTTTGGTTTCCATTCTTTTATACTTTAGACTTATCGAAATCTAGGGCTAATTCCATTAATGTTCATGGTTGCGAAACCTTGAAGAGATCTTTCGGGATTTCTTGAGTGTCGACTACAAGGAAGGAGAAGTTCTTTTCCGAAGGTACACCGTAGGCCGCGTGTCCCCTAGTTATTCGGTGAATTTCGGGATTTAAGAATCTAAGGTAAGTCATATTTAACATTCGGCTAAGGGTTATTTGTTGTGAAAAAATGTTAGAAATTGATCTAACATGTAGTTATAGGGATTTCGACAGAGGGATACAAGGATTTCGGGATTTGAGAGTTTCAAGGTAAGTTTTAAGTATACTAATCCTACTAGGATTTGGATTTATAGCCGAATGGCTCTTTACTAAGTATTAAATGATTGAATGTAGAGAATTAAGATCTAAGGCATTAGATCAAGCTTTTCGGGATTTGGATTGGAAACCTTAAGTGAATCAGGTGTGTACCCACACTAACTCTCAATATATTACGGCAATTATTTTATATATATATATATAAATGTGCTTGCGAATAAGAATGTGGCTAAGTGCCACAAATGTGGTAAAAGTACCCAGGTACGTTTCCTACTTCCGATAGGATTACAAATATGTTATATATATATATATTGAATATGTAATATGAATGAGAAATAAGATATGTATAAATATTTGGGGCATATGGGATATTTGTGAAAGGGGAAGAGTAGGTGTTGACTTCGGTCTCACCAACGAAATATGGTGACTACGGTCACATTATTTGAATATGGTAACCGGTTACATTATCTCAAATTGGTAACCGGTTACATTATTTGAATATAGTGTCTAATGACACAACGTATATGGGCGATGAGCACGTCGACTGCAGCGGCTGCCTTCGATGGTGTGTAGCGGATGGAGGGTTGACTTAGTAGTCCCCACGGTGTGACTAGCAGGTACGGGTGGTGTGTAGCGGATGGACCATTAGGATTGGGTTTGGGGTTCATCATCATGTATTGCATATGAATATAAATTGATTTGAACTTGTATGCCTGAAATATTGTTTGTTAGTTGGTGTACACATTGAGTCTGTTGACTCACCCCTTTGAGGGACTATTTTTCAAGTGATGAGCAATAATGGACCTGGATTTTTTGAGCTAAAGGTGGCCATGCATCACTTGAAGAATTTATTTAGAATTTGGACTTCACATTTTCTAAGTACTTTTAATTTTATTTTTGGGTTATTTGATGTAATAAGGCCCTAAGGCCCAAGAGGATTTCTATACTTTTACTTTACGTTTAATTATTATGTTACGAACTATGTTGTTTTAAAGTTAACTAAAAATTTATTTCCTTAAAAAAATAAACCCTAAATTTATTTTGTCACCCTAGTTAAATTGGATTTTAAAAAAATTGATTAAATGGGTTTCCAACCTAAGCCCAACCCAAACCAATATTTTTTTCTAAATTTTACAAATTTTTCTCTAAGTAACAAAGAATTTGAAAACCGGTTTACTCAAGGAACATACCAGATCCGGTTCAGGCTCGTGGGCCGGGTGTGGGGTGTTTCAGCTTGGTATCAGAGCCTAATTTTAAACTCTCGGCCTGTGGGCTAAGGCCCAAAATGTTTTCAAAGCGAGCTCAAATGATTTTCTTTGAAAATAAGCAGGTTTTCGGCATGGCACCTCGCCTCTCGACCATGATCCACTGTAAGTACCCCTAACCATTTGGGTGATTATGTGAATTATGTTATGAACATTAGAAAGGTAGAAAAGGCATGGAACGTAGAATAGTATGATAGGAACTTGAACCCTAGGATTAGACTACTCAAACACAAAACACATAAGACTTAATACACTAAACAAACCTATGGCTAAGTAAGTCGAGCTAGGGTGTGGTAACCCCTGTGCGCATGTCTAGGAATGGTTTCGGTGGGAGCTTGGTACTTAAGCGATCGCGTGACTCACCTCCTCTCCACTCGAATCCTACAGTGCGTAGCTTTGGTTCACCCCGACCAAAGAGGGCTCGGTCATAGGCCAAACATAATGACTAAAACCCGAAAGGGAACTAGCCATGTTTAAAAAAAAAAAAAGAGGAGAACAAAACAACAAACCCTAGTTTTAAAATTATTAAAACTTTATTTTAAATTTGTAAAAACTATCTTTACAAAATTTCCCGAAAAATTTCTGATTTGTGAAAATTACAAAAATGCCCTTAGTGGTAAAATTACCAAAATGCCCTTGATTTACAAAATGTCAAACTTTTCAACGGTCTTGCTAAAACTTCATTATTTTATAAATGTTCAAATTGCAAACTATCAAAAATATCTTTATTTTGGAAAATTACGAAATTGCCCCTAACTTACAAAATTACCAAAATGACCCTGATTTCCAAAATTTTTGCAACATCACCGTTTTGGAAAGTAAAAGTCTCAAAAAGAACCCTAAAAGTTTTATAACTTCTAAAATATCCCTGATTTGTTAACATTTACAAATTTACCCCAGTTTGCGAAAAATTACCGAAAGACCCCTAAGGCCAAAAATTTCCAAAATACCCCCGGATTTCAAAATTTTTCCAAATTACTCCGGGACTTTGAAATTACCAAAATACTTTTTGACAAAATCACCAAGGAACTTTTTCTTTTGACAAATTACGAAAATACCCCTGTAGGACAAAATTACGAAAATACCCCTGGGTAGTGGAAAAACAACAACAATGAAAACTACAACATTTCTCTGAATGAACGAAAGTTCATAATTGATTGATGGATGTATGAATGTATAGACTGTGTGCATGTATGAATACGAAAGAACCACTTCTAAAATTCTTTCCATAAAACTTCTTCGTGGGTAATCAGTGGAATAAAGACAAATTCATAAAATTCTCTTAAATCAGATTAAATCGCGACGTTAGAAATAAGTTCTAGGGGATGTGAACTTAGAGATTGTGCCTAGAAAGTATGATGGTTCTATTAAGATCAGAGTGCGCAGCGTAAGCATAGTGCGGTGAGAAGGATGGTAAGACTGTTAGTAAGTAATTTCGAGGACGAAATTATTTTTAAGGAGGGTAGAACTGTAACATCCTAGATTAGGGGTTATGCGTTTGTGCATAATTCATGAGTTAGTAGGTTTTGGTAGTGTTGGAAGTGTATTAAGGGTTTTAGAATTTTAGGATGGAAGAAGAAAGCTTTGGAAAATTATTGGTTTTAAGTAAAAAGGGAGCTAGGTAAATGAGGCTTTAAAAGAAACTCAGTGTGAAGCATGACACAAGGAACCATGTGGTAAAATGGCATGTTTTATGAATTATGAATGTGTTATGTGAATTCTAGAAATAAGGAAATGTATGGAAATATATGGAAATGTATGGAAGTGTATGGAAATGTGTGGAATGTGTGGAAATGTATGGAAATGTAAGGCAATATAGGAAATGTAAGAAAATGTAAGGAAATGTAAGGAAATGTATGGAAATGTATGGAAATGTAAGGAAATGTAAGGAAATGTGAGGAAATGTATGGAAATGTAAGGAAATGCAAGGAAATGTAAGGAAATGTCTTGTCTTGGAAATGTAGGAAATGTCCTGAAAATGTAAAGGAATAAAGAGGAAAGTGAACATTTATAGAAACTAGGAAATGTAAGGAAATGATTCAAAATGGAAAGTGAACATTTACGGAAACTTTGAAATGTAAGAAAATGGCAAGTTTCTGAGCCGATCAAAAATTTTAGGAAACTTAGAAATGACTTAGAAATGTCAAGTTTTAAAGTTTAAAATAGGAAATTAAGGTAAGGTGGCCTTAAAAGAAAAAGTTGGTGAAATTTGACACACAAACAAGCTTGGAAAAGTGGCTGAAGATGTCACTTAGGGCCTATGGAAATGGCGCCATATGCAAGAGGAATGGGCACAGGTTCGAGTCACTTGGGAAGCAAATAAGGAGGTTTTATTTTTGCTTCCAAAAGGCGAGGTGGACGACACATGCTTCTAGAAAGGAGGTGTTTTATTTTCATAAATATTCGATTAAAAAGGTGATAAATAAAGGATTTTTAAATTGGATTATTTTGAAGAGATAAATGTTGGATTAAACTCTTTTATTTATGATAATTAAAGGATAAAGTTATCAAAATAGAAGAGTGGTGGCCAAGTAAGGGACTCTAGCCTAGTAATTTGGCTATAAAAGGAAAAGAGAGGCCATTCAGCATTATTTACTCTTCTTTGATAACCTCTGCCGAATTTTCTCTACAACCCCTATTCTTTTCTTCTTCATTCTTCTCCTCTCAATATTCCAAAAGCCAAAAGCTTACTAAGATCAAGGCCATAGCCGAAGGTTGAAGTGAAGGTGAAATCGATTTCTTTAAATAAGGGTAAGATCCAAGTTTGGTTTCCATTCTTTTATACTTTAGACTTATCGAAATCTAGGGCTAATTCCATTAATGTTCATGGTTGCGAAACCTTGAAGAGATCTTTCGGGATTTACTAAGTGTCGACTACAAGGAATGAGAAGTTCTTTTCAGAAGGTACACCAGTAGGCGCGTGTTCCTAGGTATTCGGTGAATTTGGGATTTAAGAATCTAAGGTAAGTCATATTTAACATTCGGCTAAGGGTTATTTGTTGTGAATAAATGTTAGAAATTGATCTAACATGTAGTTATAGGGATTTAATGAGAGGATACAAGGATTTCTGGATTTGAGAGTTTCAAGGTAAGTTTTAAGTATACTAATCCTACTAGGATTTGGATTTATAGCCGAATGGCTCTTTACTAAGTATTAAATGATTGAATGTAGAGAATTAAGATCTAAGGCATTAGATCAAGCTTTTGAGGATTTGGATTGGAAACCTTAAGCGAATCGGTGTGTACCCACACTAACTATCAATATATTACGGCAATTAATTTTTTTATATATATAAATATATAAATGTGCATGCGAATAAGAATGTGGCTAAGTGCCACAAATGTGGTAAAAGTACCAGTGCACGTTTCCTACTTAAACGAGGATTACGAATATGTTATATATATATTTTGAATATGTAATATGAATGAGAAATAAGATATGTATAAATATTTGGGGCATATGGGATATTTGTGAAAGGGAAGAGTAGGTGTTGACTTGGTCTCACCAACGAAGGTGTTGACCGGTCTCACCAACGAAATATGGTGACTACGGTCACATTATTTGAATATGGTAACCGGTTACATTATCTCAAATTGGTAACCGGTTACATTATTTGAATATAGTGTCTAATGACACAACGTATATGGGCGATGAGCACGTCGATCGCAATGATCGCCGATGGTGTGTAGCGGATGGAGGGTTGACTTAGTAGTCCCCATGGTGTGACAGGCAGGTACGGGTGGTGTGTAGCGGATGGACCATTAGGATTGGGTTTGGGGTGCATCATCATGTATTGCATATGAATATGAATTGATTTGAACTTGTATGCCTGAAATATTGTTTGTTAGTTGGTGTACACATTGAGTCTGTTGACTCACCCCTTTGAGGGACTATTTTTCAAGTGATGAGCAGTAATGGACCGGGTCGGCGGAGCTAAAGGTGGCCATGCATCACTTGAAGAATTTATTTAGAATTTGGACTTCACATTTTCTAAGTTTATTTGATGTAATAAGGCCCTAAGGCCCAAGAGGATTTCTATACTTTTACTTTACGTTTAATTATTATGTTACGAACTATGTTGTTTTAAAGTTAACTAAAAATTTATTTCCTTAAAAAAATAAACCCTAAAATTATTTTGTCACCCTAGTTAAATTGGATTTAAAAAAAATTGATTAAATGGGTTTCCAACCTAAGCCCAACCCAAACCAATAATTTTTTCTAAATTTTACAAATTTTTCTCTAAGTAACAAAGAATTTGAAAATCGGTTTACTCAAGGAACATACCAGATCCGGTTCAGGCTCGTGGGCCGGGTGTGGGGTGTTTCACTTCATCTTTCAAATTTTTGTCTTCATTACTCCAATCTCTTGTTTTCTATCATCTTCAAAACAATAAACCTCCCCAGAATTACAAAAAGAGCATCAAGAACACCATTGATTTTTCTATTAATTAACTTGTGGATTTTTCAAATCACCTATCAAACATTTTCCCCTCAATCAAGGTAATGTTTTGTTTTGCTAATAGTTTTTAATGTAATCTAGCAGTTTAAATCGAGTTTTTATCTATTGAATCAGAGGTTTTCTGTAAATGCCAAAATTTGGTGCGTTAATATGAAATTGATGTTCCAAAGTGCTTTCCAACTCATTTTGATGTGATTAGAAGGTCTCTAAACTTTTCTTAGAGTTTTGTTAAAAAATTTTAAGATTTTGTTAAGTTTTCATAAAAAATGACCATTGTGCATTGAAATTTTGGAACCATGATTCTAAGTAGTTTAGAGTGGTTTGAAGTTTGAGAATCATTCTTAGGTAAGTAATTAGATGGTTGGAATCGGTTTTAAGCAATGTGAATGAGTAGGAATTGAGATTTTTGTGTTTTGGCTATGCTAGTCGAAAATTTCAGTTCTAAAACGAGCTAGGTTAGGCCTGCAAATTTGGTTGCTTTAGGTGAGCCTATGATTGAATATTAATTGTGTTTCTTTTATGATTATTTTGATAAAGAATCGGAACCGATGGAGCCTTCGACTAGCAAGACAAAAGGAAATGAAAAGTTAGTTTAGGTTTTCGGCGACTAGGCGAAAGTGCGAACAATAAGTGTTTGGAATTGCTACTTGTGGACATGATTCATAGTATTAAATGGGAGCTTAAGAGTAGCCTAGACCCCCTACACTAAGTTTTGAGTGTAAGCTTTCTTAATTTCCTCATTTAATTTGCAAATTATGTGATTACGTGATGTGGATTAAGTAATAGGTTGTGACAATGCGACATGTGATATATGTTGTGATAACAATTGTGGAATGTTTTAGCTGTTGGCATATTAAACATGTTGAACGATAGTGATGATGTTGTGTTAATGATGTAAATGTGTAGTGAAAGTGTGCAAAAAATAGGAAGTATATATACGTATTTTATTGTGTATATTTTGGCATTGTGACCTCTTGAGACCGTTGGATATAGTTGGCATGCCATAGGATTTTGTGAGTACTCACCCATTGTGTTGTAATTTGGGGCGTTGAGGCCCGAAATAGTTTTGGAGAGATAAGGGAATGTGAGCTCGACTCCATTCATCGGGATATGTTGGTGTGTTGGAAGGTGTTAGCTTGTTGCTACACTTTTGGGATATGTTCGACTCCTCGAGTCAATGGTGTGTTGGAGATCCGTGTATTCAATGTGTGGTGGTAAAGCCCACTTATATGTTTCATAGCCTCAAGTGCAAATTTATCATTAAATGAATGATTATGAAATGTGATGTATGTTTATTTATTTGTGAACATTAAGTTAGATGAGATGGTAGATAATGTATAAATCTTTAGTATGTCACCATAGTTAAAAATGTATGTAAACATGTTTTGGTTGCTCTCATTTAATGTATGATATCATGTCTATTGGTGGTTTTTTCGATCATTCACTGAGCCTGTTAAGCTCACACACTCCATTCTAAACCATTAGAGATAATTAACGTTGCGGTGTGAGCGGTGCGGAATTCCAAAGAAGTGATCCAAGTTAGGCTTTAGTTCTTGAGTAGGTGAAACTCATATTATTCTTTGAACTGTGGGAATAAAGTAATGTGGTAGACATTTTTGGTTATTATTATAATTATGTCTTAAATAATTAATATGATTTTAGACTCCTAAGAATTGATGGATGTTTGATATTATGTTATTGGTTTGTCTTGGCTTGAATTATTAAAATTGCTATGAACTTCAAATATCAACATTTTGATGTCAAATACTAAAGTTATGGATGCATGTTGAAGTGTTATGTGATTGAATATGTTAAATACCCGGTTTTGCTGTAATTTTTGTTGATTTGTGCAGAGGTATTGATAATTGGGACATATGTATCAATACCTCGATGTTGTAAAAAATGTACAGGAAGTCGGTAGCTTAATTTGGTATCGGTACCCTTCTTCGAGTATCGATACTCGGGGTGAAAATATAAATACTTTTTTCTTTGTATCGATACTTTATTTGGTTCCATTATTTTGCGAAGAAATAGACTACTAGAAAGGTACCGATTTTTCTAATGGTATCAATACCTATATTCATAAATATCGATACCTGAGATTGAGTATCAATACATATGTGATTTCTTTGGGAGTTTTTGTTAGATGGTCCCCTAGCATGATTAACTTGTTATTAATGTCAATAAACATTTGATAAGTAGATTTAAACGTTGCCAAGGTGTTAAAAACTAAATAGTCCCCTAACAATTTGAAAGTGACGATGGTTGCATGTATTTGAGATTGTGTGAATATGCATGAGTTTGATGTTTGATGTAGCGTCCTATTACTCGGGCTCAGTGACTGGGCTAGGTATAGGGTGTTGTACTAAACCTAAACTAAGTGGCTCACTTGGCAAAACCCCCCAAAGTTGGGCTAAACACTCCTATTTATAGCAAAAAATGTTTGGCCTAATTAAGTTAATTACAACCTTCAAAACTGATATTTATTGATAAAACACCCTTGATTAAATTATGGTTGTTCATCACCCGGTGTCACAACACCACAGGACCGGAGTCATGATACTGCCTTCTAGCTTTGAAGTTTGGTGTTGAAACACCACAGCCCGGTGTCGTAATGCTGTCATCGTCCGTCGCATTCTCAACCTGAAATTAATGTTCTGCACACTTGAGTAACTCGTTAGTTCATCCATAGGTCCATATAGGCCCATTACGTCATCATATGACTAAAAAAATGCCTAAAAATGCTTATTTTGTGAAATTTAAACTTAAACTAATAAAAATAAACAAACATAATAAAAACATGTAAAAGAGCTAGAAAATAAGCTCGTTAAGTGCCAAAAAGACTCTAATTTTTCACAACAAATTATGATAGATTAAACTCCCCCACACTTAAGTTGTTACTTGTCCTTAGGCAACAAAATAAAAACATATAAAATCCGAAAATAGAAAAATAACTAAAAGGTGCTTGAGCATGCTGAATACATGAGACCGACTCGGAACAATATAAATAAGACAATGTGAATTAAACACATAATTCTATCACGATATATAATTTACTTCTGATTTTCAATATCAAACATGTTAGTTCACTAGGTTACAATGCAAACAAGTGCAATAATGTCAATCATAGTATTCCATCGAAATAAGCACACAATACAAATGGTCAGAAATGTCAATACTTAGTTTAATTGTCATCCAAGAGTCGTATCAATTAGGTTACATAGGACTTTTCGGCTTGTAACCAAGAGTCGTATCAATTAGGTTACATAGGACTTTTCGGCTTGTAACATTCTGCGGCTTAGGTTAGTTCGAAATTGAAGAATTGACTCTACAAAATGGTTTAAGAACGAAAATAGTTTGGCACATTATATTAACCCTGATACTACCCCAATTATATTCCTTAGCTGACCACCTTATATCCACTTCTCTCATATTCCATTTATCTACATTTCCTATGGTACAATACAGTATTCATGAGTTCAATCATCTTAGCAAGTCTTTTGTACAAAATTGAGTATTTTTTTTCTATTTTTGGATTTTCTATTTTTCTTTCTTTTTCTTTTTTACCCATTTTGCTTTTGTTCATTCAATATTTTCGTGCTTGGCTTTGGCCTTCAAAAAGTTTTTCTACACTTGGTTTTTCTTCCTTCACACGCAACTTTGCAATACTCTTATACTCACTATACTATACTATCACTTAGTTTTCACTCTCAATTATTTTGAAATCTTTGTGATGTATCTACCTAACTCTCAATATTAATGGCTCGACGTCTAAGTTCGTGTTGGGACCAAAATGAAAAAGGATTAAGAAGTTATGCATTAAGCTCAAGGTTTCATTTAAAGTTTATCAAGAAAATGGAATTAGGTTAAAAACTCAGGTACTAGGGAATTTACATACGGGGTTGGCTTTTTAGCTCTAGTGGTAACCAAACAATGCCTTAGGTAATCCCTAAATGTCTAAATTCATGGAATCTCCAACCACTTATAATTCAAACAAACACATATGTTTTTTATACACTTATTTACATTTGGTACACTTAACACACTTTTACCTATTTCCAATGTAACAAAGTGAACTAATTAGTTTAATACTAAGTAACCTAATATCAATTATTATTGAACCAAATTTACAATTTAAACAAAAAATGTTATTTACATGATCCTAACCAATCACTTGTATTTCTACAAGCTTGCGCACAAACAAGTACACAAAAATAAAATTTTAACTACTAAAACAATTAAAAACAAGTAATAGAAGTTAGAAGTTTTGAAAACTTCTGAAAATTTCTATGTTACCCCCCACATACACAGAGTTTATTTGGCACATTGTTCCTAATGTGCACTCAAAAGATACGAAAAAGGAACTACCCAATTTAAGCGTCAAAGTTCCTCGAGTGTGGTCGAGTTGTCCACCTTGTACCGGTTTAGCTCCAAATTGTTGTGCCACATGAGTTTTAGGGTTCCTACACAGAATCAACACAATTTTTTTAATATAAACTAAATAAAGCAAAATAAAATTAAAACCATCCAAGTTAAAATTATACAGTCCCAAAATAAACTAAACTAAACTAAACTAAATTAAAAGTTCAAAAATTTTACTCAGAACCGGATGTCGGTTGATTCTCTTCAATGATCGGATCCTTCCCACGACTCGTAACTATCTCAGTAGACCTCATACCTATAAATTAGATCAGTCTACATTGGCTTTGGTTGCGAAACTTACTCCTCCGGCTGATGGGTGTAACACCCCTAACCCGTATCCTTTTTCGGAATAGGGTTTCAGAGTGTTACTGGAACATTCAAAACATTTATCGATTAATTCAGGCAAATTACAATTCATTCAATGAGGTCATTCATAATGTCCCTTAAATGGACCCTCGAGGCCCAATATGAGGATTAGAATCAAGTCAAGACTAAATAAAAGCTCAGGGAATTTTTCGTGAAATTCCAAAATTTTCCAAGGTACAAGGCTCACACACCCGTGTGGTCCAAGGGACACGCCCGTGCTATAGGCCGTGTTCAAAACTAGGTAACTCTCTGACTTGTGCTACACGGCCATGCCACACGCCCGTGTGCTAAGCTGTGTGGTTAATTAATTCAATTTGAATTAGGTATAGGTTTCACACGGCCAAGACACACGCCCGTGTCTCTGCCTGTGTGCTCAATTCTGAGCATTCAGTTTTCTCGAATTTAAGGTGCAGGGGACACACCACCTAACCGCATGCCTGTGTTGCCAGGCCGTGTGTTACACACGGTCTAGACACATGCCCGTATGTATACCCGTGTGGACAAAATAAAGCTATTTACAGCTTTATTTTTCACCCAAAAGTTCACCCATGACTTGCACTTGAATCACACATACAGATACCAACCATTTCAAGCATTCAAGATGAGCAAACTCTATCATTCAACATGATATATCATCACAAGTTTTCAGGTTTACAATTTTACTCTTTAATAAGCATACTTGTTTCCCTTTTCTTGATCAAACAATATATATTACCTATGTTATCACCATAACAAGAACTTAAATACATATATGCATGTACCAAAACAGAATCATCACTAGCCATTCTAATGGCTAGATTACAAGCATCATTTACATTTATATGCCAATATGGCCAACATATCCTATACATGCCTTCACAACCGTAATTGAATTACCATACTATACCGACATAGGCCAATGGATAGTGTGAGTGATCTCCACCAAGCTTCCAATCCAACGAGCTTCCTATTTACTCTAAAATAGGGGAAAAATAAAATGAGGTAAGCATTACATGCTTAGTAAGTTTGTATAACATGGTACTTAACTTACCATTCATCTTATTTTGAGGTAACTATGTAAGGAATATTCACTTAATTTTACCTCAAGCCCTACACACATCCTCATTTCCCTTGTTAGTTATATAATCCATGATAACATCAAGACACGTATAAGCTCAATCAACAATCAAGTTTCCATGCATATATGCTTTCCAAAACATGTATTCATTAAGCATGTATGTATCATCTCTTATTATTACAAGTATAGCTTCATAGTAGTTCGTTTCGAGTTTAGATCATTTCATGTCAGGATTTTACTCATTTCGAGTAGTAGTACACTCATGGTGTACAAATATATAATCAAGGATGAACACTCTCATCAAATAATTTCCATGTACAATTATCATCTTTTCATATTTTCATACGTCACTAGTTATAAATTATCATTTCCTTGTATTTCATGTAATATCCTTTTTCATGTCATATTTCATATCATTCCATGTCAATTTGTCTTAAATTCATATTTGCCCTTCCTAGAGCTTTAGCCACTGGATTTATTCAAAATATCGATGGATACACAGGTAGTACACTTGAGGTGTACGAATCAGAATATGTCAATTCGTTTCCAATGATACCTGTATGGTACAATTTTAGAGAGTACACTCTCAATCCAAATATATGTAAACGATAGGATTACTAGTCCAGGCTAAATCCTTTTTACGTCATACACTCTAAAGAGCTTGATTTGAATTACCCGTCCGGGCTAAATCCAATCCATAACATCTGCTCGAGAGGACTTATATCAGGATTACCCGTCCAGGCTAAATCCTATCAGAATTGTGGTCAAAGGATTACTCATCCAAGCTAAATCCCATCAGCAACAAATATAGGACCTCTTTCGTTTCGGGAAATTACATATCCATCGATTTTCAATTTATATAACCGGGATTTAAACACTTTTCAAGCATTATCTAGCATTTGATTGTTTCTTACCTCTGTAACATTTATGTAATTTGAGTGGAACACATTCCACATTCATGTCAAGCGTAGAAGCAACATTTTATTTATTTACCATTTCATCGGGCATTTTCATTTATCGGGCTTTATCGAGTAGGTGATCATTTCTCATATTTATGACATTAATAAAATTTGCAAACACTACATTTAAATCAAGCATAAAAACATATACAATTTGGTTACACGAACTTACCTCGACAAATGTTCGTGTACATAAATCCACTAATCTGACATTTCCCTTGTTCTAACTCTGAATTTGGTCTATCCGGATCCAATTTGGCCATGAAAGTCTCTTTTCTCTCTCTTAGGGTTTCCGTGTTTATTTTGGGGAAGAAGATGACATAAAATAAGATGATATCTTTTATCATGTTTTTAATTAATAAGTATTTTACTATTTCCAATTTAGTCCCTAGCCTTTTTCTCAATTTCCATGGATGAATCATCCAAAAATATCTACATAATTTTTATTAATGGTCTAATTACCATATAAGAACCTCTAGTTTTGAATTCCATAGCTATTTGATCCTTATAGCTACTAGAATTCAACTTTCGCATTTTATGTGATTTAGACCTTCTCGTAATTAAGCACTAAATCAATAAAATTTTTGTATCAAAATTTTCACATGAATTTTCTAACATAATACGGCCTAATAATAAAATAAAAATAAATTATATTTTAGGCTCAGATTTGTGGTCCCGAAACCACTGGTCCAATTTCACCAAAATTTGGGCTGTTACAACTCCCCCTCTTAAGAAATTTTCCTCCTCGAAAATTTTACCAGTAAAAAGATTCAGGCATTACTTTCTCAGGTTTCTATTCGGTTCCCAAGTAGCTTTCTCTATATCATATCATTGTCCAAGAACTTCCACTAAAGATACCTTTATGCTTTTCGTTTCTTTCACTTCACATGATAGAATTTCAACCAGTCACTCGTTGTAAGTCATGCCAAGATGAATTTAACATTTATCAAAGCAATAACAGATAATGAGTCTGATCGATTTTGTCATAACACATATACTCATAAAAGCATTATGGACTCAGTAGAACTCAGATAATAATACTAATCAATACACATCAAGTCTAAGTCTTTTCCATAATCTTATATGACTCGATAGACCACGAGCCTAATTTGCCTATACGGCCAAAACGGGGAACTTTCTTCCATGGCGAAACTTTCAAAAATATTTTGCTGCCAATCTAAAACTCCCTTTCTTTTCATTTTAGATTTGTGTCGAATTTCTGACGATCAAATACTGCTTTTAAACAGTCTTAGATCATTTTCATCTTTCTTCGGTTTCGAAGAATCAAACCTATTACATGTATCCTCTCTCACTGAACTCTGTCCAAGATATCGGAGTTTTACATTTGTGACCCTATAAAACCTCGTATAGTAAAATTTTGTACTTGACTGTAAACTATTATAATAAGCAAATTCAACCCGAGGCAAATACTTTTCTTGATTACCTTCAAATTCAAGTACACAACATCGAAGTATATCTTCCAAAATCTGAATCATATGTTCAGATTGATCATCCGTCTAAAAATGAAACACGATACTAAAATGTAACCGTATACCCAGAGTTTCTTGTATCTTATTTTAGAATCGAAATATAAACTGTAGATCTTTATTAGGAATAACAGAAACTAGCACCTCATATAGTCTATTAATCTCAAAAGCAGATAATTCAAGCAATCTATCAAGCGAGAAATCCATTCGTGCCAGAATAAAATGTGCAGGCTTTTTCAAACAATCAACAATTACTCAAATAGTATCTTTCTTTTTCATCGACAGGGATAATCCCAATATAACATTCATGATAACTTTTTCCCATTTCTATTTCGGTATTTTCTCTGGCTATAACCATATTGAAAGTATCATCTTTATCTTGTTGATACACCCAACATTTAATTATAGATTCAGAAATACCACTTTCATTCCGAGCTATTAATACATTCTTTTCAATTCATTATGCATTTTATCACTGTGATCATTCATGTAAAATTTTCAGTACAAGCTCTAATTTCTTCAGTACACAGACTCTGCCTCTGAATAACAGATATTTATTGAATCTATTCTAAAATTTAGAATCAAAAATTATTTCTCACTGTATTCATTTAACTTACAACTCATTATCACTTTTCTGAGTTTCACTGTTCTGTTGCAGAAACATCGGTTAAGCTTTATACTCAGCTAAAATTATTCTTTCATTCAGACAATAGCAATCGAGTATCTATTGCTCATAAAGCAAACAAAGAATTTTCTACTCAATAAATCAGCAATCATATTTACTTTTCCTGAATGATAATCAATTACCCAAATCAGGGTCTTTCAATAATTCAAGCCATATACACAATCTCAAAGTCAAATCTTTTAGCAACATCAGATACTTCAACTTTTATAATTGGTGAATATATGGCATTTTTCACCAAACAAGAAATGTTGCCAAATTCCAATGCAAAAAACAATACCTGTCAATTCTAGATCATGTATTGGGCAATTCAAAATCGATAATTGTCGCTCCTATATCATATATTGGGTAATTCTTTCCATGTAGTTCTTAACTATCTAAATGTATAGTATATTACTTTGCCTTATTACATCAAATCACAATCTAGTTCCATTCAATGTTGCATTACTGTAATAACAAATTATTTACCCAATTCAGGCTTAATCAGAATCAATACTTTGATAAAAAAAGCTTCCAACTGGTCGAAACTTTACTGATATTTATCAGTCCATTCAAATCTTACCTCTTTCCTGAAATAACTGGGTCATCAATATAACTATCTCAATTGTTAACATTGAAGCTTTGAGTTTTTCCAAAGCCAGAATCATCAGATAGATTTTAAACCATAGTGCAATATTATGACCGACATTTCAACCATATAAATAAAGCAACACTTCAATATCAATGGTGTACCTCAACTTGAAAGAGGGAAAATTGAAAGTGTCCCCAGTAATAGCCAATGTAGTAATACAGTTTCTATAATCTGTGACCTCTATCACCATAATATTTATTATGGTAGTGAATGTAATTACCTCCGAATGGTAAATATATTTCACAGATAATCTAGGTTTACATACGAAAGAGATTGTTGATATCTTAGAGAAAATTCAGAAGAATAATATAACACATACTCAATAGAAACCACTGTGATAAAAATAATATAACTTGCACATTTGCAATTCAGGGCTCCAATTAGTAGAAGTAGAAAATAGTATCACATCAATCTTATCATCAAATCTTATAACATTCATGATGAATTAGCAACCCAAGTAAAATAGAGCAAAACCGCTCATGAATCAACTAGACTTTCAGTAATTCCATTTCTCATGATTTACTAGTCTTTCGATACGATGAATATTGCATCTGCACATGCACAATTTCATATACCCCTGAGCATAACAGGACTTATAGATTACCCAGGAGATGTTGTTGTAATATACCCAATCATCACAGCTGTATTCAAAAATCTTTGCAGTTTTATCACTATTCCACTGACCCATAGAATCATCAATAATATTATATTATTCAGCTCACTGAAAGAGTCAATTTAGAAGAATTTTTGGCTAATGCATTATGTAATCTGGATAAGTCAATTACTCATGAATAACTTCTTCTTTAACAATGACATCACATATTCAGAAAAATCTTTAGAAAAATCTAATATCTCTTTAATACCGTCTTTACTTATTAACCCGTTCTCATTTTGACTACATCATTAGTCATTCAGCCTTTGAACTCTTTAGTTCTACATTCATGAGCTTATTCCATATGAATCTTCTGAATTTCATTGTATAAAACTATACTAGTGAGGGGGTGGAGATCGTAAGCCTAAAAAATTAACTTTCATGTCTATATGCTCATATAACATAACATTTATCATTTTCATGTACTATAAAACATTTATTCGTACCTTCTCGGATTCTATTTCATCATCAGTAACATTTTACTTAGATACTTGAGTATCTCTTTCAGAGTCATCGAAATTAGCTCGGTTGAAAAGCATCTTTGTCTATTTGTGAAATAATTTTCATCAAAATCGGGAGATATCACACTATCACAAGTTATATAATGGCATGTATTTCTAGACTTCATATATGCTACATTCAGTCCGAGAACTGACTAAATCGTAGCTCTAATACCATAAAATTTAACACCCCTAACATGTATCCTTCACTAGAACAGGGTTTCAGAGCGTTACTAGAACATTCAAAACATTTATTGATTAATTTAGGCAAGTTTGTAACAATCCAATGTAGACCCTAGTCGGAATAGTGGTTTCGGGACCGCAAGTCCGAGTCAAAAAATATTCTAATATTATTTTTTGTGTCTATTGTATGTGATTAAGCTTGTGTGAAAGTTTCATGAAATTATTTGTCCATTTGTGTGCTTAATTTGACATAAGGACTTAATTGTGAAAGATGCAAAATTTGCACGCTATAAGTTAAAAGTACCTAAATGTCATGTCTTTATAAAGTTGGTGGCCTTATGTTATAATTAAACCATTAACATGGTTGATGGACATTAATAACCTTGAATTTATATATGTTTTATATGTTTATTTAAGGTTAAATGAGTAAATGAATTAATTAAGTTAATATAATTAAATAAAACACAAAAACAAGCCATTATCATCTTATTTGTGCTAAAAGTGAAGAAAGAAAAAGTTAAGTTTTACATGTTCAACATTCGGCCATGATCTAAGCATAAATCGGCTATGTGTTTTTGATCGATTTTTGATAATTTCTACGTTTTTGTAATCGTTGCTTAGTGTTCTTCAAAACCCATACTTCAATTTTGTGAATTGATGAAAGTTTTGAAATGTGCCATTGATGAATCCATGAGTTTTGTGATGTTTGATGATGAAATATGAAATATATGTGTTAGATTAACATGTTTTATCTTTGGAGTTTTGATGATTTTAAGTATTTTGGACTTAATTCAGAAAATAATATTTTGAGCTACTAAATTGTGAAATAAATAAAATGTATGGATTTGTATGAACCACATGACTATTCGGCCAAGCATGGGTATAAGCAAATTATGTGTCTTTTGTGATTTTGTGAAATGGGGACTAAAATGTCAAAATATGAAAATATGAGGGCTAATTTGTAAATTGCCCTAAACATGTGTTTTTGGATTGAATTGAATGAATTAGTTAACAAATGAGTTAAATTTGAATATGTATAGATCAAGAACCGAAGAAAACGAACTTAGATAGCGAAAAGTCGAAAGTAATTGAATAGCCGAATTCGTTCGTTTACTCAAATCCGAAGTAAGTCTATATACAAAAAAATGTATTTACAATGATATATGTATGTTCATATGAAAATTTATCATGTTGAATGTATATGAGATGATGAGTACATGAAATCCGAGGAAGAATAGATGGTATAATAAAGTCCGAGAAGGCCCGTACGAACCTAGGAATAGATAGGATTACATATGTCATGACATAGGTTTTCGATATGTGAGATCATGTAAGACCACGTCTGGGACGTTGGCATTGATAAGAGATTTACGTGTAAGACCATGTCTGGGACATTGGCATCGTATTTGATTCGTGTAAGACCCTATCTTGGACAGTGGCATCAATATATGAGTACATGTAAGACCACGTCTGGGACTGTAACACCCCTATCCTGTGTTCGTCGCCGAATTAGGGTTAGGAGCGTTACCAGACATATCAGAAACATTCATAACATTTCATACATTTCATTCATCCATCATACATACAATGTCCCTTAAATATGGTCAACGAGACCTCAAACATGCTTATCACTCGGGTCATGACTCACCTAGAACACATACAAATTCCATGGAAAATTTGAAACTTTTATAAAACTTAGAGGATACACACCCGTGGAAGGATACCGTGTGCCCTCCAAAGCTTCTAGACACCCTCGTGTGTCCTCCCATGTCCATTTACTGAATATTTCTCCACGTTCACTAGGCACACCCGTGTGCCATGGTCGTGTACTCTTAGCTAGCTACTAACTTGTACACCACGGCTAGCTGACACCCCCGTGTCGAGGCGACGGTCTTTAGGCACGCCCGTGCGCCTCAACCGTGTGACATTATAGGCCATTTTCAAGGCCAAAATGTCACCCACTTGGGTCAAACCTACAAGCAACATATATCATCCCAATTCATTTACATATAACCACCAAAATATACCAAATAGCCATCCAAATCATGCATATTTGACAGCTAAGGAAATCACATAACAATGCATTCAATATCCATTCCATCTATACATTCAAAACCAATTCCAAACATACCAATTTGCATGACCAAGTCTCAATTATGCCCAAGCACCATTCATCTATATACTTACCATCTCATAACCATTTTATATATCAACTAATCATACCAAATCAACATAACATATCACATTCCTTTAAGCATATTACCAAAACATAACTAGCCAAATCACATGGCTAAGTTCACTTAACAACTCATATCAAGGACTAGCCTATACATGCCATATCTAGCCATATACATTTTCAAAGTGTACCAAAAAGATTTTAGTAGTGTGATGACGATCTGTGACGGTCCCGAACCTTCAGTAGCTTTGACGACCTATAAAACGGAGAAAACACACACAGAGAGTAAGCTTTCCAAAAGCTTAGTAAGTCAATATACAAACAAACTCAATACATAAAGCATGTAAACATATAACCACATTGGCACATTTCTTCTACAAAGCAAATTTCTCCCATTTATACCTTAATTCATATTCTTGGCCAAATTTGCCACATTTATCAATTCAAGAATCATATACACATAGCTTTTTCATTTATGCTTCCATGTAACATATTTATAAACTATCATACGAATCATTATAGTAGATCATAAAGTCACTTACCTTATATACACACTTGGTGTATAATTAACGTACCTGAATCGAACATTCATTTACTCAATCTATCAAAGCTCGGATTTGCCATTCGTATCTCAACTTGCCCGTTGAACCATAAGGAATTCAGTAGGATACCCAGAAGTTCGGAATAATCGTACAATGCCATCGTCCCAGACGAGGTCTTACGTGTACTCAGATATCGATGCCACTGTCGCGGATAGGGCCTTACACAGATCAGTACGATGTTGATGTCCCAGACATGGTCTTACACGTAAGGATCATAACAATGCCAACGTCCCGGATGCGGTGTTATACGTAAAGCTTATATTGATGCCAATGTCCCAGACGTGGTCTTACACATAATCAGATATCGATGCCACTGTCCCAGACAGGGTCTTACACGAGTCTCAAATCAACGCCAATGTCCCGGACGTGGTCTTACATGATAAAAACAGAACAGATGTCCATGACATGATTAAGTCAATCCTATCTATTCCTAGGTTCGTACAGGACTTCTCGGACTTAATCACTATATTGAACTTATCTCGGAGTTTAAATGCAAAACCTTTCATAAGCATTCATTATCATCATTAATCATATGAACATTTACAATTGCAAACATATACATTTATTTGCAAAATGACTTACCCCGGATTCGATATATCGGAATGAAAACGGCTACTGGTTTACTTTCACTTTCTCGCAATCTAAGTCTGTTTTCCTCGGTTCTTGATCTAAACATATCCAGAATTAACCCTTTTATTCACTAATTCATTCAATTCAATCCAAGGACATACATTTAGGCCTATTTGCAAATTAACCCTCATATTTGCACAATTTATCAATTTAGTCCATTTTTCTCAAAACATCAAATTCAAAAATCCACACATACACTTACTTAGCTGAATATATATACATCACATACAAGCCCACATTTTTCATCAAATTCACAAATTAGTCTCTCAATTTGCCATTTTCTCAATTTAGCCTTATTTAGCTAAATTCATCAAAACTTCAAGAACAAAACATGTTCATCTACCACCAACCTATCCTTTAACACCTTAAAACATCACAAAGATCAACATATCATCAATGGCATAACTCACAAATATCATCAATACACAAAATTGAGACATGGGTTTTGTAGCTTTCAAAGAAACGATTGTAAAAACGTAGAAATTATCAAAAACGGATCAAAAACTAACCTTGAATTTAAACCCTCAAATGGCCGAACCTTAACAAGCTTAAGTTCTTTCTTTTTTTTCTTTGTAATTTTCGGCAAGAAGATGACAAAATAATGAAGCCACTAACTCATGTTTCTTTTATTAAACTAATATAACTTACAAAATAGTATAATATAAATTTAACTTATAAAATAACAAATAACAGCATAATCCTCCATACATATAAAGACATAACAAATAAGCACCCTTTCAAAAAACATGCAAATTTCATATTTAATGCAATTTAGCCCTTTTGTCAAATTAAACACACGAACAGACAAATTAGCTTACGGAAATTTAGTATCTACTTAGTCACATATCAACGACACAGAAAATAATATTAAATTATTATACAGACTTGGATTTGTGGTCCCGAAACCACTGTTCTGACTAGGGTATAAACCGGACTGTTACAATTCTCCCCCCTTAGGGATTTTCGTCCCCGAAACTCTTACCGTTAAACAGAGTCGGATATTGTTGTTTTACTAAATCTTCAGGCTTCCAGTAGCTTCTTCAATCCCATGTCGATTCCACAGTACTTTTACTAGCGGAATTTTCTTGTTTCTTAACTCTTTCACTTCACGAGCTAAGATACGGATCGGTTCCTCTTTGTAGTCATATCAGATCGGATTTCAATTTCAGATAGGGCAATTACATGTGACGGATCGGATCGATATCTACGAAGCATCGAAACATGAAATATGCTGTGTATCTTTTCTAGCTCAGAGGGTAACTTTAATCTATAAGCACCAGGCCCGACATGTTTAATGATCTCATACGGTCCGATGAATCTCGAACTCAATTTGCCTTTACGTCTGAATCGGAGTACTTTCTTCCATGGAGAAACTTTCAAAAATACTTTGTCACCGATTTCAAATTTCATATCTTAACGTTTCAAGTCGGCATAAGACTTCTGACGATCAGATGCTGCTTTCAAACAATCTCGGATTATTTTCACTTTATGTTCTGAATCTTTTATCAAATCAACCCCATGTAGCTTATTTTCACTAAGCTCAGTCCAATACAGAAGTGTACGACATTTACGTCCGTACAAAGCTTCATATGGTTCCATTTTGATGCTCATCTGAAAACTATTATTATACGCAAATTCAATCAAAGGCAGGTACTGTTCCCATGCACCATGAAACACAAGTATACAACATCTTAACATGTCTTGAAGAATCTGAATAGTTCGTTCAGACTGACCATCTGTTTGTGGATGAAAAGCTGTACTGAAGTGTAATTTCGTACCCAAAGCTTCTTACAATTTCTTTTAGAATCGTGATGTAAACCTCAGATCTCTATATGACACAATAGATAGTGGCACCCTATGCAATCTCACAATTTCATAAATATAAAGCTCAGCTAATCTATCAAGTGAGTGATCAGATCTTACCTGAATGAAATGAGCAGATTTCGTTAATCTATCAACCACGACCCATATTGCATCTTTCTTTCTTGGAGTTTGAGGCAAACCAGAAACAAAATCCATTGTCACTCTATCCCATTTCCACTCAGGAATCAGGATCGGTTGTAACAACCCAGACGAAACTTGATGTTTGGCTTTCACTTGTTGACAGGCTAAATATTTCGAAATAAAGTCAGAAATGTCTCGTTTCATACCAGACCACCAGTAGTGTTGTTTCAAATCATGATACATTTTAGTGCTCCCCGGATGAACAGATAGACGACTATTATGTGCTTCATTCAAAATCAACTGAATCAACTCTGGATTTCTCAGAACACAGATACGATCTCGGAATCTCAAACAGTCATCAACCATTTGAAATTCAATTTCGGGACTCACTTCACACTGGGCTCGTTTCACTAACAATTCATTATCAGACTTCTGAGCATCACATATCTGTTGTAAGAACAATGGTTTTGCTTTTAATTTAGCTATAATAGAACTGTCATTAGTCAAATCCAACTGACTACTCAAAGCACGTAATGCAAACAACGATTTTCTACTCAGAGCATCTGCAACAACATTTGCTTTACCAGGATGATAATCTATTACAAGCTCGTAATCTTTTAATAACTCAAGCCATCTTCTTGACGCAGGTTCAAATCTTTCTGAGTTATTAAATATTTCAAACTTTTACGATCTAAAAACACTTGACATTTCTCACTGTACAAGTAATGACGCCAAATCTTTAGCGCAAACACAATCGCAGCTAACTCAAGATCATGCATCGGATAGTTCCTTTCATAAGGCTTCAACTGTCTCGAGGCATAAGCTACCACTTTGCCTTCCTGGATCAAAACACATCCTAGACCATTTAACGAAGCATCACTGTATACAACAAATTCTTTACCCGATTATGGCTGTACTAATACTGGAGCTTCTGTTAACAGAGTTTTCAACTGATCAAAGCTTTTTTGACATTTATCCGACCATTCAAATCTGACATCTTTCTGAAGTAATCTAGTCAACAAAGTAGCTATCGCTGAAAACCCTTTTATAAATCAACGGTAATAACCAGCCAGACCCAAAAAACTACGGACTTCAGACACGTTCTTCGGTGGTTTCCAACTGAAAATAGCAGAAATCTTGCTTGGATCTACTCGGATTCCAGAAGCTGACACAATATGCCCAAAAAAACTAACCTCGTGTAGCCAAAATTCACATTTGCTGAATTTCGCGTACAATTTCTTTTCTCTCAATGTTTGCAAAACAATTCTCAAATGCTCAGCATGTTCAGCCTCGTCATGCGAATAAATCAAAATGTTGTCAATGAATACAACAACAAATTAATCTAAATACGGTCTGAAAATTCTGTTCACTAGATCTATAAGAACAGCAGGAGCATTGGTTAATCCAAATGGCATAACTAAAAATTCATAATGCCCGTCTCATTTTGAAAGCAGTCTTTGGAATATCTTAATCTTTAACTCTCAACTGATAGTATTCCGATCTCAGGTCAATCTTTGAAAACACGGTGATCAAATAAATCGTCTATTCGGGGCAACGGATATTTATTCTTTATTGTCACTTTATTCAACTGACGATAATCGATACACATCCTCATCGTGCCATCTTTCTTTTTCACAAATAGAACAGGTGCACCCCATGGCGAGAAACTCGGTCTAGCAAACCCTCTCTCAGTCAATTCTTGCAACTGTGACTTTAACTCCTTCAAATCTGTTGGTGCCATTCTATACGGGGCTATCAATATAGGTGTCGTACCAGGCAACAACTCAATACCAAACTCAACTTCTCGTATCGGAGGTAAACCCGGTAATTCTTCAGGAAACACATCAGAAAACTCACAAATAGTAGGCACCGATTCAATCTTCCTTTCAGACATTTTCGAATCAATTACATAAGCAAAATATGCCTCATATCCCTTTTTCACATAACTTTGAGCTTTCAAAGCAGAAATCACAACAGGCAATCCATTCAAATCATTAGACCCAACTCGTACAATCTCATCATTCGAACATATCAAGTCTATAGTCTTTCTTTTGTAGTTCACAACAGCATCATGCATAAACAACCAATCCATACCCAGAATAATATCAAACTCATCAAATCGTAAAAGCATCAGATCAGAAGGGAAACATTTATCTCGAAACATTAACAGACAGTTCTTGCACACTTTATCAACAATGACACTTTTACCTAAGGGGTTCGATACTTTTATAGCAAACTCAGTAGACTCTATAAGCAAAGTCTTGCTGAATACTAAATTCATGCATATATAAAAATGCGTGGAACCAGGGTCTCTCAATGGAATCACAGAAGTATCATAAAGAGTAAAAGTACAAGTTATAACATCTGCTGATGAAGCTTCCTCCCGAGCTCGAATAGCATACGCTCTGGCTGGCGCTCTAGCTTCAGATTTGACAACATTGTCTCTCGTAGTTCTCTGACTGCCACTAATATTTCTTACATTCTTTGATGATCTACCTCTCACGGATGCATTATCAAATCTCAGATTCTGAATAGTTTCTGGCTCCACAGTCTCAGGACAATCACGGATAAAATGATCAAGTGATCCACATCTGAAGCAAGCTCTGTCATTTAATCTACAGCTTCTCGGATGCCTTTTTCCATAATGATTACATTCAGGTCTCTCAGATCAAACATTTCCAACACTAGCCACTGAAGTTGCTGGAGTTTTGGAACTCATTTGCGGTCTAGATTGATTTCTATTCAAATGTCCCACATTATCTCTAAAACGACTTTAATTATCTCTGAATCTTTTCGGAGCAGACTGAAATGATTTACTTTGAAATCTCTTTTTCACATCTTTCCTGAGTGCCTCAGCTTTGCAGGCTCTGTCAACGAGTACAATAAACTCCTTTATTTCCAAAATCCCGATTAGCAAACGAATGTCTTCATTAAGACCATCTTCGAATCTTTTGCACATTATGGCTTCAGAAGATACACATTCCCGGGCATACTGACTTAGTCTCACGAATTCTCATTCATACTCATAAACAGTCATTCGGCCCTGTTTAAGTTCTAAAAATTCCTTTCGTTTCTGATCAACAAATCTTTCACTGATATATTTCTTTCGGAACTCGATCTGAAAGAAATCTCATGTAACTCGTTCTCTCGGAACAATAGAAATTAAGGTTTCCCACCACTGATAAGCCGCATCTTGAAGCAAAGATACAACACACTTTATACATTCTTCTGGAGTCAGAGACATTTCATTGAATACCGAAATAGTATTTTCAATCCAGAACTCAGCTTTTTCAGCATCATCATCTTTAGTACCCAGAATTCTTCGGCCCCATACTTACGAATCCTGTCAATAGGAGGCTTATTCAATAGATTCGGATGCATACCTGGTGGCACAATTATGGTCTGAGGGGGATTAACCGGGGGCGGGGGTTGTGAAACAGTCAGGTTATTCTTTACAAACTGAGTGAACCACTCACTCATCATCTGGAAGAAAGCTTGCTTAGCTTCTCCCTCTTGACTGCTCGTAGCCGGTCTCGACTCAGAGAGCGCTGTCCCTTGTGCGGGAGTAGGTGCATAACTTTCTACGTCATCAGCTACACCTCTTTCGGGATCCATTACAATACGAAAATCACATTTTATACGTCAGGATTCATCACACTATCACAATTAAGATATATGGCATGTATAGCTAGACTCTGACACGCTATATTAGCCGGAGAATTGGCTAAACCGTAGCTCTGATACCAACCAAATGTAACACTCCTATCCCATGTCCGTCATTGAATTAGGTTAGGAGTGTTACCAGACAGATCGAAAACATTCGTAACATTTCATACATTTTATTCATCTATCATACATACAATGTCCCTTAAATATGGTCAACGAGACCTCAAACATGCTTATAACTCGGGTCAGGACTCAACCGAAACACATACAAATTCAATGGAAATTTTGAAACTTTTATAAAATTCAGGGGATACACGCCCGTGGAAGGAGACCGTGTGCCCTCCACGGCTTCTAGACACCCCCGTATGTCCTCCCGTGTCCATTTACTGACTATGTCTCCACGGTCACTAGGCACACCCGTATGCCATGGCCGTGTGCTACTAGGCCATATACTGACTTCCCAACCACAGCCACCAAGCACGCTCATGTGTCATGGCCGTGTACTCTTAGCTAACTACTGACTTGTCGACCACAGCTAGCTGACAGCCCCGTGTCGAGGCCATGTGTTACAAGCTACATCTTGCTAATCATCCACGGTCTTTAGGCAGGCCCGTGCGCCTCAACCGTGTGACATTATAGGCCATTTTCAAGGCCAAAATGTCACCCGCTTGGGTCGAACCTACAAGCAACATTTATCATCCCAATTCATTTACATATAACCACCGAAATATACCAAATAGCCATCCAAATCATGCATATTTGACAACTAAGGAAATCACATAACAATGCATTCAATACCCATTCCATCTATACATTCAAAACCAATTCCAAACATACCAATTTGAATGACCAAGTCTCAATTATGCCCAAGCACCATTCATCTACATACTTACCATCTCATAACCATTTTATATATCAACTAATCATACCAAAACAATTTCACATATCACATTCCTTTAAGCATATTACCAAAACATAACTAACCATATCACATGGCTAAGTTCACTTAACAACTCATATCAAGGACTAGCCTATACAAGCCATATCTAGCCATATACATTTTCAAAGTGTACCAAAATGATTTTAGTAGTGTGATGACGATCTGTGATGGTCCCGAACCTTCAGTAGCTTTGACGACCTATAAAATAGAGAAAACACACACACAGAGTAAGCTTTCCAAAAGTTTAGTAAGTCAATATACAAACAAACTCAATACATAAAGCATGTAAACATATAACCACATTGGCACATTTCTTCTACAAAGCAAATTTCTCCCATTTATACCTTGAATCACATTCTTGGCCAAATTTGCCACATTTACCAATTCAAGAATCATATACACATAGCTTTTTCATTTATGCTTCCATGTAACATATTTCTAAACTATCATATGAATCATCATAGTAGATCATAAAGTCACTTACCTTGGTGTATAATCAACGTACCTGAATCGGGCTTTCATTTACTCAATCTATCAAAGCTCGGATTTGCCATTCGTATCTCAAACCTGCCCGTTGAACCATAAGGAATTCAGTAGGATACCCAAAAGTTCGGAATAATCGTACAATGCCATCGTCCCAGAGGAGGTCTTACATGTACTCAGATATCGATGCCACTGTCTCAGACAAGGTCTTACACAGATCAGTACGATGCCGATGTCCCAGACATTGTCTTACACGTAAGGATCATAACAATGCCAATGTCCAGGATGTGGTCTTATACGTAAAGCTTATATTGATGCCAACGTCCCAGACGTGGTCTTACACATAATCAGATATCGATGCCACTGTCCCAGACAGGGTCTTACACGAGTCTCAAATCAACGCCAATGTCCCAGACGTAGTCTTACATGATAAAAATAGAACAGATGTCCGTGACATGATTAAGCCAATCCTATCTATTCCTAGGTTCGTACAGGACTTCTCGGACTTAATCACTATATCAAACTTATCTCGGAGTTCAAATGCATAACTTCTCATAAGCATTCATTATCATCATTAATCATATGAACATTTACAATTGCATACATATACATTTATTTGCATATTGACTTACCCCGGGTTCGACATATTGGAATGAAAACGGCTGCTCGTTTACTTTTGCTTTCCCGCGATCTAAGTCCGTTTTCTTCCGTTCTTGATCTAAACATATCCAGAATTAACCCTTTTATTCACTAATTCATTCCATTCAATCAAAGGACACACTTTAGGGGTATTTGCAAATTAACCCTCATATTTGCACAATTTATCAATTTAGTCCATTTTTCTCAAAACATCAAATTCACAAAATCCACACATACACTTACTTAGACGAATATATATACATCACATACAAGCCCACATTTTGCATCAAATTCACAAATTAGTCCCTCAATTAGCCATTTTCTCAATTTAGCCCTATTTAGTAAAATTCATCAAAACTTCAAGAACAAAACATGTTCATCTACCACCAACCTATCCTTTAACACCTTAAAACATCACAAAGCTCAACATATCATCAATGGCATAACTCACAAATATCATCAATACACAAAATTGAGACATGGGTTTTGTAGCTCTCAAAGCAACGATTGCAAAAACGTAGAAATTATCGAAAACAGACCAAAAACTAGCCTTGAATTTAAACCCTCAAATGGCTGAACCTTAACAAGCTTAAGTTCTTTCGTTTTTTTTCTTTGTAATTTTCGGCAAGAAGATGACAAAATAATGAAGCCACTAACCCATGTTTCTTTTATTATACTAATATAACTTATAAAATAGTATAATATAAATTTAACTTATAAAATAACAAATAAAAGCATAATGTTTATATATATTAATTGCCATCCACTTACCATAGAAATGGCTAATTTTCCATAATAATCCTCCATACATATAAAGACATAACAAATAAGCACCATTTCACAAAACATGCAAATTTCATATTTAATGCAATTCAGTCCTTTTGTCAAATTAAACACACGAACAGACAAATTAGCTTACGAAAATTTAGTACAACCTTAGTCACATATCAATGGCACAGAAAATAATATTAAAATATTATACGGACTCAGATTTCTGGTCTTGAAACCACTGTTACAACTAGGGTATAAACGGGACTGTTACAGGGACGTTGGCATTATATGATTATTCCGAGTACTCTGAGTATCCTATTTAGTTCTGAACGGTTCAACAGGCAAATCTGAGAAAAGAGAGACCATGTGAAATGCATAAACGATTCAGGTACGTTTGAAAAGTCACTATGTATGTGTATGAAAGGTAAGTGTTTATATGAGTTTACTAAGTGAATATGGGTATAGATTTGATGAGATAATATATGATACATGCTTGAATTAGCTATGAGTAAAGTGATACTTTGAACTACGAATGTGGGTAAGTAATGGCTAAACAAATGAGCCAAAGGATATGTGATAAGTTTGCAAATGAGAAACATTAATGTTATTGTATCAATGTGGCTATGTGCATTTTATGTTAAGTTTATTTGTATATGGCTTAATAAGCTTTTGAAAGCTTACTTTGTGCGTGTTTGCTCTATTTTTTTAAAATCGTCAAAGCTATTGAAGGCTTGGGGAATCATCAAGGATCGTCGTCACACTACTCAATCTTATTTTGGTACCCTTTTTGGAAATGTATATACTAAAATATGGCATGTATAGGCTAGTTACCTTGAGTTATGTTTAAAATATGTGTATAGCTATGTGATATGGCTAGTTAAATGGTTGTGTAATAAATGAAGAGTCATGCTATATGATGTTTGGTTTTGGTATGATTCCATGGTTTTGAAATGGTCAAGATAATGGTAAGCTTATTGATGCAAAGTGAGTATATGTGTTTGATGAATGATGGTTATGTTGAAGTGGTAAGTTGGGAATGAATCATGTTTGGTTTATTTGGTTACCAATTGTGTTTAGAAATATGCTTGTATGTGCTTGTAGGGATGACCCAAAGTGTGGGTGGAAATTTAGCGTTGCAAATGGCCTATAGTTGCACACGCGGTTGAGCACACGGGCGTGTACCTCAATCGTGTCCCTCGTGGTTGTATTTCAAAATAAGTCAAACTGGACCATGAGTAAGAGACACGGGCTGGACACACGAGTGTGTGACTGGCAGTGTGGTGCAAGTCAGTAGTGACAACTTTGAAAAATTTTTAAATTTCTTAGAATTTCTGTATGAGTTCAGTTTAGTCCCGGCCCTATTTTAAAACATAATTAAGGTCTCGAAGACCTATTTAAGGGACACTTCAATGTGATATGTCGAATTATGTTTTGAAATGTTCGTAAAAGTTTCTGATTGTCCAGAAATGCCTCTTAACCCTAGACCGGTGATGGTTACGGGTTAGGGGTGTTACATTTGATTGGTATTAGAGCTACGGTTTAGTCGATTCTTAGACTAACATAGCGTGTGAGAGTCTAGTTATACATGCCATATATATATGAAATGTGATAGTGTGATGAATCCTGACATTTAAAATATGTTTATCGTATACTAATGGATCCCGAAAGAGCCATAGCTGACGAAGTAGAAAGTAACACTCCTGCTCCCTCTCAAGGGACAGTGCCATCTGATTCGAGATCGGCTACTAGTGGTCAAGAGGGAGACGCTAATAAGATTTCTTCCAAATGATGAACGAGTGGTTCACTTAGTACGTGAGAAATTATCCGGCTATGTCACAACCTCCGCCCTCGCCTAATCCCCCTCAGACCTCAGTTGTGCCTCCTGTTATGAGTATGAATCTGTTGAATAAACCTCCGATCGACAAAATCCGTAAATATGGGGCTAAAGAGTTCAAGGCCAATAGTGATGGTGATGCTGAGAAAGCCGAGTTTTGGTTAAAGAACACTATCCGAGTATTTGATGAGATGTCATTGAGTCCTGAAGAGTGTATAAAGTGTGTTGTTTCCTTGCTATGAGATGCAACCTATCAATGGTGGAAGACTTTGATTTCTGTTATTCTGAAAAATTGGGTCACATGGGATTTCTTTTAGACTGAGTTTCGAAAGAAATACATTAGTTAGAGATTTATTGATCAGAAACGAAAAGAATTTTTGTAATTGAAACAGGGTCACATGTCTGTCACTGAATATAAAAGAGAATTCGTGACATTAAGTCAGTATGCTTGGGAATGTGTATCAACTGACGCAATAATGTGCAAAAGATTTGAAGCTGGTCTGAATGAGAATATTAAACTGTTAGTAGGCATACTTGAGATAAAAGAGTTCGTAATACTGGTTGAACGAGCTTGCAAAGCTGAGGCACTTGAGAAAGAGAAAAGAAAAGCTTACTTTAAAACTAGAGATGAGAGAAAGAGATTCTGAGTAAAACATTTCAGTCTACTTCAAAAAAATTCAAAGATGAACAAAGCCGATCAAAGGCTAATGTGGGACAATTGAACAAAGATTGAGCTAGATCACAGTCAAATTTCAAAGCTCCTGGTATTTCAATGGCCAATGTTGGAAATGTCTGATCTGAGCTACCTAAATGTAAGCATTGTAGTAAAAGGCATCTAGGAAGTTGTAGATTGAATGATCGAGCTTGTTTCAGACGTGGATCGTTAGATCATTTCATCCATGATTGCCTAGAGTCTGTTGAGCAAGAGATTGTTCAGAATTTGAGATCTGATAATGTTTCAGCGAGAGGTAGACCTTCTCGAAATGCAAGAAATGTCAGTGGTAGTCAGAGAACTACAAAAGACACTGTTGCGAGATCTGAAGTTAGAGCGCCTTCCAGAGCATATGCCATCTGAGCTCGTGAGGAAACTTTATCTCTGGATGTTATAACACGTACATTTACTCTTTATGGTACTTCTCTGATTGCATTGATAGACCCAGGTTCTACACATTCATATATATGCATGAACTTAGTATCCAGTAAGACTTTGCGTGTAGAGTCTACCGAATTTGTTATTAGAGTATCAAACCCCTTAGGTAAAAGTGCCCTAGTTGACAAAGTATGTAAGAACTGTTCGTTGATGTTTTGAGATGTTTGTTTTCCTGCTGATCTGATTGTATTACCTTTTGATGAGTTCGATATAATTTTGGGTATGGACTGGTTGACATTGCATGATGCTGTTGTTAATTGCAAAAGAAAGACTATTGATTTGAGATGTCAGAATGATGAAATAGTTTGGATTGAGTCAAATGATTTGAATGGGTTACCTATTGTAATATCAGTGATGAAAACTCAGAATTATTTGAGAAAGGGTTATGAAGCTTATTTTGCTTATGTGATTGACTCGAAAGTAACTAAAAGGAAAGTTGAATTTGTGCCTGTGGTTTCTGAATCCCCTGATGTATTTCATGAAGAATTATCGGGATTACCTCTGATACATGAATTTGAATTTGGTATTGATTTGTTACCGGGAACGACTCTTATTTTGATAGCTCCATATAGAATGGCCCCAACAGAGTTGAAAGAGTTAAAGTCGCAGTTGCAAGAGTTGACAGATAGAGGATTTGCAAGACCGAGTTTCTCACCTTGGGGTGCTCTTGTTCTTTTTGTGAAAAATGAAAGATGAAACGATGAGAATGTACATTGATTATCGTCAGTTGAACAAACTGACTATAAAGAACAAATATCCACTACCTAGAATCGATGATTTGTTCGATCAGTTAAAAGGAGCCACTGTGTTTTCAAAGATAGATCTGAGATCGGGATACTACTAGTTACGAGTAAAAGGTTCAGATATTCCAAAAACTATTTTCAAAACGAGGTACGAGCATTATGAGTTTTTAGTTATGCCTTTCAGACTAACAAATGTCCTGCTGTTTTTATGCATTTGATGAACAAAATTTTCAGGCCGTACTTAGATAGATTTGTTGTTGTGATCATTGACAACATTTTGTTTTATTCACGTGATGAGATTGAACATGTTGAGCATCTGAAAATTGTTTTGCAAACTCTGCGAGATAAGCAATTGTATGCAAATTTCAATAAATGTGAATTCTAGTTGTGAGAAGTTAGTTTTCTGGGACATATTGTGTCAGCCTCTGGTATACGAGTTGATCCGAGCAAGATTTCTGCTATTCTGGAATGGAAACCTTTGAAGAATGTGTCTGAAGTCTGTAGCTTTCTGGGACTCGCTGGTTATTATGGTCGATTTGTAAAAGGATTCTCGATGATAGCTACTCCGTTGACTAGATTGCTTCAGAAAGATATGAGATTTGAATGGTCCGATAAATGTCAGAAAAGCTTTGATCAGCTGAAAACTTTGTTGATTGAAGCTCCAATTTTGGTATAGCCAAAATCGGGTAAAGAATTTGTGATTTCTAGTGATGCTTCATTGAATGGTCTGGGATGTGTTGTGATGCAGGAAGGCAAAGTTATATCTTATGCCTCGAGACAATTAAAGTCACATGAAAAGAATTATCCGACACATGACCTTGAACTAGCTGCTATTGTTTTTGCATTAAAGATTTGGCATTATTATCTTTTCGGTAAGAAATACCACATGTTTCCTGATCATAAAAGTTTGAAGTATCTAATGACTTAGAAAGACTTGAATCTGCGTCAGAGAAGATGGTTAGAGCTCTTCAAAGATTACGAGCTTGTAATAGATTATCATCTGGGCAAAGCAAATGTTGTTGTCGATGCATTGAGTCGAAAGTCATTGTTTGCACTACAAGCAATGAATGCTCATTTAGATTTTTTTGATAATGGTTTAGTTCTGGCTGAATTAAAAGGAAGATCGTTATTTGTTCAAGAGATTTGTGATGCTCAGAAAGTTGATAATGATTTGCTAGCAAAATGAGCTCAATGTGAATCGAAAGTTGAATCCAAGTTTCAAGTGGATACTGATGATTGTTTGGGGTACAGAAACTGAATATGTGTTCTGAGAAATTCGGAGTTAATACAGTTAATTTTGAATGAAGCTCATAATAGTCGCCTATCTGTACATCTGGGTAGTACAAAGATGTATCATGATTTGAAGCAACACTATTGGTGGTCTAGTATGAAGCAAGATATTTCTGATTTTGTTTTGAAATGCTTAGTCTGTCAGCAAGTGAAAGCTGAACATTAGGTTCCATCTAGTTTGCTACAACCGATTTTGATTCCCAAATAGAAATGGGATAGAGTGACAATGGACTTTGTTCCTGGATTGCCATTGACTCTAAGAAAGAAAGATGTAATTTGGGTTGCAGTTGATCGATTGAAACAATCTGCCCATTTTATTCCGGTACGATCTGATTATTCACTTGATAAGTTAGCTGAACTTTACATTTCAGATATTGTGAGATTGCACAGAGTGCCACTGTCTATTGTGTCTGATAAAGATCCGAGGTTTACTTCATGGTTCTGGAAGAAATTGCAAGACGCCTTAGGTACTAAATTACATTTCAGTACAACTTTTCACCAACAGACTGATGGTCAGTCCGAACGATTATTCAGATTCTTAAGGATATGATGAGATGTTGCATCCTTGAGTTTGATGGTACGTGGGAACAATATTTGCCATTGATTGAATTTGCATATAATAATAGTTTTCAGTCGAGTATCAAAATGGCACCTTATGAAGCTTTGTACGGACGTAAATGTCAGACACCTTTATATTGGACTGAGCTCGGTGAAAGGAAGATACATGGGGTCAATTTGATAAAAGACACTGAACAGAAAGTGAAAGTAATCCATGATAGTCTAAAAACAGTGTCAGATCGTCAGAAATCCTATGCAGATTTGAAACGGAAAGATATTGAGTTTGAGATTGGTGATAAGTGTTCTTGAAAGTATCTCCGTGGAAGAAAGTACTTAGATTTGGAGTAAAGGCAAATTGAGTCTGAGGTTCATCGGACCGTATGAAATTATCGAGTGTGTTGGACCTGTTGCGTATAGATTATTGTTGCCACTAGGGTTGGAAAAGATAAATAATGTATTTCATGTGTTAATGCTTAGACGATATTGATCCGATCTGTCTCATGTGAATTCTCCGTCTAAGACTGATACGACTTATGAAGAAGAACCAATCTGTATCCTAGCTTGTGAAGTGAAAGAATTGAGAAATAAAAAAATCTCATTAGTGAAAGAGTTATGGCATCGACATGAGGTTGAAGAGGCTACGTGGGAACCTGAAGATTCAATGAGACAACAATATTCGAACCTGTTTAACAGTAAGATTTTCGGGGATGAAAGTCCCTAAGAGGGAGAATTGTAACAGTCCAGTTAAGACCCTAGTCAGAATAATGGTTTTAGGACCAAAAATCCGAGTCAAAAAATATTTTAATATTATTTTCTGTGTCTACTATATGTGATTAAGCATGTGTGAAAGTTTCGTGAAATTATTTTTCCGTTTGTGAGCTTAATTTGACATAAGGACTTAATTGTGAAAGATGCAAAATTTGCATGCTATAAGTTAAA
Organism: Gossypium bickii; assembly: GCA_025503065.1. Lineage (NCBI taxonomy): Eukaryota > Viridiplantae > Streptophyta > Magnoliopsida > Malvales > Malvaceae > Gossypium > Gossypium bickii. The sequence goes on along the minus strand of CP106710.1, from coordinate 61,328,529 downwards.
AGCACCTAAGTGTCATGTCTTTATAAAGTTGGTGGCCTTATGTTATAATTAAACCAGTAACATGGTTGATGGACATTAATAACCTTGAATTTATATATGTTTTATATGTTTATTTAAGGTTAAATGAGTAAATGAATTAATTAAGTTAATATAATTAAACAAAACACCAAAACAAGCCATTATCATCTTATTTGTGTCGAAAGTGAAGAAAGGAAAAGGTAGGTTCTACATGTTTAACATTCGGCCATGATCTAAGCATAAATTTGGTATGTGTTTTTGATCGGTTTTTGATAATTTCTACATTTTTGTAATCGTTGCTTAGTGTTCTTCAAAACCCATGCTTCAATTTTGTGAATTGATTAAAGTTTTGAAATGTGCCATTGATGAATCCATGAGTTTTGTGATGTTTAATGATGAAATATGAAATATATGTGTTAGATTAACATGTTTTGTCTTTAGAGTTTTGATGATTTTGAGTATTTTGGTCTTAATTGAGAAAATAATAATTTGAGGGACTAAATTGTAAAATAAATGAAATGTATGGATTTGTATGAACCACATGAATATTCAGCCAAGCATGGGTATAAGCAAATTATGTTATTTTTTCATTTTGTGAAATGGGGACTAAAATGTCAAAATATGAAAATATGAGGGCTAATTTGTAAATTGCCCTAAATATGTGTTTTTGGATTGAATTGAATTAATTAGTTAATAAATGAATTAAATTTGAATATGTATAGATTAAGAACCGAAGGAAACAGACTTAGATAGCAGAAAGTCGAAAGAAATTGAATAGCCGAATCCGCTCGTTTACTCAAATCCAAGGCAAGTCTATATACAAATAAATGTATTTATAATGATATATGTATGTTCATATGAAAATTTATCATGATGAATGTATATGATATGATGATTTGATGAAACCCAAGGAAGAATCGATAGTATAACAAAGTCCGAGAAGCCCCGTACGAACCTAGGAATAGATAGGATTACATATGTCATGACATAGGTTTCCGATATGTGAGATTATGTAAGACCACGTCTGGGACGTTGGCATTGATTCGAGATTTCGTATAAGACCACATCTGGGACGTTGGCATTGATAAGAGATTTACGTGTAAGTCCATGTTTGGGACATTGGCATTGTATTTGATTCGTGTAACACCTGTCTGGGATAGTGGCATCGATATATGAGTACATGTAAGGCCACGTCTGAGACGTTGGCATTGTATGATTATTCAGAGTACTCTGAGTATCCTATTTAGTTTCGAACGGTTCAACGGGAAAATTCGAGAAAAGAGAGACCATGTGAAATGTATAAACGATTCAGGTATGTTTGAAAAGTACACTATGTATGTGTATGAAAGGTAGGTGTTTATATGAGCTTACTAAGTGAATATGGGTATAGATTTGATGAGATAATATATGATACATGCTTGAATGAGCTATGAATAAAGTGATACTTTGAGCTACAGAATGTGGGTAAGTAATGGCTAAACAAATGAGCCAAAGGATATGTGATAAGTTTGCAAATGAGAAACATTAATGTTATTGTATCAATGTGGCTATGTGCATTTTATGTTAAGTTTATTTGTATATGGCTTAATAAGCTTTTGAAAGCTTACTTTGTGCGTGTTTGCTCTGTTTTTTTAAATCGTCAAAGCTACTGAAGTCTCGAGGAATCGTCAAGGATTGTCATCACACTACTCAATCTTATCTTGGTACCATTTTTCGAATTGTATATACTAAAATATGGCATGTATAGGCTAGTTACCTTGAGTTATGTTTGAAATATGTGTATAGCCATGTGATATGGCTAGTTAAATGGTTGTGTAATGAATGAAGAGTCATGCTGTATGATGTTTGGACCTTAAATTCACTATTCATTCGCTAATGTCGTTCATAATGTCCCTTAAATGGACCTTCGAGGCCCAATACCCGCATTAGAATCAAGTCGGGACTAAATCGAAAACTTAGAAAATTTTTCGTGAAATTCCAAAATTTTCCAAGGTACTGGGCTCAAACACTCGTGTGGTCCAAGGGACACGCCCGTGTGACCCTGGGACACGCCCGTGCTGCAAGCCGTGTTAGAAACTATGTAGCTCTCTGACTTGTGCCACACGGCCATGCCACACACCCGTGTGCTAGGCTGTGTGGTTAATTAATTCAATTCGAATTAGGTACAGGTTTCACACAGCCAAGACACATGCCTATGTTCAAGGCTGTGTCACCCACACGGCTGAGACACACCCCCGTTTCTTTGCCCGTGTGCTCAATTTTGAGCATTCTGTTTTCTTGAATTTAAGGTGCAGGGGACACAGGACCTAACCACATGCCCGTATTGCCAGGCCGTGTGTTACACACGGTTTACACACACACCCGTGTGTCTGCCCGTGTGGACAAAATAAAGTCATTTCTAGCTTTATTTTTCACCCACAATTTCACCCATGACTTGCACTTGAATCACACATACAAATACCAACCATTTCAAGCATTCAATATGAGAAAACTCTATCATTCAACATGATATATCATCATAAGCATTCATGTTTACAATCTTACTCTTTAATAAGCATACTTGTTTCCCCTTTCTTGATCAAACAATATATATTACCTATGCTATCACCATAACATGCACTTAAATACATATATGCATGTACCAAAATAGAACCATCAGTAGCCATTCCAATGGCTAGATTACAAGCACCATTTACATTTACATGCCAATGTGGCCAACATATCCTATACATGTCTTTACAACTGTAATTGAATTACCATACTATACCGACATGAGCCGATGGGTTGTGTGAGTGATCCCCGCCAAGCTTCCAATCCAACAAGCTTCCAATTTACTCTAAAATAGGGGAAAAATAAAATGGGGTAAGCATTACATGCTTAGTAAGTTCGTATAACATGGTACTTAACTTACCATTCATCATATTTTGAGGTATCTATGTAAGGCATATTCAATTAATTTGACCTCAAGCCCTACACACATCCTCATTTCCCTTTTTAGTTATATAATCCATGATAACATCAAGACATGTATAAGCTCAATCAACAATCAAGTTTCCATGCATATATGCTTTCCACAACATGTATTCATGAAGCATGTATATATCATCTCTTATTATTACAAGTATAGCTTCATAGTAGTTCGTTTTGAGTTCATATCATTTCATGTCAGGACTTTACTCATTTTATTCGAGTATTAAGATCACCAAGTATTAGTACACTCAAGGTGTACTAATATACAATCAAGGATGAACACTCTCATCAAATAATTTCCATGTACAATTATCATCTTTTCATACATCACTAGTCATAAATCATCATTTCCTTGTATTTCATGTAATATCCTTTTTCATGTCATATTTCATATCATATATATATCATTCCATGTCAATTTGTCTTAAATTCATATTTGCCTTTCCCATAGCTTTAGCCTTTGAATTTATTGGAGATATTGATGGATACACAGGTAGTACACTCGAGGTGTACGAATCAAAATCTGTCAATTCGTGTCCAATGGTACCCATATGGTACAATTTCATAGAGTACACCCTCGAGCCACATATATATAAATGATAGGATTACCAGTCCAGGCTAAATCCTTTTTACGTCATATGCACTAAAGAGCTTGATTTGGATTACCCGTCCGGGCTAAATCCAATCTATAACATATGCTTGAGAGGACTTATTCAAGATTACCCGTCTGAGCCAAATCCTATCAGAATTGAGGTCGAAGGATTACTCATCCGAGCTAAATCCTATCCGCAACAAATGTAAGATCTCTTTTGTTTCGGGAAATCACATATCCATCGATTTTCCATTTATTCAACCAGGATTTAAACACTTTTCAAGCATTATCGGGCATTTGATTATTTCATACCTCCTAACATTTCTGTAATTCGAGTGAAACACATTCCACATTCATGTCAAGCATAGAAGCAACATTTTATTCATTTACCATTCTATCGGCCATTTTATTTATTGGGCTTTATTGAGTAGGTGATCATTTCACATATTTATGACATTAATAAAATTCAAAAACACAGCATTTAAATGAAGCATAAAAACATATACAATTTGGTTACACGAACTTACCTCGACAAATATTTGTGTACATAAATCCCCTAATTCGACATTTCCCTTGTTCTAACTCCGAATTTGGTCTATCTGGATCCAATTTGGCCATGAAAGTCTCTTCTCTCTCTCCTAAGGTTTCCATGTTTATTTTGGGAAAGAAGATGACATAAAATAAGATGATATCTTTTATCACCTTTTTAATTAATAAGTATTTTGCTATTTTCAATTTAGTCCCTAGCCTTTTTCTCAATTTCCATGGATTAATCATCCAAAAATATCTACATACTTTTTATTAATGGTCTAATTACCATATACGGACCTCTAGTTTTGAATTCCATAGCTATTTGATCCTTATAGCTACTAGAATTCAACTTTCGCGTTCTATGCAATTTAGTCCTCGTAATTAAGCACTAAATCGATAAAATTTTTGTATCAAAATTTTCACATGAATTTTATAACATAATACGGTCCATATAATAAAAATAAATTATATTTTCAGCTCAGATTTGTGGTCCTGCAACCACTGTTTCGATTTCACTAAAATTTGGGTTGTTACAATGGGTGTCCTGGTAGGAACGCATCATCGAAGTCGTAATTGTGGGCTAGCTCTTCTCCTTCTTCCTCGGCATCCTCATCTTCTTAGTTCTCCTCCTCCCCTGCCTCGTGATCATCATTCCTGTAGAGTTGCATAGGTGGGTACTTTTTTTGGTCGCGAATTAGGTACGAGGATTCTGTACCTTTGGGTGCAGTCAACGCCCATCGAGGACATCTCTTGCATCCGCCATATTGTTGGAAAATCGTGTTTGGAAATCTCAGTGAAAAATAAATTTAGGAAAAATGTAGAGTTTTCAAAAAAAAATTCCAAAAAAAGAACTTGGTTGTGATATCTACAGTAATGAATACTTAATCAAAATTGTATCTTTTCAATTTGTCTAGGAGGAACGCTTCAACTGAGTATTCTTTTCTGCTATCTTCAAGCTCATTTCTACCTAGTGTAGGTTCACTTCAAATCAGAATTTTTTTTCACAAAAATTACTAGTGCGGTAATTTCACAATTTCTTTAAACTTTTGGGTCAAGTTGTAAATGAGAAAAAATATCTTTAGAAATTTTTTGAAATAATTTCTTCAGATAATTTTCTCTTTAGAACTTTCTTTTGAATTCAAGTGTCTGTGAAATAATGACTCAATGCTCTCTTTATATAAGGAGAGTTTAGAGAGTTCAACTATACTTAAACTTAATCACTTTAATATTAAGATAATCACTTTAATATTAAATTAATAAAATACTATTAAGATAAGTATTAAATTAAATTTAATATTATATCTATTAAAATAATATTATTTTTGAATTAGCTAATTTGAAATCAAATTCTCTGATAGAGTCCTCGTAGGAGTGTAATTCTTCCACACCTCAACCACAGAAGAACTACTGTTGCCAACCATTTGTCGGCCACTGGAATGCCACAGCTGCAGCTGTCGACACCCCAAGGTGGTTCGATTTCTATCAGTTGGACCGTCGACACCCCGAGCCAGTGACGGTGTAACACCCCTAACCTGTTTCCGTCGCAGGAATAAGGCTAGGGAGTATTATCGTACAATCAAAAACATTTAAACTTTATTTCATTCAATAATTTAATCATATCATAAACCATTCATAAACATGCATATTGTCCGTAAATTGAGCCCTCGAGGCCCTAAAAATAACTTAGAGGCAATTTGGGACCAATTTGTAACAATTTGGAAAGTTTAGGAAAAATTCACAAAATTTTGGAAACAGGGGTCACACAGCCGTGTGCCCAGGCCGTGTAACTTCGAATTAGGGACACACAGTCATGTCCTAGCCCGTGTGCCAAGCCATGTAACTCACTGACTTACACCTTTAAGAAATTATCAGATGACACACGGCCATGTCACCAAGTCGTGCGTCTCACACGATTGAGTCACACGCCCGTGTCTTAGGCCATGTGGACTAAAAAATTCACCTAAAATCAAGCTATTTCCTAAGCAATTCATGCATAAACTTTAAATCCATTGTTCACACTTTCAAGGTACTAAAGAATCATCCAAACACACATCATGATGCAAATTCAATCAACTTAATTAGCTAACCAATATGTAATTCAAATGCACCACAATTACATCCAAACACCATTTACCAAAACATGTTAACATTACCTAATTCCATGTATAAATACCTGATTCCATTATGTACTTAACCACACATAAATGACCATTACCAAGCCAACATCTCATACCAAGAGACCATGCACATCATTTACCTAAAAGTGATCAAAGTAACTTAACAAGCATAAACATCAAGGCTCAAACATAAACATCAAGGCTCAAACTTACCAAATAGCCATTTACACTTTCACTAAATACCATTTCGAACATCCTATACATGTTAATATTGTGATTTCCATACATACTAACCTAATTCAAATATGAACTAAAACATGTCATAAGTAACCATTTTCAAACCATCATTAACATGCCAAGAGAACCATATCAACAAGCACTTTAAAGTAACCAAAATCACATAACTTGGTAAGGCATCAAAGTGCACCAAAACAACATAGCTTTTCAATGCTTATACATGCCAAAACACCATTAACACATGCACCATAAATTAAAGGCCTACCATTTCAATAATGAAATTTATAGAACAAGTACAAACCGTTATCAATGTCATAAGCTTGGTAAAAGCCTATACAACACCATCAAACTCGCAAGTTAGTATACTTGTTCATGATACATGTGAGATCAACCATGTATAAACATAACATTTAATTAATTATCGTTACCATAAGATCATGATTCATTTCATTTGCATACTTACCATTTCTAATAGCATAAGTTTAGTATAAGCCTATTCAAGCATCATTAAACTCATATGTTAATAGGTTCATCAACAACATATATAAACTCATTTACATCATAAGTAGACTTTCATAAGATGCATTACATTAGTTGTAAACCATTTCATATAGTCATGAACCTTTCCATTAGGTTGCTTACCATTCCATTCCTTTTCCTACCCGTTGAACCATCTCGAAAATTACACTGGATACTTGGGAAAGCTCACATGAAGTGTGCCTTTAAATATAATTATAACCTTTCCTTTACATCATTGCTCACATTAGCTATGAAATGGGCCTACTCACAGGAGTTGTGGGTCAAAATGTAAGCTACATGATGCTGCTCACACGAGCAGTGGAGAGTTCGCAATAAATGCAGGACCTCAACCATCGGTAGGACATTCAAGACTAGCACCCGAAACATGAAATCCCTAATGACATGTCATTTGCATCCTAGGAATTCTTAAGGTTCAACTGGGACTTGATATCTGTCAATTCATCATAATATGGAAACATTCATATATATATATTGATTCATTTACATTAAAAACAACATAGTAAATATTTAATTTGAATAACGTTATAACGATTAGAGTTCATTCAAACTTACCAGACAAAATTGTTGTAACACCCCTAACCCATATCTGTAGCCAGAATTGGGTTACGGAGCTTGTAACACCCTTAACCCGTAACTGTTGCTAGTCTAGGGTTAAGAGGCATTACCCAATAATCGAAAACTTTTACAAACATTTCAAATCATAATTCAGCAAATCACATCAAAGTGTGCCATAAATAGGTCTTCGAGACCTTAAACATGCTTTAGAATAGAGCCAGTACTAAACTGAACACATATGGAAATTCTTGGAAATTTAAAAATTTTTCAAAGTTACAGAAGTCACACGCCCATGTGGGCAGGCCGTGTGCCTCACACGGCCTTAGACACCCCTGTGTGTTTAAGTCGTGTCAAAACAGGGCATACATACTGACTTGTCCACATGGCCGTGGACACGCCCGTGTGCCTCACCCGTGGTCCCTATTGACTAGCACCACACGGCCAGTCACACGCCCGTGTGTCCAGCCCATGGTCGCTACTAACTTTATCCACACTACCGGTCACACGCCCGTGTGTCTTGCCCGTGGTCGAGTCTAACTTGTTTTGAATTACAACCACGAGGGACATGGTCAAGCCACATGCCCGTGTACTCAACCGTGTGGGCAATTATAGGCCATTTTCAAGGCCAAAATGCCACTCACACATTGGGATATCCCTAGAAGAACATACAAGCATACTTCTAAACACAATTGCCAACCAAAAACACACCAAATGGTCATCATATCATCCCATTCAATCTCATGTCTAAGCATACCAACTTATATACTAAATAGCTCAACCAATTCACAAATAAACCAAACTTGATTCATCCCCAACTTACCACTTCAACATAACCATCATTCATCAAACACATATACTCACTTTGCATCAATAAGCTTACCATTATCTTGACCATTTCAAAACCATGGAATCATACCAAAACCAAACATCATATAGCATGACTCTTCATTCATTACATAACCATTTAACTAGTACCCACATGTTTTAAACATAACTCAAGGTAACTACCCTATACATGCCATACTTTAGTATATACATTTTCAAAAAGGTACCAAAATAAGATTGAGTAGTATGATGACGATCCTTGAGGATTCCCCGAGCTGTCAATAGCTTTGACGATCTATAAAACAGAGCAAACACACACAGAGTAAGCTTTCAAAATCTTAGTAAGCCATATACAAATAAACTTAGCATAAAATGCACATAGCCACATTGTTACAATAACATTAATGTTTCTCATTTGCAAATTCATCACTTATTCTTTGGCTCATTTGTTTAGCCATTACTTACCCACATTTCATAGCTCAAAGTATCACTTTATTCATAGCTCATTCAAGCATGTATCACATATTCTCTCATCAAATCTATACACATATTCACTTTAATAAGCTCATATATACACTTACCTTTCATACACATTGATAGTGTACCTTTCAAATGTACCTAAATCGTTTATACATTTCTCATAGACATTCATTGTTTGGACTTGCCCATTGAACCGTTCGGAATTAAATAGGATACTTAGAGTACTCGGAATAATCGTACAATGCCAACGTCCCAGATGTGGTCTTACATGTACTCAGATATCGATGCCACTATCCCAGACAGGGTTTTACACGAATCAAATACGATGCCAATGTCCCAGACATGGTCTTACACGTAAATCTCATACCGATGCCAATGTCCCAGACATGGTCTTACACGAAATCTCGAATCAACACCAACGTCCTAGACGTGGTCTTACATGATTTCACATATCGGAAACCTATGTCAAGACATATGTAATCCTATCTATTCCTAGGTTTGTACGGGACTTCTCTGTCATAGATACACTATCGATACTATCTCTAATTCCATGTACATAACATCTCGAGCATATTCAACACAAGCTAAATTTCATATATGCATAATTAACTCAATTCAAATGCATTTATTTGTATATCGATTTACCTCGGATTCGGTTAACGTACGGACTCAAATATTCGATCACTTTCGACTTTCCGTGATCTATGTCTGTTTTCTTTGGCTCTTTATCTATACATATTCAAAATTAATCCATTTATTCACCAAATCATTCAATTCAATCCAAAAACACATATTTAGGGCAAATTACAAATTAGCCCCCACAATTTTACATTTTGACATTTTAGTCCTTATTTCACAAAATTACAAAGTACACAAAAGCTCATGTTACCCATGCCTAGCTGAATTTAACTCATACTCATCTAAGTCCATATATTTCATTTATTTCACAATTTAGTCCCTAAATATATTATTTTCTCAATTAAGTCCAAAATACTCAAATTCATTAAAAATCCACAGACAAAACATGTTAATCTAACACATATATTTCATTTTTCACCATCAAACATCACAAAACTCGTGTTCATCAATGGCACATTTAAAAACTTTTATCAATTCACAAAAGTGAAGCATGGGTTTTAAAGAACACTAAGTAACGATTACAAAAACGTAGAAATTATCAAAAACCGATCAAAATCAATACCTTAATCAAAGAGAGACCAAGGCCGAATGCTACCAAAGCTTAAAACCTCTTTTTTTTTTCTTATTTTCTGTGATAGATGAGTTAAAATGATGAAACAAGTGTTTTATTTTATGTTTTAATTAACATAATATTACTTTTACCAATTTACCCTTTATTGTTACATTATGAATTCTTTAAAGTCATGTCCACTATCGTCCATGTAACAGTATGATTTAGGACCTAGCCGGAATAGTGGTCAGAGACCACGAATCCGAGGTGAAATTATGAGTTTTTAAAGTTCATATTATGTTTGCATGCTAGTATAAAAGTTTCATGAAGCAATCTTTTTAAATTGAGGTTGATTGGTCCAAAAAGGACTAAATTACAAAAGTTGCAAGATTTGAGTTTCTAGAAGCTTTTTGTATGAAATAGCTTTAGAATATGAATTATGAGCCCTTAAGTAACAATTTGCCCAAAATTTATTTTTTTGGACAAAATTGACCTTGAGATGGTATTATAGAAATTTTTAGTAATAAGGGCATTTTGGTCATTTGTTTAATAAGTGATTAAAATAGGAAAAAGATGATAAAAATCTCATCATCTTCTTCCCCCATTGCCGAAAATTGAAGGAAGCCATAGCTAGGGTTCTTCAATTTTTCAAGCTTGCTAGTAAGTGCTCCTAAGCCCGGTTTTTTATATTATTCGTATTTTTGAAGTCCCGGTAGCATGAGTAAGCTATTTTTAGCTATTTGATGAGCTAAGATGCATGTTTAAAAATGTACCCGTGAGTTACATGTATGCTAAATGATGTTTTATGGGAGTTTATGAGAGTTTGATGTTAGATAAACATCTTTTCTTTAATGAATTTCATGAAACATGCTAGTATGGACCATTTTGTAAAAGTTATAAAATTGGTCAAACCTATTGGAAATAGAGAGAATTGATGATTGTTATAGTAGAGAAAATGATTCAGCTAAGCCTGTAGTTTAAGAAAGTTGCATGAAAATCATTTTACGAGCCTTGAGGCAAAAGTGTAAATATGAGAAAGTATAGAGGCAAAATAGAAATTTTTCCAAATTATGAGGTATGAGTCAATTTAGTCAATATAATTATTAAATAATCTATTTATGATTATAGATCAAGAAAAACGAAGCCCGGATCGAAACCAGGGCAAGAACAAAGTCGAGGACTAAATTGCATAACTATATTCATTTTGAATATTGAGGTAAGTTTGTATGAGTTCTAAGCTTTATGATTTTATCATTTAATTGTTTAGTATAATATACATTGTTATCATGAATGGTTTAATGTTATGTTAAACAAAGAAGTCAACAAGATTAAACAAGAGAAAGTCCCGATTGAAGATGAATTACCTGGGAGATACGATATATTACATGAAATAAGAAAGTCCGTATAAGACCAAGCCAAGGCATGGCATCGGCAATCAAGCAAGTTATCATGTAAGCCCAAGGACTCAAGCTTGGCATTGATCAAGTTATCAAGCAAGTTATCATGTAAGCCCAAGGACTCAAGCTTGGCATTGATCAAGTTATCAAGCAAGATATCATGTAAGCCCAAGGACTCAAGCTTGGCATTGATCAAGTTATCAAACAAGTTATCATGTAAGACCAAGGCAAGCTTGGCATTGATTCAAGAAGAGATCTTCCATATAAGTCCATGTCTAGAGTATGGCATTGGCATGAAGTACATGACAAGAGATCTACTATTCTCGGTTGTTCATGGAAATTTATCGGGCAAATGAGTAAGCTAAAATGTGAAAACATGAATGTAAAGAAAGCATAACTATTACAAAGTTGAAATTGAATATTATCCATGTTATGAATGATGAGTTAGATGATATAATTATTAGGTTTAAGTATGCTGATCAATGTGATCAAGTGATACAGGTACCTTGTTACCTTACAAGTATGAGATTAGTGAGTACCATGAGACAAGTAAGAATCATGTATGAGTAAGTAAGCTTTATAGATGATAATGATAACATTCTTATGTCAAATGGTTTATCTGAAGCAAGTTTATTTATTACATGTTATTCAACTTACTAAGCTAAATGCTTACGTCTTTGATTGTTTCTTTCTATGTAGTCCCGCCAAGCTAATTTGTGGATCATTGGAGTTGGAGCTCGTAGCATACTATTAACCCTTATTTTGGTATAGCCAAATTATATTACTAAGTATGGCATGTATAGGAATCATTCATTTTGAGAATATGTTTTGTGTAATGCCATCGTATAGGCTATCAAGTTTATTATTCTTTTGTATATGGCCAAGTGATTGGCCAAACTTGTTTAAGTTGTTTGTATAGATATCAATGAAATACGTAGTATTATTCATGAAAATTGTTATTAATGAATTGTATTGTTATTAATGGGTTGGTAAATAGCCTCTAGTTGCCTACACGGTTAGACACACGAGCGTGTGTCTAGATCGTGTTAACCCTGCACCTTAATGTTTTAAATAAGGTTAGACCACGGTCATTTTACACAGCCGTGTGTAAGGACCGTGTAAGACACACATTCAAAGCATGGGCATGTGCCCAGGCTGTGTGGTTGGAGTCAGTATATGACCTAAAAGTACACGGCCTTGACACGGGCGTGCTTGGTGGCCGTGGTGGGGAAGTCAGTAAATGACCTAAAAGTACAAAGCCATGGCACACGGGCGTGCCTAATGACCGTGTTGGTATAGTTAGTATAAACAAGGATGGGTGCACGGGGTGTCTAAAAGCCGAGGAGGGCACACAGACTCCTTTCACGGGCGTGTCTCCCCTGTATTTTAGAAAAGTTTCAAATTCTCATGGAATTTCATGTGTGTTTCAGTTTAGTCCCGACTCGACTTATAGGTATGATTAAGGTCACGAGGACCTGTTTAAGGGACATTATGTCTGAGAATGGTGATTGAATTGTATGATTTCGTCTGTGAATGTTTCCGATCTGTCCGGTAACGTTCCTAACCTTAATCCAGCGACAGACTCGGGATAGTGGTGTTACAGTCCATGCTTATGTACAATGGTCTAATTCTATTTTAAAGCCTTCACATAATAAAGACAATAACAATTCAGCACTTTCACATTAATAGCCAAGCTTTGCATCTTATGCGATTTAGTCCTTTTCTCAAATTAAACACACAAATGACCAAATTAAATCATAGAAATTTCACACATGCTTAATCATATACTGCAGACACAGAAAATACTATAAAAAATATTTTTTTGACCCGAATTTGTGGTCCTGAAACACTATTTTGACTAGGGTCAAAATCAGAATTTTACAATTCTCCCTCATTAAACAGATTCGGATATTGTTGTCTTATTGAATCTTTAGGCTCCCACGTAGCTTCTTCCACTCCTTCAATGCCACAGTACTTTTACTAACAAAATTTTCTTCTTTCGTAATTCTTTCACTTCACGAGCTACGATACAAATTGGTTCTTCCTCATAAGTCATATCGGATCAGATTTCAATCTCAGACGGAATTATCACATGTGATGGATCGAATCTGTACCGACGGATCTGTACCTCGGACTTAACTTGCCTTTACGTCCGAATCTGAGTACTTTCTTTCACGGAGATACTTTCAAGAAAAATTTATCACCGATTTCAAATTCAATGTCCTTTCTTTTTAAGTCTTCATAGGACTTCTGACGATCAAACGCTGCTTTCAGACTATCACGGACTACTTTCACTTTCTGTTAAGTGTCTTTTATCAAATCAACCCCGTGTATCTTACTTTCACTGAGCTTAGTCCAATACAGAGATGTTCGGCATTTACGTCCGTATAAAGCCTGATAAGGTGCCATTTTGATGCTCAACTGGAAACTATTATTATATGCAAATTCAATCAATGGCAAATATTGTTCCCACGTACCATTAAACTCAAGGATGCAACTTCTCAACATATCCTCAAGAATCTGAATAATCCGTTTGGATTGACCGTCCGTCTACAGATGAAAAGCTGTATTGAAATGCAATTTGTTACCTAAAGCTTCTTGCAATTTCTTCCAAATTTGTGATGTAAATCTTGGATCTCTATCTGACACAATAGACAGTGGCACCCCATGCAATCTCACAATCTCATACATATACAACTCAGCTAACTTATCAAGTGAGTAATCAGATCGTACATGAATAAAATGGGCAAATTTCGTCAATCAATCAACTACGACCCAAATTGCATCTTTCTTTCTGGGAGTCAATGGCAATGCAGAAACAAAGTCTATCGTCACTCTTTCCCAATTCCACTTGAGAATCATTAACGGTTGTAACAAACCAGATGGAACTTCATGTTCAGTTGTAACTTGCTAACAGACTAAACATTTTGAGACAAAATCAGAAATATCTCTTTTCATACCAGACCACCAATAGTGTTGCTTGAAATCATGATACATTTTTGTACTTCTCGGGTGAACAGATAAGCGACTATTATGAGTTTCATTCATAATTAACTGCAATAACTCTGGATTTCTCAGAACACAAATTTGATCTCAAAATCTCTGTAACATCCCGAAATTGGGCCTAGTAGAATTGGGCCCAATAGGCCTTGAGCGTAGTAGCGTTTAAATTTTTTGGAGAGCAAGAGATCGGCTTAAATGCAAGTTGGACCTATTAGGTGAGTGATTTTGGAAGGCTAGGGGGCTTCTATGAAGTCCCGGGATCAAACTTTGGCTTTAGGGAAATTTTGGTTTTAGGCGAGAAAAACCCTGAGAGCTAGTAGGTAGGCTTTAAGAATAAAATATGGAGGAAAATAACACAAAAGGAGTGTATGGTGTAGTGGCAAGGTGACTCCACATTAGAGACAAGGTGGTGACGCCACAAGGAAGGAAGGAGGTCTAAGGTTCAAGTCTTGGCTCTTGCATTTTGGTTTTCTTTTTACATGGACCTTAGAATTTGACTGTAGATTTATATTTAGTTGCGCATGGTTTAAGACACATAAGGAGCTTGTGTCCAAGTGGCTAGTGGCGTGGATTATGTTACAGGGAGCCTGGGTTTGAATCTCATGAAAAGCAAGGGAGTATTTATTTTGCGAATTGGTCGGCAAGAGTTTGAGTTGGATTTAAACTCTACTGACGAAGGGATCCCACATCGAAACGATACAAAGAAGGAAGGTGAGTAGCTAGCTATATATAGAGCATTCTATGAGGAGAGTGAATATACCTTGGTGGGCGTTTGGGCACAGGAGTGGTCAGAGCGCGGATTAGCACCAGATTCCTATCAGGTGTGTACTTCTCTACTCTAGCTGCAGAGCGGCAAATGCCGAAGTTTCGGTCACGGCAATAGTAGCCACACTAGCGTGCAAGTGCACGTGTGGGGCTTTGACGCGATAGTTGCGGCCACCATTAGTAATATTGTGGGTTGAGGCTGCTTGGGCCGCGATGGGCCGAAGTGGGCCCAATGGGCCCGTGGGCCCATATGAGTAAATTGCATGATTGTTTAGTATATATTGAACTAGACTAGGTGAATCTTATATATGTGGCTAGATTTGTGCTAGATGGCCATACGAGCGTGTGGGCCCAATGGGCCGAAATCGGGTTTTAGGCCCAATAGTCCAGTACGACCAGAAATGGTAGCTAAGTCGCTTGGGGCGACATTAGGCCTTCAAAAAGGCCATTGCAGGTGTGAAATTACTGAAATACCCTTGATAGGTAAATTACTAAAATACCCTTGGTAGGTAAAATTACTATTATACTGTTAGAGGTTGATTAGCTTGATTATGTTGTATTATGTCTATCTGATTATGATGGTAATTCTTGTTATACTTATATTTGATATATGTTTTGCATACATGACATACTGCATACATGAATTATTATGTCATATGCATGGGATATTGGGATGTTATGATATGAAGGGGAAGTGCTTATGGGTGACAATGTGACACCTAATGATGGTGCATTATTGTATCGGTGTTTGGTCACATGGTGATCGGTGGCTAAGCCACGTTGTATTATCTTTGGTCACATGGTGATCGGTGGCTAAGCCACGTTATATTACCTTTGGTCACATAGTGATCGGTGGCAAATTGGCGTGTAGCGGATGGAGGGTTGATTATAGAAATCCCCACGGTGTGATGGGTTGGTACGGGGTGGCATGTAGAGGACGGAAAAACTAGGATGGGTCGGGACATAATACATTCATTTATTTTTATGTCATCCTAAGTGGGCTAAGGCGCAATATACGATTGTGGGCCTCGAGCCGCTTATGTGTTATAGGGGATTTACGCATTGAGTCTCGGTGACTCACCCCTTACTTAACCTTTCAGGTAATCAGTAGGTCGTGGATATGGGAGTCGAGGCAGACTCGTGGAGGCTATAAAGTATTTTCTTTTCTTAAACTTGTTTCCTGCTTTATTTTATATTTAATTGAGGATTTTTATTATGTAATAAGGCCTTTCTAAGTTATTTGGTTTTCTTTATTTATTATTTATTATTTATTTAAGATTTGATACTAAGAGAACTTAATCACTAAAGTAAAGATGCGGTTTTTCAAAATACAAGCAGCACAAAACAAACGTTTTCTTTCAAGTATCACCAAGGATAACGAATATTCGATTAACACAAATTGAAATTTTCCTAAACTAACAAATAACTATTTTCAAGACATTGCCTTAATTGAAGAATTTTCAAATCTACGGTTTTTCTTAAAGTCATCAAAATACATTTTTACTTCACCTTGTAACATACCAGATCTGGTCGTAACGTTTAGGTTGGGTTTGGGGTGTTACAATCTCAAACAATCATCACTCTAAATTCAAAATCGGAATTCGAATCACACTGAGCTCGTTTCATTAGCATTTCATTATCAATCTTCTAAGCATCACATATTTGTTGTAAGAACAACGGTTTAGCTTTCAATTCCGCCAAAACTGAACCATCATCAGACAGGTCCAAATGAGCGTTCATAGCACACAACACAAACAATGATTTTCGGCTCAGTGCATTAGCAACAACATTTGCCTTACCCGGATGATAATCTATCACAAGCTCGTAATCTTTCAACAGCTCTAACCATCTTCTCTGTCACAGATTCAAGTCATTCTGAGTCATCAGGTACTTCAAACTTTTATGATCTGAAAACACGTGGCATTTCTCACCGAAAAGATAATGACGCCAAATTTTTAATGCGAACACAATCGTAGCTAGCTAAAGATCGTGTGTTGGATAGTTATTGTCATGTGACTTCAATTGTCTCGAGGCATAAGCTATAACTTTGCCTTCCTGCATCAAAACACATCCCAGACCATTCAATGAAGCATCACTGTAAATCACGAATTCTTTACCCGATTCAGGTTGTATCAAAACTGGACCTTCAGTCAATAGGGCTTTCAACTGATTAAAGTTTTTCTGACATTTATCAGACCATTCAAACCTCACATCTTTCTGATGTAATCTAGTCAATGGAGTAGCTATCATTAAGAATCCTTTTACAAACCGACGATAATAACCAACGAGTCCCTGAAAGCTACGGACTTCAGACACATTATTCGGAGGTTTCCATTCCAGAATAGCAGAAATCCTACTTGGATCAACTCGTATTCTAGTTGCTGATACAATATGTCCCAGAAAACTATCTTCTTGCAACCAGGATTCACATTTACTGAACTTTCCATACAATTGTTTGTCCCGTAGAGTTTGCAACATAATTCTCAGATGCTCGATATGTTCAGTTTCATCACGCGAATAAATGAAGGTGTCGTCAATGAATATAACAACAAATCGATCTAGGTACGGTCTGAAAATTCTGTTCATCAAATCCATAAAAACAACAGGAGCATTTGTTAATCCGAAAGGCATAACTAAAAACTCATAATGCCCGTACCTCGTTCTAAAAGCATTTTTCGAAATATCAGAATCTTTGACTCACAACTGATAATACCCCAATCTCAGATCTATCTTTGAAAACACAGTGGCTCATCTTAACTGATCAAAGAAATCATCGGTTCTAGGCAGAGGATATTTATTCTTAATAGTCACCTTGTTCAACTGATGATAATGAATGCACATTCTCATCGTACCATATTTTTTTTTCACAAACAGAACAGAAGCACCCCAAGGTGAGAAACTCGGTCTTGCAAACCCTCTGTCAGTCAACTCTTGCAACTGTGACTTTAACACTTTCAACTCTGTTGGTGCCATTTTATATGGAGCTATCGAAATATGAGCTATTCCCAGTAATAGATCAATACCAAATTCAACTTCACGTATCGGAGGTAATCCCGAAAATTCTTCAGGAAACACATTAGGGAATTCACAGACAACTGGCACTGATTCAACTTTCCTTTCAGTTACTTTCGAGTTAATCACATAACTAAAATAAGCTTCATAACCCTTTCTCAAATAATTCTGAGCTTTCAACACAGGTATCACAGCAGGTAACCAAGTCAAATCATTAGACTCAACCCAAACTATTTCATCATTCTGACATCTCAAATCAATAATCTTTCTTTTACAATTCACAACAGCATCATGTAGTGTCATCCAGTCCATACCCAAAATTATGTCAAACTCATCAAAGGGTAATAGCATCAGATCAGCTGAAAAACAAACATCTCGAAACATTAACGGACAGTTTTTGCATACTTTATCAACCATGACACTTTTACCTAAGGGGTTCGATACTTTTATAACAAACTCAGTAGACTCTACAGGCAAAGTCTTACTCGATACTAAGTTCATGCATATATATGAATGTATATAACCTAGGTCTATCAATGCAATCACAGAAGTATCATAAAGAGTAAATGTACCCGTTTTAACATCCAGAGATGAAGCTTCAGATCTCGCAACTAAGTCTTTTGTAGCTCTTTGACTTCCACTAACATTCCTTGCATTTTGGGAAGGTCTACATCTAGCTGAAACATTATCAGATCTCAGATTTGGAACATTCTCTTGCTCAACAGATTCTGTGTAACACCCCATAATAGAGTCTGATGCTAGGACTAGATACGAGACATTACCATGCTTGACTCACTAAAACATACACTTACGACTGCAAAATTTTGTTCCGACTTAAAAACTTCTCTTTCTTAGTCTAATCATGCATTTCATGGGCCTACGAGGCCTTAAGCACTTATCTAAAAACTTTCGGGACTTAATCAAAAACTCTTCTTTGAAGTAGGGTTCACACGCCCATGTGACTTGGAACACGCCCGTGTACCCTTAGACACACCCATGTCTTACAACCGTGGGGAGTTACTGACTATATTCACACGGCCTTGACATGCTCGTGGGCTTAGACCGTGTGTTTTTCCTTAATATACTGACTTGATCACACAGTCTGGGGCACACGCCCATGTTCTAACCGCGTAACATGCACGGCTCATACAAATAGCCGTGGGATATGACCGTGGTCTATCCTGACTTAAAACATTAAGATGCAGGGTACGCACAGCCTAGACACACGCCCGTGTTTCTGACCGTGTGGGCACTTAGAGGCTATTTACCAAGCCATTTGCCACCCTGAAATCAAGATCAACTCAAGCCCAATTAAAAACATTCATAACCAATACTACATGCTACATTGATCTCAATAAACATACATACTTAGTAAATTTTGGCCAACCATTTTGCCATATACAAAAGAATAATAAACTTAATAGCCTATACAATGGCCCTTCTTAAAACATATTCTCAAAATGAATGCTCCCTATACATGCCATACTTAGTAAAATAACTTGGCTATAGCAAAATAGATATTGATAGTGTGCTACGAGCTCCGTTCTCAAAATGAATGCTCCCTATACATGCCATACTTAGTAAAATAACTTGGCTATAGCAAAATAGATATTGATAGTGTGCTACGAGCTCCGACTCCAACGATCCACAAGTTAGCTTGGCGGGACTACATGGAATGAATTAAAGACGTAAGCATTTAGCTTAGTAAGTTTTCATGTAAAGCATGTATCAATATTTACTTGCTTAATATAAACCATTTGACATAACAATGGTATCATTAATTTCAGCTATAGAGCTTACTTACTCATACTAATTCTTACATGTCTCATGATACTTGCTATTCTCATACCTGTATCACTTGATCACATTAATCAGCATACTTTAATTAAGCATGATCTCTAATTCATCATGCATAACATAAATAATACTCAATTCCAACTTGATAATAAGTTTACTCACTTAGCTTTCTTGCTATCTCATTTTAACTTTACTCATTTGCCCGATGAATTTTTGCGAATAACTGAGGATAGTAAATCTCATCCCACGTAACTTAATGCCAAAGCCATACCCTAGATACGGTCTTACATGGAACATCTCATCTTGGGTTCGAGGCCATGTCTTGACATGGACTTATACGAAGTCTTTCTTGTTCTCACCAATGCCATGCCTTGGCTTGGACTTACATGATATCTGTTCAATGCTAAGCTTGCCTTGGACTTACATGATATCTATTAAATGCCAAGCTTGCCTTGGACTTACATGATACCTGTTCAATGCCACGCTTGCCTTAGACTTACATGATATCTGTGCTTGATTGCTGATGCCATGCCTTGGCTTGGTCTTATACGGACTTTCTTATCTCATGTGGTGGACCGAGTATCCTGGGAAATTCATCTTCAATCGGGTCTTGCTCATACTTAATCTCATTGATTTCTCTGTTTAACATAGCATTAAGCATTTCATTATAATAATGTACATTATACTAAGCAATCCAATGATAGAAATCATACAAACTTACCTCAATATACAAAATGTATGTAGATATGCAATTTGGTCCTCGACTTTGTTCTTGCCTCGGTTTCGATCTGGGCTTCGTTTTTCTAGATCTATAATCATAAATAGATCATTTATTACTCACATTGACTAAATGGACTCTTTACTCATACATTGGCAAAATTACTATTTTGCCCCTAAACTTTCTCATTTTGCACTTTTGCCCCAAGGCTCGTAAAATGATTCTCATTCAACTTTCTT
Source organism: Gossypium bickii (assembly GCA_025503065.1). Taxonomy (NCBI): domain Eukaryota; kingdom Viridiplantae; phylum Streptophyta; class Magnoliopsida; order Malvales; family Malvaceae; genus Gossypium; species Gossypium bickii. Next base: position 61,307,544 of record CP106710.1, on the reverse strand, counting down.
AATTTTCATGCTTAGCTGATTCATTTTCTCTACTATAACAATCATCAATTCACATTATTTCTAGTATGTATGACCAATTTTCATAACTAGTACAAATTAGTCAATACTATCATTTTTCATGAAATTCTCTGACAAAAAGATGTTTATCTAACATCAAACTCTCATAAACTTCCATAAAATATCATTTATCAAGCATTTCATTCATGGGTAGATTTTTGAACATGCATCTTAGCTCCTTTTATGGCTAAAAATAGCTAATTCATAACACTATAACTTTAAAAATACGAAGGATATTAAAAACGGGGCTAAAATGAACTTACTAGCAAGCTAGAAAAAATGAAGAACCCTAGCTATGGTGAAACACCCCACACCCGGCCCACGAGCCCGAACCGGATCTGATATGTTCCTTAAGAAAATCGGTTTCAAAATTCTTTGTTACTTAAAGAAAGTTCGTGTAATTTTTAGAAAAGAATATCGATTTGGGTTGGGCTTAGGTTGGAAACCCATTAGTTTTATTTGGAAACCCATTTAATTTAAGGTGACAAAACAATTTAGGGTTTACTTTTAAATAAATAATTTTTCTTAAAATAAGTCATAACATAGTAGTTAAGAGAAAATAAAAGAAACGAAATAAAACTATGGCCTCTTCGGCCTTATTACATCAAATAAATTCCCAAACTTAGAAACTTGAAATACTTAGTAAAAATAACGATTCCAAATAATAAAAATCCTTTCTTCTTTGTGCATGGCCACCTTTAGCTCCTGCCAGCCCGGTCCATTATTGCTCATTACCTGAAACATAGTCCCACAATGGGGTGAGTCAACAGACTCAATGTGCACACAATACTAACATTCAACAAATCAAACATACATGTTCATATCAAGTTCATATTCATATACAAATAAATGATGATGCAACCCAAACCCAAGCCTATTTGTCCATCCGCTACACACCCCCGGACCTGCTAGTCACACCGTGGGGACTACTAAGTCGACCCTCCATCCGCTACACACCATCGAAGGCAGTCGCAACAGTCGACGTGCTCATCGCCCATATAATTTCGTGGCGTAGCCACCAGATAATTGTGTCAATAGACACCATGTTCAGATAATGTAACCGAAGTTACCAAATTCAGATAATGTAACCGAAGTTACCATGTTCAAACTATGTGCCGTAGTCACCATATTCCGATGGTGAGACCGAAGTCAACACCTTCACTTCCCCTTTCACATATAGCCCGAATGCCTCATATATTTTATATCATGCATAACCTACTAGATTCTCATTCATGTTACTTATTCACATGTTAAAAACATAACATATTCGTAATCCTAGCAGAAGTAGGAAACGTACCTGAGTACTTTTGTACCACATTAGGCACTTAGCCACATTCACATTCTTATGTATAATCATATAATTAATATTTGCCATATAACGTATTGAAGGTTAGTATGGGTACACACCTGATTCGCTTAATAGATTCCTTGAAATCCCGAAGAACGATCTATCGATCTAGATCTTTAACTCCTATATTCGGCCAATCATTAAAACATATTAACAAACCTATTTGGCTTAAAAACCAAATCCTAGTAGGATTTGTATTACTTACCTTGTTGCCGAATTGGATGACTGTAAACCAAGCCCCCAAAATTGCTAGTTATACTTTTCCTTGAAATCTGCTAACACTAAATTCATTAAGCATGGTTAGTTTGACCTCTGAAAATCGCAAGAAACAGATCTGAGTTCCTTGGCCGAATACATAATGTTTACTTACCTTAAATCCTTGAATCCCAAAAGATTCCTCCTTGTATTCGACAGTTGTAGAATCCTGATAGATCCCTTGTAGATTCGGCCATAAAAATAGGAATAGAGATTAGACCCTTCTCTTTCGGCAGATAGAAAAGAAAAGAATTTGAATAGTGCTTAACCTTACCTTTAATGCCTTTAATCGATTGCTTCCTTGCCTAGAGTCACAGAGATTCGGCTATGGAGTTTTAGTCAGGGATGAAAAGAAAAGGGTTTTGGCTTGACAGATGAAGAAAAGAGAAGAGAAAAAGATGAAAAGAAAATTCGGCAGAGAGAGAGTTTTGCTAAGAAATTTCCGCAGAGCTTAGAAAAGATGAGAGAATAGCCTTAACTCTCATCCTTTAGCCGAAATTATCAGGCCAAGAGTCCTTGACTTGGCCACCACTCTTTCTTTGTGATAATATTATCTCTTTTATTTAAAAATAAAAGTGTTTAATCCATCATTTATCTCCTCAATAATCATATTAAAAATAATCCTATATTTATCACTTATTACTCACATATTTGTGAAAATAAAACACCTCCTTTTTCTAGAAACCAGTGCCGTCCATCTTAGCCTTCTGGAAGCAAAAATAAAACCTTCATTATTTGCTTCCCAAGTGACTCGAACTCAGGCCCAACACCTTGCATGTGGCGCCATTTCTCTAGGCCCTAAGTGACATCTTCAGGCCACTTTTCCAAGCCTGTTTGTGTGTCAAATTTCTCCAACGTTTTCTTTTAAGGCCATCTTGCCCTTATTTCCTATTTTACACTTTAAATTTTGACATTTCTACATCATTTCTAAGTTTCCTAAAATTTTCGATCGGCTCTGTAAACTTGCCATTTTCTTACATTTCCAAGTTTCCAGAGATGTTTACTTTCCATTTTTGAATCATTTCCAAAAATGTTGAGTTTCAAAATGTTGAGTTTCCAAAATGTTCATTTCCATTTCCATGCATTTCTAGGTTTCCAAAATATTCAAAAATTTATTCATAGTACTTAAGACTTGTCATTTCGTACAAATAAAACCGGAAATGCATAGGCCCTTGTCAGGATGTTACAGTTCTACCCCCCTTAAACAAAATTTCGTCCCCGAAATTTCCTAACTAAAATAGTTGAGGGTATTGCTGTCGCATTGTCTCTTCAGACTCCCACGAAGCTTCTTCCGATCCATGATTGCGCCATGACTTCCTTCGTAGTATTTTCACATCTTGTTCCAAAATCCGAATCGGTTCTTCCTCGTAGGATAAGTCTGGCCTTAGCTCCACCTCTTCAACAGGTACCAAATGAGATGGGTCCGATCGGTAGCGACGTAGCATGGATACATGCAATACGCCGTGCATCTGCTGCAACTCTGGTGGCAACTCTAATTGGTATGCCACTGGCCCAACTCGCTTCAGTACTTGATAAGGCTCTATCAACCTTGGGCTTAACTTCCCTTTGCGACCGAACCTCATAACCTTTTTCCAAGGCGAGACTTTCAGGAACACTTGGTCCCCCACTTCAAACTCGATCTCCTTCCGCTTAAGGTCTGCGTACGACTTCTGCCTGTCAGAGGCTTCCTTCAACCATGCCCGAATCATCTCAACCTTCTCTTCAGTTTTTGCCACTAACTCCGGACCCAAAACGCGACGTTCTCCTAACTTAGTCCAACAAGTAGGAGTTCAACACTTCCGACCATACAATGCCTCATATGGTGCCATCCGAATGCTTGCCTGATAGCTGTTGTTGTAGGCGAACTCAGCTAGAGGCAAGTAGTCTTCCCAACTTCCTCGGAATTCCATCACACAGCCTCTTAACATATCTTCCAACACTTGTATAACCCGTTCAGACTACCCGTCTGATTATGGATGAAAAGCCGTAGTGAAGTCTAACTTAGTGCCTAAAGCTTGATGAAGTGCCTTCCAAAATCGAGACGTAAACCTTGGGTCTCTATCAGAGATGATCGACCTTGGTACTCCATGTAACCTCACAATCTCTGCCATGTATAACTTAGCCAACTTCTGAAGAGAATAATCCATTCTTACTGGGATAAAGTGCGCGGACTTGGTCAAACGGTCCACTATCACCCATACCGAGTCCTTCTTAGTAGGCGTAAGGGGAAGCCCACTAACAAAGTCCATAGTAATTCTCTCCCACTTCCATTGGGGAACTTCGATTGGTTGAAGCAATCTTGATGGGACTTGGTGTTCAGCCTTAACTTGCTAACACATCAAACATTTCCCCACAAATTCAATCACCTCTCGTTTCAGATCAGACCACCAAAATTGTTCCCTTAGATCTCTATACAACTTGATGCCTCCGGGATGCATAGCATAAGGGCTACCATGCGCTTCCCAAAGAATCCTTTGTCTCAACTCCTTATCCTTCGGCATACAGACCTTTCCCTTGTAGCACAATACTCCTTCATCATCGACGCCATAGTCCTTTAATACTCCTTGCTGTACTTGCTGTAACTTAGTACTTAAGTCCTTATCAGCCAACTGTCCCTCTTTCACCTCTTTTAGCCATGTGGGCTTGACTTGTAACTCTACCAATAGGCTTCCATCATCATACAGACTTAAATGAGCGAACAAAGCCCTTAAATCTGACACAACCTTCCTACTCAGGGCATCAGCTACCATATTCACCTTGCCCGGATGATATTCTATCGAACAATCGTAGTCTTTCAGTAATTCCACCCACCTTCGTTGCCTCAAGTTCAACTCCTTCTGAGTCAACAAATACTTAAGGCTCTTGTAGTCAGTATAGATAATTGACCTTTCTCCATAAAGGTAGTGCCTCCAAACCTTAAGGGCGAAAACCACTGCTGCTAGTTCCAAGTCATGAGTTGGGTAGTTAACCTCATGAGGCCTTAACTGCCATGATGCATAAGCGACTACTTTTCCTTCTTGCATTAGCACATAGCCTAACCCCGTGTGCGAAGTGTCACAGTATACTACAAAATCCTTGCCTGCCTCTGGCTGAATTAACACTGGAGCTTCCGTCAACACCCTCTTAAGCTTTTCAAAACTCTCCTGCTGCTTATTAGTCCATTCAAAGGGTACTTCCTTTCTTAGCAACTTTGTCAAAGGCGTGGCTATTGACGAGAACCCTTCCACGAACCTTCTGTAATAGCCTGCCAAGCCTAAGAAACTTCAGATTTCAGCCACGAACCTAGGTGGTTTCCAATCCAACACTGCTTCAATCTTCCTAGGATCCACTCTTATTCCTTCTGTGGATACCACATGACCTAAGAATGCCACCTCCTTAAGACAAAATTCACACTTGCTGAATTTGGCATAGAGCTTCTTCTCCGTTAACACTTCTTCGGAGATGCTCATCATGCTCCTCCTTCGACTTCCAGTATACCAAAATATCTTCGATGAACACAACGACGAACCTATCCAGGTAGGGTTGGAAAACCCGATTCATCATGTCCATGAACGCGGCTGGAGCGTTCGTCAACCCAAACGGCATCACTACAAACTCAAAATGGCCGTATCTTGTCCTAAAAGCCGTCTTGTGGATATCTGCCTCCTTCACCTTTAACTGATGATATCCCGACCTTAAGTCTATCTTCGAGAATACAACTGCCCCTTTCAGCTGATGAACAGGTCGTCTATCCTTGGCAAAGGATACTTGTTCTTGATGGTCAGTTTATTCAACTGACGGTAGTCTATGCACATTCGTATAGTTCCATCCTTCTTCTTCACAAACAGGACCGGTGCCCCCCACGGAGACACACTGGGTCGGATGAACCCACGATCCAACAACTTTTGAATTTGAGCCTTGAGCTCCACTAACTCCTTTGGCGCCATTCGGTATGGAGCGATTGACACAGGAGCTGTTCCTGGTAGCAAATCTATCCCAAATTCCACCTCCCTATCTGGGGGTATTCCTGGTAGTTCCTCTGGAAATACATCCACGAAGTCCCTTACCGTCCTAACTCCATTAATACTTTCCTCCTTCCCACCTATCGTACTAATGAAGGCTAAGAATGCCTTACACCCCTTCTTAACCATCTTCTCGGCCTTCAGCGTCGAAACCACGTTAGACAAATAGTTCCTCCTTTCTCCGATCATTGCTACCACTTTATCCTCCGGGGTTCTTAGTTCCATCCGTTTAGCCGCACAATCCAACACGGCTCGATGTTCCACTAGCCAATCCATTCTGAGTATAAGCTCAAACTCTCCGAAGGGTAACTCCATTAAGTCAGCCCGAAAATTCACTCCCTGAATCTCTAGGGGTACATTTCGAAAGATCTTGTCTACCACTACGGTTTGGCCTAATGGGCTTACTACAGTCATCTGTCTATCAGAGAGTTCTGAGTCTAGGCCTAGTGTTTCCACTACACTACATGCAACATAGGAATGGGTCGAGCCCACATCAATCAGAGCAAAATAGGGTTTGTCAAAAATAAAGAACGTACCGGTTATTACATCCGGTGCGTCACCATCCTCCCTTCGGCGAACCGCATAAACCAAACCCGGTTGCCTTGCTTCTGCATTAGCAGCACCTCGGCCCTGTGCTCCACGGCCTCTGCCCGCACCATTACCTCTGTTAGCCGAACCACGACCTCGTTGAGGCTGCTATCCGCCTCTACCAGTCTGGCTAGCATTCTGAACTGCCGGTCGGCTCTCATCTGGTTGTTTGGGACAATCCTTAAGCATATGGTCCTTGGACCCACACTTGAAACATCCCCCCGTCTTTCTCCAACACTCTCCCAAGTGCCTCTTTCCACAATGCTCACACAAGGCGATGCGCAAAGACGTACCAGCTTGTTGATTTTGTGGCCCGTCAACTCTAGGCCTCTTTATGACCCTTTCCAGATGGTCTAAAACCTCTTTTGGGCTTATTCTTGTCCACAGCCTGCTTGGTAGCATCATTAATTCCTTCGGCCACCTTGGCCTTTTCCACCAAAGAAGAGAACTCCCGCTCCTGATGCGGTGCTATCAACAGTCTCTGGTCGTCTCTCAGTCCGTCCTTAAAACGGACACAGCGTTCATGTTCAGTCGCCACTACACCTCGAGCATAACGGCTCTACCTCTCAAAAATTTCGCCTCATGTTACGCTACGGACTTGTTCCCTTGAACTAGCCGTAAAAGCTTTTCTTTGCTCGTCTCGTATACCGGTTCCCACATATTTCTTAGGAATGCTTCCTTAACATATTCCCAGGTCAGATCCTCCGCCATGGCACCATCCCGCACAGTTAACCACCACTGATATGCTTCATCGCGTAATAAAGCCACCATTCCTTTCAACTTTTCCTCTGAAGTCAGATCGAGCTCATCCATGATGCGCTCCGTCGCTTCCAACCAGTACTCAGCTGTACTGGGTGCTACTCCAGACACTCCACGAAACATTTCAGCTCCATTAGCTCGGCGCGTTCGAGCACGGACTTACAATTTCTGAATTTTCCTCTGCGCGACCACCAATTCCAAGACTCGCGAAGACGACCGCGACACACGGATCTTCCCGTCCCGAGCTTAACGCTCGACATTAACGGTGGGGTGGTGGTGGCGGTGGTATTTCATTGTCGGACCCCTAACCCGATCTAACGGGTTCCGACACGGTCATCCTTCCTCTACCTCGTCCACAGTAACCACGTCCTCTAGAACTCATTTCCTAGCATCGAGATCTGATTAAGGAATTTTATGGATTAGTCATTGTTCCACTTATTTACCCGCGAAGGATTTTTATGAAAAGGGATTTAAGAGTGGTTCTTTCGTACTCATACAAACACACAGTCTTTTCCATTCATTCATTCATCCATCAAACAAGTATGAACTTTCGTTCATACAGGGGTTGTTTTCCACTACCCAGGGGTATTTTCGTAATTTTGTCCTACAGGGGCATTTTCGTAATTTTTCAAAAGGAAAAACGTTCCTTGATGTTTTTGTCGAAAAGTATTTTGAGAATTCAAAGTCTCGGGGTAATTTGGAGAAATTTCAAAATCTGGGGGTATTTCGATAATTTTCGACCTCAGGGGTATTTTGGTAAATTTTCACAAATCAGGGTAAATTTGTAAAATTTAATAAATTAGGGATATTTCAAAAGTTGTAAAACTTTGTGGGTTCTTTCTAAGAATTGTTCCTTCCAAAATGGAGATGTTGCAAAAATTTTGGGAATTAGGGTCATCTTGGTAATTTTGTAAGTTAAGGGCAATTTTGTAATTTTCCAAAATCAAGGTATTTTGATATTTTACAAATTAGGGTTTTTGAATGTTTATAAAATAATGAAATTTTGGTAAAGCTGTTGAGTAGTTGAACCTTTTATAAACCAAGGGCATTTTGGTAATTTCACCACTAAAGGCATTTTTGTAATTTTCACAAATCAGGAATTTTTCGGAAGGAAAAAAAATGTTGTAAGGATAGTTTTCACCAAAATTAAAAGAAAAATCGTAAGAATTTTAAAACTAGGGTTTGTTGTTTTGTTCTCTTTTTTTTTTTTAAACATGGCTAGTTCCCTTTCGGGTTTTAGTCATTATGTTTAGCCTATGACCAAGCCCTCTTTGGTTAGGGTGAACCAATGCTACGCACCAGGCAGGATTCGAGTGGAGAGGAGGTGAGTCACGCAGACTGCTTAAATACCAAGCTCCCACCGAAACCATTCCTAGACATGCGCACAGAGGTTGCCACACCACTGAGCCTTCTGAGTTAGGGTGAACCGAAGCTACGCACCAGGTAGTATTCCTGCGAAGAGGAGGTGAGTCACTAGGATCGCTTAAATACTGTGCTCTTAGGATCCAATCCTAGACATGCGCATGAGGTTACCACACCCTAACTTAGTGACTTAGCCATAGGTTGGTTAAGTTCATTAAGTCTTATAGGTTCTGTGTGTTTGAGTACTCTAGTCCTAGGGTTCAAATTCCTATCATACTATTCTACGTTCCATGCCTTTTCTACCTTTCTAAAGTTCATAATATAATTCACATAATCACCCAAATAGTTAGGGGTACTTACCTGGTGGACTGCGGGTCGGAGACTTAGGTGCCATGCCAGAAAACCTGCTTAATTTCAAAGAAAATCATTTGGCTCGCTTTGAAAAAGTTTTGGGCCTTAGCCCCTAGGTCGAGAGTTTAAAACTGGGCTCTGATACCAAATTGAAACACCCCACACCCGACCCACGAGCCTGAACCGGATCTGGTATGTTCTTTAAGAAAATCGGTTTCAAAATTCTTTGTTACTTAAAGAAAGTTCGTGTAATTTTTAGAAAAGAATATCGATTTGGGTTGGGCTTAGGTTGGAAACCCATTAGTTTTATTTGGAAATCCATTTAATTTAAGGTGACAAAACAATTTAGGGTTTACTTTTAAATAAATAATTTTTCTTAAACTTAAAATATAAAATAAGTCATAACATAGTAGTTAAGAGAAAATAAAAGAAACGAAATAAAACTATGGCCTCTTCGGCCTTATTACATCAAATAAATTCCCAAACTTAGAAACTTGAAATACTTAGTAAAAATAACAGTTCCAAATAATAAAAATCCTTTCTTGCTGTGCATGGCCACCTTTAGCTCCTGCCGACCCGGTCCTTATTGCTCATTACAGAAACATAGTCCCACAATGGGGTGAGTCAATTGAGACTCAATGTGCACACAATACTAACATTCAACAAATCAAACATACATGTTCATATCAAGTTCATATTCATATACAAATAAATGATGATGCAACCCAAACCCAAGCCTATTTGTCCATCCGCTACACACCCCCGTACCTGCCAGTCACACCGTGGGGACTACTAAGTCGACCCTCCATCCGCTACACACCATCGAAAGCGATGCACTTAGCGATCGGCGTGCTCATCGCCATATATAATTTTGTGGCGTAGCCACCGGATAATTGTGTCAATAGACACCATGTTCAAGATAATGTAACCGAAGTTACCATGTTCAAATTATGTGACCGTAGTCACCATATTCGATGGTGAGTGAGAAGTCAACACCTTCACTTCCCCTTTCACATATAGCCCGAATGCCCCATATATTTTATATCATGCATAACCTACTAGATTCTCATTCATGTTACTTATTCACATGTTAAAAACATAACATATTCGTAATCCTAGCTAGTAGTAGGAAACGTGCACACAGTACTTTTGTACCACATTAGGCACTTAGCCACATTCACATTCTTATGTATAATCATATAATTAATATTTGCCATATAACGTATTGAAGGTTAGTATGGGTACACACCTGATTCGCTTAATAGATTCCTTGAAATCCCGAAGAACAATCTACGGATCTAGATCTTTAACTCCTATATTCGGCCAATCATTAAAACATATTAACAAACCTATTTGGCTTAAAAACCAAATCCTAGTAGGATTTGTATTACTTACCTTGTTGCCAAATTGGATGACTGTAAATCAAGTCCCAAAAATTGCTAGTTATCCTTTTCCTTGAAATCGGCTAACACTAAATTCATTAAGCATGGTTAGTTTGACCTCTGAAAATCACAAGAAACAGATCTGAGTTCCTTGGCCGAATACATAATGTTTACTTACCTTAAATCCTTGAATCCCGAAAGATTCCTCCTTGTATTCGACAGTTGTAGAATCCTGATAGATCCCTTGTAGATTCGGCCATAAAATAGGAATAGAGATTAGACCCTTCTCTTTCGGCAGATAGAAAAGAAAAGAATTTGAATAGTGCTTAACCTTACCTTTAATGCCTTTAATCGATTGCTTCCTTGCCTAGAGTCACAGAGATTCGGCTATGGAGTTTTAGTCAGGGATTAAAAGAAAAGGCTTTTGGCTTGACAGATGAAGAAAAGAGAAGAGAAAAAGATGAAAAGAAAATTCGGCAGAGAGAGAGTTTTGCTAAGAAATTTCGGCAGAGCTTAGAAAAGATGAGAGAATAGCCTTAACTCTCCTCCTTTAGCCGAAATTATCAGGCCAAGAGTCCTCGACTTGGCCACCACTCTTCCTTTGTGATAATATTATCTCTTTTATTTAAAAATAAAAGTGTTTAATCCATCATTTATCTCTTCAATAATCATATTAAAAATAATCCTATATTTATCACTTATTACTCACATATTTGTGAAAATAAAACACCTCCTTTTTCTAGAAACAAATTGCCGTCCATCTCGTATTCTTCCGGAAGCAAAAATAAAACCTTCATTATTTGCTTCCCAAGTGACTCGAACTCAGGCCCAACACCTTGCATGTGGCGCCATTTCTCTAGGCCCTAAGTGACATCTTCAGGCCACTTTTCCAAGCCTGTTTGTGTGTCAAATTTCTCCAAATTTTTCCTTTAAGGCCATCTTGCCCTTATTTCCTATTTTACACTTTAAAATTTGACATTTCTGTATCATTTCTAAGTTTCCTAAAATTTTCGTTCGGCTCTGTAAACTTTCCATTTTCTTACATTTCCAAGTGTCCAGAAATGTTTACTTTCCAGTTTTGAATCATTTCCAAAAATATTCAGGTTTCCAAAAATGTTCATTTCCATTTCCATGCATTTCTAGGTTTCCAAAATATTCAAAAATTTATTCATAGTACTTAAGACTTGTCATTTCGTACAAATAAAATCGGAAATGCATAGGCCCTTGTCAGGATGTTACATATGGAGTTCCAAATTTTCGGCAAGGAGAGGAAGAAGATGAATAGATTTTTATCATCTTTTTCCTATTTTAATCATTTATTAGACAAATGACCAAAATGCCTTTTTCTTTAAAAATTTCCATTTTACTAACTCATGACCAATTTTGTCCAAAAATTATAATTTGGGCAAGTTGCTATTTAAAGACTTCTAATTAATATTCTAAAGCTATTTCATACAAAAAGTGATCGCTGAAATCAGAGCTTTAAAATTTATAAAAGAATGATCGAACCTAGAAACTAACTCTGACAACAATTAAAGGCAAGTGTACCTATCGAGCAGTAGTATAGCTTAGGCAAGATCGGGTTGTCGAACCCAAAGGAACTAAAAGTATTAATACTAACATTCTTTTTGTTATTTAACCTAAAATAAATTGAAGTTGTTTTAATCTAAATTAACGACGACTAAGCTAAGGACACAAAGACAAAAAGAACGAAATGGGAAATAAGTTGAAGAAAAACTCAATTGATCACGATGATACCCGCAGGAAGAATCCACCTAGACTTCACTTGTTATCTAACCTTGAATTATATGATTTATTTACTTAGCTTGATCCGTGAGACTCCCTAACGTATATTAAACCCTCTCTCGAGGCGAATAACGTGTAACCCTAGGTTAATTAGTGGAACTCTTGCTCTCTTATAATAACCCCTAGAATAGCAGTAAATCGATCTATGGATCCCCATATTAGGTTTCACCCTAATTCGGCAAAATCTCATCACCCTATCTCTAGGCGTGCGATCAACTCCGCTTAACTATGCTAGATCTACTCTTAGGTAGTGTGTATTCCACCTCAACCTAAGCACATCAGATTTGGATTCAGCATTCATAATTAAGAACAAACTAAGTATTTATCATATAATTCAGAAAATAATAACAAGATCCATCATAGGTTTCATCCCCTTCAGGTATCTAAAGGGTTTAGTTCATAATAAAATAAGAAAACATCTCAAGAGAAAAGATAAAACAAAACATAAGAAATCCCTAAAACTCCTTGAAGGGATTGAAGGAGAAATCTCCCGTCTAGAGTATAATTCCGGCTTCTTGGGATGGATCAACGGACTTCTTTAATGAGGCACAGTAGTGTGAATCGAGAGAAGGCCGTGTTCTAGATGATTGGCGTGGCACGGCCATGTGGTCTCTGGGCCAGGTCGTGTCGATTTCGTGATATGGCCCATTTACTCCGTATTGGGCCCGTTTTGTGTTCTATTCATCCTCGGGTGCTTTCCTAGGTATAAGACATGAAAAGAAAAGATTAAGAGCACCTTTTTACATAAATCGAAGGACAAATCATCCGAAAGTTAGCTAAATGCGGGATTGAAATATGTTGTAATTACGTTTTATCAAAAACCCCCATACTTATGCTTTTGTTTGTCCTCAAATAAAGTTCTCAACTGTAATTAAAACAAACTTTCCATGATTCATATTTCCTATCAACAATCCTTATCTTAATTCATAAATAATTTATACATGGATAATTAAATTCAAAGCGTCCTAAAGATTCAAACAAGATAAGTCATATATTTGTAGCACGAAAACATAGGTGTTTCCCCTCATCTAAATAATTACCCTTAATTCAAAATCTACAAGGATTGACATCCTCACAAAAGATTCACTCAAATCACTCAAAGTGTTTAAGGGTCAAAATTAAGCACTCATAAGTCGAACATGAAAAGTTAATCCCATAGGCTTGCCTAAAAATCAAATCTCCACCACTGTAAAATGAGATGATAAACAGATCAAAAGATCTTTGTCAGGGTTGTAACAGGGCTAGGGTTAAAGGTGTGGATAAAGGCTGAATTAGAAGGTTAGAATCGAGATTTAATTGACAAGTACCTTACCTAAAAAATTACTGAGATACTAATTACATCAACTAAGAATAATAAAAAACTAATACGAGCTTTTTCTTTTGATATTGTGTAAGCTCTCTTTTCATATTACTAATATTGAATATACTTTGTTTTTTATTTTTAAATTTTTTTAATTTTTTAAGAACAAACTAATAGTAATCAATGAATTCAACTCATAATACTTAGGTAACTAATCAAATCATATCTCAATTTAAAGGGTAATCAAAAGGAAGGGTGATAAGAAATACAAAGGGTTTTGGATTAATATTAGTGGGTTATTCAATGAAAAGGTTTGTTAGGATCAACGAGATTCGCTAGGGGTTAATTGTGGAGGTAGGCCTTTTTAGTGGAGTAAGTGGGTTAAAACCTAAGTGCCTTTATCATCTCCGTATATCAAATCACAAATGTGGTCTTGACATGTATAATCAAGGCAAGTTCTACAATAACAGTTCATAGTTGACACACTTATAATAAAAAAAATGAGCATGAAAAAGAATAGATGCTCTACAAGGCTCAAGTTCTCACAAAAATTATGGGTGTTTTTGACATCAACCTTATAAATTTCAAATTTCAAAGTAATATTCAAATTCAGGTTAACAACCTAAAAATTTTAATTCTGAAAAATAGACTTATCAAGCTTGATTCTCTAGTATTCTTCAATTTTAATTATCAATGCACAATTATTAATGACTTACTCTAAAACATGTCAATAAAAATCATAAACCATCAGAAATTTCATCTTAATTAGTAATATGAGAAAATTACTTAAGAACAATATTAAATTCATGGATTTGAGAATCGTGCAAAAAGTTAGGCATTGTTTTTCCTCAGGGTTTGAGAATAATGCAGAAAGTTAGGCATTTTCTCTAAATAATTATTCACCCCCCACACTTAAGATGTACATTGTCCTCAATGTACAAAGATAGATATGCCATTTAAGGGATAAATCAAAAGACAAGGGGACAGAATTACTCTCTGAGTTTTGGATGTTTTCTTGGAGGAGTGTCTTTGGTGGTGGTGATGGTCGGTCTGGATGACGAACCTGCGCTAGATGAAGAGATTGGGTAGCGAACTAAGAAGTAGCCAGGAATTATTAAGACCTAATTAAAATAAACTAAATATATAATTAAAGATAAGAAAGATAGAGAAAGAGGAAACAAAAATGTAAACAAAATGAAGATAAAAGATAAATGGACCGAAGAGTCCTTATTGTTGTATGGTTCGCGAGGTGGGTGTGACCTCTAAGGCTGAGGAGGCTGGCGGTGGCAGAAGTGGCATGATTCCCTAGCAGCCTGACGAACCTGACACTATGAAACTAAAATAAGTGAAACTAAATTAAACAAAGAAGAATTAAAATTAAGGAAATTGAAGCAAAATCGAAAGGAAAAATAGAAACTATATGGTCTTAAAGACCCTTGGCTTGTTGGTTGGCTGAAGCTGCTAGCATAAACTCATGTAAGTTAGTCTCCTTTCACGAGATTGGCCTTTTACGCTTCTTCGACATGTTTCTAGGGTAGCTCAAGAGTCTGGACACCTTTTCTAAGGAAAGGGAAAATTTTTTGAAAGAAAAAGAAGGAAGAGAGAGGATGGGGAGAGGGGGAAGGGCTGTGGGGTATAAATAGGATTTCAAATCTGGCATGTTCCCAAGCTCGTGAACCGAGGCTGTGTTGATTCACACGGTCGCCTCGCACGGCCTTGTGTCTGTGCGTGTTGTTTTACCATGCCCGTTCTTCAGCTAGCCACGCCCGTGACTGAGAAGTCAGTATGTTGGTACAGTTGGGAGGAATGAGCGTGTCTTGCCCATGGTTGGCAAGTCAGTAGCTTCACACGGTTGTGGGCACGGTGCCCGTGGTGTAGTGGTTGGATCCGTGACGTCGAAAAGTGGTTGGGACTAATTCGCACTGCCTCTGCTATGTTAGTACCAAGATTCAGGTGGTCCACACGGTCACAGCCACGGTCGTGTGCAAGACCGTGTGACCTGGAAATCTGCACATTGTAGTTAGTTTAAAAATAAGAAAAATAAAATGGAAACAAAAGAAAAATGAGAAGTAGGGTTAGTACTCGGGTTGCCTCCCGAGAAGCGCTCGTTTATAGTCTGAAGCTAGACTTTCCTCGTGTTTGAAAATTTTCAGGGAGGTTTAAAGGTTTGAATGTCTTCCCTCATATTATCAGTTTTACTTTCCTTGTATGGTTCTGGTCGAGTAGCATTTATTTTAAAAGTGCCAAAAATAGGTTTGCTTACCTCAATTGTTCCGTGTGGAAGATCATTGATTACCTTAAAAAGGATTTCTTTGTTTGTGTCAGGGTCTGGAGGGAATAGTCGTGGGTTTGCTTTATCTGACAATACCTGGTCTCTAACTTTGGACTTGTCTATCTCGTGGAGTGGTTTTGATTCTATTTCTTGTATCCCTATTTTTTCCTTGAAGTGCGTTTTCCACTCGTTTAAGTCATTGGTTTGAATCCTTTCTCCTCGTGAGTTATTTCTTTGTTGGTACTGAACTGAAGATCAAGTTCAATCGTGCCTTTTTCAGTGGTTCCTGAAAAGAGAGGTTAATCGAATGATTATCAATGGATTTTTCTTTCTCACCTTGGTCATTCGATGTCCTGGCTGAATTGAGGGCTTGAAGAGTGACTGTCTCATTTCCTACACAAAGTATGAGTTCTCCTGTGGCAACATCGATTTTAGTCTTAGCAGTTGCTAAAAATGGCTTTCATAAAATAAGGGGGATTGAATTATCCTCATCCATGTCTAAAACAACAAAATCTACTGGAAAAACAAATTTATCTATTTTGACAAGAACATTTTCGATAATACCCCTAGGAATTCTAATAGTTTTATCAGCTAATTGAATGCTCATCCTAGTTTGTTTGGGCTTCCCTAGACCTAGTCGTTTAAACAATGTATAAGGCATGACATTTATACTTGCCCTTAAATTAGCTAACGCATTATCAATAGTTAAACTACCAATTAAACATGGAATTGTAAAACTCCCTGGATCTTTTTGCTTCTGTGGTAGTCTATTTTGTAGAATTGCTGAGCACTTTACGTTGAGTTCCACATGTGGCTCTTTGTCTAATTTGCGTTTGTTTGTCAAGAGATGTCTTAAAAATTTCCTCGAGTTTGGCATCTGAAAAAGAGCTTCAAGAAGAGGTAAGTTAATATGTAATTTCTTTAGAAGTTTAAGAAACTTACCGAACTGTTCCTCTGAATCGTCTCTTTTTAACGCTTCGGGATAAGGTATGCGAGGTTGGTACTCCTTGATTACTGGTTTTGGCTTTTCTTGTGTTATCTCTTTTTTACCTTATTCGACTTTGTTTTCTTATAGTCGGTTGGGTTCGTCTAACTCTGCTTTTTCCTGAGCTATTATGGCTTGAATTTGCTCCTTTAGATTAATCTTAGTGTTGCTTGGTAGACATCCTTGCGGTCGTTCTGACATTAGTTTTGCGAGTCGTTCAACTGCATTGGTGACTTCTTTGACTGACTTAGTAATTTCCCCGTTTCGGCTCTGGTTGCTTTTAATTGTTCTCTCAGTTTCTTGGAAACGTTTTTCTGTGTCTGCCGTGAATTTTGTCAACATCTCATCGAGGGTTGGTTTCTTCTCTTGTGGATAGGGTTGATTTTGGAAGTTTTGAGGAGGTTGTTGCCTTTGGTTTCCTTGATTTCCTTGACCTCCCTATGAAAAATTTGGGTGGTTCCTCCAACCTGGATTGTAAGTATTACTATAAGGATTATTATTGGATCTGAAATTGTTACTTATATAGTTCATCTGTTCGCTCTCTGCTTCCGGTTGGTAGGGTGAGTACTCAGGTTTCGCCACGGTTCCACTTGCGTCGCACTGCATGACTGGATGTACCTGCAAAGAACACAAACTGTCAATCTATTTATTCATCATCTCCATCTGTGTTGATAGCATGGTTATTGTGTCTATGTTGAAAGCTCCGGCTGATTTTGTTAGTTTCGTCCTTGTAACTTGCCACTGATAATTATTCAGTGACATCTCTTCAATAAACTCGTACGCTGCTTCAGGAGTTTTGTTGTTCAAGGTTCCACTGGCAGCTGAGTCGATTAGTTGCCTCGTTGAGGGGTTTACACCGTTATAGAATGTTTGTACTTGTAGCCACAAGGGTAAACCATTGTGTGGACACCTTCTCAAGAGATCCTCGTATCTCTCCCATGCTTCGTGTAATGTCTCTAAATCCATCTGCACAAAAGAAGAGATATCATTCCATAATTTGGCCGTCTTGGCCGGTGGGAAATATTTTAAAAAAAAAATTTCGGTCATTTGTTTCCATGTAGTGATTGACCCTCGTGGTAACGAGTTTAACCATTGTTTGGCTTTATTCCTTAATGAAAAGGGAAATAATCGAAGACGTATGGCATCATCAGAAACGCCATTTATTTTGAAGGTATCACAGAGCTCTAAAAAGTTAGCTATATGAGTGTTTGGATCTTCGTCCTGCAAACCATCAAATTGAACAAACTGTTGAATCATTTGTATTGTGTTAGGCATTAAATCAAAATTATTAGCAGCTATATCGGGCCTAACTATACTTGATTCTGCTCCTGTTAAATGTGGTTTAGCATAATCAAGCATAGTGCGTGGAGCATTGTGTTCCCCCACATCATGAGGTTGTGGAATATTCTCGTCCATCCCTTCAGTAGGATTGGATCTGCCTTTTTGATTTTCCTTTGTGTAATTTAGGGCTCGCCTGATTTCTCGGCGATTCCTACGAGTGGTAGCTTCAATATCAATGTCGTATACTAAAGGTCCTCTCAGGTTCCTTGTAGTCATAAGGTAGAGGTACCTGAAAAGAAAAAGAAGGAAAGGAAAATTAGATAAATTAAACTTTAACCTAAAAACAAAAATAAATTGGTAAATAAAAAAATATAATGGCTAAAATAATAAAAATAGATTTTTCTTAATATTTTAGTTCCCCGGCAACTACGCCAAAAACTTGATCGCTGAAATCAGAGCTTTAAAATGTATAAAAGAATGATCGAACCTGGAAACTAACTCTGACAACGATTAAAGGCAAGTGTACATATCAAACTGTAGTATAGCTTAGGCAAGACCAGATTGTCAAACCGAAAGGAACTAAAAGTATTAATACTAACTTTGTTTTTATTATTTAACCTAAAATAAAGTGAAGTTCTTTTAATCTAAATTAACGACGACTAAGCTAAGGACACAAAGACAAAAAGAAAGAATTGGGAAATAACTTGAAGAAAAACTCAATTGATCACGACGATACCCTCAGGAAGAATCCACCTAGACTTCACTTGTTATCTAACCCTAAACTATATGATTTATTTACTTAGCCTGATCCGTGAGACTCCCTAATGTATATTAAACCCTCTCTCGAGGCGAATAATGTCGAACCCTAGGTTAATTAGTGGAACTCTCGTTCTCTTAAAATAACCCCCTAGAATAGAAGTAAATCGATCTATGGATCCCCATATTATGTTTCACCCTAATCCAGCAAAATCTCGTCACCCTATCTCTAGGCATGCAATCAACTCCGCTTAACTATGCTATATCTACTCTTAGGTAGGGACTATTCTTCCTCCACCTTAGCACATCAGATTTGGATTAAGCATGCATAATTAAGAACAAACTAAGTATTTATCATATAATTTAGAAAATAATAACAAGATCCATCATAGGTTTCATCCCCTTTAGGTATCTGAAGGGTTTAGTTCATAATAAAATAAGAAAACATCTCAAGAGGAAAGATAAAACAAAACATAAGAAATCCCTAAAACTCCCTGAAGGGATTGAAGGAGAAATACGCCGTCTTGAGTATAATTCCGGCTTGTTGGGAATGATCAATTGGCTAACTTCGAGCGATTCTCACAATTCTGACCTTTCCAGCTTGGCTTTTTGGCCTAGCTCGACGCCCCCTCCAAAGGTGGTACTTAGGGGGTATATATAGGCTCTTGAAATACATTTCTTTCTCCTTAAGTATCCAAATCCGAGTGAAATTGCTCTTTCTAGCGACAGGGACACGGCCATGACACACGCCTGTGTGGATCGTGGTCATGCCGTGTTCGAACTTCTTTAATGAGGCACAGCCATGTGAATCAGGAGAAGGCTGTGTTCTAGATCATTGGCGTGGCACGTCCATGTGGTCTCTGGGCCAGGCCGTGTCGATTTTGTGATATGGCCCATATACTCCGTTTTGTGTTCTTTTCATCCTCGAGTGCTTTCCTGGGTATAAGACATGAAAAGAAAGGATTAAGAGCACATTTTTACATAAATCGAGGGATAAATCATCCGAAAGTAAGCTAAATGCAGGATTAAAATATGTTGTAATTACAGTTTATCAAAAAGCTTCTAGAAACTCATATTTTGTAACTTTTGCAATTTAGTCCTTTTGGACCATTAAATCACAATTTAGCAAAATTGCTTCATGAAACTTTCATACTAGCATGCAAACATGGCATAAACCTTAAAAACTCATAAATTCACCTCAGATTCATGGCCTCGCACCACTATTTTGATTAGGCCCTAAATTGGGCTGTTACAATTCTCCCCCTTTAGGGATTTTCGTCCTCGAAAATCTTACCAGCAAAAAGGTTTAGATGTTGGTTTCTCATACTCTCTTCTAGTTCCCATGTAACTTCTTCTATTCCATGTCTTTGCCATAATACTTTCACTAGGGCAATACTTTTATTCCTTAGCTACTTGTCTTCCTAAGCTAAAATCTTAATTGGTTCTTCACCATAAGCCATGTCAGGATGAATCTCTATTTCTGACTGGGTAATTACATGTGAAGGATCTGATCTGTAGTGTCGCAACATTGACACATGAAAAACATTATATATCTTTTCTAATTCTGATGGCAAAGCTAAACGGTAAGCTACCAGCCCAACGTTTTCAGTAATCTCGTAAGGTTCGATGAAACGTGGACTTAACTTGTCTTTCCGGCCAAATCTGAGAACCTTTCTCCATGGTGACACTTTCAAGAAAACTTTATCCCCGACTTGGTACTCTATCTCTTTTCTCTTTAAATCCGAATAGAATTTCTGTCTGTTTGATGCAGCTTTTAAACATTCTCGTACCACTTTCACTTTCTCTTCAGCTTCTTTATCTAAGTCAACCCCAAGAATTTAGTTTTCCTTGAGTTCAGTCCAAAACAAAGGTGTTTTGCACTTACGCCCATATAAAGCTTCATAAGGTTCCATCTTTAAGCTCGACTGAAAACTATTATTACAGGCAAATTCTATTAACAGGAGAAACTTTTCCCAACTACCTTGAAATTCTAAAATACAACATCTGAGCATGTCCTCGAGTACTTAAATTAACCTCTCTGACTGACCGTCAGTTTTAGGATGAAAAGCCATACTAAAACTCAATCTTGTACCCAAGGCTTCTTGCAGCTTCTTCCAAAATCAAGATGTGAATCTCGGATCTCTATCCAATATAATCGATAAAGGAACTCCGTGAAGCCTTACTATTTCTGAAACATACAAGTTTGCTAACCTGTCGAGTGAGTAATCAATTCGTACAGGTATAAAATGCGCTGACTTCGTGAGCCTATCAACTACAACCCATATAGCATCCTTCTTGCTTGGTGACAATGGTAAACCCATTACAAAATCCATGGTGATACGGTCCCATTTCCACTCGGGAACCAAGATGGGATGAAGCAAACCCGAAGATACTTGGTGTTCAGCCTTTACTTACTGACAAATAAAACATCTTGAAACGAACTCTGAAATATCTTTCTTCATTTTCAGCCACCAATACTGTTGTTTCAAGTCTTTGTACATCTTAGTACTACCCGGATGTACAGATAAACATCCGTTATGTGCTTCGTGCAAAATTCTCTGAATAAGATCCTCTTTTCACAGTACACAAACTCTATCTCTAAACATCAAGTATCCATCAAAATTAATCAAAAATTCGGATTCAGCATCTGACTCGCACAGAGTTCTCTTGACTTGCAATTCGCTATCTTCTTTCTAAGCCTCAAATATCTCTTGAAGAAACATTCGTCTAGCTCTCAATTCATCTAGTATAAAACCATCATCGGATAAAGTCATCTGTGAATTCATTGCTCTTAATGCAAAGAGAGACTTCCTGCTCAAAGTATCGGCGACCACATTCGCCTTTCCTGGATGGTAATCGATGACCAACTCATAGTCCTTTATCATATCTAACCATCTCCGTTGTCTTAAATTCAACTCTTTCTGCTTCATCAAGTACTTCAAACTTTTGTGATCAGTAAAAATCTGACATCTTTCACCATATAAATGGTGTCACCAAATCTTCAAAGCGAATACTATTGCAGCTAGTTCTAAATCATGCGTCGGATAATTCTTCTCATGAGGCTTCAACTGTCTGGAGGCATAAGCAATCACCTTGCCTTCTTGCATAAGTACATGGCCTAGTCCATTTAAGGATACATCACTGTAAATTATAAATTCTTTCCTTGACTTGGGCTGTACTAAAACTGGAACTTCTGTCAACATTGCTTTCAACTTTTCAAAACATTGTTGGCATCTTTCTGTCCACTCAAACTTCACATTTTTCTGTAACAATTTAGTCATCAGGGTTGCAATCATGGAAAACCCCTTGACAAATCGTCTGTAATAGCTGGCTAGGCTTAAAAAACTTCTAATCTCAGAGATGTTCTTAGGTGGCTTCCAGTCCATTATAGCTGAAATCTTACTAGGGTCTACTCGGACTCCATCTCATGAGACAATATGTCCCAGAAATCCTACTTCCTTGAGCCAAAATTCACTTTTACTGAACTTGGCATACAACTGATTTCCTCGAAGTGTCTGTAAAATTGTCCATAGGTGCTCAGCATGCTCATTCTCATCTTAGGAATAAATCAATATGTCATCAATAAAAACGACTACAAACTTGTTGAGATATGGTCTAAAAATGCGGTTCATTAAGTCCATGAATACTGCGAGAGCATTGGTCAAACCAAAGGGCATGACTAAAAATTCATAATGCCCATACCTTGTTCGAAAAGCAGTTTTTACTCTCAACTGGTAGTACCCTGACCTCAAGTCTATTTTAGAGAACATGGTGGCTCCTTTCAATTGATCGAACAAACCATCGATCCTAGGCAATGGATACTTGTTCTTTACTATCACTTTATTAAGCTGACGGTAATCTATGCACAATCTCATGGTGCCATCTTTCTTTTCCACAAATAAAATTGGAGCACCCCATGGTGAACAACTTGATCTTGCAAAGCCTTTATCAGTCAATTCTTGCAACTGTAACTTCAACTCTTTCAACTCTATTCGAGCCATTCTGTAAGGAGTAATAGATATCGGTACAGTACCAGGAGCTAGCTCAATATTGAACTCAACTTCTCTAACCTGTGGTAGTCCTGGTAATTGATCAGGAAAATCATCCACGTACTCACATACTATCGGTACTGACTCAATATTCAGCTCTGTTTCTTTATCATTCATCACAAAGGCCAGATATGCTTCATACCCCTTTCTTAAATATCTCTGTGCCGTCGTATGAGAAATCATTACAGGCAATCTATCATGTTCATCTGATTCTACATGAAGAGTATCCCCATTCTCACATCTCATCTTAATGTATTTCTTCCCAAAATTAACTATTACATCATGGGCAGTCAACTAGTCCATACCAAGAATGAGGTCGAACTCATCAAATGGTAACAACATAAAATTTTCTTTAAAGTAATGACCTCTAATCATTAATGGACAATTGCTACATACTTTATCAACTAACACACTCTTGCCTAAAGGATTAGACACTTTAATCGTAAATTCTGTAAAATCTATAGGCATACTCAAACCGGATACTATTTTTATGCAAATGTAAGAGTGTGTGGATCTGGGATCTATTAAAGCAATAACTCTGATATCAAAAAGAGAAAAGGTACCCGTAATAACATCATGAGAAGATGCCTCTTCGCGAACGCAAATGACATAAGTCCTTGTAGGCGCTATACCATCGGGTCTCACAGCCTGCTCCCGGGGGTTACCTCTTCCACTTGCCCCACTTCCCGGGTTTCTCTGCGGTCTTCCTCGGACCATACTCCCAGATCTCAGGTTCTGAGTTCTCTCTTCTTTTATCATCTCTAGACAATCTTTTATGAAATGGTCTTGGGAACCACATCTAAAATAGGCGTTTTCATGCACTCGGCATTCTCCAAGATGACGTCTGCCACACTGTAGGCATTCAGGTCTATCAAACCGAACATTCCCTACACTTTCAACTGAAGTAGTCTGTGCTTTGTTCCCCGAATACTGTTTCCTCTTGTCTTTCCTTGAAAACCTAGTGGAAGTAGCCATTCGAGTAGGGAAATCTCTTGACTTCTTAGATGAAGATTGGAATGACTTATTCCACTGTCTCTTTCTAGAGCTACGAGACTCCATTTCAGACTTTCTCTTCTCTTTTACTAATTCCTCGGCTTTACAAGCCCTCTCTACTAGCACAAAAACTTCCTTTAGTTCTAGTATAAGAACAAACAATTTGATGTCCTCATTTAATCCATCTTCAAATCTTTTACTCATGATGGCCTCAGTGGACACGCATTCGCGAGCGTATTTGCTGAGTCGCACAAACTCACGCTCATAATCAGTCACTGACATCTTACCTTACTTCAGTTCTAGAAATTCCTTTCTTTTATGATCCACAAATCTTTGACTGATATACTTTCTCTTAACTCTTCTTGAAAGAATTCCCATGTGACCCTTTCCCTCGGTACTATTGACACAAGGGTGTTCCACCATTGGTAAGCAGAGTCTCTTAAAAGAGAGACTACACACTTCATGCATTCCTCAGGGGTGCATGACAGCTCATTAAATACCTTAATGGTATTTTCTGACCAGAATTCAGCTTTTTCTGGATCATCATCTTTTCTAGCCCGAAATTCTTTTGCCCCATGTTTCCTGGTCCTATGAATTGGAGGTTTATCTCTTCTTACCACTTCTACTACTTGAGGGGCTACTGGAGCAAGTTGTGGAACTGGCGGGGGTGGAGGGAGTTGTGCATTCGGGTTCACACGAACGAACTACGTGTACCAAGTATTCATCATATGGAGGAAGGCTTCTCTAGCCTCTTCTCCTCCTCCTTGACTCACCGTAGTGGGTCTCTTCTCATTCTCATTTGGCACCGTCCCTTCTGCTAGAGCCGGCGCATTACTTTCTACGTCAACTGCCACAACTCCTTCGGGATCCATTTACTATATGCATAAACATAATTTAAGTTGTCAGGAGTCATCACACTATCATTATAAAAACATTCTTATATATGGCATATATAGCTAGACCTATGCTCATGCTACGTTTGTCCTAGAACCGACTAAATCGTAGCTCTTATACCACTAAATGTAACACCCCATAACCGAGTCCGATGCTAGGACTGGATATGAGACATTACCATGCTGACTCACCTAAACATACACTTACGGGCTGTAAAATTTTGTTCCGACTTAAAAACTTCTCTTTCTAAGTCTAATCATACATTTCATGGGCCTACGAGCATTAAGCACT
Source organism: Gossypium bickii (assembly GCA_025503065.1). NCBI lineage: Eukaryota > Viridiplantae > Streptophyta > Magnoliopsida > Malvales > Malvaceae > Gossypium > Gossypium bickii. Next base: position 61,282,814 of record CP106710.1, on the reverse strand, counting down.
TATTCGAAAACTTTAGAGACTTAATCGAAAACTCTTCTTTGAAGCAGGGTTCACACGCCCATGTGACTTGGAACACGCCCGTGTACCCTTAGACACACCCATGTCTTACAACCGTGGGGAGTTACTGACTATATTCACTCGGCCTTGACACGCCCGTGGGCTTAGACCGTGTGTTTTTCCTTGATATACTGACTTGATCACACGGTCTGGAGCGCACGCCCATGTTCTAACCGTGTGACATGCACGGCTCATACAAACGGTCGTGGGATATGATCGTGGTCTATCCTGACTTAAAACATTAAGATGCAGGGTACGCACGGCCTAGACACACGCCTGTGTGTCTAATCGTGTCGGCACTTAGAGGCTATTTACCAAGCCATTTGCCACCCTGAAATCAAGATCAACTCAAGCTCAATTCAAAACATTCATAACCAATACTACATGCTACATTGATCTCAATAAACATACATACTTAGTCAATTTTAGCCAACCATTTTGCCATATAAAAAAGAATAATAAACCTAATAGCCTATACAATGGCCCTTCTTAAAACATATTCTCAAATTGAATGTTCCCTATACACGCCATACTTAGTAAAATAACTTGGCTATAGCAAAATAGAGATTAATAGTTTGCTACGAGCTCCGACTCCAACGATCCACAAGTTAGCTTGGCGAGACTACATAGAAAGAATTAAAGACGTAAGCATTTAGCTTAGTAAGTTTTCATGTAAAACATATATCAATATTTACTTGGTTAATATAAACCATTTGACATAACAATGGTATCATAAATTTCAGCTATAGATCTTACTCACTCATACTGATTCTTACATGTCTCATGATACTTGCTATTCTCATAATTATAAGGTAAACAAGGTACCTGTATCACTTGATCACATTGGTCAGCATACTTTAATATGATAATCATGATCTCTAATTCATCATGCATAACATAAATAATACTCAATTCCGACTTGATAATAACTTTACTCACTTAGCTTTCTTGCTATCTCATTTTAACTTTACTCATTTGCCCAATGAATTTTTGCTAATAACCGAGGATACTAAATCTCATCCCACGTAACTTGATGCCAAAGCCATACCCTAGATACGATCTTACATGGAACATCTCATCTTGGGTTCGAGGCCATGTCTTGACATAGACTTATACGAAGTCTTTCTTGTTCTCACCAATGCCATGCTTGGACTTACATGATATCTGTTCAATGCCAAGCTTGTCTTGGACTTACATGATATTTGTTAAATGCCAAGCTTGCCTTGGACTTACATGATATCTGTTCAATACCAAGCTTGCCTTGGACTTACATGATATCCGTTCAATGCCAAGCTAACCTTGGACTTACATGATATCTGTTCAATGCCAAGCTTGCCTTGGACTTACATGATATATGTTCAATGCCAGGCTTGCCTTGGACTTACATGATATCTATGCTTGATTGCCGATGCCATGCCTTGGCTTGGTCTTATACGGACTTTCTTATCTCATGTGGTAGACCGAGTATCCTGGGAAATTCATCTTCAATCGGGTCTTGCTCATACTTAATCTCATTGATTTCTCTGTTCAACATAGCATTAAGCATTTCATGATAATAATGTACATTATACTAACCAATTCAATGATAGAAGTCATACAAACTTACCTCAATATACAAAATGTATGTAGATACGCAATTTTGTCCTCGACTTTGTTCTTGCCTCGGTTTCGATCCGGGCTTCGTTTTTCTTGATCTATAATCATAAATAGATCATTTATTACTTACATTGACTAAATGGACTCTTTACTCATACATTGGAAAAATTACTATTTTGCCCTTAAACTTTCTCATATTTGCACTTTTGCCCTAAGGCTCGTAAAATGATTCTCATTCAACTTTCTTAATCTTCATGCTTAGCTGATTCATTTTCTCTATTATAACAATCATCAATTCACATTATTTCTAGTATGTATGACCAGTTTTCATAACTAGTACAAATTAGTCCATACTATCATTTTTCATGAAAATCTCTAAGGAGATGTTTATCTAACATCAAACTCTCATAAACTTCTATAAAATATCATTTATCAAGCATATCATTCATGGGTAGATTTTTGAACATGCATCTTAGCTCATTTTATGGCTAAAAATACCTAATTCATAATACGAGAACTTCAAAAATACGAAGGATATTAAAAAGGGGCTAAAATGAACTTACTAGCCAGCTTGAAAAAAAGAAGAACCCTAGCTACGGAGTCTCTAAATTTTCGGAAAGGAGAGGAAGAAGATGAATAGATTTTTATCATCTTTTTCCTATTTTAGTCATTTATTAGACAAATGACCAAAATGCCCTTTTCTTTAAAAATTTCCATTTTACTAACTCATGACCAATTTTGTCCAAAAATTATAATTTGGGCAAATTGCTATTTAAGGACTTCTAATTGATATTCTAAAGCTATTTCATACAAAAAGCTTCTAGAAACTCATATTTTGCAACTTTTGTAATTCACTCCTTTTGGATCATTAAATCACAATTTAGCAAAATTGCTTCATGAAACTTTCATACTAGCATGCAAACATGGCATAAACCTTAAAAACTCATAAATTCACCTCAGATTCGTGGCCTCGCATCACTATTCCGACTAGGCCCTAAATGGGCTATTACATTCTGGGTAATCTCGGATGAAATGGTCTAACAATCCACATCAAAAATGGGCTCGGTTATTCAACCTACAACTTCCCTGATGTCTTTTACTACAGTGTTTACATTCAGGTCACTCAAATCGAACACTTCCAACACTGGCCATCGAAGTTGCAAGGGCTTTGTAATTTGACTGTGATCTAGCTCGACCTCTGTCAAATGTCCCACACTAACCTTTGATTGACTTTGTTCATCTTTGAATTTCTTTGAAGCAGACTGAAATGTTTTACTTGGAAATCTCTTTCTCGCATCTCTAGTTTCAAGGTCAGCTTTTCTTTTCTCTTTCTCAAGTGCCTCATCTTTGCAAGCTCGTTCAACCAGTACTATGAACTCTTTTATCTCAAGTATGCCTACTAATAGTTTAATATTCTCGTTCAAACCATCTTCAAATCTTTTGCACATTATTGCCTCAGTTGATACACATTCTCGGGCATACTGACTTAATCTCACGAATTCTCTTTCATATTTGGTGACAAACATGCGACCCTGTTTCAATTCCAGAAATTCTTTTCATTTCTGATCAATAAATCTCTGACTAATGTATTTCTTCTGAAGCTTATTCTGAAAGAAATCCCATGTGACTCGCTCTTTTAGAGTAACAAAAATCAAGGACTTCCACCACTGATAGGCTGCGTCTCGTAACAAGGAAACAACACACTTTATACATTCTTCAGGACTCAACAACATCTCATTGAATACTCGGATTGTGTTCTCTAACCAAAATTCAGCTTTCTTAGCACCATCATCACTATTGGCCCTGAACTCTTCGGCCCCATATTTACGGATTTTATCAACTGGAGGTTTATTCAACATATTCATACTTATAACTGGTGGCACAGTTGAAGCCTGAGGGGGATTAGGCGGGGGCGGAGGTTGTGAAATAGTCAGATTATTTCTTACAAACTGAGTGCACCACTCACTCATCATTTGGAAGAAGGCTTGCTTAGCCTCTCCCTCTTGACCGCTAGTAGCCGGTCTCGAATCAGATGGCGCTGTCCCTTGAGCGGGAGCAGGTGCATTGCTTTCAACATCATCAGCTACGACTCTTTTGGGATCCATTACTATATGATAAACACATTTTATACGTCAATATTCATCACACTATCACATTTCATATATATGGCATGTATAGTTAGACTCTCACACGTAACATTAGTCCGAGAATCGACAAAACTGTAGCACTCATACTAATCAAATGTAACACCCCTAACCCGTAACCGTCACCGGTCAAGGGTTAAGAGGCATTACCAGACAATCAGAAAGTTTTACAAACATTTCAAATCATAATTCAACAAATCACATCAAAGTGTCCCTTAAACAGGTCTTCGAGACCTTAAACATGCTTTAGAATAGGGTCGAGACTAAACTGAACAGATACGGAAATTATCAAAAATTTAAAAATTTTTCAAAGTTACAGAGGTCACACGCCCGTGTGGGCAGGCCGTATGCGTCACACGGCCTTAGACACGCCCATGTGTTTAAGTCGTGTCAAAACAGGGCATACATACTGACTTGTCCACATGGCCGTGGACACGCCCGTGTGCCACACCCGTGGTCGCTATTGACTTGCACCACATGGCCAGTCACACACCCCTGTGTCCAGCCTATGGTCACTACTGACTTTATCCACACTACCAGTCACACGCCCGTGTGTCTTGCCCGTGGTCGAGTCTAACTTGTTTTGAATTACAACCACGAGGGACATGGTCAAGCCACACACCCGTGTGCTCAACTGTGTGGGCAATTATAGGCCATTTTCAAGGCCAAAATGCCACTCACACATTGGGATATCCCTAGAAGAACATACAAGCATATTTCTAAACACAATTGGCAACCAAAAACACACCAAATGGTGGTCATATCATCCCATTCAACCTCATGTCTAAGCATACCAACTTATATACTAAATATCTCAACCAATTCATAAATAAACCAAACTTGATTCATCCCCAACTTACCACTTCAACATAACTATCATTCATCAAACACATATACTCACTTTGCATCAATAGGCTTACCATTATCTTGACAATTTCAAAACCATGGAATCATACCAAAACCAAATATCATATAACATGACTCTTCATTCATTACACAACCATTTAACTAGCCATCTCACATGGCTATCTAAATGTTTAAAACATAACTCAAGGTAACTAGCCTATACATGCCATACTTTAGTATATACATTTTATAGACATTTCAAATCATAATTCAACAAATAACATCAAGCTGTCCCTTAAATAGGTCTTCGAAACCTTAAACATGCTTTAGAATAGGGTCGAGACTAAATCGAACACAAACGGAAGTTCTCAAAAATTTAAAAATTTTTCAAACTTACAGAGGTCACACGCCCGTGTGGGCAGGCCGTATGCCTCATACGGCCTTAGACACGCTCGTGAGTTTAAGCCGTGTCAAAATAGGTTATACATACTGACTTGTCCACATGGCCGTGGACACACCCGTGTGCCTCACCAGTGGTCGCTATTGACTTGCACCACACGGCCAGTCACACGCCCGTGTGTCAAGCCCGTGGTCGCTACTAACTTTATCCACACTACCGGTCACACGCCCGTGTGCCTTGCCTGTGGTCGAGTCTGACTTGTTTTGAATTACAACCACGAGGGACACGGTCAAGCCACACACACGGGTTCTCAACCGTGTCGGGAATTATAGGCCATTTTCAAGGCCAAAATGCCACCCACACATTGGGATATCCCTACAAGAACATACAAGCATATTTCTAAACACAATTGGAAACCAAAAATACACCAAATGGTCATCATATCATCCCATTCAATCTCATTTCTGAGCATACCAACTTATACATAATAGCTCAACCAATTCACAAATAAACCAAACTTGATTCATCCCCAACTTACCACTTCGACATAACCATCATTCATCAAACACATATACTCACTTCGCATCAATTATCTTGACAATTTCAAAACCATGGAATCATACCAAAACCAAACATCATATAACATGACTCTTCATTCATTACACAACCATTTAACTAGCCATCTCACATGGCTATCTAAATGTTTCAAACATAACTCAAGGTAACTAGCCTATACATGCCATACTTTAGTATATAAATTTTCAAAAGGGTACCATAATAAGATTGAGTAGTATGATAACAAACCTTGATAATTCCCCGAGCCTTCAGTAACTTTGACGATCTATAAAACAGAGCAAACACACACAAAGTAAGCTTTCAAAAGCTTAGTAAGCCATATACAAATAAACTTAGTATAAAATGCACACAGCCACATTGTTACAATAACATTAATGTTTCTCATTTGCAAATTCATCACTTATTCTTTGGCTCATTTGTTTAGCCATTACTTACCCACATTTCATAGCTCAAAGTATCACTTTACTCATAGCGCATTCAAGCATGTATCACATATTATCTCATCAAATCTATACACATATTCACTTTAATAAGCTCATATATACACTTACCTTTCATACACATTCATAGTGTACCTTTCAAACGTACCTAAATCATTTATACATTTCTCATAGACATTCATTCTTCGAACTTGCCCGTTGAACCGTTCAGAATTAAAGAGGATACTCAGAGCGCTCTGATTACCCGTACAATATCAATGTCCCAGACGTGGTCTTACATGTACTCAAATATCAATGCCATTGTCCCAGACATGGTCTTACACGTAAATCTCATATCGGTGCCAACGTCCCAGACATGGTCTTACACGAATCAACACCAACGTCCCAGATGTGGTCTTACCTGATTTCACATATCGAAAACCTATGTCAAGACATATGTAATCCTATCTATTCTTAGGTTCGTACGGGACTTCTCAGACATAGATACACTGTCGATACTATCTCGAATTCCATGTACATAACATCTCCAGCATATTCAACACAAGCTAAATTTCATATATGCACAATTATCTCAATTCAAACGCATTTATTTGTATATCGACTTACCTCGGATTCGGTTAACGTACAGACTCAACTATTCGATCACTTTCGACTTTCCACAATCTAAGACCGTTTTCTTTGGTTCTTGATTTATACATATTTAAATTTAATCCATTTATTCACCATATCATTCAATTCAATCCAAAAACACATATTTAGGGCAATTTACAAAGTACTCCTTATTTCACAAAATCACAAAAATACACAAAATCTCATGTTACCCATGCCTAGCCGAATTTTACTCATAGTCATCTAAGCCCATATATTTATTTCACAATTTATTCCCTCAAAATATTATTTTCTTAATTAAGTCCAAAATACTCAAACTCACTAAAAATCCAAAGACAGAACATGTTAATCTAACACATATATTTCATTTTTCACCATCAAACATCACAAAACTCATGTGTTCATCAATGGCACATTTCAAAACTTTCATCAATTCACAAAATTGAAGCATGGGTTTAAAAGAACACTAAGCAACGATTACAAAGACATAGAAATTATTTAAAACTGATCAAAATCCACACCTTAATCAAAGAGAGACCAAGGCAAAATGCTACCAAAGCTTAAAACCTCTTTCCTTTTCTTATTTTTTGTGATGGATGAGTTAAAATGATGAAATAAATGTTTTATTTTATGTTTTAATTAACATAATATTACTTTTACCAATTTACCCTTTATTGTTACATTATGAATTCTTTAAATTCATGTCCACTACCGTCCATGCTTATATACAATGGTCTAGTTCCATTTTAAAGCCTTCACATAATAAAGACAATAACAATTCAGCACATTCACTTTAATATCCAAGCTTTGCATCTTATGCGATTTAGTCCTTTTCTCAAATTAAACACACAAATGACCAAATTAAATCACAAAAATTTCACACATGCTTAATCATATAATGCAGACATAGAAAATAATATAAAAATATTTTTTTGACCCGAATTTGTGGTCCCGAAACCACTATTCCGACTAGGGTCAAAATCAGACTGTTACTGAGCATTACCGAAGTTTATGTTACAAAACTATCAACAATTTTAAAACATTTAATTCATATCATCAATCACATCAAACCAATCAATAACATACGTATTGTCCCTTATACGAGCCGTCAAGGACCTAAAAGCACATTAGAAACAAGTCGAGATTAAATCGAAAATATATAGCATTTTTCAGAAAAAGATGAAAATTTACAAATTGCAAGGGTCACACGGGCGTGTGGTAGGCCGTCTGGACTTTCGAAGTAGGGAAACATGGTCGTGTCCCAGCCTGTGCCCTTGCCCGTGTACTCACTGGCTTGGGTCACGCAGCCAAACCACACGCCCGTGTGCCAGGCTGTGTACCCCTCGAAATGGCCTCCCACGTCTGTGTTCTAAGCCGTGTGCTAGGCCTTGTAACAACCTGACTTGCAACCCTTTGAAAGGTATAGGGGACACATGACCGTGTCACCTGGCCGTGTGTCACGCATGGCTAAGAGACATGGCTAAGACACAAGCCCGTGTCTCTTCCTATGTGGACGTAAAATAGGCCATTTTCAAGCCATTTTTCTCACCTAACCTAGCATGTACCTACTAGCACTTTTACACATATTACAAGCCTTCAAAAATGCACCAAAAACATTCATAATCAAACCATTCAAATAAGGTATAACAACATACAACCAATATGACCCATGGCACCTCAAACTCATCATCTAAACATGTGCCATTACATATTCAAATATACCATTCAACAATTTACACCAAAGATCACATGTCATATGTAGCAAATGTACCAAATTACCACATTCATACCAACCACAAGACATTTATAATATGCATACTTAATCAATCATTCTAATTTAAAATATTTTAGCATAATAAGCTATGATATCAACCAATTTAAGGCCATTTATATACATGCCAAAAACCAAACGTTTGTCAACATTCAAAATACTATAATTACAACCAAGTTACCATTACACAAGCCAAACCATATGGTTATTCCAACAACCAAAACACATAGGCCAAACATTAGCCAAAAATGCCTGTACATGTCATTATAACCAAAATCAAAACATCTGAAAGTACAAAACATCTGAAAGTACTGATATGTCCAATGGATAGTGTGATGGATCTCTAACTAGCTTCTAACCCAATCGAGCTTCCAATAATCTGGAAAGTAAGGAAAAAAACCACGTAAGCAACGAATACTTAGTAAGCTTGTATAAACTTTATTCATATTAATCCATTTCAAATATCAAATTTATACATATAAATAACAATCATATACCGATACCGCAAGATTCATGAAGCTATATTCAACAACTCACAAAGTGAATAAATCTACATCATCACTTATACATATCATCCCTGGCATAGTAGGATTTTAAATAACTTTAAACCCTTTTAAATTTTCTTACTTTCTTTTGCATTTAAATACTTTCCATTGCATTTACTTTCATTAGCTCGAATAACAACATTTATTCAATTCTTCATTCTTTTTTTTTTTTTATCATTCTACATTTCATGTATGAACTTACTATTTCATTACCTTCCACACCCATTTCTTATGCATAATACACAAGACTTAAGCATATCATTCATTCATGAACACAAGCATATTTCCATTTGAGCACTTACCATTTCAATGCAACTTATAAGTTTAACGTGGCATAATCCAACCACAACTTGGCCAAAGCCTAAGTATGTATACCAACCACATTAGTCATGTAAATTCATATATGAATCAATAATCATGGATGATCTCATCAATTTAATCAAGTTTCCATATACATGTAACATCCATATCGTCTATCTATATATCATGTAAAATTATTTCCATATATTTCATGTAAATACCTGTAATAGTTCGTATCGAACTCATATCATCTCATAACAAAACATTGCCCATTGAACCATTTATAATATCGTTGGATACTAGGGATAGCTCACACATAGTGTGCTAAGCTGTAATTCATCAATTCCTGTACATGTATGCTCATACAAGTTGTGAATCGGTATGCTCTCATGAGCTGTAAATCAGTAAGCTCTCACAAGCTGAAATTGGTAATGTAACAGCCCAAATTTTGGTGAAATTAGAACAGTGGTTTCGGGACCACAAATTTGATCCAAAAATAAAGTTTATTTTTTTATTTTTTTGTATGGCCTGTATTATGATAAATATGACATGTGAAAATTTTGGTACGAAAATTTTATCGATTTAGTGCTTAATTACGAGAACGACTAAATCGCATAAAACGTGAAAGTTGAATTCTAGTAGCTAGAAGGATCAAATAGCTGTGGAATTCAAAAATCAAGGTCCTTATATGGTAATTAGACCATTTAGAAAAGTATGTTGATTTTTCTTGGTGACTCATCCATGGAAAAATAAAAAAGGCTAAGGACCAAATTGGAAAGATGAAAAGTTATTAAATGACAATTTAATTAAATGAAAAAGGAAACATTTTCATATCATCTTCCCCAAATATTTCCATGGAAACCCTAGGAGAGAGGATGAAAACTTTTCAAGCTCAATAAGGTATGAAATCAAGTCTCGTTTTTTATGATTTTTATATTTTTGGAATCGGGATAGTCTAATCTATCTATTTAGGGATTAATTTGAAAAGTTATCAAGGCATGAAAAATCAGTCATGGATGTATATACTGGAAATTGGAAATTTATGGTAAAAAATAAAAGATTATTGATAGATAAACAACTTTTACAAAGCGATTTTTGATGAAAACATGATTTAGGGGCTAAAATGTAAACTTGTGAAATTGAAGGAAAAATTCTGAAATTTTATGAATACATGTGCTGTAAATTTTGTATTGGGGATTTGGTTAGGCTTGGAATAGGGAGTAATTTGCACAAGTTTCATTTTCAGAGCCTAGGGACGAAAATGGAATTTATGGAAAAGTTATGTGCAAAATGGTAATTTTTCCTAGAATGTAAATTGAGTCCAAATAAATATGAGATATGTGAAATTGATGTAACATTTACTCATATAGATCCGAATAGACCAAATTCAGAGTTGGGACAAGGAAAAAGAGGAAAATGTCGGATTAGTAGATGTTTGTACACGAACCTTTGTTGAGGTAAGTTTGTGTAACTAAATTATGTTTATTTACATGTTGTTTTGATTGTAATTATGTAAATTGTATAAATTTCATATATATAAAAGGATTACATATCCGATCAAGCCTGATAAATAAAAATGTTCTAATTAATTGATAATGCCCAATAGATGTTAAAAGGGTAAACAATGGAAATGTTGCTTTCATGCTCGAAATGGATGTGGAATATTATCACATGAATTATGTGGTGTTAAAGATGTATGAAATGATCACATACTGGAAAATGCTTGGAAATGTTAAATCCCGTTTGAATAAATGAAAATCAATGGATAAATGTAATTATCGAAATGAATGAGGTCCTGCATTATGGATTACGCTCGAACGAGCAATCCTAATGAATTCATTATATAATGGATTTAGCCCAGACGGGTAATCCAGAATGGACTCTAAAGGGAATTCTTTGTCATATAAAGGATTTAGCCTGGACTGGTAATCTGACAAAGCCCTTAGAGTATATGTAATAGCTAGAATTTAGCCTGGACTGGTAATTCTACTATATGATATGTGGCTCGAGAGTGTACCTAAAAGGTACTACTGAATATGAATTGACGGACTATGGAATTGTACACCTCAAGTGTACTATTTGTGTATCCATCGATATTTTGAATAAATTCAACGGGTAATGTTTTGACAAGAGCAAAGATGAATTGAAAACAAATTGACATGGATGATACATATGATATGGAAATATGACATGAAAAGAATATTACATGAAATACAAGAAGATGATACTTGTATATGAAAATTACTTGATGAGAATGTTCATCCTTGATCATAGACCCGTACACCTTGAATGCACTACTACTTGTGCTACCTTAATACTCGAATAAAATGAGTAAAGTCCTGCCATGAAATGATCTGAACTAGAAAAGAATTACTATGAAGCTATACTTGTATTAATAAGAGATGTCTATACATGTTAAATGAATACATGTTGTGGAAAGCATATGTGCATGGGAACTTGATTGTTGTTGAGCCCATACATGTCTTGATGTTACTATGGAATATATGACTAGCAAGGAAAATAAGGATGTGTGTAGGGCTTGAGATCAAAGTGGTTGAATATGCCTTACTTAGTTACCTCAAATAGGATGTATGGTAAGTTAAGTACCATGTTATACTAACTTACTAAGCATTTTATGGTACCCCATTTTATTTTCCCCTATTTTAAAATAAATTGAAAGCTCGTTGGATTGAAAGCTCGGTGGAGATCACTTACACTATCCATCAGCCCATGTCGATACAATATGGTAAATCAATTGCGGTTGTAATGGCATGTATAGGATATGTTGGCTATATTGGCATGTAAATGTAAATGATGCTTGTAATCTAGCCATTGGAATGGCTATTAATGGTTTTTTTTTTATATAATTGTAATGTTATGCTATGGTAACCATATGTATATGTTAAGTAGTTGATCAAATCATGTTTAACACATGAATTGAAACAAGGTAGGATAGTAAACATGTATGAATGCAATGATAGGCCTTGTTGAATGATGAAATTTTCTAATTTGAATGCTTAGAATGGTTGGATTGTACTTGGTATGTTTAGGTACAGAAAATGGTAAATTTGGGTGACAAATAAGGCTAGAAATTGGCTTTATTTTGTCCACATTGGCAGACACATGAGCATGCGTCTAGACCGTGTATGGCACACGGCCTACCCCATGGACGTGTAGCTAGGCCATGTGTCCCCTGCACCTTAAATTTGAGAAAATAGAATGCTCAGAATTGAGCACACGAGCAGAGACACGGGCGTATGTCTCTGTAATAACCCGAAATAGGGATTGCGAGTTTGGTAAATGACTCAAGTGTTAGTGGGTCTCAAGAGTAGTTTTGATGTGTTTTTAGAGTTCCTAAAGCTCGAGGATAAAAAGGGAGTGTTTTGGAAATTTTTGAAAATTTTGGGTTAAAAGTGGAAATTGGGTGATGGAGGCCTTAAGAATAAATTTTGTAAGGTTGTGGCATATAAAATGCCTTGGTAAAGTGGCTTTCGTGTGTCACTTAAGGTTTGGGTTTGGTTCTAAGCAGGTCAGGGGATCGAGCAACGCTGGGCGCATGGTTTTTATTTTTGGGTTGTAAAGAGTGATGGACTGAGGAGGCTCTAAAAGAATTTATGTGAGGTTTAAGACGCATGAAACCACTTGGGAAGGTGGCTAGGAGCGCTAAGGAGCAAGGAGGAGACTTTAAGAGGGCCTGGGTTCGAGGGGCGGCGGCAACAAGTGTGTTTTTATTTTTGGGTTTTTAGCGCTATAGTAAGAGGAAGCTAACGGAGAAAAGCCTAAAAGAAATTCATGATGCGTCTATGACATGAAATTCGAAGTGGCCGAGTGGCCAAGGACATTACTTGAGAGCTAAGGCTGGGAGGACTCATGTTCGAGTCCTGGGGATCGCGCATGAGGCGCTTTATTTTTATTTTAGTGTTCAGACCTGGGAGCTGGCAAATGAAGGTTTAAAAGAATTTCGCGGCGAGATATGGCATGAAAGTCTCAGTTGCAGAATGGCAGGAAGTTTGGAAGATTCTCTCCAGGTCTCGGGTTCGAGACCTGGGGGCTGCAGCTTGGCCTTGTTTTATTTTGGTCGGCGTGGGAAAGGCCTGCATGGCGCATACACGCAAGAAGCAAAGGGCTGCTTGGTTCTTTTTATTTTATTTGTTTTAGAAGTATGGAACATTATTCTTTTATTTTTATTGTTATTTATTTTATTATGGTGAGGTATGGGTTTTATTTGTTAGGTTATTTTATGTAAGGTGATGGAAGAATGAATAAACAATAAATTGTCTATTCCAAAGGTGATGGGCTAGTTTATTAGTTTATGCAAGGATGGGTCTTGGTTTTGGGAAAAGAAGCATGTGCGGCATAGGGGTTGCAAATGTATGGCCGTTTGAAGCATGGGAACTTTTTTTTTGGTCAGCTTTGAGCTTGGGAAAAGTGTGGTCAATTGCATAGTTTTCTTTTGTTTTCCTTCCCACTTGAGCATGGTCGGCTTGTGATGCAAAAGAGATGGCCGAATGAAGCCCCTTGGGACATTGTTGGTCGGATTTGGGTGTAGCATAGAGAACTTGGCCAAACCTTTTCTTTTGTTTTGTTTTCTTGACAATTTTTGTGCATGGCCGATTGGAGCTTGCTTCAAGGTCTAGCATGGTAGGTTTTCAAGTAGTAAGGGAGGTGGTCATCGCTTTGCTTTGTTTCCTCTTCTTTCCTTCTTGTGTTCTTGACCGAGAGAGAGACCTAAGGTTTGAGCTTCGATTTTGAAGAAGCTAGAAATTATTTCGGCTAGCAAATATTGATTTCTTTGTCCTTTCATTTTTGTTAGCCGCATGTTTCGTTACCTTTTGAATCATAGCCGAACCACATAGCCTCATTCTCACTCTTTTTTCTCTCCATTAGTACATTGCCGAAACACCATAGCTAAATCTCTCTTAATGGTGTTATCGACTACGTGGTTGTGATCTTCCTTTCTTTTCAAGCGATTATAGTAATTAATCTCTCCTTAAAATATTGGTTTTGCTTCATCTTCATATTTTGTGTGCCGAAATCTAGTGATTGAGGATGTGGTATAAGGTTGGCCAAAAGATTATAGGGTCATGAGTTGGTGTGTTCTTTTGCATGTGCCATCATGAAGGTGCATTAAGAAATCTTCAAGGTTCGACTATTCAAGGAAATGGGAGCAACTCGACAGGAACAAATGGTGTTTCGGGATCGAAATAAGCAAGGTAAGGAAGTATGTCCTTCGACTATATTTTGGATTTTGATAATAACCGAATGTTGACCTTGGGTCTAGGGGTGGCCGAATGCGTATAAGGCTATAATGATGTGCTCTGTTTGCGTGTAGCTAGTGTTAAGGAGCACAAATGACTCTTTCGGGAATTGAAGTGCTCAAGGTAAATGACTCATGGTATTCGGCCTAAGGCCATGTTATTGGTACTAAGTGTGACCGATTTCGGTTATGTGTTCTAGGGGCAAAACGATAGAAGTAGCAGAAGCTTTCGGGATTTTAAATTTGTTAGATTCAATAGATCGGAAATCTCGCTATAATCAGGTGCGTAGTTATTGCACTGTACTCTTGTTTGTTATTTGTTATATGTGTTGTATGTGTTATTTCATTGTAAATGTATATGTTATACATGTTAACCGTAATAAGGGTTAAGATAATGGATACCCAAGGTGAGTAATCGATTAATCAAGTTAATGGTTATGATATTAACCTTTCGGTGATTTGCGATAATAATTGATTATAGATGAATGTATGAAAATGAGATGGCATGTGATGTAAAATTGTTTTTAGTAATATGTTATCATGATACATATATTTATGCATGGAAAATTGGAATGTGACTATTGGAGAAAAGGGTGTACACTATGTGAGTGGTCTAATGCTAGCCTTGTGCTACATTGCGCTTGATGATTAGTAAACTAATTGGTATGCGAGATTCCTATGGGATCGGTGGCTTGGCCACGACCTTGAGCAGTAAGTCTGCTAAAGTAAGATATGTGGATCACTATGTGGATGGGGCTTCATAATTACATTGTATATTTATAATTGCATATTTATAATTGCATATTTATATATATATGGATTGTGTGGATATGGGATAAGCCCATATGTGAGGACATGTGTATTAACTATGCACTGAGTCTTGGTGACTCACTCAATTTTTCTCAACCCTTTCAGGTGTTGCGTAAAGCTTGGACCGGGTCAAAGAGGATACAAAGGTGGCCATTAGGAAATGGATTTTTATGAAAAAGGACATTTTGTTTGATTTATTAAGTATCAACATTTTCAGTATTTTGATTAAATGTTTGATGTAAAAAGGCCCACTAAAGTGTTTAAGTATTTTTATTTAACATCTTTATTTTTATGTTCTAGTACGATATCGATTGCAAATGGTCTTATTTTCTTGAGTTTGTGTAATGAAGTTTTGAATCCGGAATTTTCATAATAATGTAGATTTAACTTAGAATATCTCGAGTCACTAAAATGTTTTATTAAAGGAAATAAATTTTCCACAGTTTTTACTATTAAGTAAGAACATTTTTGAAAGTGTTCTGCAGTGGCATTCCAAATTCGGTCGGCGTGAATAGGCCGGGTTTGGGGTGTTACATTTTGGTATGAGAGCATGGTTCAAAACTCGACTTTGAGGTTTTGGGCCCAAAAGTAGTTTTCAAAGGTGGGCTTTTCAAAATGTGAACTTCTATTTTAGGCTTGTTCTGGCATGGCACCTGTACCTCCGACTCAAAGTCCACCTGGTAAGTACCTCTGACTATTGAGGTATATTGAATATGTGAACTGTATGGGCATAATTGGGCTCGTAGATTAGAAAATTTGGGCTATCGAACCCTAAGACTAGTCTACTCAAAAACAAGTGCATAAGACTTGAGGACTAAAATGACCATAGAGGTGTAGTGAATGAATGTGTCCCTACTTATGAACGTGTATGTGATTTTCTGAATTAGAATAGTGAACTTGAACTGAACCTATGTGTGATCGAAAGAACCACTTCTAAATACTTATTTCCATAAAACTGTTCGCGGATAATCAGTGGAACAAATTTCTAATGCATAAAATTTTGTAAGTCAGATTGTGGGATAAGAGATGAGTCCTAGAGGACATGATCGAGGCAAAATGGCCGTATCAGAACTCGTTAGATCGGGTCAAGGGTCTGATAATGAGGTATCACCTCCACCCTCAACTTTTGATAATGAGCAGTAAGATCAGACGAGGATAATCTTTGTATTCATACCGCAAGTTTTAAAGATGGTGGCCGGAGAGGGAGAAAATATGAGAGCTCGAAAATTGTTCCCGAGTTACTTTGAGCTAACAAAGCGGAGTTGTTTCGTGATGTATCAGGAGTGGCACTCAGTACGGTCAAATATTGGTTGGAAACAACCAAGCGAGTTATGGATGAGCTCGATCCGAACCCTGAGGAAAAATGAGAGGAACGGTGGTGCTACCTCGCGACGAGGTGTATCAACGATGGCTCACGGTTCAGGATAGTGTCACGGCTGAGGACCTCATTTGGGAGTATGTCAAGACGGCATACCAGAAGAAGTACGTTGATACTTGCTACATTGATGCTTAGAGGAAGGCGTTTTTGGGGGCTGGTTCAACGGAACAAGTCCATGGCAAAAAACGAGGCTAAATTCCTAAAGTTAAGCCGATATACTCGAGGAGTAGTGGCTACGGAACATGAACGATGTGCCCAGTTTAAGGACGGATTAAGGGACGGTCTGCGACTGTTGATAGCTCCTCAACAGGAACGGGAATTTACTGTGTTAGTCGAAAAAGCTAAAGTAGCTGAAAGAATTAAGAACTCGGAGAGATAAAATAGAGATAAGGAAAGGAATCGAAATAGAAGAAATTTTGGATCGTCTAAATTATCTGAGGGTCTTCAGAAAAGACCGAGGGTTGAAAGTTTTGCTCATGTGACTAAGCCAGCTATAGGAAATTGGGATCGTCCGTGTGCTCAGTGTGGAAAATATTATGACAACAAGTGTTGGAAACGAAATCGAGAATGTTTTAAGTGTAAGTCGATAAGCAGTTGAATATCGTTAATGTCAGTTATAACTTTGGATACATGTTGGGTTATAGAATCCTAGTTATAAATATAGTGAAAGCCAAATGTGGATAGACATTCTATCATGAAATGTTAGTGGATTTTTAATTGAAGTGATAAGTACAAGTGATATGAATTGTATATGGCTTATAATTTTGGTCAGCTTGTAATGTGATTCAGACAGTGAATTATATTTTGGGCTTTCAACCTAGCAGGCCTTGTGCCGGTGTATATTTTAGGCTTTGATGCCTAGCAGGCCTTGTACCGGTGTATATTTCAGGCTTTGATGCCTAGCAGGCCTTGTGCCGGTGTGTATTTCAGGCTTTGATGCCTAGCAGGCCTTGTGCCGGTGTGTATTTCAGGCTTTGATGCCTAGCAGGCTTAATGCCGGTGATGTGTTATAATAGAGTATTCATGAATCACTTACAAGATGGAACATGTTTATTACCATAAGCTAAATGCTCGGGTAAGTACAAGTCTTTCATACTTGCAAGAAATAAATTGAGTTAGTATATTCCCATTTGAACTAAGTAAGATGTGATATAGTTCAAGCTTCGATAAGTATTTTAATATGTGCAATTGATCTTACTATTGATGTGTATGATATATATAATGGAATTGAAGCTTGAATATGCTTATGGAGAATTGGCCATATGTGAAAATGCTAAATGTGAAAGAGGGTGGAAATGTGTTTGCATATGTGTATAATTGGGTATATGTGATTGATATACGGTGAATTGAAATGTACGGATATTCGTTCGTGTAAGTAATTTGAGAGACGAAATTATTTTAGTGGGGTAGAATTGTAATAACCCGAAATAGGGATTGCGAGTTTGGTAAATGACTCAAGTGTTAGTGGGTCTCAAGAGTGGTTTTGATGTGTTTTTGGAGTTCCTAAAGTTCGAGGATAAAAAGGGAGTGTTTTGGAAATTTTTGAAAATTTTGGGTGAAAAGTGGAAATTGTGTGATGGAGGCCTTAAGAATAAATTTTGTAAGGTTGTGGCATATAAAATGCCCTGGTAAAGTGGCTTCCGTGTGTCACTTAAGGTTTGGGTTTGGTGCTAAGCAGGTCGGGGATCGAGCAGCATTTGGGCGCATGGTTTTTATTTTTGGGTTGTAAAGAGTGATGGACTGAGGAGGCTCTAAAAGAATTTATGCGAGGTTTAAGACGCATGAAACCACTTGGCAAGGTGGCTAGGAGCGCTAAGGAGCAAGGAGGAGACTTTAAGAGGGCCTGGGTTTGAGGGGCGGCGGCAACAAGTGTGTTTTTATTTTTGGGTTTTTAGCGCTATAGTAAGAGGAAGCTAACAGAGAAAAGCCTAAAAGAAATTCATGATGCGTCCATGACATGAAATTCGAAGTGGCCGAGTGGCCAAGGACATTGCTTGAGAGCTAAGGCTGGGAGGACTTGTGTTCGAGTCCTGGGGATCGCGCATGAGGTGCTTTATTTTTATTTTAGTGTTCAGACCTGGGAGGTGGCGAATGAAGGTTTAAAAGAATTTCGCGGCGAGATATGTCATGAAAGTCTCAGTTGCAGAATGGCAGGAAGTTTGGAGGATTCTCTCCAGGTCTCGGGTTCGAGACCTGGGGGTTGCAGCTTGGCCTTGTTTTATTTTGGCCGGCGTGGGAAAGGCCTGCATGGCGCATGCACGCAAGAAGCAAAGGGCTACTTGGTTCTTTTTATTTTATTTGTTTTAGAAGTATGGAACATTATTCTTTTATTTTTATTGTTATTTATTTTATTATAGTGAGGTATGGGTTTTATTTGTTAGGTTATTTTATGTAAGGTAATGGAAGAATGAATAAACAATAAATTGTCTATTCCAAAGGTGATGGGCTAGTTTATTAGTTTATGCAAGGATGGGTCTTGGCTTTGGGGAAAGAAGCATGTGCGGCATAGGGGTTGCAAATGTATGGCTGTTTGAAGCATGGGAACTTTTTTATGGTCAGCTTTGAGCTTGGGAAAAGTGTGGTCAATTGCATAGTTTTGTTTTGTTTTCCTTCCCTCTTGAGCATGGTCGGCTTGTGATGCAAAAGAGATGGCCGAATGAAGCCCTTTGGGACCTTGTTGGTCGACTTTGGGTGTAGCATAGAGAACTTGGCCAAACCTTTTCTTTTGTTTTGTTTTCTTGACAATTTTTGTGCATGGCTGATTGGAGCTTGCTTCAAGGTCTAGCATGGTAGGTTTTCAAGTAGTAAGGGAGGTGGTCATCGCTTTGCTTTGTTTCCTCTTCTTTCCTTCTTGTGTTCTTGACCGAGAGAGAGACCTAAGGTTTGAGCTTTGATTTTGAAGAAGCTAGAAAGTATTTCGGCTAGCAAATATTAATTTCTTTGTCCTTTCATTTTTGTTAGCCGCATGTTTCGTTACCTTTTGAACCATAGCCGAACCACATAGCCTCATTCTCACTCTTTCTTCTCTCCATTAGTACATTACCGAAACACCATAGCTAAATCTCTCTTAATGGTGTTATTGACTACGTGGTTGTGATCTTCCTTTCTTTTCAAGCGATTATAGTAAGTAATCTCTCCTTAAAATATTAGTTTTGCTTTATCTTCATATTTTGTGTGCCGCAATCTAGTGATTGAGGATGTGGTATAAGGTTGGCCAAAAGATTATAGGGTCATGAGTTGGTGTGTTCTTTTTCATGTGCCATCATGAAGGTGCATTAAGAAATCTTTAAGGTTCGACTATTCAAGGAAATGGGAGCAACTCGACAGGAACAAATGGTGTTTCAGGATCGAAATAACCAAGGTAAGGAAGTATGTCCTTCGACTATATTTTGGATTTTGATAATAACCGAATGTTGACCTTGGGTCTAAGGGTGGCCGAATGTGTATAAGGCTATAATGATGTGCTCTGTTTGTGTGTAGCTAGTGTTAAGGAGCACAAATGACTCTTTCGGGAATTGAAGTGCTCAAGGTAAATGACTCATGGTATTCGGCCTAAGGCCATGTTATTGGTACTAAGTGTGACCGATTTCGATTGTGTGTTCTAGGGGCAAAACGATAGAAGTAGCAGAAGCTTTCGGGATTTTAGATTTGTTAGATTCAATAGATCGGAAATCTCGCTATAATCAGGTGCGTAGTTATCGCACTGTACTCTTGTTTGTTATTTGTTATATGTGTTGTATGTGTTATTTCATTGTAAATGTATATGTTATACATGTTAACCGTAATAAGGGTTAAGATAATGGATATCCAAGGTGAGTAATCGATTAATCAAGTTAATGGTTATGATATTAACCTTTCGGTGATTTGTGATAATAATTGATTATAGATGAATGTATGAAAATGAGATGGCATGTGATGTAAAATTGTTTTTAGTAATATGTTATCATGATACATATTTTTATGCATGGAAAATTGGAATGTGACTATTGGAGAAAAGGGTGTACACTATGTGAGTGGTCTAATGCTAGCCTTGTGCTACATTGCGCTTGATGATTAGTGAACTGATTGATTTGCGAGATTCCTATGGGATCGGTGGCTTGGCCACGACCTTGAGCAGTAAGTCTGCTAAAGTAAGATATGTGGATCACTATGTGGATGGGGCTTCATAATTACATTGTATATTTATAATTGCATATTTATATATATATGGATTGTGTGGATATGGGATAAGCCCATATGTGAGGACATGTGTATTAACTATGCACTGAGTCTTGGTGACTCACTCATTTTTTCTCAATCCTTTCAGGTGGTGCGTAAAGCTTGGACCGGGTCAAAGAGGATACAAAGGTGGCCATGAGGAAGTGGATTTTTATGAAAAAGGACATTTTGTTTGATTTATTAAGTATCAACATTTTCAGTATTTTGATTAAATGTTTGATGTAAAAAGGCCCACTAAAGTGTTTAAGTATTTTTATTTAACATCTTTATTTTTATGTTCTATTACGATATCGATTGCAAATGGTCTTATTTTCTTGAGTTTGTGTAATGAAGTTTTGAATCCAGAATTTCATAATAATGTAGATTTAACTTAGAATATCTCGAGTCACTAAAATGTTTTATTAAAGGAAATAAATTTTCCACAATTTTTACTATTAAGTAAGAACATTTTTGAAAGTGTTCCGCAGTGGCATTCCAAATTCGATCGGCGTGAATAGGCCGGGTTTGGGGTGTTACAGTCTCAGCCATGTGGGTGACACGGCCTTGAACACGGGTGTATGTCTTGGCTATATGAAACCTGCACCCAGTTCAAATTGAATTAAATAACCACACAGCCTAGCACATGGGCGTGTGGCATGGCTGTGTGGCGCAAGTTAGAGAGCTACCTAAATCGAACACAACCTGTAGCACGGGTGTGTCTTAGGGTCACATAGGTGTGTCCTTTGGACCACATAAACATGTGAGCCCTGTACCTTAGAAATTTTTTGAAATGTCGCGAAAAATTCTTAGATGCTCCAAATAAGTCCCAACTCGATTCTAATGCTCGAATTGGGCCTCGAGGGTCCATCTAAGGGATGTTACGAATGATCTCGGTTAATGAATAGTGATTGGCATGATTTATTTGAAAATTTTTTGAATGTTCTGGTAATACTCCGTAATCTTGTTCCGGCGACAGACACAGGTTTAGGGTGTTACATGTAACCTCATACAAGCTGAGAATCCGTAATCCCTAATGACATGTCATTTGTATCCTACGTGTAACGCCTAAATTTTGGGGCTAGAAGTTTTAGGGTTTTATGGTTAGGTTCATAGAGAAGGACGTGCTTTAGTGTTTATTTTTGTGCTTGAGTGACAGAATGGGTCCGCTGGTCTAATGGTTGTGTGAGTATTAGTGTATCTCTGGGTTTTGGGTCTGAGTCTCTGGGTGTGTGTATTTTGTGATATATTTTTTTTTATGTTGTTAAATAGTTGACTGGTTTTTAATTTTTTAATTATTAATTCCTTTTATCATTAGGATTATAATTATTTTATGTTATTATTTTCTTGGTTACACATTCTCCTCTTCCTCTACCTCTTCTTGTTTTTCTTTTTGCTCTTTTCTTTTTCTGCGAAAATGGTATTTATCTACGGTATTTGAAGAACTTTGTTTCCTAGTCATCGAGACGCGCCCGAACGTTTTCGCTCACGAATCATGTGTGGGTTTTGTATCTCTTTCTATTTTCATTGCAATTTCTTTTTCGCCTTCACTAAAATTCGACATCATAGGTGCAGGTGTTGTAAACCTGCTAAACTTGAAGTTTTATCATCGTATTATGCTTAGAAATAGTGTGTTTTGGTATGTTTTCAAACTATCGAGGGCGGGTGAGTGCTACGTGGCTGAAAGCATGACTTTTGAGGTTATTTTAGGGTGGTTTCGTGGCCACATGGGTGGCCACACGGGCGTGTGTCGATGCACACGGCCATGTGCTTTTGGGAATTAGGGTTTTCAGGCCAATTTTGGTGCTTCACGGCTGTTTCCCTTGGGCACACAGGCATGTGAGTTTGGGGATTAAGGTTTGAGTGATTTGGTGTAACACGGCCTAGCCACACGACCGTGTGGCTAATTTGGTGATTTAGGGATTCAACACGGACGTGTGTTTTGGAACACACGGGCGTGTGAGACCCTCACACTGTCGAGTCAGCCCTGTATTCGAAATTAGTGCTAATGGACAGAGAGTTACACGGCCTGTTCCCACGGCCATGTCCCTAGTCCAATTGGGCATGTGCTTTAATCACACAGCCATGTGCCACCCTTCACACGGGCGTGTGCCTCAGTCACACGGTCGTGTGCCCTTTTCTCACGGGCTTTTGACCTCCCACACGGCCTAGGCATTTCCTACACGTCCAGACCACACGAACGTGTGGTCCTAAGACACTTATATTGGTTTGGTGTGCCTTCCTGAACTGAGAATGTGTTGTGTACTTCAACCCTTGGCTAAGCTTAAACAAGTGTAGTTAAGAATTCTGATTTGGGCTTCGGCCTGAGTGTATCTATGTGACTCCCATGTGAAGTGTTTGAATCTGAATATGTTCTGTTGGGTGTGTGTGTGCACATATGTTCTGTCTGACTGTTTGATATTGTGTCTCTGTTCTAGAGATTGTATGCGTACATACATCTGCATAGAATATTTTGGGATGGGATCGTGAAGAGAACGGAGACCGATTCTGATCTGATCTAGCAGTTAAGCTGTAATTTACTGGTATAGCGGTTTACTGCATCGCACTGTATCGTGTGTATGTTTGCTAAGCTACGTACCCTTATCTGATCTGGTAGTTTAACTGCAAATTCACTAGTATAGCGGTTTTCTGTACTGCACTGTACGGTACATACATCAGCCTTGCTGCGTATATTTATTTGATCTGGTAGTTCAACTACATTCTGATAAGTCATTGGGGTGACATTATATGGTGTGTAGGGTTGGACGGTCCTACTTGGTCCTAATTGGTTTGTTTGGTTGGATGAGCTTTAATACCTCTTTTGAGGTGTAATCGGGGGACGGAGAGGAGTGTTGGCTGGATGAGTGGGTTTTTATTAAACTGCATTACATCCACATCTGTCTGTGATTTTTGACTGAAAGACTAGTTGTCTGTGATATGTTTGTCTGATCAGCTATTGTGCTGAGACTTCTTTGTGAACCTAATGTGCTCTGATTGTTAAGCTCTGTTTGGACACTAGTTCCAGTGTGATTTTTGATTTTGTGTGTGTTTGAATTTCTATTGCGTTGCTGATGTGATTACCCTATTTCTGTCACTTGATTTGTTTCGAACTCACACTGAGCTCGAGTAGCTCACCCCCTCTTAGTGTTTCCCTTTCAGGTACTCTTTTGAATTCTGACGCTGGGCTCGGTATGCAGAGGTCTTAGACAGTCTCGGAGAAAATTTAGTAAACGTTATATGTTCAGTTTCTGTTTCATCATTCAGAGTTTTGAAATGTAAGGTTTTATAATACCGTGGTATAGATTTTGAGATAAGTTTGAAATTATTTTAATTCCGCTTATTATACATTAAACTTAACGTATTTTAACAGTCCATATTCTAAATGATTAAATGTTTTATTCGTTGTTATAAATTACTTTGTAAAAATTTACCTACGATCACTTCGGTGATCAATGTGACATCTGAGATTCGGTCTAAACTTCTAGTCCGGGTTTAGGGTGTTACACTACGAATTCCTAAGGTTCAAATATGGTTCGGTAATCATCGTACATTATTGGATTTACGTCGTTTCATAACAAGGTAAATTGCATACTAACATATATTTTTTGATTTAGTCACAATATAATCACATATTAACATTAAATTTAATAAAAAATATACAGAATACAGTTCATACGAACTTACCTGGCTAAATTGCAGAAATACCAAAGTTTAGGGCATTTTGATAATTTTCTATTTTCCTAGATTTTCCACTTGATCTTGATATGCAAGGAATGAAACATGGCTGAACCTCGCTTCCATAACCATGTCTTCTTTCTTCTTTCAATTCTTGAAGAAGACACCAAAATGATGATATAACATTTTGTTTTTTATTTTATTTTATTTAATAATCAAATTACCATTTTATCCATTTAATAAACATAAAATTTTCATGCTTTTAGATACCCAAAACCGTCCACTACATTCTTAAATGGTCTAATTACCATTGAAGTCCCTTTTCATTTAATCAATTAACCATTTAATCACTCAAATCAAATAGTGATCAAATTTTACATCTTTTAAGATTTAGTCCTTTTTAATTAATTAACTATTGAAACATTAAAAATTTTCAACAAAAATTTAATACCACTTAATGACACTCCGTAAATATTTATAAAAATATTTACGGCTCAATTTATAGAAACAAGGCCCCAATACCTCATTTTCTAAAATTACTTGACCTTAGGGTCTTACCACTTGAACTTAATAAATCGTTTATAAAACAAAAATCATTATATCAGAAACCTTTTCAAAGTCACAATGAACTCATAAATATTAAATATAATATTTACGAGCTTACTCGTCGGATTTGGTGGCCCCGAAACCATAGTTTTCGACACCACTGAAAAACGGGCTGTTACAATTGCAACAATAACTAAGTACAGGGGCTATTTGATAATTTTCTCTTCTCCTTGATTTTCCACTCATTCTTGATCTAAAATAATAATTCCATTCAATTCACTAATTCTAACAGAAAAATCAATTCATTTTTATGCAATTAAGTCCTCCTTGACATTTTTACAAAATTGCCTCGAATATTTTACTTTTATACAATTTAGTCCTTAAGCCCAAAACATGCAAATTAGCCATTTTTATTCAATTAATCTCATTCCAACATTTAAAATAACTAACATAGCTTATAATCCATAATATTGACAATTTACAAAATTACCCTCAAAATTTACCCTTTTTGCAATTTAGTCCCTAAACCCAAAACTTACAATTTCATCATTTTTAATCATAAATCATGCTAGCCGATTTTTACCCAATCTTATAATGGCCCATATTTATCCACAATTTACAATATTTTCCTTGAATTGTACCATTTTCATAAATCAGTCCTTAAACTTAAAAATCACCAAAAATTACTTAACAAAATACTTATATTTAACAACAAAGCTTAATAATCTATCATAAAATTTCAAGAACACTTCAATTTCATCCATGGTAAAACTCAAAACATTTATTAATTCAACAAATTGACCCTTGGGTTAGCTAGATGAAGCTAATACGAGCCTAAAAACATAAAAAAAAAAATAGTAAAAACTGGATCAAAAGACATACCATGCACCCAAAATTAATTTGGCAAAATGGTTTTCCTCCCCTCACCATAGTTATTCGGTTGAAAACAAAAGTAAAGAATGAATAAGATGACCATTTAGGTTAGATTATTTTAGTCTTAATTATTTAATTACTAATATAACTTTAAAATTCAAAAAATTTACCATGCAACCTATCCATGATTATTCACTCACATTAACTATGGTATAATTACCATTCAAGTCCATTAATTCACCTTTTCAAAGCTAATTGATCCATTTAACTAATAGAATTCAACTTTTGCAACTTTTAAAATTTAGTCCTTTTCAATTAATTAACTATCTAAACATTAAAATTTCTTAACGAAATATTAATACAACCTTAATAACACACCATGAATATTTAATAAAATATTTCTGACTTGGTTTATAAAAATGAGGTCTCGATACCTCATTTCTAAAACCACTTGACTTTAGGGTCATACCACTTGAACCTAATTATTCGTTCAAATAGCTTAAATTTCTAGTTCGAAATTTATTTTAATACTATAATTGACTCGTAAATATTAAATAATAATATATACGAGCTTGTTTATCGGATTTGTGGCCCTGAAACCACTATTTCTGACACCATAGAAAAATAGGCTATTACAGACGACTCGACTGGCCCGGTCTAACTGGTTTCACATACCAAGCTCGATTCGACCAGATTTTGGGTCTTAGTCTCGATTTTGGACTCCCGAGCTTAATTTATGACCTCAAGTTCAATTTTCATCTTCAATTACCCATTGGGTCAATTGCTTGACTTGAAATTTAATTTCCAAAAATTTTATATTAATTTTAATTAATTTAATTAATTTAATTTTTCTTGATCAAAATTAATTTTCCCGAAAATCACTTAGACTTTCCAAATTAATTTTTCAAGAACATTATTTAATCAAATTCTCTAGTTGAACAATTCCTACGACTGCCCAATTTAATTGCACATCAAATAAATCAACTCAATTAAATTATTTCCAAAGTCATAGAATTTTCATCTAATTCAAAAGCAGTCCGATCAAGCTTTTGGTGAGCTAGCGGAGGGACCAACCAGAAATATACAATTAGGCTCTAGTAATTGCAATTATGTCCAAAAGCATCGTTCAACTAATTCACAAGTACTTAATCATGGAGTCAATCCACAAGAAGTATGAAACACCCCAAACCCGGCCCACAAACCCTGACCGGATCTGACATGTTCCTTGAGTAAAACTTAGCAATATCTCGTTTTATCATCTTGAGAAATAAGGTGGTTTTAAAATCAGATTTGTGTTTTTGTCAAGTTGAAAAACCGTGTTTGTCATTCAAGTTTGTATAACTTAAAAACGTTTCTTTCAATTTCCATAATCAAAAGATTTGCCGAATTAAAAAGCTCATTAGGTTGGAAAACCGCGAATTGATTAGGTGACAAAACATTTGAAGTTGTTAAAGAAAATATTTAGTTATTCGTTTGCCGATTTTCGCATGGAAATAAAACTTAAAACATAAAACTTAAACTATTAAATAGTGGCCTTATTACAAATTTTAAAATACCAAATAAATCCTGAAAGAAAAGTATGCTAATATAATGCAAAATTCAACCATTCAAAAACCCGAAAACGCTGAGCATGGCCACTCCGTAGTCCTCGCTGACCCGATCCATAATACTATGCATCACCTACAAAAAGTTAGCCCATGAAGGGTGAGTCAACAGACTCAATGTGTAACAGTTACACCAAAACCCAACCGATCATAGCCTTAATCTTAAACATTTCGGCAAAGCCCATTCTCTAGTCATATTCGGCCATAAGCCCATAACATAGCACATCGAACCATAGCATATTAAATCACATGTACATAGAAGAATGAAAACGCAATCCCGAACCCACCTAGGTATCCAACCTTTACACACCACCCGTACCTGCCAATCACACCGTGGGGATTACTAAATCGACCCTCTATCCGCTACACACTCGGCGATCGCTGCGATCCAATCGCACATCGCTTTATAACGTGGCATGGCCACCAGATAATGTGATAGAGTCACCGGATTCATAATATGTGACATAAGTCACCGGATAATGTGGTAAAACCAGCGGAACACTTCCCCTTTATCATTATCACCCATATGCCCGTGCATCATACAAAACATACAGATATCATGCAGTATGCCTTACCCCAAAGCCATAAAGAAATTACACATATTTTCATATCAATGTTTGTAAACATTATTAACAGAGTGTTAAAGGGTAACGTACCTAAATACACTGTACCACTGAATGGTACCCTTAGCCATGTTCGTTCATATTTCTTATTACCACATGCTTAACATTAATACTATTAATCTATCGGGAAATTAGTGTGGAGTTACACACCTGATAACAGTGAGAACGACGCTCTCGATACCGACACTCTCGCTAGCAGGGATAACAGCGATCTACTTATCCCTTTCCGATGCTGGCCCACAACCCGGTGGCCAATCACGTACGACAGAAACGGAGCGTTTCTTGGATCTAAGGGTAGGAACTACCCCTTTCTCTCCTCCACTGGTAATCGCATCCATTGAGGAACACTTAATCAAAACCCGGTTAATCAACATATAAGATCTAAACGAAATACAATCTATAACTTAACTACCCTTACCGAAATAGATTTGAATCCCGAGACTCCTCCTTTATCTCCGTCGAAAACCCCCTAAAATACCATAGTTAGAATCGGCCAACCCTTAATAAACAACATGGCCTTTGGCCGAATATTACAACTCCCTTACCTTGCTTGCTTAAATCCCGAAAATCGTCACTTGCCCTTGGAAGTTGGCGAATCCCTACATAACTTAAGTTAGAATCAGTTCTAGCATTAATGGACTAGAATAAGTGGCCTTCGGCCTAAGGTCATACTATGCTTACCTTGAATATTCGAATCCCGAAAGATATCCCTCTAATCGTCGGCTACAGAGATCCCGAAACCCACCTTCATGGTTTCGGACAAAAGAATAAAAAGGAATTAGCTTCCTAGATTTCGGCTAACCAAAGGAAAAAGAAAAAGAAGATCAAATGACAAGGATCCCTTACCCCACTATTAGATTCGGTTGAATAGCTTGTACCAATGATCGACAACACCTCCTCTTCATCACTGAGAGATTCAGGCCACAGAAGAAAGGGTATTCGGCTTCAAGAGATAAATGGAAAAGGAATCGATGAGAATGATTCGGCTTTTGATCTAGTGGATAAATAGGTTTCAAAGGTTAAAGATGCAATCGGCTATGGTTAAATGTGCTTTCGGCTTTTGATGACAGAAGAAGTCGTGAAAAGAAGAAGAGAACAAGATGGTCAAAGAAGAAACTAGGGAGGGGAATTAGATTCGGCTTCCAAGAAAACAAGTAGGGAGAAGAAAGATAAAAAGCAAGTGACCTTAATGGTCTTTGGATGTTTCGGCCAAGGTCTAATAAGTGAGGAAAACAATCAATTTCGGTGTGGTTTGATTATGGAAGAAAAAGGTGAGAACTTAGGGGAGAATGAAGCTGAATTTCGGCAAAAGAAAGTGACCGATTTGGCACTTTGATGGCATTAAGTTTTCGGCACACTAGCCTCCCCTAACCGAATATATCCCACCTCCTTCATTCTCTCTAGCTTTCAGCTAACACTCAAACTCTTGCTCCCCTCATTTTTCTCCTAAATCTTCTCTTCACCTCTCATTCAAAAGTATTTGAATGAGTCAACACTTATCTTTCTCTCTTAGCCAAATTTTCAAATGAATTTGACCAAGTCTATCACTCATCTCTTCAGAGTCCTTGTGCCGTCCAATTCCTCTCTTGCCTGACGCAAAAAGCAACCCCAAAATGCTCCCCTTGCTGCTAGAACCTAGGCCTCTTCTCACTCCCTGGGGCGTCACTCCCTTGTGCTCTAAGTGGCACCTCCCTTGCCACTTTATCAGTTAAGTTCTTGTGTCATAGTCCTCACACTAAACTCCTTAAGGCCTAGCTCCTTTAGCTCTCCTTTAAGGCTTAAAACCCAATATTTTCTAAGGCTCTTACCCACATTCCAAGGTTCCCGAAGCCCCCAAAACACATACAAACCACATGCAAACATGCTACCACACACATTTAAGTGAAAACGCATAACCCCTAAATCCTGAATATTACAGTTCTACCCCCTTAAAAATAATTTCGGCCTCGAAATTACTTAGCTAGAATAGGTGAGGGTATTGTTGCCGCATTGCTTCCTCCGACCCCCACGAAGCTTCTTCCGATCCATGGTTACGCCATAATACCTTGACTAGCGGAACTAATTTTCTCCGTAACACCTTCACATCCCGTTCTAAAATCTGAATCGGCTCTTCCTCGTAGGACAAGTCTGGTCTCAGCTCCACCTCTTCAACTGGTACCACATGAGATGGATCCGATTTGTAACGATGTAGCATCGAAACATGAAACACATCGTGCATCTGCTTCAATTTCGAAGGCAACTCTAACTGATATGCCACTGGTCCAATCCGCTTCAAAACCCGATAAGGTCTTATAAACCTGGGACTTAACTTTCCCTTGTGACCAAATCTCATCACCTTTTTCCACGGCAAAACTTTCAGAAACACCTGATATCTAACAGCAAACTCTATCTCATTCCGCTTAAGATCTCCGTATGACTTTTTCCTGTCAGATGCCTCCTTCAACCGTGCCCGAATTACCTTAACCTTTTCTTCGGATTCTGCCACAATCTCCGGACCCAAAACCTGACGTTCCCCCAATTCTGTCCAACACGTAGGAGTGCGACACTTCCATCCATATAGTACTTCGTACGGTGCCATCCGAATACTTTCTTGATAGCTGTTGTTGTACGCAAACTCTGCCAAACGCAAGAACGCCTCCCAGCTTCCTCTGAAGTCCATCACGCAACCCCTTATCATATCCTCTAACACTTGAATTACCAGCTCAGACTGGCCGTCCAACTGCGGATGAAATGCCGTACTGAAGTCCAACCTGGTGCCTAATGCCTGATGTAGTGCTTTCCAAAATCGAGACGTAAACCTCGGATCCCTATCTGAAATAATTGATACCGGCACTCCGTGCAGCCTCACAATTTCTGCCACATACAACTTCACTAACCTCTGCAGAGAATAGTCAACCCGCACTGGTATAAAATGTGCAGACTTCGTCAATAGATCCACTATCACCCATACCGAGTCCTTCTTAGTAGGCGTAAGGGGAAGCCCACTAACGAAGTCCATAGTAATTCTCTCCCACTTCCATTGTAGAATCTTTATCGACTGAAGCAAACCCGAAGGTACTTGGTGTTCAGCCTTGACTTGCTGACACGTTAAGCACTTCCTACAAACTCTGTAACTTCCCGCTTAGGACCAGGCCACCAAAACTGATCCTGTAGATTCCTATATAACTTACTTCCTCCATGATGCATAGCATAAGGGCTACTATGCGATTCTTGAAGAATTCTCTGCCTGAGTTCCTCATCCTTCGGCATAAAGACCTTGCCCCGAAAACATAGCACTCCGTCGTTGTTCACACCATAATTTTCCAATTCCCCATTCTGCACTTGCCGTAGCTTAGCACTTAGATCATCATCTGCCAGCTGTCTTTCTTTCACCTGACTCAACCATGTCAGCTTTACTTGTAACTCTGCTAGCAAACTTTCATCGTCATAAAGGCTAAGATGTGCAAACATCGCCCTCAGGTCCGACACTACTTTCTGACTTAGGGCATCTGCCACTACATTTGCCTTACCCGGGTGATAC
This sequence comes from Gossypium bickii, assembly GCA_025503065.1. Taxonomy (NCBI): domain Eukaryota; kingdom Viridiplantae; phylum Streptophyta; class Magnoliopsida; order Malvales; family Malvaceae; genus Gossypium; species Gossypium bickii. The sequence continues at coordinate 61,251,050 of CP106710.1, read as the reverse complement.
TCTATTGAACAATCGTAGTCTTTCAACAATTCTACCCACCTTCGCTGTCTCAAATTCAGCTCCCTCTGAGTCAGCAGATACTTCAGACTCTTATGATCCATGTAAGTTACTGACTTCTCTCCATATAAATAATGCCTCCATACTTTTAGAGCAAAGACCGCCGCAGCCAATTTCAAGTCATGCGTCGGATAGTTAACCTCATGTGGCCTTAATTGCCGAGACGCATAAGCGACCACCTTCCCGTCTTGCATCAGAACACATCCCAATCCTGTGTGAGAGGCATCACAATACACCACAAAATCCTTCCCTGCCTCAGGCTGAATCAAAACTGGAGCTTCTGTCAAAACCCTCTTAAGTCTCTCGAAGCTTTGCTGCTGCTTATCTGCCCATACGAAAGGTACCTCCTTTCTCAACAATTTCGTCAGAGGTGCTGCTATTGATGAGAACCCTTCTATGAATCTTCTGTAGTAGCCTACTAACCCCAAGAAACTGCGAACCTCAGCCACAGACTTAGGTGGTTTCCAATCTAGCACTGCCTCAATCTTTCGAGGGTCTACCCTTATTCCTTCCGCAGACACCACATGCCCTAAGAACGCAACTTCCTTCAGCCAAAATTCGCACTTGCTGAACTTGGCATATAGTTTCTTTTCCTTTAACACTTGCAATACTACCCGAAGATGCTCATCATGTTCTTCCTCAGACTTGGAATACACTAGGATGTCGTCTATAAACACAACGACAAACTGATCCAAGTAGGGTTGGAAAACCCAGTTCATCATATCCATGAATGCAGCTGGGGCGTTCGTCAATCCGAACGGCATTACTAAGAACTCATAATGCCTGTATCTTGTCCGAAAAGCTGTCTTATGGATATCTGCTTCCTTCACCTTGAGCTGATGATATCCCGACCTTAGATCTATCTTTGAAAATACCGCAGCTCCCTTAAGCTGATTGAACAAGTCGTTTATCCTCGGCAGAGGGTACTTGTTCTTGATGGTTAGCTTATTCAACTGCCGGTAATTTATACACATACGCATAGTCCCATCCTTCTTCTTCATGAATAGGACCGGTGCTCCCCATGGAGACACACTGGGTCAGATAAACCCACGATCGAGTAACTCCTGGATCTGAGCCTTGAGCTCAACTAACTCCTTTGGTGCCATTCTGTATGGAGCGATAGATACTGGCATTGTACCAGGCAACAAGTCAATCCCAAATTCCACCTCACGATCCGGAGGCAACCCTGGAAGTTCTTCCGGAAAGACATCCACAAATTCTTTTACTTTCCTGACCCTTCTACAGCTGCTTCCTTAGCCTTCAAGGCACTAACAAGCATCAGAAAAGCTACACATCCCTTCCTTACCATCTTCTCTGCCTTAAGGGCAGACACTACATTTGACAGGTAATTCCTTCTCTCGCCCATCGCCACAATCTCATCGCCATCAGAAGTTCTCAATGACATGCACTTAGCAGTACAATCCACATTCGCACGGTACTTCATTAGCCAGTCCATGCCTAAGATTAGATCAAATTCCCCGAATGGCAACTCCATTAAGTCAGCCGAAAACTGCGCCCCATGAACTTCTAAAGGCACTTCCCTAAAGAGTTTGTCTACTACTACTGATTGCCCTAGAGGACTAAGTATAGTCATCTTCCTAGGTACAGTCTCAAAGTTCACATGCAGAGTTCCAGACACCTCACTAGCGATATAAGAATGAGTTGACCCTGTATCTATCAGAGCAATAAAGGGTAATTCAGAAATAAAGAACGTACCCGTTATGACATCATGTGCATCACCATCCTCCCTCCGATGAACCACATATACCAGACCCGGCTGTCTTACCTCTGTGTTACCACTACCTCTGCCTGGTGTTCCACGACCTCTACCAGAACCATTACCTCTACCATTCGGACCGCGACCTCTCGACGGCTACTATCCACCTCTGCCAGCCTGACTAAAACCTTGACCTACTGGTCGGCCCCTATCTGTATCCACCGGACAGTCCCTAATCATGTGATCCTTGGACCCATACTTAAAACATCCCCCTGTCTCTTTCCAACATTCTTCCAGGTATATCTTTCCATATTGAGCACAAGTACGGTCCTGTCCTCCCACAGTAACCTGCTGACCTCGCGGCCCATCAACTCTAGGTCTCTTTTGAAATTTCCCGGATGACCTTGAAGACCCATAGCTCCTCTTATTCCTACCCTGACCTCTGTCCCGATTCTGTCTCTCGGTCCGCTTAACTTCTTCAGCTATCTGAGCCTTATCCACTAATATTGCAAAGTCTCTTTCCCGCTGCGGGGCAATCAACACTCGCAGCTCATCTCGCAATCCATCCTTGAATCTAACATATCGCTCGTAATTAGTAGCCACAATCCCCCTGGCGTACCGGCTTAACTGCAGAAACTCCGCTTCATACTCCGCTACCGACTTGCTTCCTTACACTAGATTTAGAAACGCATTTCTCTACGAGTCTATGTAACTAGCTCTGACATATTTCCCATCAAACTTAATCTTAAAATACCCCCAATCCACTCGATCTGCAGGGGTACCCTCTCTGACAGTAAGCCACCATCGGTAGGCCTCATCCCGAAGTGTAAACAAAGACCTTTTCGGCTTCTCCACCACAAATGCGGTCCAAATCATCCATGATCCTCTCGACTGCCTCTAACCAATACTCTGCTACATTTAGAGCTACCCCGGATACTCCTCTAAAAGCCTCGGCTCCATTTGCTCTAAGTCTCTCAGATACTGACTTCCGAGCCCCATTTCCCAAACTAGCTACTGCCACTCGCTCTAAAATCAGCAGCATAGCCTGCGATACTTTGTCATCTCCTCCTGTCTGCTCCTGAAATTCTGCCCCTATAGCCGGTGGTGGCGCCTCATTATCGGAACCCTGACCAGACCCAACTGGTTCCGACACAATCATTCTGCCTCTGCCGCGCCCACGATTATTGCGACCACATCCCCTAGAACTCATGTCTACTGTCGTAGTTTATCTGTTTTTACGAAATTTTATGCATTAGAGTCTTTTCACTTCTTGTTTAAAGAGAAGTTTTATGCAATAGAGTTTTAATCAGTGGTTTTTCCATGGAAGTACACATACACCTAGGGCTTCATGTCTCTATAGTTTTCCTAGCCCATTGTCTATAGTATCACATATTAGCATATTCAAATCAATTTACCAACTAAAGTACTTACCTGGAGGACTTGGGCCGAGAACTCGGGTGTCATGCTTCCATAGGACCATTTTAAAAAAAATAATTTTCAAAAACTCTATTTTGGCTCAAATCGTGAAAACATTGTGGGCTTCAAAACCTAAGGCCGAGTGTTTAAAACTGGGCTCTGATACCAAGTTGAAACACCCCAAACTCAGCCCACAAGCCCCGACCAAATCTGGCATGTTCCTTGAGTAAAACTTAGCAATATCTCGTTTTATCATCTTGAGAAATAAGGTGGTTTTAAAATCAGATTTGTGTTTTTGTCAAGTTGAAAAACCGTGTTTGTCATTCAAGTTTATATAGCTTAAAAACGTTTCTTTCAATTTCCATAATCAAAAGATTTGTCGAATTAAAAAGCTCATTAGGTTGGAAAACCGCGAATTGATTAGGTGACAAAACATTTGAAGTTGTTAAAGAAAATATTTAGTTATTCGTTTGCCGATTTTCGCATGGAAATAAAACTTAAAACATAAAACTTAAACAATTAAATAGTGGCCTTATTACAAATTTTAAAATACCAAATAAATCCTGAAAGAAAAGTATGCTAATATAATGCAAAATTCAACCATTCGAAAACTAGAAAATGCTGAGCATGGCCACCCTGTAGTCCTCGCTGACCCGATCGATAATACTATGCATCACCTGCAAAAAGTTAGCCCACGAAGGGTGAGTCAACAGACTCAATGTGTAACAGCTACACCAAAACCCAACCTATCATAGCCTTAATCTTAAACATTTCGGCAAAGCCAATTCTCTAGTCATATTCGGCCATAAGCCCATAACATAGCACATCAAACCATAGCATATTAAATCACATGTACATAGAAGAATGAAAATGCAATCCTAAACCCACCTAGGTATCCAACCTCTACACACCACCCGTACCTGCCAATCACACTGTGGGGATTACTAAATTGACGCTCCATCCGCTACACACCTCGGCGGCGATCATCGCGATGAAGCGCACATCGCCTTATAACGTGGCATAGCCACCAGATAATGTGACAGAGTCACCGGATTCATAATATGTGACATAAGTCACCGGATAATGTGGTAAAACCACCGGAACACTTCTCCTTTATCATTATCACCCATATGCCCATGCATCATACAAAATATACAGATATCATGCAGTATGCCTTACCCCAAAGCCATTAAGAAATTACACATATTTTCATATCAATGTTTGTAAACATTATTAACGGAGTGTTAAGGGGTAACGTACCTGAATACACTGTACCACTAAATGGTACCCTTAGTCATGTTCGTTCATATTTGTTATTACCACATGCTTAGCATTAATACTATTAATCTATCGGGAAATTAGTGTGGAGGTACACACCTGATAACAGTGAGAACGACTCTCTCGATACCGACACTCTCACTAGCAGGGATAACAGCGATCTGCTTATCCCTTTTCGATGCTGGCCCACAACCCGGTGGCCAATCACGTACGGCAAAAACAGAGCATTTCTTGAATCTAGGGGTAGGAACTACCCCTTTCTCTCCTCTACTGGTACTCACATCCATTGAGGAACACTTAATCAAAACTCGGTTAATCAATATATAAGATCTAAACGAAATACAATCTATAACTTAACTACCCTTATCGAAATAGATCTGAATCCCGAGACTCCTCCTTTATCTCCATCGAAAACCCCCTAAAATACTATAGTTAGAATCGGCCAACCCTTAATAAACAACATGGCCTTTGGCTGAATATTACAACTCCCTTACCTTGCTTGCTTAAATCCCGAAAATCATCACTTGCCCTCTGAAGTTGTCGAATCCCTACATAACTTAAGTTAGAATCGATTCTAGCATTAATAGACGAGAATGAGTGGCCTTCAGCCTAAAGTCATACTATGCTTACCTTTAATATCTGAATCCCGAAAGATATCCCTCTAATCGTCGGCTACAGAGATCCCGAAACCCACCTTCATGGTTTCGGCCAAAAGAATAAAAAGGGATTAGCTTCCTAGATTTCGGCTAACCAAAGGAAAAAGAAAAAGAAGATCAAATGACAAGGATCCCTTACCCCACTATTAGATTCGGTTGAATAGCTTGTATCAATGATCGACAACACCTCCCCTTGATCACGGAGAGATTCGGCCACAGGAGAAAGGGTATTCGACTTCAAGAGATAAATGGAAAAAGAATTGATGAGAATGATTCCGCTTTTGATCTAGTGGATAAATCAGTTTCAAAGGTTAAAGATGTAATCGGCTATGGTCAAATGTGCTTTCGGCTTTTTGATGACAGAAGAAGTCGTGAAAAGAAGAAGAGAACAAGATGATCAAAGAAGAAACTAGGGAGGGGAATTAGATTCGGCTTCCAAGAAAACAAGTAGGGAGAAGAAAGATAAAAAGCAAGTGACCTTAATGGTCTTTGGATGTTTCGGCCAAGGTCTAATAAGTGAGGAAAACAGTCAATGTCGGTGTGGTTTGATTATGGAAGAAAAGGGTGAAAACTTAGGGGAGAATGAAGCTAAATTTTGGCAAAAGAAAGTGACCGATTTGGCACTTTGATGGCATTAAGTTTTCGGCACACTAGCCTCCCCCAACCGAATGTATCCCACCTCCTTTCTCCTCTCTAGCTTTCAGCTAACACTCAAACTCTTGCTCCCCTTGTTTTTCTCCTAAATCTTCTCTTCACCTCTCATTCAAAAGTATTTGAATGAGTCAACACTTATCGTTCTCTCTTAGCCAAATTTTCAAATGATTTTGACCAAATCTATCACTCATCTCTTCAGAGTCCTTGTGTCGTCCAACTACTCTCTTGCCTGACGCAAAAAGCAACCCTAAAATTCTCCCCTTGCTGCTCGAACCTAGGCCCCTTCTCACTCCTTGAGGCGTCACTCTCATGTGCTCTAAGTGGCGCCTCCCTTGCCACTTTACCAGTTAAGTTCTTGTGTCATAGTCCTCACACTAAACTCCTTAAGGCCTACCTCCCTTAGCTCTCCTTTAAGGCTTAAAACCCAATATTTTCTAAGGCTCCTACCTATATCCCAAGGTTCCCGAAGCCCCCAAAACACATACAAAACACATGCAAACATGCTACCACACATATTTAAGTGAAAACGCATAACCCCTAAATCTCGGATATTACAAAGTATCATGATTGAAACATTCTTAGTGTATACTCTTTAAAAAAGTAATTTATCCAACTGCTTTATCCAATGACCTCATCATGTGTGTGTTACCCTCACATGATGTCTTCAATTCCTTTGAGTTAAATCCATTCACCTAATACAATCCTATTTTATCTCATTATCACCATTGTGTCTACTTAATGATTAATATACTCACTGTTAATAAATGTCTGTGATGAACTACTCATTCAAGAGCAAGCAAGCCATGGCCACGTTCCATATTTATCAATCCATACAATGCCAATGACGCTAACTCTTTAATTGAGCTATGAATTCCACTGTTTCTAGTAAATCCATGCTATACACAAGTCATGTACCCAACATATTGGCTATCGACTTGATCATCTTTAAGGCATAAGCCTCCACTTATATCAAAGCACATGAGTTACATACGCTTGGTTAGTGACTAACTCAGGATTTAGGTAAATCACACCATTAATGTAACAGTCTGATTTACACTCTAGTCGGAATAGTGGTTTCGAGACCACAAGTCCAAGTCCGTATAATATTTTAATATTTATTTCTGTGTCTTTGATATGTGACTAAGCATGTGATAAAGTTCCGTAAGTTAATTTGTCTGTTTGTGTGTTTAATTTAACAGAAGGATTGAATTGCATTAAATGTGAAAGTTGTTTGCTATTTGTTAAAATACCAATGTGTTGTGGCTTTGTAAAAGTGAAGGCCTTATATGGCAATTAAGCCAATACATAGATGGTGGATGATTAAAAGTCATTAATAGCCTTATGCTTATATGTTATATATGTTTAGCATTAAGGTTAATTTTGTAAATGAGTTAGTAACATAATATTAGGTAAAACAAAAGTTTGTAAATGGCTATAATGTTCATCCATATAGCCGAATATTGAAAGAAGAAAAGAAAGAAAACTATCCTAGGTTTCAGCACTTGCAAGCTTGAATTAAAGTAAGTTTTAACTTCGATTTTTGATAATTTCTATGTTTCTGCATCGTTGCTTTGTCTACTACAAAGCCCATATATTAATTTTGAGAATTGATGAAGTTTTTTAAATTAGCTTTTGATGAATTCATGTGTTTTGTGATGGATGAAAGTGAAAAATGAAAGCTATATGTTAGATGAACATGCTTTATTCTAGAATTTTTGATGAATTTAGCTAATTAAGGCTAAATTGAGAAAATATTATTTTGGAGGACTAATTTGTGAATTTGATAAAAAATATGGACTTATATAGTCCCTAGGGAGATTCGGCTATGCATGTGTGTGAGCAAATTTTGTGAATTTGATGTTTTGAGAAAAAAATGGACTGAATTGAAAAATCATGCAAATGTGAGGGTTAATTTGTAAATAGCCCTAAATGTGTGTCCTTGGATTGAATTGAATGAATTAGTGAATAAAAGGGTTAATTTTGAATATGTTTAGATCAAGAACCGAGGAAAACGGACTTAGATCGTGGGAAAGCGAAAGTAACCGAGTAGTCGTTTCCATTTTCGTTAAATCGAATTCGAGGTAAGTCATTATGCAAATAATTGTATTCGTATTGAATTATGTATGTTCTTATGACTATTGTAATTGATGAAAACTTATGATACGATCTGTTCATGAATTTCGAGATAAGGATTACTTACTGACAATATCTGAGAAGTCTCGTATGAACCTAAGAATAAATAGGATTAGCTATGTCATGACATAGCTAACTGTTTTGTTTTATCATGTAAGACCTTGTCTGGGGCGTTGGCGTTGATTTGAGATTTTGTGTAAGACCACGTCTGGATGTTGGCAACGATATTATCTTTACGTGTCGGCATCGTACTGATTCGTGTAAGACCATATCTGGGACAGTGACATCGATATCTGAGTGCATATAAGACCTTATCTGGGACGTTGGCATTGTACGACTATTTTGAGCTTCTGAGTATCCAACTAGTTTCCTTACGGTTCAACGGGAAAGTCTGTGTGACGAAATAGACATGTAAATAGTGAATCCATTTCAGGTATGTTGATTTATACACTAAGTGTGTATATAAGGTAAGTTCTTATGTGATCTTACTATGATGATTATGTATATTTGGATAACAATATGAGATGTGATAGTAAGCATGAAAAAGCTTTGTATATATGAGACTTTTGAATTGATGAATGTGGCAAATATGGCCAAGTACATGGACCAAAGTATATATGTGATAATTTGCTAAGTGATTAAGATGTACCAATGTATCTATTTGTATATATGCCTTCTATGCTAAGTTTGTTTGTATTATGACTTACTAAGCTTTTGGAAAGCTTACTCTGTGTGTGTGTTTTCTCTGTTTTATAGGTCGTCAAAGCTACTGAAGGCTCGAGACCGTCAAGGATCAAAATTACACTATTCAACTTGTTTATGGTGCATTTTGGATATATATTTTGCTAGATATGGCATGTATAGGCTAGTCTTTTGTATTTGTAAATGAAGTGAATTTAGCCATGTGATTTGGCTAGTTTTATGTTGGTATTATGTTTAAATGAATGTGACATATGATGTATATCTGGGTATGGTTGAAGCACATGATTTGGTCAAGTTTTTGGGTAAGCATTTGGATGAATTATACTTGATATACATATGTTTTAGTTTTTGGAAGTTGGCATGGTTGAAATGGATATTGAATGTTTAAATTGAGTGGTTATTTTGGTTGTCTAGAATGCATGAAATTAGTTGGTAAATATTACTTGTAGGTATGGCCCAAGTGGGTGGCATTTTGGCTTGAAAATGGCCTACCATGTCACACGGTTGTGGCACACAGGCGTGCCTAGTGACCGTGGGGCTAAGTCAGTAGCTAGCATAAGAGTACACGGCCTTAGTACACAGACGTACCTAGTAGCTGTGTGATTTTTGACAGGATCGACCACTGCCAGAGTACACGAGCATGCTTAGTGGCCATGGAAGTAAAGTCAGTTTCGACCACGGGGAGGACACACGGGTGTGTCTAGAAGCCATGGGAGGCACAAGGCCTACCCACACAGGCATGTAAGCCCTAAAACTTAGAAAAGTTTTAATTTTCCATGAAATTTTGTATGTGTATCGGTTTAGTCCCGACCCAGCTTATGAGCATGTTTTAGGTCTCATTGACCGTATTAAGGGACATTGTGTTTGAGATTGATGGATGAATGTATGAACTTCTAAAAATGTTTTCGATCGGTCCGGTAACGCCTTTAACCCTAGTCCGACAACGGATACGAGTTAGGGGTGTTACATTTGGTTGGTATCAGAGCTACAGTTTAGCCAATTCTCGGACTAACGTAGCGTGTCAGAGTCTAACTATACATGCCATATATCTTAGTGTCAGGTTCAAAAGGCTGCTTGGGAATCACGCCACTTCCGCCACTGCCAACACCTCTGCAGCCTTAGAAGTCACACTCACCTCGCAAACCATCTTCCAATAAGTATTCTCAAGCCCCTTTATCTTTGAGCCTTATTTTATTTACATTGTTATCTCCTTTCTCTTTGTAACTCTTGTCTTTAATTATATATTTAGTTTATTTTAAATGTGTCTTAATAATCCCTGGCTAATTCTCTACGAGCTCCCCAATTTCTTTCTCTAGCGCAGAGCTCGGTAGCAGCAACCACCCCTATCGACTTCCAACTCTGGGAAACCATCCAAATTTAGGAAGTTTCACCTCTCTCTCTCTCTTTAATTACATATCTATGTTTGTACATTGACGGTAATATACATCTTAAGTGTGGGGGGTGAATAGTTATTTCAAGAAAGTGCCTAACTTTCTTCATTATTCTCAAATCCTTGAATTATATCTTGTTCTTAAGTAATTTCCACATATTACTAATTAGGATGAAATTTCTGATGATTTATGATTTTTAAGTAAGCCATAGTTAATTGTGCACTGATGATTTAAATTTTAAGAAACTAGAGAATCAAGCATGATAAGTCTATTTTTCAGAATCAAATTTCTTTTTTTAGGTTGTCTACTTGAATCTGAATATTATCTTAAAGTTTGAAATTTACGAGGTTGATATCAATTACCCATAATTTTTGTAAGTTTTTGAGCCTTATAGAGCATATATTCTTTTTCTTGCTCACTTTATTGATTATGAGTGTGTCAACATTGAACTGTTATTCTAGAACTTGCTACGATTATACATGTCAAGACCACACCTATGATTTGATATACCGAGATGATAAAGGCACCTAGGATTTAACCCACTTACTCCATAAAAAGCCTACCGTCATAATTAACCCCTAGTGAACCCCGTTTAATCCTAACAACCCTTTTTATTAACTCACCCACTAATATTAACCCAAAACCCTTAGTATTAGTTATCACCATTCCTTTTTGACTACCCTTATATCGAGATTTGATTTGATTAGTTACCTAATTATATTATTTCAGTAGTTGAATTTATCCTTTATTATTTGATTTGTTCTTAAAAAAAATCGAAGTATTTTCGGTATTAGTATTATGAAAAGTTATCAAAAGAAAAGCTCGTATTATTAGGGTTATTACTTTTCAGTTGATATTATCGTCTCAGTATTTCTAGATAGGTAACTTAACAATTCAATCTCAATTCTAACCTTCTATTTCAGCCTTTATCCACACCTTTAACCCTAGCTCCGTTACAACCCTGTTAAAGACCTTTTGATCTGTTTATCATATCATTTTACAGTGGTGGAGATTTGATTTTTAGGCAAGTCTATGGGATTAACTTTTTAGATTTGACTTTTGAGTGCTTAATTTTGAACCTTAAATATTTCGAATGATTTGAGTGAATCTTTTGTGAGGATGTCAATCCTTGTCGGTTTTGAATTAAAGGTAATTATTTAGATAATGAGAGACAGCTACGTTTTCGTGATACAAATGTATGACTTATATTGTTTGAATCTTTAGGACTCTTTGAGTTAAATTATACATGTATAAATTATCTATGAATTATGATGAGACATTGTTGATAGGAATTATGAATTATGGAAAGTTCGTTTTAATTGTAAGTTGAGAATTTTGCTTGAGGACAAGCAAAAGCTTAAGTTTGGGGGTATGTGATAAACCGTAAAAGTAACATATTTTAATCCCAAATTTAGCATACTCTTGGATGATTTATCCCTTGATTTCTGTAAAAAGGTGCTCTTAATCCTTTCTTTTCATGTCTTATACTCAAGAAAGCACCGGAGGATAGAAAGGACAAGAAACAGGCCTAAAACGGACCAAATTGGGCCAAAGTGGAAATCGACACGGCCTGGACTTAAGCCCACACGGTCGTGCCTCCCTGATAAACTAGAACACGGCCTGATCTCGATTTACACGGCTGTGCCTCATTAAAGAAATCCGAACACAGCCTAAAGACGATTAACACTGGCGTGTGCCTTGACCGTGTCCCTGTCGTGACAAAGAACAATTTAACTCGAATAAGGATACTTAGGGGCAAAGAAACCTATTTCAAAAGCCTATATAAACCCCCTAAGTGTAACCTGAAAAAGGGGTGGTTAGCTAGGCTAAGGAGCCGAGCTAGAAAGGTCAGATTTATGAGAAACACTCGAAGATAGCTAGTTGATCCATCTGAAGAAGTCAGAATTATACTCAAAACGGCAGATCTCTCCTTCAATTCCTTCATGCGGTTTTATGGATTTCTTATGATTTATTTTATCTTTTCTCTTGAGATGTTTTCCTTTATTATTATGAACTAAACCCTTCAGATACCTGAAGGGGATGAAACCTAAGACGGATCTTGGTATTGTTTTCTGAACTATATGATAAATACTTGATTTTTTCTTAATTACGTGTTCTTAATTCTTGTGTTGATATTTCCAGGATATTAATTCAAGTATGATGTGCTTAGGTGGTGGAGCAAAAGTCCCTGCTTAAGAGTAGATCTAACTTAATTAAACGGAGTTGATCGCACGCCTAGAGATAGGGTGACGAGATTTTGCCGGATTAGGGTGAAACCTAATATGGGAGTCCATAGATCGAGTTAATGAGATTCTAAGGGTTTTAATTAGAAAGAAATTTTAATTAATCAACCTAGGGTTAGACGTTATTCGCCTCGAGAGAGGGTTTAATATAACTTAGGGAATCTTACGGATCAAGTCAAGTGAATAAATCGTCTGGTTTAGTGTTAGATAACAAGTGAAGTCTAGGTGGATTCTTCCTAAGGGCATCGTCTTAATCAACTAAGTTTTGCCAATAGTATTTCCCCAATCCATTCTTTTTGTCTTTGCGTCTGTAGCTTAGTACTTAGTTAAATTTAGATTAAATAACAATTTCGCTTATTTTAGGCTAGATAATAAAAAGAAAGTTATTATTAGTACTTTTAGTTCCTTTGGGTTCGACATTCCGGTTTTGCCTTAACTATACTACTGTTCGATAGGTACGCTTGCCTCAAAAATCGTTGTTAGAGTTAGTTTCTAGGTTCGATCGTTATCATTATAAATTTAAAACTCTAAAATCGATGATCAATGCAGCTTATCAATGGTGGAAAACCTTAATTTCCATTGTTCCAAAAGAGCGAGTTACATGGGACTTCTTTTAGATCGAGTTCCAGAAGAAATACATCAGCGAAAGATTCATCGATCAGAAACGAAAGGAATTTCTAGAACTAAAACAGGGTCGAATGACTGTTTCATAATATGAACGAGAGTTTGTGAGATTGAGTCAGTATGCTGGGGAATGTGTATCTTCTGAGGCTATAATGTGTAAAAGATTCAAATATGGTCTTAATGAAGACACCTGTTTTCTAGTTGTGATCTTAGAAATTAAAGAGTTCGTTGTACTCGTTGATCAAGCGTGTAAAGCTGAGGCACTGGGAAAGATAAAAGAAAAGCTGAGTCTAAAGCTTGAGATACGAGAAAGAGATTTACAAGCAAATCATTTCAGTCTGCTTCAAAGAGATTCAGAGATGATCAAAGTCGTTCTAGAGATAATGTGGGACATTCGAACAGAAATCGAGCTAGATCGCAAATGAGTTCTAAAACTCCAGCAACTTCAATGGCCAGCGTTGGTAATGTTCGATCTGAGAGACCTAGATGTAAACATTGTGGAAAAAGGCATCCAGGAAGCTGTAGATTAAATCACAGAGCTTGCTTCAGATGTGAATCACTTGATCATTTTATCCTTGATTTCTCTGAGTCGATTGAGCCAGAAACTGTTCAGAATCTGAGATCGAATAATGCACCTGTGAGAGGAAGACCTTCAAAGAATGTAAGAAACATCAGTGGTAGTTAGAGAACTACAAGAGATACTGTTGTAAGATCTGAAGCTAGAGCACCTGCCAGAACGTATGCTATTCGAGCTCGTAAAGAAGCTTCATCACCAGATATTATAACAGGTATTTTTACTCTTTATGATACTTCAGTGATTGCATTAATAGACCCTGGTTCTACGCATTCGTATATATGCATGAATTTAGTATTCAGCAAGACTTTGCCTGTAGAGTCCATTGAGTTTGCTATAAAAGTATCGACCCCTTAGGTAAAAGTGTCCTTGTTGACAAAGTATGCAAGAACTATCCGTTAATGTTTCAAGATATGTGTTTCCCTGCTGATCTTATACTTTTGCCATTTGAGAGTTCGATATTATTCTGGGTATGGATTGATTGTTTTGCATGATGCTGTTGTGAACTGTAAAAGAAAGACTATTGATTTGAAATGTCCGAATGATGAACTTGTAAGAGTTGAGTCTAATGATTTGAATGGACTGCCTGTTGTGATATCTGTTTTGAAAGCTCAAAGTTATGTGAAAAAGGTTTATGAGGCATATTTCGCTTATGTGATTGATTCGAATGTATCTGAGAAGAAAGTTGAATTAGTGCCTATTATTTGTGAGTATTTTTATGTGTTCCCTGAAGAGTTACCGAGTTTACCTCTAATTCGTGAAGTCGAATTTAGTATTGATTTACTGCCTGGTACTACGCATATATCGATAGGTCCGTATAGAATGGCACCAATAGAGTTGAAAGAGTTAAAGTCACAGTTACAAGAATTGACAGATACAGGGTTTGCTAGACTGAGTTTTTCACCCTGGGGAGCTCCTGTTCTGTTTGAGAAAAAGAAAGATGGCACGATGAGAATGTGCATCGATTATCGTCAGTTGAATAAGGTGACTATAAAGAATAAATATCCGTTTCCCCGAATAGATGATTTATTTGATTAGTTAAAAGGAGCTACTATATTTTCTAAGATTGATCTGAGATCGGGATACTACCAGTTGAGAGTTAAAGATTCAGACATTCCGAAGACTGCTTTCAGAATGAGATACGGGCATTTTGAGTTTTTAGTTATACCATTTGGACTAACCAATGCTCCTGCTGTTTTTATGGATCTGATGAACAGAATTTTCAGACCGTACCTAGATCGATTTGTTGTGGTGTTCATAGATGACATCTTGATTTATTCACGCGATGAAAATAAGCATGCCCAGCATTTGAGAATTGTGTTGCAAACTTTAAGAGAAAAGAAATTGTATGTGAAATTCAGCAAATGTGAATTCTGGTTACACGAGGTTAATTTTCTGGGACATATTGTGTCAGCTTCTAGAATCCGAGTGGATCCGAATAAGATTTCTGCTATTCTGAATTGGAAACCTCTGAGAAATGTATCTGAAGTCCGTAGTTTTCTGTGTTTAGCTGGTTATTATCATCGATTTGTAAAAGGATTTTTAGTGATAGCTACTCCGTTGACTAGATTACTTAAGAAAGATGTTAGATTTGAATGGTTAGATAAATGCCAGAAAAGTTTTGATCAGTTGAAAACTCTATTAATAGAAGCTCCAGTGTTAGTACAGCGAGAATCGGGTAAAGAATTTGTTATATACAGTGATGCTTCGTTAAATGGTCTGGGATGTGTTTTGATGCAGGAAGGCAAAGTTGTAGCTTATGCCACGAGACAATTGAAGCCTCATGAAAAGAATTATCTGACACACGACCTTGAGCTTGCTGTGATTGTGTTTGCACTTAAGATTTGGCGCCATTATATGTACGGTGAGAAATGTTATGTGTTTTCAGATCATAAAAGTCAGAAACATCTGATGACTCAGAAAGATTTGAACCTGCATCAAAGAAGATGGTTAGAGCTGTTAAAAGATTATGAGCTTGTGATAGATTATCATCCGGGTAAAGCAAATGTTGTTGCTGATGCATTGAGTAGAAAATCATTGTTTGCACTACGTGCTTTGAATGATCAGTTAAATTTTTCTGATGATAGTTCTGTGTTAGCTGAGTTAAAACCGAAACCATTGTTTATACAACAGATATGTGATGCTCAGAAATCTGATAATGAGTTATTAGCGAAACGAGCTCAGTTCGATTCAAATTCTGAATCTAAATTTTGAGGTATTGATGATTGCTTGAGATTTCGAGGTCGTATCTGTGTTCCAAGAAATCCGGAATTGATTCAGCTGATTTTGTGTGAAGCTCATAACAGTCGTCTATCTGTTCATCCGAGGAGTACGAAAATGTATCATGATTTGAAACGACACTATTGGTGGTCTGGTATGAAACGAGACATTTTTGACTTTGTTTCGAAATGTTTAATCTGTCAACAAGTGAAAGCTGAACATCAAGTTCTGTCTGGTTTGCTACAGCCAGTTCTGATTCCTGAATGGAAATGGGATAGAGTAACAATGGATTTTGTTTCTAGTTTGCCTCAGACTCTGAGAAAGAATGATGCGATTTCGGTCATAGTTGACTGATTGACAAAATCTACCCATTTTATTTCGATAAGATCTGATTATTCACTTGATAGATTAGCTAAATTTTATATTTCTGAGATTTTTAGATTGCACGGAGTTCCACTATCCATTGTGTCAGATAGGGATCCGAGATTTACATCGAGGTTTTGGAAGAAATTACAAGAAGCTTTAGGCACGAAACTGCATTTCAGTACAGCTTTTCATCCGCAAACAGATGGTCAATTCGAGCGGATCATTTAGATCTACGAAGATATGTTAAGATGTTGTACACTTGAGTTTAACGGTACATGGGAACAGTATCTGCCATTGATTGAATTTGCATAAAATAACAGTTTCCAGTCAAGTATCAAAATGGCACTTATGAAGCTTTGTACGGACGTAAATGTCGTACACCTCTGTATTGGACTGAGCTCAGTGAAAATATGCTACATGGGGTTGATTTGATAAAAGATTCAGAACAGAAAGTGAAACTGATCCGAGATTGTTTGAAAGCAGCATCTGATCGTCAGATGTCTTATGCAGACTTGAAACGAAAGGATATAGAATTTGAAATCGGTGACAAAGTATTTTTGAAAGTGTCTCCACGGAAGAAAGTACTCCGATTCGGACGTAATGGCATATTAAGTCTGAGGTTCATCAGACCGTATGAGATCATTGAACGAGTTGGGCTTGTTGCATATAGATTAAGGTTGCCCTCTGAGCTAGAAAAGATACACAATGTATTTCATGTTTTGATGCTTCGTAAATATCGATCCGATACGTCACATGTGATTGCCTCATCTGAAATTGAAAACCGATCAGATATGACATATGAAGAGGAACCGATCCGTATCTTAGCTCGTTAAGTGAAAGAGTTAAGAAACAAGAAAATTCCGTTAGTGAAAGTACTATGGAATTGACACGGAATAGAAGAGGCAACATGGGGGCCGGAAGATTCAATAAGACAGCAATATCTGACTCTGTTTAATGGTAAGATTTTCGGGGACAAAAATCCCTAATGGGGGAGAATTGTAATAGTCCAGTTTACACCCTAGGCGAAACAGTGGTTTCGGGACCACAAATCTGAGTCCGTATAATATTTTAATATTTATTTCTGTGTCTTTGATATGTGACTAAGCATGTGATAAAGTTTCGTAAGTTAATTTGTCTGTTTGTGTGTTTAATTTGACAAAAGGATTGAATTGCATTAAATGTTAAAGTTGCTTGCTATTAGTTAAAATACCAATGTGTTGTGGCTTTCTAAAGGTGAAGGCCTTATATGGCAATTAAGCCAATACATAGATGGTGGATGATTAAAAGTCCTTAATAGCCTTATGCCTATATGTTATATATGTTTAGAGTTAAGGTTAATTTTATAAATGAGTTAGTAACATAATATTAGGTAAAACAAAAGTTTGTAAATAGCTATAATGTTCATCCATATAGCCGAATATTGAAAGTAGAAAAGAAAGAAAACTATCCTAGGGTTTGGCACTTCAAGCTTGAATTAAGGTAAGTTTTGACTTCGGTTTTTGATAATTTCTACGTTTCTACAATCGAGCTTTGTCTACTACAAAACCCATGTATTAATTTTGAGAATTGATGAAGTTTTTGAAATGAGCTTTTGATGAATTCATGTGTTTTGTGATGGATGAAAGTGAAAAATGAAAGTTATATGTTAGATGAACATGCTTTGTTCTTGAATTTTTGATGAATTTAACTAATTAGAGCTAAATTGAGAAAATATTATTTTGGAGGAATAATTTGTGAATTTGATTAAAAATATGGACTTATATAGTCCCTAGGGAGATTCGGCTATGCATGTGTGTGAACAAATTTTTTGAATTTGATGTTTTAAGAAAAATGGACTAAATTGATACATTGTGCAAATGTGAGGGTTAATTTGTAAATAGCCCTAAATGTGTGTCCTTGGATTGAATTGAATGAATTAGTGAATAAAAGAGTTAATTCTGAATATGTTTAGATCAAGAACCGGGAAAACGGACTTAGATCGCGAGAAAGCAAAAGTAACCGAGTAGCCATTTCCATTTCCATTAAATTGAATCCGAGGTAAGTCATTATGCAAATAAATGTATTCGTATTGAATTATGTATGTTCTTATGACTATTGTTATCAATAAATACTTATGATATGATTTGTTCATGAATTATGAGATAAGGATTACTTAGTGACAATATCCGAGAAGTCCCGTACGAACCTAGGAATAGATAGGATTAGCTATGTCATGACATAGGTAACTGTCCTGTTTTATCATGTAAGACCTCGTCTGGGACATTGGCATTGATTTGAGATTTCGTGTAAGACCACATCTGGGACGTTCACAATGATATTATCTTTACTTGTAAGACCATGTTTGGGACATCGGCATCGTATTGATTCGTGTAAGACCCTGTCTGGGACAGTGACATCGATATCTGAGTGCATATAAGGCCTCATCTGAGACGTTGGCATTGTATGACTATTCCGAGCTTCTGAGTATCCTACTAGTTTCCTTATGATTCAACGAGCAAGTCTGTGTGACGAAATGGACATGTAAATAGTGAATCCGTTTCAGGTACGTTGATTTATACACTAAGTTTGTATATAAGGTAAGTTCCTATGTGATCTTACTATGATGATTATGTATATTTGGATAACAATATGAGATGTGATAGTAAGCATGAAAGAGCTTTGTATATATGAGACTTTTGAATTGATGAATGTGGCAAATATGGCCAAGTACATGGACCAAAGTATATATATGATAATTTGCTAAGTGATTAAGATGTACCAATGTATCCATGTGTATATATGCCTTCGATGCTAGGTTTTTTTGTATTATGACTTACTAAGCTTTTGGAAAGCTTACTCTATGTGTGTGTTTTCTCTGTTTTATAGGTCGTCAAAGCTACTGAAGGCTCAGGACCGTCAATAATTGTCATCACACTATTCAACTTTTTTATGGTACATTTTGGATTTATATTTTGCTAGATATGGCATGTATAGGCTAGTTTTTTGTATTTGTAAATGAAGTGAATTTAGCCATGTGATTTGGCTAGTTTTATGTTGATATTATGTTTAAATGAATTCGATATATGATGTATATCTGGGTATGGTTGAAGCACATGATTTGGTCAAGTTTTTGGGTAAGCATTTGGATGAATTATACTTGATATACATATGTTTTGGTTTTGGAAGTTGGCATGGTTGAAATGGATATTGAATGTTTAAATTGAATGGTTATTTTGGTTGTCTAGTATGCATGAAATGAGTTGGTAAATATTGCTTGTAGGTATGACCCAAGTGGGTGGCATTTTGGCCTTGAAAATGGCCTACCATGTCACACGGTTGTGGCACACAGGCGTGCCTAGTGACCGTGGGGCTAAGTCAGTAGCTAGCATGAGAGTACACGGCCTTGGCACACGGGCGTGCTAGTAGTCGTGTGATTTTTGACAGGATCGACCACGGCCAGAGTACACGGGCGTGCTTAGTGGCTGTGGAAGTAAAGTCAGTTTCAACCACGGGGAGGACACACGGGTGTGTCTAGAAGCCGTGGGAGGCACACGGCCTACCCACATGTAAGCCTTGAAACTTAGAAATGTTTTAATTTTCCATGAAATTTTGTATGTGTATCGGTTTATTCCCGACCCAGCTTATAAGCATGTTATAGGGCCCGTTGACCGTATTAAGGGACATCATGTTTGAGATTGATGGATGAATGTATGAACTTCTGAAAATGTTTCCGATCGGTCCGGTAACGCCTTTAACCCTAGTTCGATGATGGATATGGGTTAGGGGTGTTACAATTAATATCACAATTGAATTACTTCACAAGCGGATTTAGAATTAATCCATCTTGGGTTAGTCCAATGTACCATTCTCCCAATGAATACATCTATGTCTCTACCTACGGAGTCAACTGCTCGAATAGCCAAGACTAGCCATCTCCTCAATTGGAATTGTAAACGACATAATAATCCTTCTTAGGAATTGAATGAAATGCTCACTTTGATTCATTTACGGGATTAAGGACTCATTTAGATTATCTACTAAAGTAAGTTGTCTTTCTCGCAATGTAAACTTTCTTACAATGCCACTTATCATCAGTTTGAACTTAGACAATCAATGAGCTAATATTTGCTTGTCACAATTTCGCTATGCATGCAAAATATGAAAGATAGAAATATAAAAGACATAACAGTGAAATGTGAAATTTATTTATTCATCGTTCAAATACATAAAAAAACAATTACATGTTTACTACAATATGGGCACATTTCCCAAGAATCTCCCACTTGCCCTAGTGAAGTAAACGTGTCATGTTTAGCATTCTCATATCCTCGAAGTGTTTGTTAAAACTCCTAGTTACAATAGTCTTAGTAAACAGATCCACAAGGTTATCTTCAGAAGCTACTTTCACCACATCTATAATTCCTTCAGGTACTGTCTCTCGTATCAAATGATACTTCTAATCAATGTGTTTCGTCTTCTTGTGACTTCTCATCTCCTTGGCATTAGCTATTGCAACACTATTATCACAATACAGTGTTATAACTTTTTCCATACCAGGAATGACTTCAAGATTGGTTAAGCCCTTTTGAAGCCATATTGCTTCTTTCGTTGCCTCAAAAGCAACCATATACTCGGCCTCCATAGTAGAGTCAATAGTGTAAGTTTGTTTTACACTTCTCCATACTATGATTCCACAGCTTAGGACAAATATATTTCCCGTTGTTGATTTCCTCAAATTTTTATAGGTTTGGAAGTCTAAGTCTCTGTATCCAATAGGAGTAAGGTTCTCCCCCAAAATAGACAAGCATATAATCACTGGTTCTTTGAAGATACCTTAATATATTCTTTACAGCTTACCAATGCCTAAGACCAGGATTTCCCTAATATCGACTAATCATTCTTACTATGAAACAGATATTTGGATGTGTAAAAAGCACCGCATACATAAGGCTTCCAACTGCTGAAGCATAAGGAACCTTACTCATATGCTTTCTTTCTTCTATTTTCTTAGGACAGTCATCTAAAGAAAGATGAAAACCTGATACAGTTGATTGAGCGTTTGGCTTTGCATTGGTCATTGAAAAACATTCCAGTACCTTATCAATGTATGAAGCTTGTGATAGAATTACCATTTTATTCTTTCGATCCCTAAGGACTCAAATTTCAAGAATATAACTAGCTTCACCCAAGTCCTTCATGCTAAACTTTTGAGCTAACCACAGTTTAATCAATGACAATTCTCCTACATCATTTTCGATAAGTAGAATATCACCGACATACAAAACTAGGAAGACCACTTTTTTTCCTTTATACGCATATAAACACAAGGTTCATCAGCATTTTGCTTAAACCCAAAAGTCTTGATCGTTTGATTAAATCTTTTATTCCATGAGCGGGACGCTTGCTTCAGTCCAAAAATGGATCTTAGAAGTTTGCAAACTTTCTCCTCCTATCCTTTAACAACATAGCCAGTCGGTTGAACCATATAAATGGTCTTATTAAGATAATCATTCAAGAATGCAATCTTGACATCCATTTGCCAGATCTCGTAATCGAGAGCAACGATAATGGATAAGAGTATACGGATAGACTTGAGCATGGTTACCGGAGAAAAGGTCTCTGTAACAACCTATTTTCAGTGGTGTCGAAAACAGTGGTTTCAGGACAATAAATCTGATGAGTACGTTCATATAATTGGTATTGAAATTATACGAGTTGATAGTAAATTTTATATTGGATTTTGATTTGATGATTTTAAACAACTGAATTGAAAGTTAGTGTAAGTGAATGGGTTCAAAAGTCAAGTGGTTATTGAAAATGAGTATTAGGACCTCATTTTTGTAATATAAAGCCGTAAATATTTTTATTAAATATTTACAGTCATATTATATGTGAATTGAAGTTGGGTCCAATAATTTTGATAATTTATTGCTTAATTTAAGTAAAGGAATTAAATTGTAAAAGAGGTAAAAGTTAATTGGTATAGATTTAAAATAGTCAAAAGACCAAAATGGTGATGAAGCTATGGTCAAAAAGTCCAAGCGGTAGTGACATGATTAAATCCACTAACTTCTAGGCTATTTTCTAATTTAGTCCTAATTAATTTAGGATTAAATTGAAAATAAACTTGTTTAGTTAAATTTTAATATAATTTAAGGACCAATTGTGTAGTTGGGCCTTCCATAAATGGCTTAATAATAGGAATGATGTGGAATTATCTAGATTTTGGTAAATTACTTTTAGATCCTAATTAATTTAAAATGGACTAAATTGTAAAGATTGGAAAAGATGGTTTTATTTGTTAAAAGGGGGAAATTAAAGGATTAGAATGGTAATTAAGCCATTAATGGCTATAGTGGGCAGTTTTGGCTTCTTTTTACTTAAAAATCAAGTGAAATGAAAGGGGTAAAATTGTTATTATTTAAATAATTTAAAATTAAATTAAAACAAGATGAATTCTATCATCTTGTACCTTTATTTTTGTTGCTATTTCCGAAACCCTAGAAAAAAAAAAAGAAGAAAACCATTTGACTAGCTTTGTTCCATCCATAGGTAAGTGTTTGATGCCCATTTTTAGTAATTTTTATGTTTTTGAGCTCGTATTAGCTTAATCTAGCTAACTCGATGACTAATTTGTATAACTGTCAAATGTTGAAGATTATGCCATTTATGGAATTAAGATGTTTATGAAATTTTATGTCAGATTATTAAGGTTGGTTGTTAAATAGAACTATTTTGTAAGGTGATTTTTGATGATTTTAACGTTTAAGGAATAAATTGTTAAAGTGGTAAAATAGCATGTATTTGAGGTGAAATAATTGCAAATATGGACTTTTGGTGGGTCATAGATGGTTCGGCTGAATTGGGTTTTAAGAAAAAATGGTTAAATTGCATGTTTTGGGCTTAGGGACTAAATTGAATAAAAGTGAAATATTGGGGACAATTTTGTAAAAATTTTAAAGAGGACGTAATTGAATAAAATGAGTTAATTTTACTGTTGGAATTAGTTAATTGGATGAAATATTATTTTAGATCTAGAACGAGTGGAAAACCAAAGAAAAGAGAAAATTATCGAATAGTCCCCGCACCTCTATCGTTGCTGCAATTTAGTTAGGTAAGTTCGTTCGGTTTCATTTTAGTATATTTTTATATGTGTTATATGAACTTAATTGCATAATGTTGGATTATATTGATGTGTGTGATTGGAAATGGAAGTAATGAATTGAAATGTCATCGATCACTGATTGAGATATTATGAGCCGTTACTGCAAATCAATCTTGTAAGTTGTGCATTTATTTAAGCTTCTAATAATCTATATATTCTTTGTTAATATACTATTATTTAATGTTATATTATATACCGAATGAATTTTAGCGAGTGATATCCACTGATATACTGAATGAAGCTCAAATGAGCGTTATTTACTAAATCTACTGAAACGTATGCGCTATCGAGCCATACCTACTGATTCTACTAAAAGTTGATCAAATGAGCATTACTCACTGAATATAACAAATTGCTACTTCTTAGACGAAGGTTCCAATTTACGAAAATTTCATTACTTAATTTTAAATTGATGACTATGTTTGGTTGGAAAGGCTTGTCGATTTATTAAATGAACTTACTAAGCTCTATTCAAGCTTACCCGTATTTGTTTTATTTTGTAGATTATGTTTTGAGAGCTCAAATTCAGATCAGCACAAGAAATCACACTATCCAAGAAATCATTGGTAGACTTTGATTTTAGTTGGTATATATGGCATGTATTAGGACCCTTCTGTATGTGTGATACTGGTTCTTAGTTTTGGACAAGTTTTACTTGAACTTGTGTTGTGTGATTGGAGAACAAATGAAATTAGGCATGTTTTACTAAAATAAGCTTGTTGATCAAGAATGAAAATATTTTCATTATGATGAACTGTGGTATGAAATGGAAATAGATGTTTTGATGTGTAAACTATAACTTGTATATGCAACTTGAAGGTGTAACGTCATGAAATGCATTGTGGTGCCAATGATGGCACAGTGGTTGGGTACATAGGTTGAATTGTTTGACATGTTTGAGTATTATTGAAGATGGTTTTTAGCCTATAAATTTGTGTATTTGCATGTGTTTAGGTACCTAGACAAATGGGTGAAAATTTAGCTTGAACTTGATCATTTTTGGGCTCACACGGCCTAGAACACGGGATGTCACATGGCTGTGTGAAGCATACGGGTAACCTACATGGGCATGTGCCCAGAGCATGTTTAAAAATGGTATAGGTGCAGTTTTCACATGGGCAGACACACGGCCTGCGACATGACCGTGTGATCCAAAATAGAGAGTTACACGGTCCATGCACACGTGCGTATAAGGTCGCACACGGACATGTAGGATAGCCACACGGGCTGGGCTCTATCACACGGCCTAGACACACGGTCGTGTGACCTCTAATTTAATTTTTTTAATTTTTCTTGAAAGTTATAATTTGTTTCGATTTGGTCCCTGAATGTTCGTAACTTCTTTTTAGAGCTTCAAAAGCTCAATTTAAGACCCAAAATCGAATGATCTCTTTTATATTGAATATTACTTATAATTATGGAATTGAATTGATTATTGAATGTCAATTGTATTAATTGTTCCAGCTTGACTGGTATCATTCAGTATCCTATTTCGGCAACGGAAATGGGATATGGGTGTTACAATCTCATCGTAATTGATGCCTTCTTTCTACGTGTAGTCTTTCCCTACAAGTCTAGCTTTATGTGTTTCCACTTACCCTTTTGTATTTCTCTTCTTCTCATAGATCCACTTACACCCTATGGGTTTAATCCCAACCAGTAAGTCTACAAGTTCCCATACCGTATTAGATTTCATAGAATCCATCTCGGCATCTATGGCTTGTTTCCAGAGCTTGGAATCAATGTCCTGCATAACTTTCTCATAAGTGAGTGGATCATCATCCTCATGATTGGCTTTCGTATTATAAATACTACCATCATGATGAAAAAGTCTGGTTTCTTACAAGCTTTCCCACTGCGACGAATTCCCTTATGTTGTTGCTAGTTTGTAGGTCTTTCTACAATTTTCTCGAGAATTGAACTTGGTGATTCTTCTACAACTCCCGAAAGTTCCTCAAGTACCACTTTACTTCGAGGCTTAAAGTTATACATTAAACTTTCCTCGATGAAAGTAGCGTGAGTAGAAACTTTGATCGTATTATCTTCTGGATTGTAGAATAATCCACTGTAACAGCCCGATTGTAGTTCAATCGGAACAGTGATTTCGGAACCACAAATCTGATGTCGAAAATTTATTTTAATATTATTTTCATTTTTTACTGCATGTTATTTGATATGTGTGAAAGTTTCGTGAGCTAATTTTATTGATAGGTTGGTTAATTTGATAAAAAAGACTTAATTGCGTAAAATGCAAAAGTTGCATTCTAGTTGTTAAAGTTGTTTAATTGCTATTATTAATTAAATTAAAATTTTTTATGATGATATTAGACCATTGGTTGTGTTAATGGACATTAATGGACATGCATTATAAATTTCAATGTATATGCAATGTATATTCATTATAAATTTCGAGGCGAATAACGTCTAACCCTAGGTTAATTAGTGGAACTCTCATTCTCTTATAATAACCCCCTAGAATCGCAGTAAATCTATCTATGGATTCCCATATTAGATTTCACCCTAATTTGACAAAATCTCGTAACCCTATCTCTAGGCGTTCGATCAACTCCGCTTAATTATGTTAAATCTACTCTTATGCAGGGTCTATTCCTCCTCCACCTAAGCACATCAGATTTGGATTAAGCATGCATAATTAAGAACAAACTAAGTAGTTGTCATATAATTCAAAAATCAAATAACAAGATTCATCTAGGTTTCTTCCCCTTCAAGTATCTGAGGGGTTTAGTTCATAACTAAATAAGAAAATATCTCAAGAGAAAAGATAAAACAAAACATAAGAAATCCCTAAAACTCCCTGAAGGAATTGAATGGGAATTCCACCGTCTTGAGTATAACTCCAGCTTCTTGGGTGGATCAACTGGCTAACTTCGAGTGATTCCCACAATTCTGACCTTTCCGGCTTGGCTCCTTGGTCTAGCTCGACGCCCCCTCAATGGTGGCACTTAGGGGTTATATATAGGCTCTTTGGAATGTGATTCATTCTCCCTAAGTATCCTTTTCTGACTGAAATTGCTCATTCCAGCGACAGGGGCACGGCCATGGCACACACCCGTGTGGATCGACTTCCAGCCGTGTTTGGATTTCTACTTTGAGGCACGACCATGTAAGTCGGGGTTGAGGCCGTGCTCTAGGTGATCGGCGAGGCACGGCCGTGTGGGATTTTTGCCAGGCCGTGTCGATTTTTACTCTATTTTGGGCCCGTTTTACGTTGTTTTCATCCTCGAGTGCTTTCCTGGGTATAAGGCATGAAAAGAAAGGATTAAAAGCGCCTTTTTACATAAATCAAGGGATAAATCATCCAAAAGCATACTAAATGTGGGATTAAAATATGTTATAATTACAGTTTATCAAATACCCCTACACTTAAGCTTTTGCTTGTCCTCAAGCAAAATTCTCAATTTACAATTAAAACGAACTTTCCATGATTCATAGTTCCTATCAACAATGCCTTGTCCTAATTCATATATAATTTATACATGGATAATTTAACTCAAACAGTCTTAAAGATTCAAACAAGATACGTCATTCATTTGTAGCACGAAAACAGAGGTGTTTCCCTTCATCTAAATAATTACCTTTAATTCAAAATCTACAAGGATTGACATCCTCACAAAAGATTCACTCAAATCCCTCAAAAAGTGTTTAAGGGTCAAAATTAAGCACTCATAAGTCGAACCTGAAAAGTTAATCCCATAGGCTTGCCTGAAAATCAAATCTCCACCACTGTAAAATGATATGATAAACAGATCAAAAGGTCTTTGTTAGGGTTGTAACGGGGCTAGGGTTAAAGGTGTGGATAAAGGCTAAAATTAGAAGGTTAAAATTGAGATTGAATTGATAAGTTACCTACCTAAAAATTTCTGAGATAATAATTACATCAACTGAAAATAATAATAAACCTACTAATACGAGCTTTTTCTTTTAATAATTAGACTCTAACTTGTATAAGCTCACTCTTCATAATACTGAATATACTTTGATTTGATGATTTTTTTTAAGAACAAACTAATAATGAATTCAACTCATAACATAATAAAGTTTGGTAACTAATCAAATCATATCTCGATCAAAGGGTAGTCAACAAGAAGGGTAATAACAAATATAAAGGGTTTTAGGTTAATATTAGTGGGTGAGTCAATGAAAAGGGTTGTTAGGATCAACGGGGTTCACTAGGGGTTAATTATGAAGGTAGGCTTTTTAGTGGTGTAAGTGGGTTAAAACCTAAGTGCCTTTATCATTTTGAAATATCAAATCATAACTGTGGTCTTGACATGTATAATCAAGACAAGTTCTAGAATAACAGTTCATGGTTGACACACTCATAAAAAAGTGAGCATGAAAAAGAGTTATGCTCTAAGGTTCAAAATCTCACAAAATTATGGGTGTTTTTGACATCATTCTTGTAAGTTTTAAATTTCAAAGTAATATTCAGATTCAGGTAGACAACCTAAAAAAATTTTAAATTTTTGAAAATTAGACTTATCATGCTTGATTCTCTAGTATCTTTCAAATTTAATCATCAATGCACAATTAACTATGACTTATTCTAAAACATGTCAACAAAAATCATAAATCATTAGAAATTTCATACTAATTAGTAATATGAGAAAATTACTTAAGAACAAGATTAAATACAGGGATTTGAGAACAATGCAAAAAGTTAGGTACTTTTATCCTTAGAGTTTGAGAATAATGAAGAAAGTTAGGCATTTTCTCAAAATAGTCATTTACCCGTCCCCCCACACTAAAGATGTACATTGCCCTCAATGTACAAAGATAGATAATAACTTTTAAGGGATAAATCAAAAGAGAAGGGGGGAGAATTACTCCCTGAGTTTTGGATGTTTTCCCGGAGGAGTGTCTTTGGTGGTGGTGATGGTCGGTCTGGATGACGAACCTGCGCTAGATGAAGAAATTGGGTAGCGCTCTGAGAAGTAGCTAGGAATTATTAAGACTTAATTAAAATAAATTAAATATATAATTAAAGATAAGAAAGATAAAGAAAGAGGAAACAAAAATGTAAACAAAATGAAAATAAAAGATAAATGGACCGAAGAGTCCTTATTGTTGGATGGTTCGTGAGGTGGGTGTGCCCTCTAAGGCTGGGGAGGTGCCGGCGGTGGCGGAAGTAGTGTGATTCCCTAGTAGCCTGATGAACCTAACACTATGAAACTAAATTAAGTTAAACTAAATTAAGCATAAGATTGTTAAAGAAACGGAGAATGAAAGGAAAACGAAATGAAAAATAGAAACTAATTGGTCTCAAAGACCCTTGGCCTGTTGTTTGGATGAAGCGGCCGGCATGAACTTATGTGTAGGGTCTCCGTTAAAGAGACTATGCTGCGTTGCTTAAGAGTCTGGACACCTTTTCTAAGGAAAGGGAAAAACAATTTTGAAAGGAAAAGAAGGAAGACTGAAGATGCTCTCACGCCCGTAGACCGGGGGTGTGTCGATTTGCACAGCCGCTTCGCACGGCCGTGTGTTGGAGTGTGTTGTTACCCCATGCCCGTGCTTCAACCATTCATGCCTGTGCTCAGTAAGTCAGTATGTAGGAACGGTTGGGAGCATGGGCGTGTGTTGGTCATGCTATGTAAGTCAGTAGCTTCACACAGTCGAGAGGCACGACCGTGCCATTCTGTCGGTGCCCGCGGGGGAGAGTGGTTGGATCCGTGACGTTGGGAGGTGGTTGAACTGGTTCGCAAGGCCTCTGCTATGTCAGTACGAAGATTCCGGTGGTCCACACGGCCACGGACATGACCATGTGTCAGGCCGTGTGGCCTGGAAATATGCACTTCTGGTTAGTTTAGAAAGAGAAAGAAAAAGGAAAAGTAAAATTCAAGAATAAGTAATGTTAGTGCTTGGGCTGCCTCCCGAGAAGCGCTCGTTTATAATCTTAAGCTAGACTTTCCTCGTGTTTGAAAAATTCAGGGAGGTTTAAAGGTTTGAATATCTTCCCTTGTATTATCCGTTTTATGTTCATTATGTGGTTTAGGTCGAGTAGCATTTATTCTAAGAGCATCAAAATTAGGATTGCTTACCTCGACTATCTTGTGTTGAAAAACATTGATTACCTTAAAAAGGATTTCTTTGTTTGTGTCAGGGTCCGGAGGAGATAGTCGTAGGTCTAACAGTACCTGATCTTCGCTTTTGGACTTGCCTATCTCGTAGAGTGGTTTTGTCTCTATTTCTTGTATCCCTACTTTTTCCTTGAAGTGCGTTTTCCACTAGTCTAATTCATTGGGTTGAACCCTTTGTTCCTCATGATCTATTTCTTTGTTGGCACTGGATTCAAGATTAAGTTCAATCGTGCCCTTTTCTGGTACTTCTTGAAAAGAAGGGTTAATCGAATGGTTATCAATGGATTTTTCTTTCTTACCTTGGTCATTCGATGTCCTGGCTGAATCGAGAGCTTGAAGAGTGACTGCCTCATTACCCACACAAAGTATGATTTCTCCTAAGGCAACATCAATTTTAGTCTTGGCAGTTGCTAGAAGAGGTCTTCTTAAAATTAAAGGGATCGAATTTTCCTCATCCATGTCTAAGACAACAAAGTTTATTGGGAAAACGAATTTATCGATATTGATAAGAACATCTTCGATAATACCCCTAGGAATTCTAACAGTTTTATCAGCTAATTGAATACTCATCCTAGTTTGTTTGGGTTTCCCTAGACCTAGTTGTTTAAACAATGAATAAGGTATGACATTTATACATGCCCCTAAATTAGCTAACGCATTATCAATAGTTAGACTACCAATTAAACATAGAATTGTAAAACTCCCTGGATCTTTTAATTTCTATGGTAGTTTATTTTGGAGAATTGCTGAGCACTTTGCGTTGAGTTCCACGTGTGGCTCTTCATCTAATTTGCGTTTATTTGTCAAGAGTTGTCTTAAAAATTTTCTCGAGTCCGGCATCTGCAAAAGAGCTTCAAGAAGAGGTAAGTTAATATGTAATTTCTTTAAAAGTTTACGAAACTTACCAAACTGTTCTTCTGAATTGTCTCTTTTTAATGCTTCGGGATAAGGAATGCGAGGTTGGTACTCTTTAATTACTGATTTTGGCTTTTCTTGTGTTGCCTCGACCTTTCTTTCGTCTACCTTGTCTTCTTGTTTTGAGATAGGTTCGTCTATCTCTGTATTTTCCTGAGCTGCTATGGTTTGAATTTGCTCCTTTGGATTAATCTCGGTGTTACTTGGTAGACGTCCTTGCGGTCGTTCTAACATCAGCTTTGCGAGTTGTTCGACTGCATTAGTGACTTCTTTGACTGACTTGGTAATTTCTCCGATTTGACTCTCGTTGCTTTTAATTGTTCTTTCAGTTTCTTGGAGACGTTTTTCTATGTCTGTCGAGAACCTTGTCAGTATCTCCTTGAGGGTTGGTTTTTTCTCTTGTGGATAGGGTTGATTTTGGAAGTTTCGAGGAGGTTGTTGCCTTTGATTTCCTTGATTTCCTTGGCCTCCCCATGAAAAATTTTGGCGATTCCTCCAACCTGGATTGTAAGTATTACTATAAGGGTTATTATTAGGTCTGAAATTGTTACCTATATAGTTCATCTGCTCGTTCTCTACTTCCGGTTGGTAGGGTGGGTACTCAGGATTCGCCGCAGTTCCACTTTCGTCGCACTGCATTACTGGATGTACCCGCGAATAACACAAGCTATCAAACTTTTTATTCATCAATTCTACCTGATTTGATAGCATGGTTATCGTGTCTATGTTGAAAGCTCTGGCTGAAATTAGAGATTTAAAATTTATAAAAGAATGATCGAACCTGGAAACTAACTCTGACAACGATTAAAGGCAAGTGTACCTATCGAACAGTAGTATAGCTTAGGCAAGACCGGATTGTCGAACCCAAAGGAACTAAAAGTATTAATACTAACTTTCTTTTTATTATTCAGCCTTAAAAATAAAGTGAAGTTGTTTTAATCTAATGCTAACGACGACTAAGCTAAGAACAAAGACAAAAAGAACGAATTGGGAAATAACTTGAAGAAAAACTCAGTTGATCACGACGATACCCTCAGGAAGAATCCACCTAGACTTCACTTGTTATCTAACCCTAAATCATATGATTTATTTACTTAGCTTGATCCGTAGGACTCCCTAACGTATATTAAACCCTCTCCCGAGGCGAATAACGTCTAACCCTAGGTTAATTAGTGGAACTCTCGTTCTCTTATAATAACCCCCTAAAATAGCAGTAAATCAATCTATGGATTCCCATATTAGGTTTCACCCTAATCCAACAAAATCTCGTAACCCTATCTCTAGGCGTTCGATCAACTCCGCTTAATTATGCTAGATCTACTCTTAAGTAGGGTCTATTCCTCCTCCACCTAAGCACATTAGATTTGGATTAAGCATGCATAATTAAGAACAAACTAAGTAGTTGTTATATAATTCAAAAATCAAATAACAAGATTCATCTAGGTTTCATCCCCTTCAAGTATTTGAGGGGTTTAGTTCATAACTAAAGAAGAAAACATCTCAAAAGAAAAGACAAAACAAAACATAAGAAATCCCTAAAACTCCCTGAAGGAATTGAAGGGGAATTCCGCCGTCTTGAGTATAACTCCGGCTTTTTGGGATGGATCAACTGGCTAACTTTGAGTGATTCCCACAATTCTGACCTTTCCGGCTTGGCTCCTTGGCCTAGCTCGACGCCCCCTTAATGGTGGCACTTAGGGGATATATATAGGCTCTTTGGAATGCGATTCATTCTCCCTAAGTATCCTTTTCTGACTGAAATTGCTCATTCCAGTGACAGGGGCACGGCCATGGCACACGCCCGTGTGGATCGACTTCCAGCTGTGTTCAGATTTCTACTTTGATGCACGACCGTGTAAGTCGGGGTTGAGGCCGTGCTCTAGGTGATCAGTGAGGCACGGCCGTGTGGGATTTAGGCCAGGCCGTGCCGATTTCATGATATGGCCCATTTACTCCGCTTTGGGCCTATTTTACGTTATTTTCATCCTCGGGTGCTTTCCTGGGTATAAGACATGAAAAGAAAGGATTAAAAGCACCTTTATACATAAATCAAGGGATAAATCATCCAAAAGCATACTAAATGTAGGATTAAAATATTTTATAATTACGGTTTATCAATAAAATATTACAAAACATGTTTTTGTTCATCCATCTTTGACATTGTCGAATTTCCAAGGTGAAAAACACCATTTTTATGCATAATATGGTTTGGCACACTCCTAGTTTGATTAAGTATAGTTTTAGGTTGGTTTTTGTTGATTTCTATGTTTTTGTAATCGTTGCAGCTCAATCTAGCTAGTCCGTACCTTTAATTTCAAAACTATTAAAGATTTGGAGAGTTGCCATTGTTGAATCTAAGTGTTCTTTGATGTTGAATGTTGAAATATGAAAGCTTGATGATAGTTTTACATGTTTTGTTAAGTGATTTTTGATGAAAATGCATAATAGGGATTAAATTGTGAAAAGTGCAAATTGAGTGGTAGAAATGTGAAATAAATGGCAGTTTTGGGCTACTAGAGACCTATAAATAATTTGTCCAAGCTTGGGTTTATTGAAATTATGTGAATTTTGTGTTTTGTAAAATAACGACTAAATTGAAAAGGTTGTGAAATACTTGAGGCAAAAATGTAAAAGTGCTTTAAAGTGTAATATGGACTAAACTGAAAGAATATGTGATTGAATAAGTTAATTTTGAATTCATATAGATCAAGGAAGAAAGAATTCAGATTTTGATAGTGGGAAAATCAAGGTTATCGAGTAGTCGACTCGATCCGTTATTTTCATATACGAGGTAAGTTCGTATAACTGAACTTAAATGTGTATCTATTTATTTGATGGATGAAATTGAGATAGTATTTATTTTAATAGATAAATGTGGTGATATTAGATTAAATGTAGGGTTTAAGTAAACAAGTTACTGAATAAGACCATTATGGCAAAAATCGAATAATAAGACCATAACCAGGATATGGCATGTGAATGAAAGACCACGACAGGGCCTTAGCAATGTATGTGTAAGACCGTAGTTAGACTATGGCATTGGAAAATCAACGTACTTATATCATAAGCATTTATAAACTCAAAGTAATTCGATAAGAAAAATAGTGAGAATAGATATGTATCAGTACAGGTATGTACAGAAATCTGCTCGAATGATGAATTATAAGAAGATGAGAATTTATGAGTTGCTTTATAGTTAAACTTTATGTTATCTCATTGATTGAGGTTTTAATTGCAAATTATGTATCTACTTCGAATTGTTCAGGAATGATGTTGATTATTTCATATATACATAAAAACTTAATAAGCTTTATAGCTTACTTTGTTTATTTCCTTCTATGTTTTATTGTAAATCAAAGCTAGCTCGAAATCGGGGACAATCAGGAACTTCATCGCACTATCAGACATCTATTTAGTACTTTTGAGTTGTGTAAATATGGTATATGGCATATATAGGCTTGTGTCATTTTGTTATGTTTGATGGATATATATTTTGGCCATTTGGGTTGGCATAAGATGATGAACATGATGATGTTATAAATGTGCAAATGGTTCTATTTTGAGTTTGGTAAATTGACTTATGTTAGGTGATTGAAGTTGATAATTTGGAAGTTATGTGTTTGTGAATTAATGCTTGTGTTTGAAATGAATTAGTAAATTGAAGTGCATATGTAAATTAGGTATGTAATTAAATAGCAAGCTAAGACCTATTTGTGACTTGCATGGTTGGAGATATATATAACAAGATTTATGTATTGGTTAACGACTTTTGGTTGCATATTTGTGCCTTGAAATGGTACCAATTGTACTTGTGTAGGTATGTGCAAAAATGAGGTGGCAAATGGGCCTTACAATTGCCCTATTTTTGTTCACACGGGCAGAGACGCGAACGTGTGTCTCATCCGTGTGTGACACACAGTCAGGTTACACAGTCGTGTGTCCCTTGGTGTTGAAATTGAATTGAAGTCAGTATGCTTCACACAGTCTTACACACGGGCATGTGATTGGCCGTGTGGTACAAGTCAGTATACCCTCTTAAATGGCACACGACCTAGCACACAGGCGTGTGAGTTGGCCATGTTGCATAAGTCAGTATACCTTACAGGTTTGGATCGGCCTAGCACATGGCCTGGCACATAGGCTGGACATATGGGCGTGTGGTTGGCTGTGTAACCCAAGTCAATATGTATGCCCTGTGGAACACGCCTGAAACATGGGCGTGTCTGGAGCTGTGTGAGGATCACGGCCTGTTCACACGGGCGTGTGACGCTTGAATGGTTTAGTCTCGAACCACTTCTAAAGCATGTTTAAGGCCTCGTAGGCCCTTATAAAGGACAATGCGATTTTGATTAAATGATATTTGAGTATTAATGTATAAATGTTTGAGTTATGTATGTTAAATGATATGCATTGATCGGTAATACCTCGTAACCCTACTCTGGTGACAGATACGGGTTAGGTGTGTTACATTTATTGGTATCAGAGCTACGGTTTAGTCGATTCTAGGACTAAAGTAGCATGTGTGAGAGTCTAGCTATACATGCCATATATACTCTGCGATAGTGTGATGATTCCTGACAATTTACATTGTGTTTTCGTATAGTAATGGATCATGAAGGAGTGATAGCTGATGATGTAGAGAGTAATGTGCCTACTCCTACTCAAGGGACAGCGGCTTTTGAATCTAGACCCGTGTCTAGTAGTCACGGAGGTGAGGCTAAAGAAGCCTTTTTTTCCAGATAATGAATGAGTGGTTCACTCAATACGTCTGGACCAACCTGGCTGCACAACAACCTCCACCCCCTCTTATTCCCTAAACTGTACCTGTAGCTTCTTAAGGAGTTGAGCTTTTAAGATTGAATAAGCCTCCAGTGGATAAGATCTGTAAACACGGGGCTGAAGGGTTCAGGGCTAATGTTGATGATGACCCTGAAAGAGTTGAGTTCTAGCTTGAAAATACTATCCGAGTGTTTGATAAACTTTCGTGTACGCCAGCTGAATGCTTAAAGTGTGCTATTTCTCTTCTAAGAGACTCTACATATCATTGGTGGAATACTTTAGTGTCGTTAGTGCTGAGAGAGCAAGTGACTTGGGAATTCTTTCAGACCGAGTCCAGGAAGAAATGTGAGAAGACCATTCCGTAATGTTGGAAATGTGATTAGTGGTAGAGGTGCGACATGAGATACTATTGTGAGATCCGAGGCCATAGCACCTGCTAGAGCCTACGATATACACGATCGTGAAGAAATGTCATCTCTAGATGTTATCACTGGTACTTTCATTCTCTATGATACTAATGTGATTGCATTGACAGATCCAGGATCAACTCATTCTTATATATGTATAAGTTTAGTATCTAGTAAGACTTTGCTTGTAGAGTCTATTGAATTTGTTATTAGAGTATTGAACCCCTTAGGCAAAAGTGTTTTGGTTGACAAAGTCTGCAAGAATTGTCCGCTAACATATCGAGATTTCTATTTTTCTGCTAATCTGATGTTGTTTCCATTCGATGAATTTGATGTGATTCGGGGTATAGATTGGCTAACGATGCATGATGCTATAGTGAATTGTAGACAAAAAGACAATTGAACTGAAATGTCAAAATAATAAGACTATTAAAATTGAATCAGATGATCTGAATAGTTTGCCAGATGTGATCTTGTCTATGTTAGCTTAGAGATTTGTGAGAAAGGGGTGTGAAGCTTATCATGCTTTTGTACTTGATACGAAAGTGACAGAAACAAAGATTGAATTACTACCAGTTGTGTACGAGTATCCAGATGTATTTCCCGAATAGTTACTAGGTTTACCACCTATCAGAGAGGTTGAGTTTGGTATTAAATTAGTACCGGAAACAACACAGATATCGAGAGCTCCATATAAAATGGCTTCGACAGAGATAAAAAATTGAAAGCTCAGTTGCAAGAGTTGATAGATAAAGGTTTTGCTAGACCGAGTTTCTCTCCCTGGGGTACACCGATATTATTTGTGAAAAAGAAATATGGCACTATGAGAATGTGTATAAACTATCGACAGCTCAAAAAAGTGACGATCAAGAATAAATACCCTCTACCATGAATAGATGATTTGTTTAATCAGTTAAAAGGGGCAACAGTGTTTTCAAAAATTGATTTGAGATCGGGCTATTATCAGTTGCAAGTTAAAGACTCAAATGTGCCAAAGACTGCATTTAGAACAAGGTATGGACACTATGAATTTCTTGTTATGCCTTTTAGACTAATAAATGCACTTGTTATTTTTATGGACTTAATGAACCGAATTTTCAAGCCGTACTTAGATCGGTTCGTAGTTGTATTTATTGATGACATTTTGATTTACTCTCGTGATGAACTTGAGCATACTGAGCATTTGAGAATCATGTTACAAACTTTGAGAGATAAATAGTTGTTTGCAAAGTTCAGCAAATGTGAGTTTTGGCTATGAGAGGTTAGTTTTCTGGGACACATAGTGTCAGTCACAGGTATCCGAGTTGACCCGAGCAAAATTTCTGCAATTGTTGATTGGAAGCCTCCAAGAAATGTATCCGAAGTCCATAGTTTTCTGGGACTAGCTGACTATTATAGACGATTTGTGGAAGGCTTCTTGATGATTGTGACTACGATGACATGATTTCTTCAAAAAGATGTTAAATTTGAGTGGTCAGAAAAGTGTCAGCAGAGCTTTGAGCAGTTGAAAGCATTATTGATAGATGCACCAGTGTTAGTTCATCCTTAGTCGGGTAAAGAATTTGTAGTTTTTAGTGATGCATCGTTAAATGGCTTGGGTTGTGTTTTGATGCAGGAAGACAAAGTTGTAGCTTATGCCTCGAGATAGTTGAAGCCACACGAAAAGAATTATCCAACGCACAATCTAGAGTTAGCCGCGATAGTGTTCGCATTGAAAATTTGGTGCCATTATCTGTTCGGTGAGAAATGTCATATTTATACCAACCAGAAAAGCTTGAAATATTTGATGACTCAGAAAGATTTGAATTTGCGATAGTGGAGACGGCTAGAATTGCTAAAAGACTATGAATTAGTGATTGATTATCATCCAGGGAAAGCGAACGTGGTTGCTAATGCTTTGAGCCGAACCAGAGTTTCGAATAGGGCCTGATGATTGTTTGATGTTTCGTGATAGAATATGTGCACCAAGAAATTCTGAGCTCATTCGGAAGATTCTAAACAACGCACACAGTAGTTGTTTATCATTACATTCAAGAAGCACAAAAATGTATAATGAGTTGAAACAGCTTTATTGGTAGCACGGCATGAAATGAGATATCTCAGAATTTTGTTTCGAAATGTTTGATTTGTCAGCAAGTCAAAGCTAAGCCTATTATGATTCCTGAGTGAAAGTGGGATAGAATAACAAAGCATTTCGTATCGGGTTTGCCCTTATCTCTAAAAAAGAAAGATGCGATATGGGTTGTTGCTGACAGACTAATGAAATCAACTCATTTCATTCCGGTACATACAGATTTCCCTCTTCATAAATTAGCTGAGTTATATATTTTCGAAATTGTGAGATTACATGGTATTCCTCTATCTATTATTTCAGTTAGAGATCCAAGATTTACTTTGCGATTTTGGAAGAAATTGCAAGAAGCTTTGGGTTCAAAGTTGCATTTTTGCACCGTGTTTCACCCGGAAACGGATGGTCAATCTGAACGAGTTATTCAGATACTTGAAGATACGTTGCGTTGTTGCACTCTTGAATTTGAAGGTAGCTGGGAGAAATATCTACCGCTGATTGAATTTTCTTACTATAATAGCTTTCAATCGAGTATTAAGATGGCACCGTACGAAGCTCTATACGGTCATAAATGTCGAACACCGTTGTACTGGAGTGAGCTCAGTGAAAATAAGATTCACGGGATTGATCAGATCAGAGAAATAGAAGAAAAAGTGAAAGTAATTTGTGATAGTTTGAAAACAGCATTGGATCGATAGAAATCATACACAGACTTGAAACAGAAAGATATTGAGTTCCAGATTGGAGATAAAGTGTTTTTAAAAGTGTTGTCGTGGAAAAAGATATTGCGGTTTGGTCGGAAAGAGAAATTGAGTCCGCGATTCATTGGACCATATGAGATTACCGAGCGAGTTGGGCCAGTGGCATATCGACTATCTTTACCATCTGAGTTAGAGAAAATACATAATGAGTTTCACGTATCGATTCTACAAAGATATTAATCAGACCCTTCACACGTTATTTCTCTAACTGAAGTTGAGATACACTCAGATTTATCATTCGGTGAAGAACCGATTCGAATTTTAGCTCGTGAGATCAAAGAGCTGAGAAATAAGAAAATAGCGTTAATGAAAGTATTATGGCATCGACACGGGGTTGAAGAAGCTACATGGGAACCCGAGGATGCTTTGAGAATACAATACTTGAACCCATTCCAGTAAGATTTTAGGGGACGAAAATCCCTAAGGGGGGAGAGTTGTAACAACCTGATTTTAGTTAAATAGAAACAGTGGTTTTGGAACCACAAATATGATGTCAAAAATTATTTTAATATTATTTGCAATTTTTACAGCATGTTATTTGATGTGTGAAACTTTCGTGAGCTAATTTTATCGATTAGTTGGTTAATTTGATAAAAAAGACTTAATCGAGTAAAATGCAAAAGTTGCATTCTACTTGTTAAAGGTGTTTAATTGCTATGATTAATTAAATTAAAAGTCCTTATGATGATATTAGACCATTGGTTGTGTTAATGGAGGTTAATGGATATGCATTATAAATTTCTATGTTTATTCATTAAGGGTAAATAAGTAAATTGATTAATTAAGTTAATAAAATATTACAAAACATAATTTTGTTCATCCATCTTTGCCATTTCCAAATTTCCAAGGTGACAAACACCATTTGTATGCGTATTAGGGTTCGGCACACTCCTAGCTTTATTAAGGTACAGTTTTAGCTCGATTTTTGATGAATTCTATGTTTTTGTATTCATTGCAGCTCAATCTAGCTAGCTCATACCTTTAATTTCAAAACGGTTAAAGATTCTGAGAGTTTCCATTGTTGAATCTAAGTCTTTTTTGATGTTTAATGATGAAACATGAAAGCTTGATGATAGTTTTACATGTTTTGTTAAGTGATTTTTGATGAAAATGCATAATAGGGATTAAGTTGTGAAAAGTACAAATTGAATGGTTAAAATGTGAAATAAATGGAAGTTTTGGGCTACTAGGGACCTATAAATAATTCGTCCAAGCTTGGGTTTATTGAAATTATGTGAATTTTGTGTTTTGTGAAATAAAGACTGAATTGTAAAAGTTATGAAATACTTGGGGCAAAAGTGTAAAAGTGCTTTAAAGTGTGATATGTACTAAATTGAAAGAATATGTGATTGAATAAGTTAATTTTGAATTCATATAGATCAAGAAAGAAAGAATTCAGATTTAGATAGTGGGAAAATCAAGGTTATCGAGTAGTCGACTCGATCCGTTATTTTCATATACAAGGTAAGTTCGTATAACTGAACTTAAATGTGTATCTATTTATTTGATGGATGAAATTGAGATAGTATTTATTCTATTAGATAAATGTGGTGATATTAGATTAAATGCAGGGTTTAAGTAAACAAGTTGCTGAATAAGACCATTGTGGGAAAAATTGAATAATAAGACCATAATCGGGTTATGGCATGTGAATGAAAGACCACGACAGGGCCTTGGCAATGTATGTGTAAGACCATAGTTGGACTATGGCATTGGAAAATCAACGTACTTATATCATAAGCATTTATAAACTCGAAGTAATTCGATAAGAAAAATAGTGAGAATAGATATGTATCAGTACAGGTATGTACAGAAATCTGTTCGAATGATGAATTATAAGATGATAATTTATGAGTTGCTTTATAGTTAAACTTTATGTTATCTCATTGATTGAGGTTTTATATAACTTAGCTAACCTCTGCAAGGGGTAGTCAACACGAACTTGTATGAAGTGTGCAAACTTTGTCAAGCGATCAACAACTACCCAAATCGCATCTTTCTTAGTGGATGTGAGGGGAAGCCCACTAACAAAATCCATAGTGATTTTTTCCCACTTCCATTGTGGAATCTTCACTGGCTGTAATAATCCTGATGGTAACTGATGTTCCACCTAGACCTTCTAGTAGGTCAAACACTTACCCACCAATTCAGTTACCTCTTGCTTCAAACCCGACCACTAGAATTGATCTCTCAAATCTCGAAACATCTTACTTCCTCCAGGGTGCATAGCGTATGCACTACCATGCGCCTCATTCAAAATTCTCTACCTTAACCCCGGATCTTTCGGCATGCAGACCTTCCCTCGAAAGCATAACAATCCTTCCTCATTCATACTGAATTCTGTTAGCCCATACTTTGAGATTAACTGCAATTTCCCTTTTAGCAACTTATCGGTTTGTTGCCGCTCCTTCACTTGACTAATCTAAGTAGGTTTCACTTGAAGTTCGGCTAATAAGCTTCCATCCTCATTCAAGCTAAGCTGTGCAAACATTGCCCTTAGGTCAGAGACTACTTTACGACTTAGAGCATCCACTACTACATTAGCCTTACCCGGGTGATATTCGATCGAGCAATCGTAATCCTTTAGTAACTCGATCCACCTTCTCTGCCTTAGGTTCAACTCCTTTTGAGTCAAAAGATACTTCAAGCTCTTATGATCTGTGTAGATGACAGATTTCTTCCCGTACAGATAATGCCTCCAAATTTTTAAAGTAAACACCACTACCGCCAATTCCAAATCATGGGTGGGGTAATTCAATTCATGCGGTCTTACCTGCCGAGATGCATATGCAACCACCTTTTCATCTTGCATCAACACACACCCTAATCCCGCGTGTGACGCATCACAGTAAATTATGAACTCCTTCCCTGCCTCCGGCTGAAACAACACAGGAGCCTCCGTCAGAAATCTCTTTAACTTTTCAAAACTCTCTTGCTACTTATCAGACCAAAGAAACAGAACTCCTTTCCGTAACAACTTAGTTAGCGGTGCTGCAACCGAAGAAAATCCTTCAACAAACCTTCGGTAGTATCCAGCTAAACCAAGAAAACTCCAAATCTCAGCCACGGACTTGGGTGGCTTCCAATCTAACACTGCTTCAATCTTTCGAGGGTCAACCCTAATCCCTTCTGCGGACACAACATGCTCTAGAAATGTTAATTCCTTCAGCCAAAATTCACACTTGCTGAATTTGGCATACAATTGCTTCTCCCTTAGGATCTGCAAAACTATTCGCAGATGAGCGTCATGCTCCTCCTCTGACTTCGAGTAAACTAAGATATCATCGATAAACACCACAACACACCGATCTAAGTAGGGTTGGAATACTCAGTTCATCATGTCCATGAACCAAACGGCATCACCATAAACTCATAGTGACCATAGCAAGTCCTAAAAGCTATCTAGTGTATATCCGCCTCCTTGACCCTAAGCTGATGGCACCCTGACCTCAGATCTATCTTAGAAAAGATTGAGGCTCCCTTCAACTGATCGAACAAGTCATCGATCCTTGGCAATGGGTACTTGTTCTTGATTGTTAGCTTATTCAACTGGCGATAATCAATGCACATGCGCATTGATCCATCCTTCTTCTTAACAAATAACATTGGCGCTTCCCACGGTGACACACTCGGTCGAATAAATCCTCTATCCAGTGACTCCTGAATCTGCGCTTTTAACTCTACTAACTCTTTCGGTGCCATCCTATATGGAGCAATAGATACCGGCGCTATTCCCGGAAGAAGATTGATTCTAAACTCCACTTCACGATCTGGAGGTAATCCCGGAAGCTCTTCAGGGAAAACATCAGGAAACTCCTTTACCGTCCTGATGTCTCCAACAGTCAGATCTTTGGCTTCTAGAACCTGAACAAATAATAGAACTTCCTCACATCCTTTCCTCACCATCCTCTCTGCTCTTAGGGCAGTCACTACATTCGACAAACAGTTCCCCCTTTCTCCTATCACCAACACTTCATCACCCTCGGGGGTTTTTAACACCATACGCTTAGCCGCACAATCTAGATTAGCTTGATACTTCACAAGCCAATCCATGCCTAAGATTAAATCAAACTCCCCGAACGGTAATTCCATTAGATCCGTTCGGAAAACTATCCCCTGAACTTCTAGAGGTACTTCCCGATAGAGTTTTTCCACTACTACAGATTGTCCTAACGGGCTAACTACAGTCATTGCCCTAGGGGTAATTTCAGATTCTAGTCTTAAAGTTCCCGATACACTACTAGCTACGTATGAATGCGTTGACCCAAAGTCAATTAATACAGTGTAAGGCAAACCAAAGATTGAGAACGTACCGATTATAACATCTGGTGCATCAGCCTCCTCACGACGTCGGCGACAAAGATAGACCAACCCCTACTGCCCCGCCTCGGTGTTTCCGCCCCTGACACGGTGCTCTACGACCCCGACCAGCACCATTACCACCTCTGGCTGCACCACGATCTCTTTGTGGCTGCTGACCTCCTCTACCAGGCTGAGCATTCCCTCGGCCCATGGTCCCTTCACCTTCCCGTTGCTGCGGACAGTTTCTAACTTGGTGGTCCGTAGATCCACACCTAAAACACTTCCCACTGCCTGCCTAACATTCACCGGCATGAAATTTGCCGTATCGAGCACATTTTGGGGTCTGGTTAGCAGCAGTAGGCTTCTCTTCCCGTTTCGGTCAATCAGACCTGGACCTTTTCTGAGTACGCCCGGTTGACTATCCAAAATTCCTCTTATTTCCACCTCTATCTTTATCCCGATTCAGTTTCTCAGTCTGTTTCACCTATTCGGCTATCTTAGCCTTTTCCACCAGCACAGCAAATTCCCTTTCCCGTTGTGGGGCTATCAAAATAGGCAAGTCATCCCTCAGGCCATCTTCAAACCTAACACAATGTTCATGCTCCGTGGCTACCATCCCACGAGCATATCGGCTAAGACGTAAGAACTCAGCTTCATACGCAGCCACTGACCTACTCCCTTGCACTAGATTCAGAAATGCTCTACACTGCGCATCCACATAACTTGATCCAATGTACTTATTCTGAAACGCCGTTTTAAAGAAATCCCAGGTGATACGGTCAGCCATAGCACCATCTTTTACTGTAAGCCACCATTGATAGGCTTCATCCCTCAAGAGGGATACAACTCCATTCAACTTTTCCTCCCCCGTAAAATCCAAATCATCCATTATGCGTTCTACCGCCTCCAACCTCCAACCAATACTCAGCTGAACTTGGGGCTACATTAGAAATTCCTCTAAACACTTCTGCCCTATTGGCTCTAAGCCGTTCTGGCACAAATTGTTCGGCTCCTGTGCCCATACCAGCCCCAGCAACCCTCTCTAAAACCCTTAGCATTGCCTAAGATACCGCATCATCTCCGCCAGTTTGATCCTGAAAGTCCTCCTTCGCGGCTGGCATCTCATTTCCAGAACCATGACCAGATCCTACTAGTTCTGACACCGTCATCCTACCCCTATCACGACCACGTGGCGGACATCCTCGACCCCTTGTACTCATTCTACTCATTCGCGTTTATCTGATTAAAAATTTTATGAACTATTAGTTTTCTTCCACTGTTTTAACCATGAACAGTCTTAGGGATAATAGCTTTAAGAGTAATTCTTTCGAATTCGCATTCACCATACAGTCTCAAGTTCATATCCTCTAAGAAACACATACATTCAATCATGAACTCACGTTCATTACAGAAAGGTGTTATTGTTGTTATTGTTATTGTTGTTTTCACCACCCAGGGGTATTTTCATAATTTTATCCTACAGGGGTATTTTTGTAATTTTTCAAGATAAGGTTCCTTGGTGATTTTGTAAAATAAGGGTATTTTGGTAATATTGCATTCCCGGGGGTATTTTGGTAATTTTAGAAATTGAGGGGTATTTTGGTAATTTTGAAATCCGGGGGTATTTTTGTAATTTTGGAATTCGAGGGCATTTCAATAATTTTGAAATCTGGGGGTATTTCGGTAATTTTGAAATTCGAGGGTATTTCGATAATTTTGAAATCCGGAGGTATTTCGATAATTTTGAAATTCGGGGGTATTTCAGTAATTTTAAAATTTTGGGGTATTTCGGTAATTTTGAAATTCGGGGGTATTTCGATAATTTTACAAAACAAGGGTAATTTGGTAATTCTACAAACCAGGGTTATTTTGGTCATTTTGCAAAACAAGGGTAATTTGAAATTTTTTTTTTCATACCTGTGAACATTTTCAATTCAAGTGTATATTTTTGGAAGTGTACAAAACTTAGGGGTTTTTGTTTGCAAAATAGGGTGGTTGGTCCCTTTCGGGTTTTAAGTATGGGTTCAGCCCATGAACAAGTCCTTATAGCTAGAGTGAACAGTTACTACGCACCAGGTAAGATTCCAGCGAAGGGGAGGTGAGTCACTAGGACTGCTTAAATACCAAGCTCTCCCTGAATCTACTCCTAGACATGCGTATGCCTATTGCCACACCCTGTCATGGCTAAAGTGAATAGTCACTATGCACCAGGTAAGATTCCAGCGAAGAGGAGGTGAGTCACTTGGACTGCTTAAATACCAAGCTCTTCCGGATCTACTCCTAGACATGCATATGCTTGTTGCCGCACCTTAGTCTTGCGACTTGTTTACAGGTTTTGTTTAGTGAAATTAAGTCTTATGGAATTGCAGAGTTGTTTTTCTAAGCCTAGAGTCCATCAAATTCTAATCTAGATAGTCTACGTCCCATAAAGCCCATTAAGCCCACATTTATATCACAATCAGGAGTTCAGAATACTTAACTGGGTGGATCGG
Organism: Gossypium bickii; assembly: GCA_025503065.1. Taxonomy (NCBI): domain Eukaryota; kingdom Viridiplantae; phylum Streptophyta; class Magnoliopsida; order Malvales; family Malvaceae; genus Gossypium; species Gossypium bickii. The sequence continues at coordinate 61,206,053 of CP106710.1, read as the reverse complement.
GTGCCGGTAGACTCAAAGGCCATATCTTCATCCAAAAGATTTTTTTATCAACTTTTTAAAACAGTACTAGACCTATTTCACAGCCCGAGTTTTGAACTGGGCTCTAATACCAAAATGTAACACCCCAAACCCGGCCCATGCGTTTCGACCGGATCTGGCATGATATCGAACACATAACACTTTATCGCGTTTTGAAAACACAAGTTAAGTTAACTAAATTCGAATAAAGGAGAGACTTTTTGAAAATAAACCTCTTTGTATTTTTATTATTAAGTATAAATAAACCTTATCATAAAATTCATAAGTTGCTTAACATTGATAACTGCTGAGTTGAATGAACACTAGGGGCCTTATTACATAATTATTCTCGAAATAACAATGAAATAAATTAAACTTTAAGAAATCCCAAAAGAAAATAACTTGTAGAAATAGAACTTGATGGCCCCTCGAGACCGTCTCGGCTCCCATATCCACGATCTATTACTCATCTGAAGAGTAGAGAAAAGGAAAGCGTGAGTCACAAAGACTCAGTGTATAAATCACAAAACACACATCGACCTGAGCCCACAAACACATTATGGGCCCTGGCCCATATAGGAAGGCATCATTCATAGTCACATAATAAACAATAAGGAATGCATAACCCAACCCATCCTAGGTTTCCATCCTCTACACACCAACCCGTACCAACCATCACACCTTGGGGATTTCTACAATCAACCCTCCATCCGCTACACACCAAAGCGATACCAGATCGCCTATTCCTATCAAGTAGGAATCATTAAAGCGTGCCATAGCCACCGATCACTATGTGACCTTACATTTATATTATGTGGGATTTCTACCACCGATCACCAAGTGACCTATCATGCGCCCCCTTCAATTATCATCATTCCCACCCCATGCATACATACATAAGAAAACATCATGCAAACTTAAATATTTTTTGATACACATAGGGAGTTCTATGTTTACATACAGCATCCTTGCCCAACCCTTTTAGGGTTCCATTCAAGCTGTCTATCTGACCTTGTTAAAGCTTTTTAGCCCATAACATGCATAAATAGATATACATACAAGTTTATTAGTAGTGTGTTAGAGATCTACACACCTGATTACCAATAAAACGAGGCTTTCTATATCGACGCTATCCTTAGTCGACACACAATCTGCTCTCGCCTAAGGTGTTGTTGAGAAGTTGGTCCCACAACCAATTGGCCAATCTCAAGCAAGCAGACATCGCTTCGTTTCTTAAACTTAGGATTCTTTCTTTTGCCTGATCCATATTTAATTCCATCAAATCCTTATCGGAGCTACTATAACAATATTTAATTGTTAATCCTCCTTATAGAGTTAAAATCATATATATATATTGAACAAGTCTAATAAAAATCTAAGGATAATCTTCTTACCTTAAATTCCCGAAATTAGAGACTTATGATTTTCGGCTTTTAGATCTAGTCGACTAGGGTTCCTTCAAATCCCAAATTGCCACCCATCATAAAACCATTAACTATTAGCTTTCGGCTTTTGCCTTTCTAAAAGAGATTATGAGAACTAATCAAAAATCGACTCTTACCTTAGTTTAGGAGATTCGGCTAGGAGAGGATTCGGCAATGCCAATGGAAGATTTAAATGCTGGAAGTATAAAACAATTCCTCAAATATGATGAATAAAAGAAAAAGCGATGGATGCTTCAGCTTTTTAGAGAAATCGGCACAAGGGAAAATAAAGTGGGGAGGAGTTCTGGCTTTTAAAGTAATTGAAGAAAGAAATTTGGAGAAAGAAATTGGAGAGGGAGAGGCTAAAGAATTCGGCACAAAGAATAGAGAAAACTAGGGTTTTTAAATGTCAGAATCAAGAAGCTAGCCCCCTATTTATAGATTTTTGACACCTATTGCTAAATACCGAAAACGCCCTTAAAATTTAAGCAAAGGAGAGGAGAATTTCGGCACCCTCTTTGCCATGCAGTAGCCGAATTTTACACTCCTCTAGGTGATAGATTTTCGGCCAACTCTTCCCTTGGAGATAAGCTCCTAACTTTTCTCCTTTTTATCTATGATATTATCACTTAAAAATCCACATAATTTTTCCTATTTTGTAGCCTTGTAGCCGTCCACCCCTACTAACCCTTATGTCAAATTTAACTCAAATTAAAAGATCTGGGCCTCTTTAAACTTAAATTTTGGGCCTCTAAACCCCTTGTGTGTGGCGTCACTTCTAATTCCCTTATAATGCCACTTAGTGTTGGGCCACAAGCCTATGTTTGGCATTTTAAACATAATTACCACTTTTTTAATTCTTTAATGCCCAATCTAATAATTTAATCAAGGCCTTAACCTAATCCTGAGCCCAATTTGGACCTCTATCACTTAAATTAACCTATTAAAGTTATCCCTACACTAAACGCGTAGGCCCATAAATTTAGGATGTCACATTCCACATCATGATATCACTGCCCAGAAGATCAAGAATTGGTGAAATAGTGGCCAACATTGCAACATTTGTAAGTCTATGTTGCGACATCAAGCCTAGTAACAACTCCTTTAGTGGAAATTACTTATGGGCAACTGAAGGAGAATCACCTCAAGGTTGAATTGTGTGTTAATAAACACTTTAATGGATGATATTCTAGTCCTTTCCTACAGCCAAAGCTTGACTATAAATACTATTTTCTCTATATTTTTAGAGGACTATGGCCATTTTTTAAATTTCCTTAGACTCTTCTGTGACCTGCCTGAGAGGATTAAACTTTTCTTTGTATTTTTGCATTAAATTTTTTGATTTTTCTATTTTCTAGAAAGTTTTGTATTAAATTTCAATTGTAATTCACATTTCTGAATCTCATCAAGCTGGATTCTACAATTTTTCATGGAATTGCAGTGGGCAAGTTGGAATTAAACTATTTGAAGGCTTTCTTCGTAAATTGGTTAAGCTTATTTACTCTTTTTATTTTAATTTCATTTTCCATTATATGGATGAACATGTTGAGTTTTTTGATTTGAATGAGATTTTTGTTTCCAAGGTTGGGAAAGTATCTTGAGATGGTTAATTGTGTTGTTTAATAATTATATAAAGTAGGATATGCTTTAATTTGAATTATTATGCAATTTTTTTTTGAAAAATCTCATTATAGGTTCTAATTATATCTTTTCTTTTTGACACAATACCTAGAACTACCCATAACTCCTCCCTACCTCAAAAATAGAAGCCTAATGCATTTTAATGCACTCGAACCCACGTCCTCCTGCATTGGTAACAATGCCTATGCCAATTGAGCTAAGACTTAATCGAAAATTATTATGCAATTGTTTGTGCTAAAAAAATACTCTTAAGTGTATTATAATAACAACCTATTGCATAGACATAGATCAAGGAAAATGAAGATTGGCCTTGATTGAGATTGAATTGGTTTAACCTTGTTAAGTTTCGGTGAGTCGAGAGACTAGACGTATGCTATGTTAATAAGTAAGAGCTAAGATGTAATGCAAATATTAAGTTTAGATTGAGATGAGAGACCAATTAAGTTTAAGATTAACAATTCTATAGCTAATTTAAATTAAGGACCATTCTACAATCACTAAATAAATCAATTAACCATGCATTTGGCTTGTAAGAAGAAGGATTTGTTTGAGAGTTTCTTTAATTAGTTTTAGTGCACTTAGCTAATTAGTTTTGCTCAACTTCAAAATAAAATTTGGTAGTGTTAATAATTCTCAATATGAATCAATTGGTACTTGAGTTGATAGATAGGGTGTTCAATCTGAAGCAATGACTTAAAATTCAAAATATTTTTCCTTAAGGTGTGATCTTTGGGATACTTCTTAGAAGTTTCTCATCTCATTGTAAAATGTTATACTAAAACTTGACAATCGTAAGCCCACAATTAGAAAACTAATAAAATTTTGAAGTATTTTGAATGTATAAATCAATCAGGTAACTATGACACTTAAGTCTTAGTCATATTAACCAAGAAAGAATCACTAGACTCGTGAAAGAGGGTCCTTTAAGTATGCTTAAGGAAGTTAGTCTTCCATAATGTGAATCTTACTTGATAGGTAAAATGGCTAAGAGGTCTTTTAATGCGAAAGGTACAAGGGCCAACCAACCTTTAAAACATGTGCACACTGATGTATGTGGTCTCATGAGCATTAGTTCCCAAGGAAGTTATGATTATTACGTGACTTTCATCGAAAACTATTCTCAATAAAGATATGTGTATCTAATGTACCGCAAAAGTGAAACCTTTGATAAATTTTGAGAGTTTCACATGGAAGTGGAAAAATAATTAAGTTTATCCATAAAGAATCTTCAGTTTGGCTGAGGTGGGGAATACTTGTCTGATGAGTTCTTAGGATATTTCATAGAGAATGAGATTTTATCCCAGTTGACTGCATCAAACACGCCACATTAGAATGGTGCAGTTGAGAGAAGGAATAAAACCTTGGTTGACATGATTCGTTCAATGTTAAACTACTCATAACTCCTTACATCCTTCTGGGGATATGCGATACAAACAACTTGCTCTATTCTGAATGATGTGCCAACCAAGTTTGCTTGTAAGACACCTTATGAACTATGGCATGGAAAGAAACCTGCTCTAAATCACATTAGAATATGAGGTTGTCCAACACACGTTCTGGATAAGGATGCAAAGAAGTTGGATGCACAGATAGAATTTTATGTTTGTATGATATCCGAAAGGAGCAAAGGGTGGATGTAACACCCCTAACCTGTATCCGTCACCGGAGTAGGGATACGAGGTATTATCAATCAATACATATCATTTAACATACATAACTCATACATTTATGCATTCATACTCAAATATCATTTAATAACAATGACATTGTCCTTTATAAGGGCCTACGAGGCCTTAAACATGCTTTAGAAGTGGTTTGGGACTAAACCGATAACTCAGGAAATTTTAGGAAACTTAGAAAAATTTCAACCATTCAGGGGTCACACGCTCGTGTGAACAGGCCGTGTACCTCACACGGCTCTAGACATGCCCGTGTCTCAGGCAATGTGGAAATAGGGCATACATACTGGCTTGGGTCACACAGCTAACCACATGCTCGTATGTCCAACCCATGTGCCCTTCGAAGTGGGCACACACACCCGTGTGCGAGGTTGTGTGCTAGGTCGTGCCAAACCTCTACGGTATACTAACTTATGCAACACGACCAAGTCACACGACTGTGTGCTAGGTCGGGTGCCATTTAGGGGGGTATACTGACTTGTACCACACAGCCAGTCACACGCCCGTGTGTGAGACCGTGTGGAGCATACTGACTTCAATTCAATTCCAACACCAGGGAACACACGCCCGTGTAACATGACTGTATGTCACACACGGCTGAGACACATGCCCATGTCTCTGCCCGTGTGGAAAAAAATAGGCCATTTGTAAGGCCAATTTGCCACCCCATTTTTGCACATACCTACACAAGTACAATTGGTACCATTTCAAGGCACAAATATGTAGCCAAAAGTCATTGACCAATACATAAATCTTGTTATATCTATCTCCAACCATGCAAGTCACAAATAGGTCACAACTTGCTATTTAATTACATACCTAATTCACATATGCACTTTAATTTACTAATTCATTTCAAACATGCATTATCAAGCATTAATTCACAAACACATAACTTCCAAATTATCAACTTCAATCACCTAACATAAGTCAATTTACCAAACTCAAAATAGAACCATTTGCACATTTATAACATCATCATATTCATCATCTTATGCCAACCCAAATGGCCAACCTACATATCCATCAAACATAACAAAATGACACAAGCCTATACATGCCATATACCATATTTACACAACTCAAAAGTACCATATAGATGTCTGATAGTGCGATGAAGTTCCTGACGATCCCCGGTTCCGAGCTAGCTTTGATTTACTATAAAACATAGAAGGAAATAAACAAAGTAAGCTATAAAGATTAGTAAGTTCGTATGTATATATGAAATAATCAAAACCATTCATGAACAATTCCAAGTAGATACATAATAGCAGAGGTGGTAAGGTTGCATAGAGTACCGGTCTCAATCATATCAGATAGGGACCCTAGGTTCACCTCACGATTTTGGAAGGCGTTGCATCAAGCGTTGGGTACGAAGTTGGACTTCAGTACAGCATTTCATCCTCAGACTGATAGACAATCTGAGCGAGTGATCTAGATCTTAGAGGACATGTTGAGAGGATGTGTCATAGATTTCAAAGGTAGCTGGGAAGAGTTCTTACCATTAGCAGAATTTGCTTACAACAATAGCTACCAGTCAAGTATTCAGATGGCACCCTACGAAGCTTTGTACCGGCAGAAGTGTCGTACTCCTACATGCTGGACAGAACTAGGAGAACACAGGATTTTGGGTCCGAAGTTGGTGACCGAGACTGAAGAGAAGGTTAAATTGATTCGGGTTCAACTGAAGGAGGCATCAGACAGACAGAAGTCTTATGCTGATTTAAAGCGTAAGGACATAGAGTTCGCAGTGGGTGATAAAGTATTTTTAAAAGTGTCCCCGTGGAAGAAGGTACTAAGGTTTGGTCGAAAGGGTAAATTAAGTCCTAGATTTATCGGACCATATCGAGTGTTGAAGCGAGTAGGACCAGTAGCCTATCAGCTGGATTTACCTCCAGAATTAAGCCAAATTCACGATATATTCCTCGTCTCTATATTAAAACGATACCGTTCGGATCAGTCCCATATTGTGCGTGTGGAGGAAATCGAGGTAAGACCTGATCTATCCTTCGAAGAGGAACCAGTAGAAATTTTGGATCGTGATGTCAAGGTGTTGAGAAGGAAAATGGTTCCATTGGTTAAAGGGCTGTAGTGGAATCATGGTTCTGAGGAGGCTACGTGGGAACCCAAGGAAGCAATAAGGCAGCAATACCTTCATCTTTTCTGATCAGGTAATTTCGAGGACGAAATTTCTTTAAGGGGGTAGAACTATAACATCCTAAATTTATGGGCCTATGCATTTAGTGTAGGGATAACTTTAATAGGTTAATTTAAGTGATAGGGGTCCAAATTGGGCTCAGGATTAGGTTAAGGCCTTGATTAAATTATTAGATTGGGCATTAAAGAATTAAAAAGGTGGTAATTATGTTTAAAATGCCAAATATGGGCTTGTGGCCCAACATTAAGTGGCATTATAAGGGAATTAGAAGTGACGCCACACACAAGGGATTTAGAGGCCCAAAATTTAAGTTTAAAGAGGCCCAGATCTTTTCATTTAAGTGAGTTAAATTTGACATTAGGGTTAGTAGGGGTGGACGGCTACAAGGCTACAAAATAGGAAAAATTATGTGGATTTTTAAGTGATAATATCATAGATAAAAAGGAGAAAAGTTAGGAGCTTATCTCCAATGGAAGAGTTGGCCAAAAATCTATCACCTAGAGGAGTGTAAAATTCAGCTATTGCATGGCAAAGAGGGTGCCGAAATTCTCCTCTCCTTTAGCTTAAATTTTAAGGGCGTTCTCGGTATTTAGCAATAGGTGTCAAAAATCTAAAAATAGGGGGCCTAGCTCCTTGATTCTGACATTTAAAAACCCTAGTTTTCTCTATTCTTTGTGCCGAATTCTTTAGCCTCTCCCTCTCCAAGTTCTTTCTCCAAATTTCTTTCTTGAATTACTTCAAAAGCCGAAACTACTCCCCACTTTATTTTCCCTTGTGCCGATTTCTCTAAAAAGCCAAAGCATCCATCACTTTTTCTTTTATTCATCATATTTGAGGAATTGTTTTATACTTTCGGCATTTAAATCTTCCATTGGCATTACCGAATCCTCTCCTAGCCGAATCTCCTAAGCTAAGGTAAGAGTCGATTTTTGATTAATTTTCATAATCTATTTTAGAAAGGCAAAAGCCGAAAGCTAATAGTTAATAGTTTTCTGATGGGTGGCAATTCAGGATTTGAAGGAAGCCTAGTCGACTAGATCTAAAAGCCGAAAATCATAAGTCTCCAATTTCGGGAATTTAAGGTAAGAAGATTATCCTTAGATTTTTATTAGACTCGTTCAATATATATATGATTTTAACTCTATAAGGAGGATTAACGATTAAATATTTTTATTGTAGCTCCGATAAGGATTTGATGTAGTTAAATATGGATCAGGCAAAAGAAAGAATCCCTAAGTTTAAGAAACGAGCAATATTTGCTATTCGAGATTGGCCAATTGGTTGTGGACCGGCTTTTGAACAACACCTTAGGCAGATAGCAGTTGTGTCGACTAAGGATAGCGTCGATATAGAAAGCCTCGTTTTATTGGTAATCAGCTGTGTAGATCTCTAACACACTACTAATAAACTTGTATGTATATCTATTTATGCATGTTATGGGCTAAAAAGCCGAAACAAGGCTATGTAGACAGTCGAATGGAACCCTAAAAGGGTTAGGCAAGGATGTCAGGTACGTAAACTCCCTATGTATATCAAAAAATATTTAAGTCTGCATGATGTTTTCTTATGTATGTATGCATGGGGTGGGAATGATGATAATTGAAGGGGAACTGAATGATAGGTCACTTGGTGACCGGTGGTAGAAATCCCACATAATATAAATGTAAGGTCACATAGTGATCGGTGGCTATGCCACGTTTAATAATTCCTACTTGATAGGAATACGCAGTGCGGCTATCATTTTGGTATGTAGCGGATGGAGGGTTGATTGTAGAAATTCCCAAGGTGTGATGGTTGGTACGGGTTGGTGTGTAGAGGATGGAAACCTAGGATGGGTCGGGTTATGCATTCCTTATTGTTTATTATGTGACTATGAATGATGCCTTCTTGTATGGGCCAGGGCCCATAATGTGTTTGTGGGCTCAGGTCGATGTGTGTTTTGTGATTTATACACTGAGTCTTTGTGACTCACGCTTTCCTTTTCTTTACTCTTCAGATGAGCAGTAGATAGTGGATATGGGAGTCGAGACGGACTCGAGAGGCCATCAAGTTCTATTTTTACAAGTTATTTTCTTTTGGGATTTCTTAAAGTTTAATTTATTTCATTGTTATTTCAAGAATATTTATGTAATAAAGCCTCTAGTGTTCATTCAATTCAGTAGTTATCAATGTTAAGCAACTTATGAATTTTATGATAAGGTTTATTTATACTTAATAATAAAAATACAAAGAGGTTTATTTTCAAAAATTCTCCCCTTTATTAAAATTTAATTAACTTAACTTGTGTTTTCAAAATGCAATAAAGTGTTATGTGTTTGATAAAATGCCAGATCCGGTCAAAACGCATGGGCTGGGTTTGGGGTGTTACATGGAATGCCCCTTACAACATGAAATGAGCTATGAAATATGTTTTCCCCATTTTCCAATTCATGCCCACATAGGGATGTTGTCCACTAAGTTTGATCCAATCTTATTGAGCATCTACCATCCTTACATTCAAAAGATCAAAATTAAACCTATTTAAAACATATTTATTTGAATGCTAAATTTTAACCTAAAATGCATAAATAACCTATCTTATCACCTAAATAAGCAAAATACTAATTTAACACTGAAATTAAGCAATTTCACCTTAAAACAAGTTAAGACTAGAGTGTAAAGGGCCTTAAAACATGTGACAAATATGCACTCATCAATGGATTGTTATCTTATTTACCTATGATGATTTAATCATAAATAGAGCTTATTGGACTCACCATCTAATCACATATATTCATAATTTCTAGCAATTCTCAAAGTGGTAGTTTCAAAGATTGATCAATAGAGCCTAGAATCTTTGTGGTCGTGCCACAATTGTCTCTAGAGATGATAATTCCTTTATTATTCATTTTTACAGTTTGTCAGACCTTTACTTTAGCCATAGGGAGAACCCTTGGGAACTTGAGGGAACACTTCTGATAATAGTAAAGGGGACTCCTAACACCTCGCCAAACACGGACATGTTCTCAGCAATGCCTATCTGGATATAGATATGGGGTGTACGATTTGAATAATTAAGACTATTTATTGTGACTAAATTAGGACATGTTGCTAGAAATCTTATATAAGTTTACTAAAAGGGCAATCACCCAAGGAATACAATCATAAGGGTTTGTGTAGCAATAAATCCATGCACTACAACAAATCTATCGATTAGTGACATATTTTCATGTGACACCTAAAATAATGTCATCGAGTATACTACAAACATGGAAAATAAACAAATAATTGTCATAGTTAATGATTGATGGTATCTGTTATATGACAATTTCAAATAATGTCGCGGGTTTGCAACACTATATGTTTGGTGTCAAATTTTACCTTTAAAAATTTTTAAGGGAAATATTTTTGTGGCATCACGAAAAAATTGTGTAACTATTTTTGTCACCACCAATGTAAATTTTTATTAGTGACAAATTATTATTAATTTTTTTCTAAAGAAAATTTTTTCTTATCTTTATTAATTTTGTTCTAAGGAAAATTATTCATAGGATTTGTTCGTGACAATTTGATATGTCATAAATACATAAAAAGTGACATGCTACTTTTGTAACAAAAAATAGATTTAATGTGACGAATATAGTAATTTATCAATATTTGTTATTTCTATTATATTTTGTATGAAGATTTAAAAAAAGGTCATGGGTTTGTGTTATTTAATGTTTGGCACTAAGATTTGTAAAACAAATTGTGGAAAACTTTTTATTGTCATTTTAAATTTTTTTTGACGTTTTGTTTATGTCACTAATTAAAAAAAATTAATTAATAAATCTTAAAATATTTTGTTTTATGAAAATTTTTTAATTTATGATTATATATTTTATTAGTGACACATTCGGTTTGCCATTACTATGAAGCAAATATAGTGACATGCACTTACATCTCTAAAAGTTTATTATTAATGATAATAACATTGTTACCTAAATGTTTAACTTAACAGGTAATTAATTGATACAGCGCTACTGGAGGCTTTAAGATTTTACAAATGGGTTGAGGGTGTGTGAAGCGTCACATTTTTTTATATAATTATTTTTTATTTTTTACTACAGCCTATAATACACTTGCCAAACCCTTACGTTGCATGTGGAGTATAAAAAACTCTACTGGTGGTGTATCAAATAATTTTCCTTAACTTTATATAACATTATAAGTAATGTCATAATCATTTGTATGAATATATAACATTATTTATCAATCACATATACTATTAATTATTGATGAATTTTCTAAGTTACAATTAAAATAATATCACTAAATATATTACAAAGGTGACAAAAATAAATAACCATCATATTTAATGATTGATAGTATATCTTATATGACAATTTTAAAAAACTTTAGAGGTTTACACGACTATATGCTTTGCGACAAAATTGACTTCCAAACAAATTTTGTGGGAAATGTTATTGTAACGTCTCGGAAAATTTTATCGTCACTAATGTTATTGTCACAATGATTCATCGTCACTAATGTAATTCTTATGAGTGATGAATTTTTTTTCTAAAAGAAATTTTATCTTTATGCGACTATTATTAAAATGCTTTTTTGTGATAATTCGGTAAGTTATTGTTATAATACATAATATATATATATTAGGAATTATACCTTATTTTATTAAATGACTAAAATTATATTTAGTTTTAATAATAATAAAAATAAGAGTATATTATATTTAATTATCTATACTACTTTTTAAATGTTTGGTTGAATGGGTGTTACCCATTAATTAGGTTCCAACTCATTTGGAAAATTATTAAAAAATATCTTTTTAGAAATTAATTTGTATTATTATGAGGATGGTTTTATTATTTTTTTATAAATTCATTAAAAACCTAACTTCATGATGAAATTTAAACCAAACAGCATAGTATTTAAATATTCAATTTTATTATTTCAACGTAGATATCGACTCGATCCCTAGGAAAAAGGTGACGAATTAAGTGATCCTCAGTTACACAGCCACACTTGAGCCATGGCTGCTCCTCTACTTTGTAAAGGCATCCCATTTCTCCACCTTCGGCTGCAACGATACAACCTTCTTCCAACTGGAATTCTGTTGTCTCCTCGTCGTCCTTGGTGCACTCTTGCAGAGTCGGCTAGGCTCGAAGAGGAGGTATCCTCCACAGAGAAGAGCAGTACGGTGCCTAGCGTGAGGGACCCAAAGAATTACCATATGTTGAATGGTCCTGATTACAGGAAAAGGAATGATAAGGAGGAAGAGATTCTTCGTGACATCCAGCCTATCATTTCACTTGCTAGAGAGGTTATTCACTCTAAGAGGTCAGTCTAGCAGCTCTTGTCATTTTCACCAATTATTTTAGGATCGATTTAAATATCATACATTTGAATCTTTACTGATATGATTTCATATATGTATCGCTTAATTAATACAATATAGTTAGGGATTTAAATAGTGGTCGGGTAGCGGAATAGCGGCCACTATATAGAGGTAACGACGCTGTCTGAAATTGCTAATGTTGAAAATAGCGGTGTAAAGTGGAATCACACCAATAGCGGTGGATCACAGTCGTAATTTAACGTGTAACATCCAATTATGGAAATAACGGGCCGCTATTCCTGTTATTGTTCTGTTACAGTAAGATTTTTAAAAAAAATCCGACTCCTTTAAAACAACTCAACAAATATATAATGAGACAAAAGGGAATATATTCTTCACCTGTAAAATCAAATAATTTTCAATAAAAAATAAAGAAAAAGTAGTCCAAAATCAACAGAAAAAAGTAGTCCAAAAGCAATAGAAAAATTTGAAATTCTCATATTTCATTGTCCAAACTCCAAACCAAACAAAATCACAACACAATCACAAAAATATCTAAATAAAATCTGACTTGCACTTTCAGAAATTCATAATTTTCAAGCAAGTACTTTAATTTTTTTGTCTTGATTCTTGCTTCTTTTTGTTGTAACATGCAAATATTGTTGTAACATGAAGTGTGCCCGCGAAGTAGTTGATAGAGATAAGAGCGAAGGAAGGGTATTAGTGTATTGAATTTGCAGAGATGTTCTTTAGGTTAGGGATGAGAAATCATTTTGGAGAAGGGGAAAGGTTTTGGGAGGATCTGGATTAATGCTTTGAATATGTAACACCCCTTACCCATATCCGACGTTAGAATAGGGTACGAGGCATTACCAGACTTATTCACAAGCAAACATTCAAAACCGAGATATGAATTTCCATTCAAATTTAAAACTTTTCAAAACCATTCATATCGTCCCTAGAACGAGCCTAGAGGCCCAAAATATGCATCGGAAGTGGTTCGGAACTAAATCGAGAACTTTGGAAATTTTTGGAAAACTTAGAAAAATTTTCATGTAAAAGGGGTCACACGCCCGTATGGGTTCAGGACACGCCCGTGTGACCTTATGACATGCCCATGCTTCAGGCTGTATTCAAATTAAGGAGCATTTTGTTTATGACGTCATCATCAAATTGAAGTCACACGGCCAAGTCACACGCTCGTGTGGTTAGGTCGTGTGATCGATTAAATTTACATACTTTTTCATAACATAGGTGGAGACTTCACACAGCCAGGGCACACGCCCGTGTTCGAGGCCATGTCGTCCATACGACTGAGACACACACCCGTGTCTTTGCCCAATTCTATTTTGTAACAATTAAGGTGCAGGGGACACACGGCCTAAACACATGCCCATGGGGCAGACAGTGTGCTGCACACGGCCTAGAGACACGCTCATGTGTCTACCCGTGTGGACAAATATTAAAAGTTTTCAAAAACATTTATATCACCATATCGTCCCTAGAACGAGCCTACGAGGCCCAAAACATGCATCGAAACTGGTTCGGAACTAAATCGAGAACTTTGGAAACTTTTGGAAAACTTAGAAAAATTTTCATGTAAAAGGGGTCACACGCCCGTGTGGGTTCAGGACACGCTCGTGTGACCTTATGACATGCTCGTGCTTCAGGCCATGTTCAAATTAAGGAACATTCTGTTTATGACGTCATCATCAAATTGAGGTCACACAGCCAAGTCACACGACCGTGTGGTTAGGTCGTGTGATCGATTAAATTCTCATAATTTTTCATAAAATAGGTGCAGACTTCACACAGCCAGGGCACACCCCCGTGTTCAAGGCCATGTCGTCCACACGAATGAGACACACGCCCGTGTCTTTGCCCGTGTGCTAATTACTGAGCATTTTGTTTTATAACAATTAAGGTACAGGGGACACATGGCCTAAACACATGCCCATTGGGCAGATCGTGTGTCGCACACGGCCTAGACACACGCCCGTGTGTCTACCCGTGTAGACAAATACTAAAACTTATCAAAAACATTCATATCATCATATCGTCCCTAGAATGAGCCTACGAGACCCAAAACATACATCGAAAATGGTTCGGGACTAAATTGAGAACTTTGGAAACTTTTGGAAAACTTAGAAAAAATTTCATGTAAAAGGGGTCACACGCCCTTGTGGGTTTAGGACACGCCTCTGTGACCTTATGACATGCCCGTGCTTCAGGCCGTGTTCAAATTAAGGAGCATTCTGTTTATGATGTCATCATCAAATTGAGGTCACACAACCAAGTCACACACCCGTGTGGTTAGGTCGTGTGATCGATTAAATTTTCATAATTTTTCATAGAATAGGTGCAGACTTCACACAGCCAGGGCACACGCCCGTGTTCGAGGCCATGCCATCCACACGACTGAGACACACGCCCGTGTCTTTGCCTGTGTGCTCATTACTGAGCATTCTATTTTGTAACAATTAAGGTACAGGGGACACATGACCTAAACACATGCCCATGGTGCAGACCGTGTGTCGCACACGGCCTAGACACACGCCCATGTGTCTACCCGTGTGGACAAATATAAGGCTATTTACCAAGCCATTTTGCCTTCCTTCGATGCACCAACCTACACAACAAAACATAGCACCAATCCAAACATATACTTTCAACCCAATCAACCATACACAAGGCATCCATACATCATTTACATGCTATCATTTATCACATACAAACATCACATATTTAGCATCTCAAACCATGCAATTTCCCACATTCATAAAAACATCATCATATGCATATATAGTTAACCAATATTAGCCAATTTCAATGGCCATTTACAAAATGAATTATCAACTATTGAAGCCATCACTCATGGCCAAATTAATTATGACACATAACAAAAGACCAAGTCCCTATACATGCCATAACTCAAAATATTGAAATCATAAGTACCCAAAATGATAATTTGATAGTGTGAATGGATCACCAACCGTCTTCAATCCTCGAGTTGGCTTGGTGACACTATAAGACAAAGGAAAAAGAAAAGGGAGTAAGCTTTAAAGCTTATTAAGTTCCTATGCAAATAATAGGCATCATACACAGTTTAACATATATTTAACATAAAGTAAATTAACATAAATGTTATTGTGAATTCATAATCAAGCATGGCATAGATGTTATTAAAATCTTAACATCATAACTTACTCAATCGATCCAATCCGAGGTTTCATCACATATCGAGCTTATTAAGCATAAGTTTTAAGTACATACCTATACCAACTTGCAACTTACCATAATCTTTCACATCATACCATAGTTTTTCACAACTTAAACTTTGCCGTTAAGTTTCCTGTTTAACCGCATGGAATACTAAAGGATACTCGGGAAATTTCATACACATAGTACTATACCAATGCCATATCCCAGATATGGTCTTACATGGGATTTCATATCGATGCCAATAGCCCAGCTATGGTCTTACACGAAATCTCATATCGATGCCATATCCCAGATATGGTCTTAAACGTAATCTCAACTAACCTTAATGCCATGGCATTTGTATACTATCTATTGATTGTCGAAATCAGATTCTTAAATTTATAATAAGACTGATCGAACCTGGAAACTAACTCTGGCAATGATTTTAAGGCAAGCGCACCTATTGAACAGTAGTATAGTTTAGGCAAGACCGGAATATCGAATCCTAAAGGAACCAAAAGTACTAATACTAACTCTCTTTCTATTATTTAGCCTAAGAATTAAGTGAATATTTATCTAATCTAAATCTAACTATCAACTAAACTAAAGACGCAAAGACAAAAAGAATAAACTGGGGAAAAAAAACTTGGAAGAAAAACTCAGTTGATTAAGACGATACCCTTTGGAAGAATCCACCTAGACTTCACTTGTTATCTAACACTGAATCAGATGATTTATTCACTTGACTTGATCCGTAGGATTCCCTAATGTACATTAAACCCTCTCTCGAAGCGAATAATGACTAACCCTAGGTTGATTAATTGAAATCTCTTTGTAATTAAAACCCCTAGAATCGCATTAACTCGATCTATGGATTCCCATATTAGGTTTCACCCTAATTTGACAAAGTTTCGTCACCCTATCTCTAGGCGCGCACACAACTCCGCTGTAATTATGCTAGATCTATTAATAGGCAGGGACTTTTGCTCCACCACCAAAACATAACATACTTGAATCAATATCCATGAAATATCAAAACAAGAATTAAGCACACATAATTAAGAACAAATCAAGTATTTATAATATAGTTCAGAAAACAATAACAAGATTCATCTAGGATTCATCCCCTTCAAGTATCTGAGGGGTTTAGTTCATAACTGTAAAAGAAAACATCTCAGAAGAAAAGATAAAACAAAACGTAAGAAATCCCTAAAAACCCCTTGAAGGAATTGAAGGAGAGATCCACCGTCTTGAGTATGATTCCGGCTTCTTGAGATGGATCAACTGGCTATCCTCGAGTGATTCTCCACAAATCTGACCTTTTTGACATAGCTCCTTGGCCTAGCTAATAGCCTCTTTTCTGGTAGCACTTAGGGAGTTTATATAGGCTTTCGAAATATGTTTCTTTGCCCCTAAGTATCCAAACCCGAATGAAATTGCTCTTGCCTACGACAGGGACACGGCCATGGCTGTAACACCCCAAACCCGGCCCAAACACCACGGCCGAATCCGGAATGTTACCGGAAAAGGGAAGAAAATGAGTTCTAGTTTTATTGGTGAAATTAGACTTTAAATTTGAGAAAAACCTATCTTTTCAAGGTTTGCCATTAAGAAATAGTAGTTTGCCGAAGAATAAAAATGTCCAAGTTGTATAAAATTCGATTTGTTATTGGTGCTAGTTTTGATAGAAAACAGTTATTTTTAAGGAATTCAGGTTTGCAAGCTTCATTTGTCTCCCATGTTGAAAATATTTTAAAGTCACATTTTTAGTACTTAATTAGTGGCAAATTCAACTTAAAACCATAAATCCCAAATTATTTAAGTGGCCTTATTACACAATAAAATATCCCAAAGTAAAATCTAATAGTTTTAAATAAAAATAATGAAAACAACTTCTTCATGGCCACCTCGAGTCCACTCCAGCCAGATCCAGCGAATCATGAGTTACCTGCATCGTTTTGGGAAAAATTCGGTGAGTCACCAGACTCAGTGTGCAATAATACAACACAAAATTCCACGAATGGGCTTAGCCCCAAATCCACATCAAACCGGTATACTATGCTCTAAAATGCAATATGATAGCCAACCCAACCTAGTATCAATCCGCTACACACCACTCGTACATCCATCCTCATACACACTGGGGGATATCTACAATCAACCCTCCATCCGCTACACACCTCTTTGGCAGTCTATGTTGACAGACACACTGCTTAAAGTCCACATAAGTGGTTTAGCCACTAATCCACTTTATTAAATCACAAAAATCCACGATGAGGCCTGTGGCCATCATCAATCGTGACAGAGTCACCCACATATATATATACACTTCCCCTTTAATCAGTATATCCCAGAACCCATGCACATGCAACATAATATGGTATATGGCAATATGATATAACACGAATCATCCATTCATGTATATAACACGCTACATGCATCCATAATCATTTATCCTTAACATTTAATGTAAATAGAATACTAACCTGATTTACCGATTACCCAGCGCAGGTAATAACCCCACCACTGCCATTAATTCGGCTTCCAAGCATAACACATGTATACATTTAATTAAAAACTACTACGGGAATAGTGTGACACACCTGAAAACTTGAAGAACTAGACTATCGATCCCCCTAACGTCCTCACTCGAAGAGATTACAACGATCTACTTGTCTTTTTTGAGCACGCCCCCACACCCGGTGGCGATCCCGAACCAGCTAAATCGCCGCTTTTTTAAACTTGGGGGTAGGGACTACGTGTCCAACCCCTTCCTTCAATTGACTGGTACTCGATTCCATTAGATAAGATATTGGTCAGAAGACCCGGTTAAAACGATGAATAAAACTACATCGGAAACCAAAAGAATGCTTTGATAAATGAATACCCTTACCAAAGTCGACAGAATCTCGAAGGCTACTCACTTGCGCTTAAAAATTGTTGAAGTCCCTACATAAACCCACATTAGGTTTGGCCCTAACACTTATGGACAAAGGAAGTGGCCTTCGGCCGAACATTATAACCTTCTTACCTTAGTTGATCGAATCCTGAAAGATCCTTAACGCCCCTATCGATTGCTTCAAACAGAAGATCCGAAATCAAGCCCTTCATGGATTCAGCCACACATAAGAACAAAGTTAGGCTTTTGGTTCGGCAACCAAATAGAAATGAGAGAGATTCAGATGAAAAGAAAACCCCTTACCACTGTTACTAGAACCCGAATGAGAGCATTGATAGAAGATGAATGACAGTACCTCCCCTAACAACCAATCAATAGGAAAAGCTACTACCACAGAGTGAGATATTCAGCTTTGATAGAAAGAATCGAAAGAACACCCAAACAGCAATATGGAATTAGATTCGAAAGAAAATAAGGTAAGAAGAATTCGGCCAAGGGATAGGCTTACAACAAACGACTAAAGAAGAAGTGGAGATGATTTAGAAGGTTCGGCTATGGTTCAGAAATGAGAGGTATATTCGGCCACCAAGAGAATAAGATGACAAGAGGAATGAGATTCGGTTTGTGAAGTAATCAAGTAAGAATGGGAAAGAGAAGAAGATGATGGAAGAGTGGTAGAAGGTTCGGCCTCTGGAAGTGAATAGCAAAGAAAAGAAAAAGAAAATGGGACAACAAATGCACCTATAGTCCCTTCGAATTTCGACTTTTGGTCAGATGAAAAGAAAAGAGAAGAAATGGACAGCTTTTGCTTGGCACCTTTTGGCAAAGAGAATAAAATTCAAAAGATGAATACCTAAGCTACTAGCACACCTAAATTTGGCACCTAACCCCCCCTCACATGACCAAAATTCCCACCTCCTAGAGCCCCATATTCGGCCAACACTCCTCCCCTCTCCAAATCCCTTCTTCCTCTCCACAATTTCCTCTTCTTCACTTATTCAAACAAGTTTGAATGGTTCAAGCTCCTAATAATTCTCTCCACCATCCATTCAAACTGTTTGACCCTTTCAAACCTCCCTCTTTCAAGTGCCCATGCCGAATCCACTACTCCCCCTTCTTGACGAAAAATACAACTCCAAAATGCCATCCTTACAGCTCGAACTCCTATCCCCTTGTGACTCCCCTCTGACGCCACCTTCCAGCCCCCAAAGTAACACCTCCTTGCCACTACACCCACCTTCTCCTTGTGTCAACAATCTCAGAGTTAATTCCTTTAAAGCCTGGTTCCCCTAGCTCTCCTCTAGCAGCATAAAATCAAGAATTTTCACTAGGGCTCAAACTTAACCTCAAGGTTTCCCGAAGCCCCAAACACACTCAAACAGTCATGCAAAGCACACCAACACATTGATACGAAATAAAATGCAAAACCCCTAAATCCCAGATGTTACAGTTCTACCCCCTTAAAGAAATTTCAGCCTCGAAATTACCTGGTCAAAAGAGTTTGGGGTATTGCTGCCGCATTACCACCTCCGGCTCCCACGACGCTTTTTCTGAACCATGGTTCCGCCATAACACTTTGACCAACGAAACCGATTTCCTCCGCAGCACTTTCACATCTCACACCAGAATCTGGATTGGTTCCTCTTCATATGACAAGTCTAGTCACAATTCGACTTCCTCGACTGGCGCCACGTGTGACGGATCCGAACGGTAACGTCTTAGCATCAAGATGTGAAATACAACATGCACCTGCTTCAACTCTGAAGGCAATTCCAGCTGGTACGCTACTGGCCCTACCCATTTCAAAACCCGATAGGGCCCTATAAACCTGGGGCTCAGCATACCCTTACATCTGAATCTCATCACCTTTTTCCACGGTGAAACTTTCAGGAATACCCGATCACCTACTGCGAATTCTATCTCCCTCCGCTTAAGATCCGCATACGATTTCTGCCTGTCTGATGCTTCCTTCAATCGAGTTCGAATTACTCTAACTTTCTTCTCTATTTCTGCAACCATTTCTAGACCCAAAACATGACGTTTACCTAATTATGTCTAACAAGTGGGAGTGCGACACTTCCGCCCGTGCAATGCTTCATATGGCACCATCTGAATACTAGCCTGGTAACTATTGTTGTACGCGAACTCTTCCAGTGGTAAGAACTCCTCCCAACTGCCTCTAAAATCGATGACACACCCCCTCAGCATATCCTCCAAAACCTGAATTACCCTTTCAGACTGGCCATCTGTCTGCGGATGAAAAGTTGTGCTAAAGTCTAGCCTCGTACCCAAAGCCTGATGCAATGCCCTCCAAAATCGTGACGTAAATCTAGGGTCTTTATCTGATATGATTGACACCTGTACACCATGCAGCCTCACAATTTCTGCCACATACAACTTGTCCAACTTTTGAAGAGAATAGTCGATTCGCACCGGTATGAAATGTGCGGACTTTGTCAATCCATCTACGATCACCCATACTGAATCTTTCTTAGTAGGCGTAAGAGGTAGCCCACTAACAAAATATATAGTGATTCTCTCCCACTTCCACTGTGGCATCTTCACCGATTGCAGCAAACCCGAAGGCACTTGGTGCTCAGCTTTGACCTGCTGACACGTTAAACATTTCCCCACAAATTCTGTGACTTCTTGCTTCAATCAGGCCACCAGAACTGTTCCCGCAGATCCCGATACATCTTACTTCCTCTAGGATGCATAGCGTAAGGGCTACTATGCGCTTCCTAAAGAATCATCTGCCTTAACTCCACATCCTTCAGCATACAAACTTTCCCATAGAAACACAAAACCCCGTCATTGTTCAAACTGTAATCCTCTATTCCCCTATCCTGTACTTGCCGAAGTCGCGCACTCAAAACATCATCCAATAACTATTTTTCTTTAACTTGACTTACCCATGTCGGCTTCACTTACAGCTCAGCTAAAATACTCTCGTCATCGTATAGACTAAGATGGGCGAACATCGCTCTCAAATCCGATAATACCTTCTGGCTTAACGCATCTGCCACAAGTTCGCCTTACCTGGATGGTATTCAATCGAACAATCATAATCCTTCAACAACTCTACCCATCTTCGCTGCCTCAAGTTCAGCTCCTTCTGAGTCAACAGATACTTTAAACTCTTGTGGTCAGTATAGATAACAGACTTCTCTCCATACAAATAATATCTCCACACTTTCAAAGCGAAAACCACAACAGCCAACTCCAGGTCATGCATGGGGTAGTTGATCTCATGCGGTCTTAACTGCCGAGATGGATAGGCGATAACTTTCTCATCCTGCATTAGAACACAACCTAACCCCGTATAAGAAGTATCACAATACACCACAAAATCTTTCCCGGCCTTAGGCTGAATTAAAACGGAGCCTCTGTCAAAATTCTTTTCAGCTTTTTGAAACTCTCTTGCTACTTGTTCATCCATACAAACGGTACCTCCTTTCTCAACAACTTAGTCAAGGGAGCCACGATTGAGGAGAAACCTTCGACAAATCTCCTGTAATAACCTGCCAATCCCAATAAACTCCGAATCTCCGCCACAAAGTTAGGTGGTTTCCAATCCAGCACCGCCTCAATCTTTAGAGGATCCACCCTTTATCCCTTCTGCAGATACCACATATCCCAGAAAAGTAACTTCTCTTAACCAAAATTCGCACTTACTAAATTTGGCGTACAATTTATTCTCTCTCAGAATCTGTAGAACAATCCGAAGATGCGCATCATGCTCCTCCTCTAACTTAGAGTACACTAAGATGTCGTCTATGAACACTACTACGAACTAGTCCAAATATGGTTGGAAGACCCGATTCATCATATCCATGAATGCGGCTGGTCAACCCAAACGGCATTACCAGGAATTCATAATGCCCGTATCGAGTCCGGAAAGCTGTCTTATGAATATCTGCTTCCTTTACCTTAAGCTGGTGATATCCGGACCTCAAATCTATTTTTGAAAAGACCGATGCCCCTTTGAGCTGATCAAACAAGTCATCTATCCTCGGCAGCGGATACTTGTTCTTGATCGTCAGCTTATTCAACTGATGGTAATTTATACACATACGTATAGATCCGTCTTTCTTCTTTACAAACAACACTGATGCTCCCCATAGAGACACACTGGGTCGAATAAAATCGCGATCCAACAACTCTTGGATTTGAGCTTTCAGTTCCACTAGCTCCTTTGGTGCCATCCTGTAAGGGGCAATAGACACTGGAGCCATACCCGGTAGAAGCTCGATTCCAAACTCCACCTCGCGATCCGGAGGCAACCCTGGAAGCTCTTCTGGAAAAACATCTACAAACTCCTTTACCGTTCTGACCTCCTCTGCGGTCGCTTCCTTTGCATCCAAGGAACTAACAAACGTCAAGAAAGCCATGCACCCTTTTTTCACCATCATTTCCGCCTTAAGAGCTGACATCACATTAGACAGATAGTCTCTTCTCTCGCCTATTACCAAAATTTCATCATCCTCGGGAGTTTTTAATGTCATGCGCTTAGCAGCACAATCCAAGTTTGCACGATACCGTACTAACCAATCCATGCCTAAGATCAGGTCGAATTCCCCAAACGATAATTCCATCAAGTCAGCCGGGAACACCAACCCTTGCACTTCTAAAGGTACACCTCTAAAGAGTTTATCTACCACTACCGATTGCTCTAAAGGACTAAGTACAGTCATCTTCCTAGAAGCAGTTTCAGGATTCACACTCAAGGTCCCAGACACCGTACTAGCAATATAAGAGTGAGTTGACCCAACATCAATTAGTGCAGTAAAGGGTAACCAAGAAATGAGAAACGTACCCGTTATAACATCTGGCTGTGTAAACCAACCAAGATTGTCTTGCCTCAGTACCCCCTGCTCCTCTGCCAGGTGTTCCACGGCCTCGACCAGAACCATTCCCACCTCGGTTCGGACCACGACCCCTCGGCATCTGCTGACCACCCCTTCTTGGCTGCACGTACCCCTGACCTACCATCCGAGCCCTGGTCGCGTCTTGTGGACAATTTTTAATCAAGTGATCCTTTGACCCACACCTGAAACACTCCTTACTTCTTCCCCAGCACTCCCCTGCATGTGACCGCCCACACTAAGCACACTAACGAAATTGCCACCCAGAAGCCGGCGTAGTATCATGAACAGGTCCATCAACCCTAGGCTTTTTCTGAAGTCCTCCCGACGATCCCGACGATCCATAATTTCTCTTATTCCTGCCTCTTTCCTTGTTCGTATTTTGCCTCTCGATTCGCTTAACCTCCTCAGCTATCTTAACTTTTTCCACCAAAATCGCAAAGTCCCTTTCTCACTGAGGAGCTATCAACACCCACAGCTCATCTCGCAGCTCATCCTTAAATCTCACACAGCGCTCGTAATCGGTTGCAACAATCTTTCGGGCGTACCGACTTAGCCGCAAAAATTCTGCCTCATACTCAGCTACCGATTTACCCCCTTGCACTAAATTCAGAAAAGCCTTCCTTTGAGCATCCATGTAACTGGCCCCCACGTACTTCCCTTGGAATTTCATCTTAAAGAAATCCCAATTTACCTGATCCGCAGGGGTACCCTCCCTGACGGTGAGCCACCACTGGTAGGCTTCATCCTGAAGTAAAGAAACTGTGCCTTTCAGCTTTTCCTCAGCTGTGTAATCCAAGTCATCCATAATTCTTTCGACCGCCTCTAGCCAGTACTCAGCCACGTTTGGAGCTACCCCAGAGACACCCCTAAATATGTCGGTTCCATTTGCCCGGAGTCGCTCAGGAACCGATTTTCGAGCCCCATTACCCACATCATCATTTTCCCGGCAACATTGCCTGAGACACCGCATTATCACCACCTGTTTGATCCTGGAATTCTGCTTCTGCAGCTGGTGGCAGCGGCATCTCATTTCCTGACCCATGGCCAGACCCTACTAGTTCCGACACAGCAACCCTGCCTCTACCCCATCCACGCGCATTACGTCCACATCCCCTAGTGCTCATAGCTAATGTTCCGCCCTTACTCTGGTTATAAATTTTATGAGTCAGTAAATCTTTCCACTTGTTTAATAACAAAAAGTTTTATGATACAACATTTTTAAGTTGTTCTTTCGAGAGGTACACACCTCCTAAAGGTTTTTGTCTCTACAGTCAATATCCTAACATCTAATATCCACAACAATGCATCATATAACCACCTCATACAATTCTTTTAACAGTTAGAGAACTTACTTTGTGGACCTGGGCCGGAAACTCGAGTGCCATCCTTCCACAAGACAATTTCAATTTTTTTTAAAAAAATCAATACAAAATTTGAAAATGTTGTGGGCCTCAAAACCCAAGGCCGAGTTTAAAATCTGGCTCTGATACCAAATAGTAACACCCCAAACTTGGCCCAAACACCACGACTGAATCCAGAATGTTACTGGAAAAGGGAAGAAAACGAGCTCTAGTTTTATTGGTGAAATTAGACTTTAAATTTGAGAAAAACCTATCTTTTCAAGGGTTCCCATTAAGAAGTAGTAGTTTGCCGAAGAATAAAAATGTCCAAGTTGTATAAAATTTGATTCGTTATTGGTGCTAGTTTTGATAGAAAACAGTTGTTTTTAAGGAATTCAGGTTTGCAAGCTTCATTTGTCTCCCATGTTGAAAATATCTTAAAGCCACATTTTTAGTACTTAATTAGTGGCAAATTCAACTTAAAACCATAAATCCCAAATTATTTAAGTGGCCTTATTACACAATAAAATATCCCAAAGTAAAATCTAACAGTTTTAAATAAAAGTAATGAAAACAACTTCTGCATGGCCTCCTCGAGTCCACTCCAGCCCGATCCAGTGAATCATGAGTTACCTGCATTGTTTTGGGAAAAATTGGGTGAGTCACTAGACTCAGTGTGCAATTATACAACACAAAATTCCACGAATGCCCCAAATCCACATCAAACTGGCATACTATGCTCTAAAATGCAATATGATAGCCCAACCCAACCTAGTATCCATCTGCTATACACCACTCGTACATCCATCCTCATACACACCAAGGGATTTCTACAATCAACCCTCCATCCGCTACACACCTCTTTGGCAGTCTATGTTGACAGACACACTGCTTAAAGTCCATATAAGTGGTTTAGCCACTAATCCACTTGATTAAATCACAAAAATCCACGATGAGGCTTGTGGCCATCATCAATCGTGACAGAGTCACCCACATATATATATACACTTCCCCTTTAATCAGTATATCCCAGAACCCATGCACATGCAACATAATATGGTATATGGCAATATGATATAACACGAATCATCCATTCATGTATATAACACGCTACATACATCCATAATCATTTATCCTTAACATTTAATGTAAATAGAATACTAACCTGATTTACCGATTACCCAGTGCAGGTAATAACCCCACCACTGCCATTAATTCGGCTTCCAAGCATAACACATGTATACATTTAATTAAAAACTACTACGGGAATAGTGTGATAATTACACACCTAAAAACTTGAAGAACTAGACTATCGATCCCCCTAACGTACTCACTCGAAGAGATTACAACGATCTGCTTGTCTTTTTCAGATGCTAGCCCACAGCCTTGTGGCCAGTCCTGAACCGCTGAAACTGCTCGCCTTTTAAACTTGGGGGTAGGGACTACGTGTCCAACCCCTTCCTTCAATTTACTGGTACTCGATTCCATTAGATAAGATCTTGGTCAGAAGACTCGGTTAAAACGTTGAATAAAACTATATCGAAAACCAAAAGAATGCTTTGATAAATGAATACCCTTACCAAAGTCGACATAATCCCGAAGGCTACTCACTTACGCTTAAAAATTGCCGAAGTCCCTACATAAACCCACATTAGGTTCAACCTTAACACTTATGGACAAAAGAAGTGGCCTTCGGTCGAACGTTATAACCTCCTTACCTTAGTTGATCGAATCCCGAAAGATCCTTAACGCCCCTATCGCTGGCTTCAAACAGAAGATCTGAAATCAAGCCCTTCATGGATTCGGCCACATATAAGAACAAAGTTAGGCTTTTGGTTCGGCAACAAAATAGAAATGAGAGAGATTCAGATGAAAAGAAAACCCCTTACCACTGTTACTAGAACCTGAATGAGAGGATTGATAGAAGATGAATGACGGCACCTCCCCTAACAACCAACCAATGGGAAGAGCTACTACCACAGAGTGAGATATTCAGCTTTGATAGTAAGAATCAAAAGAACACCCAAACAGCAATATGGAATTAGATTCGAAAGAAAAGAAGGTAAGAAGAATTCGGCCAAGGGATGGGCTTGCAACAAACGGCTAAAAAAGAAGTAGAGATGATTTAGAAGGTTCAGCCATGGTTCAGAAATGAGAGGTATATTCGGCCACCAAGAGAATAAGATGACAAGAGGAATGAGATTCTGTTTGTGAAGTAATCAAGTAAGAATGGGAAAGAGAAAAAAGATGAGGGAAGAGTGGTAGGAGGTTCGGTTTCTGGAAGTGAATAGTAAAGAAAAGAAAAAGAAAATGGGACGACAAATGTACCTATGGTCCCTTCGAATTTCGACTTTTGGTCAGATGAAAAGAAAAGAGAAGAAATGGACAGTTTTTGCTTGGCACCTTTCGGCAAAGAGAGTAAAATGCAAAAGATGAATACCCAAGCTACTAGCACACCTAAATTCGACACGTAAGGCCCCCTCACATGATATAAATTCCCACCTCCTAGAGCCCCATATTCGGCCAACACTCCTCCCCTCTCCAAATCCCTTCTTCCTCTCCACAATTTCCTCTTCTTCACTCATTCAAACAAGTTTGAATGGTTCAAGCTCCTAATAATTCTCTCCACCACTCATTTAAAATGTTTGACCCTTTCAAACCTCCCTCTTTCAAGTGCCCATGCCGAATCCACTACTCCCCCTTCTTGACGTAAAAATACGACTCCAAAATGCCATCATTGCAGCTCGAACTCTCATCCCCTTGTGACTCTCCTCTGACGCCACCTTCCAGCCTCCAAAGCAACGCCTCCTTGCCATTACACCCACCTTCTCCTTGTGTCAACAATCTCAGAGTTAATTCCTTTAAAGCCTGGTTCCCCTAGCTCTCCCCTAACAGCTTAAAATCAAGAATTTTCACTAAGGCTCAAACTTAACCTCAAGGTTTCCCGAAGCCCCAAACACACTCAAACAGTCATGCAAAGCACACCAACACATTGATACGAAATAAAATGCACAACCCCTAAATCCTGGATGTTACAATGGCACATGCCCATGTGGATCGTGGCCAGGCTGTGCTCGGACTTCTTTAATGAGGCACGACCGTGTAAATTGGGGTCAGGCCATGTTCTAGTAGATTGACATGGCACGGCTATGTGGGCTTAAGTCCAGGCCGTGTCAATTTCTTCTTTGGCCTAATTTGGTTCCTTTTAGGCCCATTTCTCGTTCTTTTCATCCTCGGGTGCATTCCTGAGTATAAGACATGAAAAGAAAGGATTTAGAGCACCTTTTTACATGAAAAGAAAGGCCTTAAAATATGTTACTTTTATGGTTTATCAAATACCCCTATACTTAAGCTTTTGCTTGTCCTCAAGCAAAATTCTCAATTTATAATTAAAACAAACTTTCAATGATTCATAATTCTTACCGATAATGTCTCATCATAATTCATAGATAATTCATACATAGATAATTTAATTCAAAGAGTCCCAAAGATTCAAACAATATAAGTCATACATCTGTAACGCAAAAACGTAGGTGTCTCTCCTTATCTAAATAATTACCTTTAGTTTAAAACTGATAAGGATTGGCATCCTCACTAAAGATTCACTCAAAGTGTTTAAGGTTTAAAATTAAGCACTCAAAAGTCGAACCTGAAAAGTTAATCCCATAGGCTTGCTTGAAAATCAAATCTCCACCACTTTAAAATGAGATGATATACAAATCAAAAGGTCTTTGATAGGGTTGTAACGGGGCTTAGGTTAAGGGTATGGATAAAGGTTGAATTAGAAGGTTAGAATCGAGTTTGACCTCAATTGAAAATTTTAATAATACGAGCTTTTTCTTCAAGATTTGAAATTTACATACATAAGCTCACCTAACATAAAACTAATAATGAATATACTTCATTTTTTTTTAAGAACAAGAATTTATAATAATAAGAAAGAACTTTTACAACTAAAATATTGAACATAGTCAGGAAACTGTTCAAAATCAAATCTCGACAAAAAGGGTAGTTGAAAAGGAATGGTGATAACAAATACAAAGGGTTTGGGGTTAAAATTAGTGGGTGAGTCAATAAAAAGGGTTGTCACTAGGGGTTAATTTATGAAAGTGGGCTTTTTATGGAGTAAGTGGGTTAAATCCTAGGTGCCTTTATCATCTCTGTATATCAAATCATAAGTGTGGTCTTGACATGTATAATCAAGGTAAGTTCTAGAATAACAGTTCAAAGTTGACACACTCATAATCAAAAAGTGAGCACGAAAAAGAATATATGCTCTCTAAGGCTCAAAAATCTCACAAAAATTATGGGTGTTTTGATATCAACCTCGTAAATTTCAAACTTCAAGATAATATTCAGATTCAGGTAGACAACCTAAAAATTTTAATTCTGGAAAATCAGACTTATCATGCTTGATTTTCTAGTATTCTTCAGATTTAATCATCAATGCACAATTAACTATGACTTAATCTAAAACATATCAATAGAAATCATAAATCATCAAAAATTTCATCCTAATTAGTAATATGAGGAAATTACTTAAGAACAAGGTATAATTTAGGAATTTGAGAATAATGAAGAAAGTTAGGCACTTTTACCCCCCACACTTAAGATGTACATTGCCCTCAATGTACAAAGATAGATAATATTTAAGAGATACATCAAAAGAGAAGGGGAAAAGAACACTTCTTGAATTTTGGATGGATTCCTTGAGTCTGAGGTGAAAGGAGGATGACTAATGTAGTATTGAATTACTTCTATTGATTTGTTTATTATTTGGAGTGTGTAATTGAAGCTACAAAGTTATCAGTTGAAGGCAGGATTAAGAAAGTGTTTGTTAGTAATACTCGAATGTTAGATAGCCAATGATATCATGTATGAATTAAAAGTTTAAAATGCAACAAGTTTTTAATAAAAATAAAAATTAAAATTAAGAACTAAAAATAAAGAAAAGAAAACTAAAAATAAGGAAAATAAAAGGACTCAGAGGTCCTCATCATCTGCTGGGTCCTGCGGAGGTGTCGGTGATGAGATATGGAAGTGATTGCATATCTGCTGAAGGGTGGCCTTGATCCCATCAAAACGTTGAGCGGTGTCAGTGAACTGTTGGGTACAGTACTGCTTGAACTGGGTAAGTCGTGTAGAGATATCTGACAAGGAAGCTGCTGTGTGGAAGGACCGTTGGCTTGGGAGTGGTGCCTCTTGTGGGACATCGTCAGTAATGTCATCGGGTTCCACCTCGTCAATGGAGGGGGCTTATCGGTACTAAGGGGGGTTGGTCCCACGATGATATTTAATCATCCTCATGTGTAGCATCGTTTGGATGCCCTGAGGTGCTATCTGCCCAATTACCATGAGGGAGGATCTCTGGTTGTCAGTGTTAAGGAGGCCGAAGTGTCGAGTCAACCGTGTGATATACGGGCCTATCGATAGAATCCCTCGTCGATGCTGCTCCGTCTGATGTTGAATAGCTCGGGCTATAAAATATGCTAGGTCGACAACATACCCGTCCGACATGCACCATAGGTAGTAGGCATCATGAGTATTAACGACGCTGGTGCTCTCTCGTCGACCTGTCAAAGTATGAGCCAAAATAGCATGTACATACCTCAAAGACGGAGCCAGGGTTGTTGCTTTTGAGCTATTGGGATCATAATCGAATGAGTGGGTAGCTATCTTGCGCCAACACTGGGTGGGGCTAAAATGTATATGGCAGTGCAACTCCGAAAGGTCGTTCTCTGCTACGAAGTAGTCTGTATAAAGCCCTAAAGCAGCTCCGAATTGTGGCACGCTCAGCTATCATATAGTGCCACCGAGACAGAATTGTATCGTACCCTAATCATCGTGATTGCTCATCACTGTTTGAAGTTGAAATGTTGAACAGAGCTCCAGAGTGAGCTCTAGTTATGTGGGCTCATTAATGTTGAAAAATTGCTCCCACGAATCAGTGGTTAAGAGAGCCCGGATGTCACTGTGAAGATGGACCTACTCTAAAGCGGTCCAGTCGATACACCTGCCTGTGCTTAGGGGTCGAATGCGTAGTAATTTATAACGGTCCTCTTGGACCCCTAGAGGAAATTGAAGGAACGGATGGCGCACTTCGGTGGATGCTCGTGCGGATGATGATCCGGGTCCCTTTCTCTTTTTCGAGCTCGGGGCTATTGTTCTCTTTCCTCGAGATGACGACATTATACCTGAAATCAAAAATTTTCCACTAATATAAAACAATTTCTTTTGAACAATACTCAGCAAAATATTCAAAACCAACTCAAATGGCAGTAAAACCTGAGAAATTAAACTACTTGAACTAACTTAAGCATTTCAATCATGAGAAATTATTTTGACAGAATTAACTTAATGTAAACAAAAATGTAGCAATTTAAATTAGTTTTAAAATTCAAGATTTTATTCCTAAAACTAACTTAATACTAGGAGTAAAAAGAAACTAAATAACATGAAAATGAAACAATAGTGAAAGTATGATGAAAGTGAATTAATGAAGAGTGACCAGCAGTGTTTTTGGGTGTGTGTGATGACGGGAATGGTTGAGCACAGTGGTGCTGTGATTTTTCTATAGTTGCATGGCGGTGGCGAGGGCGTGGGTTTCTGCAGCACAGCGGTGGCAAGGGCGTGGGCACGTTTTTATATGGATATTTCATAGTTTGGAAGATTTTCGGGCAAAGAGAAGCAATGGTGAGGGGGTTTTCTTGCTGATGGCTGGATTTGGTGGGAGTTTTTGAGGGAAAAACGGCTAGGGTTGGTTTGGGGAAGGACATTGGGGAAAAATGGGGCTGTGTTTCTTTAAATAGGGGAGGGGACACGGGCAGGGGCCACGCCCGTGCTTGATTTTAATTAGCACGTGTTTTTCAGGATTTTGAATTTTGGGCGCGTTCAGGGGATTTAGCCACGGTCGTGGTTAATGTGACACGCCCGTGTTGATCTACACACGGTCATTTAGAACGGGCAGGTTTAGCCCGTGCTCGACAAGTCAGTACCCTCACACGGTTGTAAAGCACGATCGTGTCTAGCCCGTGCTCAACAAGCCAGTAACCTTACACGGGAAGTCGACATGGGCGTGGCTATTATCGCAGCCCGTGTTGGGAAAAGAAATTCTTCTCTGTTGTACAGGGCCACTAGTACGCCCATGGTTCGTCCCCTAGCGTCCACACGGCCACGGGCACGCCCATGTGCAAGGCCATGTGGTCTAAAACCTACACTTTATTAGATTAATTAGTATGGAGTTAGATGCTAAAAAATTAAAAGTATAATGTTAATGAAGTTAATGCTTGGGTTGCCTCTCGAGGAGCGCTCGTTTAAAGTCTTAAGCTAGACTTTCCCTGTTTTCGGTTCTAAAAGAAGGTTCATGAAGCTGAAGCTCCTCTCTCATATCCCTGAAATTTTCACCATTATAAATTTTGAGTCAGTGACCATTTACCTTGAATGTGCCTTGAGTGGGATGGGTTACCTCGATTGTGCCTTAGGGAAAAATTGTTTTGATCATGAATGGGCCTGACCATCTTGATTTTAGCTTCCCAGGAAATAGTTTAAGCCTTGAATTGTATAACAGGACCAAGTCCCCTACTTCGAATTGTTTTGATTTCTTTAGACGAGTATCATGGCGTCGCTTCATTGCCTCCTTGTATAATTTCGAGTTCTCATAGGCTTCAGCTCTCCATTCGTCTAGCTCATTTATCTGCATCATTCTTTTCTTTCCTGCAGCTTTAAGATCAAAATTTAAAAATTTTATAGCCCAAAAAGCTTTGTGCTCTAATTCGAATGGTAGATGACAGCTTTTCCCGTATACAAGTTTGTATGGTGATGTCCTTAGAGGGGTTTTATATGCTGTTCTATAGGCCCATAGGGCATCATCTACTTTTAATGCCCAATCTTTTCTGTTTGATTCAACCATTTTTTCTAGGATGCATTTAAGTTCTCGGTTTGCCACTTCAACTTGCCCACTGGTTTGAGGGTGGTATGGGGTTGCTATCCTATGGTGTACTCCATATTTTTTTAAGACTTTGTCAAATTGAGTATTAAAGAAATGAATGCCCCTATCACTAATAATGGCTCTCGGTGTTCCAAATCGAGAGAACAATTTTTTGAGAAACTTAACTACTACTCTAGCATCATTGGTAGGTAAGGCTTCGGCTTCTATCCATTTTGACATGTAATCAACTGCCACTAGGATGTATTTTTTTCCAAATGAACTAGGGAATGGTCCCATAAAATCAATACCCCATACATTAAATATTTCATATGATAGCATATATGTTTGAGGCATTTCATCACGTTTACAAATATTACCTGTTCTTTGGCATTTATCACACGAAGCGACATACCTGTTGGCATCTTTGAACAGAGTGGGCCAATAAAAACATGATTCGAGTATTTTATGTGCTGTCTTAATGCCACTGTAGTGTCCTCCTAAAGGTCCTGAATGGTAATGTTCCATGATTTTGCTTGCTTCTGCCTTTGTAACGCATCTTCGAATTACCTGATCTGCACATATACGGAAAAGAAAAGGATCTTCCCAAAAATAGTTTTTCGCATCAGCAAAGAATTGTTTCTTTGGATGATGTGTTAGTCTTTTTGGCAAGATGTTAGCAGCTAAATAATTCGTAATATCTGCAAATCATGGCACCTCAGAATAGGTTATAGAGAAGAGTTGTTCTTTGGGAACCGAATCGTTTATCTCATTTTCATCGAGCTCTTCGATATGTGGGTTCTCAAGCCTGGAGAGGTGATCTGCTGCAAGGTTTTCAGCTCCCTTCTTATCCTGTATTTCCAAATCAAATTCCTGTAAAAGTAAAATCCATCTTATGAGTCGAGGTTTTGCATCAGGTTTAGTTAAAAGATAACGAAGGGCGGAGTGGTCAGTGTAAACGACAACTTTAGATAATATTAAATATTGCCCAAATTTGTCAAAAGCAAAAACTACAGCTTGCAATTC
This sequence comes from Gossypium bickii, assembly GCA_025503065.1. NCBI lineage: Eukaryota > Viridiplantae > Streptophyta > Magnoliopsida > Malvales > Malvaceae > Gossypium > Gossypium bickii. The sequence goes on along the minus strand of CP106710.1, from coordinate 61,172,558 downwards.
TTTCTCTGTAGCGGTATAGTTTTCTTGTGCGGGTGTCAATGTTCTACTAGCATAATAAATTGGCTGAAAATTCTTGTCTCTTCGTTGTCCCAAAACTGCATGTACTGCAAAATCACTTGCATCACACATTAGTTCAAAAGGTAAATTCCAATTAGGTGCAATTATAATCGGGGCATTTATTAGTTTATCCTTGAGGACATTGAATGCATCTAAACATTCTTGATCAAAATTGAAAGGAACATCTTTTTCTAATAATTTTGTTAAAGGCTTAGCTATTTTAGAAAAGTCTTTAATGAATCTTCTATAAAATTCAGCATGTCCTAAAAAGCTTCTAATAGCCTTAACTGAACTAGGGGGAGGTAATTTTTCTAATCTTTGCTTTATCTACCTCAATCCCTTTACTAGAAATCTTATGTCCCAGCACAATCCCTTCTCTAACCATAAAGTGACATTTTTCCCAATTCAAGACGAGATTCATCTCCTCACATCTTATTAAAACTCGTTCTAAATTTTTAAGGAAAAGGTGGAAAGAATTACCGAACACCGAGAAGTCATCCATAAATACCTCCATAATGTTTCCACAAGTTCATCAAAGATTGCCAACATGCAGCGTTGAAAAGTAGCAGGGGCATTACATAATCCAAAAGGCATTCTACGATAAGCAAACGTACCGTATGGGCATGTAAATATTGTCTTCTCTTGATCTTCAGGTGCTATTGGGATTTGGAAGTAACCGGAGAGTCCGTCCAAGAAACAGTAGTATATATGTCCAGACAACCTTTCTAACATCTGATCAATAAAGGGTAGAGGGAAGTGATCTTTTCTAGTGGCGCCGCTCAGCTTCCTGTAATCAATGCAAACTCTCCAACCTATGACTGTTCTGGTTGGAATTAATTTATTCTTTTCATTGGCTACCACCGTCATGCCTCCTTTCTTTGGAACAACCTGCACAGGACTTACCCAATTGCTGTTATAAATAGGATAAATTATTCCTGCATCTAGAAGTTTAATTACCTCGGCTTTGCCGACTTCTTTGATATTGGGGTTTAACCGTCTTTGAGGTTGCACACATGGTTTATACTCATCTTCCATTAAAATTTTTTGGGTGCAAAATGATGAGCTTATTCCTTTAATGTCCAACATTTTCCACGCTATGGCCCTTTTGTGTTTCCGTAGTACCCTTAACAACTCTTCTTTCTCCTGGAGTCCTAGTTCCGAAGAGATGATTACTGGTAGCGTAGAATTATCCCCTAGGAATGCATATTCTAAGTGCTTTAGTAATTGTTTTAGTTCTAGCTTGGGTGGCTCATCAATAGAGGGTTTTTGTTTGAATTCGTCATTAATCTTGATGTCTTCTATTTTCATCTGTCTAGAAGGTGATGCATTGGGATTCTTTTCATCGATATCGTCATCATTCCCCTTACCTTGTGAAAGACAGAGTTCCATCGTGTCACTATGCATGATTTCCTGCAAAGATTCTTGAAAAATGTTATCAGTGGCATCAACAAAGTAACAAGAATCATCTTGTTCTCTAGAATACCGTATGGCATCATAAATTTGGAACACAGTTTCTTCATCTCCTACTCTCAATGCGAGTTTACCATCACCAACATTAATGACAGCCCTAGCAGTAGCTAGAAAGGGTCGCCCCAAAATTAAAGGTACATCTACGTCCTCATTTATATGAAGCACAAAAAAATCAACGGGAAATATAAATTTATCTACTTTTACCATAACATCTTCAATAATTCCCCTGGGATACTTAGCAGATTTGTCAGCTAACTAAATATTCATCCTTGTGGGTATTGGTTCCCCTAAACCAAGTTGTTTAAACATTTTATAAGGCATTAGATTAATACTGGCACCTAAGTCAGCTAATGCTTTTTCTATGTTCAAACTACCAATTAAACAAGGGATAGTGAAACTTCCTGGATCTTTCAATTTTACTGGTAGCTTGTTTTGGATGATAGCTGAGCATTCCTCATTAAGTTCTACTGTTGAAATTTCCTCAAACTTCCTTTTATTTGTTAGAGGCTCCTTTAAAAAATTTTCATATGTTGGCATCTGCGAAATAGCTTTAACAAAAGGTAAGTTAATATGTAGCTGTTTGAAAAGTTCAAGAAATTTACCATATTGTGCGTCTAAGCAGTCTTTCTTTAACTTTGCTGAATACAGGATTGTTGGTTTAGTTTCCTTGCGGGTTAGAGTTATCTCTGCCTTATCGAACTCATGTGGTACTTCCTTCTTTTTTTCGATTAACTCCTTTCCACTTCTCAGTGTTACTGCCTGGACATGCTCTTTTTCCCTAGGTAAGATTTTGAATCGCATTCAGAAACTAACCTAGTAAGCTACCCGATTTGATCCTTGAATTCTTGTGATAATGCCTGTAATAACCCGAAATAGGGGTTGCGAGTTTGGTAAATAACTCGAGTGTTAGTGAGCCTCAAGAGTGGTTTTGATGTGTTTTGGAGTTCCTAAAACTCTCGGATTAAAAAGAGAGTGTTTTGGAAATTTTGAAAATTTGAGGGTTGAAAGTGGAATTTGGCTGAGGAAGGCCTTAAGTAAAAAATTTTGTAAAGTTTTGGACATGAAAGTCCAGTAGTAAAGTGGCTTCAGTGTGCCACTTAAGATTCGGCGCTAAGCAGGTCAGGGGATCGAGCAATGCTGGGCGCATGGATTTTTTTTTTTTTGCGCTGTATGGTGTTATGGACTAAGGAGGCCTTAAAAGAATTTATGCGAGGTTGCATGAAACCACTTAGCAGAGTGGCTAAGAGCGCAAGGAGGCTTCAAGAGGGCTCAAGTTCGAGCCTTGTTGTCCGCAGTGAGAGTGTTTTATTCTTTTGGTCTGGCGCATTGAACAAGGGGAAACTAAAGAATAAGGGTTTAAAAGAATTTTCGGCGTGTTTGTTGGCATGAAATGGACACTGGCCGAGTGGTTGGGATGCTTGCAGCTAGGAGACCCTCTTGAGGACTTGCGTTCGAGCCTTGGGAATCGCGCATAAGGCGCTTTATTTTTATATTAGCGCTAAATCATAAAGAGCTAGTGAAGTAAGGTTTAAAATAATTTCGGCGTGTCTAATTTCATGAAACGCGCAAAGGGCCGAGTGGCTGAGAAGTTGGGGTGTCCTCTCCAGGTCTCGGGTTCGAGACCTGGGGGCTGCACCTGGGGTTCTATTTTGGCTTTTTCAGGCGTGAGAATAAGGGGCTGCATGGGCATTAAATGCATGCAGCATGCACGCATGCAGCACCCACGCATGAAGCAAAGGGATTCTTTTCTTTTTATTTTATTTTGTTTTAGAAAGTATGGGGGCTTAAACCATTGTTTTATTATTTTTATTTGTTTGCTTAGAATAATGGGATAATATATATAATATTATTATTATTATTATCAACTTCTATGAGAATATGGGAAAGGTGATAGAATAAAGAAATAAACAATATTGAACTTAACAAAAGGAGAGCATGTGCAGCATTGGAATTGCAATTGTATGGCCGGCCTTGGTCTTGTGATGCAAAAAGCATGGCCAAATTTAATATTTCTCTTCCATTCCTCGGTTGTTGGCCGAAAGAAAAAGGAAAGAGAAGGAACCTGACCAGCTTTGGTTTCGAAAGTGGAGCATGGCCGAAATGTCTCCCTTTCTTGCCATTTTGTTTAACCGATTTTGGGAGAATTGAAAGGCTTGTATTTTCAGTTTATGTTGGTGCTAGCTAAATGTTCTCTTTCAAAACCTTTCTTCTTCATCCTTGTGTTTTGCCAAATTTGCATTTGAGTTTTCCTTTGACAAAAGCTGAAAGTTAGACCCCTTTTATGCATTATTTTTCTTCTTCTACCACATCTTCTCCTTTCTTTTACCTTGATTAAATCAAAGCTCTCTTAAGGTTGCCATTGCCGTATATTAGCTCCACCTTGAGGAGCCATGGCCGAATCCTTGGTTTGAAGGTGCTATCGACTACGTGTTTCTTTTGTATGTGTCAGCCTTAAGATGTATTAATGGAACTCCCGAGATTTTTGAACATTAAGGTAAGCACGAGGGTAGTTTCGGCCAAGGGCCATGTTTTTAATATTTTTGTGTATTAGCCGATCCTAACATTACTTTAGTAGGAATTTTGATAACTTTGGGAGTTAATCGACAGGAACAAATAGTGTTTCGGGATCGAAATAAGCAAGGCAATGAGGTATGACTTTCGGCCATAGGCTATAATTTGAGTTTTGATGATAAACAATGTTGACCTTGGGGTGGCCGAATGTGTATAAGGACATGATGATGTGCTCTTTTTGTGTGTACATAGTATTAAGGAGCACAAAGGAGTCTTTCGGGAATTGAAGTGCTCAAGGTTAGTAGTTGTGGTATTCGGCTTAGGCCATTTTTGGTGAGTAAGTGGTTAACCGTTTCTGTCCCTGATGAATTAGGGGCTAGTTGAGCAAGGCATAAGGGCAAGTTCGGGATTTTAGACTTTGTTAAAATCGATAAATCAAAATCTCGCTATAGTCAAAAAGCGTAGTTATCGTGACCGTTTTTTCCGCTTGATATATGTAATGTAAGTATTATTTTATGTAAATGTATGAGTTGTGCATGTTAAAATAAATAAAGGCTAAAAGTATGGATACTAAGGTAAGTGATCGAATAATCAGGTTAGTGGTTATGATATTAACCTTTCAGTGATCTGCGATAATAATTGACTATTGATGAATGTAAAATAAAGTGATGACTTGTGATGTATGTTGTTTTGAGTAATGTGTGGCCATGGTATAATATATATAATTGTTTCGTACGAAATGTTGCTATGGTACATATACGTATGCATGAGACTTGTGATGTGACTATTGGAGAAAAGGGTGTACACTATGTGAGTGGTCTAATGCTAGCCTCATGCTACATTCGTGCTTGATGATTAATGAACTGATTAATATGTGAGATTCCTATGGGATCAGTGGCTTGGCCACAACCTTAAGAAATAAGTCTGCCAAAGAGAGAGATGTGGACTACTTTGTGGATTGGATTTCATAATTGTACATTTATAACTGTGTGTTCGTTATTGTATGTTTAAAGTTTCATATTCCTAATTGTATATTATATATATATATGGATTGTGTGGATATGGGCCAAGCCCATTTGTGAGGACATGTGTATTAACTATGCACTGAGTCTTGGTGACTCACTCTATTTTATTAAACCTTTCAGGTGGCGCTTAATGCTTGGACCGGGTTTGGAGCGGGTACGTGCCCATGCAAAAGTGAATTTTTATGCAAAGGAATCTCTTATTTAGTAAATTAAGCATCTATATTTTCAGCATTTTAATTAAGCGTATATTGTAATAAAGCCCACTAAAGTATTTCAGTTCTCTTTTTTTTAAGTATCTTTATTATACCCTATTATGGATGGATGATTTAAAGGTTGATTGCAAATGGTTTTATTTTCTCAAGTAAAGCTTGAACCCAATATGTCTATAACAAACTTCGATTTTTACTTAGAATATTACAAGTCACGAAAATGTTTTATTAAAGGAAACAAATTTTCAATGGTTTTACTCTTAAGTAAGGATATTTTCGAATGTGTTCCGCAGTGGCATTCCAAATTCGGTTGAGATAATGGGCCGGGTTTGGGTTGTTACATTTTGGTATCAGAGCACGGTTCAAAACTCGACTTTGGGGTTTTGGGCCCAAAAATAGTTTTCGAAAGTGGGCTTTTCAAAATGTGAACTTCTATTTTGGGCTTGTTCTGGCATGGCACCTGTACCTCCTACCCGAAGTCCACCTGGTATGTACCTCTGACTATTGAGGTATACTGAATATGTGAACTATATGGGCATAATTGGGCTCGTAGATTAGAAAATTTGGGCTATCGAACCCTAAGACTAGTCTATTCAAAAACAAGTGCATAAGATAGGAGAACTCGAAATGACGCTAGAGGTGTTGTGAAGAAATGTGTCCTCGCTATGAACGTATGTGATTCTCTCAATTAGAATATCGAACTTGAATCTGAACTATATGTGTGATCGAAAGAACCACTTCTAAATACTTATTTCCATAAAACTATTCGCGGATAATCAGTGGAACAAATTTCTAATGCATAAAACTTTGTAAGTCAGATTGTGCGATAAGAGATGAGTCCTAGAGGACATGATCGAGGCAAAATGGCCGTATCGAAACTCGTTAGATCGGGTCAAGGATCGATAATGAGGTATCACCTCCACCACCTGACCTTTGATAATGAATAGCAAGATCGACGAGAGGGATAACGTTTGTGTCGCAGGCGGCGCTGCGAGTTTTAGAAATAGTGGTTGGAGCGAGAGGAAATATGAAAGCTCGGAAATTTGTTCCCGAGCGACTTTGCACCAATAGAGCGGAGTTGTTCCGTGATGTATTAGGCGCGGCACTCAGTACGGTTGAATATTGGTTGGAAAACAACCAAGTGAGTTGTGGATGAGCTCGATTTAAACCCTGAAAGAAAAAGTGAAAGAAATGGTGGCGCTACTTCGCGACGAGGCATATCAATGGTGACTCACGGTTCGAGATAGTGTCACAGCTGAGGACTTCACTTGGGAGTATGTCAAGACGGCATATCAGAAGAAATATGTCAGTACTCACTACATTGATGCTCAGAGGCATGTGTTTTTGGGACTAGTTCAATGGAACGAGTCCATAGCGAAATACGAGGCTGAATTCCTAAGGTTAAGCCAATATGCTCGAAGAGTAGTGGCTACAAAACACGAATGATGTGTTCGGTTTAAGGACGGATTAAGAGACGGCCTGAGACTGTTGATAGCTTCTTAACAGGAACGGGAATTTGTTGTGATAGTCGAAAAAGTTAAGATAGATGAAGAGATTAAAAACTCGATGAGATAAAATCGAGATAAGGATATGAACCGTGATGGGAAAAATCTTGAATTGTCTAAATTATCTGAGGGTCTTCAGAAAAGACCAAGGCTTGAAAGTTTTGCTAGTGTGACTAAACCAGCTATGAGAAATCAGGACTGTCCGTGTGCTCAGTGTGGAAAATATCATGTCGGCGAGTGTTGGAACCAAAATTTTGAAAATGTTTTAAAGTGTAAGTTTATAAGCAATTGAATATTGTTAAGGTTAGTTATAACCTTGTGCACGTGTGGGATTATGGAATCCTAGTTATAATATAGTGAAAGCCGACTGTGGATAGACTTTCTATCATGAAATGTTACTGAAGTGATAAGTACAACTGATATGCGGATAGACTATCTATCATGAAATATTATTGAAGTGATGAATACAAGTGATGTGAATTATATGGTTTATAATTCTGGTCAGCTTGTAATGTGATTCAAATGGTGATAATATTATATTTCAGGCTTTGATGCTATGAGCTTGTGCTTTGTGCCGGTGTATATTTGAGCTTTGATGCCTAGCAGAGCTTTGTGCTTGGTGTATATTTCAGGCTTTGATGCCTCAGCAGAGCTTTGTGTGGAGTGTATATTTTAGGCTTTGATGCCTAGCGTGCTTTTGTGCGGTGTATATTTCAGCTTTGATGCCTAGCAGAGCTTTGTGCTTGGGGTGTATATTTTGAGCTTTAATGCCTAGCATGAGCTTAGTGCGGTGATGTGTTATAATAGAAAACTTATGAATCACTTACAAGATGGAACATGTTTGTTACCATAAGCTAAATGCTCGGATAAGTGCAAGTCTTTCGTACTTACAAGGAATAAGGAAAGTTGGTATATTCCCATTTGAACTAAGTAAGATGAGGTATAGTTCAAGCTTCGATAAGAATGTTAATATGTGCAATTGATCTTACCATTGATGTGTATGATTTCCATAATGGAATCTAAGCTTGAATATGCTTGTGAAAGAAGTGGCCACATGTAAGAATACTAAATGTGAAAGAGGTTGGATATGGTTGCATATGTGTATAATTGAGTATGTGTGATTGATATATGGTGAATTGAAATGTACAGATGTTCATTCATAAATAATTTCGAGGACGAAATTATTTTTAAGGGGGGTAGAATTGTAATAACCCGAAATAGGGGTTGCGAGTTTGGTAAATAACTCGAGTGCTAGTGAGCCTCAAGAGTGGTTTTGATGTGTTTTGGAGTTCCTAAAACTCTCGGATTAAAAAGAGAGTGTTTTGGAAATTTTGAAAATTTGAGGGTTGAAAGTGGAATTTGGCTGAGGAAGGCCTTAAGTAAAAATTTTGTAAAGTTTTGGACATGAAAGTCCAGTAGTAAAGTGGCTTCAGTGTGCCGCTTGAGATTCGGCGCTAAGCAGGTCAGGGGATCGAGCAATGCTGGGCGCATGGATTTTTATTTTTTTTTTTTGCGCTGTATGGTGTTATGGACTAAGGAGGCCTTAAAAGAATTTATGCGAGGTTTATGTCGCATGAAACCACTTAGCAGAGTGGCTAAGAGCGCAAGGAGGCTTCAAGAGGGCTCAAGTTTGAGCCTTGTTGTCCGCATGATGAGAGTGTTTTATTCTTTTTGGTCCGCGCATTGAACAAGAGGAAACTAAAGAATAAGGGTTTAAAAGAATTTTCGGCGTGTTTGTTGGCATGAAATGAACACTGGCCGAGTGGTTAGGATGCTTGCAGCTAGGAGACCCTCTCGAGGACTTGCGTTCAAGCCCTGGGAATCGCGCATAAGGCGCTTTATTTTTATATTAGCGCTAAATCATAAAGAGCTAGTGAAGTAAGGTTTAAAAGAATTTCGGCGTGTCTAATTTCATGAAACGCGCAAAGGGCCAAGTGGCTGAGACGTTGGGGAGTCCTCTCCGTGTCTCGGGTTGAGAGAGACTGGGGGCTGCACTGGGTTCTATTTTGGCTTTTTTTCAGCGTGAGAATAAGGGGTCGTGCATGGGCATTAAATGCATGCAAGATACACGCATGCAAAGACCCACGCATGAAGCAAAGGGATTCTTTTCTTTTTATTTTATTTTGTTTTGGAAAGTATGGGGGCTTAAACCATTGTTTTATTATTTTTATTTGTTTGCTTAGAATAATGGGATAATATATATAATATTATTATTATCAACTTCTATGAGAATATGGGAAAGGTGATAGAATAAAGAAATAAACAATATTGAACTTAACAAAAGGAGAGCATATGCGACATTGGAATTGCAATTGTATGTAGTGGCCTTGGTCTTGTGATGCAAAAAGCATGGCCAAATTTAATATTTCTCTTCCATTCCTTGGTTGTTGGTAGAAAGAAAAAGGAAAGAGAAGGAACTCGATCACTTTGGTTTGAAAGGGGAGCATGGCCGAAATGTCTCCCTTTCTTGCCATTTTGTTTAACCGATTTTGGGAGAATTGAAAGGCTTGTATTTTCGGTTTATGTTGGTGCTAGCTAAATGTTCTCTTTCAAAACCTTTCTTCTTCATCCTTGTGTTTTGCCAAATTTGCATTTGAGTTTTCATTTGACAAAAGCCAAAGTTAGACCCTTTTATGCATTATTTTTCTTCTTCTACCACATCTTCTCCTTTCTTTTACCTTGATTAAATCAAAGCTCTCTTAAGGTTGCCATTGCCGTATATTAGCTCCACCTTGAGGAGCCATGGCCTAATCCTTGGTTTAAAGGTGCTATCGACTACGTGTTTCTTTTGCATGTGTCAGCCTTAAGATGTATTAAGGGAGCTCCCGAGATTTTTGAACATTAAGGTAAGCACGAGGGTAGTTTCGGCCAAGGGCCATGTTTTTAATATTTTTGTGTATTAGCCGATCCTAACATTACTTTAGTAGGAATTTTGATAACTTTGGGAGGAGTTAATCGGGAACAAATGGTGTTTCAGGATCGAAATAAGCAAGGCAAGGAGGTATGACTTTCGCCACAAAGCTATAATTTGAGTTTTGATGATAAATAATGTTGACCTTGGGGTGGCCGAATGTGTATAAGGACATGATGATGTGCTCTTTTTGTGTGTACATAGTATTAAGGAGCACAAAGGAGTCTTTCGGGAATTGAAGTGCTCAAGGTTAGTAGTTGTGGTATTCGGCTTAGGCCATTTTTGGTGAGTAAGTGGTTAACCGTTTCTGTCCCTGATGAATTAGGGGCTAGTTGAGCAAGGCATAAGGGCAAGTTCGGGATTTTAGACTTTGTTAGAATCGATAAATCAAAATCTCGCTATAGTCAAAAAGCAGATTATTGCAATCGTTCTTACGCTTGATATATGTACTGTAAGTATTATTCTATGTAAATGTATGAGTTGTGCATGTTAGCCGAAATAAAGGCTAAAAGTATGGATACTAAGGTAAGTGATCGAATAACCAGGTTAGTGGTTATGATATTAACCTTTCAGTGATCTGCTATAATAATTGACTATTGATGAATGCAAAATAAAATGATGACTTGTGATGTATGTTGTTTTGAGTAATGTGTGGCCATGGTATAATATATAGAATTGTTTCGTACGAAATGTTGCTATGGTGCATATACGTATGCATGAGACTTGTGATGTGACTATTGGAGAAAAAGGCGTACACTATGTGAGTGGTCTAATGCTAACCTCGTGCTACATTCGTGCTTGATGATTAGTGAACTGATTAATATGTGAGATTCCTATGGGATCAGTGGCTTGGCCACAACCTTAAGAAATAAGTCTGCCAAAGAGAGAGATGTGGACTACTTTGTGGATTGGATTTCATAATTGTACATTTATAATTGTGTGTTCGTAATTGTATGTTTAAAGTTTCATATTCCTAATTGTATATTATATATATATGGATTGTGTGGATATGGGCCAAGCCCATTTGTGAGGACATGTGTATTAACTATGCACTGAGTCTTGGTGACTCACTCTATTTTATTAAACCCTTCAGGTGGCGCTTAATGCTTGGACCGGGTTTGGAGCGGGTACAAAGGTGGCCATGCAAAAATGAATTTTTATGCAAAGGAATCTCTTATTTAGTAAATTAAGCATCTATATTTTCAGCATTTTAATTAAGCGTATATTGTAATAAAGCCCACTAAAGTAGTTCAGTTCTCTTTTTTTTAAGTATCTTTATTATACCCTATTATGGATGGATGATTTAAAGGTTGATTGCAAATGGTTTTATTTTCTCAAGTAAAGCTTGAACCCAATATGTCTATAACAAACTTCGATTTTTACTTAGAATATTACAAGTCACGAAAATGTTTTATTAAAGGAAACAAATTTTCAATGGTTTTACTCTTAAGTAAGGATATTTTCGAATGTGTTCCGCAGTGGCATTCCAAATTCGGTTGAGATAATGGGCCAGGTTTGGGGTGTTACATTTTGGTATCAGAGGACGGTTCAAAACTCGACTTTGGGGTTTTGGGCCCAAAAATGGTTTTCGATAGTGGGCTTTTCAAAATGTGAACTTCTATTTTGGGCTTGTTCTGGCATGGCACCTGTACCTCCTACCCGAAGTCCACCTGGTATGTACCTCTGACTATTGAGGTATACTGAATATGTGAACTATATGGGCATAATTGGGCTCGTAGATTAGAAAATTTGGGCTATCGAACCCTAAGACTAGTCTATTCAAAAACAAGTGCATAAGACCTGAGAACTGAAATGACGCTAGAGGTGTTGTGAAGAAATGTGTCCCTGCTTATGAACGTGTATGTGATTCTCTGAATTAGAATACTGAACTTGAACTGAACCTATGTGTGATCGAAAGAACCACTTCTAAATACTTATTTCCATAAAACTATTCGCGGATAATCAGTGGAACAAATTTCTAATGCATAAAACTTTGTAAGTCAGATTGTGCGATAAGAGATGAGTCCTAGAGGACATGATCGAGGCAAAATGGCCGTATCGAAACTCGTTAGATCGGGTCAAGGATCTGATAATGAGGTATCACCTCCACCACCAGCCTTTGATAATGAATAGTAAGATCAGACGAGGGATAATGCTGTATCGTAGGCGGCGCTGCGAGTTTTAGAAATAGTGGTTGGAGCGAGAGGAAATATGAAAGCTCAGAAATTTGTTCCCGAGCGACTTTGCACCAATAGAGCGGAGTTGTTCCGTGATGTATCAGGTGCGGCACTCAGTACGGTTGAATATTGGTTGGAAAGCAACCAAGTGAGTTGTGGATGAGCTCGATTTAAACCCTGAAAGAAAAAGTGAAAGAAATGGTGGCGCTACTTCGCGACGAGGCATATCAATGGTGACTCACGGTTCGAGATAGTGTCACAGCTGAGGACTTCACTCAGGAGTATGTCAAGACGGCATATCAGAAGAAGTATGTCAGTACTCACTACATTGATGCTCAGAGGCATGTGTTTTTGGGACTAGTTCAATGGAACGAGTCCATAGCGAAATACGAGGCTGAATTCCTAAGGTTAAGCCAATATGCTCGAAGAGTAGTGGCTACAAAACACGAATGATGTGTTCGGTTTAAGGACGGATTAAGAGACGGCCTGAGACTGTTGATAGCTCCTTAACAGGAATGGGAATTTGTTGTGATAGTCGAAAAAGTTAAGATAGATGAAGAGATTAAAAACTCGATGAGATAAAATCGAGATAAGGATATGAACCGTGATGGGAGAAATCTTGAATTGTCTAAATTATCTGAGGGTCTTCGGAAAAGACCGAGGCTTGAAAGTTTTACTAGTGTGACTAAACCAGCTATGAGAAATCAGGACTGTCCGTGTGCTCAGTGTGGAAAATATCATGTCGGCGAGTGTTGGAACCAAAATTTTGAAAATGTTTTAAAGTGTAAGTTTATAAGCAATTGAATATTATTAAGGTTAGTTATAACCTTGTGCACGTGTGGGATTATGGAATCCTAGTTATAATATAGTGAAAGCCGATCGTGGATAGACTTTCTATCATGAAATGTTCTTCAAGTGATAAGTACAAGTGATATGCGGATAGACTATCTATCATGAAATATTATTGAAGTGATGAATACAAATGATGTGAATTATATGGTTTATAATTCGGGTCACTTTGTAATGTGATTCAAATAGTGATAATATTATATTTCGAGCTTTGATGCCAGCAGCTTTGTCTTGGAGTGTATATTTGAGCTTTGATGCCTATGAAGCTTTGTCTTGGTGTATATTTCAGAGCTTTGATGCCTAAAGCAGCTTTGTTAGGTGATGTGTTATAATAGAAAACTTATGAATCACTTACAAGATGGAACATGTTTGTTACCATAAGCTAAATGCTCGGATAAGTGCAAGTCTTTCGTACTTACAAGGAATAAGGAAAGTTGGTATATTCCCATTTGAACTAAGTAAGATGTGGTATAGTTCAAGCTTCGATAAGAATGTTAATATGTGCAATTGATCTTACCATTGATGTGTATGATTTCCATAATGGAATCTAAGCTTGAATATGCTTGTGGAAGAAGTGGCCACATGTAAGAATACTAAATGTGAAAGAGGTTGGATATGGTTGCATATGTGTATAATTGAGTATGTGTGATTGATATATGGTGAATTGAAATGTACGGATGTTCATTCATAAATAATTTCGAGGACGAAATTATTTTTAAGGGGGGTAGAATTGTAATAACCCGAAATAGGGGTTGCGAGTTTGGTAAATAACTCGAGTGTTAGTGAGCCTCAAGAGTGGTTTTGATGTGTTTTGGAGTTCCTAAAACTCTCGGATTAAAAAGAGAGTGTTTTGGAAATTTTGAAAATTTCAGGGTTGAAAGTGGAATTTGGCTGAGGAAGGCCTTAAGTAAAAATTTTGTAAAGTTTTGGACATGAAAGTCTAGTAGTAAAGTGGCTTCAGTGTGCCACTTGAGATTCGGCGCTAAAAAGTCGTAGTATCGAGCAATGCTGGGCGCATGGATTTTTATTTTGTTTTTTTGCGCTGTATGGTGTTATGGACTAAGGAGGCCTTAAAAGAATTTATGCGAGGTTTATGTCGCATGAAACCACTTAGCAGAGTGGCAAAGAGCGCAAGGAGGCTTCAAGAGGGCTCAAGTTCGAGCCTTGTTGTTGTCATGATGAGAGTGTTTTATTCTTTTGGTCTCGCGCATTGAACAAGGGGAAACTAAAGAATAAGGGTTTAAAAGAATTTTCGGCGTGTTTGTTGGCATGAAATGAACACTGGCTGAGTGGTTGGGATGCTTGCAGCTAGGAGACCCTCTCGAGGACTTGCGTTCGTGCCCTGGGAATCGCGCATAAGGCGCTTTATTTTTATATTAGCGCTAAATCATAAAGAGCTAGTGAAGTAAGGTTTAAAAGAATTTTGGCGTGTCTAATTTCATGAACGCGCAAGGGGCGAGTGGTCGAGACGTTAGAAGTAGTCCTCTCCAGGTCTCGGGTTCGAGACCTGGGGGCTGCACCTGGGGTTCTATTTTGGCTTTTTCAGGCGTGAGAATAAAGGGTTGCATGGGCATTAAATGCATGCAGCATGCACGCATGCAGCACCCACGCATGAAGCAAAGGGATTCTTTTCTTTTTATTTTATTTTGTTTTGGAAAGTATGGGGGCTTAAACCATTGTTTTATTATTTTTATTTGTTTGCTTAGAATAATGGGATAATATATATATAATATTATTATTATTATCAACTTCTATGAGAATATGGGAAAGGTGATAGAATAAAGAAATAAACAATATTGAACTTAACAAAAGAAGAGCATGTGCGGCATTGGAATTGCAATTGTATGGCCGGCCTTGGTCTTGTGATGCAAAAAGCATGGCCAAATTTAATATTTCTCTTCCATTCCTTGGTTGTTGGCCGAAAGAAAAAGGAAAGAGAAGGAACCTGATCAGCTTTGGTTTCGAAAGGGGAGCATGGCCGAAATGTCTCCCTTTCTTGCCATTTTGTTTAACCGATTTTGGGAGAATTGAAAGGCTTGTATTTTCGGTTTATGTTGGTGCTAGCTAAATGTTCTCTTTCAAAACCTTTCTTCTTCATCCTTGTGTTTTTCCAAATTTGCATTTGAGTTTTCATTTGACAAAAGCCGAAAGTTAGACCCCTTTTATGCATTATTTTTCTTCTTCTACCACATCTTCTCCTTTCTTTTACCTTGATTAAATTAAAGCTCTCTTAAGGTTGCCATTGCCGTATGTTAGCTCCACCTTGAGGAGCCATGGCCGAATCCTTAGTTTGAAGGTGCTATCGACTACGTGTTTCTTTTGCATGTGTCAGCCTTAAGATGTATTAAGGGAGCTCCCGAGATTTTTGAACATTAAGGTAAGCACGAGGGTAGTTTCGGCCAAGGGCCATGTTTTTAATATTTTTGTGTATTAGCCGATCCTAACATTACTTTAGTAGGAATTTTGATAACTTTGGGAGTTAATCATTGCAGGAACAAATGGTGTTTGGGATCGAAATAAGCAAGGCAAGGAGGTATGACTTTTCGGCCATAGGCTATAATTTGAGTTTTGATGATAAACAATGTTGACCTTGGGGTGGCCGAATGTGTATAAGGACATGATGATGTGCTCTTTTTGTGTGTACATAGTATTAAGGAGCACAAAGGAGTCTTTCGGGAATTGAAGTGCTCAAGGTTAGTAGTTGTGGTATTCGGCTTAGGCCATTTTTGGTGAGTAAGTGGTTAACCGTTTCTGTCCCTGATGAATTAGGGGCTAGTTGAGCAAGGCATAAGGGCAAGTTCGGGATTTTAGACTTTGTTAGAATCGATAAATCAAAATCTCGCTATAGTCAAAAAGCGTAGTTATCGACCGTTTCTTTCCGCTTGATATATGTACTGTAAGTATTATTTTATGTAAATGTATGAGTTGTGCATGTTAGCCGAAATAAAGGCTAAAAGTATGGATACTAAGGTAAGTGATCGAATAATCAGGTTAGTGGTTATGATATTAACCTTTCAGTGATCTGTGATAATAATTGACTATTGATGAATGTAAAATATAGTGATGACTTGTGATGTATGTTGTTTTTGAGTAATGTGTGGCCATGGTATAATATATATAATTGTTTCGTACGAAATGTTGCTATGGTACATATACGTATGCATGAGACTTGTGATGTGACTATTGGAGAAAAGGGTGTACACTATGTGAGTGGTCTAATGCTAGCCTCGTGCTACATTCGTGTTTGATGATTAGTGAACTGATTAATATGTGAGATTCCTATGGGATCAGTGGCTTGGACACAACCTTAAGAAATAAGTCTGCCAAAGAGAGAGATGTGGACTACTTTGTGGATTGGATTTCATAATTGTACATTTATAATTGTGTGTTCGTAATTGTATGTTTAAAGTTTCATATTCCTAATTGTGTATTATATATATATATATGTGGATTGTGTGGATATGGGCCAAGCCCATTTGTGAGGACATGTGTATTAACTATGCACTGAGTCTTGGTGACTCACTCTATTTTATTAAACCTTTCAGGTGGCGCTTAATGCTTGGACATGGTTTGGAGCGGGTACAAAGGTGGCCATGTAAAAGTGAATTTTTATGCAAAGGAATCTCTTATTTAGTAAATTAAGCATCTATATTTTCAGCATTTTAATTAAGCGTATATTGTAATAAAGCCCACTAAAGTATTTCAGTTCTCTTTTTTTTAAGTATCTTTATTATACCCTATTATGGATGGATGATTTAAAGGTTGATTGCAAATGGTTTTATTTTCTCAAGTAAAGCTTGAACCCAATATGTCTATAACAAACTTCGATTTTTACTTAGAATATTACAAGTCACGAAAATGTTTTATTAAAGGAAACAAATTTTCAATGGTTTTACTCTTAAGTAAGGATATTTTCGAATGTGTTCTGCAGTGGCATTTCCAAATTCGGTTGAGATAATGGGCCGGGTTTGGGGTGTTACAATGCCTCAAGTTTTGTTTCTACTTTCTGAAATCGTGTTTCTGAGGCTGTTATGAAGTTTGTTAGGACCTCTTCAAGGGTCGGCTTCTTTTCTTGTGGGTAGGGCTGTTGTTAGAAGTTTTTAGATGGTTGTGGTCTTTGATTTCTTTGACCGCCCCATGAGAAATTGGGGTGGTTCTTCCAACCTGGATTATAAGAATTACTATAAGGGTTATTGTTAGATCGGAAATTATTACCCATATAGTTCATCTGCTCGCTCTTCATGCCCTGTCCGTAGGGTGGGTATTCAGGATTCACCACTCCTTCACTTACGTCGCACTGCATATCTGGATGTTCCAGCGAAGAACCACAGAAACTATAAAATTTTTTATGTAATAATTCTACCTGATTTGATTGCGCGGTCACTGCGTCAATGTTAAAAACTCCTGCTGCTTTAGCTGGCCTTGTCCTTATAACTTGCCACTGATAGTTATTCAGTGACATCTCCTCTATAAACTCGTAGGCTGCTTCAGGAGTTTTATTGCTCAGAGTTTCACTGGCAACTGAATCAATTAGCTGCCTTGTTGAAGGGTTCACACCGTTGTAAAAAGTTTGGACCTGTAGCCACAATGGTAGTCCGTGGTGTGGGCATCTCCTTAACAAATCCTTGTATCTCTCCCATGCGTCGTAAAGTGTCTCTGAATCTATCTGCACAAAAGAAGAGATATCATTCCTTAATTTGGCCGTTTTGGCCGGTGGAAAATATTTTAATAAAAATTTTTCGGTCATTTGATCCCATGTAGTGATTGACCCTCGTGGAAGAGAATGTAACCACTGTTTGGCTTTATTCCTCAGGGAAAAGGGAAATAATCGAAGACGGATGACATCATCAGAAACGCCATTTATTTTGAAGGTGTCACAAAATTCTAGGAAATTTGCTAAGTGTGTGTTAGGATCCTCATCCTGCAAACCATCAAACTGAACAAACTGTTGTATCATCTGTATAGTATTAGGTTTTAGTTCAAAATTATTTGCAGCAATGGTAGGCCTAACAATACTAGACTCAGTTCCTATTAAACTAGGTTTAGCATAATCATACATAGTATGTGTAGCATGATGTTCTGCCAACCTTGGAGGTGGCGGGTTATTTTCTACCATCTCTTTTGTAGTGTTAATCATAGCTTCTTGCTCTTCGTCTATGTAGTTTATGCTTCGCCTTATCTCTCTGCGATTTCTACAAATGGTACCTTCAATATCACTGTCGTAAAGTAAAGGTCCTGTCGGGTTCCTTCTAGTCATAAACTAGAGGTACCTGAAAGGAGTGAAAGAAGAAAATTTAGAAAAACTAAAATAAAATTTAATTACAAAAATAAAATCAAAATAAATATGGCTAAAGTAATAAATATTAAGTGTTCTTAATATTTCAGTTCCCCGGCAACGACGCCAAAAACTTGATTGTCGAAATCAGAGACTTAAATTTATAATAAGAATGATCGAACCTGGAAACTAACTCTGACAACGATTTTAAGGTAAGTGCACCTATCGAACAGCAGTATAGTTTAGGCAAGACCAGAATATCGAATACCAAAGGAACCAAAAGTACTAATACTAACTCTCTTTCTATTATTTAGCCTAAGAATTAAGTGAATATTTATTTAATCTAAATCTAACTATCAACTAAACTAAAGATGCAAAGACAAAAAGAATAAATTGGGGAAAAATAACTTGGAAGAAAAACTCAGTTGATTCAGACGATACCCTTAGGAAGAATCCACCTAGACTTCACTTGTTATCTAACACTGAACCAGACGATTTGTTCACTTGACTTGATCCGTAGGATTCCCTAATGTACATTAAATCCTCTCTCGAAGCGAATAATGACTAACCCTACGTTGATTAATTGAAATCTCTTTCTAATTAAAACCCCTAGAATCGCATTAACTTGATCTATGGATTCCCATATTAGGTTTCACCCTAATCCGGCAAAGTTTCATCACCCTATCTCTAGGCGCGCGAACAACTCTACTGTAATTATGCTAGATCTATGAACAGGCAGGGACTTTTGCTCCACCACCTAAACACAACATACTTAAATCAATATCCGCGAAATATCAAAACAAGAATTAAGCACACATAATTAAGTCAAGTATTTATCATATAGTTCAGAAAACAATAACAAGATTCATCTAGGTTTCATCCCCTTCAGGTATCTGAGGGGTTTAGTTCAAAACTATAAAAGAAAACATCTCAGAAGAAAAGATAAAACAAAACATAAGAAATCCCTAAAACCCCCTGAAGGAATTGAAGGAGAGATCCGCCGTCTTGAGTATGATTCCGGCTTCTAGAGATGGATCAACTGGCTATCCTCGAGTGATTCTCCACAAACCTGACCTTTTTGGCTCAGCTCTTTGGCCTAGCTAATGCCTCCTTTCTGGTAGCACTTAAGGGGTTTATATAGGCTTTCGAAATATGTTTCCTCGCCCCTAAGTATCCAAATTCGAATGAAATTGCTCTTTCCTGCGATAGGGACACGGCCATGGCACACGCCCGTGTGGATCGTGGCCAGGCCGTACTCGAACTTCTTTAATGAGGCACGACCATGTAAATCGGGGTCAGGCCGTGTTCTAGTAGATTGACGTGGCACGGTCGTGTGGGCTTAAGTCCAAGCCGTGTCGATTTCCTCTTTGGCCCAATTTGGTCCGTTTTAGGCCCATTTCTCATTTTTTTCATCCTCGGGTTTTTTTTCTGAGTATAAGACATGAAAAGAAAGGATTAAGAGTATCTTTTTACATAAATCAAGGGATAAATCATCCAAAAGCATACAAATGTGGCCTTAAAATATGTTACTTTTATGGTTTATCATCTATTCCTAAGGTTCAACCGGGATATTTCTCACTTGTCGAAACTTTGTCAAATTGCATTCAAAGAGTAAATCACAATTCATGCAATACAAAAGCAAGTAAAGCATAAATAATGATGCATTATTTACATACGAACTTACCTCGGTAAAAAAATAGTAGGAATGGATTTAATCGTCAAACACCTTATTCTTTCCTCGATTAAGGTCTGGACTTCGTTTTTCTTGATCTATAATTGAAAATTTAGCTTATTTAATATTCACATTACTCAAATCAGTCCAAAAATCACATTATGGAAAAATTATATTTTTGCCCCTAAACTTTGACATATTTACAATTTAGTCCCTAGGCTCGTAAATCGAAATAAATTCAGTTTCTTTGTTACCCAAGCCTAGCCAACCATGTACATGCTCATATCATCCCATATTTTTCATCAAAATAGATTTTTACTACCCATTTTACAACTTTTTACAAATAACTCATTTTTAGGTATTTTCATGAAAAATCACTTAGTAAAAGTTGTTTATTATACATCAACCTTTCATTTTCTACCATAAAACATCAAAACACATGCATGTCATACATAGGTCAAATTTCAAACATGGACCCTACTTCGAAATAATGGTAGAAATAGAAAGATCGGGTGAATACAACTTAAAAAATGTAAAGAGCATTAAAAACGGGGCTAGGATGTACTTACAATCAAGCTTGGAAGTTGAAGAAAACCCTAGATATGGTGTCTTGTAAAATTTGGCACTTGAGGGAGAAGATGGGAAAGATTTTAGCTTGATTTTCCCTTTTTATTCTTTTATTTACCAAATGACCAAAATGCCCTTCACTTAAAACTTTGAAATTTTATCTCACCATGTCCATTTTTGTCCACTATCTTAACATATGGTCTAATTACCATCTAAGGACCTTCTATTTAAAATTTCATAGAAATTAGACACCTCTAGCATGTAGAACTCAACTTTTGTACTTTTTACAATTTAGTCCTTTTGACTAAATTAAGTGCCCAAACGTCAAAATTTTCGAACGAAATTTTCACGAAAACATTCCATGAAATTGTAGACCATCAAAATATAATAAAAATAAACTTTGCTATGTCAGATTTGTGGTCCTGAAACCACTATTCCAACTAGGCCAAAAATCGGGCTGTTATAGAATAGGTTTTGAAAATATATTTGGGGTTCCCAACTTTTTTCTATTTTTTTCAGGAGGTTATGCATTTATTGATAATTTCTAAGGTATGAGGCTTTTGAGTTTTTTCTACCATTTTTTTTTTTCATATTATAGGATTTTGTTTTTAATTTTTTTGCCCTACAACCCATTTTGGGCTTATGGATTCCTATTTGGTTTTTGTTGGGTTTGGGGTTTGTTTTAATTTTTGCTTCTTGGTCTCTAGAATTCTCACTACTTCCTATTCTCTATACCCAACAGCCAACTTCTAAAAGCCCCTCAAATCATCCTACAACCAAAATACACACTTTAATAACAATACGACAATATGCACCTTTTTCCTCACTATATAGTATATTTATTCAAAAAGAATGCAATTTATCTAACCTTAAACTATTTTTAGCAAAAAAAAAAAAAGAATATTAATACTGAAGCTTTGCATTTAAAAAACTTATAAAATGCACATAGCGATTTCTTTAGCCCCAATCACAAATATTACGGTTTATACAGTAACTTAGTCTACTATGGAGCAGTTAGTTAGAGTTAATTCGTGAGCTAAGTTGTTAGCTGGTAGCCTAGGCTATATTGTATTGCTTTGTGATTGTTTTTAAGGTTTCTTCTCTCTAATAAAAAGTTTTAGTTATATTTAAAAAAAAAAATAGGAAGGGGGTTGGGGCTTGAGGGGATTTGAGGAACTTTTTATTTTATTTTTTAGTTTTTGGGTTTTCGGTGATTGGGTAATAATGGATTATGGTGTATTTTAAAAAAAAAATTAAATTATGGATTATGCAATAAATTTAATTTTTCAATGTTAGTGATGTTTACTTTTTTTTGTATTATAGTGTTGATAATATAAGTAATGAATTGCTCATGTTTCTAAATATAATTTTATGTTTCTTGTATATAAATAAAAATAAAGCATGACACCACGTAAAGAGTTCCCGACTAAAGGATTGGAGGTGCACCAAGTAATGATATAGGTTGGCACTTTGGAACTCTAGTGCCAAATACAAAAGGAAATATCGTATGTAAACTTTGTGGTAAAGTTGTGAAAGGAGGAATAACACGATTTAAAGAGTACATTGCTCATAAAACTAGCAATGTTGCACCATGCCCTAATGTTACTGGTATGTGATACTTTATTATTATTTTTAAATGTTATTGTAAATTTATCAATAAATATTATACATAATTGATAATAATATAAAGTGTGAATTATTTTTATTTTATTAACAGGTGTCATTAAAGAAAGTATGATGAATATACTGAAAGAAAGCAACACAAAGAAAATAGAAAAAAAAGAGGAGAACAAATGAATTGTTATCCCAATTAAGAGGAAAAGAGGATGAACACGAGGAATTCATTGATGAGGTTTTTGCTATAAGGCAAGCAACTCGAGAAAGTATTCAATCACAAGACGAGTGGCATAGAAGGAAAGAATTCAAACGAAGTACTAGTGGTTGGAGTAACATTTATGAAGATGGGCAATCTTTTCATGGATCATCTAGAGAATATCATGGAGAAAGAACAAGTAAATCCATCCCAAATGAGTCTGAGTTTACTTTAAGGGGAGCTATACTTGAATTGGCTAGAAGCAAAAGCTCACAGCAACCAAAGATTAGTGACTCGTTTTTAAAAGACTTTACATAGGAAAATAGGTGAAGCGGTATCTAAATTTTTTATATATGAACAACTTCCTTTTCAATTAGCAAGCTTTCCATGGTTGTATAACTTAATTCAAGTGTCAATAGAGGTTGGATAAGGTGTAGAGCTCCCAACACCTTATGAGGTTTCAAATGTGTATTTGGAGTCAGAGTATCAATGAGTTTGTGATTGGGTAAATGGACTAGAGACTCATTGGAAAGAATTTGGTGCAACTCTAACATGTGATGGTTGGACCAACAATTTGAATCAAATGCACATCATTAAATTCCTTGTTTATTGCAATAAAGGAACCATTTTTGGGAAATTTGTGGATGTCTTGAATGTTCATAGTAGAGATGCTAAATTCTACTACAGTTTGTTAGATTCAGTTGTAGAAAAAATTGGAGAAAGTTACATTGTCCAAATAGTGACTGATAATGAGGTAGCAATGAAAGCCGCTGGAAAAAAATTAATGTTGAAAAGAAAGCATCTATATTGGACCTCATGTGTAGCTCACTGTTTAGATTTATGCCTTGAAGATATTGGGAAAAAGCCTAGTGTAGCAAAAGTGTTAGATGAGGCAAAGAAAGTGACTTGCTTTATATACAATCACATTTGGACTGTTGATTTGATGAAGAAGTATACACAAAGGAATCAAATACTTCAACCCGCTCTTCCTTGATTTGCAACTCATTTCATTCAACTTGAAGAGATAATAAGGCAAAAGCAAGGTCTGAGAGAAATGTTTAATTCAAAGGTCAGTATTTTATAATTAGTTAATATAATTACTTAAATATAGAAACTTTTAATGATTTTATTAGTTCTAAATAATTTAAATTATATTATTTTAAAAAAATTTCTTATGAATATATAGGAATTTAAAAAATCAAAATGGGGACAACAAAAGTCAGGGCCTGCTTATGAAGCCAAAAAATTGTTTTGGGAAAAGATTTTTGGAAAAAAGCTAATGACCTCATAAAAGTTTACGAGCCCCTAGTAAAAGTATTAAGACTTGCAGATGGTGATGAAAAACTAACAATGGGCTTTATTTATGAGGCTGTTGGTAGAACTAAACGAGCAATTCAACAAGATTGTCGATATTTCACTGAGTACGAAAAGATTATTCACAATAGATGAAATTTTATGCATTTCGACTTGCATTTCAGCTGGTAAGATAAAATGTTTCATATAATTAATAACTATTTTTATATTTTATTATTTTAAGCTTTAGATTATTATTTAATGATATTCTTATAAATTATCCTTAGTTTATTTTCTCAATCCTCAATTTTAATTTGGGTGGAGCATTCTGAGAATGTACTAATAGAACATTAGAAGGTACAAGATCAGTAATTGAAAGATTAGAACCTTCTCTTGATACTCAAGCCAGAATGAATAATCAGATTAGATTCAAGTACTATTATTTGTAACTTAGTTACATAATTTGAAATGGAATTATTTTTTTTCATTTTTACTCTATCTTCTATTTATGCAGCTGTTTCTATTTAGAGATAAACATGAGACATTCGGTACTCCACAAGCACAAAGAGCTTGGAAGCAAATAAATCCGGGTAAATAGTTAATTAAATTATTTAATATAATTTATATTATTTAATTATATTGTACATTTTAAAGTTATTTTGAAATTTAAATAATATTATGTAGATGAGTGGTGGATAATATACGCCACATGTGCTCTTGAGTTACAAAAATTAGCAATTAAAGTGCTTATTCAAACAACTTCTGTATCAAATTGCGAATGAAATTGGAGCACATTTAGTTATATTCATACCAAGGCAAGAAATAGGTTGAAGTATAAAAAACTTAAGAAACTAGTGTTTACCTACTATAACATGAGGCTTCAAATAAGTCATCAAAAAAGAATGAGTATTGATGATACAAACACTAGTTTTAATCCTATCAGCCTTGATCATATCTTTAAAGATGTTGATCCACTATTAGAATGGCTTTAAGAGAAAAAGAATCCATTGTTAGATGGTGAAAATGTCGGTGTGTTGCCTTTCGATACCTCTGATGATGAAATGAATGTTAATCAATCTCAACAACAAAATTTGTCTCATTCAAGTTCTAGTGCAACGCCAAGTTAGAGTGGCGATGGACCCGATGGTGGTGGTTTAAGTCCAATTGATGACGATGATGGACATAGTGGTGATAGAGGTGAAATTAGGTCTTCTAGTCGATATAGAGGAGAATATGGGATTGGTACCATATATCAGAATTTGATGGAAATATGCTTCCTAAACCTAGGAGAGATAGAAGTGAACCTAGAGCTCCATCAAAAGGAAAAGGCAAGAAGCATACTTCTGTAGGCTCTTCATCTGGTAGGAAATCGAGTTATAGTAACCTTTGGTATAGTGATTCATCTATTAGCACTAAAGGTTTTTATCCACCTGAACAACCTTTATATTTTCAACCTTCACATGGTTATCCACAACCATATGGTTATTATCCACCATTTCTTAATTATGGTGTGTCATATCAGCCTCAAATGCATCCTCCACCATCAATGTATCACCCACCTCCACCTCTCATGTATCCTCCTCCTCAAATATATCCTCCATATCAATTATATGAAAATCAAGGTGAAAATGTTACTTTTTTGGGATATATTTTTGGACAAAAGCCAAGAGAATCAAGTTAAGAACGTTATTAAAGTGAAGGTGAACGATCTGATCCTCCTTGTCATTCCACTAATTGGTGAAAACTAAATTGTACCACTACCACTGTTTGTAAGATATGTTTTTTTTAAAGAAAATTTTTGTTAATATTTTTAATTTTAATGATATTAAAACATTTAAAATATATCTTTAGATAAATGAATGGAGTATATTTTATGAAAAGATAATTAAGGATTGAAACATGTTAAACTATATATGAAAGTAGAATGAGAGTGAGAATAAGTGGTAGGATTTACAAATAATTAATGAGAATCTATACATTTATTTATTCCTTTTTTACTTTTGCAGCATAGAATGTTTTGATATCTTCACCATCTCCAAAGTTGTCAAGAAATATTGAAGACCTCTCTCATGTATGAATTTTCAATTATTTTATCTATAAAAGCTTTCAAACTTATTAAATATGATGAATGTTTAATATTTCCTTCTTCTTTTTTTACTTTCTTATTAGTTAATATAATATTCTTAGAAAATTCGTAAATAAATATAAGAATAATTAATGATTGTAAAAAGTGTGTTCTCGTATTAATAAAAGTTTATAAGTGTTAGAAATCACTCTAAAAGATCATTAAAAGTGACTTTTTATAATTATAATTATAATTATTATGTTTTACAATAAGTTGTGTGAATTAAAAAAAAAAATTCACGGCCGCGATACTCGCAGTGACCGCAATAGCATCTGTTATGTCCGCAACCATGATAAACGCAACGCGACCGAAAACGCGGCCGCAACCGTAATTTAAATCCCTGTTTAATCTTTCACCCTAAACAATAAAGCAAAAGTAATAAAAGCAACTTGAATTTGTAATGTCTTAAAGTTTAGTCCCATATTTATGCTGATTAACTTGAATTTCTAACAAATGATCAAGCTTGGCATGGTTGCGTTGCAGTTGCTTCTTTTGCGATTAGAGTAGGAACTTGTTCAATCTTGTGGATAAATCTTTAATGCTTTCAAACGCATTGCTTTCTATTGCTTGGATGAAAATTATACTTCCTGTTTGTATTTAAAAGAAGTTGTTTAAGTAGGAATGTGGAGTCTAATGGTATCAGCAAGAGAGCTTTTTAATGTCGCCTAACCATCTTCTTGCCTGCCATTTAAAACACTGCCGCTAAGTTTCCTATATCAGTCTCCGAGGTTTATCTTCTCTTATCAAGGACAGAAGAAGATGAAAGCAGAACTGGGATGTTGTATCCATTGGCTGTAGAGACATTATAATCCAATTTTATATTTTACCCAAATTAGTAATGGAGAGAGAGAACACCATCAAATAAATTGCAGAGAATAACTTTCTGTGTGATTGCGTTATACCTGTGGTAAAATCAAGTAGGTAGACTGTAGCTGCAGATATTTTTACATCTTATGAAAATTCGGGAAATCAAATAAATAAGCAAAAACGGAACTCTCTAAATTGTCTTAAATTTTCAATATGTTAAACATCCCTTCTGAGGTTATTATGGAAAATATTCTCCAGAGTGGTAAGCTAGCTACATTTAGAAAAATTACTAATGAAATTAAGTTTTGACATAGAACCTATGATTTACACCACTAATAGAAAATCAAGCTAACATTTTTGAGATACTTTTTGGATGAAGCAGTTAGTAAGTTGAACCAGTGTGTCTATACAGTGCAACAATGTTAAATATTAGTCAACTTCGTCAATGATTATTCCTTCTAATTATTTTTCTCCTATTCTTAGGTATAAAGATGGGGAACGATTAACTGTTGCAGATGAGGAAGGTGTAGTAGAGATGCTTCTTCGTTATCATCCACATTCTGAAGATAAAATTGGATGTGGACTTGATTCTATCATGGTCAGTTTCTGTTGGCATTACCTTTTATTGTGGGTTTCACTGTTTTGGTTGAGTTGCTAGATAATCAAACATATCTTCAAGGTAAAAAAGCTTCAAAGTATTTCCATAGTCAAGTCTGTTCTGTAGACCAATTTGATGGTTTCATATCTTGATAACATCTATTGTAAACTTAAAAGAACAAAGCTCATTGTTTCTTATGTCCTACTGTCAAATTTTTCTCCTACCTGCATTTGCTTTGAATTTACTCAAATAACTAAATGACAAGCTACCATTCTCTGTTCCTCGTGGTTAAGTGTTGTTTTCCTTCATTGTTGTTGCAGCATCTGGCAAATTGTGTAATTTAGAAGAACAAACTATGGGTTTTCTAATTTATTTTTGGCTCGGTAAGCCTTGATTTAGAAGAATAAATTCCCACTGAATGGAAAGTGGTGCCCTGAGTTTCAATCATGGTTCTACCATGTTTTGGACCTTAGTTCCTTTTCTATGAATTTGTCACGTTTTATCCCTTGCATGCATCATGTATTATTTGCATACTTTTGCCTACATGGCAGCATGGCATTCTCTCTCCCTCCCTCCCTCTCTCCCTCAAGTACCCATTTGACCAACACAATACAAATTAGGTTGCTCAGACTTCCCTGCACTTAAAAATTGGACTAACACCCCCAATTTTTTTTCCTTGGAATTTTTCTCATCTATTTAAGAAAAAAAAAAAAACAAAATTTCCATTTCGTTTTCTTTATTCTAATGTCTTGTTTGGTTACTAATGTAATAACATGAGGAAAATACTTATTTATTACATATGTATTACCATAGTTAGACATAAAAAAAAATAATTAGTACAATTTCAAATTTGAAATTAGAAAGATGAGTAAAAATTCTTGTAAAAAAATAAGAATTTTTTAAATTAAGCGAAAAATATTAATTTTTGCTAAAAATAAGTCATGAGAATAACAAAACATTACCAATTTAATGAGTTTATGACTCACTTATATGCTAAAACATACCTAACAAATAATACTCCTATCAAATGTAGCATAAGTGGTAAAGTCTTCTTACAGATACATACATACATGTATATCTCTGTTTGTGGTTGTAAGCAATTGTTGAACATGGATCAACAATTTGAACCTTTCGACTGATGCATTCTTTCCAATCTGCTATTTTGCTTCTCTTAATCTGCCTGTTAATTTAGCTTTTCTTACTGTTGAAATGAACGTGGTTTTAATGTTTAGTAGTTATTGTGGTCGGATGCAACTTAGTTAGCACAGTGTTGCCTTCCATATGTAGATCATTATATATTCTCTGTCTTTGACATAAATTTCTATTGGCTTCAATAATGTGTTTACTCTTCTTTTAAGGTCGGTCGACATCCTCAATTTAGATAGGTAAGATGTCTCTTTCTTGTTAGAACTGATGGTGAATAGATAGATTTTTTATACCATAAGTGTCTTCGAGCGTACATTCAGGTTAAGTACCCATCTCTTGCAGAAAGATTTATTAGAAAGCATTTTAGGCATCGACGCCTTCATGCGAGAAGTTGGCCACAAAACACCGGAGTTGCTAAGTATAGAAAGGAAAACAAATAACCACTCTTATTATATTCCAAATTAGAAGAATTTATTTTTCTTTTGTTTTTTGTTTTTTGTATTTCACTTCAAAGTTCTTAATTTTAGTTTCCTATTTTACATGAATATTTTCCAATGTAACCTTATAAATAGAGGGCAATTTATAGTAATAAAATATGACAAATCATTCTAATTACACGGGTAAAAGTACCATGGAGATCCCTGTACTATGAGTGAAATTACATTTTGCCCCCTCTATTGAAAAAAATGGACAAATTACTCCTTATATATTAGATTAAAGAGTAAATTGGTCTTTTTCATTAAAAAATTCATCCATTTGTAGTATTAAAAACTAGGGTGGTTAACAAAATAATCAAAGAGTGACATATGGTATGTCATGTGTACCTCAAACTGATGTATAGGGATCAGCTTTTACCAGTAAAAATGATGAAAATTTTAATATAACGACAAATTTTCCCTTTAATTTAACGTAGAAAGATTCATTTGCTCATAATCAACTTGTAAATGTTAATAAATACTATTTACGGATTCACAGGTCAGAATTGTGGTCTTGAAACCACTATTTTCGATATCGAGAAAAACGAGTTGTTATAGAGTATATTATATTTAATTATCTATACTATTCTTTAAATGCTTGGTTGAGTGGGTGTTGCCTATCAACTAGGATTCAACTAAGTTGGGAAATTACTTAAAAAAATATTTTTATAAAGTAAATTGTATTATTTTGAGGATGTTTTTGTCTTCTTCTTTTTTTATATAAATTCATTAAAAACATAAACATAATAAGATTTGAACTTAACACCATAGTATTTTAATCTTCAACTTTATCATTTCAACTAAAATTTTATTTAATTTTTTAATAAATATATTTTTACATGATTTTTTCATTCACATAATAGGAATGCCATAATCTAATATTCTTGGATATAATACTTGTGCTGGATATATTCATATATTAATGTAAAATTCAAATAAAATATTTTCTTCCAATATTATTTCAAAATTCAAATCCATATGGAAAAGGAATTTGGTTCAGCTCTCTTAGCCCAATTTCGTAGCCCATGTTTCGAAAAGAACCCATGTTAAATGTTAAAAGGAATAGGCATTTGCGGAAAGCAGGTGCCTAGTATAATTTATGCAATTTATAAAGGTTTAATTCGCGATTTAGTTTTGAGGTATATCTATTTTTTTCAGTTTTCTATTTAAAATTATTTTGTTTCAATTTAATATTTAAAGTATTAATTTCTTTTTTTTTTCATTTGTAACAAACATTAAAAAAATTTGTAAGGCAATTTTGACCAATGAAAAAAATGCCACGTGACATATTTTGACCAATGAAAAAAATATCATGTGGTAATTAGATTTATTTAAAATAAATTTAAAACATGAAAATAATATCACGTGGCATACTTTGATCGACTGTTGATTAGCAACGTGTCTTAAAAC
This sequence comes from Gossypium bickii, assembly GCA_025503065.1. Taxonomy (NCBI): domain Eukaryota; kingdom Viridiplantae; phylum Streptophyta; class Magnoliopsida; order Malvales; family Malvaceae; genus Gossypium; species Gossypium bickii. The sequence continues at coordinate 61,142,662 of CP106710.1, read as the reverse complement.
ATGCCACGTGTCCTTTTTCATTTTTTAAGTAATATATATTATATTGATTAAAAAATATAAAAAAATCATATATATATATATGTTATGAATATCTTATTAAGTGAATGTCCATCAAGATCAAGATAAGTTTTGATACATTTTAAATTCTAATAGTTATTAGAAGTAGATTTCTACTTCAGTTATACTTCCTATGTTTATAAATTTAGACTTTGGAGAAGCTTTATAAAATTCCGATTAATTAGCTCCCTCTTTTGCTCTCTAATTTTCTTTGTTCTTTACTCTTTGTCTATTTATTTTATAATAATATATAAAAAAATTTAAAATAAGTTTAAAAATATTTTTTAAAGTTTCTAAAATATATAATTATAAATTTCAAAAAGTTAAAATAATATATAAAAATTGAAAAATGTTATAAAAATTAAGAAGTATATTTAAATTTCAAGTAATTGGAAAAAGACTTGAAATTTTAGTACTTTTTAGAATTTTAGAATTATATATTTTAGAATTTTATAAAAAAATAATTTTAAACCTTTTTGTAAATACCTTTTTACAAATTTTTTATAATTTTTTTCAATTTTTTACAATTTTTTGTATTAGTATTATTAATTTCAATTAATGTCTTTTCAATTATCATATCTATTTTGTAAAATTTTTTTATAATTTATATCTTTTTTATATTTTATATATATTGTACGTACTTTTTATGTTTTATAATTTTTAATGTGTATATAATTTAATAAAGTAATATATTTATTTTTTACATAAAAACATCACGTGACGCTTTGCAATTGGTTATAAGATTTTCTTTTACATCAATCAAAAAATAAACTAAAAAATTATAACAAAGTCATACTTTAAGTATCAATTAGGAGAAAAAAAAAAGTTTAGGTATCAAAGTGGAAAAATGAGTACACTTTAGATACCAACAATTAATGCTTAAAAAAGAGTATTTATTAATAAAAATTAATTTAAGGTAATAAACATTAATTTAGAAGGAAAGGTTGTCCTTCCAGAGCTTCTTTCTTTCTTGTTTTAGCGTTGCATAATTTCCCAAGGTTCATTTGAGAGTATCCAAGGTAATTTCAATCAATTTTAAATGCATATTTTTGTTGTATATAAATGAAATCAATTTTAAATATCTATTTTCTTTTTCTGTTATATCTATTTTAAATATCACACATATTATCTATGTTTTCTCAAATTCATTACTTTTAATTTGTTTATTTACTAAAAAATTCGTTCTGATTCTAAATAAATTTGTGTCGGATAATATAAACATCATATAAAAAATTACATTTTATTAAATGTTAATCCAAATTTAAAGTGATTTAATATAGTTGTGTTTTACTATTGCACTTTGATTATTAAACGCATTATGATCAAATAATTGATATTTAATTGATAGTGAATTGATTAGAAATTCAAGTTAATGTGCAAAAGTTATCTTTCTATTTATTAAGTTAGAAATTCAATTTTTTATGGTTTCAACAGGTGACATTCGAGTGTCATCATATTAAATCAATAAGAATAAATTTGTTATCTTTTTTTTTTTTTTGGTGAAAAATAACAACCAAATACATCAAATCAAAATATCTACATCACGAGCTATGTCTTGTTAGAGAACCCCCAACACTTCACTAGGAAGCTTATCGAAAGTCTGTAGACTTGACTTCTATGTAAGACGGAGTTTATAGTTTCAACAAGTGACATTCGAGTCTCATCATATAGAATTAATAAGAACAAACTTATTGTCCTATTATTTTTGTATTGAGATTTGATGGGTTTTAACTTTTATTTGGTATTTCGAATAATGTATATTAAAAATTTTAAATTTATGTTGAAAGTTTTGGCACTTATGATTAAGTTTGGTTTTATAAAATTTAGTTTTGAATTTTATTGTAAAAGTTTTTATGGTTGTTTATTCAGGATATTAAAACTAGTCAAAGATGAATGTTTTCAATTTTTGATTGTGGTATTTAGATAACTTTTTTTTTCGGTTATTTCATAATTTGTATTGCAATTTGAGATTTTATTTCTGACCTTTGATTGTTACGAAACTTTTAAATTTGAATATCGATATAATTTATATATTTTTAAAACAACTTAATTGAAACAATAAATTGTCAAAGTGACCTCTGTTGTTGAAATTGTTTCGATTTAAATTATAAAAGGTTGTGTGCATGTAACTTAATCCATATTTAACAAAATTACATGTGCAATTATGGTAATAAACATGTGACAATTTTTTAGTTTTACATGTGAGTAATAAATCGACCCACAAGAAGATTTATTATTTGACATGCTCTTATTGGCAATGTTTGATTACCACACCAAGATATCACTTACAAATTAATATTTTGCTCAAAGATAAAATATTAATGGAGTATTCAGTATCTTGATATGATATTTCCCTTTATTCAAATTATTTTGGTTTAAAATTAAAGTCTCATGTGAGTTTGCTTTGTTTGATTTAGCTATTATTACACTTACCAACATCACAGCTAGCATTAACTTGATTCCTATTTTAAATGACACCAACTTTAAATCATGGTAAGAGAATCTTATGGTTGTTCTCGAAGTCATAGATCTTAACCTTATGTTAAGGACCAATTCTCCTCCACCACTTACAAATGAGAGTACCTCTAATGAAAGGAGGGAGATGGAAAGGTGGGAGAGATAAAACCACGTGTCTATGATGATCATGAAGAGTGTTATTCCAAAAACAGTTAGGGGCATTATGTCAAGGGTGAGCATTCGATCGAATCGAATCAAATTGAATCGAAAATTTTTGAGTTAATTGAGTTTTCGAATCATATTTTATCATCCTAACTTAATTTGAAATTTTCTCGAATCGAGTCGAGTGAGATGGAATTCGAATCGAATATATTTGTTCGAGTTAAATTTTAAAAAATGACTTTAGTGTTGTTTATTTTTATGTAATTTTTCAAAAAAATAATTTTCTTTAATGTTTTTAAACATGATCATACAACAAAAAATTGAAGTAAATAAGTGAATAAATAAAAGCAACACAACATCAGCCCAAATAAACAACATGAGTCCAAATAAACAACAAAAACAATACAACAAGATTATAATAAAAAAACATAAGTAAAAGTCCAAGTATACAACATGAGTCGAAGTAAACAACATGTCAACAACATTATAAAAACAAACATAAGCAAAAGTCCAAAATACAATAGAAACCTACACCAGTCCCAAAAAAAAAAAAAGAACACAACAAAAGTCCAATTAACCAACAACAATAACAAACCAAACTAAACTAACAACAATAACACATCAGTTTAAAAACCATTATAGAATAGTTTAAGTTTCTTTTTGTGCTTCAAACACCGTTGATAATCTTGAAACATCTAGTAAAAGTATTGAATGAGTTAGTTAAATGATAAAAGTGTTTTCAAAAATAAACTAAATAAACATTTAACTTTATAAACTAATGCTAAGTATATTACCTTCTTGATCTTTAGGTATTTTGGATAAGTCTAGCAAATTTAAAAACAAAAGTGTTAGTTAAATTATGTGAATGCTTACTAATATTAATTTATATATTACCATCTTCCATGGTTTGAAGTTCAACATAATCTTCAAGATTGATGGCATCATTAGATTTCCGAAGCTAATCTTGTGTGCAAACCAAAGCCTCAACCATGAGAGGAGTTAGAGAAATTCTAAAACTATCGAGAACACGTCCACTCGTGCTAAATGCAGTTTCCAAGGCAACTGTTGAGATAGGAACAGCAAGAATATCTCGAACCATTTGTGCAAGAATAGGGAATCTAGAACTGTTCATTTCCACTACAATAGTAAACCAAATGAACTTGAATTGTTTACTTTTTCATCCTCACCCAGATATCTATCCAACTCAGATTTGCTTTCTAGTCCAACTTGTTTCTTCTTCTTAAGGTATTTTTGTTTGGCTAAGCCCGTTTTCATTTCTGACTGATCTATTTCTATTGAACTGCAAAGATTTGTCGAAGAACTAGATCTGTATTCAAACAATTGAATTCTATCGGCATTAGAAGAATACTCATTGAACAAGCAATGCAATTCTTTATCAATCATTTTCATAATGTCATTAGCAACATTAGGAAAAAGCAAGTTCACCCCAAAGTCCAAAAAACTCATTTTACATCGCGAATCAAAGATGACTACCAAGTAAACTAGCATGTTGATCTTCTTTCCTTCACCCCAATACTTATTATAGTTATCTCTCATTTTAGAAGTCATAGAAATTATGTCTAGATCTCCACAATCTTGCCACCCATCAAAAAGACAATGCACATCCGTCAATACTTCAAAAAGTGAATGAGAGGTAATATACAAAGATTCGGACACCTTCAATGTAAGATGATAAAAAGGCTCTAATACTTTTATAACTCTCCGAACAATTTCCCAATCATTAAATGTAGGAACTCTATCTTCAGCAATAGGTCAAGAAAAAAATTATGGTAATCAAGTACATATGATTCAAATGCACACTTATATTTTTCGGCCACCTTTAACATCATATATGTTGAGTTCCATCTAGTAGGCAGATCTAAACACAATTGAGCCTTACTATCTATCACTTATTCTTTTACTCGTTGGTTGGATTTTGTCAACCTTGATGGTCATGCTCTTATATACCTCACAGCACCTCTAACTCGATCCATAGACACAGAAGCATCATTAATACCGTATTGCAAAATGAGATTAAGAATGTGTGCAACACATCTCATATGAATAAATTTTCCATTTGTAACAGAAGTATTTTGATGATTCAATTTCTTTATCAAATATTCAATGGCAACACTATTGGCAGATGCATTATCAACCGTAATAGTGAAAACCCTCTCAATCCCTCAATCTCAAAGACATTTTTCAATGGCTTGACCTATGCTTTCACCTCTATAAGCGGATATTGGGCAAAAATTTATAATCTTTTTTTGCAACTTCCACTCATCATCCATCCAATATGATGTTAAAACCATGTAAGATATCCTATGCAATGAAGTCCAAATGTTTGTCTGTAACGCCCCGAATTTTGGGCCTAGAAGTTTTGAGACTTAAGCGGAGGGACAGTGGGGAGGTTGCACATATGTGTGTGGATGTGCAGTTTAGTGTCAGAATGGGCCTATTGGTCTGGTGGTTGAGAGAGTGTTAGGGAACATCATGGTTCCAGGTTCGAGTCTTAGTATGAATGTTTTGGTAGGTATTTTATTTTGTTTTTAGTTAATAATTATAATTATGTAACACCCCTAACTTATATCCGTCGCCGGATTAGGGTCACAAGGTGTTACTTACAAAAACATAAACACTTGCTTATTAACTATGTACGCAACCATGTATGGTTTAGTAATCATAAACAGATATAGTATTTTCTAAAATCACAGCAAGATAAATTAAATTATAACAGTCATTAAAACTTCATGCATTAAAAAAAAAAAAAGAACATCAACTATTCGAGTATAACATGAATACTCAACTACTAGTAAATATCAAAACAACAAATATATATATTAAGCATAACTAATCATTTACCAAATCATGTATTAAAATTTCCCTTCACTTCCTGATCACTTAACACTACATAGCTAAATGGTTATTAATGCTATGATCAACGAAATTTCAAACATATTTTATATACATATAATAGTTATCACTCCATATCTAACACATATCATTTCACATACAATTTACGCACAATATGTCATGCATTATCTTAATGTCTATCATTATACACCCTAAATATGTATATAAAATAACTGAATATGTACTATCAAATCATTACTTAGACTCAAAATGCCATGAATCATAAAATCCAAACCGTACCCATTATAATTATGCAATACCCGAATATGTATATAATATGAATACTAACTAACAACCCAAGCATTATGCACATATGCCTATTAACATAGTTACCAAACGAATTTGTAGCATACTCGAATATACACATACACATATATATACCAAACTTACATCGTATTTAAGCCATTTTCGCATGGCTATATTATGTATATAGACAAAACATCATTCACACACTTAACTAGCCTATACATGCCTTTGTTCAAAAATAACTAGCTTGAATATACCAAAAGGGGTGATAGTATGGTTGACTTCTCAACGATCCGATGAGCCAGCAGCCGAGTCCAAAATCTATAAAACCAACAACGAATGCACACAAAGTAAGCTCAAAAGCTTAGTAAGTATCAAGCAAATCATTTACTTTCACTATATAAAATATTTAGACTCTATAAACTTAAATCTCATTATGCATATACCATTAAATACAAAGAATTCAATATATGAAACAACCCTTGCCGAATACAATTAAATCATTATCATAAGCACTTGTACCATCAGTATAATACATGTAATTCACTAAAATTCCAAATGATATACAAATATGTTATAAACATTAGCAAATTTCAACTCAAATAGTACACATTTATATCCATCTCATAAATTCATTTATGTACCATTGAAAATATATCCAACTCTTTATGTACCATTGAAAATATATCCAACTCTTTCACATTACATTTTTTTTCTTTTGTACTTATGACCAAATATACTTATAGCTTATTTAAACCTCTTCTTATAATACAACCTGTCTTTACATAACAACGATAATCTTTATAGCTTTCATTAAAAATTCATATTAAATCACAACCATGTTCTAACGTACTTAATTTGAATCATAATATGTTAACTTCCCTTACTTATAGCAAGCACAAAAGTTTATACTTACCTGAGCCATTGGTTCCTAACAGAAATTCATGTTTCATCACGTATACGTCACGAGTCATTGGTTTATAAATATATATCACTAGCATACTGCTGCTAGCACAGCAGAGCTCAAAAAAGTCAATGCAAGACAAAGCACGCTAGGCCTGAGAGCTGAAATAGGTCACCGGCACAAAGCTTGCTAGGCACAGAGCCCGAAATAGGTCACCGGTACAAAGCCTGCTAGGCACAGAACCCGAAATAGATCACCAGCATAGAGCCTGCTAGGCACAGAGCCCGAAATAGATCACCGGCATAAAGCCTGCTAGGCACAGAGCCCGAAATAATCACATACTTAATCTTTCGATACACATTTTTACATGTTACTATCACCAGCACATCATATACCTCACATTACTTTCACATATCATATCAAATACACTATTTTATATCACATTTACAAAATGTATATTCAACCCAATTCAACACTTGTACATTCGGCTATCCCAAAATTTCATACTCAAAATTATCAATTATCATCATTTAACATATTCATAAATATCCCTGTAATAAATATTTGCTTAAGGACTTACCTCGACTGTCGACGGACCGCATAGACCGGCTATTCGATAACCTTCGTCTTTCCCCGATTCAAATCCGTTTTTCTTTATTCTTGATCTAAACACATTAAAAATCAGCTCATTCAATTACATTTTATTTCAATTTAGTCCCTAAACAAATAAATGGGCAAATTACCATTTTACCCCTAAGGTTTCACATTTTTACAATTTAGTCCTATTTGCACAAAACACAAAATACACAAAATTTCACTACAACACCTTAGGGCCGAATGTTCACAAGGACCATACAAGTCCATTTCTTTCATTTATTTTGCATTTTAGTCCTCACAAAATTTCATTTTTGCAATTTAGCCCAAAATATCCAAATTCACTAAAATTCCTAATACAAAACATACTAATCTTTAACATAGCTTTAATTTAAAAACATCAAACATCAAAAACCTCATGAACACATCAATGGCCAATATACACATTAATCTCAAAAATTTTAGCATGGGTCGACTAATACTCTATGCAACGATCTCAAAAACGTAAAAATCAATAAAAACCGAGCTAAAATTCTTACCTAATTAAACCAAATAGTTGCCGAAAATCAAAGCTTCTTCAACCCCTTTTTCTTTGCTAACATTCGGCCATGAGAGAGCATAAAAATGATAGTGGTTTTGGTTTGGTAAATTATGACATATATTATTATTTAACAAATTACTATACTAACCTTTCAGTAATAATATTTATAACATAAATTATAAGGTCATTTAAGACCACAACCGTCCACTATCATGACAAATGGGCTAATTGCCTTTTTAATCCTCAAATCAAGAAGCCACCATCATTTTAGCACATTTTACTATAGTTTGCAACTTTTACCTTTTACGCGATTAAGTCCTTTTTCTAAATTAAACACACAAACGATAAATTTTTTTACGAGACTTTCACACACATCAATTCACATATAATAAACAAAAAATATAATATTAAAATATTTCTCAGACTCGGATTCGTGGTCCTGAAACCACCGTTCCAATTGGGGTCAAATTCGGTATGTTACAAATTATTTATAATTATTAAATTATTAGTTTATGACTAAAGCTGCTTTTATTTTATTTTCAAATTTTCTGTTTTCACGTTCTCCTCTCCTCCCCTCTCTTTTTCTTTCTAAATATTTCTCAAAACGATTGATTGGTGATTTGAGAATTTTGCGCCTCTGTCGTCTTCTCCGATAGCAAACAGGTGTTGGACTCGAACCTGCTCTACATTATTTTAGTTTTCCAAATGCTCAATTTGACCTATTTTGTATGTGTTCAACCCTTTGGTTTTGGGTTTTCTGAATGCTGGAGGTGAGTGAAATACTCCAATTTTTGATGCATGTTGATAGGGCAAAGGTTAGGGACGGTTCTGGTGGCTGAAACAGTGGTTTTGGGGCTGTTGTAGGGTGGTTTTTTTATTACCTCGATGGCCACACGGGCGTGTGCTGTGGCACATGATCGTGTGGATTTAGGAACTAGGGTTCTGGGCTAAATTGGGTGCCACACGCCAGTGTGGCTGATTTGGGGATTTTATCAAAATTCACACTGTCTTGTCCATCGTGTGACTGATTTAGGGATTTAGGGATCCCACACGGGCGTATGTTTTGGAACACACGGGCGTGTGAGACCCTCATACAGTTGTGTCTGCCCTGCACCTTATTTTAGCGAAATTGGACAGTGTCTATTTCTGATTAATTGTCTGAAACTGGTATTTTGATCATGTACATCTAATTGCATACATACATATGCATACACTATTTTTGGGTGGGATTTTGAAGAGAAGGAAGATTGACTAAAGCGCAAATCGATTTCTTTGGTTTCCGATAGCCCTATTAGCTTGAGGGCGTGGCGATCCCAATATCACGAGGGTCGTGGACTTTATCGCGATAATGATATAGCGGATTACCGCATTGCATCATCATCCGTATGTACGTTAGCTACGCTACGTACCATTGACTGAACTGGCAGTTTCACTGCAACCTATCAGTATAGTGGATTACTGTATTGCACTGTACCGCATGTACGTTAGCTACACTACGTACCTCTATCTGATCTGGCAGTTCATATCACATGTCTGTACCGTGGCTTACCGCATTGCATAATACAACTTATACGTTAGCTTTGCTGCGTAATATACGTGATTGGCAGTTTATCTGCATACTGTTAGTCCCAATACCTGGAGGGTCATGGACAATGCTGATGGCCATTGTTGCCGGACAACCCGGGATGACATCATATGGAGTATAGGGTTGGATGGGCTTTTTGAGGTCCTATATGGAGTGAATTGTTGAATGAGCTTAATAGCTATATTGAGGAGTGATGGGGGACGGAGAGGAGTGTTGGCTGGATGGGTGGGTTTTCTTTAACTCAACTGCATTCATATGCATCTTATTGTCTGTTTTGTGAGTGTGACTGACTATTTTATGGTTTGACTGAAAAGCATTTATGGCACTGTGAAATTGTTAAACTCTGATTGTATCTGACTGACTGAATTTAAACTATTGACTATTGAGAGTTTTGTTATTGGACGGAGTAGTATTTGAGGATGTGTATTTGAGTGTGATTTCAATATAGTCTAACAATTGTTATTTGCCGATACGTCCGTTTTGAACATACCAACTATTTTTGTACAACTCTGTAAGTATGTTCCGTTTCAGAACTACTACTGGCTTTCTGTGTTTGATTCCATAGTTAATTGGTTTTCGACTCACACTGAGCTCGAGTAGCTCACCCCCTCTTCTGTTTCCCCTTTCAGGTACATTTCGAAGTTTTTGATGCCGGACTTTGTACGCGGAGGTCTCGGACAGGCTTATGAACAACAATTATGCGCTTTTTGTTTAATGATACTATCTTGGTATTTGTTTCTTTTTAAACTGTATGGTTTATAAACTGTGGTAGAGTTACTGTTTTAAACTTCTGACTTGTACATTTATTCCTGTTAAACTTGTGAACGAAATTTTAACGATTGAGCATTTTGTTTGGTTTTAAAAATAGAAATTTTTGAACGACTTGCTTTTGTAGAAATTTTCTCGCGATCACTTCGGTGATCAATGTAGCATCCCAGATTCGGTCTAGACTTCTAGGCCGGGTTTGGGGTGTTACACTGTCATCAAACAAACTCTACTTATATCTTTTTCAAAACAATTCTTCATCACACTCTTCATGGAGTTAAATAAATCAAGACAATCCCTTCTAATTGTCCAACGAGATAGAAGACTGAACCGTGGGCATGCTATAGAAAGAAAGTATTTGAAACCCTCACCCTTTACAATTTTAAAAGGTAGTTCATCCATAATTATCATACGAACCAATGCTTTTCTAACAACATCTTTATCAAACGCCCAAGTTGATAAATCCGTTGTTTCTTGGCTAACCTTCACAAATGCTAATTTTGGTTTCTTCGGATTAGAAGTATTACCTCGAGGTCTTTTTAGGCATGTTTTCAAATGGTTATTCAAATTCGTTGTAGAACCCGAAGTTGATTCCATGGTGTAAATAACATCACATGCATTGCACCTTGCTCTCTTCTCCCCCTCTTTAGTCACAAATTTGGTGAAATGGTTCCAACAAGCTGCCCTAGGAGTAATCTTTTTTTGAACATTTTCCTTGGTTGTTGTTTGATCATCTCTACTTGGAGAAGAATTTTGTGAACTTTAATTTGAACCATCTCGCTTTGGATCACTCATCTACAAGTAAACATTTGTTGCAATCACTAATCATGACCAATAATTGATTTAAAACCAAACTTAATAAATCGGTTAAATTAAAAATTAATTAATATAATAGTAAAATAGCATAAATTAAACAAAAAAAAGAATAAGATGGATATTTCAGTTAAAAATGGGTCTTATTACTTTTAGAAAACTTTGAATAAAAATACTACGATTTTTAATTATGCTTTAATTCATTTTCTAAAAATATAAAATATAATATTTGTCAATTTCGCTATCAACTTTGGCATTAATTGCCAACTTAAATATGAGCATTTAAAAAATATTCACTAAATTATATGTGAATAGAAAGAACCATGTTAGATCAAAGCTAAAATTTAACGCCAAAACTAATAGCTATACGATGAAATGACTTGATTGAACTAATAATTTAATTTAAGGATTCAATTGAAATATTTTAAAATTTAAGAACTGAATTAAAATTTAACTCGTGACTTGTAATTAACCCTGAATTTAAGAAATGAAAGGAAAATTGAAGCCTAGTTTTCTTGAAATCTAATCTACCAAAAAGATTTATTATTAAAAGATTTGGGTGTCTATTAAACTACAGATTAAACTTTAAAGTTAGTTAACAACATAACATGGTATTTAAAAAAGTCTGGTTGAGGGTTATTTTATTTATAAGGCTAATTAATATTTTATTTATAATTTAAATATGATAATCCAATATTTTATTCATCATTTAATGTTATTTTATCGAATTGTATTAGCAAAATCCTTTAAAAAGAAGTATATTTTATACATTTTTTCTCTATTAATAATAATATTACATTATTACTAATATTATATTATTACAGTTACTAATATTACGTTATTACTTTGGGAAATTAATTGGCTAACATTTTTTCTCTATTAATATTACATTATTACTAATATTATATTAGGTCATGCTTACTACTTAGTTATTAGTAATAAAAAAGAAATTTACATCTTCCAAAACAAAAAAAATAAATAAAAAAAATTTGAAGTTTGTTATTTTTAATTATTTTAAATGTGTAATTAAATGTTTCATTTGACTTGGGGAGTGGGGAGGTATCATTTTTAATTATTTTAAAGTCAAAAATGACTTTACCAGGAGATTTTAGTATCTGCACTCAAATAAGTTAAATTCTTTCATTTAAAAAAATTAACCAGATGATGATTGTGCCCCATTCTGAAACAGCAAATAGGTAAGTGAAGAAGGAAAAAATAGTGTTTAAAGATAAAAAATATTTCGAAAAAACAACCATCGTGCATTTAAACAGAGATGAAAATAGAGCAAAAATCATTCAATAATTAAAAAATGTTTCAAGACAAACCTTAAAGATGCAAAAAAATTGAGCTTAAAATGGAAGAGAACAAATTACAGAGCGCCACGGTTAGAAGGAACAACAACTTGATTTGGAGGTAAGGATTTTGATTTGAATGTTTGAATGAACTAATAGTTAAGAAGAAGAAGAAGAAGAAGGAAGAAGGGTTTATTTTAGGGGTTTTAAGAAAAATAGATTTTAAGGTTTGAATTGAATGGAAATTGAGAGAAGAAGAAAAATAATTTGGGGTTTGGACGATGGAATTTGTTGGGGGTTTGATTTGGGGGAGGAATAGGGATTTGGGAAAATAAACCTTTAGAATGTTTGGGCTTGGGGAAAATTCGGTTAAAGTAATTAACCATAAGCCTAAAATTTTAAAAAAATAAAAAATATATATAGTTTATATTCGGTTTATTCGAATTATTCGAGTTGACTCGATTAACTCGATTTCAATAATTCGATTTTTTTTCAATATTTTCGAATTGAATCGAATTTTGCTCACCCGTAAATATGTCTGATAAGATTATCATGGCTAAGTAATTCTTGACTAACATTGAAAAGAGGTTTGTCAAGAATGAAAAGGCTAAAATTTGCACACACTTGACAAATCTAATGTAATAGCCCGTTTTTAGGTCAAATCGAAACAGTGGTGTAACAACCCAAACCCGGCCCAAACACTATGGCCGAATCTGGTTTGTTACAGGGGAAAAACCTTGTTGAAAAAAAAAACCTTTTCGAATCAGTTTAAGTTGTCGAAAACCCTTTTATCTTAGTGACCTTGCTAAAACCAGACTTAGATTTAATTTGAAAATTTATTTAAGTCAAGTTATTATACCAATTTCAAATGTGCCCGATGGCACGATAAAAACATTTTTCGGTTTAATTTGGGAAAACAGGTGTATTCAATTCAATATTAGGAAAAAAAAATTAAATTAAAATATCCAACATATGAGGAATAATATAATAAAACATCAGGAGGCCTTATTACATCCAGAATAAAATCAAACCAATAATTGAAAATCAAATAAACCAAATCAAAAGTCTATTAAGTTTAAAATCCACTGCATGGCCACCTCGAGTCCCTCGGCTCCATATCCGCATGGTCTATGTGTCACTGAAAAATATAAAAGGAGAAGGTGAGTCACCTGGACTCGAGATGTAACCCTTCCCCCGGTTTGAAGCAATTTCATACACAAATCATAACCATTAACATGCATTAGGTTATGTACCCAACCTAGCCAACCAAACTCCTTTCTCTACCCCGTTGTGGTACCAAACCACTGGTGGTGCCAAACCACTGGTGACGTATAGTCACAGATGTGATGCCAAATCACTGGAGGTGCCAAACCTCTGGTGTCCGTAGACACAAATCGGTTGATGGGGCCAACCCATCGTGTGATACCAAATCACTGGAAGACGATCCCATATCTCAAAGGTGGGGCCAACCTACGGTGGTGTTAACCACAGGGACGAGTCGCTATGAGGTGCCAAACCTCTGGAGGTACCAAACCTCACGTGACCGTAGTCACAGTGTGTGTTACCAAAACACCGGTGTCCGTCGACACTAATAACATCGCCCCTCCACTCATCATGCCCACATCAGTCATATATATATTTTATGCCATCACATGCTTATATTTCATGTATCAATTCATCATGCTTGCCAAAAGCATCAAATAGCAAATTCATATTAACAGGTACTTACCTGAATCACCACTTATACCAATATGGTATTAAATCCAATGCTACATAAATCCAAGTTAGCATTTACAACATTTAGCATAGTTAATAAGTTATAAGATGTGTATGTACACACTGTCACCTTGAATAGTCTAAATTTGAAAAGAGGAGTCGGCCTTCCTAGATCTACTTGTCCCTATATTTAGCCAACACTGGGTTAGTATTATGGCCTATTCGGCCAAATCAAATTATTAGAAGGGGTTCCTTGTGAACCCGAAATCTTACCTTTCCTCGTTTTGGCTACTAACCATGGCACTCGACACTTGAATCTGCTTTTCCAAAATAATCGGTCACATAACAATGACAATAGCCTTCGGCTTTTAATCGAATACAAACAAAATGAAATCCTCTTACCACCACTTACCCAAGCCGATTACTAGAGGATAGGAGTTTGGATTGAGCACTTCAAAATCCCGGGATACCTAATGGAATCGGTTCCAAAGAAGAGAAATAGTTAGCCATTACAAACACCAAATCTCGGCTCTTCCTTTCACTCTAGTCGACAAAAATATAAGATTAGGAGAGAAAAGTTTCGGCCCTTCTTACCTTCACCAACCCGATTACCAAAAGAAATCCCGAAAAGTTCTATACTACTTATGATATTCGGCCAAGAAGCTTCAACATAGAAGAAAGAATTTTCGGCACAAGAAAAGGTGGGTAGATTCGGCTATTATGAAAGAAAAATAGTGGAGAGAAAGAAAAAGTGGCAAGAGTTTCGGCTAAAGGAGTTGGGAAAAGAAAAGAAAGGTTTTCAGAAAAGTGTTTCGGTTTTGGAGAGGGTGGAAAAAAGAAAATAGAAAAATGGGAAACTTTTTGGGAGAGTTCGGCTAATAGAGAAAAGAAACAAAAGATGAAAAGAAAATTTGGCACTCCTTAGTACCCTTGCAGTCCACTCTTCCTTGCTTAAGGAATTCAAATTGACTCAACACCTAAAATTCCTCTTGTCCACCCATTTGAAAATATTCAAAGAGACTTTTGAATACTAAAATAATCAAGTAATAATCCGAATAATATCCCCTTTTTTTTTTCTATTATCCTATTATCTCAAACTAATATTATACTTGATTAAAAAAAAGAATTTAAAGAGAGAAAGTCTCTCCCCCTTGTGTGATCCACTTAAAGAGCAAAAGAGAGGATTTTGTGACTCGAACCAAGGCTCTCCCTTACCCCCTTGTGGCGTCACAAGTAACTCTTAAGTGTGGCCTCCTTTTGCCACTTTTCCAAGGCCATTTTGTGACAAATTATCCACATTTACTCTTATAACCCCTCTTGCTAAGGCTCCCTGCCTTTAAAGTTAAAAATGAAATTTTCTACTAAATCGAGTCTACTCAAGGCCCTTAATTAAGCTTTACTACCCCACAATCAACACCATAGCAATCCAAACTTAGGCAAAGTAATGCAAACACAAATAACCCCAATTTTAGGATGTTACAAGTGGTTTCGGGACCACAAATTCGAGGCCAAAATATTTATTTTATTATTTTATTGAAGTTTACAGCATGATAGAATTATTGTGTGAAAGTTTCGTAAAGAAATTTTACTGTTTGAATGGTTAATTTGAGTAAAAGGACTAAATCGTGTAAAGCATAACAATTGTGTTCTATTAGCTAAAAGAATCTAATAGCTATAGAACCTTAAAGTTAAGGTCCTTATGTTTAAATTATACCATTAACATGATAGTGGATGATAATGGCTTGGTAAATTTGAAATTTTTAATGTTCATTAAGGCTAATTTAGTAATTTGGTTAATAAGGTTAATTATAATAAAACAAAACAAAATTTCCGTCCATTATCATCTTCTTTAACCGAAAATTTAAGGGAGAAAAGCCATTGTTAGGTTTGATATTCGGCCAAGCTTCTCTTGCTCATTTAGGTACGGTTTTTGTTCGGTTTTTAATGATTTTTACATTTTTGAGATCGTTGCTTCGTATTCTAGCTAGCTCGTACCTTAGATTTTGAAACTATTAAAGATTTATCATGTTGCCATTGTTGAATGCTTGAATAATTTGATGGTTGATGATGGATTTTGAATACTTGTTGATAGATAAACTAGTTTTGTAAATTGATTTTTGACAAAAATGTCAAAAAGGGATTAATTTGTGAAAATGTAAAATTAGGTGGGTAAAATGTGAAATAATAAAAGATATGGGTTGATAGAAGTCCCTATGAAATTTGGCTAGCATGTATTTGGATTGAAATGCTTGAATGTGTATTTTTGTTAAAAAAAAGACTAATTTGTAAAAATGTAAAAGTTTAGGGGCAAATGTATAAAATGACCCTAATATGTGTTTTGGACTAAATTGCATAGATAGTTGATTAAATAATCTCATTTTGATAATATATAGATCAAGATAAACCGAGATTGGGTTTAGATCAGGGAAAAGGAAAAGTAGACGATTAGTCGATAGTTTCTATCCGAGCAACTCGAGGTAAGTTCGTACAATTAGAATCGAACTTTAAATACTTGTATTTATTTGATATATATGTTTATAATTGAGTATTTGATACACTTAGAGTACGAATGCTTAATTGATATAGAATGATTATTACCAAGCCCTGTTTGAACCGTATGAATTTGTAGGATACAAGTGACATGTCACTAGGGTTACCGTTTTGGTCGAGCTCCTGCATTTGTTGCGGACTCATCACAGCTCGTATGAGCTTACTGATATATTAGCTCTTAAGAGCTTACTGTTTTCAACTCGTCAGAGCTTACCGTTTCAGCTCAATAGAGCTTACTGCCCATCAGCTCAAGAGGAGCTTACCGATCATAGCTCGAAAGAGCGGAAATGATAGTGAATTGATGGATTACTGATGTATATCACCCGAGTATCCTTTGAAGTTCTAATAGGTTCAACGGGCATAAATTCTGTTTATACAGATGAAGTACTGTTTATACGAATGGGTTACTGTTATCGAATGAATTACTGTTTATATTATGGATCGTTGATTATATGAATGTGAATGAATTGATATATGTGTTTTATATGTTACATGAATTTAGTATGAAATTGGGATAAAGATTGAATATATGTACTTATGATACTAACACATTGATGAATGTTTGTGTTTAGGCATTTGGCAAGTGAATTTGATTTACTTTGCTTAATGGTTTAAATTTTGTAACAAAGTGTAAGATTGTTTTTATATTATACATGCTTACTAAGCTATAAAGCTTACTCTGTTTCTTTTCCGTGTATTATAGTGGTTCGATATCTCGCTCGATGCAGACAAAGTCAGAGTTATGCATCACACTATCCAATTACCGATTGGTACTTTTGAATCAACGGATTATGGCATGTATAGGCTAGTTATAAGATGATAGTTATGGTCACTTGTACTAGTAATTTTGGTACATGTTATGGTATAAGTTTAAGCCATGTGATTTGACTTAATTTGGTATAATGTTTTGATTATGTATGAGTTTATAAATATGGTATGTTTTGGCAAGTAGTAGATGGAATGTAAATATGCAATTGATGACTTGATTTGAATTAGTCACATGAATGAACAATGCATGATATTATTTAGGTATTTGAATGCTATGTTGATATGGTATAAAATGTGCTTGAAATGTCATGGATTGGCTACCAATTGAGTTGTAAAATGTTTCAATTGATGCTTGTATATGTAAGTAAAAATAAGGTGGCAAAATGGCTAAACAAATGGCCTATTTTTGTCCGCACGGGCAGAGACATGGGCGTATGTCTCAACTGTGCGTATGTCTCAGCCGTGTACGACACACGGTTATGTTGTACGGCCGTGTGTCCCCTGGTGTTGGAATTAAAGTGAAGTTAGTATGCTCCACACGGTCTGACACACGGGCATGTGACTGGCCATGTGGCACAAGTTAGTATACCCCTCTAAATGGCACACGGCCTAGCACACAGGCGTGTGACTTGGCCGTGCTGTATAAGTCAGTATACCCTACAGGTTTGGCATGGCCTAGTACACAGCCTGGCACACGGGCGTGTGTGGCCATTTCGAAGGGTACACGGGCTACACATACGGGTGTGTGATCAGCCGTGTGACCCAGGTCAGTATGTATGCCCTGTTTCCACATGGCCTAGGACACGGGCGTGTCTAGAGCCGTATGAGGCACACGGCCTGTTCACACGGGAGTGCGACCCCTGTATAGATAAGAAAATTTCTAATTTTTCCAAAAATTTTGTATGTTATCGGTTTAGTCCTGAACCACTTCTAAAGCATGTTTAAGGCCTCGTAGGCTCTTATAAGGGACAATCTAATTGTGTTGATGGTATTTGAGCATGAATGCATAGATGTATGAGCATTGTATGTTAAATGACGTGTAATGATCGGTAATACCTCGTAACCCTAATTTGGCGACGGATACGGGTTAGGGATGTTACATCTAACTTCAATAAGGAATAAAGGAAAAAGTAATATCAGAGAGTACATTACGAAAATGTCTCATCTTGCTTCAAAGTTAAAAGTAGTTAAGTCTATAACTCTTTGAAAGCTTGCTAGTGCATCTAGTTTTTAATCTCGTCTGCCATAGTTTAGCCCATTTAAGATCAACTATAACTGGCAAAAAGATACATGGTCTCTAAATAAGCTCCTCTCACACTATGTTCAAGAAGACGAAAGGTTGAAGGTAGAAAAGATAGAATGTGCTGATTTAGTCACTATCTTGAAGGATAAGAAGGACAAAAAGATAAAAGAAAATTAAGGAAATTGCGAATACGATACCAAAAAAGAAATAATAAAAGGAACCAACTAAATATGGTTGTTTCTTTTGTGGTGCAACATGTTACCAAAAGAAGAATTATACCAATTATCATGCTTGGCATGTTAAGAAAGCTACAGTTCTTTATTTTGTTTGTTTTGAGGTTAATTTGACTTAGTGGATAGATTTTAGTACAATAACTCACATCAGTATGTCTATGCCGCGTTGCGAGAATTGTAAAGACCAAATTATGGTGAAAGATACTGTAACGCCACAAAATTTCTAATTTTATTATTGTGAAAATATGATACAAATATCTGTCAGCTTTAGTGATTATTTGTTCTGGGAGTGTTTGGGAGGTCTCAAGTTCAAGCCTTCGCTTGGGCAAATTTTGATATTTTGAATGAATTAGGCCTTACTCTTGTTCAGTAGGCTTTTATTTGATTGTTGGTAAAAATATATCAGAATGGGCTTGTTGGTCTGGTGGTTAAGTGGAGTGCTAGTGTACAGGAGGTCCTGTGTTCGAGTCCCTGCGCAAGCAGGGGAATTAATTTTTGTTTGAGGCATGTGGTGTGGTGGAGTTCAAATTAAATTGAACTGCTGAGTAGTTGTGTTTTAGTAGGTTAATAGGGAGTGTTTTTAGGAGATAATTGGGGAGAAGTTATCAAAATAAGATTTTCTTCTTATCAGTTTTCTATTTTCTTTTTTCCAAACAAATTTTCCGTTAGACTTTTGTTTCTCTGCCGTTTTTCTCCCTTCTTGTTCACTTTTGGTTTTTGTTCCCCTTTGGCCGAATCTTGTTTCTTCTCTTTCCCCTCTCTTTTCATTTCTGTATTTTTTGCGAGTCATCTCTTTAAGTGCAACTTTCAACTTCATCTGTTTCGGTAAGTGGATTTTTTCCCCTTAGTTATCGTATTTCGATTAGGCAATTAACAAAGGGTTCATTTTACTCTCGTTTAGGTGCTGTTCAAAGGTTTTTAAGCGGATATTCCAGTGTGTGGAGACAATTGGTTATCGGATTCGTCGCGGTAAGTTTTCAAATTATCGTTGGTTTAGTTTCTCGAGTTTTATGTTGGGGATATTTGGTTTGATAATGAAACAAGTCATTAATTAAGGGATATATTGGTCAAATATAGGTTTTTGAAGGCTCGGGTTACTTTGTAAAGCGAATCGATACCAGGTGTGTACTCGAAACTTAGAAAACGAGATTCAGCAAAGAGCCAAAATTGCTTGCTTTCAAGAAATAAGAGAAATAAGAGAAAATGATGCAAAAAAATTGTAGAGAAAAGAAATAAGGGTGTTATAAACTTGGAAATCAACATTTTGCACTAAAATAGTTTTGGACATCAGCAATAGTCTAACTTTGAAAAATCATAAAAAATAGGGGGAATTGAGTTAGAGATTGAATAAAATATAAAATTAAATTTTGTTGAGTTTAGTTTTGCATGGAAGAAACAGTGTAAGCAATGGAATTGTAAATCATGAGATATAATAAATTTTGTGAGATAAGGTCAGAATGATTTTGGGTTCCCCTATTCTAACTTAGGAAAATCATCAAAAATTGTAAAAAAATAATTAGGGGATTAAATTTATATGTTTAAATCTTTAACGAGTCTATTTTCAAGAGAAACAAATAGAAACATCATCTAAATTTCGTATTAAGAGATAAATAATTTTTAGTAAGGAAAGGATGAAGCTATCAAATAGCAGAATAGGGATAACTTTAAAGATTTTACTGTACTTATTTGATAAACTATAAATTCTGAAAATTTTATGGTGCAAAGGTATCTGAGTCTAGTTTTAAAAACATCAAGCGGATCTTAATTTGGAATTTTGTAGCTCAAGATATAAATAATTTAGTGATAATGACTCAAGTAGATAGTTTTGGATGAACATATAAGTAAATAGTGAAAACATATATGAGTATTGAGCTAACATGAGTTATTTAAAAATGGATCACATGGCCAAGGCCAATTTGGGCTGAGTGGGCCACACGGGCAGATCACATGGGCATGTGGGCCCATTTTTACCGAAATGTTTCTAAGGTTGCACAGGTTGCCCAAGTCGACTGTGAACCTACTGTAGGGTCAGTAAACGCTACTTAGACCCCTAAATGTGTGAAATTGACTGAATGATATCTGTACTAGGCATGTTAATATCTGAACTGAATATATGTACTAAAATTACATAATAGCATGTCATCCGTTGTGTGTTGCATTGCATTGGGTTGAGGGTTGTTATTCGAAGGAAGTGTACTGAAAGACTTTAAGCCTAATTTTATTGGCAAAACTCAATCGTAAACTCATCAGATTGTGTGCGGATTTGGTACTACTTGGAGTGTAGGGATGGGTGGGTTGATTATATCCCTACAAGGAGTGTAGGGTTGGACGGAGATGGTGTGTAGAGGCTGGTTGAGTATGATTTTGCTCTTTGTATAAGCTCATTATCGCTCATCGATCTTTGTGATGGGCTAAGGCCTTACTGCATTTTTGACATTGTACTGAGATGGCTAAGGCCCAAACCGTCACTGATACTGAAAAGGGCTTAGGCCTAAGGCATTTCAACTCAGATCGTGAATCTTGATTTTTTGTTTGTTTAGTGGGGTTACACATCGAAGTTTACGTAAACTCACCCTTTTTGTTTAATGTGCACAGGTAATCCCCAGACTTAGATGGGTCGGTGCGCCGGAGGACTCAGCGGTGACCACATAAATTTTTGGACTTCATGGTTTTCAATTTACGATTTATGATTTGATTATTATTGATTATTTGGGTTGTAATTTAAGGACCCTCTGGGACTTTGGTTTTAAATTTGGGTTTTTATTTATTTATTTTACTTTATGGATTTATACCTGCTGGTCGTAGAAAATTTGGTTTTCAAAAAGTTAAAGTAATTTCTAAACGCATGATCACCTAGACTGTTTTATTAAAGCTTCCGTAATGAAGGATGTTTCAAAACAAATGTTTTAAATGAATAAAGACGACTTCCTAAGTTCTAACAAAGGTTTACTAAAGATAATAACATAGAATGTTTTCATCGCTGGGTTTGGGGTGTTACAGATACATTTATATAGGCAATGGTCATTCAGTAGAAATTGAAGCAATAAGAACTTTAGATTATTGTTTAGACTTGAATTTTATTTGGATTTGAATGTGACTTTTTTTGTAGAGTATTTTAGGTGGAATTTGATTTATATTTCAGCAATAGGTAAATTGTACCAACAGTCACTCAAATTTGATCTCAATAACAAAACAATCACTCAACTATCAACTCAGTCATTTAACTTTCAAAAAATAACAAATCAGTCACTAACATTAACGAAAAGTGACAAATTAGTCACCCACTAACATTTTTCATTATCGAAAAGTGACAGGTGACATGGTCAATTAACTTGCCACAATGGAAACCCAAAATAAGAACCAAACAAAATAGTAAAAGAAGATGAAAAAGAAGAAGAAGAAGAGAAGAAATGGAGATGCCGAAACAAGAAAAACCATCAGAGATCCAAAATTTTCCTTCCTCACCGTTTATTCACCCCTCCCAACTTCCTGTCACTTAACTTGGTGAAGAAGAGCTTCTAATCGATTTGTAAATTTCCTTAATGATTTATAGATTTCCTTAACGATGTTTTGTCTGTGAATTAGCCTCAATTTTATAGATTTTCTTAACGGTTTCTAGATCTAAGGTTAGGTTCTATTGGAAATTGGGACTTTTATAGATTTCCTCTCTCTTTTTTGGGTTGATTCATTACAATCAATTGAAGAGGTAGGGATCCTTGTTTTCATGTGGACGAGCTCTGGTTATTACAGGAGAAGAATACCTAAACTTTTCTCTTTCCTTTTACTTTCTCTTCTTTCTTATGCCTTCATATTGGCTCATCATTTCTTTAGCTTTTCTTTTTCTTTATCTCATCTTTGTAAGCTCTTCTTTTTCCTTTCATGGGTTTTGATTAGTTGCCTCTATTTTTTTTGGCTCATTGTTTATACGTCTTGACTTCTCTTACATGTTTTTTAGTAGATTCTTTTGGTGTACAAAATGACGACATTACTGGTGATTAGGATATAAATGCTCTTCTTTGTTCTTCAATCTCTAATGGTTAATAGTTAGAACTTTTTTTTTCCTTTTTGCACATTCTTGGTATAATCAAACAGCCTTTCGTATTAGGAAATTGGCTTTTCTTCTTCTTCTTCTTCCCAACTAGGGTTCTTAAATAGGGTTGTTTAAATGACAACAAACCCTCCAACGTGGCTAGTTAAATGACAAGTCACTTTTCCATTACGTTAGTAACGAAAAATAGTTAGTAGGATTGATTTGTTATTTTTTGAAAGTTGGGTGACTGAGTTGAAAGCTAAGTGATTGTTTTGTTATAGAGATCAAAGTTGAATGACTGTTGGTGTAATTTACCCTTTCAACTATTGACAAATTTGGTTATCCTTGTTTATTTAAAATAGAAAAAATTAGTCTTTTTCCTAATTCAAATTTGCTTGCCTCTAATTCTTTATCAGGTTATGATAATCTATATTTACTTGACACTATTGCTTCATTTAATGAATCATCGTGTACCATCGTAATATATAAGAAACACAAATTAACACGTAAGAATTTGACTTCATTGCGGCATAAAAGATTAGGTTGTGTTTCTGAAAGGAGAATTGAGAACTTATGTTTGATCACATTCTTGATCCATTTTATTTTTTTAGATACTTTGAAATATCTAAGTTGTTATAAATTTTATGGTATTGAGAAAATTCGGTCTAGAAATCAATTTTGTTGCATAGTAGAAAATTAAAATTTTTTAAAAGTTGAATGGTTGGAAATATTAGTACATGTGTTTTGGGTTAGGTGCTTTATTCATTTATTGGGTTTTGACAAAAATGATCTCAACTATTCTTGAACTTCGGTTTCCTTAGAGTATGAGATCTTATTTCACAAACGCATTACACAAAATGAAAACTTAATTAATATTCAGTGGGAATATTAATACACCTTAAAGTCTAGAAATCGGAAAGACAAACTTTCTAAAAATATGAAATTTATTTAGGAAAATAAATAGCACTAGATTTTAACAGAGTGTGTAACATCCTGAATTGGTGGGGCTTTGCATTTAATGTGTTGCTATGCTAATGTGTTAAATAGAGTGTTTAAGGGGTTCAGATTAGGCTCAGGGTTGGGCCGAGGCCTTAGTCAAAATTTTTTCTTTTTAGGCACTCTAGTGGAGAGCCATCTGGGTTAGGGCTTAAAGGATATTATTTGTGTTTCAAGACACAAGAAGTGATGTGATAAAGAGGCAAGGAGGTGCCTCTTAAGGCTCAGCCAGGTGACGTCACAAGGGTGCTTATGGAGGAGGTTCGAGTCGTAGGATACCCATTTACTTTAATTAATTTTTGGCGTTAGCAGGGAGCAGAGTTGGGGTTGGCTAGGATGCTTAAAAATAATGAGATTTAATGAGTGGGATAATGTAGATAATATGGCTGATAATGTGGCAGATAAAGGGAGGAAGAGGTGGTGTTATCTGGGCCACTTGTGGATGAGAGATCACATAGTGATAAGGGAGAAAGTTTAGGAGTTATTTGTTGATCTAGGTGATAACCAAATTTCCAACACTAAGGGGGAGGGGGAATCGGTTTTGTGTGTGGCTAAGGGGTACCGAAATTTCCCTGTTGATAGGATGGGTTTTTAGTTTTCAAAATAGGCATTTTCAGCATTTGTTGGGTAAAAGTCGAAATTCTGTTTGAGTGAGGAGAGTATTTCTTCATTTTCGGCAGTTGGGGTTTTATTCTCTTAATCTCTTCTCTCATTCTTTGCTAAAGCCGAAACCCCTAATCCCATTCTCACATCTCCACTTTTATGCTAAAGCTGAATGTCCATTGTTCTTTTCTCTGCTTTCTTCTACAAGCCGAAACCTCATAATCCTTCTCTACAGCTTTTTTTTTCTTTTGATCTCTTCTAAAGCTGAAAGTTCCTAAGTCATGCTTAAAGTGCTCTTTGTTTTATTTTCGGCTCATTCATCCTCTTCCCTGATATTGCCGAATTTCTTCTTCTGTTGTGCTAAGTGCCGAAATCTTTTAGGGGCTAGTCGAATCTCCTATGTTAAGGTAGGTGGTGTTTTCTCTTCGCTTTTCTCTTTTGGTTAACCATCGTCTGAGATTTACTGTTTCTTGCGTTTTCTCTTAGGGGCCACATTTCGAGAATCGAAGTAGATCGAATCATCTAGATCCCAAAAGTCAGAAACCGTTAGTCTCTGAGTCCCATACCTCTTTTCGGGATTTCAAGGTAAGGGGTTCTGTTTAGATTTTCATTAGGTTCGTTTATCGTATTTGTGATCTTAACCCTATGTTATGGATTAACAACCATATGTTGTGATGGTAGCAACTGATAAGGTCTTTTGATGGAATCAAATGTCGATCAGGTGAAGGAGGGGATTGGATCTGTAAACCCAATCCCTAAGTTTAAGAAACGAGTGGTGTCAGCGATTCAGGATTGGCCACCAAGTTATGGACCGGCTTCAGAACAAAACCGTAGGCAGTTAGCAGTCGTAGGGGCTACTGATAGTGCCGACGTAGAAAGTATCATCTTGACTGTAATCAGGTGTGTAGATCTTTATCACATAAGTTTTGCTGTATTATACCTGTTATGTGCTAAAAAGCCGAAAAAGGCTGTGTGGACAGTCGAATAACCTGTAGGGGTTAGGCTAGGGATGCCAGGTACGTAAACATAGTATTTTCTCTATGTGTATCGATGTATGTGTTAACCTGTTACTCTGCAAAGGGTATATTACTTTTCTTATGGCATGTATGTATGCATGGGACACGGGATTGATAAGATGAAGGGGAAGAGCATGTTAAAAGGTCACTTAGTGATCGGTGGTTAAACCACAATATGTACATTAGGTCACAATAGTGATCGGTGGCTATGCCACATTAACTTGATTCCTGAACAATATGATCGACAGCATGGCTGTCAAATTGGCGTGTAGCGGTTGGTGGGCTGATTGTAGAAATCCCCGTGGTGTGAAAACGCATTCACTGGAAATAGTGATACATGCAATCTATTTCTCTAATTCGTCGTTTTCATTCATTCATCATATCAATTCAATTAAAAACCATTCAAAATTGTATTGAGCTAATGAAAGGGCTAATTAGACATATATAGTTAGAACTCAAATAATTTGTAAACTTTCAAACCCTTAAGTTTGAAAATGTGATGCCCTATACCCGACCAAATTTACCGAATCTAAATGTAGGATGTCACCATACTAATGCACTAAACTGAAATTATTAAAACGCGATGTAAAGAACCAAAGATTATATGCTTGTGGTGAAAAATTCTGTCATTTTATTTTCTAAAAAATTTTGTGATTTTAATTACCTATGTCATTATATATATTTTTTATAATTGTTTATAATATTTATATTATGTAATGTTATAATTGTGTTATATATATATATATATATATATATATGAGATGATCTATCGTTGATCGTTTTAAAAAATAAGAAGTGTGGTAATGAGAAAATACATGTATTGTATTATTCCATTCACTTATTTAGGTTATTCGATAACTATGAGAAGTGTGGTAATGGGACAGTGCATGTCTAGGATTGGCTCTGACTAGGAAAGACTTGGTTTTTAAGTGGTCAAATTTGACTCACCTCCCTTTCCTAAGGCCTTACCTGGTGCACGATTCACATTCACTTTTCGGTTTTTCCCTTAAAAAAACTGTGGAGAATCAAAATTGTTTATTTTTATGATTGATTGATTCTTGTGAATGAATGTGAATATTATAAAATTGTCATAGCATGCCATGCATATATTGGAAGCATGCCATTTAGATTAGGTAAGAATGCCACTAGGACTATTGTATGATCATTCTTGAAATTTGGGATAAAAACTTTGCTTGTTTTTAAAATATTGGGTGGGAGAAGGTCCTTAAATAAGACCTATGGTTTCTATTGATGGTCCCTAAGTGATAGCATGATATAGTTTCGATTTAGTTCCAACCCTGGCTGCACCCCAAGATAAACTTTGTCATGTGGGTTCACTAGATGAGATTTCCTTTTAAGGACAACTAGTCGTGCATTACTTTCAGAGAGATTGCCCCAAGATGACTTACAAATTAGAGCATGTTCATGATGGGTGTTGACTCAATGATTACACACTAAAGATCATCTCTTATTAAATAGTTTCCTAAGAAACAATATTTAAGGTAGAGATGATGGCCAAACGTTAAACGATCGTTAGTTCGCGTGGAGTCTTGAGAATTAAGATTCACAAACTGATTGGATGTAATCCATGTTCTTACTAGTTAACCATGGGACCCCAAGGCAACATGGTTGATGGGTGTAAGAATGATTGTAGAATCGAAAAAGTATTTTTTAAGACTTTAATACAAGACGCATGCATCATATTGCATTCTTGATATGTTGCTGAAATGAAAAATATATGCTTAATACAAAGATAGTAATCAGTGAATCTTTTTTTTTCCAGTTAAAATATGTCTTCTACTCCGCTTATTATCATTCTTACTGAGAATAAATTAAATAGGGATAACTTTCGAGAATGGAAACAGAACTTGTTGATAGTTCTCAGCTGTGAGAAACACAAATTCATTCTGACCAAAACATGCCCTCCTAAAGCTTAGCCCAAAGCGAGAAATCTCTGGAGAGATTCTGAATCGATTGCTCGATGTTATATGTTAGAGAGCATGAGTAGTGTGTGGCAAAAGCAACACGAGAATTTCTATATTGCAAACAAATTTGGAGAATTTACTCGAAAGCCAAGTTCTATTAGCTCGACAATCGGCTATTACAAATTTGATGAATTCTTAATACAAAACTGGCACTCTGGCAAAAAAACATATGCTTAAGCTTATGGGATTCTTTGCGGAAGTTAAGGAAAATAGGGCTAAACTAGACGTGAACACTCAAATTGAAATAGTGTTCAAATTCTTAACCAAGGAGTTTGTTGGTTTTAGGGCCACTTACAACTTGGGGAATAAAGAATTTACCTTAACTCAACTTGTGAAGGAATTACAATCCTATAAGTTGATGCTGAATGGCGGTAAATTAGTTTAGGAGAACTGAGGTAAACTTAGCTGTGGGCCTCTCGTCCTCTAAGGGGAAGTAAAGAAGCTAAGGGAAAAAAAGAAGAAACTGAATAAGTCTTCAATTCCACCTCGTGTGGACAGGAAGAAGGCTAAGGAGTCAAAAGATCCCATAAAGATCAAATGTTTTTTCTACAACAGGAAATGGCATTTTAGATCAAACTGCAAAGAATATTTGAATTACCTAGCCAAAAAGAACAAAGGTATTGTAATAGCCCGATTTAGGGGTTAGTCGGAACAGTGGTTTCAGAACCACTAATCTGAGGTTAGAGAAAATTATTTTCATGTTATGTTATGAGTTAGAGCATGATTATATAAGTGCATGAAAATTTTGGTGCTTTAATTTTAGCAATTTCATGCTTAATCTCGAAAAATGACTAAATTGCATAAAGTGCAAAAGTTTAAAATTGCCAGATAAGGGTGCCAAATAGCTATGGAATGTTAATTGGAGGTCTTTAAATGACAATTAGCCCCTTAAATAAAGGTTGGCCGGTCATAGGGGACAAGAAAGTAAAAAATATGGTCAAGTAGTAGATTAGGTGGACTAAATTGGGATTTTATATTAAAATAAAGAAAGAAAAGATATCATCTTTTCTTATTCATTCCTCCACCGAAAAACACAACCCAAACAGGGGTTTTAAAGCTCAAAAATTTTAGCAAACTCTTCTCCCTTCAAGTAAGTGATTTTAATGGTTTTTCTTGATGATAATTGTACTTTTGGAACCCCTAAAGCTTAAGCTTTCTAAAGAGGGGACTATTTTGTAAAATGGTGAAGAGCTTAAAGTTTTTCCATGAGAGTTTTTAAGGTGTTTGCTGCATTTTTATGAAAGAAAATGGGTCTTAGTTGTTAAACGAACAACTTTTGTGGAAGGTGTTATCATGAAAACACCTAAAAGGACCTTTTTGTAAAGGTTGTAAAATATGTAGTAAATGTGTGAAATGTTGAGTTTTGATGGTAGTCACAAGAGAAATAAATGTTTGCATAGGCTCGTTAAAGAGAGAAATTTCATTAGAATTGATTTCTGAGCCTAAGGGTAAAATGGTCATTTTGCAAAAGTCTAAGGGCAAAATAGTAATTTTACCAAAGCATGATTAATGAAATGCATTTATTAATGTGATAATTAAATGAGCTAATTTGCTATTCTAGATCAAGAAGAACCAAGAATTAACCTCGACCGGGGAAAGAACAAAGTATCAGACTAGATCGACAATCTAGCCTATTTTGAAATCAAGGTAAGTTTGTATGTGATAAATTCAACATTTATGCTAGTATGTTTGATATTGTAACGATACATGATATTCTATGAAATTGAGTAATGGTTTTGAATGAGATAGATGATAAAAGTTGAGATGTTGAAGTCCCAATGAGACTATAATATATGTGAGATTACTATCATCGAGACATGACATGGATAATGATAAGGTCCCATGTAAGACCATGTCGGGGACATGGCCTCGACACCGAATTGAGATCCCGTATAAGGCCATATCTGGGATAAGGCTTCTGTATTGAATATGAGAATCGTATAAGACCATATCCGGGATATG
Organism: Gossypium bickii; assembly: GCA_025503065.1. Classification (NCBI taxonomy): domain Eukaryota; kingdom Viridiplantae; phylum Streptophyta; class Magnoliopsida; order Malvales; family Malvaceae; genus Gossypium; species Gossypium bickii. The sequence goes on along the minus strand of CP106710.1, from coordinate 61,113,231 downwards.
GCATCGATACTTGATGTGAGATTCCGTGTAAGACCATATCCGGGATATGGCATCGGCACTCAGAAGTGACTGCATGTATGGCCACATCTGGAATGTGGCATTGGCTTCGTATTTATGAGATGACGATGAATATGCATCTTTGAATATCCCTAGTGATTGAAGGGGGATAAAAAGATAAGCGTAGAGATAGAAACGAGATTTGGTACTAAAGTCATGTGATTGAGTGAATACAGGTACCCGTGAGTAATTCACGAGAAATGTTTACGATATGTGGCATGATATGTGCTAGATGAGAACAAGTACGAGTAAGTTATGGCAAAGTGCTTAAGACTTTGGATAGTTATCTATTGCCATGGATTGATGTCATTATGAGCTTATTGTTGCTATTTATTTTCATGCAAACTTACTAAGCTTTATGCTTACCCCTCTCATTTCCCTTTTCCTTGTAGTATTGCCAAGATAACTCGAGGATCGTGGGACGTCAGGGTTCAGAAATCACACTATCGACATATCTTTGGTATAACAAAGTTCGATTTATTTTGAGTATGGCATGTACAGGACTTGGGTATTTTGTTATGTCATATTAGTGAGCCAAAGTTTTGGCTATTTATGTTATCAAATTCATTTTGTAAATGGTCATTTGAAATTGGGCCAATACTTGATAAGTTTACATATATTCATTGATGATGAATCATGAAGTTTATGCTTGTGTGGGAACTTTTATTTGAGTTCTTCGAAGTGCTTAAGGGTCATAAGTTATGTTGAATTGAGTTGGTATAAGTATGATTGCTATGTAGGGTGGCATTTGGCTTGGAATATAACATCTCTAATGTCCATATGGGTAGACACACGGGCATTTGTTTAGGCCGTGTATGACACACGGTCAGCCCCATGGGCTTGTTGATCGGCCGTGTGTTCCTTTTCATGCTAGATTTACAAGTCAGTATGCTCAGTAGTAAACACTCGGGTAGAGACACGGCCGTGTGTCTCTGCCGTGTGAGAGGCACGGCCGTGTGTCTCTGCCGTGTGGGAGGCACGGCCATGGACATGGGCATGTGCCCAGGCCCTGTGCAGTCTGCACCAAAAAGTTTAGAATTTAATTCAACACACGGTCTAAGGACATGGGCGTGTGCCTTGGCCATGTGTCCATAGTGAAGTGATGACATCATAAACAGAATGCCATGGTTTTGGCACACGGGCTAAGACACGGGCGTGTTGAGCCCGTGTGAGGGACACGAGCGTGTGTCTGACTGTGTAAAAACCCCTATAGGTTTGAATTAGAAAATAAATTCTACACTGGCTAGGGACTTGGGCGTGTGTGACCACACGGCCTGCCCACACGGGCGTGTCCCATTTCACATTGGCGTGTGCCCCTGTTTAGACAAAAAAAATTTAAGTGCTCAAAAGTTCCCGGTTTGATCCCGAGACCCTCCGTTTGCATGTTTAAAGCCTCGTGGGGCCATAATGAGGATATTTTACCTTTGAATGGGAAGTTTAAAGTTGGAATGAAATTTTATAGCCCAAAGTTATATGTTGAAATAAGATAAGTCTGGTAATGCCCCATACCCGGTTCCAAAGTCGAATACTGGTAAGGGGTGTTACATTTAGTGGTATCAGAGCTACGATTTAGTCGATTCTCAGACTAATGAAGCGTGAGTATGAGTCTAGCTATACATGCCATACGTAAGATTAATTGTGTAATGATAGTGTGACGGCTCCTGACAATTTGAATTATGTTTTTATTTAGTAAATGGATCCTGATCCCGATTGAGTTGTAGCTGATGATGCTGCGAGTAATGCACCGGCTCCCTCGCAAGGGACCGCGCAAGTAGAGAGTAGACCCGAGACTATGGGTCAGGGAGAAGAGGCTCGAGAAGCCTTTCTCCAGATGATGCGAAATTGGTACACTGAGTACATTAGAGCAAATCTTAATGCTCAACCCCCTCCACCCCCACCTATTCCTCAGCTCGCTCTTGTAGCTTCTCAAGTGGTTGAAGTGGTAGAAAAAGAAAGGCCTCCAGTCGATAAGATCTGGAAACAAAGAGTAGAAGAATTTCGGGCTAGTAAAGACGATGACCTAGAGAGGGTAGAATTCTGGCTGGAGAATACCATCAGGGTATTCAACGAGTTGTTATGCACACCTGAAGAGTGCATGAAGTGTGTAGTATCTCTCTTGAGAAATTCGGCCTATCAGTGGTGAAACACCTTTGTGCCGGTGGTACCAAGGGAGAGAGTAAACTGGGAGTTCTTCCAAGAAGAATTTCGGAAGAAGTATATTAGTCAGAGATTCATCGACCAGAAAAGAAAAGAGTTCTTAGAGCTAAAGCAGGGTCGAATAACGGTGACCGAATACCAACGTGAATTCATAAGGCTCAGTAAGTATGCCCGGGAGTGTGTGTCTACCAAGGCTATTATGTGCAAAAGGTTCGAGGATGGGTTAAATGAAGATATCCATTTATATGTTGGAGTCCTCGAACTAAAAGAATTTGTGGTGTTAGTAGATAGAGCCTTTAAGGCTGAAAAGTTGGTCAAAGAGAAAAAGAAAGTTGAGATTGAGTCCCGCAACTCGAAGAAGAGACAAATGGGCAATTTATTCCAATTTTTATCCAAGAAGTCAAGAGATTTCACTGCCCGATTAGCCATCTCAGCTGGATTTTCAAGTAGAAGTAGAGGTAAGCAGTTTTCAGGGTCTAGAGCTCAGACCACATCAGTTGCTAGTGTTAGCAACGTTCGATCGAGTAGACCGGATTGTTCGCAGTGTGGTAGACATCATTCCGGTGACTGCAGAGCAAGCGAGAAGGCTTGTTTCAAGTGTGGGTCTCTGGACCACTTTATCAGAGATTGCCCTGATGCGGGTGAGAAAGAGAAACCTCAAAATGCAAAATCGAAAAGTAATGCTAGAGGAAGACCAAAGAGCAACTCGAAAAACGAGATGAATGGCAAGAATTCATCTAGAGAGAAAACTGCAAGAGCTGAGGGTAGAGCACTGGCGAGAACATATGCCATTCGTTCTCGCGATGAGGCGTCCTCCCCCGACGTGATCACGAGTACATTTTCTCTCTATGATATTCATGTTGTAGCTTTAATTGATCTAGGATCTACCCACTCGTATATTTGTATAAAATTAGTCTCTAGCATGAATATGGCTATAGTGTCTACTGAATTTGTAATAAGAGTGTCAAATCCCCTAGGCAAATATGTATTGGTTGATAGAGTATGTAAAAACTGCCCTTTGATGATTAAGGGTCATTGTTTTCCTGCTAATCTCATGTTATTACCGTTTGACGAGTTCGATGTCATCCTTGGGATAGATTGATTAGTTACTCATGATATGATTGTGAATTGTAGAAAGAAGTTTATTGAGTTAAAATGTGAAAGAGGGGTTCTTATTCGTGTTCAATCAGATAAGCAAGACAGATCACCAATAGTGAAATCTTCCTTGTTGACTCAGATGTATTTAAGAAAGGGGTACGAAGCTTACCTTGCTTTTGTGATGAATTCTAAAGAGACTGAGTTGAAAATTGAGTCGGTACCCATAGTATGCGAGTATCTAGATGTTTTCCCGGAGAAATTGCTAGTGTTACCCTCGGTTAAGGAGATTGAATTTGGGATTGAGTTAGCTCCGGGTACCACTGATCGCTGAAATCAGAGTTTTAAAATTTATAAAAGAATGATCAAAATCGGAAAACTAACTCTGACAACGATTAAAGGTAAGTGTACCTATCGAACAGTAGTATAGCTTAGGCAAGACCGGATATCGAACCCAAAGGAACTAAGAGTACTAATACTAACTTTCTTTTTATTATTTAGCCTTAAAAATAGAGTGAAGTTGCTTTAAACTATATTGATGAAGACTAAACTAAGGACACAAAGACAAAAAGGATGAATAGGAAAATAACTTTGAAGGAAAACTCAGTTGATTACGACAATACCCTTAGGAAGAATCCACCTAGACTTCACTTGTTATCTGACCCTAAATTATATGATTTCTTTACTTAACTTGATCCGTTAGACTCCCTAACCTATATTAAACCCTCTCTCGAGGTGAATAACGTCTAACCCTAGGTTAATTAGTGGAACTCTTGTTCGCTTATAATAACCCCTTAGGATAGCAGTAAATCGATCAATGAACTTCCATATTAGGTTTCACCCTAATCTGGCAAAATCTCGTAACCCTATCTCTAAGCGTTCGATCAACTCCGCTTAATTATGTTAAATCTACTCTTAAGAAGGGTCTATTCCTCTTCCACCTAAGCACATTAGATTTGGATTAAGCAACATAATTAAGAACAAACTAAGTAATTATCAAATCAAATAACAAAATTCATCTAGGTTTCATCCCTTTCAGGTATCTGAAGGGTTTAGTTCATAATGAATAAAAAGAACGTCACAAGAGAAAAGATAAAACAAAACATGAGAAAACCCTAAACCCTCTGAAGGAATTGAAGGAGAATTCCGCCGTCTTGAGTATAATTCCGGCTTCTTGGGATGGATCAACTGGCTATCCTCACGTTATTCCCTAACTCTGACCTTCTCGGCTTGGCTCCTTGGCCTAGCTTTGACGCCTTTTCAAAGGTGGTAATTAGGGGATATATATAGGCTCTTAAAATGCGATTCTTTCTCCCTAAGTATCCTTTTCCAACTGAAATTGCTCTTTCCAACGACAGAGGCACGGCCATGGCACACGACCGTGTAAATCGAGACCAGACCGTGTTCAAATTTCTAACTTGAGGCACGACTGTGTAAGGCAGAGTTGAGGCCGTGCTCTAGGTGTTCGTCGAGGCACAGCTGTGTGTATTTTTGGGTCAGGCCGTGTCAATTTCTTGCTAAGGCCCATTTACTCCATTTTGGGCTCGTTTTGTGTTCTTTTCATCCTCGGGTGTTTTCCTGGGTATAAAACATGAAAAGAAAGGATTACAAGCACCTTTTTATATAATTCAAGGAATAAATCATCAAAAAGTAAGCTAAATGTGGGATTAAAATATGTTACTTTTACGGTTTATCAACTGCCCCTATTTCTATTGCTCTATATAGAATGGCTCTAATCGAGCTAAAAGAACTGAAAGCACAGTTGCAAGAACTAACAGATAAAGGTTTCGTGAGGCTGAGTTTTTCTCCGTGGGGTGCTCCTGTACTATTTGTAAGGAGGAAGGATGGTTCTATGAGGTTATTCATGGATTATGGACAACTTACCAAGGTAACTGTGAAGAACAAGTACCCATTTCCAAGAATCGATGATTTGTTTGATCAATTGAAAGGAGCCATGGTATTTTCCAAAATAGACTTGAGGTCTGGAAATTATCAATTGAGTGTCATGGACTCGGATGTGTCGTAAACTGCATTTAGGACTAGGTATGGCCACTATGAATTTTTGGTCATGCCTTTTGGTTTAACAAATGCCCCAGCTGTTTCCATAGACTTGATGAATCACATTTTTCGGCTGGATAAATTTGTCGTGGTCTTCATTGATGATATACTAATCTACTCTCGAGATGAGAACAAACATGCCAAGCATTTGAGAAAGGTTCTGCAAATTTTGAGAGATAAAAATTATATGCCAAGTTCAGCAAAAGTGAATTTTGGCTTAAGGAAGTTAGATTTTTGGGGCACATTGTATCGGGTGATGGAATTAGAGTTGACCCGATTAGGATTTTAGTAATTGTTGAATGGAAACCGCCAAGGAGCGTAACAGAAGTGAGGAGTTTTATGGGTCTAGCCAGCTATTATAGGTGTTTTGTCAAGGGGTTCTCCATGATAGCTACTCCGATGACGAGATTATTGCAAAAAGATGTGAAGTTTGATTGGACAGAAAACTGCCAACAGAGTTTTGAGAAACTAAAGGAGTTGTTGACTGAGGATCCTGTTTTGGTGCAACCTAAGCTGGGAAGAGAATTTGTGGTTTACAGTGATGCTTCCATGAATAGATTGGGTTGTGTACTTATGCAAGAGGGCAAGGTGATTGCATATGCCTCTAGGCAATTAAAGCCGCAAGAGAAGAATTACCCAATCCATGATTTACAGTTGGTTGCTATTGTGTTTGCATTAAAGATATGGAGACACCATTTACATGGTGAAAGGTGTCGGATATTCACCAACCACAAAGCCCTAAAATACTTGATGACTCAAAAAGATTTGAATTTGAGGCAACGAAGATGGTTAGAGCTGATCAAGGATTATGAGTTAGTGATTGACTACCATCCGGGAAAGGCAAACGTGGTTGCTGATGCTTTGAGTAGAAAATCCTTGTTTGCGCTGAGAGCCATGAATACACGGATGGCTTTGTTAGATGATGGTTCTATTTTAGTCGAGTTGAGGGCTAGACCATTGTTTCTTCGAGAGATTTGTGGAGCTCAGAAAGATGACAGCAACTTACAAGCCAAAAGAGTTCTGTGTGAGTTAAATGTTGATTCAGACTTTCGGGTAAGTCCTGATGGATGTTTGAAGTTTCGAGATAGGGTCTGTGTACCTAGAAATGATGAACTTATTCGAAAGATTTTGTATGAAGCACATAGCAGATGTTTAACTGTACACCCAGGCAGCATGAAGATGTACAATGACTTGAGGAAGTGGTATTGGTGGTCGAGTATGAAGAAAGATATTTCTGAGTTTGTATCGAGATGCCTGATTTGCCAACAAGTGAAGGCTAAACACCAAGTACCTTCGAGTCTACTTCAGCCTATTATGGTTCTCGAGTGGAAGTGGGACCGCATCATTATGGACTTTGCGACGGGTTTATCGTTGTTATCTAACAGGAAAGATGCTGTGTGGGTTGTAGTCGATAGACATACAAAGTCAGCCCATTTCATACCAATACGAGTCAATTATTCTCTTGATAAGTTAGCGGATTTATATGTGTCAGGGATAGTAAGACTTCATGGACTACCGTTGTCGATTATTTCGGATAGAGATCCGAGATTCACGTTACAGTTTTGGAAGAAGTTATAAGAGGCTTTAGGCACAAAATTGAGTTTTAGTACAGCTTTCCATCCGAAAACCGATGGGCAGTCGGAGAGAGTGATACAGATACTTGAAGACATGCTTCGATGTTGCATTTTGGAATTCCAAGTAATTGGGAAAAATACTTACCGTTGGTGGAATTCACCTACATCAATAGTTTTCAGTCAAGTTTGAAAATGGCGCCTTATGAGGCATTATATGGGCGTAAGTGCCTCACACCCTTGTATTAGATAGAACTCATAGAGAATCTGTCTGTTTCATAGGGTTGATTTGGTCAGGGAAACTGAAGAGAAAGTAAATGTGATACGTGAATGTCTAAAAGCAGCCTCAGATAGACAAAAGTCTTATTCGAATTTAAAACGAAAAGAGATTGAATTCAAAGTAGGTGATAAAGTGTTTCTGAAAGTATAACCATGGAGAAAAGTCCTCAGATTTGGCTGAAAAGGCAAGTTGAGTCCGCGCTTTATCGGGCCATACAAAATTACCGAGTGGATAAGACCGGTAGCTTATCGTTTGGCCTTGCCGCCTGAGCTAGAAAAGATTCATGATGTCTTTCACGTATACATGTTACGACGATACCGTTGGGACCATTCACATGCGATAATACCAACAGAGGTAGAAATTCAACTGGACTTGACTTATAATGAAGAGCCAGTTAAGATTTTGGCATGGGAGGTCAAATAGTTGAGAAACAAAAGTGTAGCCCTTGAGAAAGTGCTATGGCAGAGACATGGAATAGAAGAGGCTACATGGGAGCCCAAAGAGGCTATGAGAAACTAGTATCCCAACCTTTCCACCGGTAAGATTTTCGAGGACGAAAATCCTTAAGGGGGAGAAATGTAACAGCCCGATTTAGGGGCTAGTCAAAATAGTGGTTTTGGAACCACTAATCCGAGGTTGGAGAAAATTATTTTCATGTTATTTTATGAGTTACAGCATGATTATATAAGTGCATAAAAATTTTCATCCTTTAATTTTAGCGATTGCATGCTTAATCGCGAAAAAGGACTAAACCGCATAAAGTGCGCAAGTTTAAAATTTCTAGCTAAGGGTGCAAATTAGCTATGGGATATTAATTGGAGGTCTTTAAAGGCAAATTAGCCCCTTAAATAAAGGTTGGCCAGCCATAGGGGACAAGAAAGTCAAAAAGTTGGTAAGGGAGGTGGATTAGTGGACTAAATTGGGATTTTATATTAAAATAAAGAAAGAAAAGATATCATCTTTTCTTCTTCATTCCTCCACCGAAAAAAACAAGCAAAATAGGGGTTTTAAAGCTCAAAAAATTCAGCAAACTCTTCACCCCACAAGTAAGTGATTTTAATCGTTTTCTTGATCATAATTGTACTTTTGGAACCCCTAAAGCTTAAGCTTTCTAAAGAGGAGACTATTTTGTAAAATGGTGAAGAGTTTAAAGTTTTGCCATGAGAGTTTTTAAGTTGTTTGCTACATTTTTATGGAAGAAAATGGGTCTTAGTTGTTAAATGAACAATTTTTGTGAAAAGTGTTATCATGAAAACACCTAAAAGGACATTTTTGTAAAGGTTGTAAAATATGTAGTAAATATGTGAAATGTTGAGTTTTGATGGTAGTCACAAGAGAAATAAATGTTCGCCTAGGCTCATTAAAGAGAGAAATTTGATTAGAACTGATTTTCGAGCCTAGGGGTAAAAAGGTCATTTTGTAAAAGTATAAGGGCAAAATAGTAATTTTTCCAAACCATGATTTATGAAATGCATTTATTAATGTGATAATTAAATGAGCTAATTTACTATTATAGATCAAGAAGAACCAAAAATTAACCTCAACCGGGGAAAGAACAAAGTATCGGACTAGATCAACAATCTAGCCTATTTTGAAATCGAGGTAAGTTTGTATGTGATAAATTCAACATTTATGCTAGTATGTTTGATATTGTAACGATACATGATATTCTATGAAATTGAGTAATGGTGTTGAATGAGATAGATGATAAAAATTGAGATGTTGAAGTCCCGATAGAACTATAATATATGTGAGATTACTATCATCGAGATATGAGATGGATAATGATAATGTCCCGTGTAAGACCATGTCGAGGACATGGCCTCGGCACCAAATTGAGATCCCGTATAAGACCATATCTGGGATATGGCTTCGGTATTGAATATGAGAATCGTAGAAGACCATATCCGGGATATGGCATCGACACTCAAAAGTGACCCCATGTAAGACCAAATCTGGGATGTGGCATTGCCTTCGTATTTATGTAATGACAATGAATATGCATATTTGAATATCCCTAGTGATTAAGGGGAATAAATAGATAAGCTTGGAGATAGAAACGAGATTTGGCACTAAAGCCATGTGATTGAGTGAATACAGGTACCCGTGAGTAATTCACAAGAAAGGTTTACGATATGTGGCATGATATGTGCTAGATAAGAACAAGTACGAGTAAGTTATGGCAAAGTGCTTAAGACTTTGGATAGTTATCTATTGCCATGGATTGATATCATTGTGAGCTTATTGTTGCTATTTATTTTCATGCAAACTTACTAAGCTTTATGCTTACCCCTCTCATTTCCTTTTTCCTTATAGTATTGCCAAGATAACTCGAGGATCGTGGAACGTCAGAGTTCGAAAATCACATTATCGACATCTCTTTTGTATAGCAAAGTTAGATTTATTTTGAGTATGGCATGTACAAGACTTGGGTATTTTGTTATGTCATATTAGTGAGCCAAAGTGTTGGCTATTTATGTTATCAAATTCATTTTGTAAATGGTCATTTGAAATTGGGCCAACACTTGACAAGTTTATATATATTCATTGATGATGAATCATGAAGTTTATGCTTGTGTGGATGCTTTGATTTGAGTTCTTGGAAGTGCCTTAGGGTCATGAGTTATGGTGAATTGAGTTGGTATAAGGATGATTGTTATGGAGGGTGGCATTTGGCTTGGAATAGCCTTTCTAATGTCCATAGAACGTATTTTATGTACGTCATTGTAAGAGGAATTTAATTTCTGTAGCATGTTTATTTTATGGCAGTTATACTATGACATTCAATAAAAGGATTGTTATTCACATAAATGGTTATTTAATTTGTAATGAATGGATGGAAAACAATCTCTATTTTATCAAACCTAATAACTAATCGATGCTTCAAACTAAAATAGTGAATAAAAAGCTTAAGACTTCCCACTCTAATGAGGGGTACCTATGGCACTTAAGACTTGGTCATATTAACCAATAAAAAATCATTAGACTCGTGAAAGATGGTCCTTTAAGTATGCTTAAGAAAGTTAGTCTTCCACAATGTGAATCTTGCTTGGAAGGAAGTTAGTGTTCCACAATGTAAATCTTGCTTGGAAGGTAAAATGACTAAAAGGTCTTTTAATACGAAAGGTACAAGGGCCAACCAACCATTAGAACTTGTGCACATTGATGTATGTGGTCCCATGAGCATCAGTGCCCGAGAAACCGAGAAAGTAACGATTATTATGTGACTTTCATCGATGACAGTTCTCGATATGGATATGTGTAACTGCCCGTTTTTAGTCAAATTGGAATAGTGGTTTTGAGACCAAAAATTTGAGGTCAAAATATTTATTTTGTTATTATTTTAATATTTACAGCATGATTGAGTGATTGGTGAAAATTTCATTAAGAAATTTTATTGTTTGAATGGTCTATTTGATAAAAAGGACTAAATCGCATAAAGTGTAAATGTGTAAAATGCATGTTCTATTAGTTAAATGTGTCTATTAGCTATGGAACATTAAATTGGAGGTCTTTATGTTGTAAGTAGACCATTAAAATGGTGGGTGGACAACTATGGGCATATATTATGTGCTTTTTATGTTTTATAACTAAGGTTAATTTTGGTATTTAGTTATTAAGTTAAAATAAATAAAAACAAAATCATAAAATGGTGTTCATCTTTCATATACAACCGAAATTGAAATAAGAAGCCATTATTGAGCTCGGTTCGGCCAAAATTATTTTGTCAATTAAAAGTCCGTTTTTGTCCCATTTTTAATGATTTATATGTTTTTGAGATAGTTACAACTAGTACTAGCTAGCCCAGGGACTATTTTGTAAAACTGTTAAAGATTTTGAATGATGCCATTGATGAATATGTGTGTGTTTTGATGTTTGATGATAGATTATGAATATTTTATATGAATTATACAAGTTCTGTTAAGTGATTTTGAGTAAAAATGCAAAATAGGGATTTACTTGTGGAAATGTGAAAATTTGTGGTCAAAATGTGAAATAAATGGAAAATATAGGCTGCTAGGGGTATAATGGTAATTCAGCTAGCATGGGTTTATTTTGAATTTCATTAATATGTGATTTTATGAAATAAAGACTAAATTGTGAAAAATGTGAAAGTTTAGGGGCAAATGTGTAGAATAGCCCTAATGTATAAATTGGACTAAATTTAATAAATGGAAGATTAAATGAGCTAATTTTGATAAAATATAGATCAAACAAAGCAGAATAGAAACTTAGATCGAGGAAAGAACAAGATATTGGATTAGTTGACCGTGTCGTCGTTTTCACATCTGAGGTAAGTTTGTATGTTATACGCATTGTTATAATTATACTTTAAAAGCTTTGATATTGCATAAATCATATATACGAGACTACAATCATGTTTAACGACAATTTGGTTATGTATGGCACTTAGTGTGCGATTCGAGATAGCTTCGGCTATGTATGACACTTCTTGTACGAGATTAAAATAGCTTCAGCTATGTATTGGCACTTAGTGTGCGAGAATTCGAGTATTCGACATCATTCTATTTGGGTATGAGTTTGTTACAGATTGGTTCAGGTATGTATATGAATCATACGAGCTTAAAATCGAAGAAGTTATGAAGTGTGCATATAAGCATATAGTTAAGCATGTGGAATGTTTGTTAGTATTTATGAATTACAAGATAACAAGTTCAAATTGATTATTTGTGTATTTATGATTAGTTGAGTTTATTTCATGCGAGCTTACTAAGCTATAAAGCTTACTTTTTTCGTTTTTCCTATGTTTTGTAGTGTTATCAAAGCTAGCTCGCATTCGAGGATCATCGAAGATCATTTCACACTATCCACCTTTCACTGAGTACCTATGAACTTGGTATTTTAAGTATATGGCATGTATAGGGACTATGGTCATGTTGTTTATGATTTGGTAGTGAGTTTTGCCATTTGAGATGGCTTATAAATGTTTATGTTTTGGTTTGTAAATATAGCCATGAGATTTGGCTTTATTTGGTAAATTTGGTTATGTGCTTATATATGCATATATGGTTGATATTTGAGTTGTTGGACGGATATGTGAATGACATATAATATGTGGTTTGTGGAATTGGCATCATGCTTGTGAATTGGTACAAAATTATGTATGTAGGTAAAGGTTTAACTAGTTGATTGGTATATGTATTTTGGTATGTTTTGGTGGAGTAAAATTTGAGGTATAAGCATATTGGTTGCTAGTATTGAAATCATATGAGTTAGCCTTGATTGTGGATAATTTGGATGTTTATTTATAGTATGGCTTGGTTTCATTTTGGTTGTTTAGGTGAGCATAAGTGTGGGTAGAAAATTGACTTGGTAAATAGCCTATTTTTGCCCACACGGGCAGAGACACGGGCGTGTGTCTTAGCCATGTGTGACACACGGTCATGTTACACGGCCTTATGTCCCCTGGTGTTGAAATTAAAACCAAGTTAGCATGTTTCACACTGCCTCACACACGAGTGTGTGACTTGGCCGTATGGCATAAGTCAGTATACCCTAAAAGATTCACACGGCCTGGTACACGGGCGTGTATGGCCATTTTTAGGGCACACGGGCGTGTATGTTGGCCGTGTGACCCAAGTTAGAGAGCTACACGGGGTTGGACATAGGCTGGGACATGGTCGTGTGCTTCCATTTGAATGTCCACACGGCCTGTGACACGATCGTGTCTAGTGGCCGTGTGCACACGGCCTGGCCACACGGGCATGCGTCCCCTGTTTCGAGAAAAATTTATAAGTGTTGCAAAATTTTTTGAGTTATCAGTTTAGTCCGAAACCACTCCCAATGAATGTTTAGGGCCTCGTAGACTAGTATTAGGGACAAAGTGATTGAGGTTGAATGATGATTGGATGTATTGATTAAATGTAAGAGAAAAGTATGTTTAAATGTGTTGTATGTCTGGTAATACTCCGTAACCCTATTCCAGCGTTGAATACGGGTGAAGGGTGTTACATTTATGTGTATCAGAGCTATGGTTTAGTCGATTATAGGACTAACGTAGCGTGTGTGAGAGTCTAGATATACATGCCATATATAAACTGTGATAGTGTGATGAATCTTGATATTTAAAATGTGTTTTCATATAGTAAATGGATCCTAATCGAGCTATAGCAGATGAGGTTGAAAGTAATGTGCCCGCTCCCACTCAAGGGACAGCGCTGTCTGATTCTAGACCCGTAACGGGCAGCCAGGGAGGAGTGGCTAAAGAAGCCTTCTTCCAAATGATGAATGAGTGGTTCACACAATATAGCCAGACTAACCCGACTGCTCAACAACCTCCACCCCCTCTTAATCCTCAACCAGTTCCGGTAGCTCCTCAAGGTGTCGAGCTTTTAAGATTGAATAAGACTCCAGTTGATAAGATCCGTAAACACGGGGCTGAAGAGTTTAGAGCTAATGTTGATGATGATCCTAAGAGAGCTGAGTTATGGCTTGAAAATAAGATTTGAGTGTTTGATGAGCTTTCTTGCACACCTGTTGAATGTTTAAAATGCGCTATATCACTTCTGAGAGACACCGCGTATCAGTGGTGGAATACATTAGTATCGGCGGTGCCGAGAGAAAGAGTCACCTTGGAGTCCTTTCAGACCGAGTTCCGGAAGAAATACATAAGCCAACATTTTCTGGATCAAAAGCATAAAGAGTTTCTAGAGTTGGAATAAGGTTGGATGACTGTGACTGAGTACAAAAGAGAATTTGTACGGTTGAGCAAGTATGCTCGAGAAAATTTTTCCACCGAAGAAATCATGTACAAGCAATTTGTAGATGGGTTGAATGAATACATTAAACTCCTAGTTGGAATTTTAAAACTAAAGGAATTCGTTGTTTTGGTCGACAGAGCCTGCAAAGCCGAGGAACTTAGAAAAGGAAAGAGAAAGGCTGGTTCAGAAAAAAGAGATTCAAGGAAGAGATCGATGCATAAACCTTATCATTCCTCATTGAAGAAATCCAAAGATTATTTTAATCGATCAATGACTTCAGTAGGATATTCCAATAGAGGTCGTGGAAAGCAATACACCAGTCCTAAAGCTCAAGCCACATCAGTGTCGAATGTTGGTAACATGAAAGACATTAAACCCGAGTGTTAACAATGTGGAAGATGACATTTTGGAGATTGCTGGGCGAAAAATAATAATAGAGCTTGATACAGTTGTGGTTCATGAGATCATTTTATCCGAGATTGTCCTGAGTTAAATGAACAAGATAAATCTTAGAATGCAAGATCAAGCAATACACCTATTAGTGGGATGCCGCCAAGAAATACAGGAAATGTGAGTGGTAATCGTGGTACAATGAGAGATTCTACAGTGAGATTCGAGACCAAAGTACCTACTAGGGCTTACGCTATTTGCGCTCCCGAAGATGCGTCATCACAAGGTTTTCTTATCGGTACATTTTACGATTTTCTGGCTGACTTGATGCTTTTACCATTTGATGAGTTTGATGTGATTCTACGTATGGATTGGTTGACTCTACATGATGCCGTTGTGAACTATAGACGAGAGATTATAGGATTGAAGGGTTAGAATAATGAAATTCTTCGGATTGAATCTGATGAGTCAGGTGGATTGCCTATAGTGATTTCGTCGATGTTGGCTCAGAGATATGTAAGAAAGGGTTCTGACGCGTACCTAGCATATGTTTTAGAAACAAAAGTGTCTGAAAAGAAGATTGAATCGGTGCCTATAGTTTGTGAGTTCCCAGATATGTTTTCGGAAGAATTGCCTGGGTTGCCACTGGTCAGAAAGGTTGAGTTTGCTATTAAACTGGTACCGGGAACATCTCTAATATCTATAGCTCCGTATAGAATGGCTCCGACAGAGCTGAAAGAGTTGAAAGTTTAGTTGCAAGAGTTAATGGATAGAGGCTTTGCACGACCGAGTTTTTCACCCTGGGGTGCTCCAATATTGTTTGTTAAGAAGAAAGGCGGGTAAATGAGAATGTGTATTAATTATCGTTAGTTCAACAAGGTTACAATAAAGAACAAGTATCTGTTGCCGAGAATAGATGATTTGTTTGATTAGTTGAAAGGTGCAACAGTGTTTTCAAATATTGATTTGAGATCTAGTTATTATCAATTGTGAGTTAAAGACTCAGATGTCCTGAAAACTGTGTTCAGAACGAGGTATGGACATTATCAATTCCTTGTTATGCCTTTTGGACTAACTAATGCTCCTGCCATTTTAATGGATTTGATGAATCGGATCTTTAGATTGTATTTAGACAAATTTGTTGTTGTGTTCATTGATGACATTCTAATCTATTCTCGAGATGAGTCTAAGCATGCTGAGCGTTTGTGGATTATGTTGCAGACCTTGAGAGATAAGCAATTGTATGCTAAATTCAGCAAATGTGAGTTTTGGCTCCCGAAAGTTGAATTTTTGGGGCATATTATCTCTACGGATGGTATAAGAGTAGATTCGAGCAATATTTCTGCAGTTATTGACTGGAAACCACTTAGAAATGTACCTAAGGTCAGAAGCTTTCTGGGATTGGCTGGTTACTATCGACGTTTCGTTAAAGGGTTTTCAATGATTGCTACACCGATAACTAGATTGTTATAGAAAGATGTAAAGTTTAAATGGTCTGAAAAATGTCAACAGAGTTTCAATCAATTGAAAGCATTATTGACTGAGGCACCAGTGTTGGTTCAACTGAAATTGGGTAAAGAATTTGTGATTTACAGCGACACGTCATTGAACAGTTTGGGTTGCGTGTTGATGCAAGAGGGAAATGTTATAGCTTATGCCTCCAGATAGTTGAAATCGCATGACAAGAACTATTCGACGCATGATTTAGAGTTGGTCGCTATAGTTTTTGCATTGAAAATTTGGTGTCATCATTTGTACATTGAAAATTGCCACATCTTTACTGATCATAAAAGCTTAAAGTATATAATGACTCAAAAGGATTTGAATTTGCGACAATAGAGATGACTCGAGTTATTAAAAGATTACGAGTTAGTGATTGATTATCACCCGGGAAAAGCGAATGCAGTCGCAGATACTTTGAGTAAAAAATTGTTGTTTACCTTGAGAGAAATGAATACCCAGTTGGCATTATCTGATGATGGTTCCATTTTAGCTGAGTTAAAAGTCAAACTAGTGTTTTTTCAACAAATTTGCGAAGCTCAGAAAGGTGATAGTGAATTGCAAGCTAAAAGAGTGCAATGCAAGTCAACTAGTGATTCAGATTACCAAATTATATCCGATGATTGTTTGATGTTTCAAGATAAAATCTGCGTACCAAAAAATCCGAAGTTGATTCAGAAAATTTTACACGAGGTACATAGTGGTTATTTATCTATTCATCCTAGAAGTACTAACATGTACAATGCTTTGAAACAACTAAATTAGTGGTCGGGTATGAAACGGGGAATTTCTGAATTTGTAGCGAGATGTTTAGTGTGTCAGCAATTTAAAGCTGAACATCAAGTGTCATCGGGTTTCCTTCAGCCTGTGATGATACCAGAGTGGAAATGGGATAGAGTTACGATTGATTTTGTATTGGGGTTGCCTTTGTCTCCGAAAAAGAAAGATGTTATTCGGGTTGTCATTGATTGATTAACGAAATCAGCACATTTCATCTCGGTACATACTGACTATTCACTTGATAGATTTGTTGAATTGTACATTGCTGAAATTGTTAGATTGCACGGGTACCAGTTTCGATTATTTCGGATAGAGATCCGAGATTTACGTCGCCGTTTTGGAAGAAATTGTAATAAGCTTTGGGTACAAAATTGAATTTCAGTACGACTTTTCATCCGTAAACTGATAGTCAGTCTGAGAGAGTAATTCAGATTCTTAAAGATATGCTCCGCTGTTTTATTTTAGAGTTTGAAGGTAACTAGGAGAAATATCTGCCGCTGGTTGAATTTGCGTATAACAACAGCTTTCAATAAAGTATAAACATGGCACCGTACGAAGCTTTGTATGGTCGCAAATGTCGAACTCTATTGTACTTGACCGAGCTTAACGAGAAACAAATTTACGGGGTTGATTTGGTTAGCGAAACTGAAGAGAAAGTGAAAGTAATTCGCAATTGTTTGAAAGTAGGTTCAGATCGTCAAAAATTGTACGCAGATTTGAAACAAAAAGATATTGAATTTCTAATCGGTGACAAAGTGTTTTTGAAAATATCTCTGTGGAAGAAAAATACTTCATTGCAGTCGTAAAGGCAAATTTAGTCCGAGATTCATCGGGTCGTATGAGATCATCCAAAAAATAGGTCCAGTGGCATATCGGCTAGCTTTACCGACTGAGTTAAAGAAGATCCACAATGTTATTCATGTTTCGATGTTGCGTCGATATCGATCAAATCCCTCACATGTGATTTCTCCGTCAGAGATTGAGATTCAACCTAATATATCGTACAACGAAGTACCGATCAGAATTCTAGCTTGAGAGATTAAAGAGTTAAGAAATTAAAGCATAGCTTTAGTGAAAGTTTTGTGACAATGACACGGAGTCGAAGAGGCTACGTGGGAGCCCAAGGAAGCTATGAGAAAATAGTACCCTAACCTATTCACTGGTAAGATTTTTGGGGACGAAAATCACTAAGGGGGAGAGTTGTAACAGCCCTTGTTAATCAAATTAGAACAGTGGTTTCGGGACCACAAATTCGAGGTCAAAATATTTATTTTACTATTAGTTTAATATTTACAACATGATTGAGTGATTGTGTGAAAATTTTGTTAAGAAATTTTATCGTTTGAATGGTCTATTTGATAAAAAGGACTAAATCGCGTAAAGTGTAAAATGCATGTTCTATTAGTTAAATATGTCTATTACCTATGGAACATTAAAGTGAAGGTCCTTATGTTGTAATTAGACCATTAAAATGGTGGGTGGACAATTATGGGCATATATTATGTGATATTCGACATTCTGTTTGGGTATGAGTTTGTTACGGATTGGTTCAGGTATGTATATGAATCATACGAGCTTAAAATCGAAGAAGTTATGAAGTGTGCATATAAGCATATGATTAAGCATGTGGAAGGTTTGTTAGTATTTATGAATGACAAGATAACAAGTTCAAATTGATGATTTGTGTATTTATGATTAGTTGAGTTTATTTCATACAAGCTTACTAAGCTATAAAGCTTACTTTGTTCGTTTTTCCCATGTTTTGTAGTGTTACCAAAGCTAGCTCGCATTCGGGGATCGTCAGAGATCGTTTCACACTGTCCACCTTTCACTCGGTACCTATGAACTTGGTATTTTAAGTATATGGCATGTATAGGGACTATGGTCATGTTGGTTATGATTTGGTAGTGAGGTTTTCCATTTGAGATGGCTTGTAATTGGATATGTTTTGGTTTGTAAATATAGCCATGAGATTTGGCTTAATTTGGTGGATTTAGTTATGTACTTATATATGCATATATGGTTGATATTTGAGTTCTTGGATGGATATGTGAATTACCTATAATATGAGGTTTGTGGAATTGGCATCATGCTTGTGAATTGGTACAAAATGATGCATGTAGGTAAAGGTTTAACTAGTTGATTGGTATATGGGGTTGTCCAGCACACGTTCAAGATAAGGATGCATAGAAGTTGGATGCACGGATAGATTTGTGCATGTTTGTAGGATATCCGAAAGGAATAAATGGTGGATTATTCTACAATCCAAAAGATAATACGATCAAAGTTTCTACTCATGTTATTTTCCTTGAGGAAAGCTACATAGATAACTTTAAGCCTCGAAGTAAAGTGGTACTCAAGGAACTTTTGGGAGTGTAGTACAATAACCAAGTTCAATTATAACACCCCTCACCTGTATTCAACGCTGGAATAGGGTTATGGAGCATTACAAAACATATAATACAATTACACATACATTTCACGTACATTTTCAAATTTCATATAATCATCAATCAACAACATTCATATCGTCCCTTATACGAGCCTACGAGGCCTTAAACATGCATTGAAAGTGGTTCGGGACTAAATCGATAACTCGGGAAATTTTTCAACACTTATAAAATTTTTCTCCCAAAACAGGGGACACACGCCCGTATGACTAGGCTGTGTGTCTCACACGGCCACCAGACACGCCCGTGTCACAGGCCGTGTGGACATTCAAAATGGGAACACATGGTCGTGTCCCAGCCCATGTCCTACCCTATGTCTAAACAAGTGAGCTTACTGACTTGGGTCACATGGCCAACCACATGCCCGTGTGTCTAGCCCGTGTCCCCTTCAAAGTGGCCACACATGCCCGTGTGCTAGGCCATGAGCCAATTAGGGGGTATACTGATTTGTGCCACAAGGCTGATCAGACGCCTGTGTGTGAAACCATGTGGAGAATCTTGACTTCATTTCAATTTCAACACCAGGGGACACACGGCCGTGTAACTTAACCGTGTGTCACACACAGCTGAGACACACGCCCGTGTCTCTGCCCGTGTGGACAAAAATAGGCTATTTACCAAGCCATTTTGCCACCCATTTTACACATACCTAAACAAGCTCAAATGGTACCAAATCATAGTATAAATAACATTCAATTCAGCCATAATCAAGACTAATCCATACCATTTTCAAACTAACATTCAACATGTTTATAACCTCAAACATTGCTCCATCAAATCATACCAATTCAACTAACTATACCTTTACTAAACATACATTATTTTAAACCAATTCACAAACATAATTCACATCTAATATCAACCGTATATTCACATATATGCACATAACCAAAATTCACCAAATTAAGCCAACTCTCATGACTATATTTACAAGCCAAAACTTAAACTTTTACAGTCCAATACAAATGGCTAATATCCATACCAAAAACATAACCAAAAATGAATTAAAATCCCTATGCATGCCATATGACCAAACCATAAGTTCAAAAGTACCAAAGGAAAGATTGGATAGTAGGAAGATGTCTCTGACGATCGCTGAATTCGAGCTAACTTTAAATTCACTATAAAACACGGGAAAAATAAAAATTAAGCTTTATAGCTTAGTAAGCTCATATGAATCAAACTCAACAAATCATATTACAGAAATCAACAACTTGAACTATTTAACATGTAATTCATGGTAACAACAAGCTTTCCATATGCTTAATCATGTACTTATATGCAAATCCATAACTCTTCCAATTGAAGTTTATACTTTCCATGTACATACATGTACAAACTTGTAACCAACTCATACCTGTTCGAAATATTGCCGAATACTCAATATCTCGCCCACTAAGTGCCATTACATAGCCAAATCTATTTTAACCTTGCAAACTAAGTGCCATACATAGCCTAAGCTATCTAGATATCACATACTAAGTAATATACGTAACCGGAGCTATCTCAAATCGCACAGCAAGTGCCATACATAGTCGAAGCTATCTCGATCTCACACACTAAGTGTCAATACATAGCTGAACCTTCGTCGAATATTTTTGTACAATTGTATTCATTAGCAATTCAATATAAAACATTAAATCTCAATTATAATAATGCTTATTAACATACGAACTTACCTCGGATGTGAAAACGGCGAATCTAGTCGATTAGTCGATAACTTTATCTTTTCCCCGATCCAAGTCCGTATTTCACTTTTCTTGATCTAAAAATATTCAAAATTAACTTATTTAATCATCTATTCATTCAATTTAGTCCAAAACACTATTTAAGGCAAATTTGCACTTTTTCCCCTAAACTTTCACATTTTTACAATTTAGTCCTTATTCCATAAAATCACAAATTAGTGAAATTCAAAATGAACCCATGGTAGACGAATTACCATTATACCCCTAGTAGCCCATATTTTTCATTTATTCCATATTCTAACCACAAAATTTCAACATTTCTCAATTTAATCCCTATTTTGCATTTTCACTAAAAATCACTTAATAAAACTTGTAATCCTAATAAAAAAATATTCATAATCTATCATCAAACATCAAAACTCATACATAATCATCAATGGCATCATTCAAAATCTTTAACAGTTTTGTAAATTAGTCCCTGGGCTAGCTAGTACTAGCTGCAACGATCTCAAAAATGTAGAACTCATTAAAAATGAGACTAAAATCATACCTAATTAAGCATAAATGTAGAACTCATTAAAAACTCATTCGTTTTAATTAATTCACATTTAATCACCAATTTACACAATTAACCTTTAATAACTTTAATATTCACATAAATACCAAGCCACTAACTTACACTAACTCCATTTTTGGCTAATTAAGACTTAAGGACCTTTACTTTAAGGATCCATAGCTATTTCACACCTTTAACTACTAGAACACTACTTTTGCACTTTACGTGATTTAGTCCTTTTTCTCAAATTGACCATTTAAATGATAAAATTTCTTAACGAAATTTTCACACAATCATTCAATCATGCTGTAAACATTAAAATAATAATAAAATAAATATTTTGACATTTGATTTGTGGTCCAAAGACCACTATTCTGATTTGACCAAAAACGGGTTGTTACATCAATTCTGAAGAAAATTGTATAAAGACCTACAAACTATCAACAACATAAGGGAATTCATCGTAATGGGAGAGTTTTCAAGAAACCAGAATTCTTCACCTATGATGGTAGTGTTTATAATTTGAAATCCAATCATGAGGATGATGATCCACTAACTTACGAGAAAGCTATGCAGGACGTTGATTCCAAGCTCTAGAAATAGGCCATAGATGCCGAGATGAATTCTATGAAATCCAATACGGTGTGGGAACTTGTAGACTTACCAGTTGAGATTAAACCCATAGGGTATAAGTGGATCTACAAGAAGAAGAAAAATGCAAAAGGGAAAGTGGTAACACACAAAGCTAGACTTGTAGGGAAAGGCTACACATAGAAAGAAGGCATTGATTGCGATGAGACATTCTCTATGATAGCGATGCTGTAACACCCCAAACCTGGTCAAAATGCTACAACCTAATCTGGCATGTCACAGGGAAGAAAACATTTTGGAAGCCGAGTTGTCGCCTTGAGTTGGAAAGAAAACCTTTGTATTTTAAAAAAACCAAGTGTGTACTGAGTGTACTTGTTGAAAACATTTTGAAACTTAGTTTTAAAGAAAATAGAGTTATCTTGCTGTTATTACTTGTTTGCTATTTACCCAATGGTAAAATTTTGGAAATCCTAAAAATTTAACTAGGTTTTGAAAAACGTCCATTTCATAGTTTATTAGGCGTGCCTTTAATGTTTAAACATTATTTTGAGGAAGTTTGAACAAATAATTAATCCCAAAATAAAATCTAAGTGGCCTTATTACATAACTGAAACCCAAACTTAAAATAAAATAAATTCGAAGTAAACATTAAAATAAAACCCGAAATATTGAGCATGGCCACCTTTAGTCCACCCCGGCTCTATATCCGCGATCTAGGAATTATCTGCAAAAAGTAACGGAAGGGGTGAGTCACCGAGACTCAACGTATAAATCCCCATCCAAAAGATTTTAAGCGTTTACACAGATTCATATGCAAATAAGCATGTCATGCAACCCATCCAACCTAGGTATCCATCCGAGTCTCCCAAGTCTACCCCTTGTGGCACCTAGCCACTGGTGGTACCTAACCACTGGTGGTTCCAAACCACTGGTGACCGAAGTCATAAATAATCATGAGTGAGGCCAACCCACTTGTGGTACCTAACCACTGGTGACGATCCCGTATATTGATATGTGGGGCCAACTCACTGTGGTACCAAACCACTGGGACGAGTCACAAAAATAATCATATGTGGTACCTAACCACTGGTGGTTCTAAACCACTGAGACTTAGTCACAAATTAATAATATCTGGCGCCAACCCACGTGTGGTAGCTAACCACTGGTGATAGTCTGATAATCATACCTTCCCCCTCCTCTCAGCATACCCATTTTCATTTACATGCTTTGCAATACAAGAATGATATGACATAGCACATGCCTACTAATCTGCTCAGATGCCGGCCCACAACCTGGTGGCCAATCCCAAACCGCTGACACTGGCCGTTTCTTAAACTTAGGGGCTGGGTTTACAGATCCAACCCCTCCAATCGCTTGGCTGGCATTAGAGTCCATGAACACACCTTGATCACTAAAAGAATTAAAGTAGAGAAATCGAATCAGAGGAAACCAACACTTAGAGCTAAGACCCTTACCTAGATCGACAAATCTCAAAGCTTCAGGCTCGATTCACAAACCAAACGAATCCCGAGAGTCCAAAAGAAAGCATCACCACCCCACCTACATTCGGCCAAGCAACAAATAAAATAGGACTACTGCCTTCGGCACTCAAATGTAAGAAAAATGATTGAAATGAAAGAAGACCCTTACCACCACCACTAGAGAAATCGATTGAGAGTGATGACAGACCAATAGCAGCGATCCACTGCAACTAGGAGTCAAAAGAGAAGATCTGAGTGCCAAGGAATTTCGGCCTACAAATAAATAAGAGCCACACAAAACAGATGGCAAGTTCGGCTTTTCTTTCTATAGAAAATGAAAGAGAAAAGAGAAAAGAGATGAGAGAGAGTTAGGGAGATTCGGCCAAAGTACTAAGAACTTACCCAAATGCCGAAGTTGTTCCACTATGCAAAGAAAAAGATGAAAAAGAAAGGTGCTCATTAACAGGTGATATTGGGCTTAAGTGCTAAAAGAGAAGTGAGGAGAGTAGTAGAGTTTTCGGCAAAGGTTGAGGCTTCAGCATTTTTCGACTAACAAGAAACGAAAGAGATGCAAAGAAGAAATGGGAAATGGAGTTTCAGGTTTCGGTTCTTGAGGAGATTGAGAGAGAACGTAAAAGAGAAACCAAAATGAAAGGAGGGTTCGGCTTTGATGTTATTGGCAAAAGAAATGAACAAAAATGATGAGTAAAGAGCAATGCAGGTTTCAGCCAAACACTAAAAAGCAGAAAAGAAGAAGAAGCTTAGGAGACTATTCGGTTTTGGGTAATTGAGAGAAAAGAAAGAGTGCAAAGTGTGGTTTCGGCACAAAAGAAAATGAGAGGAAAAGACCCTAAAGGCTCCCTATCTAGCCGAATATTCAACACTTCCCAAAGGCTTACACCAACATTCAGCCACCCGCTAGACCAGCACCCAAAAACCGAATGCCCAAACCCCTTCTAACTCCTTTCAAATTCGGCTAACCCTCTCCCCTCTTCAATCCCTTCTTTTCCTCCTTACTTTTCTCCTGATCATACATGCAAACAAGTTTGAATATTTCAAACTCCTAAAATTTCTCTCCACCATCTGTTCAAAACTTTTGACTCAATCCACTTCCCCTTTTCAAGCATCCCAGCCGAACTCCACCTTTGCTCCTCCTGACGCCAAAAGAATTTTCAAAATGAGAATGCCGTGACTTGAACCTGCTCCCACAAACTCCCTTGTGGCGTCACCTCCTCATCCCTCTAAGTGGCTCCTCCTTGCCAGTTTGCCAAGGCACTTCTTTGTGTCATCCAACACAAACAATTTCCCTTAAGGCCCAACTTAGCTAGCTCCCCCTCAAAGTGCTCAATCAGCAAATTTTCTCCAAGACTTAGGCTTAACCCTAACTCCTTCCTGACCCTAAAGTACCCTAAACTAGCATGTCAAGCATGGTATTCACATACAACCACATAAAATGCAAAGGCCCTTATCCAGGATGTTACAGTTCTACGCCCTTAAAAATTAATTTTGGCCTCGAAATTACCTGGTCAAAAGAGTTAAGGGTATTGCTGCCGCATCACATCCTCTGGCTCCCACGTGGCTTCTTCTGATCCATGATTCCGCCATAGCACCTTCACCAAAGGAACTGATTTCCTACGCAATACTTTGACATCCCGTTCTAGGATCTGCACTGGTTCCTCCTCAAAAGACAAGTCTGGGCTCACTTCAATTTCTTCTACTGGCGCAACATGAGACGGATCCGAACGATAGTGTCTAAGCATAGAAACATGAAACACGTTATGGATCTGACTCAATTCTGATGGTAACTCGAGTTGATAAGCTACTGGTCCCACACGCTTCAACACCCGATAAGGCCCGATAAACCTGGGGCTCAGCTTGCCCTTCCGACCAAATCTCAGCACCTTCTTCCACAGTGACACTTTCAAGAAAACCTTGTCACCCACGGCAAATTCTATATCCTTCCGCTTAAGATCAGCATAGGACTTCTCCCTGTCCAAAGCTTTCTTCAGACGAGCTAGAATCAGCTTAACCTTATCTTCCGTTTCAGTAATCAACTCTGGACCCAATAATTGCCATTCACCCAACTCTGTCCAACACGTAGGGGTACGACACTTCCGCCCATATAACGCTTCATATGGTGCCATCTGAATACTTGCTTGGTAATTATTGTTATACGTGAACTCTGGCAACGGTAATAATTCTTCCCAACTACCTCTGAAATCCAAGACATAGCCCCTTAACATATCCTCTAAAATCTGAATGACTCTCTCCGACTGCCCATCTGACTGTGGATGAAACGTCGTACTGAAATCCAACCTTGTACCCAATGCCTGATGCAACACCTTCTAGAATCTTGACGTAAATCTAGGATCTCTGTCTAAAATGATCGACACTGGCACCCCATGCAACCTCACAATCTCCGCTATGTATAATCTAGCTAACTTCTGAAGTGAGTAATCCACACGCACAGGTATGAAATGAGCAGACTTTGTCAGACGATCAACAATTACCCAGATCGAATCCTTCTTAGTAGGCGTAAGGGGTAGCCCACTGACAAAATCCATTGTAATCCTTTCCCATTTCCACTGCAGAATCTTCACCGGTTGCAACAATCCCGAGGGTAACTGATGCTCTGCCTTTACCTGTTGACACGTCAAACACTTGCCCACAAATTCAGTTACCTCTCGCTTTAGACCCAGCCACCAAAACTGCTCCAGCAACCCCGGTACATCTTACTACCTCCAGGATGCGTAGCGTATGGACTGCTATGTGCCTCCTGAAGAATCTTCTGCCTTAACTCTACATCTTTTGGCATGCAAACATTCCCCTGGAAACATAACACTCCATCGTTGCTCAAGCTATACCCCTTCAATCCACCATTCTGCACTTGTAAACATCGAGCACTTAAGACTTCATCCACTAGCTGTTTCTCCTTAACCTGGTTTACCCATGTCGGTTTCACATACAGTTCTGCTAACAGACTCCCGTCATCATACAGACTAAGGTGGGCAAACATTGCTCTTAAGTCTGCTACCACCTTGTGGCTCAACGCGTCAGCCACCACGTTAGCCTTACCCGGATGGTACTCAATCGAGTAACCATAATCCTTCAACAACTTGATCCACCTCCGCTGCCTTAAATTCAACTCCTTCTGAGTAAGGAGGTATTTCAAACTCTTATGATCCGTGTACACAATAGACTTCTCCACCACTGCAGCCAACTCCAGATCATGCGTCGGGTAATTCACTTCGTGAGGTCTCAATTGTCGAGAAGCATACGCCACTACTTTCACCTCTTTCATCAGCACACAACCTAGACCAGTACGCGACGCATCAGAGTAGACCGTAAACTCTTTCTCTGCTTCAGGATGAATCAAAATCGGAGCTTCTGTCAGAATCCTCTTTAACATCTCAAAACTTTCTTGTTGTTTGTTTGACCACACAAACAGAACCCCTTTCCTTAGCAACTTGGTTAACGGCGCTGCAATCAAAGAAAACCCTTCTACAAACCTTCAGTAATACCCCCTAAACCCAGAAAACTCCAACTCTCCACCACAGACATAGGTGGTTTCCAGTCTAACACAGCTTCAATCTTTCGAGGGTCCACTCTAATCCCCTCTGCTGACACCACATGACCCAAGAAGGTAACTTCCCTTAGCCAGAACTCACAGTTACTAAACTTTGCGAATAACTACTTTTCTCTCAAAATTTGTAAAACCATACAAAGATATGCATCATGCTCCTCCTCGGACTTCTAGTACACCAGTATATCATCTATAAACACTACGACGAACCGATCCAAATACTGTTGAAAAACCCGATTCATCATATCCATAAATGCTGCTGGTGCGCTGATCAATCCAAACTGCATCACCAAAAATTCATAGTGACCGTAACGAGTACGAAACGCCGTCTTATGAATATCCGCCTCCTTGACCTTAAGTTGATGGTATCCTGACCTCAGATCTATCTTAGAGAAGACTGATGCTCCCTTAAGTTGGTCGAACAGGTCGTCTATCCTTGGCAACGGATACTTATTCTTAATCGTCAACTTATTCACCTGACGGTAATCTGTACACATTCGTATCGATCCGTCTTTCTTCTTAACAAAAAGCACGGGTGCTCCCAATGAGACACACTCGACCAGATAAAACCCCGGTCTAACAACTCCTGAATCTGCACTTTCAACTCCACTAACTCCTTTAGCGCCATTCTATATGGGGCAATAGACACTGGCGCAGTTCCAGGTAGCAGGTCAATACCAAACTCAACCTCACGATCTGGAGGCAAACCCGGAAGCTCTTCTGGGAAGACCTCAGAGAACTCCTTCACCGTTCGGACATCCCCCACAGTTGATTCATTAACCTCCAAGGCACAAACATAAGCCACAAACACCTTACATCCTTTTCTCACCATTTTCTAGGCCTTCAAAGTGGATACCACATTAGATAGGTAGTTCCTCCTCTCACCTATCATCACCACCTCTTCACCCTCGACAGCTCTCAGCACCATGCGCTTGGCTGCACAGTCCAAACTCGCTTGATACCTTACTAACCAATCCATACCCAAGTTCAAATCGTACTTCCCAAATGGCAGTTCCATCAGATCAGCCGAAAACACTACCCCTTGAAGTTCTAGAGGTACATCCTTATACAGTTTGTTCACTACTACTTAGTGTCCTAGAGGGCTAATTACAGTCATCTCCCTAGAAGAAGTCTCATAGGCTAAGTTCAGATTTCCCGCTATACTAGTAGCAACATAAGAGTGCGTTGAACCAACATCAATCAAAGCAGCATAAGGCAACCAATAAATTAAGAACGTACCGGTTATGACGTCTGGTGCGTCGCCCTCATCTCGACGCCTCGCTGCATAGACCAAACCAGGCTGTCTTGCATCAGCATTTCCAGCACCCTTACCCGGTGCTCTACGGCCTCGTCCGTTACCGTTACCACCCTTGGCTAAACCTCGACCCCTCTGCGGTTGCTGACCATCTCTCCTGAATGGTGTATGTCCTTGACCCTCAAACTGCATCCTAGCTGGCCTCCGCAGACAATCCCATATCCGGTGATCCATCGACCCACACTCAAAGCATCCTCTGTTACCTGTCCAACACTCCCCCGAATGAGACTTCCCACATCGAGCACATCGTGGTGGCCATTGAGTAGCAGTAGCAGGCTTTGCAGCTTAACTCGGCCCTCCAAATCTAGCCCTTTTCTGAGAACTCCCAGCAAATCCTGATGGCTCAGAACTCCTTTTATTCCAATTTCTGTCCTAATTCTGTTTCACAGAATGCTTCACCTCCTCAGCTATCTTGGCCTTCTCCACGAGGACAGCAAACTCCCTCTCTCGCTGTGGAGCAATCAACACCCGCAGCTCATCCCTTAGCCAGTCCTCAAACCTAACACAGCGCTCATGTTCCGTAGCCACGATACCCCGAGCATAACGGCTTAACCGCAAGAATTCCGCCTCATAATCAGATACTGACTTACTCCCCTGAACCAAATTCAGAAATGCCTTACGCTGCGCATCTATATAACTAGACTCGACGTACTTCCTTTGATAAGCCGCCTTGAAGAAATCCCAGGTAATATTATCAGCCATCGCACCATCCCTGACCGTGAGCCACCACTAATAGGACTCATCCCGAAGAAGAGACACTACCCCTTTTAACTTCTCCTCAGTCGTGAAATCTAGATCATCAATTATGCGCTCCGTCGCCTCTAACCAGTACTCAGTTGTGTTGGGAGCTACACCACAAACACCCCTAAATACCTTCGCTCCATTAGCTCGGAGTCGTTCCGACACAAATTTTCGAGCCCGCACTCCACGCCGCGCTTCAAAGAACTCTCTAGGACCCGCAAAGATCGCTCGAGACACCGCGTCATCACCTCCCGTTTGATTATAAAACTCTGTGCCTACTGCCGGTGACGATGGCACCTCATTCTCTGACTCATGACCAGACCCTACTGGTTTCGACACAATAATCCTACCCCTACCACGACCACGCACATTACGCCCGCGTCCTCGAGTGCTCATAACTACCGTTCACGACTTTAATCTGGTTTAATAATTTTATGAGTTAGCTTTCTTTCACTGTTTATTACGGCATATCTTATGAGCAATTTATTAGAGTAGTTATTCTCGCAAGTTCACACAGTCCTATAGGCTTCAGTCTCTAAAGTATAAGTTCCAACTACTAACATTCATACAAATATTTAAACCATATAAACAGCAGTTAAGAGACTTACCGTCACGGATCGGTGCAGGAGACTCAGGTGCCATGCTTCCCACCACATGTTTCTCATTCAAACCATTTTGCAAACCCCTTTTTTTGAAAAACAATTTGGGTCTAATGCCCACAACTGAGCTTTTGAACCAGGCTCTGATACCAGAATTGTAACACCCTAAACCCAGTCAAAACGCTACGACCGAATCTGACATGTCACAAGGAAGAAAACATTTTGGAATCTGACACGTCCTTTGTATTTTAAAAAAACCGAGTGTGTACGGAGTGTACTTGTTGAAAACATTTTAAAACTTAGTTTTAAAGAAAATAGAGTTGTCTTGTTGTTTTTACTTGTTTGCTATTTACCCAATGGTAAAATTTTGGAAATCCCAGAAATTTAACTAGGTTTTGAAAAACGTCAATTTCATTGTTTATTAGGCGTGCCTTTAATGTTTAAACAACATTTTGAGGAAGTTTGAACAAATAATTAATCCCAAAATAAAATCTAAGTGGCCTTATTACATAACTGAAACCCAAACTTAAAATAAAATAAATTCGAAGTAAACATTAAAATAAAACCCAAAATATTGAGCATGGCCACCTTGAGTCCACCCCAGCTCCATATCCGCGATCTAGGAATTATCTGCAAAAAGTAACGGAAGGGGTGAGCCACCGAGACTCAGCGTATAAATCCCCATCGAAAAGATTTTAAGCGCTTACACAGATTCATATGCAAATAAGCATGTCATGCAACCCATCCAACCTAGGTATCCATCCGAGTCTCCCAAGTCTACCCCTTGTGGCACCTAGCCACTGGTGGTACCTAACCACTAGTGGCTCCAAACCACTGGTGACCGAAGTCATAAATAATCATGTGTGGGGCCAACCCACTTGTGGTACCTAACCACTAGTAACGATCCCGTATATTGATATGTGGGGCCAACCCACTGTGGTACCAAACCGCTGGGACGAGTCACAAAAATAATCATATGTGGTCCCTAACCACTGGTGGTTCCAAACCACTGAGACTTAGTCACAAATTAATAATATGTGGGGCCAACCCACGTGTGGTACCTAACCACTGGTGACAGTCTGATAATCATACCTTCCCCCTCCTCTCAGCATACCCATTTCCATGTACATGCTTTGCAATACAATATGGTCATACTTAACATTAAGAATGATATGACATAGGACATGCAGGTTTTAACATAGGCAAATAACGTTAGCCATTCAAATGAACTTACCCGGAGTCCTTGCTTTTACCCGCTAGGGTAACTTATTGATTTCCACTATCACTTCAGCTTTTGACAACACACAAAATAATAGCAAATTAACATATGAAGTGTGTAAAAGTTACACACCTGATTACTCGTAATACCACGTTCTCTACGTCGACACTATCATTAATAGACACCACTGCTATCTGCCTACTACTCTGCTCAGATGCCAGCCCACAACCTGGTGCCCAATCCCGAACCGTTGACACTACCCGTTTCCTAAACTTAGGGGTTGGGTTTACAAATCCAACCCCTCCTATCACTTGGCCGGTATTAGAGTCCATGAACAGACCTTGATCACTAAACGGATTAAAGCAGAGAAATTGAATCACAGGAAACCAACACTTAGAGCTAAGACCCCTACCTAGTCGACAAATCTCAAAGCTTCAGGCTCGATTCACAAACCAAACGAATCCCGAGAGTCCAAAAGAAAGCATCACCACCCCACCTACATTCGGCCAAGCAACAAATAAAATAGGACTACTGCCTTCGGCACTCAAATGTAAGAAAAATGATTGAAATGAAAGAAGACCCTTACCACCACCACTAGAGAAATCGATTGAGAGTGATGACAGACCAATACCAGCGATCCACTGCAACTAGGAGTCAAAAGAGAAGATCTGAGTGCCAAGGAATTTCGGCCTACAAATAAATAAGAGCCACACAAAATAGATGGCAAGTTCGGCTTTTCTTTCTATAAAAAATGAAAGAGAAAAGGGAAAAGAGATGAGAGAGAGTTAGGGAGATTCGACCAAAGTACTAAGAACTTACCCAAATGCCGAAGTTGTTCCACTATGCAAAGAAAAAGATGAAAAAAGAAAGGTGCTCATTAACAGGTGATATTCGACTTAAGTGCTAAAAGAGAAGTGATGGGAGTAGTAGAGTTTTCGGCAAAGGTTGAGGCTTCAGCAGGTTTCGACTAACAAGAAATGAAAGAGATGCAAAGAAGAAATGGGAAATGGAGTTTGAGGTTTCGATTCTTGAGGAGATTGAGAGAAAATGCAAAAGAGAAAACCAAAATAAAAGGAGGGTTCGGCTTTGATGTTATTGGCAAAAGAAATGAACGAAAATGATGAGTAAAGAGCAATGCAGGTTTCAGCTAAACACCAAAAAGCAGAAAAGAAGAAGAAGCTTAGGAGACTATTCGGTTTTGGGTAATTGAGAGAAAAGAAAGAGTGCAAAGTGTTGTTTCGGCACAAAAGAAAATGAGAGGAAAAGACCCTAAAGGCTCCCTATCTAGCCTAATATTCAACACTTCCCAAAGGATTACACCAACATTCGGCGACCCCCTAGACTAGCACCCAAAAACCAAATGCCCAAACCCCTTTTAACTCCTTTCAAATTCGGCTAACCCTCTTCCCTCTTCAATCCCTTCTTTTCCACCTTACTTTTCTCCTGATCACACATTCAAACAAGTTTGAATATTTCAAACTCCTAAAATTTCTCTCCACCATCTCTTCAAAACTTTTGACTCAATGCACTTCCCCTTTTCAAGCATCCCAGCCGAACTCCACCTCTGCTCCTCCTGACGCCAAAAGAATTCTCAAAATGAGAATGCTGTGACTTGAATCTGCTCCCACAAGCTCCCTTGCAGCGTCACATCCTCATCCCTCTAAGTGGCACCTCCTTGCCAGTTTGCCAAGGCACTTCTTTGTGTCATCCAACACAAACAATTTCCCTTAAGGCCCAACTCAGCTAGCTCCCCCTCAAAGTGCTCAATCAGCAAATTTTCACCAAGACTCAGGCTTACCCTAACTCCTTCTTGACCCTAAAGTACCCTAAACTAGCATGTCAAGCATGGTATTCACATACAACCACATAAAATGCAAAAGCCCTGATCCAGGATGTTACACATGCTCAAGTCTATCTACATAATCTTATCCATTATCGCTGCTCTCGATTACGAGATCTGTCAAATGGATGTCAAGACAACAATCTTGAATGGCTATCTTGATGAGACCATTTACATGGCTCAACCCACTGATTATGTTGTTAAAGGAAAGAAGCAGAAAATTTGCAAACTGCTAAGATCCATTTATGGACTTTAGTAGGCGTCCTGCTTATGGAATAAAAGATTTGATCAAATGATCAAGACTTTTGAATTTGAGCAAAATGTTGGTGGACCTTGTGTTTATAAATGCATAAAGAAAACAAAAAGGTAGTCTTCCTCATTTTGTATGTTGATAATATTCTACTTATCGAAAATGATGTAATAGAATTTTCATCGGTTAAATTGTGGGTAGCTCAAAATTTTAGCATGAAGGACTTGGGTGAAGCTAGTTATATTCTTGGAATTTGAATTATTAGGGATTGAAAGAATAAAATGATAGCTCTATCTCAAGTTTCATATATCAATAAGGTACTGGGAAGTTTTGCAATGATCGATGCAAAGCCAAACGTTCACCCGTGTAACAGCCCGATTTAGGGGCTAGCCAGAATAGTGGTTTCGGAACCAATAATCTGAGGTCAGAGAAAATTATTTTCATGTTATTTTATGAGTTACAGCATGATCGTATAAATGCATGAAAACTATGGTGCTTTAATTTTAGCGATTTCATGCTTAATCGCGAAAAAGGACTAAATCGCATAAAGTGCAAAAGTTTAAAATTCCAAGCTAAAGGTGCCAAATAACTATGGATTATTAATTGGAGGTCTTTAAAGGGAAATTAACCTCTTAAATAAAGGTTGGTCGGCCACAGGGGACAAGAAAGTTAAAAATTTGGTCAAGTAGGTAGACTAAATTGGATTTTATATTAAAATAAAGAAAGAAAAGATATCATCTTTTCTTCTTCATTCCTCCACCGAAAAACACAAGAAAAATAGGGGTTTTAAAGCTCAAAAATTTTAGCAAACCCTTCTCCCTACAAGTAAGTGATTTTAACGGTTTTTATTTATGATAGTTGTACTTTTGGAACCCCTAAAGCTTACGCTTTCTAAAGAGGGGACTATTTTGTAAAATGGTGAAGAGTTTAGAGTTTTTCCATGAGAGATTTTAAGTTGTTTGCTGCATTTTTATAGAATAAAATGGGTCTTAGTTGTTAAATGAACAACTTTTGTGAAATGTGTTACCATGAAAACACCTAAAAGGACCTTTTTGTAAGGGTTGTAAAATATGTAGTAAATGTGTGAAATGTTGAGTTTTGATGGTAGTCATAAGAGAAATAAATGTTCACCTAGTGTAACATCCCAAAATTAGGGGTTGTGGTTTTTACTTAATTTCATGTTGTGCTTGATCGGCTAGCTATTTGATGTGTTTGAGGGTTCTAATGAGGCCTGGGTTCGAGCCTGGGCTTTGTAAAAATTTTAGTTTTTGGCCCTTAAGTGGAGAGGGTTGTGGGCAGTAGGACTTAAATATATTTGTGTGCATTTAAGAGTCACAAGTTGAGCATGTGGCTTGGTGGTGCAGTGTCAATTGGAGATCAAGGAAGGGAGGGGTTCGAATCCCACAAAGTGCAATTAAAAGCTTTTATTTTATGGCTTGAGAGTGGAAGAGGTAGAGTTTGGATCAAACTCCACAGAGGAGGTTGAAGACTTGGTCAACAAGTTTGAATAGGAGGTTAGGAGTGAGTTAAGGAGAAGATAGTGGAGAAAATCAAGGGATGGATGTGTGTGGGAGTGTTGTCTGAATGTGGGGAAGGTTGTGATAGGGAATTTTGGCCAAGGGTGGTCATTTGGGAGTGCATATTCGGTTTTGAGAGGGGAGAGTGCTGAATTTTCTCTGGATTTCTTTTAGGAGTATTTGCATTTTGGTATTTTCTCTAGCATTTTGGGTCTTTTCCTTCTCAATTCACCTTTGCCGGATTCTCAGTTCCTTTCTTTCTCTTCTCACTCTATGGTTCAAGTCTTCCTCTTTTCCTTCTCTTTTGCCACTTACCGATTGGTAGGCTCCCCTCTTGTAATTCCTCTTGTTTGTTTCATCTTTACTTTGCTGCCAAATCTCTTTTCCTCCTTCGGTTCTTCTTTGGCCAAATGTAACAACTTCTTTTCCTCTTATTTCTTTCCCTCTCTTTGCAAGCTAGCTAATTCTGTGGGCCGAATCTATTTCCGTGCTTTGTTCTAACCTTCCTGAATCTCTTCGAAATTGCGGTAAGTGGGTACTCTAGCCGAATCTTGGTCGGTTTCTCTTCTATACTTGGTTCTATATTTCGCAAGCCGAAAGGTTGTTTCTCTAGTTACCTTGGAGTAACGTTCTAACATGTTCTTTGTCGCTAGGGACTCGTTTCCTTAATCAAGAGGTGTAGGCCAAATACTCCCCCATTGCAAGGAGTCTTTCATTCTCTGGCAAGTAAAGTCAGTAGGTAAAGTATTTTGATATTTTGGATGTAATATCTCAGGTTAGGGGTTATTTTGTTGTTGCATGATATTGCATGTGTTTGGCTTGTCTTGTTGTTGTTTGTGTAGTGTCGGGGCTTAGCTGTAGGCTAGGAGTATGCCTGAGTGAATGGGAAAATTTTTGTTTTTGGGTGTTAAGTCAGGGGAGCTGTTGGAGCTGAGGGTTGTGTATTTTATTTGGTGTTTTTAGCTCAACAAGTGAGCTAGTAGAGTGGCATAGTGTGCGCCACTTGGAGTTTGTGTTTGGCGTCATATGCAGGAGGGGGAGGTCCTGAGTTCAAGTTGCAGGATGCTCACTTTTTGGATCCCATTTTGACGCCAAGGTGGTTGGGCATGGACCAAGTCAAACGTTTGAATGGTGGGTGGAGAGCAAATTGTGGAGGAAGACTTGTTCAACTAATTTGAATGTGTGGTGTGGAGAGTTTGGGGGGATGTGGCCGAATATTGAGGAGTGGTTGAGGTGTTGGCCGAAACTTGGAGGCTTCATGGGGAAGTGGACGGCTTTGGGTTGGTAAGGGGAGGAGTGTGCCGAAAATGCTTTTGGGCATTTTGGTGTTAATCTTGGTCAATTCGTAAAAGCCAAACTTTCTCCTTTTTGTCAAGATTGTTAGCCGAAAGTCAAGAGAGTTCTTTGTGACCAAATCTCCAAGTAAGTCTTTCATCCTCCTCTTGAAACCGAAAGTGTATGCACACACCTTAGCCGAAACTAACCTCTCCTCTTCTCAAACTTTTACTTTCTTTTTCAAACCGTATATACCTTTCTCCCCTTTGTTCTATTTTTTGTTGTTTAGCCGAATATCAACTCCATATCTCTCCATCTTTCCCTTGTGTTGCTAAAATTTTCTCTTTCATCTATTCTCATTTTGGCCGAATATCAACCCCTTTTCTATCCATTTTTCTCTTGTGTTCTCTTCTTTTGAGTGAAACCGAATCCTCTTGTAAAAAGGTGTTAGCCGAATCTCCCTTCTCCTAGTGGTTGTAGTGGCCGAATACAAGTGGAGTGTTGGGGGTCTTGCTTCAATCGTTTGGGTGTTGGTAAGTGCTAGGCCGAATGGCCAATCTTCCTTTGTGTTGTATCGTTTGGATTTGGTTGAAAAGGGACGTTGGGTTCGGTGGAAAGGAGTTAATCTTGTGTTAATCTTTCATTATAGGTCTTTCGGATTTTGGATACAATCAAGTGGAGCCTTCGTTCTTGGATTAACCGTTTGGTAAAGGTGGTAAGTATTGGGTTGATTAGTTCACTTGGTTGCTTCCGTTAAGATATGTGACAAAGGATTAACCATTCTCTTTTAAAGTGTAGCCGATTGTTGATTAAAGAAGGAACCATTGTGGTTCGGGTTTGGTAGGAAACCAAACGTGTTCAAGGTAAGGGTTCAAACATTAACCCTTTTGGGTTTCTCTATGTTGGCTGAATGGTCTTAGTGACTAACTCCTTTTTGGCCGATTATAGGAGCAAGGCCATCAAAGGGACTTAGGTCGTTTTGTTGGAATTTTTAGACTCGTAGATACCAGGTGTGTAAACTAACACACTTCTATTTAGTAATGTGATTGATAACCTTGTTGTAATTAATGAAACAGTGATCATGAGTATGATACCCTATTGGGGATAACCTTGGACTCGGGAAGTCAGTAATATTATGAGCTTACTGATGAATGATATGGTACCTTGATTATGAATGTATGTGATATGGGATATGATGTTAAATATGTTAGCATGATGTGTATGACTTGTATGATATGCATGATCACATGAGTATGACATGTTGGGTGATTTGAGAGGAGGGGGAATTGATATCCGTGTCTTTGGGACACAGTGACTTTGGGTCACCAGAGGTTTGGCACCTCCAGTGGTTTGGTACCACAGTGATATTTTGTGACTTTGGGTCACCAGAGGTTTGGCACCTCAGCGTCTCGTCCCAGTGGCTTAGTACCACGGTGGGTTGGCCCCACAGTTGATTATTCGGGATTGACGCCAGTGATTTGGTATCACACGATGGGTTGGCCCCATCACTCGATTATCGTGACTACGGTCACCAAAGTGGTTTGGTACCACATTGTGTCTTTGGGACACCGAGGTTTGGCACCTCATTGCGCGACTCGCCCCCGTGGTTTGGCACCACCGTGGGTTGACCCCACTTGAGAGATACGGGATTGTCGCTAGTGATTTGGTATCACGCGATGGGTTGGCCCCATCATCGGATTATTCGTGACTTTGGGTCACCAGTGGTTTGGCACCACACTTATGGATATCGTGACTTTGGGTCACGGTGGTTTGGCACCACCGGTGGTTTGGTACCACACGGGGGTAGAAAAGGAGATACGGATGGTTAGGACCGAGTTGCATTAATTGTGTTACTATGTATGATGTGTGTTAGCATGTTGTTATTGGGAGCGGGATTTATACATCGAGTCATTCGACTCACCCTCTCCTTTGACTTTTCGGTGATACTTAGACGCGGACATGGAGTAGGATGGACTCTGGTGCTCATGCCATTTGAATAAAAAGTTTTACTCAGACATTACATTTTGGGTACTTTAGTTATTTACTTTCAGTTGGGTTTAATTTCGGATTTGTAAAAGGCCTTTAAATTATGCCTTATGATGTTTTGCTTTAAGTTAGATTTCAATATGCTTAATTAAATAATTGGGTTAATTTGCTAAAACTTGATATGACAACGATTTCAAAATTTTAACGATATGTTTTCAACTATACCATCGGGTATCACACGGATTTTATAAAGAAGTGGAAATCAATCGTCTTCAAACTTGAAATCAAATTTTTACTTAGTCTAAATGTTTTAGTAACGATATTAAACAACTTGTTTTCCAAACGGAATTGAGTTTTATCAAATCTATTTAATGCAAACTCGTAACTTTCAAACACGTTTTTCCCCGTAACATACCAGATTCGGTCGTGGTGTTTGGACCGGGTTTGGGGTGTTACAATTGTGGTATCAGAGCCAAGTTCAAAAGCTCGGCTGTGGGCCTGAGGCCCAAATTGTTTTCAAAAGTTCGTTTTAAGTGTTTTGGGGTTGAATACATGGTTTACAAGGCATGGCACCGAGTCTCCGGCACCAGTTCGCCCAGGTAAGTAGTCTAAACTCTTTTGTGAATCATTAATTGTAGAAGGGTATGTGGTATGGAACGTAGATAGATTTATAGGACTTGAACCCTAGGATTAGATTACTCAAACACTCAAACCAAAACATAAGACTTAAAGAACTAAACCAATCTATGACTCACCATCGAGTTAGGGTGTGGTAACCTCTCAGACGCATGTCTCAGGAGAGGATCCGGGAAGAGCTTGGTATTTAAGCATCCTCGTGACTCACCTCCTCTTCGCAGTATCCCACTGGTGCGTAGCTTTGGTTCACCCCACGACCAAGAAGGCTCATCATAAGCTTAACCTAATGACTAAAACCCGGAAGGGAATTAGCCATATTTTCGAAAAAGAATGAAACAACAACCCCAATGTTTTCAAACTATTGCAATAAACTCTTTCAAAACCAAGAATGTCATTTTTACAACAATTTTCTCGAAAAACCTGATTTGTGGGAAATTACAAAAATGCCCTTAGGGGTAAATTTACTAAAATGCCCTCGGTTCATAAAATATCAACCCAATGATTTTGCTCAAAATTTCAATGATGTTACAAACTTCAAAAACCTCTTTGCAAAATATCAATCGAAAATTTTGATTTTGGGAAATTTACGAAAACGCCCTCAGTTTGTGAAAATTTCTAAAATACCCCTGGTTTCCAAAACGAAGTATTTTACAAAGTTTTCAGAAAACATTCTCCAATTTTGAAAATTTCAAGTGACCGGTTTTACGAAAGTTTTAAAATATTCTTTATTACAAAATACCCTTGTAGGAAAAATGATGGAAATACCCTTGGGTTAGAAATGGGCAGCAATGTCCGAAGAGTGAGTAGGTATGGAAAGGGTTAAGGAATGGATGTATGAACTCTTTTGGGTGAATTAGGATAGAAGATTGAAACCTTGTTGCTCGAAAGAACCCCTGATTAAACTCCATCCATAAAATTTCTTTGCGGTTAAGAAAGTGGAACGATACTAATGCATAAAAATCTTCTTAATCAGAGACGTAGAGCGTTTAGTCATGAGTACTCGAGGTGGACGTGGCCGTAATACTCGTGGTCGAGGGCAAGGTAGGATGACAGTTTCTGAGCCCGTAGGATCGGGGACAGGGTCGAAAGTGAGATACTGGGATTCGCCACCACTGGAGGTGGTGAGTTCCAAGATCGATGGGGATGACGCAGCGATGTCGCGAGCGATCCGCGAGTGTTGAGAGAGGGTAGCGGTATAGGTGGTGGCGCAGAGTTAGGAAATCGTGCTGAGCGACTCCGCAAACGGGCTGAATTCTTTCGAGGTGTTTCTGGTGTTGCTCCCAGCACTGCTGAATATTGGTGGAGGCGACAGAGCGGATCATGGATGATCCGGACCTATCTTGCTGAGGAGAAGCTTAAGGGGATTGTATCGCTTCTTCGAGATGAGTCATACCAGTGGTGGCTCACGGTTCGGGACAATGTAGCGATGAGAGGATTTGACATGGGACTATTTCAAGGCTGCATATCAAAAGAAATACATTGGAGCTAGTTATATTGACTCCCAGAGGAAGGCATTCTTGAGGCTTGTTCAGGGGAGTAAGTCTGTTTCTGAGTATGAGGCTGAGTTCTTGAAGCTTAGTCGGTACGCTAGAGGCATTGTGGCTACAGAGCACGAGAGGTGTGTTCGTTTCGAGGATGGTCTGAGAGACGAGTTGAGGCTGCTGATTGCTCCTCAGCAGGAGCGTGAGTTTGCTGTCCTGGTTGAGAAGGCCAAAGTGGCCGAGGGTGTTAAGGAATCGGTGAGGCAAAATCTGGATAGGAATCGTCATAAGAGGAGTTTTGGATCTTCTGGACAGTCGGGTAATCCTCAGAAAAGGGCTAGACCGAGTGGGCCGAACCAGTCTGGTAGGCCTGTTGCTGTTAATCAGGGACCGCCACTATGTAATCGCTGTGGAAAATCTCATTGGGGAGGTTGCTGGACTGGAGGAAAAGGCTGTTTTGAGTGTGGTTCTCTAGATCACCGTGTGAGGGACTGTCCGCGTAAGTTGGCTAGGATTCAGTCTGAGAGTCAGGGCCGTAACCAGTTCAGAGGTAATGGACCGCCACCGCAGAGGGGCCGTGGTAATGGCAGAGGTGGTAATGGATTCGGTAGAGGCCGTGGAGCACCGGGCAGAGGTGCAGGTAGTTCTGAGGCACGGCAGCCTGGTTTGGTGTATGCTGCGAGGCGCCGAGAGGAGGGCGACGCACCCGGACGCCATCATGCAGACGTTTTTGATTTTTGGTTCTCCCTATACTGCTTTGATTGATTTGGGTTCCACGCATTCTTATGTTGCTAGTAGTATAGTTGAGACCATGGACTTAGACTCTGAGATATCTTCTAGACAGATGACTGTACTTAGCCCTCTAGGTCACTCTGTAGTGGTAGATAAGCTGTATAAGGATGTACCCCTAGAACTCCAAGGGGTCGTGTTTGTCGCTAATCGATGGAACCGCCGTTTGGGAGTTCGATCGATTCTCGGGATGGACTGGTTGGTTAAGTACCGTGCCAAGGTGGATTGTGCGGCTAAAGCGCATGGTCTTATCGACGGATAAGGGTGATGAGGTGATCATGATAGGTAATAGGAGAGATTACTTATCCAATGTGGTATCGGCATTAAAAGTCAGTAAAGATGGTCGGAAGCGGTCGTGTGAAGCGTATGTGGTTCATGTGTATGCCTTGGAGGCTAAGGAGTCCATTGCAGAGAAGGTGCGCATCTGATTAAGGAATTTGTGGATGTGTGTCCGGATGAGCTCCGGGTTTGCCATCGGATCGTGAGGTAGAGTTCGGGATAGATCTCTGTTACTGTGGATCGCACACGGTGTCTATTGCTCCATATAGGATGGCGCCAAAGGAATTGGTGGAGCTCAAGGCTCGTATTCGTGAGTCGTTGGATCGAGGCTTCATTAGGCCAAGTGTTTCACCGTGGGGTGCGCCGGTACTCTTCGTCAAGAAGAAGGACGGTACGATGCGGATGTGTATAGACTACCGTCAACTGAATAAGCTGACGATTAAGAACAAGTATCCGTTGCCACGAATAGATGACTTGTTTGATCAGCTGAAGGGTGCGTCTGTATTTTCAAAGATCGATTTGAGGTCAGGGTACCATCGGTTGAAGGTTAAGGAAGCGGATATCCATAAGACAACACGTTTGGACTCGACGGCACTACGAATTCGTAATGCCGTCGGGTGACTAACGCCCGCAGCTTTTATGGACATGATGAATAGGGTGTTTTTCAAAGAAGATCTGGACCGTTTTCGCCGTGGTTTTTATTGACGACATCTTGGTATATTCAAGGTCAGAAGAAGAGCATGATGCACACTTGAGAGTGGTGTTGCGATTTTGAGGAGAAGCAACTTTATGCTAAGTTCAGTAAGTGCGCGTTCGGCTTAGGAAGTGACGTTTCGGGTCATGTAGTATCGGTGAGGGGATTAGAGTAGATCCTCGGAAGGTTGAGGCGATTCTCGGGTGGAAGTCTCTAAGTCGATGGGTGAGATTCGGAGTTTTCTGGGTTTGGCAGGATACTACCGAAGATTTGTAGAGGGTTTTCTGATTGCCGCGCCGATGACTAAGTCATTAAGGAAAGGAGTTCCGTTCGTTTGGACCGAGAAACAGCAAGGAGAGTTTTGATAAGTTAAAGAAGATCTTGATTTGAAGCTCTGCTTTAATTCAACTTCGAGGTGGTAAGGAATTCACCGTGTCATCGCGACGCATCACATCTGAGGATTGGGTTGTGTCTTGATGCGGGAGGGTAAGGTTGTGGCTTACGCTTCTCTGTTTGAGGCCACACGAGGTCAACTATCGACCTTACGACTTGGAGCTAGCAGCTGTAGTCTTCGCTCTAAAAATTTGGAGGCACTACTTGTACGGTGAGAGATCAATAGTCTACACCGATCATAAGAGTCTGAAGTATCTCTTGACTCAGAAGGATCTGAATTTGAGGCAGCGTAGATGGGTGGAGTTGCTCAAGGATTACGACTGTTCGATCGAGTATCATCCGGGCAAGGCTAACGTGGTGGCAGACGCGTTAAGCCGTAAGGTTGTTTCGGACTTAAGAGCGATGTTTGCCCATTTAAGTTTGTATGACGACGGGAGTATTCTGGCAGAGCTGCAAGTTAAGCCTACTTGGGTGGAGCAGATCAAAGAAAAACAGTTAGAGGACGAGATTCTAAGTGCGCGGAAGTTGCAAGTGCAAGATGGTGGTTTGAAGGGTTACAGCTTGTCTAGTGACGGGGTTCTATGTTTTCAAGGTAAAGCTTGTATGCCTAAGGATGTTGAGCTGAGACAGAAGATTCTTCAGGACGCACATAGCAGTCCTTATGCTATGCATCTTGGAGGAAGCAAGATGTATAGGGATCTTAGAGAGCAGTTTTGGTGGCCGGGCTTGAAGAATGTGGTGACTGAATTCGTTGGTAAGTGTCTGACTTGTCAACAGGTCAAGGCTGAACATCAGTTGCCGTCAGGGTTGCTTCAGCCGGTAAAGATTCCTCAGTGGAAGTGGGAAAGGATAACCATGGATTTTGTCAGTGGTTTATCGCTACGCCAAGCAAGAAAGATTCATTTAAGTTATTGTGGACCGTCGACTAAGTCACCCATTTCATTCCGTGAGAGTGGACTACTCACTTGAGAGGTTGGCAAAGCTTTATGTGTGTCGAGATAGTGAGGTCGCACGGTGTACGATTTCGATTATCTCGGATCGAGATCCCAGATTTACGTCGAGGTTTTG
This sequence comes from Gossypium bickii, assembly GCA_025503065.1. NCBI lineage: Eukaryota > Viridiplantae > Streptophyta > Magnoliopsida > Malvales > Malvaceae > Gossypium > Gossypium bickii. The sequence goes on along the minus strand of CP106710.1, from coordinate 61,070,190 downwards.
GAAAGCATTGCATCAGGCTCTGGGTACGCGTTTGGATTTCAGCACAGCTTTTCACCCGCAGTCGGACGGGCAGTCAGAGAGAGTTATTCAGATCTTAGAGGATATGCTGAGAGGTTGTGTTCTGGACTTCAGAGGTAGTTGGGAGGAGTTTCTACCATTGGCTGAGTTTGCCTACAACAACAGTTACCAAGCGAGCATCAAGATGGCACCATACGAGGCGTTGTATGGGAGAAAATGTCGCTCACCTACATGTTGGACAGAGTTAGGTGAACGTCAGTTGTTGGGACCCGAGTTGGTTGCTGAGACCGAAGACAAGGTTAAGTTGATCCAAGCTCGTTTGAAGAAAGCTTCGGACCGGCAAAAGTCTTATGCCGATCTTAAGCGAAGAGATATAGAGTTCGCTGTGGGAGATCAGGTTTTCTTGAAGGTCTCGCCTTGGAAGAAGGTGCTGAGGTTTGGCAGAAAAGGCAAGTTAAGTCCGAGGTTTATTGGGCCGTATAAGGTGTTGAGACGAGTAGGACCAGTAGCGTATCAGCTTGAACTGCCTGCAGAGCTAAGTCAGATTCATAATGTTTTTCACGTTTCGATGCTGCGGCATTATCGTTCAGATCCGTCACATGTGGTAGCAGTGGAAGAGATCGAGGTGAGTCCAGATTTGACCATAGAGGAAGAACCAGTGCAGATTCTTGATCGGGATATGAAGGTTCTGCGTAGGAAGTCTGTGCCTTTGGTTAAGGTACTTTGGCGGAATCATGGCGTAGAAGAGGCTACGTGGGAACCCGAGGATATGATAAGACAGCAATACCCGCAACTCTTTTGATCAGGTAATTTCGAGGCCGAAATTATTCTTAAGGGGGGTAGAACTGTAATATCCCGGGTTAGGGGTTATTTTGTTGTTGCATGATATTGCATGTGTTTGGCTTGTCTTGTTGTTGTTTGTGTAGTGTCGGGGCTTAACTGTAGGCTAGGAGTATGCCTGAGTGAATGGGAAAATTTTTGTTTTTGGGTGTTAAGTCGTCGGGAGCCGTTGAGCCGAGGTTGTGTATTTTATTTGGTGTTTTTAGCTCAACAAGTGAGCTAGTAGAGTGGCATAGTGTGCGCCACTTGGAGTTTGTGTTTGGCGTCATATGCAGGAGGGGGAGGTCCTGAGTTCAAGTTGCAGGATGCTCACTTTTTGGATCCCATTTTGACGCCAAGGTGGTTGGGCATGGACCAAGTCAAACGTTTGAATGGTGGGTGGAGAGCAAATTGTGGAGGAAGACTTGTTCAACTAATTTGAATGTGTGGTGTGGAGAGTTTGGGGGGATGTGGTCGAATATTGAGGAGTGGTTGAGGTGTTGGCCGAAACTTGGAGGCTTCATGGGGAAGTGGACGGCTTTGGGTTGGTAAGGGGAGGAGTGTGCCGAAAATGCTTTTGGGCATTTTGGTGTTAATCTTGGTCAATTCGTAAAAGCCAAACTTTCTCCTTTTTGTCAAGATTGTTAGCCGAAAGTCAAGAGAGTTCTTTGTGACCAAATCTCCAAGTAAGTCTTTCATCCTCCTCTTGAAACCGAAAGTGTATGCACACACCTTAGCCGAAACTAACCTCTCCTCTTCTCAAACTTTTACTTTCTTTTTCAAACCGTATATACCTTTCTCCCCTTTGTTCTATTTTTTGTTGTTTAGCCGAATATCAACTCCATATCTCTCCATCTTTCCCTTGTGTTGCTAAAATTTTCTCTTTCATCTATTCTCATTTTGGCCGAATATCAACCCCTTTTCTATCCATTTTCTCTTGTGTTCTCTTCTTTGAGTGAAACCAATCCTCTTGTAAAAGGTGTTAGTTGAATCTCCCTTCTCCTAGTGGTTGTAGTGGCCGAATACAAGTGGAGTGTTGGGGGTCTTGCTTCAATCGTTTGGGTGTTGGTAAGTGCTAGGCCGAATGGCCAATCTTCCTTTGTGTTGTATCGTTTGGATTTGGTTGAAAAGGGACGTTGGGTTCGGTGGAAAGGAGTTAATCTTGTGTTAATCTTTCATTATAGGTCTTTCGAATTTTGGATACAATCAAGTGGAGCCTTCGTTCTTGGATTAACCGTTTGGTAAAGGTGGTAAGTATTGGGTTGATTAGTTCACTTGGTTGCTTCCGTTAAGATATGTGACAAAGGATTAACCATTCTCTTTTAAAGTGTAGCCGATTGTTGATTAAAGAAGGAACCATTGTGGTTCGGGTTTGGTAGGAAACCAAACGTGTTCAAGGTAAGGGTTCAAACATTAACCCTTTTGGGTTTCTCTATGTTGGCCGAATGGTCTTAGTGACTAACTCCTTTTTGGCCGATTATAGGAGCAAGGCCATCAAAGGGACTTAGGTCGTTTCGTTGGAATTTTTAGACTCGTAGATACTAGGTGTGTAAACTAACACACTTCTATTTAGTAATGTGATTGATAACCTTGTTGTAATTAATGAAACAGTGATCATGAGTATGATACCCTATTGGGGATGACCTTGGACTCTGTAAGTCAAGAATATTATGAGCTTCTTGATGAATGATATGGTACCTTGATTATGAATGTATGTGATATGGGATATGATGTTAAATATGTTAGCATGATGTGTATGACTTGTATGATATGCATGATCACATGAGTATGACATGTTGGGTGATTTGAGAGGAGGGGGAATTGATATCCGTGTCTTTGGGACACAGTGACTTTGGGTTTCCAGAGGTTTGGCACCTCCAGTGGTTTGGTACCACAGTGATATTTTGTGACTTTGGGTCACCAGAGGTTTGGCACCTCAGCGTCTCGTCCCAGTGGCTTAGTACCACGGTGGGTTGGCCCCACAGTTGATTATTCGGGATTGACGCCAGTGATTTGGTATCACACGATGGGTTGGCCCCATCACTCGATTATCGTGACTACGGTCACCAGTGGTTTGGTACCACATTGTGTCTTTGGGACACCAGAGGTTTGGCACCTCATTGCGACTCGTCCCTGTGGTTTGGCACCACCGTGGGTTGACCCCACTTGAGAGATACGGGATTGTCGCTAGTGATTTGGTATCACGCGATGGGTTGGCCCCATCATCGGATTATTCGTGACTTTGGGTCACCAGTGGTTTGGCACCACACTTATGGATATCGTGACTTTGGGTCACCAGTGGTTTGGCACCACCAGTGGTTTGGTACCACACGGGGTAGAAAAGGAGATACGGATGGTTAGGACCGAGGTTGCATTAATTGTGTTACTATGTATGATGTGTGTTAGCATGTTGTTATTGGGAGCGGGATTTATACACTGAGTCATTCGACTCACCCTCTCCTTTGACTTTTCAGGTGATACTTAGACGCGGACATGGAGCCGGGATGGACTCGGGGTGCTCATGCCATGCTGAATAAAAAGTTTTACTCAGACATTACATTTTGGGTACTTTAGTTATTTACTTTCAGTTGGGTTTAATTTCGGATTTGTAAAAGGCCTTTAAATTATGCCTTATGATGTTTTGCTTTAAGTTAGATTTCAATATGCTTAATTAAATAATTGGGTTAATTTGCTAAAACTTGATATGACAACGATTTCAAAATTTTAACGATATGTTTTCAACTATACCATCGGGTATCACACGGATTTTATAAAGAAGTGGAAATCAATCGTCTTCAAACTTGAAATCAAATTTTTACTTAGTCTAAATGTTTTAGTAACGATATTAAACAACTTGTTTTCCAAACGGAACTGAGTTTTATCAAATCTATTTAATGCAAACTCGTAACTTTCAAACACGTTTTTCCCCGTAACATACCAGATTCGGTCGTGGTGTTTGGACCGGGTTTGGGGTGTTACATTGGATTACTAAGGGATAAGACAACTATTGGTCAATTATTATTTTAGGTGCCTCAGAAAGAGTCTCGAACCACAATCCATAACAGGTGTGTAATCTTACACCTCTGTTTATTATGTTAGTGCAATGTTCTATGAATTGGCTAAAAGCCAAAATACCGAAAAAGCCAGAATATCAGCATCTAAGATCACTCGAGCGTGCGAGCACTCGTAGAGATAAACTGAGTCACTAGTGTTGGCGATAAACTGTTGGAAGTGTCACGAACTCTCTCGTGGGACTGAGGCTGTAATGGGCCTTGTTGAGCCGAAGTGGGCTAAGTGGGCCTAATGGGATAACGGGCCCATATGAGCGAAATCTATGGTAAGTGTCGGATGATAGATGCGGCTGCGAAGTCTGCAAAACTGAGACCGAAAACAAGCGAAATAGGCCACTCGAGCGTGTTGGCCCGTTTGGGCTGATATTGGACTTTAGGCCCAATTGTACTGTTTTGACCAGAAATGGAACCTATGTCGCTCGGGGAGGGGGTAAATTACCAAAATTCCCTCAGTGGGTAAATTACTAAAATACCTTTAGTGGGTAAATTACCAAAATACCCTTAGTGGGTAAATTACCGAAATGTCCTCGATGGGTAAAAAATTATCGAAATACCCTCAAGGGGTGAAATTACCATTTTACCCCTAAATGACAAAATGACTGTTATACCCTTAGTGGTAGTTTAAATATTGTTTATGTGCTTTTTATATATCTGTATATGATCGTAAAACACTACATACATACCATATTGCATTGGATTGGTTTTTTTGATTTGGAGGAAGTACCGTTATAGTGGCATCGCCACATATTCTAATTTTAGTGGCACAGCCACATATACCGTTCTTTTTAAACTTTTATTTGGTATTTTTTTAAATTACAAATTGCTAGTCTGTTAAACACGGGTTTTTAAAACTATAACCACTGTTTTCAAAATATCACGTATTCACAAATGTTTGGACCAAACTTTCGCAACAAACAAGGGTTTAAAAATAATAATGTTTTTGCAAGGGAATGATTTTTAGCAAATTGTGATTTGTTAATAAGCAACGAAAATCGAGATTTTAAAAGATAGAAAGTTTTTGGTTTGTAAAGGTTTTTTTTTTCATTGAACATATTGTTTTCAAACAGCACTTGATGTGGCACGTTAGATCCAGTCATAACGTCTAGTCCGGGTTTAGGGTGTTACACCTAGGCTCGTTAAAGAGAGAAATTTGATTAGAATTGATTTATGAGCCTAGGGGTAAAATAGTCATTTTGTAAAAGTCTAAGGGCAAAATAGTCATTTTGCCAAAGCATGATTAATGAAATGCATTTATTAATATGATAATTAAATGACCTAAGTTGCTATTATAGATCAAGAAGAACCAAGAATTAACCTCGACCGAGGAAAGAACAAAGTATCGGACTAGATCGACAATCTAGCCTATTTTGAAATCAAGGTAAGTTGTATGTGATAAATTCAACATTTATGCTAGTATGTTTGATATTGTAATGATACATGATATTCTATGAAATTGAGTAATGGTATTGAATGTGATAGATAGATGATAAAAGTTGAGATGTTGAAGTCCTGATAGGACTATAATATATGTGAGATTACTATCATCGAGACATGAGTGGATAATGATAAGGTCCCGTGTAAGACCATGTCGGGGATATGGTCTCAGCTCTGAATTGAGATCCCTTATAAGACCATATCTGGGATATGACTTCGGTATTTAATATGAAAATCGTATAAGACCATATCCGAGATATGGCATCGATACTTGATGTAGATTCCGTGCAAGACCATATCCGGGATATGGCATTGGCACTCAGAAGTAACCCCATGTAAGACCACATCTGGGATGTGCCATTAGCTTCGTATTTATGTAATGACGATGAATATGCATCTTTGAATATCCCTAGTGATTTAAAGGGATAAATAAATAAGCTTGGAGATAAAAATGAGTTTAGTACTAAAGCCATGTGATTGAGTGAATACAGGTACCCGTGAGTAATTCACGAGGAATGTTTAGGATATGTGGCATGATATGTTCTAGATAAGAACAACTACGATATTGCCAAGATAACTTGAGGATCGTGGGATGTCGGAGTTTGGAAATAACACTATCGACATCTCTTTGTTATAACAAAGTTAGATTTATTTTGAGTATGACATGTATAAAACTTGGGTATTTTGTTATGTCATATTATTTAGCCAAAGTGTTGGCTATTTATGTTATCAAATTCATTTTGTAAATGGTCATTGAAATTTGGCCAATACTTGACAAGTTTATATATATTCATTGATGATGAATCATGAAGTTTATGCTTGTATGGATGCTTTGATTTGAGTTCTTGGAAGTGCCTTAGGGTCATAAGTTATGTTGAATTGAGTTGGTATAAGTATGATTGCTATGTAGGGTGGCATTTGGCTTGCAATATAGCCTTTTTAATGTCCACACGGGTAGACACCTGGGCATGTGTCTAGGCCATGTGTGACGCACGGTGAGCCCTGTGGGCGTGTTGATTGCCCATGTGTCCCAATGCATGCTAGATTTACAAGTCAGTATGCTCAGTAGTAAACACACAAGCAGAAACACGGCCGTGTGTCTTAGAGTGTGGGAGGCATGGCCATGGACGTGGGCGTGTGCCCAGGCTGTGTGAAGTCTGCACCTAAAATTTCGAATTTAATTCGACACACGGTCTAAGGACACGGGCGTATGCCTTGGCCGTGTAACCATAGTGAGGTGATGACTTCATAAACAGAATGCCATGGTTTTGGCATGTGGGCTAAGACATGGCCGTGCTGAGGCCGTGTGAAGGACAAGAGCCAGGGACACGGGCGTGTGTCCAGCCATGTGAAAACCCCTGAAGGTTCGAATTAAGAAATAAATTCCACACGGGCTAGGGACATGGGCGTGTGTGACCACACGGCCTGTCTACACGGGTGTGTCCCATTTCACACGGGTGTGTGATCCCTGTTTAGAAAAAAAAATTAAGAGCTCAAAAGTTCTCGATTTGATCCCGAGACCCTCTGTTAACATGTTTAAGGCCTCGTAGGCCCATAATGAGGATATTTTACATGCGAATTGGAAGTTGTATGTTCAATTGAGATAAGTCTAGTAATGCCTCGTACCCAGTTCCGGTGTTGAATACAGGTAAGGGGTGTTACAAGTCAACTGCATCAAGTTTTCATCTTTCTTTAGATGGCTGTCTTAAGACAACGGAAGAAAGATAGCACATGAGTAAGGTTCCATATGGTTTTGTAGTTGGAACCCTTATGAATATGATACTTTGCACACGTGCAGATATTTATTTCGCAGTAAGAAGGGTTATTCGATATCAAGCGAATCCAGATATCAGGCATTGGCAAGCTGTAAAGAATATATTAAGGTATCTTAAAAGAACTAGTGATTGTATGTTTGTGTATTATGGGGAGAACCTTACTACTGTTGGATACATAGGGTCAGACTTCCAAGCCAGTAATGATTCGAGGAAATTGACATCAAAAAATGTATTCGTTCTAGGTCGTGGAGCCATGATATTAAGAAGTGTAAAACAAACTTGCACTACTGACTCTACTATAGAGGCCGAGTATGTGGCCGCTTATGAGGCAACGAAAGAAGCAATATGGCTTCGAAAGTTCTTAACCGGTCTTGAAGTCATTCCTAGTACGAAAAAAGTTATAACAATGTATTGTGATAACTGTGCTGTAATAGCTAATACCAAGGAAATGAGAAGTCACAAGAGAATGACACACATTGATCGGAAGTATCACTTGATACGAGATGTAACAGCCTGATTTTGGGTCTAGTCGAAACAGTGGTTCCAGGACTACAAATCTGACGCAGTAAAATTTATTTTTATTATATTTTTATGGTCTACAGTTTATGGAATGATTTCGTAAACATTTCGTTCGAAAATTTTGACGTTTGAGCACTCAATTTAGCTAGAAGGACTAAATTGTAATAAATGCAAAATGTGTGTTCTAGAAGCTAAAGGTGTTTAAATGCTATGAGATTTAAATTAGAGGTCCTTAAATAGTAATTAGACCATTATACTTTAGTATGGACAAAAATGGACATAGATAGGTGAAATTTTGAAGTTCTTCATTCAGTTTTAGTCATTTGGTTAATAAGGACAAAATTTAACAAATAAAATATGTTCATCTTTCTATTTTCATCCCCCCATGGCCGAATGTCCCAAAGGAAACCCTAGCTAGGGTTTGTCAAGCTTCCAAGCTCGATTGTAAGTACGTTCTTGTCCTATTTTTAACGACTTTTGTATTTTTGAGATCGTTGTAGCTTGATTTAGCTATTTCACTGACTAATTTGAAAGAAAGGTGAAGTTTAAAATTTTACCCATGTTGAACATGTATGTATTTTGATGTTTGATGGTAGAAAATGCACGTTTGTTGTTTGTTAAATGACTTTTGCTAAGTGATTTTCAGTAAAATGTCAAAAAGGACTTATTTGTAAAAGTCTATAAAATGAGTAGAAAATGTGAATAAATGGAAAATATGGGCTGTTATGAGTATGAAAATGGTTCGACTAGGCTTGGGTTTTGAAGAAATTAAATGAAATTCATTTTACGAGCCTAAGGACTAAAGTGTAAAATGTCAAAAGTTTATGGGCAAAATGTAATTTTGTCATAATGTGACTTTTGGGCTGAAATGAATAATGTGATGATTAAATGAGATGAATTTGGTATTATAGATCAAGAAAATGAAGTTCGAGTCTAGATCGGATGAAGATTAGGTCCATTTCCGCATTTTTGTATCGAGGTAAGTTCTTATGTAAATAATGCATTGTTATATTTATCTTTTAAATGCTTTAATATTGTATGAATTGTGATTGAATCTCGAGACATATTCGACAAAGTTTCGACAAACGAGAAACCCCGTGGAACCTTAGGAATAGAATAGCATACAAGTGACATGTCACTAGGAACCCATGTGTATATGCGATTATGTGATCTGGGTGCTGGTCTTGTACGTCCTACCAGTGGCTGGGTGGTCCGGAATGTGTTGCGGATACCTATATGTATTATGAGATATGAGGTAGCTTTAGCTACATATATAGCACTTATGTGCAAGATTTCTGAGTATCCGTTAATATTCCGAGTGTTCAATAGGAATGTCAAAGTTGTGAAAGGATATGGCTATGATGCGAGTTGGTACAGGTATGTATGAAAAACTCAAAGAAAATGGATTTGATATATGATGAACTATTCATAAGGATGTGATTGAATAATTTATGCTCATAAAGTTTAATGACATTTATGTTGATATATGTTATATTATTCATATGATAAACTATTGGTAAGATTGTGATTCAGTAAGTTATACTCATGAAGTTTAATCACATTTATGTTGATATATGTTATGTTATTCATATGATGGACTATTGGTGAGAATGTGATGGAGTAAGTTGTGTTTATGAAGTCTTAACGACATTTATGTTAATATATGTTAAGCTCTTTATATGTCAAATGTATGAATAATGTTTTTTATTATTTGCATATAAACTTAATAAGCTATATAGCTTACCCCCTTTCTTTCCCTTATCTTATAGTGTTACCAAGCTAGCTCGGGATCGGAGATCGTCGGAGTTCGCATCACACTATCAAACGATTATTTTGGGTAACAATGAGCTTAACATTTTGAGCATGTGGCATGTATAGGGACTTGGTCATTTTATTATATGTGTCATTGTGATTGTAGCCAATGTGTTGGCTTATGATTGTCAAAGGCTTGTTTTGATTATTTGACCATGTAGATTGGCTTATTTGGGCTATCATGGTTGTAAGACTAAGTACATATTTATATATGTGCCAATGTCCTTGGTTATATGGTCTTGGTATGTTTAGTGAATGATGAAAAGGTGATTTATGACATGAAAGTGAAATGTTTGGCCATGTGGTCTATTGATGAGATGATAAAGTGGTGTACAATTATGTATCTTGAAAGTAGTTAATTGTGGCTTAATAATTGTGGATGTTGATATTGTGTTGGCATGTGTTGGTCATAATTGTGGATGTTTTGATTGCCTAAGTATGTTATGCTTTGTGCTTTGAATTGGTGTAAGTGTATGGGTGAATAAGTGTGGCAAATGGCTTGGTAAATAGCCTTTACTTTGTCCACACGGGTAGACACACAGGCATGTGTCTAGGCCATGTGTGACACACGGTCTGCCCCACGAGCATGTGTTCCGATCGTGTGTCCCCTGCACCTTAATTTTGAAAAACAGACTGTCCAGAATTGAGCACATGGGCATGTGTCTCAACCGTGTGTGCTACACGGCCTAGTACACAGGCATGTGGCACAACCATGTGGCGCAAGTTAGAGATCTACCTAGTTTTGAACACAGCCTGCAACACGAACATGTCCCTTGGACCACAAGAGCGTGTGAGCCCTACACCTTGAAAAATGTTGGAATTTCACGAAAAATTTCTTGAGTTCTCAGTTTAGTCCTGAACCACTTCCAATACATGTTTTGGGCCTCGTAGGCTCGTCTTAGGGATTTATGACTGAATACAAGTGGTTTTAATTTGGACGCAACTTTTATCTCTTGGAATTTCGTGAATACTTGAGTGGTAAGTCCAGTAATGCCTTGTACCCTGTTCCGGCATTGTATACGGGTAAGAGGTGTTACACGAAAGGTAGTAGCCAAAGGAATTGTCGATGTGATGAAAGTAGCTTCTAAAGATTACCTTGTGGATCCGTTTACTAAGATTCTTGTAACTAGGAGTTTTAACAAATACGTCGAGGATATGGGAATGAGAAACATGATATATTTACTTCACTAGGGCAAGTAGGAGATTGTTGGAAATGTGCCCATATTGTAGTAATATGTAACTGTTTCCTATTTATTTGAACGATGAATAAATAAATAAATTTAGTTTCACATTTCACTATTATGTCTGTTGTATTTCTGTCTTTTATACTTTACATGCACAGCAAAATTATGATAAGCAAATATTAGCTCATTCATTGTTTAAATTCAAACTGAATATAAGTGGCATTGTAAGAACTATTACATTGCGATAAAGACAACTTACTTTAGTAGATAATCTAAATAAGTCCGTAATCCTATAAAAGAATCGAAGTGAGCATTTGATTCAAATACTGAGAAGGATTATTATGTTATCTATAATTCAAATTGGAGAGATGGCTAGTCTTGGCTATCAAAGAAGTTGATTTCACGGGTAGAGACATAGATGTATTCATTGGAAGAATGATACATTGGACTGAACCCAATATGAATTAATTCTAAACCCGTTTGTGAATTACTTCACTTGTGACGTGCATCATGTGATTTATCTAAATCCTGAGTTAGTCACCGACCATGCATATGCAACTCATGTGCTTTGATATAAATGGAGGCATCTGCTCTAAAAATGATCGAGCCCATAGTCGGTATGTTGGGTACATGACTTGTGTATGGCATGACTATACTAGCAACAGTGGAATTCTTAGCTCAATTAAAGAGTTAATGATATCTTCCCATTGGCATTGTGTAGATGGATAAATATGGAACATGACCACAGGTTGCTAGTTCTCGAACGAGCAATTTATCACAGTCATTTGTTGACAGTAATCATATTAATCATTAAGAAGATACAATGGTGACAATAAGATAAAATAGGATTGTATTGAGTGAACGGATTTAACTCAAACGAATCAGGGATATCACATGAGGGTAACACACACATGACGAGATCATTGGACAAAACAATTGAATAAATTGCATTCATAAATAGTATACAATAAGGAGTTTTCAATCATGGTACTTCTTCTATACTAACTCCAGGATTAAGTAATCATGAATTATCTGAACGATACTTTTAGACATAATAGCAATTACTAGAGCCTAATTGTATATGTCTGATTCGTCCCTTCGCTAGCTCAACAAAAGCTCTATCGGACTACATTTAAATCAGAAGAAAATTCTACGATTTTAGAAATAATTTAATTGTGTCGATTTCTTCGATGTGGAATTAAATTAGGCGGTTGTGAGAGTTTCTCAACTAGAGAATTTGATTAAAGAATTCTCTTGAAAACTTAATTTGAAAAATCTAAGTATTTTTGGAAAAATTAATTTTGATCAAGTAAAATTAAATTAATCAAATTAATTAAAATTGATATGATATTTTTGGAAATTAATTTTCATGTCAGACAATTGGTCCAATGGGTAATTGAACTTGAAAATTGGACCTTGGATTGTAAATTGGGCTCGAGAGCCCAAAATCGAGACCATGACCCAAAAACTGGTAGAACCGAGCCTAGTATGTGAAACTGGACTGACAGTCCAACTAGTTGCTATACGGACCAGTCGAGTTGTCAAAGACACGGGCCGAACCAACTCGAACTGCCGTAAGGGTGTCGCACCTGCATCACCGGACACGGCGGTGACGACACTGCGATGGCTACGTCCCGGTGACCGGCAAAAGTGGAAGTGTTACACTCCTACTGAGACTCTACCAGAGAATTTCATTTCAAATTAACTATTCCAAAAATAATATTATTTTAATAGTTTTATATTAAATTAAATTTAATATTTATCCTAATAGTATTTTATTAATTTAATATTAAAGTGATTATCTTAATATTAAATTTAATTTAATGTTTATCTTGATAAATATTATATAAATTTAATATTAAAGTGATTAGATTTAAAGAGAGCATTGGGTAATTATTTTTCACACACTTGAATTCAAGAGAAAATTGTAGAGAGAAAATTTTCTAAAGAGATTATTTTAGAAAATTTCTAGAGATATTTTTCTGATTTACAACTTGACACAAAATTTTAAAGAAATTGCAAAATTATCCCACTGGTAATTTTTGTGAAATATTTTTTGATTCCAAGCAAGCCCACACTCGGCCAACGTGAGCTTGAGGATAGCGGAGAAGACTACTCGGTCTAAGTGTTCATCCTAGAAGAATTGAAAAGGTACAATTTTGATTAAGTGTTTATTACTTTAGATATCACAACCAATATTTTGTTTTGGAAAAAAATTTCAAACTCTATTTTCCCTAAATTTATTTTCCGTTGTGTTTTCCAAACCCGTTTTTTTCCAATAAGTTCAAGGAAGAGATGATGTCCCAAGAGGTTGACATATTCGGTAGTTGAGTTGACAACTGACTGGAATAATGAGTCAAGAACTGAATATGTTCCCCTAACAACATTAGTTCTATCAAAATGGGAAAACGACCAATCTTAGAAAGTAACAGAAAGGGTAAGTTTTTCGAACTTATTCCGGTAATTTCATGAGTTGTTACCCTAGGTTGAATCAACAAAGAAACTTCCAACACATCCAAAGACTGTAAATGAAAGTACAGAGGAGCATAAGACATTATCACAGGATAATCTATTCAACATTTATACATTTTTTAATGTGATAATCCTTAATCAGGCGCCCCAAAAATTTAAAGACCCAGGGATTTTCACAGTGTTAATAAAGAAAGGGAATGTATACTGCGAGAGGACTCTAAGTGATTTGGGAGTTGTCCATAATTCTCTAATCGTAACAATGAATGAAGGATTAGGGTTGAGGGAACTAAAAAGTATTCTTTTTTTTTTTTTTACTAGAGCCACCCAATAGAGTTGTAGCCCAACAAAGAGGGGTGATTAAGGACATGTCAAGTGAACAACACCAGTCCATGACATGAGATGATTCTGTAACCTTAGTTGTTGAGGTAAACTTGGAACACTCCATTTTGATGGGAGAATTTTTCTATATATTTATTACTAATGATAGGAAAAATAAAGGATAAGACATCTAAGGGTGACAGCCCACAAAATCAGACTCACAAGAATTATCTAAGACTTCCAAGCTACAAAATACTTATAGAATTAGCTAATAACTTTGATCTACAAAAGGTATTTTCTATAGTCAATGCAAGACAAAAGGACAAGTTCAAAGAGTGGGACAAACAAAGAAAAGTGGATTGGCATGACGGATGTTAGACTGTTATGGACAGAAAGTCAATCCAAAGCGCATATGCTAATAGAGCTTACAGACGAATCTGGTAGCAACACTTGATTTTCTTTTAAAACTTAGATAAACTTTTTGTACATTATTGTATTCTAATAAACTCATAGGCAGTTTAGGAGTTAACTTTATTTAAATTGTTTATTAATTTAAACCAAACACTTTGAAAATCAAGAAGAGGGGATGAAATAGAGTCGGTGTCGCGACATGGAACCCCTATGTCGCTGCATTGCTATAATTTTCTACAGGGTTGACCTAATTTGATTGCGCAACCCGACGGCATAACCCTTGTTTTAACCTATTTTTAAACTTAAAACAATCCTAAGTAGTCTATCCATAATTAGTTTCAACCTCTCTCAAAAACTTCTTAAAACCCTTAAACTCCCAAAACTCTTTGCTTCACTCTTCTCATTATTTTGTTGCATTCTTCCTTCTTCTTTTTGTGTTTTTTTTGTTGGTGCAGGTAAAGTGTTCCGCATTTACAAGAGAAATTGCAAACAGCTTTCGAAGGGATTCACAAGCCTTCAAATAAAGTTTAAGAGTTCCAATATAGACTTTTACTGTTCTATTACCTTTGAGATATATTGATTGATATTTTGTTAGTTCTTTTAGTAGAAATTGCATTGAAGATGCGTCTTAGGAAGTCTAGAAAAGCTAATGTCCAAGAAACGCCTGTAGTTTTGGACCCTTAAAATTTCAAAACCCAAATGTCGAGAAATATTTTCTTGAATTACAAGGGAAAACCTTTATTCAAGAAACGGATTTGAGCCATTCATGGTTCTTTGCAAAGAAATTTGGTCAATAGTCCGGTATCATAGATGGGAACGCTTTTGCCTAATCTCAAAATAGAATGTTGTTATCCCAATCGTCCAAGAATTTTATGCTACTATTAGGGACAAAGAGACCAAGTGACCACATAGTGTTAGATGAGAAATGGCAATAGTATGGGGAAAAGATGTACCATTCACCACGAAGGCAATTTGTGAATTTTACGATCCCCCATATTATGAAACGAATTTCTTGGAAAATATTTATTTAATAAATTTTAATGACATAGATATGGATAGCATCATCAATTATTTAACAGAGAATCGGGGTGAATGGAAGTACCTATCAGATATCGGCCTCTCGACCAACTTTAATCAAGCGATTATGTTTCCCATAGCTAAAATGTTGATGCAATTTATTTGCACTAGAATCACACCTACTTTAAACATTTCTGTAACACCCCTTACCCGAGACCATCGCCGGAATTGAGTAAGAGGCATTACTAGACTTGACTACAAATTCAGGACATAAAAACTTAAAGCTGTCAAAACTGCATCATGCTGGATAATTTGACCATAACTCGAGTTACCCAACTCGAAATTTAGATCCGTAAATTTTCCTCGAAACTAGACTCATATAAGAATTTTCCATAATATTTCCAGAATTTTTGGTGTGGTCAATCAATACCAGATTTTTCTTAAAGTTTCCCCTGTTTCACTGTTGATGATTCTGACCTGTCTCTACAAAAATACAGTTATCTCATTGCACAAATTTCCTATAATGTTCTTGTTTATACCAATGAAAATTAGACTCATTAAGGGTTTTATACATATAAACCATGCTTCCTAATTATTTTTGTACAATTTTTGACAATTTTTCCAAAACAGAACAGTGACTCACGAATTCGTTCAGAGCAGGTCTCACTAAAACTGAATTATCTCATAATATATAAATCTTTTGCCTACTCTGTTTCTTTCATGTAGAAATAGACACAATAAGGTTTAATTCTATATCTCATTCACCTTTTAATTCAATATACCCTATTTTTAGTGATTTTTCTAACTCACACCACTGCTGTTACTACAAGCTGTTTTGTTGCATTTTATGAAAGACTAGCTTCTAACCGAACCTACCTACATTCCTAATTCAAGGATTCATTTCGTATATAAACATTTCCTTAACAAAATGATTAAACTTTGATTAAGAAAGCATAAACCTTGCCATCATGAACCAACATACACATCAAAAACACAACAACGTACTTAACTAGAAATTTAGCCATATTCGCATGGCCATTATATACAAGAACCTTAAAATTTCATCAAGACAAAGACCAAGTCCTTCCTATACATGCCTTCATTTAAAACCAAAATAAAAAAGACCCAAAATGTAGATTGATAGTGTGAGCGACTTTCCGAACGATCCCGACGAGCTTGTAGCTTGCCTAATCTATAAAACAGAGGAAACATTTCACACGATAAGCTTGCTAGCTTAGTAAGTCCTAATTTCATAAAAATATAACATTCAAACACTAACAATTCAATTTCTACAACTCAACTTGTACTATGCTCATTTTCATTATCAAGCTTTCAATTTCATATCCATGTAACTAAGTATGAAATTGATAGGAAAGTTTCTCCTTACCCACATATTTATGATCAAAATATTCGTTCGTAATCCGATCTTTAAAACCCAATGTGTCATCATATAACCATAGGTACCATTATTCATATACTTGGATATCAATTATTATAACATGTTATTAATTATACAACCACTCTTGTGGTCGAATACACCTAGTCTTATATTTACATATTAAGCGGCCGAAATCACGATACCACATCATTTATCAATAGAACCAGAAATACATACCATTGGTAATAATCAACTGAATCACTAGTTTACCTTATCTTAATTAAGTAAGAAACTCATTCCTACTTTACATACTCACCGAGCCGTTAACTCGACATATTTGCTTTAATTCGCCTTGAACATAAATTTCGGTTTCTATTTTGTAAAGCACATCACCGGCATCAAGCTTTGCTAGGCGAGAAGCCCGAATAATAACACCGGCACAAGGCACGCTAGGCATAAAAGCCCGATAAATAACACCGGCACAAGGCACGCTAGGCATAAAGCCCGATAAATAACATCGGCACAAGGCACGCTGGGCATAAAGCCCGATTATGTCACCGCACGAGGGCTGCTAGGCTCAAGCCCGAATGTCGAGAATATTTTTACATGCTTTTCACATTTCACTATACATATCGAATCATATACATTTATTCCCATTGCATTAAATAAATTTGAAATCAATCCAATCCATCATTATCACATTCGCCAACTCATGGTTTTACACCAAGCTTATACAAATTTTATCATTCACTAGATATGTAAATGATCTTTAAATATAAAGTAGCTCAAGAACTTACTTATTCACCTTACATTAGCCAAAATAATTTCCATCACATACTCAACATAAATCATCAACCAATATGTCAATATACATTCGGCCATGATGTAATTGGATACTAACATTCATAAATTTTTTTTTAATAGTCAAGATAACCATAATTAATTCTTTGACATGATTTAACTAAAGGACTTACCTTAGAAGTCGATAGATTCGAAATCTCCAACTATTCGTTTAGTTTAGCTTTTCCTCGCTCCAAATTCTTCTCCTTTTGTTCTTGATCTAATTCGGTTCAATTAAACCAATTTAACCACATTTTCATTCAATTTAAAAACAAAATCATATAATATATAATTTGTAACCAAATATAATAGCTAAATTTTCATTTCATCTCAATTAAATCCATGAATACTTGATTGCACATTTTACCCTTTTTGTCCCCCGACATTTACAACTCTTCCAATTAAGTCTTTAAAGCACAAAACACAAATTGCATGGAATTTAAGTTCCTTCCTCAAGAGCCGAATGTATCTCTAGCTAATACAAGTCCTTACAAACTATTTTTTTTTTTTCATTTTAATTCCCCAACTAATTATTCTAACATCTAAATTCTAACTTCCTCATTTTCACTAGAAGTCCAAGAACAAAATTTACTACTTTATCACCTATCATCAAAATTTTACCATTTAACAACTAAATCATCAAGCTTTCTTCCATGGTACTTCATGAAAATCACAACCAAAACGCTTTTTTTTTTTTTTACATGGGCTATATAAAGCTCTTGATAACCATTTCAAAATGCCATCAATTATCAAAATTATCAAACACACATACCTATTTTAGCTTGAAGTAGCCGAACATGAGAGAGCTTTTTCTCTTCTTTTTCCTTTAGCAAATTTTCGGTAATAAAGAATAAAGGAATAAAGATGAACCCCCTAGTTGTTTTATGTTTCTTTATTTTATTAACATGCTCACCTTATTAACTTATTATTATAACATATAAACTACTAATTTCTTAGCATGCTTACCGTCCTCTACTTTGCTTTTTAGGGAAATTTGACATGCAAATCTATTCTTGCAAGAAACAATTCAATTTGCCCCTTTTATTTGCTAATAATCGGCCATGAGAGAATGAAGGAGATAGTGGCCTTATTTTATGTTTTATCTAACATTTACACTAACTTTATTTCTTTATAAAAGTACTAACATAAGCATAAAATAAAAATTTAATTAAACTAGCATATATATCTAGCATAACTTGGCCAATTGCCGTCCATCACTATGGTCAATGGGCTAATTGCCCTTTTAGGACACCCACTTAAAAAGCCACAAGCAATTTAGTACATTACACCTTAGCATGCAACATTTACGCTTTTCACGATTAAATCCTCTTTACCAAATTAAGCACTTAAACGATAAAATTTTTCTACGACATTTTCACACATATTAATTCACATATAATAAACATAGAATATAACACCAAAATATTTCTCAGGCTCGGATTCGTGGTCTCGAAACCACCGTTCCGATTAGGGTCAAAATTGGTCTGTCACAACTTCTAACGTCATTAATTTCTGAGCTATTTTGTTATACGGGTTTTTGTAGAAAAAGCATATAGGCATTGGCGAATGGATCCATCAAAGCATGAAGCGATGTGTTCATGGCCATAAGGTTGGGGTTTTCTTTCCCCACCTCATAACAACACTATACAAAAAAGCTAGAGTTTCGATGGAAGAGAAAGAGCAGTTTATGAGAACAACGAAGAGCTTAATAGCTCAATTGACAACAAATAAAGATAGAAATTGAAGGAGAAAACAAAATATGGATATTTCGGCATCTTCACAAAGAAAAGAGGCAACAAAAACTTAGAAGGGAAGCAAAATTTCAGAGGCTAAATGAATGATCATATGGATGCAGGAGTCAGGGCTAGTCATTCACATGTTTGCGCGAGAAAATAATATTAAAGTGTCGAATTACCTACCAAAAAATTATAGATCCAGTTCATTCCATAGCCAATTCAACGAGCAGGGAAGTGAAGATGGGGAAGGAAGCGAAAATGAAGAGGAGGAGGCCACAGAGCAAGACTTTCAAGAAGGAGGATGATGGCTACGAGGTGACATTTCAGTTGCAATATTTTACATCGAGAGCACCCGTCATCCGAACCCCAACCTGACATGCAGGGAAGACACCAATGGAGATGGGGCAATGTAACAACCCAATTTTATTATAAAATCAGAACAATGGTTTCGAGACCACAGATCTGAGCTTGGAAAGAAATATTATTTTAATACTATTTTATGATCTACAGTATGATAATAATATTGTGTGAAAATTTCGTAAAGAATTTAGTAAAGGACTATGTAACACCCTAAACCCGGCCCAAACGCCACGACCGAATCTAGTATGTTACGGGTTTAAAGTTTAAAAACTACGCTTTGGAAGGATTTGAAATATCGGCTGATTTGTAGAAGTATTCGTTGAATAAGTGACAAATGGAGAAAACTTTTGTAGCATTTTTTTTAATAAAACTTCTTGTTTGAAAAGCCCATTTTATTTCTTTTCATAATTAAAACTTTGAACATAAATTGATAAATGTAAACATCATCAAATATAGATCAAAACATTAAACTAGGGAGGCCTTATTAAAAAAATAGTCCCACTAATTCGTAACTTCAATAAACACCCGAAATAGTCTAAGGAAATAAATAACTTGATGGCCCCTCGAGTCCGTCTCGGCTCCTATGTCTACGATCTACTGCTCATCTGAAAGAGTAGAGAGAAATGAAAGGGTGAGTTACCAAGACTCAGTGTGTAAATCCCGAAACACAATGACCTGAGGCCCACAAACACATTATAAGCCCTGGCCCGTACATAAAGGCAACAATCATAATCACATGATAAATTGTAAATGATGAATAGCCCAACCCATCCTAGAATTCCATCCTCTACACACCAACTCGTACCAACCATCACACTTCGGGGATTTCTACAATCAACCCTCCATCCGCTACACACCATGACGACAGCCGTACTGCCTATTCCTATTAATCAGGAATCATTAAACATGGCATTGCCACCGATCACTATGTGACCTAACATTAGATTTTATGGTTTAACCACCGATCACCAAGTGACCTATCATGCACTTCCCCTTCATTATCATAATCCCACCCTATGCATACACACATGAAAAATTGGAAACATCATACCATCTTTAAGAAAATAGGCTTTTATAAATACATATCGATACACGTAGAGATTTCTATGATCACGTACCTGGTATCCTTTGCCTAACCCTTTTTGGGTTTTATTCGACTGTCTACACAGCCTCTTTCTGACTTTTAGCCCGTAACATATATAATACAGTTAACTAGTGTGTTAGAGATCTACACACCTGATTACCGTTAGAGCGAGACCCTCTATGTCGACGCTATCTGTAGCCAACACCACCGCTATCTGCCTAAGGTGTTGTTCAAAAGCCGGTCCACAACCCGGTGGCCAATCTCGAATAGTAGACACTGCTCGTTTCTTAAACTTAGGAATCCTCTCTTTTGCCCGATCCATATTCGCTTCCATCAAAAGTCCTTATCAGAACAACTATAACAAAATAGGGTTGTTAAATCATACCCTATATTTAAGATCACCGGTATGTTAGGGAATCTAACAGAAATCTAAAGAAACCCCTTACCTTGAAATCCCAAAATTAGAGACTAGCGACTTTCAACTTTTAGATCTAAACGGTCAGGTTTCCTTCAAATCTTGGAATGCCGCCCAAAACGCGAGAAGAGAGAAAATATTAGTCTCAACCGACAGGCTTAACAAACCAAGTGGCCATTCGGCCTTGTCTCTTAAAAACCAAAAGAGAAATTAAAAAGATAGGAAAATTAGCACTCACCTTAACACAGATTTCAACTACCCCTTAGAGATTCCGGCTTTTTGAGAATATCAGAAGAAAAGTTGATAGGAAGGAGTCTATGTAGATTTGGCTTTTAATGAAGAAACCAGCAAAAGGGAATAGGGGTATTCGGCTATAGAGATGAAAAGAGAGTTCAAGGTTTCGGCTTTTAAATAAAAAGATGTTGAGAAAATTGGGAGGTTTCGGCTTCTAAAGAAATCAAAAGAAAAGAACTTGTAGAGGAAGACTGAGAATTTCGACACAGGGAAAGAGGAACAGAATAGGGTTCCAAATGCCAAAATTGAAGAGATATCCCCTCTATTTATAGAAGATTTCGGCACCTACTACTTAAAACTGAAAATGCCCTTCCTGATAACTAACAATTAATCAAATAGTAGGGGAAATTTCGGCACCCTTTTGCCATAAAGAAACCGATTCCTTTTCCCCCCTTAGTGTTGGAATTTCGGCCACCACTATGACCAGCAGATAAAACCTAAATTTTCTCCCTTATCATTATCTGATCACTCATCCTCAAGTGGCATGGATAAAACCACCTCTTCCTTCCTTTATCTGCCATATAATCAGCATTATCAACTTGAGTAAATCTTCTTATTTTTAAGCCTTATTGCTGCCCCTCTTTATCCATTTAAATGCCAAAAATAATTAAAATTAAATAAGAGAATTGGGCTTCATGCGACTCGAACTTAAGCCTCCTCAGCTGACGCCACCTCCCTGCTCTCTAAGTGGCGCCACTTTCCACTGTGCCACAAGCCCATTTGTATTTTAAAACACAGATAACATCTTTTAATCCCTATCCTAACTGGCTTTCCACTAGAGTGTCCAAATAAAAAATTCAATTAAGGCCTCGGCCCAACCCTGAGCCCATTCTGGACCCCTAACACTCACATTAAACATAACTACACATTAAACGCAAAGGCCCATTAATTCAGGATGTTACAGTTCTACCCCCTTAAAGAAATTTCGTCCTCAAAATTTCCAACTACAAGAACTGTCGTACAACCTAACCTACAACACTACGCTCACGCTGCGCACTCTGATTCCAATAACCCTCTATCCAGCAACTCCTGAATTTGCACTTTCAATTCCACCAACTCCTTTGGCGCCATCCTGTACGGAGCAATAGATACTAGCGCTGTTCCCGAAAGAAGATTGATACCGAACTCCACTTCATGATCCGGGGGTAATCCCGAAAGCTCTTCTGGGAAAACATCAGGAAATTCCTTCACCGTCCTAACGTCCCCAATAGTTAGTTCCTTGACTTCTAGTGCCGGAATAAACATTAGAATTACCTCGCATCCTTTTCTCACCATCCTTTCTGCTTTTAAGGCAGACACCACATTTGACAAACAGTTCCTCCTTTCACCTATCACCAACACTTCGCCTCCTTCGGGAGTTTTTAACACCATACACTTGGCTGCACAATCCAATTTTGCTTGATACTTTACTAACCAATCCATTCCTAAGATCAAATCAAACTCCCCAAATGGCAGTTCCATCAGATCAGCCCAAAAAGCTACCCCTTGAACTCATTCTACCGATTCGCGTTTATCTGATTAGAAATTTTCTGAATTATTAATTCTTTCACTGATTAACCACGAACAATCTTATGGACAGTAGTTTCAAGAGTAGTTCTTTCGAATTTGAAACTATATCTACGGGTTTCAGTCTCAAGTTTGTATCTCCTAGTTCTAGGAACCACATACATTCAACCATCACACATCAACATACAAGTAGCATCCATGAACTCACATCCATCACATAAGGGTATTTCTGTCATTTCACTACCCAAGGTATTTTCGTAATTTTATCCTATAGGGGTATTTTCGTAATTCCTCAAAAATAGGTATCTTGGTGATTTTTTGAAATAGAGATATTTTGATATATATATATATTTTAAAACAGGGGTATTTTGAAAATTTTAATTTTTTCCCAAATCGAGGGTGTTTTGGAAATTTCACAAATTTCGATAATTTTGTAAACCGAGTACTTTTGTAAATCCAGGGGTTTTCGGGTGAATTCTCAGAACATGGGTATTTGGATAATTTTTCCAACCGGGGGTGTTTTGGTAATTTCATAAATTTTGGTAGTTTTACAAATCCAGGTATTTCGATAATTTTACGAAACCAGGGGAAATATTTTAGTAATTTTGTGAAATAGGGTGGCTGATCCCTTTTGGGTTTTAGTTATAAATTTTGGCCCGTCAACTATTCCTCGTGGCTAAGGTGAACAGTCACTACGCACTAGGTAGGATTCCAGCGAAGAGGAGGTGAGTCACTAGGACTGCTTAAGTACCAAGCTCTCCATGAATCCAATCTTAGACATGCATATGCCTGTTGCCACACCCTAATCTCGCAAATTGTTTACAAGTTTGTTTGGTTGGATTAAATCTTATGAATTTAAAGAGTTGTTTCAAACAAAGCCTAAAGTCCATCAATGTCTAATATACTAGCCTACGTCCATTAAGCCCAACATGTATTTCACATCAAGAGTTAGAATACTTACCTGCGTGGATCGGGTGCCGGTAGACTCGAAGGCCATATCTCAACCACATCATTTTTACCAATTTATAAACTACTAATGGACCCATTTTACAGCCCGAGTTTTGCAACTGGGCTCTAATACCAAAATGTAACACCCCAAACCTGGCCCAAACGCCACGACCGGATCTGGTATGTTACAGGTTTAAAGTTTAAAAACTTTGCTTTGGAAGGATTTGAAATCTCGGCTAATTTGTAGAAGTATTCGTTGAATAAGTGACAAATGGAGAAAACTTTTGTAGCATTTTTTTTTAATAAAACTTCTTGTTTGAAAAGCCCATTTTATTTCTTTTTATAATTAAAACTTTGAACATAAATTGATAAATGTAAACATCATCAAATATAGATCAAAACATTAAGCTAGGGAGGCCTTATTACAAAAATAGTCCCAATAATTCGTTCAATAAACACCCGAAATAGTCTAAGAAAATAAATAACTTGATGGCCCCTTGAGTCTGTCTCGTCTCCCATGTTCACGATCTACTGCTCATCTGAAAGAGTAGAGAAAAATGAAAGGGTGAGTCACCAAGACTCAGTGTGTAAATCCCGAAACATAATGTCCAGAGGCCCACAAACACATTATGAGCCCTGGCCCATACCTAAAGGAAACAATCATAATATCATGATAAATAGTAAATGATGAATAGCCCAACCCATCCTAGAATTCCATCCTCTACACACCAACCCGTACCAACTATCACGCCTCGGGGATTTTTACAATCAACCCTCCATCCGCCACACACCATAACGACAGCCGTACTGCCTATTTCTATTAATCAGGAATCATTAAACGTGGCGTTGCCACAGATCATTATGTGACCTAACGTTAGATTTTGTGGTTTAACCACCGATCACCAAGTGACCTATCATGCACTTCCCCTTCATTATCATAATTCCACCCCATGCATACACACATAAAAAATTGGAAACATCATACCATCTTTAAGAAAATAGGCTTTCATAAATACATATCGATACACATAGAGATTTCTATGATCACGTACCTGGCATCCTTTTCCTAACCCTTTTTGGTTTTTATTCAAATGTCTACACAGCCTCTTTCCAGCTTTTAGCCCATAACATATATAATACAGTTAACTAGTGTGTTAGAGATCTACACACCTGATTACCGTTAGAACGAGACCCTCTATGTCGATGTTATCCGTAGCCAACACCACCGCTATCTGCCTAAGGTGTTGTTCAGAAGCCGGTCCACAACTCGATGGCCAATCTCGAACAGCAGACACTGCTCGTTTCTTAAACTTAGGAATCCTCTCCTTTGCCTGATCCATATTCGTTTCCATCAAAAGTCCTTATCAGAACTACTATAACGAAGTAGGGTTGTTAAATCATACCCTATATTTAAGGTCACCGGTATGTTAGGGAATCTAACAGAAATCTAAAGAAACCCCTTACCTTGAAATCCTGAAATTAGAGACTAGTGACTTTCGACTTTTAGATCTAAACGATCAGGTTTCCTTCAAACCCCGGAATGCCGCCCAAAACGTGAGAAGAGAGAAAATATTAGTCTCAATCGACAGCCTTAACAAACCAAGTGGCCATTCGGCCTTGTCTCTTAAAAACCAAAAGAAAAATTAAAAAGATAGGAAAATCGGCACTCACCTTAACACAAAGATTTCGACTACGCCTAAGAGATTCTGGCTTTTTGAGAAGATCAAAAGAAAAGTTGATAGGAAGGAATCTATGTAGATTCAACTTTTAATGAAGAAATCGGCAAAAGGGAATAGGGGTATTCGGCTATGGAGATGAGAAGAGAGTTCAAGGTTTCGGCTTTTAAATAAAAAGATGTTGAGAAAATTGGGAGGTTTTGGCTTTTGAAGAAATCAAAAGAAAAGAACTTGCAGAGGAAGACTGAGAATTTTGACACAGGGAAAGAAGAAAAGAATAGGGTTCCAAATGCCAAAATTGAAGAGATATCCCCTCTATTTATAGAAGATTTCGGCACCTACTACTTAAAACCAAAAATGCCCTTCCTGATAACTAACAACTAATCAAATAGTAGGGGAAATTTCGGCACCCTTTTGCCATAAAGAAACCGATTCCTTCTCCCCCCTTAGTGTTGGAATTTCAGCCACCACTGTGACCAGCAGATAAAACCTAAATTTTCTCCCTTATCTTCATCTGATCACTCATCCTCAAGTGGCGTGGATAAAACCACCTCTTCCTTCCTTTATCTGCCATATAATCAGCATTATCCACTTGAGTAAATCTTCTTATTTTTAAGCCTTATTGCTGTCCCTCTCTATTCATTTAAATGCCGAAAATAATTAAAATTAAATAAGAGAATTGGGCTTCATGCGACTCAAACTTGAGCCTCCTCAGCTGACGCCACCTCCCTGCTCTCTAAGTGGCGCCACTTTGCTACTGGGCCACAAGCCCATTTGTATTTTAAAACACAGATAACATCTTTTAATCCCTATCCGAACTGGCTTTCCACTAGAGTGTCCAAACAGAAAATTCAATTAAGGCCTCGGCCCAACCCTGAGCCCATTCTGGACCCCTAACACTCACATTAAACATAACCACACATTAAACGCAAAGGCCCATTAATTCAGGATGTTACAGACTAAATCGCGTAAAGTGAAAAAGTTGTGTTCTAATAGCTAAAGGGATTCAATAGCTATAGAACTTAAAACTGGACGTCCTTATATGGTAATTAGACCATTAATGAAAAGTTAGCAGATATTTTTGGATGATTCATCCATGGAAAATTAAAAAAAAGGCTAAGGACTAAATTGGAAAGTGATAAAATTAAAAGATGATAAATAATTAAATAGATATAAAAATAATTTTATATTATCTTCTTCCCCAAATATTCCATGGAAACCCTAAGAAAGAAAAAGGAAGCTTTCTTGGCCAAATTGGATAAGTTTTCTTGTCCCGTTTTTAATAATTTTGATATTTTTGAAATTGGGATAGCTTAATCTATCTATTTGGGGGGATCAATTTGAAAATTTATCAAAGTATGGAAATTAGGTTATGGATGAATATGCTGAAAATCTAAAATTTATTATAGAAAATGAAAGGTTGTTGATAGATAAACAACTTTTACAAAGTGATTTTTGATGAAAACGTGATTTAGGGACTAAAATGTAAAGTTGTAAAAATTGAAGAAAAAATCTAAATTTTATAGAATATATGTGCTATAAATTTTATAGTAAAATTTCGGTTAGGCTTGGAATATGTGGTAAATTGCATAAATTTCATTTTCCGAGCTTAGGGACGAAATAGAAATTTATGGAAAATGTAGGGGCAAAATGGTAATTTTCTAGGATGTAAATTGAGTCCACTTGAATAGGAAATGTGATAAATTGATGTTAAACTTACTTGTATAGATCCAAATAAACCAAATTCGGAGCTAGAACGAGGAAAAGAGGAAAATCTCGGATTAGTAAATTTTATGTACTCGAACATTTGTCGAGGTAAGTTTGTGTAACTAAATTATGTACATTTATATACTTGAAATAAGCGTTGTGTTTTTGAACTGTATAAATATTGTATATATTTGAAATTGAAAATATATCTGACAAAGCCCGATCAATAATAATGCTCGATAAATGATAAATGATAAAAATGTTACTTATATGTTGGAAATGAATGTGGAATGTGTTTATTTGAATTATATGAAGGTTATAGATGTATGAAATAATTGCAAGCCTGATAATGCCTAAAAAATGTTAAATCTTGTTTGAATAAATGAAAAATCAATAGATATGCGATTTCCCGAAATGAATGAGGTCCTGCGTTTGTGCGGACTGGTAATCCTGATAAAAGTCCTCTCGAGCATATGTTATGGATTGGATTTAGCCCAGACGGGTAATCCAGATCAAACTCTTTAGAGCATGTGTCATAAAAAGAATTTAGCCTGGACTGGTAATCCTGACTAAGCTCTATTGAGTATATATATTGGAGACATGATTTAGCCTGGACTGATAATCCTGTTGTAGACATGTGTGGCTCGAGAGTGTACTCTCTAAAATAGTACCTTATGGGTACCACTGGACATGAATGGACGGATCCTGATTTGTACACCTCAAGAGTACTATCTGTGTATCCATTGATATTCCGAATCATTTCAACGGGTAAAAATCCTGACATGAGAATATATGAATAAGAAATGAGTTATTACACATATTTGTCTAAAATACATGAAAATGATGATACATGATGATTGATATATGGTAATATGGGATGATAATATTTGTACATGAAATTTATTTGATGAGTATGTTCATCCTTGATTATATATTTGTACAACTTGAGTGTACTATTCGTGACCTTGATATTTCGAATGATATGAGTAAAGTTCTAACTTGAAATAATCTAAGCTCGAGATGAACTATTATGAAATTATACTTGTAATATATAAAGAGATGATTTATACATGTTAAATGAATACATGTTGTGGAAAGCATATGTGCCTGGAAACTTGATTGTTGTTGAGCCCAAATGTGTTTGATGTTATTATGGAACATATGACTAACAAGGGCAATGAGGATATGTGTAGGGCTTGAGGTCAAATTGATTGAATATGCCTTGCATAGTTACCTCAAAATAGAATAAATGGTAAGTTAAGTACCATGTTATACGAACTTACTAAGCATTTTATGCTTACTTAACTTCCCTGCTTAATAATAAATCAGAAGCTCGTTGGATTGGAAGCTTGGCGGAGATCACTCACACTATCCATCGGCCTATTTCGGTTCATATGGTAAATCAATTATGGTTATAATGGCATGTGTCGAAACCATTTTTTTGAAAAAACAAAAATGGGTCGCCACCAATCTTTTTTTTATGAGGTGTGATCGAGTCACCTTACAATTCGATCATTTTAATAAACAGTTTGATTTATTAAAATAACGATTTTTGGTCTACAAAATTCAGAAAACGGGTTCGGGAGTCGGTTACGTACGAGGAAGGATTAGCACCCTCGTAACGCCCAAAATTGGTACCTAATTGATTAATTAATGTCTTAATGTCGAATGTTGAAAATTTGAAAAGAATTAAAAAAACGACCCCATTTTTGTTAATGTTAATTTAAAAAATGCTTGGATTAAATTGAAATGAGCATCAAAGGCCCATTCATCCCGAGATAATAAAATGCTACATCCCGTAAGTTAGAATGCGACAATTGAACCCTCGAGAACAAGTTTTCCTTTAGTTTTATTGAAACTTCATGTTTTTTTAAATCTAAAAGAATATTTGGCTATTTAGGTTTAACGAGAAAACTGAAACCCCATAAGTTAGGGTGCGATTTCTCGAATTTCCCAAAATGCGGAATATGGCCTTATTTTGAAGAATTTTCCCTTTTTTGAACTTTGGTAAAAATTAATGTAATATTTAAAATATACACTTAGTCGGGTAGAGCATATAGCTCAACGTAAGACTCATGTTTTTCAAACGATGATGTGACACAAATTGTTAGCAATAAAGATATAATATGCGTATTAGAACAATAATAACGATGATGACAATAATATAAAATACTAATAATAATAACAAAACCAACATTAATAATAATGATAACAATGATAACGAAAGCATAAAATGCACCATAAATTAAAAAACACCAAATAAGAAAAATACAATATAAATAAGTAAATAAGTAAAATAAAGTAGAAATAAATAAAAAAATATACAAAGAGTCCAAATTAAATATATAAGGACTTGATTAACGTTAAAATGAAATTTAGGATCTAAATTTAAATAAAAT
The DNA here is from genome assembly GCA_025503065.1 of Gossypium bickii. Lineage (NCBI taxonomy): Eukaryota > Viridiplantae > Streptophyta > Magnoliopsida > Malvales > Malvaceae > Gossypium > Gossypium bickii. Next base: position 61,040,997 of record CP106710.1, on the reverse strand, counting down.
AAATGCAAAGACATAAAAAGGATTAAATTGAAACCTAAATAAAATTTGGAGGTGAAATCGAATGAAAAAAAAAAGGAATAATGGACTAAATCGTAACGCGCTAAAAATACTGAGGGGCGAAAGGGAAAATATCCCTGCCCTTTTATGCGCATCGTTTTGACGTTGACCCAAATGCAATAAAAAGAAGATTTCACAACCAGATTAAAAGAATAAAAATAATAAAAAGCAATCAAGGACCAAATCGCAATGCATCGCAAAAGCGGAGGGGTTGCGTGCGTAAATAGCCCATTCACGGGCAAACCACGCGGATCCTTAGGGCAAGTGGGTCAGATTTCAGGTCACAGGCTAAACGACGATGTTTCAAGCAAGGACCCTTTTGCAAAATAAAATGAAATTAAAAGGCCGAATTTAACAATGAAAGGGGACTGAATTGAAAACATCTGCAAAAGCAGAAGGACCATCTGTAGAAATCGACAGATATAAAAACAACGCGTGGATCCCCTTAGATGGGTTGGGTCAAATTTTGGGTTTAAGCAAAATGATGCCATTTTGGTGCTATTGAGACCAGCCCTAAAACGATGACGTTTCACCAAGCTATAAAAGCAAATTTTTGAGAAAAAAATCATTTGTTCCGTGTTTTTTTTTTTAAAAAAAAAGGGGTTCTTTCCCTCATTTTCTCTCTAAAGAAACCCTAGGCCAGCCATAGAGCGCCACTGCGCCTCCGCTGCACCTCTGTCGTGTCTCCACCTTGGACGATGGTCGGAGATGCGCCAAAATTGACCCCTTTAGATCCTTTTCAAACCTCTTTTCCCTTTACAAACCCGATTTGGGTGTTTTTGAACCCAAAAAAATGAAAATGAGAAGAGAAAAATAAGAAAAAGGGCTTTCGGTCTCACTGTTTCCCCTTTCAGACCCTCATTGGAAACCCAACGGGTTTTGAAATGTCCAGGAGTCGGCGATAGCCTTTGACAGCAACGAGAAAGCAAAACAACGGTAAGTTTTTTTATTATTTATTTCTTTTATTTCGAAAAATAAAATAAAAAGAGCATATTTTTTATTCTTGAATCTATTTCAAAATTCTTTTGTTGCTATATTTGATTTCTCGTGTGTGTAAAAAAATACATTATGATTGTTCATGGCTTTTATAGCCAAATGGGTACAACATTTGGCTCCTTTTTTACTCTTGTTTTCTACTGCCTTTCTGTTGTCTGTCCTTCTTTTCTATCTTATCTATAGGTACGGAGCGGAGGTTGGACGTGCTACGGAGGAACGTGGGTGCGTTAACGTGGAGGCACGAGGGGGGAGTAGCGGCAGCTAGCAGCTAGGGTTCCTGGTTTGCTGACGATAGGTTTAGGTTTGCGCCCTTTTGGGCTAGGGTTGGTTTGGGTTTAGTTTAATTTAGGCTTGGATTGTAAACTGGGTTAGATGTGATTTGGGTTATTTGGGCTGTTGATGTGAATGGACTTTAGACTATTAACATTATTTGTTTTGATTTTAATTTTGGCTTATTGTTTATGGTTTGAGCCTCGGGCAAAATAGGCCCATTACAGCTGCCCCTCTTTTCTCATTGTCGTGTAACGGGAATGGAGCAAAGACTTCAAAAGGGCCAATTTTGCCTGGTCTTGCTGGGTTTCAACTTTTCGGTGCTTTTTCTTTCAATTAGCCTCATTCCCTCCCATTGCATCTTCAAGGGTATAGGAATTGGTGCCTCAATTCACTCCAATGTAATTTCAGGTAGAAGAGACTGGTAGCTTTGATCTACTCCGCTGCAACTTCAAGGAGATAAGAATTGGTAATTTCAGCCTGCTCGACTGCAACTTTAGGGAGATATGGTTTGTGTGTTTTTATCCTGCTCTACTGCAACTTCACGGAGATAAGGATTGTGGCTTCAATCTGCTCCACTGCAACTTTAGAAAGATAAGATCTGCCATAATTTGTAGCTTTAATCTGTTCCACTGTAACATCAGGAAAATAAGATTCGCTATCTTCAGTCTACTCCGCTGCAACTTCAAGGAGATAAGAATTGGTAATTTCAACATGCTCCACTGCAACTTCTGGGAGATAAGGTTTGCGTATTTTTATCCTGCTCCACTACAACTTCATGGAGATAAGGATTGTGGCTTCAATCTGCTCTATTGCAACTTCAAGAAGATAAGATTCACCATAATTTGTAGCTTCAATCTGTTCCCCTGCAACGTCAAGGAAATAAGATTCTTTGTCTTCAGTCTGCTCCGCTGCAACTTCAGGGAGATAAGACTTGTGGCTCCTATCTGCTCCATTACAACTTTAGAAGGATAAGATCTGCCATCTTCAATCTACTCTACTGCAACTTTAAGGATATAAGATTTATGACTTTAATCTACTCCACTGCTACTTCAGGGAGATGAGATTTATGGGTTCACCGATCTTGCTACACCGTCCTATGGGGGACATGACCTATAGAATCGATTTTATGGGCCTATGCTTATGCCGAATGATTAGGATGCCATGATCAGAATGAATCAAATGCTCCTAACTAGCTGTATTATGAACAATATCTGCATGGATACAGAATATCATGAGAATGGTCCCTTTTTAATGTCTGGGTTGTCATTGCTCGTTGTTCCTCAAGGTTGTATTAGTAACGTAATATCCTGTCTTCTTGTTCAGCTGATATCTTTGACAGAAAATCCAAAGAAATAGTCACAATTTAGAGTCTTCTTTCTCAAATATTTCCATCCCTTAGGCTTGGTGAGTTCTAAATAATAGTCCTATTTCAGGTTCTTATACTATTTAGAAGCTTCCAGAGTAATACACAAAACTTCTTTTGTGAAAGTATTATTAGTCCATTAATCGTTATTTCAATGCAAAATGCTTGAAAAGGATCATAATGATGGACAAAACTGAAATTAATCAAGACCAAAATCTGAAAAGAATGGATTAATTAAAGAAAGCAAATATTGCTGGAATATAAGATAGGTGAAGGGACAAATAAGTGCCCTAGATATCGTAGTCTGAGCTTCTCTATACGAACATTCTGAGGACAATTTTGAGCTCAACATGTGTTGTAAGAGATCTAGAGTACTTTGTCGATGCCCCAAGATGTAGCATACCCCCTCCCTGTTAATTTAGGCATAGTAAGACTACCGCATGCCCCACCTTCGATCAAAATTTCAATTGCCCTTTCACGAGTTTTCAATTCAAAAACCCCTTTGGTCTCAAGACACCCTTTATGGGTTTTCGCCTTAGCCTCTCCTTTTTCTTTTCCTTTTCTTTTATTCTTTTTTTTAAGCGAAGTACTTCTTGACTGGGTCTAAATTCACTGGATTAGGCAAAGTCTTGCCATCCATTTCAGTTAATATCAGCGCTCCTCCAGAAAAGACCTTTACCATGTAAGGTCCTTCCCAGTTTGGCATCCATTTTCCTCTGAAATCCTTTTGTAGGGGTAGGATCTTCTTCAATACCAAGTCTCCCTCATGGATTTTTCTGGGGCGAACCTTTTTGTTGTAAGTTTGCATCATTCGTTTCTGGTACATCTGACCATGACGGATAGCTTTCAGCCTTTTCTCTTCGATCAAATTTAGCTGATCATATCGGGATTGGATCCATTCTGCTTCATCCAACTTTAGCTCTGACAAGAATTGAAGGGAAGGAATCTCAACTTTGATGGGTAATACTGCCTCCATTCCATAGACCAATGAGAAAGGAGTTGCCCTAGTAGAGGTCCTGTCTAATGTTTCATAAGCATATAGAGCAAATGGTAACTTCTCATGCCAATCTCTATAAGTCTCAGTCATCTTTCCCACAATCTTCTTGATATTCTTATTAGCCGCCTCAACTACACCATTCATTTTTGGGGAAAATGGTGACGAGTTGTGGTGTTTAAGTTTGAACTGACTGCAGACCTCTACTATCATGCTCTTGTTCAAGTTCAATGCATTGTTCGATATGATCCTTTCTGGAATTCCATACTGGTATATGATCTCCCTCTTTAAGAACTTGATGACTATTGATTTGGTGACATTGGCATATGAAGCAGCCTCTACCAACTTGGTGAAGTAATCAATGACTACAAAGATGAATCGATGCCCATTAGATGCTTTTGGTGAGATTGGCCCACTGACGTCCATGCTCTACATAGAGAAAGGCCATAGAGAAGTCATAACATGAAGAGGTGAAGGAGGCACATGAATCTTGTCCCCATAAATTTGGCACTTACGGCACTTCTTGGCATAATTGATGCAATCCCCTTCCATCGTAGACCAATAATACCTGAATCTCATGATTTGCCTAGCTATTGTAAAACCATTAGCAAGTGTTCCACAGACACCCTCATGGACTTCTTCTAGGATTTTTTTTAGCCTCAACAGCATCCACACATCTTAATAACACCTAATCCTTTCTTCTTTTGTATAGGATATCTCCATCTAAGATATAATCACAGGCCAGTCTTCTCAAAGTCCTTTTATCATTCTCAGTTCCTCAATCAGGGTATTCACATTCTTCACATATCGTAGTATATCGAGATACCAAGGATGATTATCTTTTTCTTCATCTTCATTGACGTTGTAGCAATGATCCAGAACCTTGTAAATACACATTTGGATAGGCTTCACATCCTCTTGTTTATTTACTTTGATCATGGAAGCTAATGTAGCCAAGGCGTCAACCATCTGGTTTTCATCTCGCGGAAGGTAACAGAAGGTGATATCATCAAACTCCTCAATTATTTGTGCAATCAAAAACCAATTTGCAAGTAAATGGATAATGATCTCCATTTGGGGATATCAGGACTACCCTAATTCCATTACCAATAGCATTTGATGCTACGTCAAAGTTCAGTTTCCAAGGACGATCTTCTAGAGCGTCTTCTTCGATAGTTTCCACAAACATTAGATCTTCATTAGGGAAATCGAAATTCAAAAGCTCGTAATCTTCTAGAGCTCTACTGGCTAGAAAATCTGCTATTGCACTCCCTTTCACAGCCTTCTGGTTTACATAGACTATGTCAAATTCGGATAGCAGAATTTTCCATCTGGCCATCCTTCCATTCAAAACAGTCGACTCCATCATATATTTTAGAGGGTCTAGTTTTGAGATTAGCCAAGTGTATGGTACAACATGTACTGCCTCAATCTCTAAGTTGTCCAGATCAAGGCGTAACATAATTTCTCAATTGGCGAATATCTCATTTGACACTCAATGAATTTCTTACTGAGGTAGTATACCGCCCTTTCTTTCTTTCCTGTCTCATCATGTTGGCCAAGCACACATCCCATAGAATTGTCAAATACAGTATAAGTGGCCTGTCTAGACTTGGTGGTGACAGAACTAGGGTATTGGACAGGTACTGGTTTACCTTGTCAAAAGTTTTCTGGCATTCATCATCCCATACACCTAGATTGTGTTTCTTAAGAAGACGAAATATGGGGTCACATTTCTCAGTTAGTTTTGAAATGAACCAGGTAATGTAATTTAGTCTTCCTAAGAAGCCTCAAACTTCCTTTTGAGTGTGTGGCAGAGGCAATTCTTGTATAGCCTTGACTTTGTATGGGTCGATTTCGATTCCCTTTTCACTGGCTGCGAAACCTAGCAGTTTTCCTGGCCTAGCCCCGAAAGTACATTTTGTTGGATTGAGCTTTAGCTAAAATTTTCTCAACCGTAAGAACAATTTCCTCAAAACTTGCACGTGCTCCTTTTCTGTTTGGGATTTTGCAATCATATCGTCGACGTAAACCTCGATTTCCTTGTGCATCATGTCATCAAACAAGGTTACCATAGCTCTTTGATACGTTTTTCCCGCATTTTTTAATCCAAATGGCATCACTCTATAGTAAAATGTTCCCCACAGGGTTATGAATGTGGTGTTTTCCACGTCTTCAGGATGCATCTTTATCTGATTGTATCTAGAGAAGCTATCCATGAAGGAGAACAGTGAGTAGCCTGCCGTATTATCCACTAAAGTGTCAATATGAGGCAATGGGAAATTATCTTTGGGGCTAGCCTTGTTTAAGTCTCTGTAATCTACACACATTCGTACATTTTCGCCTTTCTTAGGGGTGGGGACAATATTGGCTACCCACTCTGAGTATTTAACCACTTGTAAAAACCCAGCATCGAATTGCTTTTTGACCTCTTCTTTTATTTTTATCACAACATTGGGCCTCATCCTTCGGAGCTTCTGCTGAATTGGTTTGCACTCTTCTTTTATGAGGAGGTGGTGTCCCATAATATCAGTGCTTAACCTGGGCATATCTTGGTATGACCATGCAAAGACATCTTTGAACTCTTGAAGTAACTCAATGAGCTCTCGTTTTGTTTCTCCGGCTATACAAGTTACAATTTTCACTTCTTTTCCTTCTTCCAAAATCACAATCTCTACTGTCTCTTTGTGAGGTAGAATTCGTTTCTTTTCTTGTTCTACCATTCTTAACAATTTCGAAGATAAGTTATAGTCTCTGTCATCTTCAAAATCCTGAGACCCCTCTAGACACATGTCTCGCTCAAAAGGAGATTCTGGGTCAGTGGCAGCGTCGCTCATGTTATTGATATCTAGAAACCTGTTGTAAGCACGAAGGAATATCCAAAGAACAAATGAATCTAAGAATAGCTATTTTTATGGTCATGAATGAAATGAAAGAATAAAAAAATGTTTGCTCAGAGTGATACACAAAAAAAATATATTTTTTATTGAAATAAAGATGTTGGACATGAGCCTATTTCACAAAAGGATTCTTATTGCTTCTAGGCTTAAAGCAACAAGCATGTTTATAACATTACTCTGAATCAACTCTAAAAACTACAGGAATCTCTTCCGCAGTCTAGTTGTTCAGAACATTTCCCAGCTCATAAGGGTGGATGCCCGATAAGTTTTCTTCCACCATTTTCTCTTCAGATATGGCGTTAATGCTCAGATTTCCCATTATATCTTCAGCAATTTCTTTTCTTGTCATCTTCCGTTCAAGGTGAATAATTCCTCCTGACACGAGCGTTCTGGATATATGGGGGAAGGTTATTGGTTCCCATTTGACCTCTACCCCACTTAATTGTGCTCTTCTTCTCTCTTGCTTCTTCTCCAACTCCTTCTTCCTTTGCTTCACGTCTGGCTTATACCTTAAGCCAAAGTGATACCATTTGTCAGTCAAGATTGGTACTTTGACTCGTCCATGGAGGTATTTCCCGAGTCCCCTTCCTGGCAATGCTCCTTTTCCCATTGTCAGTTGTAAGCTCATCCTCATAGCTTTGGATATTTTGGGCATTGGGATCTTGCTTCCCTCGACGATGAAGGTTGCGTTCACAAACTCCAACGATCGAAAGGAACATTCTATCGCTTCACCATCAACCTCTATGTATGGCGTATTACTGATAATGGACGCAATAATGTCTTCTTTCACGTTTATCGCTATCAGTCGACCCTTCGTTACCAACTTTAGCTTTTGGTGCAGTGATGATGGTACCACCCCTGCTGAATGAATCCAAGGCCTCCCTAATAGGCAATTGTAAGAAGGCTTGATTCCATCACTAAGAATTCTACCTCATTTATATTTGGACCGATCAAAAGAGGTATCTCAATCCTTCCCATTACTTTCCTTTCGGTGCCGTCGAATACTCTCACTATGTTTTGGCATGTCTTCATGTGAGAGCTATCCACAGGCAACATGTTTAATGTGGACAAGGTAATACATTTAGTACTGATCCATTGTCAACCAGTACCCCTAATAATGTATACCTCTTGCAGCGGGTGGTGATGTGCAGAGCTTTGGTGGATCCCATGCCCCCAGGCGGTATTTCATCGTCATTAAAAAAGATAAAATTATCAGTGCTTATGTTGTTGACAAAGGATTTCCCTTTTACAGGTTCAGCTTTTGTATTTGGGGCATCATAATGTCTTCTTCTACGTACATAGAAACCCACATCTTGACCTTTCTTTAGCGTGCTGACCGGACCTACCTCTACTGGGATTATCACATTGTAGTTGTAGTTCCAAGGTACCCTTTTGCTATGTTTATAAGGAAAAACAACGGATTTCTGGATTACAACTCTGGGTGCAATTTTTGCCCTGGCTTCTTTGATTCTTGGTCGTGAAATGATTACCACCGGGTGGTTGGCCTCATAGACCTTTTCTGTCGACCCTCCATCTAAGACGCACACCTCTTCTCCTTTAGTATACTCAAAGAACTCAAGCTCCTTGTTGTCCATTAGACCTTGTACTAAGGCCTTGAATTCTCTACATTTCTGAATCTCATGATTTTCCTCATCATGGAACTCACAATAGTTCCTTGCTTCTCAGGATTTGTCCCTCGAGTCTTGTGTGATTAACCCTCTTTCCACCATTTTCTTTCAAACTTCTTTCAATAGGGTTTTCACTTCTATAATATTCACCTTGATTTTCTTCCCCGCATTCTCGACTATCGCATTTACCCCCTTATCAGCATGGTTGGGTAACGGATTTCCTGCACCAGATGGATTATCAAATTTTACAATGCCCATTTTGATGAGCCTTTGACTAGCTTTTTGAAAGCGCTGCAGTTTTTTATTGAGTGTCTCGTGATTCTCACATGGTATTCGTATTGGGCATTTGCGTCGTTCCATTTGGGGTATGTGGGTTGCATTGGTTTTAGGTAGAAAGAGGATACAATATGTGCATCAAATAAACTTTGGTACAACTCCCTATATGTCATTAGAATAGGCGTAAAGTGGAGTTTCTCCGTATTTTACCGTGTGTCAGACTCTTGTCTTTGAGGGCCTTGATGGCCAGTGGCTACCGTTCTCAGTTGGTTCACAGTGATTAGTTTTGAATAACCCCTATTATACGTGCTGACATTATTCACCTCATTTTCTCTTTTTCTAGGGGCCAACCTCTTTGTGTTTTCCCCAGCCTCTATTTTTCCACACCTTATTGCATTCTCTATCATTTCACCAGACATCACTATTTTCAAGAAACTCTTAGTTACGTTCCCAGCATGTGATTGATAAACGGAACCTTCAGGGTATTAATGAAGAGCATGGTTGTTTCTTTTTCTAGCAGTGGCAGTTGGACTTGTGTGGCGAGTTCCCTCCATCTTTGAGCATATTGCTTGAAACTTTCGTTTGGCTTTTTCTCCATATTTTGTAACGTGATTTTGTCAGGCGCCATATCTGTCACATGGCCATATTGTTTCATGAAGGCCTGTACCAAGTCCTTCCATGAATTAATATAGGCACGATTTAGCTGATTATACCATTTGGCCGCAACCCCAGTCAAGCTATCTTGGAAACAGTGAATCAATAACTAATCATTATCGACATATCCGGTCATCCTCCAATAGAACATTGTAATGTGAGCCTCAGGGTAGCTGGTCCAGTTATAGTTTTCAAACTCCGGTATTTTGAACTTTGGAGGGAGTACTAGATCTGGGACCAGGCTCAATTCCCTAGCATCAATTCCACAATGGTAATCCACACTTTCCAACACCTTAAATTTCTCTTCTAGCCATTTGCATCAGTCTTTCAGTTGCTTTGGGAGCTCCACTCTCGCCTCGATCTGACATTGACTCATATTTCAAACTCAGTACATTAGCCTGGACTGCCAAGGTAGCCAGCTCTCACACTTGAGCCAAAGCTTCACCCATTACGTAATCCCTATCCCTGACCTTGTCTTGAGATCGATGAAGATGCTCTTTCCTCCGCTTATTACTTGCTTCTAGTAGTTCAACCCGGAGTTCACAGTTTTGCAGTGCGGTTTCAAGTTCTTCCATCCACCCTTTTAGTTCCTCAATCTTGCTTATGCTGGCCCTTAATTCGATTACGGAGTTGCGACTATGATGCTGATGTAGTGACTTTTCTAATTCTATCACTCGAGCTATTAACTTCTCCTTTTCATTTTGGCTCTCCAATAAACTCTTTTTTAAAATGTCCTCACGTACCTGAGTATCATGGAACTTCTTCCCCCACTGATCAGCTCTAGTCTTTTCTTCTTAGATTTCTTTCCGCCATTGCTCAGATGTTTTACCCAAACCAACAGTTCTCATTGACATACGCAGCTTCTTGTAATCCATTTTCAAACTGTCCAAATTGTCTTTGACCTTATTTTTTCCTTTCATCAGTTTCTCGACTTCTAGTTTCTGGACATCGACATCTAGCCCCAGCTGCATCCTCTACTCCTCTAATTGCTCGATCCTTTTTCCTAGTTTTTAAACTTTTCTTCTCAAAATCCTGTTTGATGATCTCTAGTTCAGACGGGACCACCTGCAAGTGTTCTTCTATTGATTGGATGTTTTCTTAATTTGACGTAAGGATGTTGTCATTGATTCTCTGACGCCACCACTGGTCATACTTAGGGGTAGTCATTGGATTAGCAGCAAACCTTTCATTCTACGGTTTTGTTCCGGGCATTTGTTATCCCCCTTGTATACAAACTCATATTGAGCTAACCCTTGTGTTGCTGGCGTAAACTGTCTTAACCTGTATTGCCTTAACAAGAGTAGGGGAGCATATCTGACAGGTCCCCATATCCCAAGTAGGGGATCCCAATCAAAATCTCTACATCGATACAAGATCTTGTCGGGGAACATCCAAGGGGCTCTCCATTCGATGTCTTCTTCTTGTAGATTTTGGAGAATTATCATCCACTTTTCCTCCGTAATATCATCCCGTCTCAGTGTAGCCACTATCTCTTTCAGGGGAGAATAGCTTTTGGAGAAGATTCGATATGAGACCTTTTCCACTTTCCAAAACTGGTCATGGAACCATGCCAACAAAAGTTGAGCACACATTATAAATCTGCCCTCGCCCGCTCTCCGGTACGTGTTCAAGGATCTAAAAGTTTTAGCCAAAATTACAGGAACCGGTGTAACCCTTTTGTCAAGTCGATCAAAGAGATCTGAGACTACTTCATCTACGTACCCTAATGCCTTGGGGAAGATGACCAAACCGTAAATACTCAAAGCGAAAACATCTACCCTTTTCTTCATATACGGATGAGCTAGAATCAGATCCCTCAAGTTTTTCCAAGGGAATCTCCTTTTTTCTTGATTCGGGCTACAACCCATTGCTCTCTCATCCCTATGATGCTCATCAATTTCTTCAAAAAGGTCAAAACATTAGCGGCTCTTGAATATGCTTTGTCGACTTAAATCATCGAGCAACAAAATAAAGCCATATACTCCTCCACGATAGGTACCAAATCAACGTTCCCAAAAGTGAAGCAACTGTAGGTAGGATTCCAGAACTGGGCGAGGGCTCGAAATAAGTGCTTGTCCACCTTCACATCGAGCAGATAGGGCAAATCTCCATAGTTACAGTAAAGTAGCTGCTTGACCTCATCATTCCACTGGTCCTATATCTCCTTTACTTCTTGAAAATTATTTTGAGTCATGCTAATACGAGAGAAATCCCACAACTCTGATATGTATCCCTCGGTCAGACTATCACATTTCTCTTGTTGCATTGTCTTGGCCCAAATTCGAACTGCCACATTATCCTCCACTTTATCAAGAAACCCTATTTCCATGATAAGTTATCTATTTAGGAACTGAATGTGAATCAACACCTTTTTTGAAAATGCCATGCAATTACAATCAAAGCAAAAACAAAGCAAGTCAGTACTTAATACACCGTTTAAAGTAAGCAAAGAATAATAAGTAAAGCACCTACTCGGGTGACCACTAGGGTTTGGCGCGGCTCTACCTAAGGTGGGCTCTTCAGGCTCGCTATATGGGGTTTGGTTCTAGAGTAAAGGTACCTGAACCGGTACATTCCTCGATCCTCACCCATTATAGGCTCATGCGGACCGTGTTTAGTTCAGGGGAATACATTTCCCTATGGCTAGACGGAGATGAAAATCTCACGAAGACATAGGTACAGATGCATCCCGAAAGCCATCAACTATCCTATACGGAGGTGAAGACCTCACGAAGGAATAACTTCTCGCTCCCACATACAAGGGGTAAAATCGAGCGACTATGCAATATGATACGCTAAAGCATACTCACAGACTCGAACCAAAAGCAAACATATCAAATGACGCAAACCACGAAAACGAAAAGAAAAAATCATAATTTTAAATCGAATTTTTAAATTTTGACAAAAAGATAGAAAATAATCAATTTAAGAAAATAATCAATTTACGGCTTGACTCTCGTGTTAGTCCCCAGTAGAGTCGCCAAGCTGTCGAAGCCATTTTTTTGAAAAAACGGGTCGACTTATTTTTTAAAAAAACGAAAATAGAGTCACCACCAATCTTTTATTTTATGAAGTGTCATCGAGTCACCTTGCAATTCGATCATTTTAATAAACGGTTTGATTTATTAAAACAATGATTGTTGGTCTACGAAATTCAAAAAACGAGGTTGGGAGTCAATTACGTATGAGGAAGGATTAGCACCCTCGTAACGCCCAAAATTTGTAAAATCCTTAAATCGAGGCCTTTGTATTTTGTCTATTTGCATGCGGATAGTAGGGATGACATGCTAGTTTGGGCTATTTTAGGGTCTAGGCATGAGCCAGGGGTAGGCCAGAGCTGTAGGGGAAATTTGCGTTTTAGGCACTTTGAAGGGGGGAGCTGATTGAGCTGGGTGTTAAAGGTAGTTGTTGGTAAGTTTTGACACAAGAATTCAAGTGGTGGAGTGGCAAGAGGCGCCACTTAGGAGGTAAGGGAGTGACACCTCATGTGAGCTGGAGAGCCTTGGTTCGAGCTGTGGAAATCTCTTTTTTGCCTGTTATTTTTTACGCTAAGGCTGGGGAGGAGTTGTGTTCAGGATGGACTATGGTGGATATGTGTTGAAGGAGTCAACACATTTGAATTTGTGGAGAAGAGAAAATGTAGGAATTTTGAAGTATTCAAACTTGTTTGAATATGTGGTTAGGAGAAAATCAAGGAGAGAAAAGAGGGATTGAAGTGGGAGGTGTGTTAGCCGAATTTCAAAAGAGTTGGAAGGGGGTTGGGCATTCGGTTGAGTGTTGCTAAGGGGGGTGGCCAAATATGGTATGTTGGCTTTGGTAAGGTGTGGCATTCGGCTAGTTAGAAGGCACTTAGTTTTGTGCCGAATTGAACCCCATATTTCGCATTTTGCATTTGTTGCTTCTTTGTCTTTTCTCTCAAAAACCAAAGCCAAATTCTTCCTACTCTTTTTCTCCATCCTTGTTCCAAAGCTTAAATCATTATCCCACCCTCTCTTTTGACTTCTTTTCTTCTCTCAACCTCTCTTGCATTGAAAACACCTAAACCTTTCTCTTTTTCTCTCATCTTTTGACCATAGCCGAAACCTCTTCTTTTCTTGTCCTCGTTTTCTTTTGATCACCATAGCCGCATCAAGTGCCCCTCTCTTATTATTCTTTCTTTTGTTTCAAAGCCGAAAACCTCTAATTCCATCATCATCTTTAATCTCTATGCCATAGCCGAATATCTCCATCTAAGGTTCTCATCTCTGATTTTCTTTCATAAACCGAATTCCCGTGGCCAACTTTTTTTCATCTTTTTCTTTTGTTACTTCTAAAACCGAAAACTTCTAAGATCCATTGGGGGGCTCCTTTTCGATTCTTGCATCTTCTCCTACTGATTTTCCGAATTTCCACTTCTTCTGTGCTAGTGCCGAATCCTTTTGGGAGTTAACCAGATCTCCTGTTAAGGTTAGTAATGATTGCCTCTAGATCTTTATCTTCTCCTTCGGGTTTTGAGGAGCCAAACTCGAATGGCTAATTGGTTTATTGTTGGGAACTTGGCCGAATGTAGGTGGAAAAAGGGGGGTGTCACTTTTCAATGGAGATATTCGGGATTCGCTTGATTTGTGGATCAAACCCAATGTTTTGGGGTTTATCGATCTAGGTAAGGGTTTTCGCTTTAAGTATTGAATTAATCTTTTAGTTTTGATTTCGTTGCTTTGATTCGGGTTAGTGACCAAGGATTATTATGGACTCGAATGCTAGCCAAGCATTAAGAGGGGTTGGATCAGTGAACCCAGCCCCTAAGTTCAAGGAACGGGTAGTATCAGTGGTAAGGGATTGGCCACCGGGTTGTGGGCCAGCCTCTGAACAGGAAAGTAGACAGAAGCGGTAGTGTCAGTTAACGACAGTGTCGACGTGGAGAGCGTAGTATTACGAGTAATCAGGTGTGTAACTCTTACACACTTCATACGTTAATATGTTGTTATCTTGCATGTTGTCAAAAGCCGGAATAACTGTAAGAAATGGTAAGTTACCCTTGTGGGTAAAAGCGACGACTCCGGGTAAGTCCACTTTGGATTGGCTAACGTTAAATGCCTCTGTTAACTTTACATATGCCATGTTACATTATTTCTGAATGATAAGCATGACTATTTTGCCTTGAAAAGCATGTTCATAAAATGGGTAATGAGAGGAGGGGGAAGGTATGATTTTCAGACTGTCACCAGTGGTTTGGTACCACACAGTGGGTTGGCCCCGCTTATTATGATATTGTGACTAAGTCTCAGTGGTTTGGCACTACCAGTGGTTTGGTACCATATATATTTTTGTGACTCGTCCCAATGGTCTGGAACCACAGTGGGTTGGCCCCACATAACGATATACGGGATTGTCATCAGTGGTTTGGTACCACAAAGTGGGTTGGCCCCACACATGATTATTTGTGACTTCGGTCACCAGTGGTTTGGTACCACATATATTATTTGTGACTTCGATCACCAGTGGTTTGGGACCACCAGTGGTTTGGTACCACACAGGGTAGATTCAGGAGTTTCGGATGGTTAGGTTTAGGTTGCATGGCATGCATATTCATATTCACTTATGGAACTGTGTAAGGGCTTATTACCTTCGGGATGGGGATTTACACACTGAGTCTGGGTGACTCACCCCTTCCTTTACATTTTGCAGATGATTCTTAGATCACGGATATGGAGCCGGGACGGACTCGAGGTAGCCATGCACGATATTTCGGGTTTTTGTTTTAAATTATTATTTCGGATTTATTTTACTTTAAGTATGGTGTTTGGTTGTAATAAGGCCATCTAAATTTTTATTTCTGGGATTATCTATCTGTTTAAATTTTCACTAAATTTTGTTTAAGTTATTAACGGCATGCCTAATGAACTTATAAAATGAATGTTTTCCAAACTTTTACAAATTTTCGGGATTTTTCCAAAACTTTACCATCAGGTAAATAGCGAACACGTAACATCAACAAGTTAATTAGAATCTCTTTAAAGCTAATTTCGAAACAGTTTTAGCAATTTACTTAAAACAACACGGGTTTTTATCAAATGAGAATTTTCTTTTTGAATTAGAGATGACAACTTGTTTTCCAAAAACATTTTTCTTTCCTGTGACATACCAGACTCGGTCGTAGCATTTTGATCGGGTTGGGGGTGTTACAAAATTGGTACCTAATTGATTAATTAATGTCTTAATGTCGAATGTTGAAAATTTGAAAAGAATTAAAAAAACGATCCCCTTTTTCTTAATGTTAATTTAAAAACCGCTTGGATTAAATTTAAACGAGCATCAAAGGCCCATTTGTCTCGAGATAATAAAATGCCACATCCCGTAAGTTAGGATGCAACATTTGCACCCTCGAGAATAAGTTTTCGTTTAATTTTATTGAAACTTCGTGTATTTTGAAATCTAAAAGGATATTTGGCTATTTAGGTTTAACAAGAAAAATGAAACCCCGTAAGTTAAGGTGCGATTTCGCGAATTTCTCAAAACGTGAAATATGGCCTTATTTTGAAGAATTTTCCCTTTTTTGAACTTAGGTAAAAATTAATGTAATATTTAAAATATACACTTAGTCGGGTATAGCATGTAGCTAAACGTAAAACTCATGTTTTTCAAATGATGATGCGACACAAATTGCTAGTAATAAAGATATAATATGCGTATTAGAACAATAATGATGATGATGACAATAATATAAAATACTAATAATAATAACAAAACCAACATTAATAATAATGATAACCATGATAATGAAAGCATAAAATGCACCATAAATTAAAAAACACCAAATAAAAAAAATACAATATAAATAAGTAAATAAGTAAAATAAAGTAGAAATAAATGAAAAGTACACAAAGAGTCCAAATTAAATAAATAAGGACTTGATTGCCGTTAAAATGAAATTTAGGATCTAAATTTAAATAAAATAAATGCACAGACATAAAAAGGATTAAATTGAAACCAAAATAAAATTGGAGGGTGAAATCGAATGAAAAAAAAAAGGAACAATGGACTAAATCATAATACCCTAAAAATACTGAGGGACGAAAGGAAAAATATCCCTGCCCCTTTTATGCGCAGCGTTTTGACGTTGACCAAAATGCAATAAAAAGAAAATTTTGCGGCCAGATTAAAAGAATAAAAATAATAAAAAGCAATCAAAGACCAAATCGCAATGCATCGCAAAAGCGAAGGGGTTGCGCGCGTAAATAGCCCATTCACCGGCAAAACACGTGGATCCTTAGGGCAAGTGGGTCGGATTTCGGGTCACGAGCTAAACGACGTCGTTTCAAGTAGGGACCCTTCTGCAAAATAAAACAAAATTAAAAGGCCGAATTTAAAAATGAAAGGGGACCAAATCGAAAACATCTGCAAAAGTGGAAGGACCATCTGCAGAAATACAAATATCAAAAAAACGCGCGGATCCCCTAGCGTGGGTCGAGTCAAAATTCGGGTTTAAGCAAAACGACGTCGTTTTGGGGCTATTGAGACCAGCCCTAAAACGGTGTCATTTTGCCAAGCTATAAAAGCAAAATTATTGAGAAAAAAATCATTTGTTCCATGTTGTTTTTTTTTAAAAAAAGGGGTTCTTTCCCTCATTTTCACACTAAAAAAACTCTAGGCTGGCCATAGAGCACCACCGCGCCTCCGTCGCATCTCCGACGTGCCTCCGCCTTGGACGGTGGCTAGAGATGCACCAAAATCAACCCCTTTAGCTCCTTTTCAAACCTCTTTTCCCTTTACAAACCCAATTTGGGTGTCTTTTGAACAAAAAAAGAAGAAGATGAGAAGACAAAAATAAAAAAAGGGCTTTCGGTCTCACTGTCTCCCCTTTCGAGCCCTCATCGGAAACCCAACGGGTTTTGAGATGTCCAGGAGTCGGCGATAGCCTTCGACAGCAACGAGAATGCAAAACAACGGTAAGTTTTTTATTATTTATTTCTTTTATTTCGAATAATAAAATAAAAAGAGCACATTTTCGATTCTTGAATCTATTTCAAAATTGTTTTGTTGCTATATTTCATTTCTCGTCTGTGTAAAAAAATACATTGTGGTTGTTCATGGCTTTTATATCCGAATGGATACAACATCTGGCTCCTTTTTTACTCTTGTTTGCCTTTCTGTTGTCTGTCCTTCTTTTTTGTCTTATCTGCAGGTATAGGGCGGAGGTTGGACGTGCTACGGAGGCATGTGGGTGCATTGACGTGGAGGCACGAGAGGGAGCAGCGGTGGCTAGCAGCTAGGGTTCCTAGTTTGCTGAGGATAGGTTTAGGTTTGGGCCCTTTTGGGCAAGGGTTGGTTTAGGTTTGGTTTAATTTAGGCTTGGTTTGTAAAATGGGTTAGGTATGATTTTGGTTATTCCGGCTTTTGATATGAATGGACTTTGGACTATTGACATTATTTGTTTTGGTTTTAATTTTAGCTTATTGTTTCTGGTTTGGGCCCCGGGCAAAATAGGCCCATTACAGCATGTGTAGGTTAAATTGGTCATATTGGCATGTCAATGTAAATTACTATTGTAATCTAGCCATTGGAATGGCCAGTGATGATTATGTTTTGGTATATGTATATATGTATTAAGTTTATTCTATGGAGATGACATAAGTGTTTATTATTGATTGATTGAGAAAGGTTAAATGAGTATGCTTATAAAGTTAAGATTAAAAGCATGAATGCATGTAAAAATATATCATATTAGATGTTATAAATTGCTTGAAGTCAATACTTGGATTGGTTGGTGTTTGGATGTAAGTTTGGTGCAGGAACTTAGTAAAAATTTTGTGTGAGAAATAAAGCTAGAAATGGCTTTATTTTTTCCACACGAGCGTGTGTCTAAACCGTGTGTGACACACGGCCTGGTACATGGGCATGTGGTTAGGCCATGTGTCCCCTGTATCTTAAATTCGAGAAAACATAATGCTCAGAATTGAGCACACGAGCAGAGACACGAGCGTGTGTCTCAGCCACATGTACTACACGGCCTAGAACATGGGCGTGTGTCTTGGCCATGTGAAACAGGCACCTAATTTCAAAGAATTTAATTAACCACACGGCCTAGCACACGAGTGTGTGGCCGGCCGTGTGGCATAAGTTAGAGAGCTATGTGATTTCGAACACGGCCTGTAAAACGGGTGTGTCCTAGGGTCACACAGGTGTGTCCCTTGGACCACACGGGCGTGTGAGCCCTGTAACTTGGAAAATTTTTTACATTTCGCAAAAAAAAAAATTTAGAGCTCCCGATTAAGTCCCAATTCGATTCTAAAGCTCATATTGGGCCTCGAGGGTCCATTTAAGCAACGTTACGAATAATTTCGAAAAGTGAATAGTAATTATTGTAAATTATTTGAAAATGTTCTAAAAGTTCCAGTAGTACTCCGTAACCCTATTTCAACGACGTATACGGGTTAGGGTGTTACATTTAATGGTAATAGAGCTACGGTTTAGTCAGTTCTCAGACTGAACATAGCATATGTGGAGTCTAGAAATACATGCCATTATATAACCTGTGATAGTGTGATATCTCCCGAATCTGATGAAAATTGTTTTACAAATAGACAGAGATGCTTTCCAACCGAGCTAATTTCGATACTGTCGAAAGTGGTACTCATGTGCCTAAGTAAAAATGTTACTTATGATGAAACAAGACTCATAAAGTTATAGAATAAATATTTTATAATGGACATGTTAATGATAAATGTTAAATGATATGTGTGTATTTATGAAAGTTAAATTTTGAGGCTTTACGATCTCCACCCCCTCACCCGTATATTTTTATACAATGAAATTCACAAGATTTATATTGATTAAGTTCATAAGTGTGAAAGAAGAGTTCAAAGGCTAAATGAATTGAGAATGGGTTAGTAAGTAAAGACGGTATTAAAAGAGATATCAGATTTTTCTGAAGATATTTTTGAATATGTGATGTTATTGTTAAGGAAGAAGCTATTCATGAGTAATCGACTTATTCAAGAATGATATCTACAGAACGGATTAGCCAAAATTTTCTTCCAAATTGACTCTTTCAGTGAACTGAATAATGTAAGACTATTGATGACTTTATTAGTCAGTGGAAAAGTGATAAAATTGCAAAGATATTTGAATGTAGCTGTTATAATCGGGTATATTACGACTATCTCTTCTGAGTACTCTATAAGTTCTGTTATTCTCGGAGGCATATGAAATTGTTCATGTTCAGATGCAATACTTATCATATTGGAAGGGTGACTAATTATATTGATGGAATTATTGTAAGTCTGATTGATTCATGTGTGGTATTGCTCTATCATACTTGGGCTTTCTAATTTATCATGATTGATATAAGATTTGATGATAAGGTTCATATGATATCATTTTCTACTTCTACTGATTGAAGCCCTGAATTACGAATATGCAAATTATATTGTCTTTATCACAATTGTTTCTACTGAGTATGCATGATATTACTCTTCTGAATTTTCTCTGAGATGTCATTAATCTCTTTATTATTTGAACATGGTTTATCTATGAAAGATATTCATCAATTGGAGGTAATTACATTTATTACCGTTATAAATATTAACTCGATCATGAAGTCTATTGATAGAGATCATAGATTATAGAAACTGTATTACTCCATTGGTTATAATTGGGGCCACTTTTGATTTTCCTATTCTAATTTAAGGTATACAATTGATATTAAGGTGTTGCTTTATCTATACGGTTGAAATGTCGATCATATATGTCGATCATATATTCACCGACCATAAAAATTTGAAGGATCTGATGTTGATAAAAGATTTGACTTTGAGATAGCGTATATGGCTTGAATTGTTGAAAGATTATGATTTGATAATTGTATATCACTTGGAAAGAACGAATGTGCTTGCAGATATTCTGAGTAGAAAATTTATGTTTGCTTTGCAAGCCATGGATACAGATTGAAATTGTCTGATAATAACTTAATTTTAGTTGAGTATAGAGCTACTACGATGATTCTACAACAGATCAGTGAAACTCAGAAAAGTGATAATGAGTTGTAAGTTAAATGAGTATAGTGTGAATTAATTTCTGATTCAGAATTTCAGAATAGATTTGATAATTGTCTGTTATTCAGGGATAGAGTCTGTTTACTCAAGAATTTGGAGCTAGTATAGAAAATTTTACATGACTAACCACAGTGGTACTATGTTTGTTTATTTGGAGAATGATAAAATGCATAACGATTTGAGAAAGATGTATTAGTATCCAAGAATGAAATGTGGTATTTCTGAATCTGTATTTAAATATTGGATGTATCAGCAGGATAAAGATGATATTTTAAGGATGGTTATAGCCAACGACGATACCGAGATGGAAATGGGACAAAGTTACTATGAATTTTATATCGAGATTATCCCTGTTTATGAAAAAGAAAGATATTATTTGCGTAATTGTTGATTGTTTGAAGAACCCTGCACATATTATCCTAGTATGAATAGATTTCTCGCTTAACAGATTGTTTAAATTATCTTTTTTTTAGATTGTCAGATTATATGATGTGCTAGTTTTTGTTATTCCTGATAGAGATCTACAGTTCATATTCTGATTCTAAAACAATTTACAAGAAGCTCTGGGTATACGGTGACATTGTAGTACTGCATATCATTCTCAGACAGATGATCAATCTGAACATATGATTCAGATTTTTGAAGATATGTTTCAGTGCTGTATTTTAGAATTCGAAGGCAATTGAAAAAGAAATATTTGTCGTTAGTTGAAATCATATATAGTATCAGTTAATAGTCAAGTATAAAAATTTAACCATACGAGGCTTTATATGGTCAAAATGTAAAACTCCGGTGTTTTGGACAGAGCTAAATGAGAAAAGATACATGTAGTTGGTTTGATTCATTGAAACCAAAGAAAGGTGAAAGTGATCTAACACGGTATAAAAGCAGTATTTGATCATCAGAAATCCAATATGAATATAAAGTGAAAAGAAATAGAGTTTCAAATTAGCGACAAAATATTTTTGAAAGTTTTGCCATGGAAGAAAGTTCTCCGGTTTGGTCGTAAAGGCAAATTAAGTCTGCGGTTTATCGGGTCATATAAGATCATTGAAAAGAATCAGACCTGTTGCAAGTTAATTAGTATTATTATCAAAGATCGACAGAATTCACAATGCTTTTCATGTGTATATGTGTTACAATAGTATCGATTGGAACCATCATCTGTTATTTATCTGATAGATATTGAAATTCAGCTTGACATGACTTACAGTGTGTGAGTGGTTGAAAATTTGGTAGGTGAAGAGAAAGAAACGAAAAATATAAAGGTAGCTTTAGTGAAAGTTCTTTGACAATGATACGATATAGAGAAAGCTACTTGGGAACCGGAAGAAATCATGAGAAAGTGATATCTGAACCTCTTTACCGGTAAGATATCGAGGACGAAAATTCTTAAGGGGGAGAGTTGTAACAGCCCAATTTTTGATAAAATCGGAACAGTGGTTTCGGGACCACAGATCCGAGCTCGAAAAGAAAAATTATTTTAATACTATTTTATGATCTACAGTTTGATCATAATATTGTGTGAAAATTTCGTAAAGAAATTTTATCGATTACATGTTTAATTTGATAAATGACTAAATCGCGTAAAGTGCAAAACTTGTGTTCTAATAGCCAAAGAGATTAAATATCTATAGAACTTTAAATTGGAGGTCCTTATATGGTAATTAGACCATTAATGAAAAGTTAGTAGATATTTTTGAAATCGGGATAGCTAAATCTATCTATTTGGGGGATCAATTTAAAAAGTTATCAAAGTATGGAAATTAGGTTATGGATGAATATTCTGAAAATCTGAAATTTATGGAAGAAAATGAAAGGTTGTTGATAGATAAACAACTTTTACAATGTGTTTTTTTATGAAAACATGATTTAGGGGCTAAAATGTAAAGTTGTGAAAATCAAAGAAAAATTCTGAATTTTATAGAAAATATGTACTGTAAATTTTCTAGTGAAATTTTGGTCAGGCTTGGAATAGGGGGTAAATTGCATAAATTTCATTTTTCGAGCTTAGGGACAAAATTGGAATTTATAGAAAAGGTAGGGGCAAAATGGTAATTTTGCCTAGGATGTAAATTGAGTCCACTTGAATAAGAAATGTGATAAATTGATGTTAAATTTACTCGTATAGATCTGGATAGACCAAATTCGGAGCTAGAACGAGGAAAAGAGGAAAATGTCGGATTAGTAGATTTTATGTACACTAACATTTGTCGAGGTAAGTTCGTGTAACTAAATTGCGTATATTTATATGCTTGAAATAAATGTTGTGTTTGTTAATTGTATAAATATTGTATATAAACGACATTGAAAATACATCTGACAAAGCCCGATCAATAATAATGCCTGATAAATGGTAAATGATAAAAATGTTACTTATATGCTGGAAATGAATGTGGAATGTGTTTATTTGAATTATATGAAGGTTATAGATGTATGAAATAATCGCAAGACTGATAATGCTTGGAAAATGTTAAATCTCGTTTGAATAAATGAAAAATTGATGGATATGCGATTTCCCGAAATGAATGAGGTCCTGCGTTTGTGCGGACTGGTAATCCTGATAAAAATCCTCTCGAGCATATGTTATGGATTGGACTTAGCTCAAATGGGTAATCCAGATCAAATTTTTTAGAGCATGTGTCATAAAAAGGATTTAGCCTGGACTGGTAATCTTGTTGTATGTGTGGCTCGATAGTGTACTCTCTGAAATAGTACTTTATGGGTACCATTGGACATGAATGGACGGATACCAATTTGTACACCTTGAGTGTACTATCTGTGTATCCATCGATATTTCAAACCATTTCAACGGGTAAAAATCCTGACATGAGAATATATGAATAAGAAATGAGTTATTACACATATTTATTTGAAATACATGAAAATGATGATACATGATGATTGATATATGGTAATATGGGAAAATGATATTTGTACATGAAATTTATTTGATGAGGATGTTCATCCTTGATTATAGATTTGTACACCTTGAGTGTACTATTCGTGACCTTGATATTTCGAATGATATGGGTAAGGTTCTGACGTGATATAATCTGAACTCGAGATGAACTATTATGAAATTATACTTGTAATATAAAGAGATGATTTTATACATGTTAAATGAATACATGTTGTGGAAAGCAATGTGCCTGGAAACATGATTGTTGTTGAGACCAAATATATTTGATGTTATTATGGAATATATGACTAACAAGGGCAATGAGGATATGTGTAGGGCTTGAGGTTAAATTGATTGAACATGCCTTGCATAGTTACCTAAAATAGAATAAACGGTAAGTTAAGTACCATGTTATACGAACTTACTAAGCATTTTGTGCTTACTTAGTATTATTTCCCTGTTTAATAGTAAATCAAAAGCTCATTGGATTGGAAGCTTGGCGGAGATCACTTACACTATCCATCGGCCTATTTCGGTTCATATGGTAAATCAATTATGGTTATAATGGCATGTATAGGTTAAATTGGCCATATTGGCATGTATATGTAAATGATTATTGTAATCTAGCCATTGGAATGGCTACTGATGATTATGTTTTGGTATATGTATATATGTATTAAGTTTATTCTATGGAGATGACATAAGTGTTTATTATTGATTGATTGAGAAAGGTTAAATGAGTATACTTTAAGATTAAAAGCAGGAATGCATGTAACAATATATATATTAGATGTTATAAATTGCTTTAATTTAAAGCTTGGATTGGTTGGTGTTTAGATGTAAGTTTGGTGCCGGAACTTAGTAAAAATTTTGGGTGAGAAATGAAGCTAGAAATGACTTTTTTTTGTCCACACGGGCGTGTGTCTAAACTGTGTTTGACATACAGCCTGGTACATTCCCTTGTATCTTAAATTCGAGAAAACAGAATGCTCAAAATTGAGCACACGGGCAAAGACATGGGCATGTGTCTCAGCCATGTTTACTCTTACTTCTATTCGAAAACCCAGCTGAAGTAGCTGATCAGGTAGGGAAATATCTTGACTTCTTGGATGAATATTGAAATGACTTGTTCATTTGTCTCTTTCTTGAGTCACGAGACTCCATTTTAGCTTTTCTTTTCTCTTTAACCAACTCTTCAGCTTTACAAGCCCGGCCCACTAACACAACAAATTCTTTCAACTCGAGGACAACAACAAATAATTTGATATCTTCGTTTAATCCGTTCTCAAACCATTTACACATAATGGCTTCATTGGATACACATTGTCCAGCGTATTTGCTGAGTCTTACAAACTCAAGCTCATACTTAGTTACTGTCATCTTACCTTGCTTCAGTTCAAGGAATACCTTTCTTTTCTAATCGATAAACCTTATGCCAATGTATTTCTTCTGGAACTCTACTTGGAAAAACTCCTGTGTGATCCTTTCCCTTTGTACAACCAACACAAGTGTATTCCACCACTGATAAGTAGAATCTCTCAAAAGAGACAATACACATTTCATGCACTCTTCAGGTGTGCAAGATAACTCATCAAATATCCTGATGGTATTTTCAAGCCAGAACTCTTCTCTTTCCGGATCATCATCTTTACTAGCTCGAAATTCCTCGACTCCTTGTTTCAAGATTCTATCGACCAGAGGCTTTTCTCTTCTTACCACTTCTACCACTTGGGGAGCTATAGGGGTAGGCTGAGGAATAGGTAGGGGTAGAGGGGGTTGTGTATTCGGGTTCGCACGAACGAACTCCGTATACCATGCATTCATCATGTGGAGAAAGGCTTCCCTAGCCTCTTCTCCTCCTCTCTGACTCACGGTCGTTGGTCTATTCTCATTTTCATTCTAAGCACCGCCCCTTCGCCCAGTGGCTTGACGACGTTACTTTCTACATCATCTGTCACAGCTCTATCGGGATCCATTTACTATATAAAAACACAATTTAAATCGTCAGGAGTCCTCACACTATCATAATATAAGTACTCATGTGTATGGCATGTATAGCTAGACTCATGCATATGCTACGTTAGTCTGAGAATCGACTAAACCGTAGCTCTAATACCACTAAATATAACACCCCTTATCCGTGATCAACACCGAAACCGAATACGAGGCATTACCTAACTTAACTTACTTAAACATACAACATTGGGCTATAAAATTTCATTTTAACTTAAAACTTCTTATTCATAAACATAACATCCTTATAATGGGCCTAAACATACATACGAAAGGTTTCGGAATTAAACCGAAAACTTTTGCTCTCTTAGAAAATTTTTGCCTAAATAGGGCCACAGGCCCATGTGGAATGGAACACGCCCATGTAGGCAAGCCGTGTGGTCACACACTATAACACCCCTTTCTCATATTCCACTTCAGAATCGGGTATGAGGCATTACCAGACTCAACTTGCTCGTACACACAACTTTGGGCTCTAAAACAAAATCCATCCCCAACTTAAAACTTCTCATTAAAATGCATAACATCCTTATCATGGGCCTATGAGGCCTTAAACATACCTTAGGAAGGTCTCGAAATTAAACCAGAAACTTTTACGCTCTTAGAAAAATTTTGCCTAAATAGGGGCCACACGCCCGTGTGTAATATCCCGGGTTAGGGGCTATTTTGTTGTTGCATGTTTTGCATGTGTTTGGTATGCTGCGTTGTTGTTTGTGTTGTATCGGGGCTTAATTGTAGGCTAGAAGTAAGCTTGAGTAGGTAGAAAATTTTTGGTTTTTGAGCTAAGGTATAAGGAGCTAAGGTAGCAGGGGATCTTAAATTTATTTTGGAATTTTATTGCACAAAAGAGCCCTTGGCAAGGTGGCAAGAGGGACGCCACATGGACTTTGAGTTTGGCGTCATCTGCAAGGGGGAGATGTCCTGAGTTTGAGCTGCGAAATTCCCCATTTTGACTACATTTTTGGACGGCATAGGAGGGAGGAGTTGGAGGGAGTTCAAATTCCTCCTTGGACTTGGTCAAGTGGTGATTTGGATGGTGGAGAGTAAATAGTGGAGTGTGACTTGGTCCACGCATTTGAAATGTGTGGAGTGGAGTGAATGGGGGGATATGGCCGAATTTTTGGGAGTTGGGGGAGAGGGTGGACGGTTTTGGTAAGTGAGTGGGAAGGCTAGGCCGAAATTCTTTTTGAATTTTTGTTGTTTCGGTCAAGGGGTTAGTAAGCTAGTGTCTTCCCATTTTGACATTAGTAGCCGAATTCTCTAGTGCTTTTGTTTTCGTTTTTCTTTCTTTGTAAACCGAAAATCAAAACCTCCTTAAGGCTTGCCGAATTTTTATGTTGTTTTCTCAATATTCTTTGTTAAGCCGAATTTCAAAAGAGAGTTCTCTCATTTTCTTCTTTTCTTCTCTTGTCATAGTTAGCCGAAACCCATCCTTCAAGACTCTCTCTTCATTTCTTCCTTTGGCAAACCGAAACTACTTCCATTTCACTCACTTTTCTCTTTCTCAAATTGCCATTGCCGAAACTACATTCTTCTCACACTTCTTTTCTTTCTCCTCCACTCAAGCCAGAACATTAAAGGTGATAAACACTTAAAACCGATTCTTTTTCTTTTTTTTGCAAGCCTTGGCCGAATCTCTAGTGGTTCCCTCCTAGAAGTCCTAGTTGGCCGAATATTGGGTGTTGGTAAGTGCAAGGCCGAATGGCCATATCTCCCTCTTTTGGTTCTTTGTTGGTTAAGGTTTGGATAAGAGCCGATTATGGTCAGTTTGGAAGGGTGTTAACCTTTTGGATTATCATTTTGTGATAGGGTCTTGGATATCGTAAAGTAGCCGTGAAGAGCCTTCGACTCTTTGAACCGATTGGTAAGTAAGTGTGGTAAGGGTTGGTATTGTTGTTAGTCCATTCTTTTAGTTCTCGTTTAGATAAAGGTGATTGGTGATTAACTATTTGTTTATTAGAGTGCCGATTGTTGGAAGAAGAATCACTGCTTGATTCGGATTTGGTAAGGAATCAAATCAATAGCAAGGTAAGGGTGATTCGACAAACCCTTGTTGGTCTAAATGGTGATGGCCGAATGTCTTAGATGCCTAACCCCTATGTTTGGCCGATTGTAGGAGTCGTGACTCGAGGACTTAGATCGCTTCGATTGGGATTTTAGACTCAGATTATCGTGTGTGTAACTAACACACCCATATTTAGTGATATTGTTATTGAACCTTTTTGCCTATTAAAATTCATGGCGGTTTGATGGATTGATTTGATACCCTTTTGGGTATGATCTTGACTCGGGTAAGTCAAGTATTGTTACGAGGTTCTTGATGATCCGCATGATACCATGATTATGGATGTATGATATGGGATATGATGTTAAACATTTTAGCATGATATGCACGATTTGTATGATATGCATGGTTACATGAGTCCGGTATGCTAATGGGTGATACGAGTGGAGGAGCGAGAGATACTTCAGCCGACGAGCACCGGTGCTTTTGGTAGCACACTTTGTGACTTTGGGTCACCAGAGGTTTGGCACCTCCAGAGAGGTTTGGTACCTCGGCGTCTCGCCCGGTGGCTCGATTACCACGATGGGTTGGCCCCACAGATGATTATACGGGATTGACGCCGATGTTTTGTAACGCACGATGGGTTGGCCCCATCACCGCATTTGTGACTACGGTCACCGGTGCTTTGGTAGCACATTGTGTCTTTGGGACACCAGAGGTTTGGCACCTCATTGCGACTCGTCCCCCGTGGTTTGACCACCGTGGGTTGGCCCCACTTGAGATATGGGACCCGTCTGCTAGTGATTTGGTATCACACGATGGGTTGGCCCCATCATTGGATTTGTGACTTTGGTCACCAGTGCTTTGGTAGCACAATTGTGTCTTTGGGACACCAAAGTGGTTTGGTACTACATTGATGGATATTGTGTCTTTGGGACACCAAAGTGTTTTGGTAACACATTGTGACTATACGTCACGGTGGTTTGGCACCACCAAAGTGGTTTGGTACCACACGGGGGTAAAAAAGCGATATGGATGGTTAGGATCGGGTTGCATTAATTATGTTGCTATGTATGATGTGTGTTAGCATGTTGTTTCTTGGGAGCGGGATTTATTTACACATCGAGTCACTCGACTCACCCTCCTTTGACATTTTTGGTGACTCGTGAGACGCGGACTTGGAGCCGGATGGAC
The DNA here is from genome assembly GCA_025503065.1 of Gossypium bickii. Lineage (NCBI taxonomy): Eukaryota > Viridiplantae > Streptophyta > Magnoliopsida > Malvales > Malvaceae > Gossypium > Gossypium bickii. Next base: position 61,012,709 of record CP106710.1, on the reverse strand, counting down.
TCGGGGTGCACATGCCATGCTATAATAAAAGTGTTGCTTGGACTATTGAATTTGGGTACTTTAGTTATTTACTCTCACTTGGGTTTTATATTGGATTTGTAAAAGGCCTTTTTATTTATGTTTTATGCTGTTTATGTTTAAATTGTAATATGCCTTAACAAAATAAGTTGGGATGAATTCTACTAAAACTTGGAAAGATAATGATTTCAAAATTATAACGCAAAGTGTTTTTAAACTATACCATCGGGTATCACGCTAAGTCTTTATACTAGACAAATTCAAATGATTTCCAAATCGAACTCGTATTTCTCCTAAGTTCAAAAATGTTTTAAGTAACACTAAGAAACTATTAAGGTTTTAAATGGTTTAAACTCGTTTTAACCGCACATCCTGGTTAAGTTTTCAAAATCTCCGGGTTTCAAATACATCATCTGATTTCAAACAAGTCTACTTAAATTGCCTTCCAAAATACACTGTGATTTCACTCGGCTTTTAAACGAAAAATTTAACTTCTCAAAAACATGTTTCCCCGTAACATACCAGATTCGGACGTGGTGTCTTGTCCGGGTTTGGGGTGTTACACCGTGTGAAATGGGACACGCCCATGTCCCTAGCCCGTATGGAATTTATTTCCTAATTCGAACCTTTAGGGTTTTCACACGACCGAACACACGCCCGTGTCCCTGGCCCGTGCCCCTCACACGACCTCGACACGCCCGTGTCATAGCCCGTGTGCCAAAACCATGGCATTATGTTTATGACATCATCATTTCACTATGGTTACTCGGCTAAGGCACACACTCGGGTCCTTAGACTGTGTGTCAAATTAAATTCCAAATTTTAGGTGCAGACTTCACACGGCCTAGGCACACGCCTATGTCTAGGGCTATGCTGCTATGCCTCTCACACGACGGAGACACACGGTCGTGTCTCTGCCCGTGTATTTACAACTAAGCATACTGACTTGTAAATCTAGCATGCAAGAGGACACATAGCCTATCAACACCCCCATGAGGCTGACCGTGTGTCACACACGGCCTAGACACACGCCCATGTGTCTACCCGTGTGGACATTAAAAAGGCTATATTCCAAGCCAAATGCCACCCTAAATAGAAACCATACTTATATCATCTTATTTCAACATAACTCATGACTCTAAGGCACTTCTAAGAACTCAAATCAAAGCATCCACACAAGCATAAACTTCATGATTCATCGTCAATGAATATATATAAACTTGTCAAGTATTGGCCCAATTTTAATGACCATTTACAAAATGAATTTGATAACATAAATAGCCAACACTTTGGCTAACTAATATGACATAACAAAATACCCAAGTCCTATACATGCCATACTCAAAATAAATCTAACTTTGTTATACCAAAGAGATGTCGATAATGTGATTTCTGAACTCTGACGTCCCACGATCCTCGAGTTATCTTAGCAATACTACAAGGAAAAGGGAAATGAGAGGGGTAAGCATAAAGCTTAGAAAGTTTGCATGAAAATAAATAGCAACAATAAGCTCATAATGACATCAATTCATAGCATTAGATAACTACTCAAAATCTTAAGTACTTTGCCATAACTTACTCGTACTTGTTCTTATCTAGCACATACCATGCCACATATTGTAAACATTTCTCGTGAATTACTCACAGGTACCTGTATTCACTCAATCACATAACTTTAGTACTAATCTCATTTCTGTCTCTAAGCTTATCTATTCCATCCAATAAATAACTAGGGATATTTAAAGATGCATATTCATTGTCATTACATAAACACGAAGCCACTACCACATCCCAGATGTGGTCTTACGTGGGCTCACCTTTAAGTGCCGATGCCATATCCCGGATATGGTCTTATACGGAATCTCACTTCAAGTATCGTTGCCATATCACAGATATGGTCTTATATGATTCTCATACCCACTACCAAAGCCATATCCCCGATATGGTCTTATATGAAATCTCATTTTGGTGCCGAGGCCATGTCCTTGACGTGGTCTTACACGGGACCTTATCCATCTCATGTCTCGGTGATAGTAATTTCACCTTTATTATAGTCCCGTTGGGACTTCAACATCTCAACTTTTATCATCTTTCTCATTTAACACCAATTACTCAATTTTATAGAATATCATGCATCATTATAATATCAAACATTCTCAAATATGCTAACATAAATGTTGAATTTATCACATACAAACTTACCTCGATTTCAAAACAAGCTAGATCGTCGATCTAGTCTGATACTTTGTTCTTTCCCCAATCGAGGTTAATTCTTGGTTCTTCTTGATCTATAATAGCAAATTAGCTCATTTAATTATCACATTAATAAATGCATTTCAATAATCATGCTTTGGCAAAATTACTATTTTGCCATTGGACTTTTGTAAAATTACCATTTTACCCCTAGGCTCGAAAATCAATTCTAATCAAATTTCTCTCGTTAACGAGACTAGGCGAACATTTATTTCTCTTATGACTACCACCAAAACTCAACATTTCACACATTTACAACATATTTTACAACCTTTACAAAAAGCTCCTTTTAGGTGTTTTCATGAAAACACCTTTCACAACATTTGTTCATTTAACAACTAAGACCCATTTTCTTCCATAAAAATGCAGCAAAAAACTTAAAAACTCTCATGGAAAAACTCTAAACTCTTCACCATTTTACAAAATAGTCCCCTCTTAAGAAAGCTCAAGCTTTAGGGGTTCCAAAGTTACAACTATCATCAAGAAAAACCATTAAAATCACTTACTTGTAGGGAGAAGAGTTTGCTGAAATTTCACACAAACTTACCTCGGTACTCAAAATAGGTGTAAATGTTTGATTTAGTCCACAACTTTGTTCTTCCCTCGGTTTCGGTCCGGGCTTCGTGTTTCTTGATCTATAATAACAATTTCACTTGTTTGATACTCACATTGACTAAATTGACTCATGAATCATACTTAGGAAAATTATAATTTTGCCCCTAAATTTCACATAATTACACTTTTTCCCCTAAGCTCGTAAAATGATTTTTATTCAACTTTCTTGTATTTTAAGCCTAGCCGAATTATTCTCTTAACTACAAAAACTCCCAATTTCCACTATTTCACTCATGTATGACCATTTTTATAACTTTTACAATTTGGTCCTTTTATGCATTTTTCATGAAAATCACTTAGAAAAATATGTTTATCATTCATCAAACTTTCATATTCTTCCATAAAACATTAAAATACATGCATGTCATACATGGATAAATTTTTGAACATAAACCCTAGCTCAAAATATAGCTAGAAATAGCTAAATCGAGCTACGAGGATCTTAGAAACACGAAAAACAATAAAAACTAGGCTAGGAGGTACTTACTGTCAAGCTTGAAAGTTGAACAAACCCTAGCTATATCTTCCTTAGTGATTTTCGGCCATGGCAGAAGAAGATGAATACAATTTTGACTTTGTTTTCCCTTTTTAATCTTTTATTTACCAAATGACAAAAATACCCTTAAGGCCTCTTTCTTAAGATTTTCCCTTCCCATGCCCATTTTTGTCCATCTTAACATGTAATGGTCTAATTGCTAAATAAGGACCTCTAGTAATTTTTATAACTCTATTTCATACTTAAATCTTCTAGAATCTAATATTTTCTAATCTTTGCAATTTAGTCCTAATGGACAATTTAATCATTAATAAATAAAATTTCCTCATGAAATTTGCACACAACGATGCAAACACATCATAAGCCTCATAAAAATAATAAAACACATATTTCTACTTCGGATTGATGGCCTCGCAACCACTATTCCGAGTAGGCCCTAAATCAGGCTGTTACAATTCTCCCCCCTTAGGGATTTTCGTCCCCAAAAATCTTACCAGTAAAAAGGTTTGGGTACTGGTCTCTCATAGCCTCCTCGGGCTCCCATGTAGCCTCTTCTACCCCATGTCTTTGCCACAATACTTTCACAAGAGCTATACTTTTATTTCTTAGCTGTTTGACTTCCCATGCTAGAATTTTAATCGGTTCTTCGCCATAAGTCATGTCGGGTTGAATTTCAACCTCTGTCGGTGTAATCACATGTGAAGGATCCGATCGGTATCGACATAACATAGACACGTGAAACACATCATGAATTTTTCTAATTCAGACGATAAAGCCAATCGATAGGCTACCGGCCCTATCCTCTCGATGATCTCATATGGTTCGAAAAAACGCAGACTCAATTTGCCTTTCCAGCCAAATCTGAGAACTTTCTTCCATGGTGACACTTTCAAGAAGACCTTATCACCAACTTGAAATTCGATCTCTTTTCGTTTCAAGCCCGAGTAGGAATTTTGTCTATCAGAAGAAGCTTTTAAATAATCACGGATTATTTTTACCTTCTTTTCGATTTCTCTAACCAGATCGACCCCATGAATCTGATTTTTCTTGAGTTCAGTCTAATATAAAGGCGTTCAACACTTACGCCCATACAAAGCCTCATAAGGCGCCATTTTCAAGCTTGACTGAAAACTATTATTGTAGGCAAACTCTACCAACAGTAGATACTTTTCGCAGCAGCCTTGAAATTCAAGAACACAACACCGGAGCATATCTTCAAGTATATGTATTAATCTCTCCAACTGTCCGTCGGTTTATGGGTGAAAAGTCGTACTAAAACTTAGCTTTGTGCCTAAAGCTTCTTGCAACTTTTTCCAAAATCGGGATGTGAATTTCGGATCTCTATCTGATATAATCCACAAAGGCACTCCATGTAGTCTTACAATCTCTGAAAAATACAAGTCTGCTAACTTATTAAGTGAATAATCGACACGTAAAGGTATGAAATGGGCCAACTTCGTAAGTCTATCTACCACAACCCATACGGCATCTTTCTTGCTCGGTGTCAACGGCAAACCCGTTATAAAGTCCATAGTAACACGATCCCATTTCCACTCGGGAACCATAATAGATTGAAGCAAACCCGAAGGTACTTGGTGTTCAGCTTTCACTTGCTGACAAATCAAGCATTTCGACACAAACTCCGAGATGTCTTTCTTCATACTCGGCCACCAATACCATCTCTTCAAGTCATTATACATTTTTGTGCTGCCCGGATGTACAGATAGACATCCGCTATGTGCCTAGTGTAATATCTTCTGAATAAGCTCATCATTCCTTGGTATACAGACTCTATCTTTGAACATCAAACATCCATCGGGATTAATCTGAAAGTCAGACTCAACACCCAACTCATACTAAAATCTTTTGACTTGCAAGTCACTGTCATCTTTCTCGGCTTCACAAATCTCTTGGAGAAACATCGGTCTAGCCCTCAACTCAGCTAGAATAGAACAATCCTCTGACAAAGTCACTCGAGTATTCAAAGCCCTTCATGCAACTAAGGACTTCCTACTCAAAGTATCGGCGACTACATTCGCTTTTCCCGGGTGGTAGTCAATCACTAACTCATAATCCTTTATCAACTCTAGCCATCTTTGTTGCCTTAAGTTTAATTCCTTTTGAGTCATCAAGTACTTTAGGCTTTTACGATCAGTGAACATCTGACATCTTTCACAATAGAAATGGTGTCTCCATATCTTCAATGCAAACACAATGGCAGCCAACTCTAAATCATGTGTTGGGTAATTCTTCTCGTGTGGCTTTAACTGTCTAGAAGCATACGTTATCACCTTCCCCTCTTGCATAAGCACACAGCCCAATCCATTCAAGGATGCATCACTATAAATCACAAATCCTTTTCCCGGTTCAGATTGCACTAAAACTGGAGCCTCAGTCAACAATGCCTTTAGTTTCTCGAAACTCTGTTGGCACTTTTCTTTCCATTCAAACTTCACCTCTTTTTGTAATAACCTCATTATAGGTGTAGCTATCATAAAGAATCCCTTGACAAACCATCTGTAATAGCCAGCTAGGCCCAGAAAACTTCTAACTTCAAATACATTTTTCGGCGGTTTCCATTCAATAATAGCTGAAATCTTGTTTGGGTTGACTCGGATTCCATCTCTCGGGACAATGTGCTCCAAAAATCCAACCTCTTTTAGCCAAAATTCACTTTTGCTAAACTTGGCATACAACTGATTACCTCGTAAAATTTGCAAAACCGTCCTCAAGTGCCCGGCATGCTCATGCTCATCATGAGAATATATCAATATGTAATCAATAAAAACTACAACAAACTTATCCAAGTATGGCCAAAATATATAGTTCATTAAATCCATAAACACAGCAGGGGCATTTGTTAAACCAAAAGGCATAACTAAAAATTCGTAGTGCCCATACCTCGTCCGAAATGCAATTTTTGACACATCTGAGTCTTTTACTCTCAACTGGTAATATCTCAACCGCAAGTCTATCTTGGAAAACACGGTGGCTCCCTTCAATTGATTGAACAGATCATCGATCCTTGGCAATGGGTAACTGTTCTTCACAGTTACCTTATTAAGCTGTCGATAATCTATACATAATCTCATGGAACCATCTTTCTTTTTCACAAATATTACTGGAGCATCCCACGGAGAATAACTTGGTCTTGCAAAACCTTTGTCCGTTAACTCTTGCAACTGTGCCTTTAATTCCTTCAACTCAGTTGGAGCCATTCTGTATGGAGCAATCGATATAGGTGCAGTACCAGGAGTTAACTCAATGCTAAATTCAACCTCTCTAACTGGAGGCAACCCTGGCAATTCTTCTGGGAACACATCTGGGTACTCACACACTATCGGCACTGATTCAATCTTTAACTCAGTTTCCTTGGCATTCATCACAAAGACAAGACAGGCTTCATACCCTTTTCTTACACATTTCTGGGTAGTTATATGAGAAATCACTATAGGCGATCTGTCCTGTTCATCTGATTCAACACGAAAAGTGTCCCCATTTTCACATCTCAATTCAATGTATTTCTTTCCACAATTTACTGTCACATCATGAGTGGTTGACCAGTCCATACCAAGAATTATATCGAATTCATCAAATGGCAATAACATGAGATTTGTCTTAAAATAATGACCTATAATCATCAATGGGCAATATTTGCATACATTATCAACTAATACACTTTTGCCTAAAGGATTGGACACTTTTATCACAAACTCTGTAGACTCTACATGCATGTTCATACTAGATACTAATTTCATGCAAATATATCAGTGGGTAGATCCCGGATCAATTAAAGCAACAAAATTAGGATCATGGAGAGAAAATGTACCCCTAATTACATCAGGGGATGACGCCTCTTCGCGAGCGCAGATGGCATAAGTCCTCGCATGCGCCCTACCCTCAGATCTCGCAACCTGCTCTCTAGGTGTACTCTTACTACTCGTTCCACATCCCTATTTTCTCTGTTGTCTCCAGCTAGTAGTGCTTCCTGATCCTGCACTCTGAATTTTCTATTTCTCAACCATCTCAAGGCATTCTCTGATAAAATGATCTTAGGAACCACAATTAAAACAGGCTCCCTCATGTGCTCGGCACTCACCGGGATGTCGTCTGCCACATTATAGGCATTCCAGTCAATTAGGTCGAGTGTTCCCAACACTAGCAACTGAAGTAGTCTGCGCTTTAATCCCCGAGTACTGTTTACTCTTACTTCTATTCGAAAACCCAGTTGAAATAGCTGATCGGGTAGGGAAATCTCTTGACTTCTTGGATGAAGATTGAAATGACTTGTTCATCTGTCTCTTTCTTAAGTCATGAGACTCCATTTCAGCTTTTCTTTTCTCTTTAATCAACTCTTTGACTTTACAAGCTCGATCCGCTAACACAACAAATTCTTTCAACTCGAGGACACCAACAAATAATCTGATATCTTTGTTTAATCCGTCCTCAAACCGTTTACAATTAATGGCTTCAGTGGATACACATTCTCGAGCGTATTTGTTGAGTCTTACAAATTCACGCTCATGATTAGTTACTGTCATCTTACCTTGTTTCAAGGAATTCCTTTCTTTTCTGATCGATAAACCTCTAGCTAATGTGCTTCTTCCGGAACTCTTCTAAGAAAAACTCCCATGTGATCTTTTCCCTTGGTACAACCGACACAAGAGTATTCCACCACTGATAATCGGAATCTCTAAAAAGAGACTACACATTTCATGCACTCTTCAAGTTTGCAAGTTAACTCATCAAATACCCTGATGGTATTTTCAAGCCAGAACTCTGCTCTTTCCAGATCATCATCTTTACTAGCTCAAAATTCCTGGGCTCCTTATTTCTGAATTCTATCGACCGGAGGCTTTTCTCTTCTTACCACTTCTACCACTTGGGGAGCTACAGGGGTAGGCTGAGGAATAGGTGGGGTGGAGGGGGTTATATATTCGGGTTCGCACGAACAAACCCCGTATACCATACATTCATCATGTGGAGAAAGGCTTCCCTAGCCTCTTCTCCTCCTCCCTGAGTCACGGTCGTTGGTCTATTCTCATTTTCATTCGGCACCGTCCCTTCAGCAGAAGCCAGCACATTACTTTCTACATCATCTGCCACAGCTCTATCGGGATCCATTTACTATATAAAAACACAATTTAAATCGTCAGGAGTCGTCACACTATCATAATGTAAGTACTCAAGTGTATGGCATGTATAGCTAGACTCATGCATACGCTACGTTAGTCTGAGAATCGACTAAACCATAGCTCTGATATCACTAAATGTAACACCCCTTATTTGTGATCAACACTGGAACTGGATACTAGGCATTACCTAACTTAACTTACTTAAACATACAACATTGGGCTATAACATTTCATTTCAACCTAAAACTTCTTATTCATAAACATAGCATCCTTATAATGGGCCTAAACATACATACAGAAGGTTTCGAAATTAAACCAGAAACTTTTCCGCTATTAGAAATTTTTTACCTAAACAGGGCCACATACTCGTGTGGAATGGAACACGCCCATGTGGACAGGGCGTGTGCTCACACACACCCATGTTCCTAGCCCGTGTAGGATTTATTTTTCATTTCGAATCAACAGGGTTTTCACACAGTCAGACACACGCCCATGTCCATAGCCCGTGTCCCTCACACGGTCTAGACACGCCCGTGTCCTCACCCGTGTGTGAGAACCTTAGCGTTCTGTTTATGACGTCAGCAACTCTTAAGAGGCACACGATCTAGTCACACGCTCGTGTGCTGGCCCGTGTGACGAAACGAATTCTCACAATTTGATACAGGGGACACACGGCCTATCAACACACCCATGGGGCTGACCGTGTGTCACACACAGCCTAGACACACACCCGTGTGTATACCCGTGTGGACAATTAGAAGGCTATTTTCCAAGCCAATTGCCACCCTGAAACATAAACACACATATACCAACACAAGCAACACATAACATGACAATAATACACTATAAAGAACCGTTAATCATCATTCATACATTTCACATTTTACTCCATCATTTGCATGAACTTTCACTTCATAAAACTCATCATCATTAAAATATGGAACTTGACAAATATTGGCCAATTCCCAATGGCCATTTACAAAATGAGTGTATAACATAAGTAGCCAACACTTTGACTTTCAGATATGACATAACACAAAATGACCAAGTTCTATACATGCCATTCTCAAAATAATTCAAATTTTCTATACCAAAAGAATGATTGATAATGTGATCCAAGCTCCAACGTTCTATGATCCTCGAGCTAACTTGGCAATGCTACAAGGAAAAGGGAAAAGAAAGGTGTAAGCATATAGCTTAGTAAGTTTGCATGAATTAAAATAGCAACATAAGTACTCATAATAAAATTCATTCATCTCATAGAACAATAACAACACAAGTTCTCAAGTACTTTGACATACTTACTCATACTTACGCTTACCCATCACATATCACATTACGGTTTCATAACTCATATTTCTCTCATGGTACCCGTATCACTTCATCACATAATTTAACACTTATGCTATCTTGACCATAAAATTAAATCATTATCATCCTTAACTTAAATGTAACTCTTTGTCATCTTTGTATAACTTTGCTTTTTATCATCTTTACATAACTTAGTTCTTTTGCCCGTTGAACTACTCAAAATATCATAGGATACTCAATCTCATCATACATGTATCACGATTCCAATTTCATACCTCAGATATGGTCTTACATAGGATCACCACTTGATGCCGATGCGATATCCCAGATATGGTCTTACATGGAACCTCTTAGCTCGATGTCGATGCCATGCCCCAGTAATGGTCTTACAGGAGATCTTCCTTTGGCGCCAAAGCCATGTCCCAAACATGGTCTTATACGAGACCTTCCTTATTCGATGCCGATGCCATGTCCCAAACATGGTCTTATACGGGACCTACATTCGGTACCGATGCCATGTCCCAGACATGGTCTTATACGGGACCTTCCTTATCTCATGTTGTGACATAGGTATCCTCGTTATTCCGAATCTTCAACCGGGACTTCAACTTGACATATTCTCATCATTTTCTCATCGAGGCATCATTATTCAATTTTCATAGATATGATTTTCTTTGTCATTATATCAAGCAATTTAAAATATAAACTACTATGAAGCTTTAATTCCACACAAACTTACCTCGGTACTCAAAATAGCTGTAAATGTTCGATTTAGTCCACAACTTTGTTCTTACCTCAGTTTCGGTCCCGGCTTCGTGTTTCTTGATCTATAATAATAATTTTACTTGTTTAATACTCACATTGACTAAATTGACTCATGAATCATACTTAGGAAAATTTATAATTTTGCCCCTAAAATTTCACATAATTACATTTTTACCCCTAAGCTCATAAAATGATTTTTATTCAACTTTCTTGCATTTTAAACCTAGCCAAATTATTTTCTTAACTACAACAGCTCCCAATTTCCACTATTTCACTCACGTATGACCATTTTTATAACTTTTACATTTGGTCCTTTTCTGCATTTTTCATGAAAATCACTTAGAAAATTACGTTTATCATACATCAAACCTTCATATTCTTCCATAAAATATCAAAATACATGCATGTCATACATGGGTAAATTTTTAAACATAAACCCTAGCTCAAAATATAGCTAGAAATAGCTAAATCGAGCTACGAGGATCTCAAAAATACGAAGAACATTAAAAATAGGGCTAAGAGGTACTTACTATCAAGCTTAAATGATGAACAAACCCTAGCTATGTCTTCCTTAGTGTTTTTCAGCCATGGGAGAAGATGATGAACACAATTTTGCCTTTGTTTTCCCTTTTTAATCTTTTATTTACCAAATGAAAAAAATACCCTTAAGACCTCTTTCTTAATATTTTCCCTTCCCGTGCCTATTTTTGTCCATCTTAACATGTAATGCTTTAATTGCTAAATAAGGACCTCTAGTAGTTTTTATTACTCTATTTCATACTGAAATCTTCTAGAATCTCATATTTTCTAATCATTGCAATTTAGTCCTAATGGACAATTTAATCACTAATAAATAAAATTTCCTCATGAAATTTTTACACAATCATGCAAACACATCATAAGCCTCATAAAAATCATAAAACACATATTTCTACTTCAAATTTGTGGCCTCGCAACCACTATCTGACTAGGCCCTAAATCGGGCTGTTACAGTGATGTATTCTCCAACAATCCCCGAATCCGAGCTAGCTTTGAATTCTCTATAAAACAAGGGAAAAATAAACCAAGTAAGCTTCATCACTTAGTAAGTTCGTACGAAATATACTCAATAAATCATAATACACAAATCATCAATTTGAACTATTTAACATATAATTCATGATAACAACAAACCTTCCATATGTTTAATCATATGCTTATATGCAAATTCATAACTTATTCTATTTGAATCTCATACTTTACATGTACATACCTGTACAAATTCGTAACGAACTCATACAATTTCGGAATACTGTCGAATAATTGATATCTCGCACACTAAGTGCCAATACGTAGCCGAAGCTATTATAATCTCGCACACTAAATGCCTTGCATAGCCAAAGCTATCTCGGTCTCGCACACTAAGTGCCACATATAGCCGAAACTATTTCGAATCGCACACTAACTGCCACATATAGCCGAAACTATTTCGAATCGCACACTAACTGCCGTATATAGCCGAAGCTATCTCGAGTCGCACACTAAGTGCCATATATATATTCGAATCATCGTCAAACATGAATATAATCTCATATACACAATTTATGCAATACCAAAGTATTTAAAGCATAATTGTAACAATGCTTATTACATACGAACTTATTTCGGATGTTAAAACGGCGAATCAAGTCAACTATTCCCTTACTTTATTCTTTCCCCGATCTAAGTCTGTATTTCTCCATTCTTGATCTAAATAAATTGACTTATTTAATCATCTATTTATTCAATTCAATCCAAAATATACATTTGAGCTAATTTACACATTAGCCCCTAAACTTTCACATTTTTACAATTTAGTCCTTAATTCACAAAATCATAAATTAGTGAAATTATCAAAATACCCATTTTAGCTGAATTACCATTATATCCCTAGCAGCCCGTATTTTTCATTTATTTCACATTTTAATCACTAACTTTACACATTTCTCAATTCAATCCCTATTTTGCATTTTCACTAAAAATCACTTAACAAAACTTGTATATCTATCAACAAGCATTCACAATCTATCAAGAAACTTCAAAATACACATGTATTCATCAATGGCATCATTCAAAATCTTTAACAGTTTTGCAAATTAGTCCCCGAGCTAGCTAGACCTAGTTGCAACGATCTCAAAAACATAGAACTCATTAAAAATGGGACAAAAATCCTACCTTAATTGATAGAAATGAAAATGCCAAATGAAACCCTAAATTTTTTGCCTTTCTTCTCTTCAATTCACGGAAATGAAGAAGATGGACATTAAATTTGATTTTTTTTATTTATTTTAAGTTTATTATACTAATTACTATTTTAACCTTAATGATAATTCATTAATATCATTCAAATGATGTCCATCTATGTCCACTTATTATTCCAATGGTTTATTAACAACATAAGGACCTCCACTTTAATATTCCATAACTATTTAATACCTTTCACTATTAGAACATCACTTTTGCACTTTACGCGATTTAGTCCTTTTTATCAAATTGACCAATCAAACAATAAAATTTCTAAACCAAACTTTCACACAATCATATATTCATATTGTAAAGCTTAAAATCATAATAAAATAAATATTTTGACCTCGGATTTGTGGTCCCAAAACCACTATTCTAATTTGACCAAAAACGGGTTGTTACAACTCTCCCCCCTTAGGGATTTTCGTCCCTAAAATTCTTACCAGTGAATAGGTTAGGGTATTGTTTTCTCATAACTTCCTCGAGCTCCCACATAACCTCTTCAACTCCGTGACGTTTCCACAAGACTTTCACTAAAGCTATGCGTTTATTTCTCAACTCTTTGATCCCTCGAGCCAAAATTCTGATCGGTTCTTCGTTATACGTCATATCAGGCTGGATTTCAGTCCCTGACAGAGAAATCACATGTGAGGGATTTGATCGATATTGACGCAACATCGATACGTGAAACACATTATGGATCTTTTCTAACTCTAATGGTAAAGCTAGTCGATATGCCACTGGCCCTATTCTGTCGATTATCTCGTACGGCCCAATGGAACGCGGACTCAACTTGCCTTTCTGACCAAATCTAAGGATTTTCTTCCACGGAGATACTTTCCAAAACACTTTGTCACTGATTTGAAATTCAATATCTTTTCATTTCAAATCTGCATACGATTTTTGACGATTTAAAGCTACTTTGAAACAGTCGCGAATTACTTTCACTTTCTCTTCGATTTTTCTAATCAAATCAACCCTGTGAATCTGTTTTCGCTAAGTTCAATCCAGCACAATGGAGTTCGACATTTACGACCATACAAAGCTTCATACAATGCCATCTTTATACTCGATTGAAAATTGTTATTATACACAAATGCAAACAGCTGCAAATATTTCTCCCAATTGCCTTCAAATTCTAATACACAACAACTCAGCATATCGTCAAGGATCTGAATTACTCGTTCAGACTATCCGTCAGTTTGCGGATGAAAAGTTGTACTAAAATTCAACTTTTTACCTAAAGCCTCTTGCAATTTCTTCCAAAACCATAATATGAACCTCGGATCTCTATCTAAAATAATCGAAACTAGCACTCCGTGCAATCTGACGATCTCGACAATGTACAATTCAGCTAATCTATCGAGTGAATAGTCAGTACGTACCGAGATGAAATGTGCTGATTTCATTAATCGATCAACGATAACCCAAATAGCATCTTTCTTTTTCGAAGATAAAGGCAATCCCGTTACGAAGTCCATTGTAACTCTGTCCCGTTTCCACTCTGGTATCATTACAGGCTGAAGTAAACCCGAAGGTACTTGATGTTTAGCTTTAACTTGCTGACACACTAAACATCTCACTACAAATTCAGAAATGTCTCGTTTCATACCCGACCACCAATACAGTTGTTTCAAAATTGTACATTTTAGTACTTCCAGGATGAATGGATAAACAACCACTATGTCCCTTGTATAAAATTTTCTGAATCAACTCTAGATTTTTCGGTGCACAGATTCTATCTCGGAACATCAAACAATCATCGGATCCGATTTGGTACTCTAGATCACTAGTCGACTCGCATTGCACTCTTTTAGTTTGCAAATCACTATCACATTTCTAAGCTTCGCAAATTTGCTGAAGAAATACTAGTTTAGCTTTTAACTCAGCTACAATCGAACCATCATCAGATAATGTCAACTGTGTGTTCATTGCTCTCAAAGAAAACAACAATTTTCTACTCAAAGCATCATCAAATACATTCACTTTCCCCGGGTGATAATCAATCACTAACTCGTAATCTTTCAATAGCTCGAGCCTTCACCGTTGTCGCAAATTCAAATCTTTCTGAGTCACAATATACTTTAAACTTTTATGATTGGTAAAGATGTGGCATTTTTCATCGTACAAATGATGACGCCAAATTTTCAATGCGAAAACTATAGCGACCAACTCTAAATCATGCGCTGGATAATTCTTTTCATGCTTTTACATTTCCTTCTTGCATCAATACACAATCCAAACCGTTCAATGATGCGTTGCTATAAATCACAAATTCTTTATTCGACTCAGGTTGAACCAACACCAATGCCTCAGTTAACAATACTTTCAATTGATCGAAGCTTTGTTGACATTTTTTGGACCATTCAAACATTACATTTTTCTGTAGCAAATTGGTCATCGGTGTAGCAATCATCAAGAACCCTTTTAAAAAAACGTCGATAGTAACTAGCCAATCCTAGAAAGTTTCTAACCTCGGATACATTTCTAGGTGGTTTCCAGTCAATCACTGCAAAAATCTTGCTCGGATCAACTCGAATGCCATCCCCCGAGACTATATGTCCCAAAAATCTGACTTTTCGTAGCCAAAACTCACATTTGCTGAATTTAGCATACAGTTGCTTATCTCTCAAGGTCTGCAACACAATTATCAAATGCTCGGCATGCTCAGACTCATCTCGCGAATAGATCAAAATGTCGTCAATGAACACAACCACAAATCTGTCTAAATACGGTCTAAATTTATGATTCATCAAATCCATGAAAATGGCAAGAGAATTAGTTAATCTAAAAGGCATAACAAGGAATTCATAATGTCCATACCTCATTCTGAACGCAGTTTTCGGCACATCTGAGTCTTTAACTCGCAACTGGTAATAACCAAATCAAAATCAATCTTTGAAAACAGTGTTGCACCTTTCAACTGATCAAACAAATAATCTATTCTCGACAACGGATACTTATTTTTTATCGTAACCTTGTTGAGCTGACGATAACCAATACACATTCTCATAGACCCATCTTTCTTTTTAACAAATAATACTGGCGCACCCCAGGGTGAAAACTTGGTCGTGCAAAACCTCTATATATTAATTCTTGCAATTAAGCTTTCAATTCTTTCAACTCTATTAGAGCCATTCTATACAGAGTTATAGATATCGGTGAAGATTTCGATACTAGTTCAATAGCAAACCCAACCTCTCTGACTGGTGGCAACCCCGACAATTCTTTTGGAAATACATCCATATATTCACAAACTACAGGAACTGATTCAATCTGCTTTTCAGACACTTTTGTATCCAAAATATAAGCAAGATAAGCTTCACAACCTTTTCTCATACAATTCTGAGCTGACATAGATGAAATCACAACAAGCAATTCATTCGATTCATTTGTTTCAATCCGGAGAATTTCATTATTCTGACACTTCAATTCTATAATCTTTCATCTACAGTTCACAACAGCATCATGTAGAGTCAACCAATCCATTCCCAGAATTACATTGAATTCATCAAAAAGAAAAAGCATCAAATCAGCCGAAAAATAGTAACCTCTATTCATTAAAGGACAGTTCTTGCATACTTATCAACTAGTACATACTTGCCTAAAAAGTTCGATACTTTAATCACAAACTCAGTAGACTCAACAGGCAAACTCTTATTAGACACCAAATTCATACATATATACGAATGAGTCGATCCAGGATCAATAATGCAATAACATTAGTGTCATAAAGAGAAAATGTACCGGTAATGACATCTAGTGATGACACATCTTCGCGAGCTTGAATAGCGTAAGCTCTAGGAGGTACTCCCTCAGATCTCACTGTAGAATCTCTCGTTGAACCAAGATTACCACTTGTATTTCCCGTATTTCTTGGCTACCTCCCTCGAGTAGCTATATTGCTTGATCTTGCATTCTAAGATTTATCTCGAGACAATCTCTGATAAAATGATCTTGTGAACCACAACTGTAACAAGCTCTGTTATTATTTTTCACCCAGTAATCTCCAAAATGCCATCTTCCATACTGTTGACACTCGGGCTTTATATCTTTTACGTTGCCAACAGTCAATACTGATGTAGCTTGAGCTTTACAATTGGCGTATTGTTTTTCGTGATCTTTATTGGAATATCCAACTAAAGTGGTCAATCGGTTAAAATAATCTCTGGATTTCTTCGACGAGGAATGATACTATTTACTCATCGATCTCTTCCTCGAATCTCTTGCCTCTGAATCAGCCTTTCTCTTTTCTTTGCTAGGTTCTTCGACTTTGCAAGCTCTCTCAACCAAAACAACAAATTCTTTCAATTCCAAAATTCCAACCAGAAGTTTAATATCCTCGTTCAACCCATCTACGAACCGCTTGCACATGATTTATTCCATAGAAACATATTCCCGAGCATACTTACTCAACCTCACAAATTCACTTTCATACTCTGTCACGGCCATTCAGTCCTGTTTCAACTCTAGAAACTCTTTATGATTTTGATCAAGGAACAGCTGACTTATATATTTCTTTCGGAACTCTGTCTGAAAGAATTCCCAGGTGACTCTCTCCCTCGGTACCACTAATACTAATGTATTCTACCACTGATATGTGGTGTCTCTCAGAAAGGAAATAGCACACTTTAAACATTCAACCAGTGTACAAGAAAGTCCATCAAACACTCGGATCGTATTTTCAAGCCAAAACTTGGCTCTCTAAGGGTCATCATCAATATTAGCTCTGAACTCTTCAGCCCCGTGTCTACGGATCTTATCAACTGGAGGCTTATTCAATCTTAAAAGCTCAACTCCTTGCAGAGCTACGGGTACAGGTTAAGGATTAGGAGAGGGTGGAGGTTGTTGAGCAGCTGGGTTAGTTCGAATATACTGCGTGAACCATTCATTCATCATTTGAAAGAAGGCATCTTTAGCCTCCCCTCCCTGACTACCCATTACAGGTCTAGAATCAGACGACGTTATCCCTTGAGCAGGAGTAGGCGCATTACTTTCAACCTCATCAACTATAGCTCGATTGAGATACATTTTCTATATGAATACACATTTTCAAATGTTAGGAGTCATCACACTATCACAGTTTATATATGGCATGTATAGCTAGACTCTCGCACATGCTACGTTAGTTCTAGCATCGACTAAACCGTAGCTCTGGTACCAATAAATGTAACACCCCTCACCCGTATTCACTGTCAGAATAGGGTTACGGAGCATTACCGGACTTACAACACTTTTAAACATACATTTCATACACAATTTATCAATTCAAATACAATTCAATCACAATCAATCATAATGTCCCTTAAACGAGCCTACGAGGCCCTAAACATGCATTGGGGGTGGTTCAGGACTAAACCAAAAACTCGAGAAATTTTTCAACACTTAATATTTTTTCAAAACAGGGACACACGCCCGTGTGGTCAAGCCGTGTGGACATTCGAATTGGGAGCACATGGTCGTGTTCCAGCCCGTGTCCTACCCCATCTCCAAACAAGTGAACTTACTGACTTGGGTCACTTGGCCAACCACACGCCAGTGTGTCTAGCCCGTGTGCCCTTTGAAGTGGCCACACAAGCCAGTGTGCAAGGTCGTGTGCTAGACCGTGCCAAACTTGTAGGGTATTATGCAACATAGCCATGTCACACGCCCGTGTGCTAGGCTGTGTGCAAATTAAGGGGCATACTGCCTTGTGTCACACGGCCAATCACACGCCTGTGTGTAAGACCGTGTGGAGCATACTAACTTCATTTAAATTTTAACACCAGGGGACACACAGCCGTGTAACATGACCGTGTATCGCACACAGCTGAGACAAAGGCCCGTGTCTCTACCTATGTGGATAAAAATAGGCTATTTACAAAGCCATTTTGCCACCCTATTTTGTGTACACTTACACCACAATTCAATGACACCAACACCAAGCATAATAGGCATTAAAATCACTTCAACCAAATATCATTTAAACCATTTCGGCACCATCAATATACAAGACACAATATTCTAATTTATCATCTAAATCATATCCCATATCATCTACTTCAAACATCAAAGATGACCAAACCCAAATGTATATTATTTGGCCTAATTTCACAAGCATACCAATATTCACAAATAATCCATTTAACACTCATAATTCCTATTACCATCAATCATCACAACCAACCTAATAGACACAAGACATAAGCATATATATACACACACATGATTCAAACATACCAAAAATACCAAAATTAAGCCATCACCCATAGCTATATATACAAACCAAGATATAAAAATTTACAATGCCAAATCATTTGGCCAACATCATTACCAAAACATAATCAACATGACTCAAAGTTCCTATACATGCCATATGACCAAATCAAAAGTTCAAAAGTACCAAAGTGATGGTTGGATAGTGTGATGTAATCTCCGACGATCCCCGAATCCGAGCTAGCTTTGAAATCTCTATAAAACATGGGAAAAATAAACCAAGACTGATTTATAGCTTAGTAAGTTAGTACGAAATATACTCAACAAATCATAATACACAAATCATCAATTTGACCTATTTAACATATAATTCATGATAACAACAAACCTTCCATATGCTTAATAATATGCTTATATGCAAATTCATAACTTATTCTATTTGAATCTCATACTTTACATGTACATACCTGTACAAATTCATAAAGAACTCATACTTTTTCGGAATACTGTCGAATACTTGATATCTCGCACACTAAGTGCCAATACGTAGCCGAAGCTATTATAATCTCGCACACTAAGTGACTTACATAGCCGAAGCTATCTCGGTCTCTCACACTAAGTGCCAATACGTAGCCGAAGCTATTATAATCTCGCACACTAAGTGCCTTATATAGCCGAAGCTATCTCGAAGCGCACACTAAGTGCCATATATATCTGAATCATCGTCAAACATGACTATAATCTCATATCACAATTTAGGCAATATCAAAGCATTTAAAGCATAATTGTAATAATGCTTATTACATACGAACTTACTTCGGATGTTAAAACGACGAATTGAATCAACTATTTCATAACTTTATTCTTTCCCCGATCTAAGTTTGTATTTCTCCTTTCTTGATCTAAATATATTCAAAATTGACTTATTTAATCATATATTTATTCAATTCAATCCAAAATATACATTTGAGCTAATTTACACATTAACCCCTAAACTTTCACATTTTTACAATTTAGTCCTTAATACACAAACAAATTAATGAAATTATCAAAACACCTATGCTTAGCCAAATTACCATTATACCCTTAACAACCCATATTTTTCATTTATTTCACATTTTAACCACTAACTTACACATTTCTCAATTCAATCCCTATTTTTCATTTTCACTAATAATCACTTAACAAAACTTGTATATCTATCAACAAGCATTCATAATCTATCAAGAAACTTCAAAATACACATGTATTCATCAATGGCGTCATTCAAAATCTTTAACAATTTTTCAAATCAGTCCCTAGGCTAGCTAGACCTAGTTGCAACGATATCAAAAACATAAAAATCATTAAAAACGGGACAAAAATCGTACCTTAGTTGATAGAAATGAAAATTCCGAATGAAACCCTAAAACTTATTCCTTTCTTCTCTTTAATTCACAGCAATGAAGAAGATGGACATCAAATTTGATTTTTGTTTTATTTATTTTAAGTTTATTATACTAATTACTATTTTAACCTTAATGATAATTAATTAATATCATTCAAATTATGTCCATCTATGTCCACTTATTATTCAAATGATCTATTTACAACATAAGGACCTCCTCTTTAATATTGCATAGCTATTTAATACCTTTAACTAGCGATTTAGTCCTTTTTATCAAATTGACCAATCAAATGATAAAATTTCTAAACGAAACTTTCACACAATCATATATTCATACTGTAAACCTTAAAATAATAATAAAATAAATATTTTTACCTCAAATTTGTGGTCCCAAAACCACTAGTCCGATTTGACCAAAAACGGACTGTTACATTTTCTATTTTCAAATTTTCGATGTAGGAACCCCATATTAAAGAAGCACTACATTTACGAGAAAAGAAGGAAGCACCCATCATAAGACTACGGCAATGTCATGATCAATCGGGTAACTTATTTCCTTATCTATTAAGGGCGACACATTAGGGACAATATGCTATCTAAAATTTGGGGGGTAACATAGGAAATTTTGTTTTATTTTGATTTTATGTTTTTTATTTTATTGTAAAAGTGTGCTTGAGCTTGAAGAAATACAAATGATTGGTTAGAAGCATGTATATAGGTTAATTGTATTTACGATAAATTTGACATAATAGTAAATGATTTTAAATGTTCAGTTATTAGACTAATAAGTTTTATATATTACATTATAAATAGGCATTAAGTAATTGAATGTACCAAATGACATAGAAAAGATAGGAAAATAAGCATGGTAGTATGTATGATAAACGGTTAAAGTTGTGATTACTTGATAAATTAAATTTATGAATATTGAGGTACCTAGGGACGACCTAAGGCATTGTTTGGTATAACCTAGAGCCAAAAAGCTAACCATATTCATCAATCCTTAGTACCTATTTTTTTATCCCAAAAACACTTTGTGATGAGCCTTCATACAAAACTCGAGCCAAAATATAATTTTGTACTTACCCTTTTTCTTTGGTCCCAAAGTTGTACAAGTTTAGACATCTGGACATATGTATTGAGGGATAGGTAGATACATCATGGCGGATTTTGTAAAAAACTGAGTGAAATAGGAAGAAGCAGTGTGATATAATGATTATAGGTTTAGCCAAAATGTGCAAAATAAGAGAAAAATTCAAGAAAAAAAAAGTCAAAACGAGTAAAAAAGTATATTTGAGCAATGAAAAATAAAAGCATTGTGAGTGAGATGTATTGAAGTCAAATGTGACAAAGTCACAAGTTAAAAAAAAAAAAAAAACTCAGTCAATAATGCACAAAAAGTCATGAGTTAGCCATAGTTATTTTGTCATGTTGTGACTTCTTACGTAAAGAAATAAGGAAGGTGAGAAAAAGAGAAATAAGGCAGTGAGCGGGTAAGGGTCGTTAAGGGGGAGAATAAGGAATAATACGATGTGTCAAACTACTTTCATGCTTGAAACTATTTTGATGCTTCCTCTTCTTAAATTTCATACCTGTCCTAAGCCTAATAACATTACAGGCCGAAAAGCCCTATGTGATCTAGGTAAATCTATTCATGAATGGACATTATATCAAGTAATTGCAATAATGATTGTTTCTATTCAGTTAGGATAATCAAATTACCTATATGATTTCTCGATGGACCCCTATATTTGAGGACCTTAATTTTTATATGCTTTGTAATATACAAAACTTAAGTGTTTGATACTGAGAGTGGTGAGTCATTTATATCTCATGCTAGAATTACGTGTATGTATGATTTTTCCAAGCTATGTCTTCCAAAACTAATCTTTGTAGCATACTTGTTCAATGGTCATCATTTATTTGCGTTTTTGTCTTTCTTTACTTGAGGACAAGCAATGACTTAAGTTTGGGAGAGTTTGATTTGTCACAATTTGTTGTAGCAGATTAAACTAGTTTTCATACTTAAGGAGCTTGAATACGAGTAATTTTATTTTGTTTTATTTAGTTTTTCTATTTTAGTTTTAATTAAATAAAAAGTGTGGTTTGAGCTGATTTTATGACCTTAGAGGCCGAATGACACCTAAGGGAGGACTAACGTATGTATCGAGTGTGCAGAACACTATTCGGAGGCAAGGGAACTCAAGACTGATCACTGTGTTGCAACACAGAGGGTTGACATCACAACACAATGAGCAGAATGCCAAAATTGCCATACTGCCTTCGGTGTTACGACATAGCTAGTGGATGTTATGACATCGGCCCTGTATGTGAAACAATTACGAGTTGAGGGCGTTTTGGTCCACACAATGAAAATTAACAAAGAAAAGTCAGCTGAACTAGGGTTAAGGACGACAACCAACCCTAACACTATAAATAGGCTTATTAAACAATTGAGAAAGCATATTTTCTATACTTAGACATTTTCCTTCAGTTTAGTTTTCCGTTTTTAGGTTCTTTTGTATTTAGGATTTATTTCTAGTTTATTTTCATTCGTGTTCTTCGGGGAATCTGATTTGTGGACTCAACACAACTCTTTGTGGGTCTACACTTCACTCAAAAATAATTTGAGATTCTTCTTAAAGTTTTTATCTTGATATGTTCTTTATACTTATTAATTTTATCAAGTTTATATTGTTTATGGGATCCATGAGGAACTAATCCTCTTATGAGGGATTAGCAAGTGGATATGTGATTAATTAATTTCTGTGTAGGGTTTCTTAGCGGATCAACTGTTTGGGATAGAACTTAAAACCTAGGTTGACAACCCTAGGAAGTCATTATGGTGGGAATTAACCCAAAATTGGTATTGTCTATCTATGAACCCCTTACCCCCAAACCAGTCTGGATTGTGAGGTCAAGAGATAAGTAGTTCTTATCGACTTGTTAGTTTAGTGGAAGATCGAGAGATCCTGCTAGGGTAACGACTAGTTGATTGAGTAGAGACCCGAGATAAGAATTAATTATTACCACCAAAGCGAGCTAATCACCCATGCTTAGATTTGATTAAGTCACATATTAGTTTTACAGTTTTTATTACTTTATGAACTTTTTTTTATCTTCTTATAAAATCCAGTTCTTTTTACTCATTGTTTTATCGTACTATAATTTATTTAAATTACTAGTTAGCTCTATTTACGTTTAGGTTATTATTAATTTAGTACTCGCCTCCCTTGAATGCAAACCTCGGAGTATTCACCTACTTCATTGTAAACTAAATTACAACCTAACTCGTATGCTTATAGACATCGCCTCAATTCCTTATCTTTAGTAGTAGTATTTATACTCCTGACATTGGTACATCACGAGGTGGTGACCCTTAAGTTTGAAAATGTGGGAAGAAACGTTCTTGAAGGATTAAATTGGTAGTTTAGAAATTATTCTAGTCTAGTAATTTGATTATGGTAACGTGTATCACGGAGAGTTACTCCCAAAAGAACTCAACTCGTCAGTAAGCATAGAGCCTTAAAAGCCCTTCATGATGATATACTACAAAATTTGGTCATAGCTTGCCCTCTTTTTTATACACCCTTTCTAAAATTTTCTATCTACGTATTGTATCATTAGCTTCAACTTAAAAAACTTGAATTTACCAATATTTATAATATCAATATTTTTAATTAAAAATAATTTTAGATAATTTTATAAATTTTTAGATATTTTGGTAAAAAAATAATTTTGACAAGGTCTTAGAAAAATTGATTAATCCTAAAAAATTTTGGTTTTTTTACCCTAGAATTTCCCCTCCTTTGAACCTTAGTATTGAAGTGCTACAATAATAAAACCTTCGTGATTTTCTCCTGCATTTAAGTGGTTGCAAAACCAATAATTAATAGATTTACCTTCGAAATTTAAATATTTTAGGTTCAAAATTCATAATTATTCATCAAAATTATTATTATCCATTAAATTAATAATTTAATATTTAAAAACTCCAACTTCATTTACATTCTAAATTCATAAATCTCATATAATATAAAATATGTTTATCATAATTATCTATTAAAATATTCACAATTTTCCCATTGTTTAGTAATTGCATGACTATTAATAATTTAAACATGATTACACTTTTCAAGTATATTTTTAAATGAATAATTTAAAAAAAATACTTATCAGAATAAAATTAGGAATTTTTAACTATTTTAAATTAAAATATTTAAATATTTAGGCATATTAAAAACCTAGTTTGCATCCCATGTGATGCACAGATTTATTAAATTAAATAATATAAAAATATAATTTAAAGTATTTTTTATAAAAATAGATTTATACCTAATAAAATTTTGAAATTAAAATAATAATTGATAACTAAGATTGTAAAGAAATAAAAAAAAATCATAGAAAAGTTTTAACAATATTTAAAAATCTTTTTACTTTATATTAAACAGTTTAAAGTCAATAAGAAATATTTTTGTACCTTAAAACATAAGAACTATTTTTTTATTATGTTTTAAAAACCTTGTAATTTTACATATTTTTAATTAAAATATTATACGTAATATATTAATAGTAATAATGTAATATTATTCCTCTAGAAATTAATTAAATATTAAAAAATATTTGTTTGAAAGAAATTAAAAGATATTTTAGTTTATACATAAGGGTACGAAAACTAGTGTGTACGAAAAAAAAAAGTAAAAAGAAAAAGAATTGGCTTGAGCCGGTCCAAGTTGGTCACGTCTTGAAACAAGGCGTCGCATCGACTCGATCCCTAGGAAAAAGGCGACGAATTAAGTGATCCTCAGTTACGCCCCCACACTTAAGCCATGGCTGCTCCTCTGCTTCGTAAAGGCATCCCACTGCTCCGCCTTCGGCTGCAACGATACAACCTTCTTGCAGCTGGAATTGTTGGAAAATTTGGACATCACATATATAATAAGGATAATTACATGTTATTATCTACTATCATGATAGGTTAGCCCAAATTAAAAGTGATCTAATTTGGTTAAAATTCTATTGGGCTTTTAATTATTAAATAAAATATGGGATAAATATGTGTAGATACTCTTCTAATCAAATTCTAATTAATGATGGGCTAATTAGAATTTGATTAGAACTAATATGCTAAGGTTATAAATATTAGGGTTATGGTCCCCAAATTACACACAAGAGATCTTTTCTAATATTCCATCATTAGAAAGAGAGAAAGATATATTCTTTGAATTTCTTGTGTCTTTGATTTGGAAGATCAAATCCCCAAGATCCGGCAAAACTTCAAGAAATTCATGGATTCAGGTGCGCTTCCGCATTTAGTTTTATTGTTCATTTATTCTTGATGATTTGACAAGATAGATCTTGGTTTATTTAATTTTATTTTAGATTTATTTTACAAATCTAACAGGAATCCCATAGTCTCCTCGTCGTCCTTGGTGCGCTGCTGCAGAGTCGACTGGGCTCAAAGAGGAGGTGTCCTCCGCGGAGAAGAGCAGTGCGGTGCCTACCGTGAGGGACCCGAAGAAGTACCATATGTTGGATGATCCTGATTACAGGAAATGGAAGAATAAGGAGGAAGAGGTTCTTCATGACATCCAGCCTATCATTTCGCTCGCTAGAGAGATTCTTCACTCTAATAGGTTAGTCTCACAGCTCTTGTCATTTTCACCAGTTATTTTAGGCTCCATTTTCATATCATACATTTGCATCTTTACTGATATGATTTCATATATGTATCGCTTAATTAATACAATATAGTTAATCTTTCACCCTAAACCCTAAAAAAGAAAGCAAAAGTAATAAAAGCAACTTGAATTTCTAATGTCTTAAAAGTTTAGTCCCATATTTATGCTCATTAACTTGAATTTCTAACAAATGATCAAGCTTGGCATGGTTGCGTTGCAGTTGCTTCTTTTGCGATTAGAGTAGGAACTTGTTCAATCTGGTGGATAAATCTTTAATGCTTTCAAAAACATTGCTTTCTATTGCTTGGATGAAAATTATACTTCCTGTTTGTATTTAAAAAAAGTTGTTTAAGTAGGAATGTGGAGTCTAATGGTGTCAGCAAAAGAGCTTTTTAATGTCGCCTAACCATCTTCTTGCCTGCCATTCAAAACACTGCCGCTAAGTTTCCTATATCAGTCTCCGAGGTTATCTTCTCTTATCAAGGACAGAAGAAGATGAAAGCAGAACTGGGATATTGTATCCATTGGCTGTAGAGACATTATAATCCAATTGTATATTTTACCCAAATTAGTAATGGAGAGAGAGAACACCATCAAATAAATTGCAGAGAATAATTTTCTGTGTGATTGCGTTATACATGTGCTAGAATCAAGTAGGTAGACTGTAGCTGCAGATATTTTTACATCTTATGAAAATTCGGGAAACCAAATAAATAAGCAAAAACGGAACTCTCTAAATTGTCTGAAATTTTCAATATATTAAACATCCGTTCTGAGGTTATTATGGAAAATATTCTCCAGAGTGGTAAGCTAGCTACATTTAGAAAAATTATTAATGAAATTAAGTTTTGACATAGAACCTATGATTTACACCACTAATAGAAAATCAAGCTAACATTTTTTAGATACTTTTTGGATGAAGCAGTTAATAAGTTTAATCAGTGTGTCTATACAGTGCAACAATGTTAAATATTAGTCAACTTCGTCAATGATTCTTCCTTCTAATTATTTTTCTCCTATTCTTAGGTATAAGGATGGGGAACGATTAACTGTTGCAGATGAGGAAGCTGTAGTAGAGATGCTTGTTCGTTATCATCCACATTCTGAAGATAAAATTGGATGTGGACTTGAATCTATTATGGTGAGTTTCTGTTGGCATTACCTTTTATTGTGGGTTCAACTGTTTTGGTTTGAGTTGCTAGATAATCAAACATATCTTCTGGGTAAAAGAATCAAAGTATTTCCCTAGTCAAGTCTGTTCTGTAAACCAATTTGGTGGTTTCATATCTGGATAATATCTATTGTAAACTTAAAAGAACAAAGCTCATTGTTTCTTATGTCCTACTGTCAAAATTTTCTCCTACCTGCATTTGCATTGAATTTACTCAAATAACTAAATGATAAGCTACCATTCTCTGCTCCTTGTGGTTAAATGTTGTTTTCCTTCATTGCTGTTGCAGCATCTGGCAAATTGTGTAATTTAGAAGAACAAACTATGGGTTTTCTAATTTATTTTTGGCTCGGTAAGCCTTGATTTAGAAGAATACATTCCCACTGAATGGAAAGTGGTGCCCTGAGTTTCAATCATGGTTCTACCATGTTTTGGACCTTAGTTCCTTTTCTATGAATTTGTCACGTTTTATCCCTTGCTTCTTGCTGATATAATCTCCAGTTATCTCAAATTGTGCTTGAGAAGAATCTCCTTTTGGCCTTCTTGCTCAGGGGACTGGTGAATGCATGCATCATGTATTATTTGCATACTTTTGCCTACATGGCAGCATGACATTCTCCCTCCCTCCCTCTCTCAAGTACCCATCTGACCAACACAATACAAATTAGGTTGCTCAGACTTCCTTTGCACTTAAAAATTGGATTAACGCCCCAATTTTTTTCCTTTATCAAGATTGGAATTTTTCTCATCTATTTAAGAAAAAAAACAAAATTTCAGTTCCCTTTTCTTTATTCTAATACCTTGTTTGGTTACTAATTTAATAATATGAGGAAAATGCTTATCTATTACATATGTATTACAATAGTTGGACATAAAATAAAAAATAGTTAGTACAATTTTAAATTTGAAATTAGAAAGATAAACTCTTGTAAAAAAATAAGAAATTTTCAAAATAAGCGAAAAATATTAATTTTTGCTTAAAATAAGTTACGAGAATAGCTAAACATTACCAATTTAATGAGTTTATGGCTCACTCATATACTATGCATAACAAATAATACTCCTATCAAACGTAGCATAAGTGGTAAAGTCTTCTTACAGATACATACATGTATGCATATCTCTGTTTGTGGTTGTAAGCAACTGTTGGGACATGGATCAACAATTTGAACCTTTCGACTGATGCATTCTTTCCTCTATTTTTAAGGCATTGAATCTGCTATTTTGCTTCTCTTAATCTGCCTGTTAATTTGGCTTTTCTTACTGTTTAATTCAACAGTGGTTTTAATGTTTAGTAGCTATTGTGGTTGGATGCAACTTAGTTAGCACAGTGTTGCCTTCCATATGTGGATCATTATATATTCTATGTATGTCTTTGACATAAATTTCTATTGGCTTCAATAATGTGCTTACTCTCCTTCTTTTAAGGTCGATCGACATCCTCAATTTAGATGGACGAGATGTCTCTTTGTTGTTAGAACTGATGGTGGATGGATATATTTCTCATACCATAAGTGTCTTCGAGCGTACATTCGAGATAAGTACCTATCCCTTGCAGAAAGATTTATTGGAGAGCATTTTAGGCATCGACGCCTTCATGTGAAAAGTTGGCCACAAGACGCTAAAGTTGCTAAGTATAGAAAGGAAGACAAATAACCTACTCTTAGTATATTCCTAATTAGAAGAATTTATTTTTCTTTTGTTTTTTTTGTTTTTTTTTGTATTTCACTTCAAAGTTCTTAATTTTAGTTTCCTATTTTACATTAATATTTTCCAATGTAACCTCATAAATAGAGGGCAATTTATAGTAATAAAAGAAGACAAATCATTCTAATTACATAGGTTAAAAGACTGGCAAAAGTACCATAGAGGCCTCTGTACTAGGAATGAAATTGCATTTTGCCCCCTCTGCTAAAAAATGAACAAATTATTCCCAAAACATTATATCAAAGAGCAAACTGGTCTTTTGCGGTAAAAAATTTATCTATTTGTACTATTAAAAACTGGTGTGGCTGATAAAATAATCAGAGAGTGACATGCGGTGTGCCATGTATACGTCATACTGATGTATAGGGATTAGTTTTTATCAGTAGAAATGATCGAAGTTTCTAACATAAGGATCAATTTGCCTTTAATTTAACATAGAGAAATTAATTTGTACGTTTTTATGTAGAGGGGCAAAATATAATCTAACTTTTAGTATAAGCCTCTACGGTACTCATGCCTCTACGGTACTCTTACCATTTAAGACTTTCTCTTCCTAATATTGAATTGCTCAGTGCCAACCCATGTTTAAATTTTTCATTTTGGTATTGAGATTGTCAAGTTTTGTGACTGACCTATAATTTTCAATGTAATAGATGGTTCTTGACAAACACTCAGGTTAGCTATAAATGAGGACAAAGAGAAAAAGGTGATTGAATAGAGCCTCCCTTTGTTGACTTGCATCTTTCCCCTCTGTGAATGATTTGTTTATCATATTACAAAACTTTTCTTGAGATCCTTTTACTTAGTTGTGGGCTTTACATAAACTTAGGATGAGTGATTATATTATGAGTTCACTTTAAGACAACAGAGTGGAATACCTGCGGGCTTAGGCAGCAATACACAAATTCGGTCGTTCTTCCTACTGTTTACGATGATGGGCACAATCACCAAACTCTGCTTTAGTGGTTGAAGGCCTGAAACTGAACATTTATGTGAGTCAGAGCAGTCAAGCTCAGTTGGTCCGCTTGTCCAGTTGTTAAATGTTACTAGTCAAAATGGTAGATAACTCCATTCCCCGACTCTTGCAAGAATGTATATGAGTTGTTATAAAAGACAAGACACATTTTCTTTCTTTACATGTAGGTGTTTTGGATGGTCAAATCTCCCACAGTTGAAACAAGAGAATAAAAATCCCTGTAGTCAAGTATAGCATGTGCTATAGCTTTTGAATATTTGAAGTAGCTCAAGTTTATGTATAGAATGCGGCATTTTATTCAATAGTTTCAACTTTGCGCTGTCTTTTTCTATTTGAAATTGAATTATCAATGCCTTGATATGAAATTGAAGGTGGGCTTAGGAAGGAACATAGTCCTATCTCCTCCCCAAGTGTGGAACTGGGTCCTATTATTAATAAGATGTTTAGAATATGTCTATATAACAAATGTAGACAAATTTTACCTCCTGATATTTTTTCAAAAATAAATCGAGCTATTTGCAACCAGCAAGCTCAATTTTCAGAATCTTTTTCTAAATATTTTTTACAAGCTTATGTTTTTACAAATGATATAGGAGAAAAATTTCCTACTATCAAATTTAGATTAAATCATGAACCATTTGATATAACCAGTATTGAATGGGGATTTGTTAAACAAATAACAGTCCAAAATCTTTCTTTTCATTTATTAAAAGATTTTCCAGCTATAATCAAATCCAGACTATCAAATTTTATTGATATAGACGATTTTGTCTACTATTTTCATATAGAAATAAATAGCCTTATTGGTATCATTTGAAAAAGAAAAATTTTATCGACCATATCAAATTTGGAATATTAATACTATGTTTTCGGGAAGATCCTTTCATCTCATACAAGAAGATCAACAACACTTGGCAAAAACCATTGACGAGTGTTATAAAAATTTTACCCATTATCAAATCCAAGCGGAATTGATCTTATGACCATATTCAAACATCTTCTTCATCAAGATACTCATATATTACGGGACCGATGGAAAAAGAATTTTAGCTTATGACACCGAAAACCTCGGGTTGAAAGAAATGAAGAAGTCATTTCGTTATTAACAAAAATATTTGAAATGGAAATTGAAGATTATCCGTTAGCGTGAAATTAGAGAAGCATTAGAAAAGCGGAACACACAGTTGCCTTCACGTAATCACTACACACGGATGAAATCGAAGAAATGAATCTCGAAATATCCGGGAAGGATAAAGACAAAACACAACACGTGGAAAAATAATGTCCATAAACAAATGAGACAAAAAGCATGATTAATGCAAGAGTAAGAAGATGGAGCAACCATCACATCAAGGAAGCTACGTGGAAGCAACCATGATGGCAACCATCATCACATCAGGAAGCTACGTGGAAACAGACCATGAAGTGACATTTTAAAGCATCCTTATCGAGGATACTATTCGATTTTCGATTGTGAATAAATTAGAGTTAAAAATTTTTGTTATAAATAGGCATTGTTGTAGCCTAAACAAGGCATCGGGTTTTAGGATCACTTGAATAGAAATTGCAATATACAAACTCTCTTGTATACTTGCTTTCTTCAAGAAAACCCTTGTAAATCTTTTGTGTATTATCTATTTTCTTCTTATAATAAAATCCTACGATATTATAGCCTTCCGTTTGTGCATAAAAAGATTTACAAGAAGAAAATAGATAATATACAAACGGAAGGCTATAATATCGTAGGATTTTATTATAAGAAGAAAATAGATAATATACAAAAGATTTACAAGGGTTTTCTTGAAGAAAGCAAGTATACAAGAGAGTTTGTATATTGCAATTTCTATTCAAGTGATCCTAAAACCCGATCCTAAAACCCGATGCCCTGTTTAGGCTACAACAATGCCTATTTATAACAAAAAATTTTAACTCTGATTTATTCACAATTGAAACCGAATAGTATCCCGATAAGGATGCTTTAAATGTAAAACTTCATGGTCGCTTTCCACGTAGCTTTCTTGATGTGATAGTTGCCATCATGGTTGCTTCCACGTAGCTTCCTTGATGTGATGGTTGCCATCATGGTTGCTTCCACGTAGCTTCATTGATGTGATGGTTGCTTCCATCTTACTCTTGCATTAATCATGCTTTTTGTCTCATTTGTTTATGGACATTATTTTTCCACGTGTTGTGTTTTGTCTTTATCCTTCCTGGATATTTCTGAGATTCATTTCTTCGATTTCATCCAGATGTAGTGATTCTGGTGAAGGTACTGGTGTGTTCCAGTTTCTAATGCTTCTCGATTTTTACGCGCTAACGGATAATCTTCAATTTCCATTTCAAACTATTTTTGTTAATAACGAAATGGCTTCTTCATTTCTTTCACTCTGGTGTTTTCCAGTGTCATAAACTAAAATTCTTTTTCCATCGGTCCAAAATATATGAGTATCTTGATGAAGAAGATGCTGGGCAATGGTCAAAAGATCAATTCCGGCTTGGATTTGATAATGAGTAAAATTTTTATAACACTCGTCAATGGTTTTTGCCAAGTGTTGTTGATCTTCTTGTACTGATGCAAGGGATCTTCCCGAAAACATAGTATTAATATTCCAAATTTGATATGGTTGATAAAATTTTTCTTTTCAATGATACCAATAAGGCTATTTATTTCTATATGAAAATAGTAGACAAAATCGTCTATATCAATAAAATTTGATAGTCCTGGATTTGACTATAGCTGGAAAATCATTTAATAAATGAAAAGAAAGATTTTGGACTGTTATTTGTTTAACAAATCCCCATTCAATACTGGTTATATCAAATGGTTCATGATTAAGTCGAAATTTGATAGTAGGAATTTTTTCTCCTATATCATTTGTAAAAACATAAGCTTGTAAAAAATATTTTGAAAAAGATTCTGAAAATTGAGCTTTCTGGTTGTAAATAGCTCGATTTATTTTTGAAAAAATATCAGGAGGTAAAATTTGTCTACATTTGTTATATAGACATATTCTAAACATCTTATTAATAATAGGACTGTTTTTCCCGTTATTAATAAAATATTGGAATATATCAAGAAGATTGTTTATCTCCTTAATATCTGTATATTCGATTAGGATTTCATCCCAATCTCGGTATAAAATAGATTTTAGTAATAAATCTTCGGATTTATTTTCTTTAGTTGTTTTTTCAACTAAGAATTCCGAGAATTGTGTAAGAGCTTTTCGAAAATTTGCTTTTTGTTCCAAAATATGGGTTTTCCATATTTTGTTTATAAAATTGTAATATTCTACTGGTAGCCCTGGATTATAAAAATCTTTTATTTCAGGGAATTCAAGATTTTGTTGTTTTTTCAACAAATCTTCCGTATTTTTATAATTTCGAATAGCTTTTTGATATTCGAATATGGATTTTGTGAAAATTCAAAATAACTCACGGGGTTGGTGATTGTGTTCCAAATGGTTGTTTTACCATTGGATATGGTACATAATATCCTTGATTAGGATAAAATTGTACTTGTGTGGGTGCAAACAATAAATCCTTGTTTAGGACTCATTGGTTTTTCCCTTGTTGGGTTTTTATGGATGAGTTGTCCATTCTCCAACTTTTTCTCTAGAGGCTTTTACCTCTATCCATAAGGCCCGCTAAGAAAATCAGCAATCATATTATTAGTACCTTTAATATAAATAACTTCAAAATTAAATTGGCATAATTCGTTATACCATCTAATTTCTCCTGGTACAGCTTTCTAAGCTTTTATTAGTTAGAAATTGTTTAACAAACTTGATTATCGTTTTTATAATAAAATGTTCAAAGTGCTAAATATATTAGGAATTTTTTATTCCCTTTTTTATTGTTAATAATTCTTTTTCATATATAGCATAATTTATTTCATTTGGTTTAAATTTTCCTGAGCTATATCCACAAATTAATTCTTCATTAGCTATTGTTTTAGCTTTTAATACACATCCCCAATTTTTTTTGAAGCATCTGTTTCTAGAATTAATTTATCACCTTGTTTAAGTAAATAAACCTTATGAATATAATTTATTTCAGATTTTATATGTTTTATAATATCTGAATCTTTTTTAGACCATTCAAAGGGTTTGTCCTTTTTTAGTTTTTCATATAATTCATCTAATTTTTTAGATAAGTTAGGAAAGAAATTTCTTCCATAATTAACAATTCCTAAAAATTGTTGAAGTTGTTTCTTATCAACAATATTTTCAGGAAATTCTTTTATTTTTACTATAATATGATCTTGGAGTTTAAGACCATCTGCTGATAATATTAATCCTAAAAATTCTATTTCAGTTTTTTCTATTTCAATTTTCTTAGGACTTAATATAATTCCATGTTTTATAAATTCTCTAGATATAATATTTAAATGTTTTCTATGATTCTCTAATGTATCTGAGAACATTAAAATATCATCTATATATACTACACAAAATTTTTTATATTTTTTAAATATAGAGTCCATCCATCTTTGGAAGACTTGTGGTGCATTACATAATCCAAATGGCATTACTCTCCATTGGTAATGTCCATTAGGTGCACTAAAAGCTGTTAATGGTCTGGATTCTTCTGTTAACATGATTTGCCAGAAGCTAGATTTACAGTCAAACTTACTAAAATATTTTGCTTGTTTAGCTTGGTTTATTAAAACTTCCTTTCTTGGAATAAAATAGCCATCAAAAATAGTATTTTGATTTAATCTTTTATAGTTAATAACCATCCTAGCTTTACCTCTTTTTATTTCTGCATGGTTTCTTACCATAAAAGCAGGACTAGAATGTGGACTAGTAGTTTCTTCTATTAATCCTTTATCTAATAATTCTTTTATTTGTATATCAAATTCATCTATATCTTGTTTAGTATAGATTATAGGTTTTACTCTAATAATTTTATTAGGATTTTCTAATTTAATAGTACAATATCTAGGACTATTTTTCCATAATTTTAATGGTTCTTCACTAAAATTATTTTCTAATATTTTAAACAACCAATGATTTGTTTCAAGTTGTTTAATCTGTTCTTTCCTAGGTGGTGTAAAATCTTGATCACAAATAAATTTGTGATTTTCAACTAAGGGTATTTTCTATCAAGTTTTTTCAATAGTTAATATAACTAAATTTTTATCAATAGAAAATGGTAAATCTTTGATATATAAAATTATTA
Organism: Gossypium bickii; assembly: GCA_025503065.1. Lineage (NCBI taxonomy): Eukaryota > Viridiplantae > Streptophyta > Magnoliopsida > Malvales > Malvaceae > Gossypium > Gossypium bickii. The sequence continues at coordinate 60,977,556 of CP106710.1, read as the reverse complement.
CCTAATAATATATCTCCATGCATTTCATGGAAACATAATATTTTAGGAATCACAAATCTTACATTGTTTATGTAGATCGGTATATTTTTTGCTTTAAAAAGGATTAGGGTTTCATTTCCATCTACTCCAACAGCTTTTATTGGATTTCTCATAAGTTCCCATTTTTCTGGTGGAATAGCATTTTCTCTACAGCTACTAGTTGTAGCTCCTGTATCTAATAAAGCATTTAAAGAATATGAATTATATTCTCTAAACTGAAATGTAATTTCTATATAAGTATAATATTTCCTTGATTGGAAATGTGAAAAGGTAATTATGTCCTTTTTTTTCCAAGTTTCATTTGTTGAATTATTGGTTTTTCTTTTAATTTATTAGAATAATGAACTGGTTTTAGTTCGATTAGGAATTTATTTTCCCAATATTTCTTTGGTTTGATTTTACCATAAAGGTCTTGTTTATCAATTTCCTAGGTTTAGGTATTTCATATTCATATGGATCTGTTTGTTCAGTATCCATGGGTTCAGGAATTTCTATAGTTTCTTCTGTTGAAGTGTTTTCTTCATCAGAATTATGACTAGTAACATTAATATCTACTTCTATATTATTAGAACTTTTAGAACTATCACTACTTTCGGTAGTGTCATAATTTATCATATAGTGATAATTATACTTAGTAAATAAATCTTTATGTTTTTCATAAATATCTTCTATTAATTTTAGATATTCAACTCTTTTATATTTATCTTCTGCTTTAGAAAATTGGTTTTTCCAATGTTCTATTAAAGTCTTATAAGATTCAAAATCATATTTTTCTTGTTTTTTAATTTTTTCTCTTTTTTGTTTTGTTTTTTCTTTTTTATTATAGTTTGAAGATTCATCCGAAAACTCATCTTCATCTGATAAAACTAAAATATCATTACTATTACCATAGTATAAAGGTCCTAAATCTAAATCTGCTTCTATATTATTATTATTAATAACTTGATCTAATTTACTAGTAACATCAGATAGTAATTCTTTAGACTTGTTATTCAAATCTAAATCTGTTACTTCTCTCATATTATCTACTTTTTCTTCTATTTTGCTAACCTTAGTATATAATTTATTAAAGTATATAGATGTCATATCTATTAAGCTATTGATACCTTTACTAAGAGCCGAAATATTATTTTCATTCTTAGAGTCTATATGCATAGTATGATTACAAGTTTTATCTTTGTATAAACAATCCATTTGTTCCATGTTATTATCCCTGGTACCTAAAACCGTTCGGTGTCTTTAACGTCTTCACAACGCCTACAACGTCCCACTCGGACTCAACGGCAACAAGAAGGCGAGCAGCGAGCATATATGGGTTTTGAGATAAAAATAGTGAAATAAACAGAATTGAAGATAAAAAATAGAAACTTACAATGATAACTACGATATTAGAATTCCAGAAATTTCTGTCAATAAGAAAAGTGGTAAATGCTCAAATTAGGGTTCAATCGTTTAGAGATTTTTCACAGAAGAGTCAAACCTTTTAAAATAGTCAAATAAGAGCCTACCCTTTATAGAAGTGTTTAAATAAAGGTTTTCATGTACTTCAATCTAATTTGTAGGAAAAAAAATAATTAGGTAAGTGCTAATGTCTTTAGAATAAAACATATAATACCTAAATCAAATATTACTTGAAAGAAAAAAAAGTATCAAAACATAATTTAAAATTTAATATACGACATTTGAGAAACTCTAATTTGAGCTCTTTTGAAAAAGTTTGACTCTTATTTAAACACTTTTCAAAAAGTTAAAATTTTATTTGATAATTTTAAAAGATTTAACATTTATTTGAGCATTTCTATAAAGATTAAGTTGTTGCATTTGAGCATTTAGCCTAAGAAAAAGTAATGGACTGTAATGCTATTGGTAATTACAGTTAGCGAAATGACTCCCGTGTTTTTGCGTCTTGTACAGATATGGTACTTGGTGGATTTGTAATGTGAATGATGAAGTGTACTAAGTACCATGATGTATGGTTGAGTGGAATGCAAAGCTATAGGTTGAATCATGATTAGGAGACAAGCATGATGATTAGACTCAGACTAGTCTTATGGTCAGTGGGTGGACCGGCAACTACTGTAGGAGGGTCCACTGCACAGCTGGATGAACAAAATCAATTGCTCCCCCTGTTTGTATAATTTGCTCCAACACTATCTTGGGGAAGAGGATCAAAGATTTTCCATTAAAGAGCCTTGAATTATGTGATACTCAGCCTGGCCTTATCAGTACAGTTTTAGTCCAGTAATGCATTTTATTTGAGACTGAGGGACCGAAGATTTTTTAATTTTATAAAAAAATTATTTTTTAAGTTTGGTGTGGTCTTGTCTGACTTTTGACCACTCTTCTAGAAATATTGGTCCATAAAGAAAACGAAAAAAAATAAATTTTAAATGTTTGATTGGAATTTAAAAAAAAAAGAAAGTAAAAAATGATAAATTAATCATAAAATTCTTCCAAAATCTTTAATATGGTATATGGTAAAAGTATAGCTCCATTTATACGTATGTAAGTGTGGGGGGTGGAGACCAACACAAGCTCCATTATTTCAACCACTTTCCTTCTATTTGTGTCTTACCTCACCTGCTTGCACTAACCCACTACCACTCACTCTTTTTACCTTTTATTCTTCTTCTCTTAAATCAGTAGCTTAATTCCTCGGAGATCGAGCCCGTAAAGAAGTCGTAGTAGGAGTAGGACAAAAGCAAAGCAAAGAAAGCAACGTATGAAGGGTGCAAAACCTCTACATGCGTCTCCTCCTTCAACAATACCGCCTAAAGCAATGGATTCCCATCATATAAAGACACAAAAATACATCTTTGTCTATATGTATTTTTGGAGATGGAGTTGATAAAATTTTGGGACTTTATCACATAAAAAACCTAAAATTGTTTCTCAAGCAAAGTATCAAAGATGCCCCCTGCTAGTGTGAATTGGGTCAAATTGTAAACAATTCATTCTATGTTTGTTAGGCAAAATCTCTAAGGCTCTGCTTAATTCTTTTTATCAATTACTTGGTAGAGTTAAAAAATAGGAAGAAAGAAAATAAAATTTTAAAAATTATATAATTTTAAAGTAATATATATTACTCCCTCATTTTCTTTTCTTTTCTCATCGTCTTAATTTGAAATGATTAATTTTTATGTGTTAGGATAGAAAATCATTATCTCTTTTTTTTTTTTATTATCAAGTACACTAGATTTATTTTTCAGTTAACTCTTCCACTTCATTATTTGATTTTTTTTCATTCAACTCCATTTTATATTTAATTGAAAAGAAAAAAAAAAGAATTAAACGTGTTTCAATGCTGGTGTTTTTCATAGTGTCGAAGAAACATAAAGAAAATACAGAAAATGAATGTAAGGTTTTAATTTTTTCTTCTATCCCCCAATCAACATTACTTATTTTGAACGTTCTAATGTGTTTTTGGACGATGGCATTAAATTCCTGCTCAAAAAGCAATTTATAAATTATTATTATTATTTAGTATAGTTGTGAAAATTTTTTACATCAAACTTTCTCACATGTTATATTTATTTATTAGATACAATTTAAGGGTACGTGATAAAATTTTAACTCTATTTGTAGAGTTAAAAATTGTCATTGTTAATATACTAAATCCTTATTCATAGCAACTAGATTTTGTTACATCTGCTATACAAGTGGATGAAAAAAAATTAATATTTAAACTATATGTATATAAAAATTAATCAAAAATTGAGTTATAAGTAAAATGGTGAATTGTTTATATTAAGCTTTCTTTAGGGTTTGGATTCAAACTTTAAACATTGCATTTTTATTTGTTTTATTTAAACATTGATATAAAAATAAAAAAATATGAAAACAACATTATATTAATAGTCAATCTTGTAACCAACATGTGTTAGGTGCGGCATATTGCACTTTCAAAGGAGAACGTAGGCTCAAATCTTAGAGATAACATTATTAGGAGAGGCAGTCATAAACCCCGAACATAGATTAAAAAACAGATATGAAGAATACGAAAAAATATTCAATCTTTTATTAAGTTAACTTGCCACAGTAACTCAACCAAGAAAGTATTCCGGATGTACTCCATAAGCATGCAAAGGCTTTTGAGTAAGACGCTAAAAAGAAGGTATTCATGATTCATGTAGCATACGACAGGGCATAAAGTGCGTTGAAATTTTTGGATAATAAAGGGTGACAACTCTGCCTTTGCTTTACATTTTTGTGTTTTGTGTTTTTGGGCTTCAAGTGTTTGTTTTCTCCCACTCCATCATTTTTCATTTCACACAATGAAAATGAAAAAAGATAAGAGAAAGTGGAAGCCATTAGTTACTTCAACATGTCTTCTTCCTTTCATTTGAGAAGAGAATTAAATATGGGTAGTATTCATAGTTTGGGTCAAAGGTGCGTAGAATGTATTAGTTTCAACCAACAAAATTAGCTTAAATTAGTATTATGAGATTACCACTTATTGTTTTAGATAGCTTTATATTACTCCAAGGTAATATTTGCAACAATTTTACCACATTCTTCATTGCTTTAGACTCAATGAAAACATACTATCTGATTAAACTCTTCAAACATTTTTATATATTCTCTCACCTAACATATCAATTACATTATATTAACTCATTATAATCATAGTTAACTTTCACTCTTAATTAATATTTTTTTCATCCATATTTATGATCAAAGAAAGTTTACTATAATGTACTTCTAGATAATCTTATATTCCGTTAGTAAGAAAATAAAATCTTGTATTCCAATAAAATAAACTAAACAAGATAACGAGGCATACCAATAATATACTAATGAGGTGTTTGGTTCACAAGATATAAGATTATTTTTGGTAATAGGATTACCAGAATTTAAGATTATTTAGCATATAACAAGATTCTTATTATCATGGTAACGTGAGATTCTGTGAACTAAACATCCTCTAAGTAATTTTACATTCCAATAATATTATTTTGTATAATATTAGTCATAGATTCTTTCTACTTTTAGTATGGGACATTCCCTTATAGCAGTAATCTAATATGAAGTCGAGTCGTCAACATTTAGTAAGATTTAATCTCCATTTGAAGTTGAGTCGGAGACTACAAATTTTGATGATGATTTGAGAGAATTCAAAATTTCAAAAAATATAGAGAATTATAACACATTTTAACTTATTAGTATGAATCTTTAGAGGTGTGATTCCCATACAAACTTGAATCTTAGAATTGGATATTAAAAGTAAATTTGAAGCATCCATTTATAAACCTGAAACTTGATATAGCTTGTTACCATTACAGGTTAAATTGTTTTGGGCAGTGAACCATCAAGTTTTAATAACGTACGTGAAGAACAATCCTTTTTTTCCATTGATTTTCTCTCACTTGAAAATTGAATAAAAAATTCAAATTTACATATTAATATTTTCCTTTTTTATTTTAGCATTTAAACTTATTTCTGAAAACCTCTACCACGTATTAGTAATCTTACTCCTTCGCAGCCAATAGTTGACTTTTTAAGATTGTATTTTTATTATATTTTAATTATAAAATTATTTTTGAAAACCTCAAGCCTCCGCGATGTATTAGTGGTCTTTTAAAGTGTTGAACCCATTGTTTCACCAAAAAAAAAAAAGTGTTGAACCCATTGGTGTTGGCTTTTTAAGGCTGTCTTTTTATTATATTTTAATTATAAAATTATTTTCTATGAATTCAAGATGGAATAATTTTTGGATTCAAATCTTAATTAGTTGATTTTTCATGGGGTTCGTTTTTGTAAGATTTATTTATTTATTCAACATTTAAAAAAAAAACTAAAGTTAAATGTGTTATTTGCAAAATTAATATTTGAATTTTAGTCCAAACTCAAGTTAGTGTTGGATCTAAACAAGTTTTGATGTTTACAAATTTGAATTACTTCAGTTTTTTTATCATTTCGGGCTTACATAAAAATAAAAATAAAAATAAAAACTCGACTTGATTTAAACATGAAATGAAACTAAACTCGAAATAATTCAAAATGAAATGTTGTAACAGCCCTTTGTGTCATAAGTATTAATTCAATTGCGTCAGAAACAGTGATTTCGGGACCATAATTTCGATGTGTCAGTCCATTAGTATTAATTATTTAATATTTACAAGGTCATTAGTGTCATATTAAATTTTGGTTAAGAAATTTTATTGGTTAGATAGTTAATTAATTATAAAGGATTAAACTGTAAAAGCTTGAAAAGTTAGTTTGAACAGTAAAAGGTGTTAAATAGTTATTAAATGTGAATGAGTGGACTTTATAGTAAATAAACCATATAAGATGTTAGTGGACAAATATGGACTCAATTTGGTTAGTTGTTAAGTTATTATTAAAAGGGTAAATTAGTAAATTGGAAATTAAAATAACATTTAAGTAAAAATAAACAAATTTCATCATCCTTCTTTGTTCTTGGCCGAAAATAGAAGAAGAGAAGAGTCATTGTCTAAGCTTGAGTATTCGGCATTTTAGATCTTTGCATGTAAGTATATTTCCATCCGTTTTTCATGAATTTTGTGTTTTTGAGATTGTTTTAGCTTAACCTAACTAGCTCGGGGGTTAAATTGTAAAACTGTTAAATACTTGGGAAGATGTCATTGATGGTTTTGGGGTGTTTATGAAGTTTAATGGTTAAAGATGATATTTGGATGTTAAATAGAAAGATTTTGTTAAGAAATTTTTCAGGATTTTAAGTTTAGGGATTTATTTGAATAAATTACATTATACATTATTTTCTTGTGATTTTTTTAGCGTGCGAAGAAATTTGGATAGTTATAAATTCATTTTAATAGATATAAAGTTTAATTATGTGAAAATAATGTTGTTTTAGTCTAGGGACCTATTTGAATAAAATGTAAAATTGTACATAAGAAGTCATATGTATTAAATTGAATAATATATGAAATTGAGGCTAATAATTGAAATAAACTATATTATATATCAAGAACAAGTAGATAACCGAGGAAAAGAAAAAATTAAGGAATAGTCCCTGAACTTTTGTTGTTTCTACAATCTAGCCCTAATAAGTTCGTACCCTAATAAGTTCGTACGGTTTAATTTTGTATAATCTAAATATTTTATTATTTATGAATTGAAATTGTTAAATGTCTTGAGAGTGTTGAATTGTGTTAAGTGGATTGATTTGAGAAAGTAATTATATTAAGTGTTGATATTCGATAAATAATTAAGTCGATGAACGTAGGATAGTATACGGTTGGCATGCCAATAGGTTATATCGCGCGTTGTACGGGATTGATTGGTGTGGAGATGATGATTTCTGATTTATTCTTGTTTACTGAATATACCGAAGTTCAGCATTTGTTGCGGACTATCGTGTTATATTACAGTAATTCAGGTGTGTTTCCCAGGGCAAATATAAAGCATTCGGGATTGGCACTCAGTGTCAAGGTGTGTTTCTAGGGGCGGATGTAAAGCCTTCGGGCTTGGCACTCAGTGCCGAGGTGTTTTTCGAAGGGATGTTAGCTTACGGGTCTGGCACTTGGTGCCCAAGTGTGTTCTCAGAGGATTAACTCATTTGAGCGATTTGGTGTGTTTTGGATGGTTAATCGTGTATCCAAATCTATTATAACGTTCATCGGGCATATATTCAATGGTATAATGTAATTGTTTAGATTGTATCATTTGCATTTAAGTATAAAACTCACTTGTGACTTGATTGTGGTTGATAGGATTTTGGTTTATTTCCTGTATTCTGTAATTGATATGCTTATTCAGTAAGTTTATTGTTTTAATCGTCAAACTTACTAATCTCAATTAAGCTTACTTGATTCTTTTCTCTTATTTCCTTGTAGATATATTTTTATGAAGACGGGCGATTGAATCGACTCAAAGAATCACACTGTCCGAATATCTTTTGGTAGTTTTTGGATGTTTACTTTTGGCTTATATGACATGTAATAGGTGAAATGGTATAAGTTTTAATTGTGTCATATTTGTGGTAATGGTTAAATTGATGAAATAATGTTTATGTTTTGTAATAGCTATACATGATCATGTTTTAGACATTGTATGGTTATGGTATTTTTATACTATTTGGTCACTTGGTATAAATCTTATATAGATGGTTATGTTATGGTACATTTGAATGTGAATGGATGAGTAGAGTAATGATAAGTTTTGACTTGAATGTAAGGTAGTTTATAAGCTTAAGTGTAATCAAGCGATATATGCTTGTGACATGATAACATAGCTTTAGTTTTGGATTGTTTAGGTATTAAAATTGTGGTGTCAATAAAGGCACATTGGATAGGCACTTAGGATGAATGTTTTGGCATATTTTAGGCACTTAAGATGAATTGGTTGGTTTTGATTTGGTTTGATATATAAGTTTTGGATGAAAATGTGCCTTGTTTTGCAAATTTTTTAATGTACACACGGCCTGGGACACGAGCTGTCACACGGCCGTGTGACACACACAGCCTACTCACACAACTCTATGCCTTATTTATTTTCAATGTAGGCTGGTCCACACAGGCAAAGAGAGTTACACAGCTTGGCGACATAACCGTGTGACCTTTAACCACACGGGCACAGAGAGTTACATGGCCTGGCCACACGACTGTGTAACCTTATTTTACATGGGCATAGTTAGTTACACAGGCCAGTAACATACCAAAAATTGGCTTAGAAGAAATCGCATTTTGAAACCAAAAGAGGTCATCCCTCGATTTGAGTTTAAACTTTGGGAATTCTTGACAAGTAAACTGGTTTGGTTCAGTGGTCAAGTGTTATAGGTATGTGTGTGAGGTTTTGGGTTCAAATCCTGATTCTGGAAATTTTGTCATTTTGCTTAAACCCTTACCTTTAAATGTTGGCTTATAAGTTAAACTCAATCAATTGATATTAAGAATGAGCCTACTAGTTTAATGTTTAAGTGTCTGTATACCCTTTGGTCTTGTGTTCGAGTCTCGACAAAAGCTACGGAGATATTTTTTAATGAACTACCTTGTGGGGTAGTTTATTTTAATTGATTAAACTTTCCCAAAACAAAAACTTCCTTCTCTTTTCACATGGTTTCATTTTTTTTCTAATGTTACCCTTTCGCTTCCTTCTTCATTGATTCGGTTTCACCGTTTCAAGTTCCTTTCTTTTTGTGCTATGTTACGTTACACTGATCTGTACGGGGTTTGACTTCTCCTTTCTAGTTCGATTCGTTGGCCGGTAAGTTCGATTTAAAGGTTTGGTGTCAAAGGTTCTTTGATGTAACTTCGATTTTGTTATGTTAGTTTTTAACAACTTGATTGCGAGTTAACTGTTCGTTGGACAATTATTGGTCGTTTAGGGATGAGAACTCATCCTTGTTGTTTCTGCTTCGTATCTGTATCAGGTGCATACTGAAAACCCTTCTTTTTGTGAATTTCAGACACTGGAAAATGTGACTATCAACGCCCCATGACCAGGGACATGGGCGTTTGCGTAGGTCGTGTAAGCCACATGACCGTGTGTTAGGCTGTGTGGTTGGCCATGTAACTCACTGTTCATCGAATTTGAGCCATAAGGGCAAGGGACATGGGCTTGCGTCTAGGTCGTGTGTGGCCATGATAATGTAGGGTTCACAAGGGCAAATGACACAGACATGTGTCTAGGCCGTGTAACTGTAACACCCCTTAACCCTAAATCGTCACTGGAACAGGGTTACGAGGCATTACCAGACATATCAGACAACTTACGAATAATTCACAATAAAAATACATTCATAGTACAATTTAATAATTAAGTCCCTATAATGAACTCTAGAAATTTTTAAAACATGTATTAAAAATGTCATGGGACTCGTTTAAGTATTTCAGAATATATATATTTTTTATATAAATTTCGACAGCATTTCTGCTTATTTTCACATATAACCCCCTGCAATTAAAACCGTATTCATTCTAAATATAACCAATTCAACCAATTCCAAAATCCAACAATTCAACCAATGCAATTTCATATTTAAATTATACTTATAACATCAAAATACCAAATATCATTCTTTACAACAAAAGTCATGTAGTAATTTAAAGTGACCAAAATAACACATATGTACATGCCACTTTTATCAAAGAAGAATTGTAACACCCCAAACCCGGCCCAAACATCACGACCGGATCTGGTATGCCACGAGTTAACAGTTAAAAACTTTACTTTAAAGGGTTTTCCAATCTTGGTTAATTTGTAGAAGTATTCGTTGAATAAGTGACAAATGGAGAAAACTTTTGTAGCATTTTTTTTATAAAACTTCTTGTTTGAAAAGCCCATTTTATTTCTTTTTATAATTAAAACTTTTAACATAAATTGATAAATGTAAACATCATCAAATATAGATCAAAACATTAAGCTAGGGAGGCCTTATTACAAAATAGTCCCAATAATTCGTAACTTAAATAAACACCCAAAATAGTCTAAGAAAATAAATAACTTGATGGCCCCTCGAGTCTGTCTCAGCTCCCATGTCCACGATCTACTGCTCATCTGAAAGAGAAGAGGAAAAATAAAAAGGTGAGTTACCAAGACTCGGTGTATAAATCCCGAAACACACAACGACCTAAGGCCCACAAACACATTATGAGCCCTGGCCCATACATGAAAGCATCAATCATAATTACATGATAAACAATAAATGATGAATAGTCCAACCCATCCTAGAATTCCATCCCCTACGCACCAACCCGTACCAACCATCACACCTTGGGGATTTCTACAATCAACCCTCCATCCGCTACACACCATAACAACAGTCGTACTGCCTATTCCTATTATTCAGGAATCATTAAACGTGGCATAGCCACCGATCACTATGTGACCTCATAATATAACGTGGCTCAGCCACCGATCACTATTGTGACCTAATTTTAGATTTTGTGGTTTAACCACCAATCACCAAGTGACCTATCACGCACTTCCCCTTCATTATCATAATCCCACCCCATGCATACACACAGAAAACATCATACCATCTTTAAGAAAACAGGCTTACATATATTTCGATACACATAGAGATTTCTATGCTTACGTACCTATTATCCTTGCCTAACCCTTTTAGGGTTTTATTCGACTGTCACACAGCCACTTTCCGGCTTTTTAGCCCATAACACATATAGATTATAGTTAACTAGTGTGTTAGAGATTTACACACCTGATTATCGTTAGAACAAGACTTTCTACGTCGACGCTATCCGTAGTCAACACAGTTGCTATCTGCCCAATGTGTTGTTCAGAGGCTGGTAATGAAACATTAGGTTAAGGCACGCCTAATGAAGAGAAAGCGGTTGATCATCTTAAGGAGAATTGAAATCCTTACCTAGAAATCTTGAAATTAGAGACTAGCGATTTCTGGCTTTTAGATCTAAACGATTGGGTTTCCTTCAAATCCTGGAATGCCGCCCAAAACGCAAAAAGAGAGAAAATTAGCCTCAATCGACAGCCTTAACAAACCAAGTGGCTATTCGGCCTTGTTTCCTAAAAACCGAAAGAAATCTAATGGAATAGCAGGAGTCGACACTTACCTCAACACAGAGAATTCGGCTAACACTTGAGAGGAGATTCGGCAATCAGAGAAAAACTATGAAGATTTCGGCTTAATAGAGAAATCGACACAAGAGGAATAAAATGAAGAAGAAAGTGAAATAAGAGATTTCGGCTTTTAGAAGAAAGAAGAGAAAGATGGCTTAAGAAAGTTTTCGGCTTTTTGAAAGAAAGTTGACAAAAATTACAGAGGGAGAGACTGAGAATTTCGGCACAAAGAATAAAGAAAAAGGTAGGGTTCAAATGCCGGAATTGGTGAGATATCCCTCCTATTTATAGAAATTTCGGCACCCCCTAGAGTTAGAAATTCGGCCACCACTGTGCTTAGCAGATAATTCCTAAACTTCCTCCATTATCTTTATCTGATCACTTCTTCAAAAGAGGCCTAGATAGCACCACATCTTCCTCCCTTTATCAGCACATTATCCACATGTTATTATCCATTCAATTAACCTCCTATTTACAAGCCCCTATGCCGTCCCACTCTATCCATTTAAAAGCCGAAAATTAGCTAAAATTTAATTAAAAGAATTGAGCTTCAATTGACTCGAACTTGGGCCCTCTTTATCTGCTAATGACGCCACCCCATAGTCCCATGTAGCGCCACTTAACCTTGGGCCACAAGCCCATTTTATGTTTTAGAACACAGATAACATCTTTAAAGCCCTAACTGAGCTGGCTTAACCTCGAGCCCATTCTGGACCCCTAACACTCTAATTAACACATTAAACATAATCACACATTAAATGCATAGACCCATTAATTCAGGATGTTACAAGAATACATCACCGAGTTTTGTTCTGGAGTCGGGATCACCTTGGATGCTGAATTAGAACTTTGAACACCTATTAACCTACGCACGGAAACAACCGTACGCTCAGTATACATATACTCAGTGGTATTACCATAATTCAAATTATAAACATAATAATCATATCATTAAATCATATAACTATAAATTTGACTAAACCAATTCAAACATAAGATGGTCATTTTCAATACATTATACAATTCAAATTTAGCTATTCAACAATTGAAATAATACACATTCATGTTAAGCCATTATCCATCTTATGAACCAATGGTTCATGCTTTGCAATCTCATACTCATATTCAATTCACAATTTTTCAATTCATGTTCTATTTTCACATTGCTTTCAATGGCTCAACCATTTCATTTTATTCAATTTAACATTTCCTTTAGTTACCCCCATTAACATACTCGGACTTCAGCGGATACAAGGATTTCAACCCAAACACACCAATACGGCACATTATGCCTAAAGCGGTACATAGTACCTGATCAGTATACGACACATAAGTGCCTGATACGACACACGAGGTGCCTGAAATACGATACATAAAGTGCCTGATATACGACACATAAAGTGCCTGATCGGCAAAGCCGATAAATCCCGTACTCTTTCAAATCCTATGGCATGCCAATTATATCTAACTCAGCCCGACTAGTTAATAGGGTATTCCATATTATTTTTCAATTTCAATTTCACATACAATTCAAATTCAATATATATTCATCATTCAACTCAATTTCCATTCAATTCAATAAAAACACTTACCTTATAATTTACTCACCATATACATAAATTAATTTAACATTTAATAAATAAATAAATAGTTTGAATTATAGTAATACAAACCCGAATTTGCTTGATTATTCCTCGGTAACCTTCTCCTTTCCTTTGTGGGTCGATGCCTCGAGTTCCTTTTTAGCAATTAAACTTGAAGCTTTAAATCCCAAATTTTCCCTTTTCTTTTCTTTCCCTTTTTCTTCCCCTGTTTTCGTTTTGTTCTCGGTTTCTTTTTCTGTTCTTCTTTCTTTTTACTTTCTTTTTATTTACTTTATATTACTTTAATATTAAGTAAACAAATTATTTTATAACAAATGTACTAATATTTTTATTACAAATGTACCTATATAATTATTACTATTACACTTGTCATCTATTTTTATTTTTATTTTATATATTATCATTTAATAATAATTTATATATCTAATATAAAACTATAAAATAATGATATACATTATAATTTAATATAATAAAACAATAAAAATCTTAGATTTTTATCATCAATTGTCATTTTCATTTATGCTAAATGGCTTAATTGCCATTTTAGCCCCTTTTTACTTTCTTTTAATCTATAATTAGACTTTCACTCTTTATTTAATTTGATCCTTTTTCCTAATTATTTTAAATTAAGCTAAATTCACCAAATAAAAATCTAATTAAACACACTATTAGACTCATAATTACTCCTAATAATTATTTACTAACTCGATTTACTAAGACGGAGGCCCGATAACACACTTTTTCAGTGCCCACGGATTTTAGGTCGTTACAGTAACTCACTGTTTATGATTTAGGACCACACGGCTAGGGACATGGGCATGTGCCCAGGCCGTGTAAGCCACACGATTAAGGATATGAGCGTGTGTCCAGGCCGTATAACTCACTGTTTTTGAATTAAGACCACACGGGCAAGTGACACGGGCGTGTGTCAAGTTGTGGGGGACACACGGGCGTGTGCTAGACAGTGTAGAGTCATATGGGCCAGTTCTCTAGGCCGTGTAAAGCCACACGGGTGTGTGAAGCTATATTTAAATTTTTTCCCTAGGGCTACAAGCGTCGTCCGAAATAGACGCAGGCCTACTGTAAGGTCCGTACAATCTGAATTAGGCTTTATAACTTGATATCTGATTATCTGATAATGAACAACTTGTGATCTGTACGTATATCTGTTATGTTTGAATCTAAATGAGTAAGATCTGTCAAAACGTAATGTGATATTGCCTATGTGTGTGAATTATCCAGGTACGATGTGTATGTGTTAAGTTTGCGGGTATGCCTTTGCATTATTCTATTGATGGAGAACATGCGATACATGAATATGTTAGATCGATTGTTACTGATTCTGTTTTATAATCATGCACGTGACTTTATAACAAATCTTATCAGATCTGTTATGGTTCGAAAAGTCTGTTTTACAAAACATGGATTCTCATGTTTACTAATTTTGTTATTAAAAGATAACATGTCTTACATGCTCATTACTTCGATTCTGCATATGCATGCCATGACATAATGCATAGGACTTGGATTGATGTAAAAGGAGGAAGATTTTATACTGGCAGTTAATGATCTGCGTAATTAGTGGCTTGACCACAGATATTTGATTGGTAGTTTAACTACATATTGATGAGCCATTGTTGTCGGGCAACCCGAGATGACTTTGTGGTGTGTTTTGGATGGATGAGTTCAGGGGAGAACTCTATTTTGGTGTGTAACAGAGTTTGGGAAGACCATTTTTGATAAATCTACATTCTGATCTTTTGAACTGCGTTGTTCTGTTCTATTTTGTTTTGCTTTGTTCTGTTGTATTACCTCTGTTGAAATCTCTATGATACTCTAGATCTAGTCTGTACTGGTTATACAACTGTTATCAAATGCTTGCATTACTACGATTTATATATTACGCTCTATGTATTTGTATTTGAGTTTGGTTATACGCGATGCTTGGTGACTCACCCATTTGTCTTACTTTTATCTGTCAGGAAAACATCTGATTTAGGATAGGATGGCGTACAGAAGATCAGATTGTTTTGCACTGAGATAACTACAATTTAAAATCCTTTGGATTAGTAATCTGTTTTGGACTTGTCTTATTTTTCTTTTTATAATCTCGTCAGTATCTGCCAAGTCTAAAACGAAACTATAAAATCATCTAAATCGACTAAAATGAATTTCTGGTTTTCAAAGTTAAAACTCTAAAAAGAAGTACGTTTTTACCACGTTGGTGTAACTCGTCTAGATTTGACTTAAACTTCTAGGCCGAGTTTGGGGTGTTACAGGGCATGTGAAATAGCCACATGACCATATTCTGAGCCACACGATCTAAGCTTTGTCACACGGCTGTGTGACCCTTGTTTTCAATGATTTTCAAATTTTTCAAATTTTTTTGTTTTGTTTCAAAATGACCCCTGATTGTTTTCAAATTATTTTTAGGACCGCGTAGGCTTGGTTTAAGGTCCATAAATGTATTTCTACCTTGATTTATATGATTTATTGAATGATATGATAAATTGTATAATCGTTTCTATTTGCATTTAAATGTTTCGAATTGTACTGTAATACTTCATAACCCTAATTCGATGACGGAGATGGGTTAAGGGTGTTACAAATGCATTTTGATTTGATCAATACTCTTAAGATTTTTTTTTTTACGTGTAATTTAAATAGATCAATGATTGTAGTATTAATGTAATAATTCATTCGATTGCATTAGCAATTAGAGGAATGCACAATTGATCAAAGCTCTTAAAATTACTAGTACACCATGAGTCATTACATTCATACATAAATTAATCTAATCGAATTTTCAATAACTGTTTAATTCTTTCAATTAGGTTCATAATTAGGAAAATGTGTATGTACATAATGTCATTACACTAGTATATAAACACTTCAATTGGATCATTGAATGTACGATTAATTATATAATTCATTCGATTATGTTCATATAATTAATGATTGTATGATTAATAGTATGATTCATGTGATTACATTATACATAGTTCAATTCAATCGAATATATGATTATATGATTAATATTATAATTCATTCGATTACATTCATAATTTGGTAAATGCAACTGCATACAATGTCATTAGACTTCTATAGAAACGATTCAATTGGATTGTTGAATGTACGACTAAATATAATTCATTTGATTAAGTTTGTATAATTAATAATTATATGATTAATAGTAGAAGTGGCAATAGAACGGGTCTGGGTGGGTTCAAGTTGGATTATTTCGGGTTTGAGTCTTTTCAAGTTTAAATTATTTTGAGTTTGACGTCGAGTATGGATTTGTTTTACATTCAATGTAATTATATATCCACATAATACAAATGTTTACATCTCAATCAATATTTTCAGAATCGGGCCGAACAAACCGATCAAACTGACTGTCAGCTGGTACACCAATTTGGAACAAAGTAAAAATTTGATTGACCGCGAATCTGAATCAGATTTTATACTTTTTAAATAATTATTTTGTTTTTTTATTAATTTTTAATAATTCATAATAATTATTGAACTAAATATTGGTTGTCTGGCCTGTTCGACCATTGATTTAGTTTGAAAAATATTAATCTCAATATAAATTATTAGTCTATTATATATTAAACAATTTTCTAATGAAACATTTAAATTATATTTTCATTAAAATTAATATCTATTATTGTTAATTGTTAGCATAAATTAATTTATTATATAAATTTAGTGTGTTAAATAATTTTATTATGTAATATAACATATTACAAATTAATTAAGTTGATCTTTAAAATAATTGAATAAATAAAATTGATTCTTAAAAGTTTGGAAAAAAATAGAAGAACTAACAATTAGGCTAAAACCTAATAATTTGGAAAAAAAAAAGGAAAGCAAAAGAGAAAAAGAGGTCATTGATTGAAAAAGAAAAGAAAAGAAAAATCACTAGATATATATATAATGATATAGGTTCAGGTTCCTAACATAGTTGCATTTAATATATATGTAATGATTTAGGTTAAAATATGAGCTATGGGTTGAATAAGTAGTAAGTAGGAATATATTTAATATTTGGTTAGAAGTAAAAAAATTAAACAATGTGGTTTCATTGTTAATGATGAAACAATGATTTATTAATGGTACTCTCTCATTAATGTGAAAATTGTTAATATATTTGTTTTGTTGTGATAAAATTTTGTTTCCCTCTCACCCAGTTGTCAATTTTTATGAATTTTCCTCTGCAACACAAAACTGTTTGACAGCCTTTTTTCAGAGCTACCATAAATGATATTCCTCTATCTTTCCCACACAAATCAAATAAAAGAAAAGCAAATGCCCACAACCTTCATTCTTCACCCAGCCATTGAGAGTTCCAAAACCTAAAATCAACTCCAGCTCATCATAATTTTTTTATATTTAAATTCAAAAAAATCAACTAAATCTATCCAAAATGGTAAATGCTCTGTGTTCACACCGCCTATTTCTTTTTTATTATAGAAAATTGCTCAAACCTAATTATTAAGATTCAAATATTAAATTATTTTTAAGAAATTAAATTAATAAAAAACTATTTAAATTCTAAAGACTAGTTGGCAAAAAAGAAGAAAAATCTAGGAACTAATAGTTTGGAGCAGTGCATCAGAGGTTATTTTCTTGTCTCGTGGATTGTGTACATTGGCATCCTTTCACCCTTTTTTATTTATCTCACTTTATTTATTCTACATATTGCAAATATAAATGATTAAAATTCCATAAAAGATAATTATAAAAAGTTAATTTCCTATATTATTATAAATGTTTATCACAACAAAATTAACAATCATGATATAAATTTGTAACGTGAAATATGAATGGGGTCCAATTGCAGAGAGTGAAGGTAAAGAATGTCACGTGTCCAGTAAATGCGTTGCATGGGCCATGATTCAGGTCTGGGACTGGGTCGAGTTTCCCTTGTTAAATTACAAAACTTTTCTTCCTCCGACTCCCTACTACTTAAGTTGTACTAAGTACTACCCCCATCCTTTGATGCTGAGCAGAGCAGACATTAGAGCCTACCCATCCCTCAAAACAAATACTCGTCCTTAGCCTACTGCTCACCCCCTCAGAGAGATGCCTCTGCCTCTGTCTTCTGGCCTCTCTTTCTTCTTCTTCTTCATCTTCTTCTCTGTTCTATAATGGAAGCAAAGATCTGAATAGGAGTGGTGGTGTTTTTTTCTTTTTTGGTGGAACAAATGGCTTTCAATCATCAACACTCTTCATTTGTTCTCGATGCTCTTTATTGTTCAGAAGAAAACTGGGAGGAGGATGAAGATGAGCGTTGCTTCAATAATGGGATTAATGATAATGATAATCAATTAAACCCTTTTCCGATCTTGTTAGAACAAGATTTGTTCTGGGAAGATGATGAGCTTTCTTCTTTATTTACAAAGGAAGAACGGAATCAACTGTACGATAGTCTTCAAACCAATGGGAATCTAGCTGAGGCTCGCCGTGAAGCTGTGGAATGGGTGTTGAAAGTCAGTGCTCACTATTCCTTCTCTGCTCGCACTGCTCTTCTAGCTGTCAACTATCTCGATAGGTTCTTGTTTAGCTTCCGGTTCCAAAGTGAGAAGCCATGGATGACTCAACTAGCTGCTGTTGCTTGTCTTTCTCTTGCAGCCAAAGTGGAGGAAACCCAAGTGCCTCTCCTACTGGATTTACAAGTACATATGTTTGGTTAATAGCCAAGTTTGTTGTCATTCTATTCATTTGCTTGGTCTCATATATGTTGATCTGTTCAGGTGGAGGAGACCAGATATGTGTTTGAGGCCAAAACTATCCAAAGAATGGAGATTTTGGTGCTCTCTTCCCTTCAATGGAAGATGAACCCTGTTACCCCATTTTCATTCCTTGATTACATTACCAGGAGGCTTGGATTAAAGGACCATCTCTGCTGGGAATTTCTTAGGAGATGCCACCGCATTCTGCTCTCTCTCATTTCAGGTTAATTGGATGCACTCTGTAATCTGTTGCCTCAAATTTTCATCTTTTTATTCTCAAATTCTTTTATTAAATTCCATGGGCAGATTCTAGGTTCATGTGCTACCTTCCTTCTGTAATGGCCACTGCTACAATGCTGCATGTTGTGGATAGTGTAGAGCCTAATCTTAGAGTAGACCACAACCAGCTATTAAGCATCCTGGGAATTGACAAGGTATTTGTCCATCTCCAATTTTTCTAAAATTTCTCTATGCAAAATTCAGCCTGATCCTAATTTTCCAAATTCAACTTGTAAAGCAGGAGAAGGTAAATGAATGCTGTGAGTTGATAATGGAATGGGCAACAACAAGAGTAGAAGGCAACCAATCAAACAAGCGCAGGTTTAGTTCCATCCCAGGGAGCCCAAATGGGGTAATGGATGTCTCGTTTAGTTCCGATAGCTCAAACGATTCCTGGGCTGTGGCATCATCCGCATCAGTGTCTTCATCACCTGAGCCTCTGTCCAAGAAGACCAGAACTCAACAAGACCAGCTTCTGGAAAGGCTATCCCACCATGCTCCTTCAGATTTTCTCACCATTCCTCACTGAATTCCCTCTTTTCAATTTCAGACTACAAAAATAATTAGTCCTTGTAATAATATTGCTGTTCTTTTTCCATGATGCAAAGTTAAATTGCTTACCATCTCTGCATCTTGAATCGATTGGTGAGGAAATCTAGAATCAGAGATGGTTTGCATTTTATCCGGAAATTAAATCAAGTAAAAAAAACCAAACAAATATGAAATGCAGAGTCCATGCATTAATGCTTAGGCTTTTTTTTGTTCTACTTCTATGAACATAATGTTAATTTCAGTAGTTCGTTTTAATATATATAATTTAGAAAAGAAAGAAAAAGGGTCTCCTTGTTTTTTATTTCTTACACAAGATTGAAATACATACGAAGGGTATGCATGCATGTATGTATGTACGTATGTATGTATATATTTGTAGGTATGTGTATTTAAATGTAAACGCAGTGGCGGAATGGAATAGAAGAGCGGGAGGGTTGAAAGTACACACACATAAGAAGAAGAATTTTTGTTTGCATGTGAAGAGAGGAACATGTTGTCGGCCACTGGCGAGTTTAGAGTAAATTTCGTGACTATAATTTTGGGTGTTTGACCTCGTTGGAAGAGCCCTTTTTCGTTTGAAAATTTTAGCCCCCACCTGGTGGTCACCAACTTACTGAACCTGGAGTCAGCCAACAGCTGTAAACACCGTCCATCCTCCTATATCCTAGTATAAAATTAAAAATACCATAGTCTCCCCCATTTTACTTTACATTTCCTTTCTTGGGTTTTTGTCTTAAACAGTAATCACTATAACTAATGGATATTTTGTGATTTAATTTTTTTGGTAAAAATATTATGGAAGACTATTTATTAAAAGTTAGATTGTATTTTGATTTATCTATTTAAAAAGTTAGATAAATTAATTTTTATATTTTAAATAAAAAAGTAAATTAGTTATTTTTTTAAAAAATTCATCTTTTTACTATTAAAAACTAATACAATTGACAAAATAACTAAATAGTGACACGTGATATGTCATGTATATTTTATTAATATACAAAAACTAATTTTTAAGAATAAAAATAAATAAATTTTTTAATAAATAATCAATTTAATATAAAAACTAAAATATACTCTAAATTTTAATTTAAGGACTTCCATAATATTTTTACTTTCTATTAGGAACTATTGCATTGACTTGGGATGGAGTAGAATTGTAGATTAAGGTGATTTGAATCTGGTTTTGGTCAGCAAATGGAAGCGATGTGAGGTCTGGGATCTCGACCGCTTACCTAAACCATAAGGTTTCAAATGCCAAATCTGAATGCAGGGACCGATGGGGGACTTCAATCCTCAAAGCTGAAGTCAATGAGAGACAGCTCACTCTTTTCACAATGAAATGCATTCACAAGTTAACTAGGCTTAATTCTGTATTTTGGCTTCTGAATTTAATAGCACCTCCAAATTATATATATATATATATATTAATTTGATAGTTGAGTTGTTTTTTTCTATTTACTATTTTTGGTATTTTTTGTAACTTTATTAAATTTGATAGTGCCATATTTTAAAATTTTGATACGTGACAATTTTCTCTTGAAAATTTTTAAAATGAAGAAAATATTTTAAAAAATTATTAAGAGTTTCAACAAAGTATATGCAAATTTTAAAAAAAATTTAAAAAAAAACCTAACTCATTGTTCCCAAAGACAGAAAAACCAAAACAATGGCTAGTATTCGGATTTCAAGCATCAAAAATAAAGAAAATTTACTTCTACAATGTAGAACTAGAACTTTAGTTGCAAAATTGTTGTTTATCAAGCTTATCAATCTTTTTTCCCAAAGTGGAAGCCTTCAGCTCAGTTAAGAAAACTTGATTTGAAATTGAGGGGGGAGTTGGAGGAGATTTTGTATCATGAGGAATTATTTTGGCAACAAAATTCACGTTGTTAGTGGATTCAAGATGGGGACAGAAATACTAGGTACTTCCATGGTTAGACCATCGTTTGGCCTTGAAAAAGCAACATTGATGCTTTGATTTTAGATAATGGTGAACGGTGCTACGACGAAGATATGTTGAAAGTTGCGACTATCCATTTTTTCTACTCTTTGTACTCAATTGAGGGATTTGTGGTGGGTAACTATTCGCTTTGAGGTTGCTTTCCAAATATTAATGTTGGGCATCTAGAGGTCTTAAATAACACTGTTGCCTTAAAGGAGGTGAAACAAGCTCTCTATTAGATGAGGCCATTGAAGGCTTTTGGGATTAATAGCTTTCTTGCACAATTCTACCATAATAATTGGGAAGTGGTGGGTGAATATATTTATCAGATGGTTTATGATATGTTTTGTGGCAACAAGTTGCCTGTTGGTCTAACTAGAACGCTTCTTGTACTTATTCCTAAAGTACTAGATTCCGTGTACATCTCTCAGTTTTAGTCGACCAATTTATGTTATGTGCTTTACAAGGTGCTCTAGAAAATGATTGTTAATTGGCTTCGTAAGGTTCTCACAGGTATTATAGCCCCCCAATCAGGTGAGTTTTATGACGGGGAGGAATACCAATGATAACATCATTTTAGCTTAGGAGATGCCCTAGAAAATGATTATTAATCAAACTATCTAAGAATGGTCCTCTCCTCTCCCACATTTTCTTTGTAGATGACTTGGTTCTCATTTTCAAAGTTGATTTGGATTAAGCGAGGGTTGTTCTTAACACTCTCAACATGTTTAGCCCATTTTTGAGCCACAAAATTAATGCGTCTAAAACACAAAATTTCTTTTGTCGTAATACAAAAGAGTTAGCAATACAGATCAACAAAAAGCTTGGGTTTTAGAGGATCTTAGGCTTGGAGAAGTACCTTGGAGTGCTTCTTTTTCGTGAATTTAAAAGGAGACATATAATTCTATTGTTGAAAAAGTATGTAATCATCTCAATGGATTGGACACGAGACTTCTCTTATTGGTGGGTCGTATCACTTTAGCAAGATCGATGTTACTCTCAATCTCGAATTATTTTATGCAGTTGATTTTGCTTCCTTAGCTATCTGCAAAGAAATTGAAAAGATTGTTAGAAACTTTGTATGAGGATCGATAGGTAAAGCCAAGAAGCTTGCTGTAACAGTCCGGTTTATACCCTAGTAGGAACAGTAGTTTCGGGACCACAAATTCGAGTTCGAATAATATTTTAATATTATTTTCTGTGCCGTTGATATGTGACTAAGCATGTGGTAAATTTTCGTGAGTTAATTTGTCCATATGTGTGTTTAATTTGACAAAAGGATTGAATTGCATTAAATGCAAAATTAGTATGCTTTCTGTAAAGGAATCTATTTGCTTATGTCTTTATTATATAAGGTCTTTAAAAGGTTATTATACCATTATGAGTAAGTGGACATTTATATCCATGCATTATAAGATGATAAAATGATTTCATTAATGTTATATTAGTAATCTGTTAATTACATGATATTTACTAAAACAAAAGGCTAAAAAAAAAAATAAGCCATTATCATCTTTGTTAGCCGAAAATCAAAGAAATAAAAAGGAGAAAAACCTTAAGCTAGGTTCGGCCATTTCAAGCTTTGATTAAGGTGAGTTTTGTCTTCGATTTTTGATAATTTCTACGTTTTTGTAATCGTTGCTTCGTCTACTATCAAACCCATGTTTCAATTTTGTGTATTGGTGATGTTTGTAAGTTATGCCATTGATGCTATGTTGAGCTTTGTGATGCTTTAAGGTGTTAAATGATAGATTGGTGGTAGATGAATATGTTTTGTTCTTGAAGTTTTGATGAATTTAGCTAAATAGGGCTAAATTGAGAAAATGGCAAATTGAGGGATTAATTTACAATTTGATGGAAAAAAATGTGGGCTTATATGTGATGAATGAATATTCGGCTATATATGTGTATGAATAAATTTTGTAAATTTGATGTTTTAAGAAAAATGGACTAAATTTATAAAGGGTGCAAATGTGAGGGATAAATTGCAAATAGCCCTAAATATGTGTTCTTGGATTTAATTGAATGAATTAGTGAATAAAAGGGTTAATTCTAAATATGTTTAGATCAAGAACCGAGGAAAACGGATTTACATCGCGGGAAGGCGAAAGTAAATGAGTAGCCGTTTCTATTCCGATAAACCGAATTCGAGGTAAGTCACTATGCAAATAAACGTATACGTATGCAATTGTAATTGTTCATATGATTGATGTTGATAATGGAAGCTTATGTGAGGTTGTGCATATGATTTGTGAGATAAGGTCGATAAAGCGATAATGTCTGAGAAGTCCCGTACGAACCTAGGAATAGATAGGATTAGCTATGTCATGACATAGGTGTCTGTTCTGTTTATCATGTAAGGCCACGTCTGGGATGATGGCGTTGATTTAAGACTCGTATAAGACCACGTCTGGGATGTTGGCATCGATATGAGTTTTACGTGTAAGACTTCATCTGAGGCGTTGGCATCGTTATGATTCTTACGAGTAAGACCATGTCTGGGACATCAGCATTGTTTTGATTCGTATAAGACCCTATCCGGGATAGTGGCATCGATATCTGAGTGCATGTAAGACCTCGTCTGGGACGATGGCATTGTACTATTATTCTGAGCTTTCTGAGTATCCTACTAGTTTCCTATTGGTTCAATGGGCAAGTCTGAGATATGAATGGCAAATCTGAGCTTTGATAGGTTAAGTGAAATTAAATCCAATTCAGGTACGTTTAATATACACTAGTTGTGTATATAAGGTAAGCATCTAAGTAATCTTACTATAATGATATGTATATGGAAATAAATGATGTAATAAGGATTATTTTAACAAGATGAGCTATGTGTATATACGATTCTTGAATGGTGATAATGGTTAATGTAGTTAAAAGTATATAAGCCAAAGCTAATAAGTGAAAGTTGGTTAAGTGATTGATATGTACCAATGTTTTCATGTGCATATATGCCTTCTATACCAAGTTTTTTGTATATGACTTGCTAAGCTTTTGGAAAGCTTACTCTCTGTATGTGTTTTCTTTGTTCTGTAGGTCGTCAAAGCTACTAATAGGCTCGGGACCGTCACGGATCGTCATCACACTACTAAACTTATTTTGGTACCCTTTTGAAAATGTATAAAGCTAGATATAGCATGTATAGGCTAGTATTTTGGTATAAATTGTTATGAGAACTTAGCCATGTGATTTGGCTAGTTACGTTTTGGTAATATGCATTATGAAATGATATGTGAATTTGTTTTGGTAAAGATTAGTTGATATATAAATTGGTATGTTTGGAATTGGTTTTGATTGCATAGATGGAATGGATATGAAATGTATCATTGTGTGATTTCCCTAGTTATCAAATATGCATGATTTGGGATGGCTATTTGGTATATTTTGATGGTCATAGGTGAATGAAATGGGATGTTATATGTTGCTTATAGGTTTGACCCTTGTGGGTGGCATTTTGGCCTTGTGAATGACCTATAATGTCACGGTTGCCAGGCACTGCAGGCGTGCCTAAGACCGTGGGAAAATTGGCGAGATGCGACCTAAAAAAACACGGCCTTGACACGCGTGTCTTGTGGCTGTGGTGGGGAAGTCAGTATAGGACCACGGTCAGGACACACGGTCGTGTCTGGTGGCCGTGGGGACCAAGTCAGTATATAGGCACGAAGGGACACACGGTCTCCTCCCACGGGCGTGTCTCCCCTGTATTTTAGAAAAGTTTCAAATTTTCATGGAATTTCATATGTGTTTCAGTTTAGTCCCGACTCGACTTCTAAGCATGATTAGGGTTTCAAGAACCCGTTTAAGGGACACTATGCTTGAGAATGATGTATGAATGGATAAATTTCTGCAAATGTTTTCTGATCTGTCTGGTAACGCTCCTAACCCCAATTTAGTGATGGACTCAGGATAGGGGTGTTACACTTGCCTTTGTTAATTGGGAGTAGTGTTGTCAACCTTTATCTTATGGTGGCCTTAGTCTTCGAAAGCTTAAAAAATTAGAACATGGCTTTTATGTTCAAATTGGGTTTTAAAATTCTGACTGATACGAGTGCATATTTGTTGAAGGTTCTAAGAGTAAGGTATAAAGTTAAAGACCATTGCTCGGTTTCCATTACTCACAAGAACTGCTCTTTTATTTGGAAATCCATATTAAGATATGAGAAGATTTAGAAAGTTGTTTTATTATGGCCAGTTGGTGTTGACTGCTGCATAAATTTTTGGATGGATAATTGGATCAACAAACTTGTTACGTTAGCGAGATTCCACATGAATGATGAAGTGGGCAACATCGGTTCGTGAGATGGTAAATGATGGGGGAATTGCAAGTGGGAATTATTTGCTATATGATTGTCATATTCGATTGTTTTTCATATAAAAAAGATGTGTCCACCAAAAGATAACATTAGACCTAATAAGGTTATTTAGAGGTAGAATAGGAACAACCATTTCTCTACTTCTGAAGCTCACAAGTTTATTGCGGCTACAAATCATTTTCATGAAAACAAAATTTGAAGAGTTGCATGAAAGTTATTGTGTCCTCAATAGGTTCAGTCTTACTACTGCATGGTATATTTTTGACAAATGTGAAAAGATGTCGTTAAGGTATGGAGGACAATCCTTATTGCACATTTTTTGGGAATCTCATTGAAACAACCCTTCATGCACTCAAGGATTGTCAGGTGGTAAAAATAGTTTGGAAGCAACTTATCTCCTCACATATAGTCAATAGGAATGGCATTAACCAAGATAGCATGGATTGGGGAATCCTTTTTGTGGTCATTTGTTGGTGGAATTGGACGCAACAAAATGCCTTTATTTTCAGGAATGATAATTGTAATTCTTATGAGATTATTGCTCAGACTAAAGCATAGACCATAAACATTGGTATATTAGAGGTGGTGATAATTTTAGAATGAACTCACATGTTCTATAATCAAATAGAGTTTGGCGAAATGTAGTTGGATTAAATTGAATGTGAATGATGCTATCCAATGAAATAATCATAGAGATACGATAGGTCGATTACTTCAGAATCATATTGTAAAATGGTTTTTGGGTTATAATATGAAATGTTGGTTGTACTAGCCTCGATAATGCAGAAATATGGGCAATCATAGATGGTCTTTGCTTCATTTAGGAGTTGGGATATAGAAAGGTCATGGTTGAGAGTGACAATAATGATATGGTGTAGATGCTAAAAACATGTACAAATGTCTCAAGCAACCAACCACTGGTGCGAAGTGTAACACCTTATACCCAACCCAATTTGTTGGATCCAAATATAGGATGTCACAATACTTATATACTTAACAAAAATTTCAACTTATGAAAACCCTACTGGATGTACTTCTTATTTATTTATAATCTTTTCTAAGTCAAAAGATTTGAATGAAACGTTTATAGTGTATAATAGAACTCTTAAAAGCAATATAAAACATTGCAAATTAAATATTTGATAAGGTAGATATATTCATGATGTACCACCGTTTGTATTTGATTGGATAGTTTTATAACTTCGCATGCTTTACGTTTTAGTATTTTTGTTAATTAGCTAGTTAATTAGTTTAATTAAACTCATATTCGTTGTCTGTCTTACAATTCTATCTAGTGAGTAGTTGTTTATGTAACAGCCCGATTTAGGCGCTAGTTGGATTAGCGGTTTCGAAACCACTAACCCGAGGTAGGAGAAAATTATTTTAATATTGTTTATATGTTATAGCATGATTATATGAGCGCATGAAAATTTTGGTGCATTAGTTTTAGTGATTTCGTGCTTAATTTTGAAAAAAGGACTAAATCGCATAAAGTGTGAAAGTTTTGTTCTACAAGCTAAATGTGACAAATAGCTATAAAATATTAAATTTGAGGTCCCTAATGTGTAATTAGGCCCTTAGGAATGTGTTGGCCATCCATAGGGGACAAAGAAATGAAAATTTGGTCAAAGTAGGTGGTATTAGGTGACTTAATGGATGAAATAAAATAAAATAAAGAGAAAAGATATCATCTTTTCATCTTCTTCATACTACCACCGAAACTTTCAGCAAAGAGGGGCTTTGGAAAGCTTGAAAATTTTCAGCAACTTAAACCTTTGCAAGTAAGTGTTTTTGATGGCCATTTTTTATAATTTTTGTACTTTTGGAACCCTTGTAGCTTAAGCTTGCTAATGAGGTGACTATTTTGCAAAATAGTTGAGAGTCTAGAGTTTTTCCATGAGAACATTAGTGTTATTTTCTGAATTTTTATGGAAGAAAATGAAACTTGGTTGTTAAATAAACAACTTTTGTGAAAGGAGTTTCCATGAAAACACCTAAAATGGACCTTTTTGTAAATGTTGTAAAATAGGTGGTAAATATATGAAATAATTGAATTTTTGAGTTTTTATAAGCTTAAAATAGATTCAGCTAAACTTGGTTAATGAGGAAATTTGATGAAAATTATTGTACGAGCCTAGGGGCAAAATCGTAATTTTATGAAAGTTTAGGAGCAAAATGGTAATTTTGCCAAAGTAGGAATTTTGGAATGTCTTGATTAATGTGGTGATTAAATTAGTAAATTTTGTCATCATAGATCAAGAGAAATGGAGTCCAGACTTAGACCAGGAGAAAACCAAGTTATTGGACTAAATCGAACAAGTTGCCCATATTTTGTATACCGAGGTAAGTTGTATGTAAATAATACAACTTTATTGTTATTACGCATTGAACAATTGATATTGCATAAAATGTTTAATTATTGCTATGATTACGCATGATGAAAGTTGATATGAAATACTCCCGGTTGAACCTTAGGAATAGATTGGATATCCAAGCCATGACATTTGAGTGATATGTGCTCTAATGTAAGACCATGTCTGGGACATGGCATCGGCGTTGATATGTGCGCTCGTGTAAGACCATGTCTGGGACATGGCATCGGCGTTGATATGTGCGCTAGTGGAAGACCATGTTTAGGACATGGCATCGGCGTTGATATGTGTGCTAGTGTAAGACCATGTCTGGGACATGGCATCGGTGATGATATGTGTACGTATAAGACCATATCTGGGACTTGGCGCCGGCCACAATACGAGGGCTAGTGTAAGACCATATCTGGGACATGGCATCGGCATTTCACTCTCTTGTGTGAGGCTTGTCGGGTATCTTTTGGTATTCCAACTGGTTCAACGAGTAAAATAAAGCTTGTGGCAAAAGTGAAGAAAGTTACGACTATGTTGTAAGTGATACAGGTACCTACATGAGATTTGTGGGAAATGAGCTCAATTTATGTTGTATGATTAGTAAGGATTAAAAGGAGTAAGTTATGCATTCAAACATTTGGGAATTTTGTGTAAGCTGTAATATATTATGAGTATGATAATGTGTGGTAATTGTTGTAAATTGTTTACATGCGACTTACTAAGCTTTGTTTTTACTCCCTTTCCTTTCCATTTTCTTATAGTAACGCCAAGCTAGCTCAGGGATAAAAGAACTTCAGAGGCTCAATCACACTATCAATTGAAACATTTGGTAAAATTAGATTTATCATTTTGAGTATGGAATGTATAGGGACTTAGTCTTTTATTAAGTGTCATATTGTTTTGGCTAAAAGTGTTGGCTTGTTCTGAAGATGAATTCATTTTGTATAAGGCCATAGTTAATGGCTCATATTTGTTATTTATATATGAAAATGATAATGTTTTTCATGAATATAAAAATCGCATGGTTGAGTATTAGTTATACTAATGAATGAATGAGTAGGTTATTTGATGTGGCTTAAGTTGGTGCAACGGTGGCAGAAAGGGCTTGGTAAATAGCCTTGTTATTGTCCACACAGGTGGACGCACAGGCGTGTGTCTAGGCCGTGTACGACACATGGTCTGCCCCACGGGCTTGTAGTCCGATCGTGTGTCCCTCTGTACCTTAAGTTGACAAAACAGAATGCCTAGTAGTAACCATACAGACTTAGACACGGCCGTGTGTCTCGACCTTGTGGAAGACACGGCCACAAAACATAGGCATGTACCCAGGCCGTGTGAAGTCTGCAGTTGAATTTTGGAATTTAATTCGCCACACGGCCTGAGGACATGGGCGTGTGCCTGGGCCGTGTGACCTTATTGGGTTGCTGACGTCAAAACAGAATGTCAAGGTTTTTACACACAGGCCGAGACACGGGCGTGCCAAGGCCGTGTGAGGGACACCAGCCATGGCCACGGGCGTGTGCCAGGCCGTGTGAAAACCCCTGTAGGTTCGAATTAAGAAATAAATCCACAAAGGCTGGGACACGGACGTGTCCCTATATGCTTAGGCCGTGTGAGTTACACGGTCCTTTAGCATGGCCATGTTATTTGGTCACACGCGCGCGTGCCCCTGTTTTTAGTGACATTTTTCAAAGTTGTCTAAAGAACTCGGTTTGGTCCCAAACTGTTTCTAAAGTGTGTTTTGGGCATCGTAGGCCCATATTAAGGACGTTATAAGAAAGTTTGAAAAGTTTTAAATTTGATCGAACTTTTATGACTTAGAAATGAATGCTAGTATGTGTTTTAGTGAGGTAATACCTCGTACCCAGTACGGGCGTCGGTTACGGGTAATGGGTGTTACAGTTTAGACTCTTTATTTGAATGTTTGTAGCTAGAATTCACTCAATCGCGAACTCCTGTAGGTTCAATCATTGGAGTACTCTTATACCCCATTGTACGAATTATATTACAACTGACTTGTCACACTTGCAGACACCGCACGTAGTTATTTTGATTTAATTGTTGTATTGGTGTTGATTTTTGTTCAACTAAGGTGTTCGCGCGCCAGAGGCTGGCAAGCAGTCAACACTTCATTAGATAGTTTTCTAGAGCATTGTTTATTCATGGGAATGAATCAATAGTTTTCCAAAACATCGGGCGTCCGTATCGCTAGGTCTTGAGCACTAGGTGTCTGTGAGCGTATATTGATATAGTAATCCATGTATTTGTCCTTGAGTCCGCATCTGGTTAATAGGGGCTAAACAAAGTATGATCATTATAAACAAGTATAAAAATGGAATGTGATATGATAAAGAAAGTAGAAAATTAATTCATTTAGTATGTACAATAACAAGAATGAGAAATGAAAAGCATGTGAAAGATCATGTGTATTGTGAGTTAAGAGCCCTAAGGTCTAGTTGATAAATTATTTAATAATACATGGTTACTATTTTATGTCATAATAAAGAAACTAATGATGTGTTTATAGTTCTTAAATGTCATGTCTATTCCTTTAATTGTATTTACATATATGTTATGTTTGAAATCAAATTACGATAGCACCACTAAGCATCCAATCTTAGCATGCAAACATGTTTGTTTTGTATGTAGGTATTAGGTGAAGATAGATCTTGTTTGTACAAAGGCATACATCTCATCTCACCAAAGTCCCTGTCACATTTCTTGAAATTTTATTAGTAATGGCATATACCTAAGTCTAAACAATTAGAAGAGTCTTGTATAGTGTATTAAGTACTTGCATTATAGGGCAAATGGAATGAATTAATGGTTAAATATTTCACACTCGAATATCTTTAAGGACTTAAATTTAGAATAACTTTAGGATCTAGTTGAATACATGGTAAGTTGGTGGACCTCTACTAGGAATTTTGGGAAAATTTGTGTCCGATGGGTAAATAGTTGAGTTCTAATTAATATGGTTAGGATGGAACCAGTTGGTTCCATAGTGGGTAACATAATGAATTTCGGCAATTGGCTAGAAGGGTTTGGGTGACCGTATATAAGAGTTATATGTTTTAGTGAAAGAGGACGTATTGGCAAGAGAGAAAAATCCTTTTTAATTCAGTCTATAATTTTTTTTCTTTTATTTGCTTTGCCTTCTTCAGTTGCTTCGGAAAAGAAGAGAATTTTGGAGAACTTTGCATGGAGTCGTAGTTATGAGAAATGGAGGCTGGAAGTAGAGAAATCAAGTATCTGGTAAGCTCTCTTATCATTCTTTACACGAGGATTCGAGAAAAGGGAAAATAAAGGCTTTTAATAAGTTTTTATAAATTGGGTTTTGGGTTTTAAGATTTAATAACTTTGATTTAATAGATAATCGGTTGTCATGCTTAGATACCAAGGTTCTAGCGTAGGGAACAAACTAAGCTGACGAGGGGAAAATTTAAGATGAGTTTTTGCACTCTATATTGGGTAAGGATAAAGTTAAGTTGTTAAACGAATTGTGTTGTGATTATTCTGGGTTATTTGAGTTTGTCATTGTATACAAATGTGGTGATAGAGTATGTTGTGAATGTATAATCTGGTACAAGTATGTAAGTTTTGTATGTGTGATTATTGAATGTTAAATGAATATTTTGTGTGTTAAAAATATGGTGTACTTAGTGTTATGTATTAAGTATTTTGATTGCATGATATGTATGATTATCTTGTATGCAGAGAGTAAAGGTATTTAATTTGCCGGGATAGATAGAGTAGTAATGGTGAAATAGAGGAATGGGTAGATAGATAGGGAAATAGAATTTCTATTAGATTCTGCAATCCCATGTTGCCGGGTGCAAATGACGTGCGAAGCTCCGAGCCTTACAGAGGGGACACTATGGTGTTCGATCATCAAGGTTAGATATGAGACAAAATGATATCGACTGGCTCGTCAGAGTAAAATCATGATGACAATTATTGATTGTCCTTCGGGACGACACTGTGACAACAGTTTACAGGCTCTATGGGATGACATCATGACAATGGTAAGGTCTTACAGGGCGACACCTCAAAAGAGGTATAACATGTAAGACCATAACTCG
Organism: Gossypium bickii; assembly: GCA_025503065.1. NCBI lineage: Eukaryota > Viridiplantae > Streptophyta > Magnoliopsida > Malvales > Malvaceae > Gossypium > Gossypium bickii. Next base: position 60,945,118 of record CP106710.1, on the reverse strand, counting down.
ACTATGGCAACTAGTAGAGCCTGCTAGGACATTAAACATGGCGTTATAAGGTGTAAGACCATGGCTCAGTTATGGCAACCAAAGTAATCCGTTGGGACAATAAACACGGGGTAGTTTGCCAGGAAATAAATCATGGGGTTACACATGTGAGTATACCAGGAGACCCACCCAAAAGAAAAAGTAGAAGTCACGGTGTGACATGTGTGACAAGTCACAAGATTGAATGAACTTGGTGCATTTAGGAAACACAAACTAACGAGATAATTAGAGAATTTGCTAAAAGCAATGATAAGAGAAAACCAAGGAGACGTTTCAACCTAGTTATGTGTGAAAGGAGGGAGACACTCCGTAGATAATGAGGTAAATGTAAGGTACACCATGAAGACTCTGCCAGGGAAGCCAGGAATTTCACATTGTTCAAGCAGTTACCGAATAGGCTGTAAAAGGACACAGTCTTGATTTGTAAATTGACAAAGAGGTAGCCAAAAGTTTGGGTAGATCGACAAAAGTCTTCATGGAAGTAAATGCTGGCTCAAGGATGAATAATCAATAAAGTTTGTTAGAGAGTAGAGAAAAGCGGAAGTCTATTAGGAACATGAAAAATGGTAAAGATCTTGATGATCTACCAATGGTAGAAACTATATCAGAATGCCCAAGTAAGAGGTAGTAAGACAGGAAATACTTGTCTAATGGAGCATCTTAAAGGAATGAATTGAAAGAGTGAGTATTATCAGAATACGTTGCGGGCATTAGTTCACCAAGGAAAAGAGGATATTAAAAAGAGAACTTGCTCTGGTGAGGACTCGTAGTTACGATAATCATTTGGGTAAATGCCCATCATCGCCAGCTAAAAGTAGTGAATATGAGTATTAAGGATGTGGAACAACGATAAGTGGGGGTAATACTTGTAAGAAGACATAGTTATTACCATATAAAGGTTTATGTTTGCCAATAAATGGTTCGAAGAGAATAAGGCATTGGCCTTGCGAACTGATTTCGTGAATTCTTTTACGAAATTTAGGAAGTTAAATTCTAAGCCAGAAATCTCAGTTTCTTAAGATTTACACAACCTTACATGAATCTTATGTACAGATCTCACTAAGTCCTTTGGAACTTATGAAATTTACTGCTTGGGTGTATGGTAGATAAATATTTTATAATCTCAAAAGGGACCAAGCCAAACCCCACTAGTGTTGGAGATGGGCAGGGAGGATGATTCAAGTATATAGAGAAACATCCGTAGAGGCTACGCCTTAGGGATATAGTCCGTTCTACTTGTATTATAATCTTATTATAAAATTGTAAATGTCTGTTAACTTATTAAGAAAGGAAGCTATAAGAATTAAATTACGTAATGTACAGGTTAGAATAGAAGTTAAACTTTAAAATCTAATACTATTTAGGTCTGTAAATCAATTAGGTTTGAAAGATTGTTAAATTGTTCTGGTTAATGTGACATTCGGCGGTACTTGGCCTTATCGGTCGGGTCGGGTATAGGGTGTTACAAAATATGATGTTTATATAGGGTTTAAATATTGAGTATGCTACTTGATGATTAATGGCTAGTTGAAGATGTTCCATGGTAGTAAATGCTTAAGTTTGACTATACTTGTAGTACATTGATGTTCACATGTCATGATATTGTTTAGAAGGGAGTTTAAAAAGTTTCAAACTTGATTTTTGAGTACAAAAAGTTCAGGTTTTGAAATGGTGAAGTTATGGGTCAATATAGGTGAGTTTTGAGGTGATTTTTAAGTCCATGCATAGTTGTATGATACAAGAGGCAAATTGTTTCAATGAAAGTAAGTGAATGTGCAAAATTTGTACCAATACATCTATGGCAAAGTAGGATCCCTATTCTATTTTGAATTGTTTCAACCCCTAGAGACTCATACTTGTTCCCAATCATCTCCGAACACTTAGGAATTGTTTTAAAATACTTTTAAATCGATTTTAAAGTTTTAACAATGAATTTAATTATTTGAAATGGTTTGTTTTTAAAATTTCTTATCTTTGGTTTCTTATTAGATTCAAGGTATAAGGTTAGTTTGAGTTGCTCCAGCAATGAATGTGATATCCCGCATTTCTTGGTGCATAGGGATAAAAATAAAATTATGAGAAATTAACAAAGGCTCCAAAGCGTGTATCAATGTCACGTTCTTTAAGGTTCTATTTGCCCTCACCTATATATTAGTGTGCAAAAAAGTTACTAGAAAATGAACCTCGGGAATACAATGAAGCCCAATGACTGTTGATGTTTCGCACTGACAGAAATAGTCTACTTAGCATTAAGCAGAGTATAGAAAGAATATCAATTTCTATAAAGAACATCTACAATAATTCTTTATAAAATAATCTAGGAATATTAAAATATGAAAGAGAGTAGAAAGAAACTTTTGTTTCTCAACTTTTGATATGTTTTTTGGTGTAACAAACAAATGAATTTTAAATCCTATTTATAAGAGTTCTCATGTCTCTTCATAGATACGGGACATAAGTATCCAAATAGATAGTCATATCTTTTAACTATAACATAATTATTCAATAAATATTTAATTGAATAATTATGACTCTTTTTTATTAATAAAGTGATATAACTTTTGATAACATAAGACATAACTCTTCACTATGAATAATGACAACTCTTGGATTATAACCAAGTGGCATAACTTTTGACCAATTGCAACTTTTCAATTATAACTATTGTCATAAGTTTATTTTTATCCCTACACACCAACAATTTTAATGTTCTAATTTCACAAATTTTGATAAATTAATGAACACGTGTTTGTTTATTGCACATTCACATGACACTACTGTAAGAGTATGCACAAAGATCAATCATGAGATGGTTGTAATAACATACTTTATTTACCATATTTATTAATATAAAGCATTGTCATTATTATTTCAGTTTTTCTATCTGTGTATACAAATAAACTGTTTTATAATAATGTCCTGAGAATAATATGATTATTCTTAAAAGATCCTTAGTCGAGTATTATTGTTGACTAGGACAACAATAATGCATTAAGACTAACATGTAGTTGATTGATGATAAAGAGTTGTCATTGATGTGGATTGTCAAAATCAATGCATGAATATGTATGTTAGAGAACAACATATTGGATTGACCCGTTATGAGTATGTTTATGGATTATTATGTAATTGTCACAACATTACTCATAGTGATTAATATGTATATGATCCTCGGACTTGAGACAATTATTATCTCAACATCGTGAGTTGTATATTTTGATACTGATCAAACGTATAATCGTAATTGGTTGTTCTATAAAGGTGATGTTGGATATACCACAATCTATGTGTAGAGGATATGGTTGATCAATATAGGATAAGTCCCTCCTACATAATGGGAGTAATATCTTAGGCCACTTGATTGAGTGAGACTAGAAATGCATGGCCATGCTCAAATAAGTTGACATGAGATGTCATACTAATTTGTATATCATAGTCTACTCAAGATATCAAGAAACATGGGATGGACTATACAAGTGTGACTATTCCATGACTTGTGTCCATTCCAGAGATAAAGGACTTAAGGATTAATGTATGAAAGGTTAATCACGAAAGGTTATGTCGAATCATGACTTCTTGTAACTTAGGTAGCAATGATGCATTGCTAGATGCCACTCATTGTATGCGTGATAATAGAATCGTTCTAGTATTATCGCTAACGTTGCAAGAACCTACTGTGGTCACACCCTATGGTTGAAATGAGCGGAATAAAATATAATTGGTATTGTTTTTGGTTGTCACATGAATTAAATTAATTAAAGAATTAATTTAATTGGGTAATCAAATATTGAACATATTATATGTACAAGGATGTTGTACACATAATGACAACATAATTCTATTAATATATGAATTTGATTCATATATAAATTTAAATAAATATAGTTTACCGAAATCCTTATTATAATTAATGTAATTATAATTTTCGGATATAATTAATGTAATTATATTTTAGGTTAAAAACTTTATTGTATTTATTTAATCTTATGATACATTCAAGAGATACCAATTATAAATGGGTATTAAAAGGATACCAAATAATGGGCCCAATGAAAAGATACCCATTATAAAAGGCCCAATTAAAAGGATACCCATTATAAAAGGTATTTAAAAGAGGCAAAGCTTATGTGAAAAACCTAAGAGAGTGTTTGTTAGGTCTAGCAGCCGTCAAGCAAATAAACCTCCAGAAAAGTTTTGGAGATTTCTTCCGTTCATAGTCAAACCGGGTGGATCACGTAGAGGCCGACATCGAAAAGGTTGTGGCTTGATTCGACAGTAGATCAAAACTCTTGTTGCCAAGGTGTCATTGTCTACTCAGATTGAAGTTTTTGGTAAATTTGAAACCTTTATTTCACCCGATTCGCTCCTCACACATGGATCCATGGTTTGGATCACGGATCTAATTTTATTCTCACTGCGCCATGGGTTTTAAGGCTCAACAAGTGGTATCAGAGCCACTTGTGTGATACGAACTCGGGTTTAAATACTTGGGTGATGCAATTGTATGAGATGCATGTTTTGATCTTATTGTATTTTCGATTGTTTAAATCGTTTAAGCATAACCGATAAACTGTTCCTTTCGATAATCGATTAAATGTTAATCATGGTGTTGTGGCTTATTCAATTTTATGTTATTATTGTTAACAAATCCGTAATGATGCGACGATGGTATTTACAATTTCCAAGAAGAGTTAATCGGCTAGTGGAACAAGGGTTGTTCCGATATGAAACCTCAAGTTAAAATCCTAAAAACACGATTCTCGTTGATAAAAGTTATCAAATCGTGAGGATTCATTTGATGGGATATGCGGTTTAGACTGCATGGGGCTCGCCCCGCACCCTGACAGTCCCATCTCTGCGGGCTCCGCCCCGCACCCCAACTCCTACCATGATATCCCATCTCTTATTTTGGGGATGGGGACTGAGAGGCGGCTCACACATGCGCGCCTTCTACCGCTTCCTCCGACCGCCTCGGCCCCATCTTCTTATTATAGTATATTTTGTTAATAAAAGACATTTATAAACTTGATGGGCCACAAAAGGTTGAAAGGATATTTTATAATTCACCTAAAAAAAAAAAAAAAAAACATTGAATTATGTATGCTATTTTTGACATGCACGGTGTTTGAAATGCATAGTTATAGCCCAATGACCCATTCGAGAAAAAGGTTGTATTTTTAAAAAAAAAAAAAAAAATATACGGCCTGCGTGTCGTGCCTTACTATTATTCTCTTGTATTTCTCTTCTCATCTTATTCCTCGTATGTAAAACGAGTTTCTCGCATATTGTAATTTGGAAAAGTTGCTGTGGGCCAAACAAGAAGGAAGGTGGGACAATGATTGTGAATGATAGCTTGTGAAATGGCTTACACCTTTAGGGTTCCTTTGGTTCTCCCATTGGCTTGGGTTGAACCACCTTAGTTTATGGGCTATAACTATTGCATTTATTTATTGCTTTATTTATTCATGTATGAGATGCTATGGATGTCTAAAGCATGCCAATTTTAATATATTAAAATTTGATGATAATAAACCCTATTAATTGATGAGATCGATTAGAAGACTAAATGGGCTAAAGTAGACCATAATTGGTGAGATGCAACAACCTTAATAAAATCCTCTATTAAAATATTAAGTCAATATGGCCTTCCAATTTTGCCCTCGTTAAGGCCTCGATCAATACTATGTAGAGGTTCCGCCAAAGCGAAGTACTAGTATTTATCTTGGTTAAACGCGAAGAATAAACAAGTGATATTATTTGGTTTAAAAATTGGTTAATGGCTTAACTAGGTTACTCTAATAGGATTAGAAACCTAGAGGCAAGTAAATTGGATAAATCATAAGATGATTAGAACAAGAGTTGTTCACCAAATATTAGGAATTACATATGATGTAATTAGCAAATGTTGCTTACCTAAATAACCATAATCTTAAGAGTAAAGCCAAAGTCGACTTAAGAGGTGGTGAAATATGGATCCTTAACCTACTAGAAATACTTTTGAGAAAGATTTTCCGAAATTAATATACGAGGGTTATTAATTTTGAAATAAAATAGTGGGAATATCATTTAATAAAGTCTTTTAATGATTGATATAAAAATGGTAAATTTACTCACATGCATATTTAATTGTTGTAGATATATTATGGCTGCAAACACTAGCACACTCTCATTGCGATCGGTCCTTGAGAAGGACAAATTGAATGGTTTGAATTTTCTTGATTGGTTCCAGTAACTTGAGGATTGTCCTTAAACAAGAACGGAAATTATATGTCATTGAACAACCACTTCCTAATGAACCACCCACTAATGCCTCGAGGGGTCGATAGAGATGCTTACAAGAAGTATCTCGATGACATGATAGATGTTGGATGTCTTATGCTTGCCACTATGAATCTCGAACTCGGAAGCAACATGAGGACATGGTTGCTTATGATATGATCGAGCACTGAAAGAACTTTATCGAGGGCAAGCACGGCAAGAGAGGTTTGATATCTCTAAAGCCCTATTCCAATGTAAGTTGGTGAAGGAAGCCCGAGTAGGACCTCATGTTCTTAAGATGATTGGCTATATTGAAAGCCTATCTAAGCTTGGTTTTCCATTGAGCCAAGAGTTGGCCACTCGATGTTATTTTGCAATCGTTGCCGGATAGCTACTGACGGTTTGTCCTCAATTTCAATATGAATGAAATTGACAAGACTCTACCACAATTGCTCAAGATGTTCTGAATCAAGGCAACTTGAAAAAGGTTGGACCTAAGCCCATATTGATGGTCCGTAATAACAAGGGCAAGGAAAGGCCAAAGTTCAAACAAAGCCTAAGGGCAAAGGTAAGCCCAAATTTGGAAAAGGAAAGGCTACACTGAAACCTAAAGGTGGGGTGTCTAAGGAAGGAAAGCTGTTTTCATTGTGGTGTATTTGGACATTGGAAACAGGAATCGCTCTGTCTATCTTGAAGAAGTCAAGAAGGCTAAAGCAAGCGGAATGTCCGCTTGGTATTTATGTTATTGATATTAATTTATCAACTACTACTTCTTGGGTATTAGATCTGGTTGTGGTTCTCATATTTGTACTTACATGCATGGGACTACAAAGGAGTAGGACTTTGGCTAGAGGAGATGTGGACCTACGAGTTGGAAATGGAGCAAAAGTTCTTTGCATTAGGTTGTGGGAACATATACTTTATCTTTGCCTAGTGGACTTGATTTATGTTTAGAGGATTGTTATTTTGTGCCAGTTTGACTAAAAACATTATTTCAATTTCTTGTTTAGACAAAATTGGTTTTGAGATAATTATTAAGAATAATTGTTGTTCATTTTATCTCAATAATGTTTTCTATGGTTCAAAGACACAATTAATTAATGGCCTCTATATTTTAGATCAAACGAATCCCATTTACAACATAAATACTAAAAGATCTAAAATAAATGACTCAAATCAAACTTATCTTTGGCATTGTCGTTTGGGCCACATAAGTGAAAAACGCATATCCAAACTCCATAAAGATGGTCTCTTGAATTCATTTGTTTTTGAACAATTTGAAGTATGTGAATCTTGCTTATTGGGAAAAATGACTAAATCTCCTTTTTCCGAAAAGGTGAACGAGCTAGTGATTTATTGGGCCTAATACATTCGATGTATGTGGACCAATAAATACACAGCCGCAGGTGGATTTCACTACTTCATTACTTTCACCGATGATTTCAAAGAGATATGGGTATGTTTATCTCATGCGCCATAAGTCCGAGTCCCTTGAAAAGTTCAAGGAATTTAAAAATGAAGTACAAAATCAACTAGGCAAAACTATCAAGTCACTTCGATCTGATCGAGGTGGAGAGTATTTGAGCCTAGAGTTTGATGATCTTTTAAAAGAATGTGGGATTGTCTCACAACTTACTCCTCCCGGTACTCCTCAATGGAATGGAGTATCGAGAGAAGAAATCGAACTTTGTTAGACATGGTTCGATCCATGATGAGTCATGCCGATCTACCGACTTCCTTTTGGGGACATGCACTTGAGATCGCCGCTTTCACACTAAATCGTGTTCCATCTAAATCGGTTCAAAAGACGCCATATGAGATGGACCGGGAAACGCCCTAGTATGTCTTTTATGAAAATTTGGGGTTGTGAAGCTTATGTTAAACGCCGACGCCTACTAAGCTTGAACCCAAATCTGAAAGGTGTATATTTGTGGGATATCCAAAAGAAACCAAAGGATATTATTTTTTAATCCCATCGAGAACAAAATTTTTGTTGCTCTGATTGGTGTCTTCCTAGAGAAAGAATTTACTTCTAGAAAAGGAAGTGGGAGAAAGATTGAACTTGAAGAAATTCAAGAATCACAAGATACCACCGAACCAGAGATTGAACAAAACCAAATTCCACAAGAAATTGAGGAACAAACACCGCTATAGAAACACAACCACGCTGCAGATCTTTAAGAGAACGTCGTGCACCCGAGAGATATGGATTTCTCATTACAACGCATGGTGACATTCTTCTTATAGATCAAGATGAGCCCAGACTTATCAAGAAGCGGTGGTGACGAGCCCGGACTCGAGAAATGGCTTGAGGCCATGAGATCCGAGATGGATTCCATGTATGAAAACCAAGTATGGACTTTGATTGACCCAGAAGAGGGTTAAACCTATAGGTGTAAATGGGTTTTCAAAAGAAAATAGACATGGATGGTAATGTACAAACATACAAAGGGCGATTAGTCGCTAAAGGTTTTCGCCAAATTCATGGTGTTGACTATGATGAAACCTTTTTCTCCGTAGCTATGTTTAAATCCATCAGATCTTGCTCGCCATACCGCATTTCATGATTATGAAATCGCAGATGGACGCCAAAACAAACTTTCCTTAACGGGAAACTTGAAGAGGATGTGTATATGACACAACCTGAAGGTTTTGTAAATCCAAAGGATGCTAGAAAGATATGTAAGCTACAAAGATCCATTTATGGATTAAAGCAAGCTTCGAAGTTGGAATATTCGCTTTAACGATGCAATCAAAGAGTTTGGTTTTATCAAAAATGAAGATGAGCCATGTGTTTACAAGAAAGTTAGTGGGAGCACTATCACATTCTTGGTACTATATGTGGATGACATACTTATCATGGGAAATGACATACCTACCTTGCAGTCTATTAAGACTTGGTTAAGAAGTTGTTTTTCTATGAAGGACTTGGGCTAAGCCACTTATATCTTAGGAGTCAAGATCTATAGAGATAGATCAAGACGACTACTAGGTCTAAGCCAAAGCACATACATAGATAAAAAATCTTGAAAAGGTTCAAGATGGAAGAATCTAAAAGAGGATTCCTACCTATGAGACATGGTATTTCACTCGAAGGAAATGTGTCCTTCAACTCCACAAGAGAGAGAACGTATGAGTAAAATTCCATATGCTTCCGCTATTGGATCTATCATGTATGCTATGTTATGTACCCGCCCGATGATGTCTCGTATGCCTTAAGTATGACGAGCAGGTATCAAGTAGATCCGGTGAAGGTCACTGGACCACGATCAAGAGTATCCTTAAGTACTTAAGAAGAACTAAGGATACGTTCCTATTATATGGAGGTGAGGAAGAGTTAAGTGTAAAAGGTTACATCGATGCCACTTCCAAACCGACAAGGATGATTCTCGATCGCAATCAGTTTTGTGTTTTGCCTTAATGGTGGTCTTTGTAAAGTGGAAGAGTTCAAAGCAAAGCACGATGAGCTTCGATTCTACAACAGAGGCCGAGTATATATATTGCAGCGATGAGGCAAAGAAAAGAAAGATTTGGATCAAGAAGTTCACATCTTGGACTAGGGGTTGTGCCTAGCATATCGGATGCTATAGAACTCCGATGTGATAACAATGGAGCCATTGCACAAGCTAAAGAACCCAGATCTCACCAATGATCCAAACATATACTTAGGCGCTACCATCTTATTCGAGAGATTATCGATCGAGGAGATGTAGAGATATGCTGAGTACCTTCAGATGATAACATCGCGATCCTCGACCAAGCCTCCTCGACATGCCAGAAGCATGATCGCCACACTAAGTCGCTTGGTATTAGATATATGAGTGATTGGTCTTAGTGCTAGTGGGAGATTGTAAGAGTATGCACAAAGATCAATCATGAGATGGTTGTAATAACATACTTTATTTACCATATTTATTAATATAAAGCATTGTCATTATTATTTCGCTTTTTCTATCGTGTATACAAATAAACTGTTTTATAATAATGTCCCGAGAATAATATGATTATTCTTAAAAGATCCTTAGTCGAGTATTATTGTTGACTAGGACAACAATAATGCATTAAGACTAACATGTAGTTGATTGATGATAAAGAGTTGTCATTGATGTGGATTGTCAAAATCAATGCATGAATATGTATGTTAGAGAACAACATATTGGATTGACCGTTATGAGTATGTTTATGGATTATTATGTAATTGTCACAACATTACTCATAGTGATTAATATGTATATGATCCTCGGACTTGAGACAATTATTATCTCAACATCGTGAGTTGTATATTTTGATCTGATCAAACGCATAATCTTGAATTGGTTGTTCTATAAAGGTCGATGTTGGATATACCACAATCTATGTAGAGGATATGGTTGATCAATATAGGATAAGTCCCTCCTACATAATGGGAGTAATATCTTAGGCCACTTGATTGAGTGAGACTAGAAATGCATGGCCATGCTCAAATAAGTTGACATGAGATGTCATACTAATTTGTATATCATAGTCTACTCAAGATATCAAGAAACATGGGATGGACTATACAAGTGTGACTATTCCATGACTTGTGTCCATTCCAGAGATAAAGGACTTAAGGATTAATGTATGAAAGGTTAATCACGAAAGGTTATGTCGAATCATGACTTCTTGTAACTTAGGTAGCAATGATGCATTGCTAGATGCCACTCATTGTCTGTGATAATAGAATCGTTCTAGTATTACTGCTAACGTTGCAAGAACCCACTGTGGTCACACCCTATGGTTGAAATGAACGGAATAAAATATAATTGGTATTGTTTTTGGTTGTCACATGAATTAAATTAATTAAAGAATTAATTTAATTGGGTAATCAAATATTGAACATATTATATGTACAAGGATGTTGTACACATAATGACAACATAATTCTATTAATATATGAATTTGATTCATATATAAATTTAAATAAATATAGTTTAAGAAATCCTTATTATAATTAATGTAATTATAATTTTTGGATATAATTAATGTAATTATATTTTAGGTTAAAAACTTTATTGTATTTATTTAATCTTATGATACATTCAAGAGATACCAATTATAAATGGGTATTAAAAGGATACCAAATAATGGGCCCAATGAAAAGATACCCATTATAAAAGGCCCAATTAAAAGGATACCCATTATAAAAGGTATTTAAAAGAGGCAAAGCTTATGTGAAAAACCTAAGAGAGTGTTTGTTAGGTCTAGCAACTGTCAAGCAAATAAACCTCCAGAAAAGTTTTGGAGATTTCTTCCGTTCATAGTCAAACCGGGTGGATCACGTAGAGGCCGACATCGAAAAGGTTGTGGCTTGATTCGACAAGAGATCAAAACTCTTGTTGCCAAGGTGTCGCATTGTCTCACTCGTGATTGAAGTTTTTGGTAAATTTCAAACCTTTATTTCACCCCGATTCGCTCCTCACACATGGATCCATGGTTTGGATCGCCGGATCTAATTTTATTCTGCTGCGCCATGGGGTTTCGGCGCTCCAACAACTACATGCAAGGTACTATGAGGATGGCTATCAACATATTTGGTTGCATCGAGGTCAATGATCTTGTAAAATTTTGATTTAGAAAGAATGTTTATCGAAAAGAAATGTATGTCCAATTTGTTGTTTTACTCGTGGTGCATGGATTGAATTTCAATATTTAAGTATTACATAAAAATTATGATTGTCTCGTGGGTTATTTATTTGATGGAAATTAAATACAAGTTTATCATATGCATGATCTTTTTAACATGCATAATTGTAATTAATATAGAATTATATAATATATGATATGCCTATACAACAATCATGAAATAAAGAAAAAAGATGAATGGAATGAAAATGCATGGTTGGGAAAGGATATATTAATGGGTCAAAGAAATACTTTTGTTTTTAATGGTAATAATGTGCATTCAGACTTGATGGTTGACTCAAATGTGGGGTGTTACAAGTGCCACTTATGTGTTAAGCCAAATTAACACTTAAAACTCATGGTTAATACTTGAACTTGGAGAAAAAATTTCTCCCAATTAGTAATGGTCTGGCTAGTGCCTTCATTAATTAACCATAATCAAGATAAGATAGGATATGTCTCCAATATCACTAGAAGTGGTAAATCCTCTTTAGATCACTCGTTCATCTTCATACGATTTTTGCAAGGCCAAAACATCATACCTTAAGTAGCTACCATTGGGGACTTATTTTGTGTTGAATTAAAGCATAACCTTACTTATATAATTTGACATGGTATCTCAGGTCAGAGGACTATTGCATGGTGTTTGATAAACCGTAATAGTAACATATTTTAAGCCTCCATTTAACATGCTTTTGGATGATTTATCCTTTGAATTGTGGAATTTGGAGCTCTTAATCCTTTGTTTTCATGTTTTATACTCAGGAAAGCACCAAGGATGAAAAGACCGAGAAACGGGCATAAAAAGGAGTAAATGGGCCATAACACGAAATCAACACGGCCTGGGCCCAAGCCACATGGTCGTGCCTCATCAAACAGACTTGAACATGGCCTGGTCACGATTCACACAGGCGTGTGCCATGGGCGTGTCCCTAACGTGAGAAAGAAGAGTTTCAGTCAGATTAGGGTACTTAGAGGCAAAGAAACGTATTCCAAGAGCATATATAAACATCCTAAAGGCCAACCTTCAGGGGGCAGCCAGCGAGGCCAAAGAGGCGAGCCAGAGGGATCAGAATTTTGGAATTTATTTGAAAGAAGCCAGTTGATTCATCTCAAGAAGCCGTAGTCATACTCAAGATGGAGGATCTCTCTTCAATTCCTTCAAGAGGTTTTAGAGTTTTCTTATGTTTTGTTTTATCTTTTCTTTTGAGATGTATTCTTTTATGATTATGAACTAACCCTCAGATACCTGAGGGGGATGAAACCTAAGATGAATCTTGTTATCATTTGCTGAACTATATGATAAATACTTGATTTGTTCCTAATTATGTGTTCTTAATTCTTGTTTTAATATTTTTGGAATATTACTTCAAGTTTGATGTGCTTAGGTGGAGGAGCAAAAGTCCCTGCCTAATAGTAGATCTAGCATAATTAAGCGGAGTTGATCGCACGCCTAGGCATAGGGTGACGAGATTTTGCCGGATTAGGGTGAAACCTAATATGAGAGTCCATAGATCGAGTTAATGCAATTCTAGGGGTTTTAATTAGAAATAGATTTCAATTAATCAACCTACGGTTAGACGTTAGTAGCCTCGACGGAGGTATTAATATAACTTAGGGAATCCTAAGGATCAAGTCAAGTGAATAAATTGTTTGGTTTAGGGTTAGATAACAAGTGAAGTCTAGGTGGATTCTTCCTCGGGTATTGTTTTAATCAATTGGTTTTTCCCAAAGTATTTTTCCAAATTCATTCTTTTTGTCTTTGCATCTTTAGCTTAGTTGTTAGTTAATTTTAGATTAGATAAAAATTCCTTTAATTCTTAGGCTAAATAATAAAAAGAAAGTTAGTATTAGTACTTCAGGTTCCTGTGGGTTCGACAATCTAGTCTTGCCACTAGCTATAATCGTTATCACAATTAGTTTCTAGGCTTGATCATTCATTATATAAATTTTTAAGACTCTGACAGCACACGATCAAGTTTTTGGCACCGTTGCCGGGGAACCAAAATATTAAGAAAGCTCAATTTTTATTACTTTAGCCATTTTATTGCAATTTATTTCTATTCTTATTTTTATTTTTTTTTACTTTGCTAATTTTTCTTTTATTTTCTTTTGAAAGGTAATTTTAGTTTATAAAGGAGATGGCACTGAATAACTATCAGTGGCAAGTTATGAGGACAAAGCCAACTGAAGCCGCCAATGTCTTCAACCTCGATGCAGTAACCATGCTATCAAACCAGGGAGAGCATTTAAGTAAGAAAATATACGGTTTGTGTAGTTCATCACAGGTACATCCAGTAATGCAGTGCGATACAAATGGAAGAGAGATGAACAACACAAAATATCTATCCTACAACCCTAGCACAGAGAACGAACAAGTTAACTGTATGGGTAACTATTCTAGACCTCAAAATAATTTTTATAGTAACATTCATAATGCAGGTTGGAGGAACCATTCCAATTTCTCGTGGGGTGGTTAAGGTAATCAAAGACCGCAACTGCCTCTAGGTTCTCATCAAAACCCTACCCACAAGAGAAAAAGTCGAACCTCAAGGAGATGCTGACAAAATTTATCGCAAAGTCAGAAACCTATTTTCAAAACAACGAAACAATGCTAAAAGATCAGTAAGCATTGCTTTAAGAGATCAAGAATCAATTAGGTCTACTTGCTAAGCTGATCTCAGAACGACCACAAGGAAGCTTGTCCAGCAACACTGAAACTAACCTTAAAAAGCAAGTTCATGCCACAACTATTTGCGATAATGAATGGTTGAATGAACCAGAACCAAGGCAAGAAAATATGGCAGATAAAGGTAAGGTTGAGGTGAGCTATGATATACCAAAACCGGCAATTACAGAGTACCAACCCCGTGTGCCATGCCCGAATACGATAAAGAAAGACCACACAAACGAACCATTCGGTAAGTCTCTTAAACTTTCAAAGAAATTTCATATTAACTTGCCGTTTCTTGAAGGTCTTTCATAGATGCCAGATCCTAGACCTCGTGTCGATAAAGAAGAAATTCATGAGGAACGAAGGCTTTGGATCGATGAACTAGACGAGTGGAAGACACATTTCAAAGAGAAACTAAAAACACACGAAGCAAAAATGAGGCAACTCCATGACAAAATTAATGATGGGACAACCCAGCTTAAGATAGGAGATCAGGTACTTAAAATCTTCCTAGATAGAACAGTCGAGGTAACTAGTCCTAAAATCAGCACCTTTAAGGTAAATGCTACTCGACTTGAACTATATACTGTTAGTAAGATAGATAGCATGACAGAGGATGTTCAACTCTTCAAACCACCATGAATATGCGAATAAGAGGTAAGTCTAGCTTAAGACTATAAACGAGCGCTTCTCGGGAGGCAACCCAAGCACTAACTCTATTAACTTTTACATTCCTATTTTTATTTCTACTTCAGCATCTTGTCTTTAAGTAATTTTCTCACATTATTATGAGAATGAAATTTCCTTTGATTTATGATGTTTGCTGATATGTTTTATATTAAGTCATAGTTAATTGTGCATTGATGATTAAACATTAATATACTAGAGAATCAAGTATGATAAGTCTATTTTTCAGAATTAAAATTTTTTTTAGGCTGTCTACCTGAATTTGAATATTACCTTGAAGTTTGAAATTCACAAGGTTGACATCAAATACCCATAATTTTTGTGAGATTTTGAGCCTTGTAGATCATATATTCTTTTTCATGCTCACTTTTTAATTATGAGTGTGTCAACATTGATTTGTCGAGACCACACCTTTGACTTGATATACAGAGATGATAAAGGCACTTAGGATTTAATCCATTCACTCCACTAAAAAGCTTACCCTTACAATTAACCCTTAGTGAACCCCTTTGATCCTAACAACCCTTTTATTGACTCACCCACTAATATTACCCAAAACCCCCTTTGTATTTGTTATCACCATTCCTTAACTCCCTTTTTGTCGAGATATGATTTGGAACAATTTCCTAACTATGTTCTATATTTCAATTGTTAAAGTTCTTTCTTATTATTGACTTGATTTGTTCTAAAAAAAAAGAAGTATATTCATTATTAGCTCTATATTTAAGTAAGCTTATACGTTTAAACTCCACATCTTGAAGAAAAAGCTCGTATTATTAGTATTACAAATTTTCAATTGATGTAATTATTTAGGATTAGTTCATTTTTCTAGTTAGGTAAATTATCAATTCAATCTTGATTCTAACCTTCTAATTTAGCCTTTATCCACACCTTTAACCCAAGCCCCATTACAACCCTATTAAAGACCTTTTGATTTGTGTATCATCTCATTTTACAGTGGTGGAGATTTGATTTTCGTGCAAGCCTATGGGATTAACTTTTCATGTTTGACTTATAAGTGCTTTTTCTTGAACCTTAAACACCTCGAGTGATTTGAGTGAATCTTTAGTGAGGATGTCAACCCTTGTCAGTTTAGAATCAGAGGTAATTATTCAGATAAGGGGAAACACCTATGTTTTATGCTACAAATGTATGACTTAGATTGTTTGAATCTTTAGGACTCTTTGAGTTGAATTATCCATGTATGAATTATCTTTGAATTATGATGAAACACTATTGATGAATATTATGAATCAAAGAAGTTCGTTTTAATTGTGAGTTGAGAATTTTGCTTGAGGACAAGCAAAAGCTTAAGTGTGGGGGTATTTGATAAACCGTAATAGTAACATATTTTAAGCCCACATTTAGCATGCTTTTGGATGATTTATCCCTTGAATTATGGAATTTGGTGCTCTTAATCCTTTGTTTTCATGTTTTATACTCAGGAAAGCACCGGAGGATGAAAAGAATGAGAAACGGGCCCAAAATGGAGTAAATGGGCCATAACACGAAATCAACATGGCCTGGGCCCAAGTCACACGGCCGTGCCTCATCAAACAGACTCGAACACGACCTGGCCACGATTCACATGAGAGTGTGCCTATGGGCGTGTCCCTGATGTGAGAAAGAAGAGTTTCAGTCGGATTAGGGTACTTAGAGGCAAAGAAACATATTCCAAGAGCCTATATAAACACCCTAGAGGCCAATCTTCAGGGGGCAGCCAGCGAGGCCGAAGAGCCGAGCCAGAGGGATCAGAATTGTGGAATTTATTTAAAGAAAGCCAGTTGATTTATCTCAAGAAGCAGGAGTCATACTCAAGACGGAGGATCTCTCTTCAATTCCTTCAAGAGGTTTTAGAGTTTTCTTATGTTTTGTTTTATCCTTTCTTTTGAGATGTATTCTTTTATGATTATGAACTAAACCCTCAAATACCTGAGGGGGATGAAACCTAAGATGAATCTTGTTATCGTTTGCTGAACTATATGATAAATACTTGATTTGTTCTTAATTATGTGTTTTTAATTCTTGCTTTGATATTTCTGGAATATTAATTCAAGTTTGATGTGCTTAGGTGGAGAAGCAAAAGTCCCTGCCTAAGAGTAGATCTAGCATAATTAAGCGGAGTTGATCGCACGCCTAGACATAAGGTGACGAGATTTTGCCGGATTAGGGTGAAACCTAATATGGGAGTCCATAGATCGAGTTAATGCAATTCTATGGGTTTTAATTAGAATGAGATTTCAATTAATCAACCTACGGTTAGACGTTAGTAGCCTCGGCGGAGGTATTAATATAACTTAGGGAGTCCTACGGATCAAGTCAAGTGAATAAATTGTTTGGTTTAGAGTTAGATAACAAGTGAAGTCTAGGTGGATTCTTCCTCGGGTATTGTCTTAATCAATTGGTTTTTCCCAAAGTATTTTTCCAAATTCATTCTCTTTGTCTTTGCATCTTTAGCTTAGTTGTTAGTTAATTTTAGATTAGATAAAAATTCCTTTAATTCTTAGGCTAAATAAAAAAAAGAAAGTTAGTATTAGTACTTCAGGTTCCTTTGGGTTCGACAATCCGGTCTTGCCACTAGCTATACTACTGTCGATAGGTACGCTTGCCTTAATCGTTGTCACAATTAGTTTCTAAGCTCAATCATTCATTATATAAATTTTTAAGACTCTGACAGCACACACCAGTGTCCATGCAAGAACTTATTTTAAGTGTTTTAAATAATTCTACCTAGTTGTGTTGTCACAACGGGTCATGTTTGATAAACTTGTTTCCAAAACAAGCACTGATTTTATCCTCAAGTATCTTACACACTTCAACTTATAGAATTAGTTGCATACATCCAATGCATGAAGGCATAACATATGGCAGTTTCTAACACATTACCAATGTCTTTAACGCATAAGGATTTCTTAATTGCAAATTGTTTGTAATTCCTTTGCAATGCCATATTTATTCTATGAGTTTTGTCTTATTAGTATTTTTTTTTTGTGAAATGTCTTATTAGTATTCTGAGCAACTTATAAGTTAGTGGATTTTTTACACATATAATATAAAAAAATTTAAAAATATCTAAAATGGTATATCAGCTGAATTATTTATGAAAATGGTATACCAAGGGTGGTGGAGGGTGGTGCATAGGCGACACCACCCCTATTTTCTCACACTCGTCAGATTCAGTTAAAAAAACAAAAAAATTAATGGTGCAGCCTTGTTGATAGGCAGCACTGAAAAACTCAAATACCCAACCCGAGTACAAATACAAAACAAAATACAAAATGAAAAAAAAAAAAAGAAAACTGAAAAATTAGGGTGAAGGCTACGTGTCAGGCGACACTGGTGAAGCCCTCTTGATAGGTGGCATTGGTGTCAGCCTTGACTCTCTGCGACTGCTATGTCGTGATGGGACGAGACCCTTAAGGGTCTCATGAAATTGGGGTTGGGAGGACCTTAGAATCATGGTTCCCCAAAGAGAAAAAAAATTGATCAAATCAGAAGAGAATGAGAAAAAGAATAAAAAAAAAGAGAAAAAGATAAGGTTAGCAGAATAGAGAAGAGAAGATTGAAGAGAAAGAAATGAGAACCGAAAAAAAAAAGATTTTTTGTCAGGGATTTGGGGTTTGAAGAAAGGATTTTGTTAAAGTTTAATGTTTGAATAAAAGGAGGGAGTAAAGGTTTTTATTAGGGTCTGGAAAAAAAGAGAGATTAGGGGATTTGTTTAGGGTTAAAAAGGTATTAGAAGATTTTATTTAGGGTTTAAAAAATGGTAAAAAAGATTTAAAAAAAAAGATTTCATTTAGGGCTTTTACATAAAAGATTGAAAAAGATAATTTTTTAGTATTTATAAATTATTTATTTAGTTTAATGTTTATTGTGATTTATAAGTGATAAATGTTATTTTTTTATTGTTCTTGAATTATTTGACAATTTTTTTATTTATTGGTTTTTTTTTAATTATTTGACAATTTTTGTTATTGAGATTTTGAAATTTTTTTAATTATTTTTGTAAGGTACTATTTTTGTAAGAAGCGAAGGTTGTTTGAAAGAAAGTGAGCATGTATGTTTTTGTTATATTTTTTTTATGGGTATGTTTTTTTTGTTTATTATTAGATGCAGATAAGAACATATAGTCCAATTAGGTTTATTTTGTTTTGATAGTTTCTATTATTTTAACATAATTTTTTTTATGTAGGTAAAAGATGGGATCATTGAGCTAGAACTTATGAGATATTTTTATTTTTTTAATTACTGAACCAATATAAATAAATTTATTATATACTAAAAAAATGTAATGTGGACAAAAATGTTCAGTATTTTTGTAATGATAACTCACTGTTCACAAATTAGAGACACACGAACTAAGAACACGGGTGTGTGTCCAAATCATGTGTGAAAATGTCTTATGCAGGGTTCACACGGACCAATGAGACGAGCATGTGCCCAGGCCGTGTAACACACTGTTTGTGCATTAGGACCACAAGTACAAGTGACACGAACGTGTGTCAGGCTGTGTGGAGCCACATAGGCTAGCTATCTGGGCCGTGTGAAACCATACGGATGTGTGGACAAAAAATGTGGAATTTCTTTCTCGGGCCACAAGCATAATTTGAAATGAATGCAGGCCTTCTATGGACCCGTATGATGTGACTTAAACTGTATAAATTACTATTTTGTGATCTAAGACTGAATACTGGAAATCTGTATGTGTGTATTGCGTAATATGTCTGCTAATGATATTAATTATTTTGTACGAACATGAAATATATCTGGACAATCGTGTAGGCCTCTGTATTAGCTAATATCTGAAATCTGCATTGGGTAAGAATTGAGCAAAGAAGAAAGTATTCTATTCTAAGACAGTGGCTAAATCACTGGTATCTGTATTTTGATCATATAGCTAGTCTGCAATTATCAAAACATGTCATACCGACACTGTATGGTGTGTAGTAGGGGTGAGTATTCAATCAAGTCGAGTCGAATCGAGTCAAAAAATTTCGAGTTGATTCGAGTCGAATTAACGAATCTTATTATTTATACTCAATGTTTCAGTTACATGGACCGATTATGTAACGACCCGAAATTTACGGTTATCAGAAAGTGCATTTTCAGGTCACTGTTTTCGTAAAACGGGTTAATAAATATTTACGAAGTTAGTTGTGTGGTTAATTAGGTTTTGGTTAGGTGAATTTGTCTAAATTAAGGGTAATTAGGTAAAAGGGTTAAATTGTAAATTGAGTGAAAGTTGAATTGTAGAATAGAGAAAATTTAAAGGACTAAATAAACAATTAAACCAAAAATTTACAAGTATTGGTATTGACATGTGTAATATTTATATACATAAACTTGTAATTATATATATTTGCTTATTATAAAAGTAATTATTATATTATATTATATTACTATTATATTATATAACATAAAACAAATAAAGAAAAGAAAAGAATAATAGAAAATGAAACAAAAGGTGGGATGAAACAGACAAGGGGAAAGGAGAAAGAAAAAGAAAAGAAAAATTTAGGGTTTTAAGGTTCCAAATTTAAGTGGTAAGTCAATTTAATCCATTTTCTTGTAAATTTGATGTTTTTAGAATCCTAGAGCAAAATACCTGTAACACCCCAAACCCGGCCCAAACGTCACGACCGGATCTGGTATGCTATGAGGTTTACGTTAAAGACTTCACTTGGATGATCTTTGGAAATTCAGTTTCTTTATACAAGTATTCGTTAAGTAAGTGTTATTGGAAGAAAACCTTTGCTCTTTTGCTGAACATAAATTTTAAAAAATAAATGAAGAAATTAACAATTATAAATTGATAACCTAAGCTATGAAGGCCTTATTACATAAATAGTCCCAAAATTTAAAATTAAAGAAAAACCGGAAATAGTTTATGAAAATAAAAAGACTTGATGGCCCCTCGAGTCCGTCTCGGCTCCCATGTCCACGATCTACTGCTCATCTGAAAGAGTGGAGAAAAATGAAAGGGTGAGTCACCAAGACTCAGTGTATAAATCTCGGACACACTGACCTAACGCCCACAAACACATTATGAGCCCTGGCCCATACATAAAGGCAACAATCATAATTACATGAAAATAATGAATGATGAATAGCCCAACCCATCCTAGAATTCCATCATCTACACACCAACCCGTACCAACCATCACATCTTGGGGATTTCTACAATCAACCCTCCATCCACTACACACCATAACGTCAGCCGTACTGCCTATTCCTATTAATCAGGAATCATTAAACGTGGCATAGCCACCGATCACTATGTGACCTATCATTTGAAGTTGTGGTTTAACCACCGATCACCAAGTGACCTATCATGCACTTCCCCTTCATTATCATAATCCCACCCCATGCATACATACATAAGGAAAACATCATACAGGCTTTCATATATATTTCGATACACATAGAGATTTCTATGATTACGTACCTGGCATCCTTGCCTAACCCCTATTAGGGTTTCATTCGACTGTCTACACAGCCTCTTTCTGGCTTTTTAGCCCATAACGTATATATATATATAGACATACATAAAAGTTTAATAGTGTGTTAGAGATCTACACACCTGATTATCGTTAGAACAAGACTTTCTACGTCGACGCTATCCGTAGCTGACACAACCGCTATATGCCTAAGGTGTTGTTCAGAGGCTGGTAACAAAACATTAGGTTAAGGCACAACTAATGAAAAGGAAACAGTTGATCATCTTAAGGAGAATTGAAATCCTTACCTTGAAATCCCGAAAAGTGATATGAGATTCAGGGGCTAGTGTTTCCAGCTTTTAGATCTAAGAGATCTACTTCAATTCCCGAATGTCGCCCAACAAGAGAATACATAAAACCATTAAACCATTAGCTTTTCGGCTTTGTCTTCCAAAAACCGAAAGAGAAAGTGAAGAGAAAAAAGATCGACACTTACCCTATCATAGGAGATTCGGCTACTCCTAGAAGATTTCAGCTTTTGAGAAGATAAAAAAGAAAGATGATCTCAAGATATCTATGAAGATTCGGCTTTGATGAAGAAATCGGCAAGGAGAAAACAATAACAATGACTGTCCGGCTTATAGGAAAAGAATGGAGAAGAGAATTAAAATCAAGAGTTTCGGCTTTTGCATAAAAGTGAAGATGAGAGAATGGGATTTAGGGATTTCGACTTTTGCAGAGAATGGGAAAAAAGCTTTAAAAGAATAGGGTTCAAATGTCGGAATTGAAGAGATACCCCCTATTTATAGAGAATTTCGGCACTTACCTATCAAAAACTGAAAGTGCCATTCCTGATAACTAACAACTAATACAATAGTAGGGGAAATTTCGGCACCCCTCCAAGAGATGGAAATTCGGCCAACACTGCACTCAGCAGATAATTCCTATCTTTTCTCCTCTATCTTCATCTGATCACTCATCCTTAAGTGACATGGATAACACCACCTCTTCCTTCCTTTATCTGCCACATTACCATCCATATTATCCACATTATCCATCAATTATTCTTCCTAATTTCAAGCATTCTAACTGACTCCAACTCTGCTCTCCCTTGACGCTAAAATTAATTAAAATATATGGGTAATGCGACTCGAAGCTTGGACTTCCCTTACTGCTTATCATGCCACCTCAAAGCCCCTAAGTGGCGCCACTTTGCCACTGGGCTACAAGCCCATTTGTGTTTTAAAACACAGATAACAGCTTTTAAGCCTTATCCTGGCTTTCCACTAGAGTGCCCAAGCAGAAGATTTTTAACTAAGGCCTCGGCCCAATCCTGAGCCCGATCTGGACCCCTTAAACACTCCAATTAGCACATTATACGTAACACACAACAAATGCAAAGGCCCATTAATTCAGGATGTTACAATACCATTTGATTTATGTTGAAATTTTAAAAGTTAATGAATTTTTATATGTTGCTCATGTTGAATAAATTGAAGAACTGGGGGTTAAATTGATAGAATTTCAAGTTAGAATTGAGAAAATGATTGAATTGTAATATAAATTATAAGTTTTGAGTAATAGGGACTAAATTGAGAGAATTTCAAAATTAGGGTTTTATGGTGAAATTAGAGAGTTGAAATTAGTCTAAAGTGGAAATTGAATGAAAATATAGAATTAGTTGTGGAAAAATAAAGTTAGTCTCGGTCTAAGGACTAAATTAGAATTTAGGCAAAAATTAAGTATAAATTGAAATATTTTATGTGAATTGGTGTTGTATTGATAATTTTTAATTGTTTCGATTTCCGTAGCTAACGTTGAGCCTGAGACCTCGGCTAAGAAAGGAAAAGACAAGATTAACGAGGAGTAGCTAAAGAATTACGGTTTGTATTTCTATAATTCGAATCTAGCAATTATTATTTGTTGTATTTTAATTTAATGATTATGGTAAGTGAAAAAGGTAAGTAAATAGCATTAAGAGATTGAATTGAATGAATGTGGATTTGTGATTGATTTGTGATTATTTGAATTGAAACGTATGTTGATTGCAAATTGAAAATGTGATTGAAAACCCTATTAACTGTATCGGGCTGAGTCGGATATAGTTGGCATGCCATAGGATTGGAAGAGTTTAGGGATTCTTCGACCACGAGTAGATGACACACTAGGTGTCACATTATTACTTCGGATAAATTCGATGAGGTATTGGCTACCAATTACTTCAGCATGGCCGATGAGACACCTGGTGTCAATTTATTAGTTGGATTTATCCGATGAGGCACTGGGTGTCAAACTGGTGTGTTTTGGTTGGATCCGTGTATCCGCCAAAGTCCAAGTCTTGTTAATAGGGGTAAATAAATGAATTGGAAATAAGATTGATATTGAATGATATTGAATGTGAATTTGAAATTGGACATTCAATTGATTGTACAAATGAATTGTATGAACCAAGGGTTCATGAAAAGAATATTGTTATTGTTAAATGATATGTGAATTCAAAATGAGAAAAGCTATTTGAATTAGCTATTGGTGAGAAAAAGAAGGTCAAATGAATGAATTGAATTATTGATTGGTTAATGTTTATATTTATATGGTTAGAAGTGTATGTTTTGTAATGTTATTTTCTTTAAAGTATTCGGATTATAGAAATATCACTGAGTTCATACTCAGCATACGGTTTGTTTCCGTGCGCAGGTTATGTTAAAGTCAGATCATTGAATTAGCATCCAAAGCTGACCTCGAACTCAAAGTGTTGAAGTATATTTCTTTTGGTAATGGCATGTACCTAGGTTGTCATATATATGTGTCATTTTGAGTAATGATTGTAATAATGTTATGAGATGATATTAGTTACTTTATATACATGAATATATGTATAACATGTTGATGCTATAAATGGTATGTTTAAGTTAATGTAAAAATGAGTATGAAATAAGTCAAAATTTAGGTTAAATTGATATGTTATTAGAATTGGCTAGAATGAAGTAAGGTTGTTCAATTTTGATAAAAATATGTAAAGTACCTATGTTGATATGTTGGTTAGGTCATTAGGTTGATTATTTGGTATGATTTGGATGTATTTGATTATGTTTTTGGATTGGTTGAGCATTTGGTTATTGATTTGCTTGTGGTTTAAGTTTGCAGGGTTGGTTAAACTTGATGTTAAAGGTTCATTTTGAGTCCACACGGCCTGGCACACGGGTGTGTGACCAGACCGTGTGAGACACACGGCTTACACATGGGCATGTGGTTAGGCCGTGTGTCCTCTGCAATTTAAAATTTTCAAAACAGATTGCTCAGGTATTACCACACGGGCAGAGACACGGGCGTGTGTCTCAACCGTGTGAGGAACACGGCATAGTATACGGGCATGTGCTCTGGCCGTGTGAAAAATGCACTTAATTTTTGAAAAATAAATTAACCACACGGCCTTGCACACGGGTGTGTCCTTGGGCCACACGGGCGTGTGAGCCCTGTACTTAAGAAAATTTTTGAAATTTCACGAAAAATTTTCTGGACTTCTGATTGAGTCCTAATTTGTTTCTAATACGTGTTTTGGGCCTCGAGGGCTCATCAAATGGACTTTATGACTAAATTATGATATGTAGGTTAAATAATTATATGATTGTTCTTATTTGATCTGAATTGTCCGGTAATGCTCAGTAGCCCTATTCTGGTGACAGATAAGGGTTAGGGGGTGTTACAGATTATTTTACTAGTATACGAAGAACAAGCTTTTAGATTAATTTTGAGTAAAGGAAAAAAGGAGAGTGGGGGATTCGGGAAGGAAAGTAAGGCTAATGGGTAATCATTTATCAAAACAACCTAGTTTTACCTTTTAACTTGATAGTTTTGACTTTTAACTTTAGAAAGGGTAAACGTTTATCAAAACGACGTAGTTTTGCCTTTTTTATTTGGATTTTTGGATAACTCGAATTAGGGGTGAGCATTCAATTGAATCGAGTGAAACTGTTTGAGTTAAATTAGAAAAATTAATAATGTTAAATTAAAATCTTGTACAATATAACTATTTCCATGCTAGAACACAAAAATTTAAAACAATATATATTTAAAAACTTTATTAAAGCAAAATAATAAAAAAAATAAGATATTTTAGTATGATAAACTTGAATCATTAATCACATATTTAGATTCCAAAACTATTATTTTATTAATTTTTTATATATTTTTTAGATTTTTTTTAAAATTTATAATTTTTTTAAAAATATAAATTTTAGAATTTCTATAAATATTTTGAATTTTAAAAATTATTTTCAAAATTTGAAAATTACTTTGATTTTTTTTTGTAATTTTTGTTAAGAGATAGACCAATTTGCTCATTTTCAAAATTGACAGGGACCAAAACTGTATTTATACTAATTTG
Organism: Gossypium bickii; assembly: GCA_025503065.1. Taxonomy (NCBI): domain Eukaryota; kingdom Viridiplantae; phylum Streptophyta; class Magnoliopsida; order Malvales; family Malvaceae; genus Gossypium; species Gossypium bickii. The sequence continues at coordinate 60,918,996 of CP106710.1, read as the reverse complement.
TTATTCGAATTATAAAAGTTATTCGAATTGTAAAAGTTCAACTCGACTCGAACTCGAAATCCAAAATTTCTTATTCGAGTTGACTCGAATAATTCGAATAACTCGATTCAATTAACTCGAAATTTATTTATTTTTCAATTTTTTCAAATCGAATCGAATTCTGCTCACCCTAGTGCGTAGGGTTGGATGGGTATTCAATACCCTATTTGGTGTGCTAGGTTGGTTCAAGATGGTGTGTAGCAGAGGGGAATAGAAAAACTGCATCTATTTTGATCTGCTCTGTATATGAGAATGATCTAGCTTAATGAACTGTTATGTTCTGTTAAACTGAATGATTTACTTACTAGATCTATTTCTGTTCTGAACTCGAATTTAGGACTTTACTAATTCTAACCTAAATCTTTTTGAACATATAGTTATTTATTTATAAGATCATTAATTCATTTCTTTTGTTAATTGAATCACAGGTAACCCCCAAACTTGATCAGTCGGCGGATCGGGAGTTCAGTCATACTATTTATCCGCTATATCTTTATTATTATTACCATTGGCTCATTTCTAATAGTTTCAAGACATATGATGGTTAAGATACTAGTTTTCGTACTACGTGTTATGTTTGTTAAACTTTGGTTTACTTTGGAAAGACTTTTAACTAAGATTCAGAAGCTATGTTATGTGGAATTTTTTATGTAACTCTTTGGACCTGGCTTTGTTGTCTAGGTCGGGTATGGGATGTTACAATTATACCCTTATATGACACTTGTCAATCCCCTAACCTTACTTGTGGAGTCTAAAAACTTCACTAGTAGTATACCAAATAACTTCCCTATTTTTGTTTACTTGAAAAAATTATATTCTGTAGAAATATTTATAAAAATAAGTTTGAAACTTTGTCAAATAATTTAAAAAAAAAAACATAATTCATTTTTTCAAAATAAATCCAAAAAAATAATATGAAAAAATCAAAAATTAAATTAGAATAAATAATTAAAAAATTTAAGAAATCAGATCAAACCAAATTCATCTCACAACCTTAATCACAATATTTTTATTTGAATCACGTCTAAACTTATTATCATGTGGTCAATTCAGCAAGATATAAGATTAAAAAATGCAACAGAATTTAGATGATAATAATAATAATAATAATAATAATAATAATAATAATAATAATAATAAAACTACTTAATTATTATCGAATCCTAATCTTTATGAGAACAGTCGTAAAGTAATAGCTAATTATGAATAATACATGCAGATTTAGTCTTTGAACTATTATTTTCATGGAAATCCGATGGCGACAAATCATATAAAGTGTTTATATATTAAGATAAATTATGTTCCACTCTCAAGTCACTAAACTATTATTAAGTTTATATTTTAATCATTTAACTTTAAAATATTACAAAATGGTTACTAAATTATTCGAAAATTTTCGTGTAAGTTATTGTGTTGTTAAAATTGTTGTTGCATCGCCTTATTTGTTTGCACTACCTACACTAATCGAAAACTCTCATTATTTTTTTCTTTTATAGTTTATTTTTCTTATGAAACAACTTCGAATGTCACGAAGTTGTAAACCCAATTCCAAATAATTTTTTTCTCCAATTTTCAACACTAACTGTCAAATTGACTTAGATTTAAGGTATATTCTTCTACTCGTCGATGAGTACTGATCCACTATATTGATTATCGAATCGTCATTTTGAGCTCTCTAACTGGAGTTTTTTTTTTTTAACTTAACAGTCTAATAATTTAAATAAAAACATTCAAATAATTTAATAACTATTTTGTAACTCTTTAAAATTAAGTAATCAAAATGTAACATTTTGTCTATATAATATAATGCGAGATGAGGTTTAGTTTGAGCCGTGATCCACGCTTGGTTCCAGGGTGCAAAATCACCCCACTAATTTAGAGACAGTAGGAAGGATTAAAAAGGTATTTAGATACAGAATTAGATCCACCAAAACACACACTAAGGAAAAAGGGAGGTGCTAAAAGGTGAAAAGTGGAGAATGTTGAAATTGGAACACAATATCTTTTTAGTTTGTTTTGTTATGTCTTTGTTGATCTTTTTTTCTTTGCTTTTGGTAGTTAGCAGTGTAGGTGGTAGAAAAGTATTTCAACCCAAAAAGAAAAAGATTTTGTTTTTTTATTTTCTAAAAAAAGAAGACAATGATAAAATATTATTTTGTGATCATGAAAAAGAGAGAAGAAAATTGGTGCCCACTGAACATCTTCTCACCTTCCATGGACAATTGTCTTTAGTCTGACTTTTCCTTTTTGTTCTTTCAGTAGCGGTATTCTACATTTATGTACAACATATATTTCAACATGATAAATATTAAAAATGAAATAAATTTAATTTCAGTCAATTCTGTTTTCGGTAGTTTTTATTTTTAGTTCATTTTAGCAGTAGTGGTTTTTATTTTTATCCACTTGATTTTTAAAAGAAAACTGTGATAGTTTTTGTTCACTTTTTTTGTTAAGTAATAGTGATTTTAGTTATGATTATAGTTTTTAGCTGTATTTTAATGTCTATATTGTATTTATTAAAGAAAAGGTGTTGTTAGATTTATTGAGAGTTATTTTCGGAAGATCTTGTACATCACTAATGTGGTGGGTTCGCTTAGATTCTTGATAGTAGTTTTTAGTTGATTGATGTTAATTAAGAGGATTATGGTGTAATTTTCGACGGTTTGATAAAAAGTAATATATCTCTATCTTGTTTCTAAATTCTTCCATTATTACAATTAGTGTTATTTTATCTTTCTCCTTTAGGCAGCATATTTATGCATTAATTTGTAAGGTCTTACTTATTATTTGTATTATATATATTGTTTTCAAGTCTTTTACTTCCAATTATTCATGATTAAAATATTTTCATAAAATAAAATAAAATGTTTTTTTTTTTTTTGAGAATATCTATTAAACTTCTCCAAGCTCAATTTCATCCTTTTTGACCTGTTGAGCATTAATGAGTTGTAATTTTAAAACCTTAATAGAAACCAGGCTTTATAAACCTTGTAAACTTCATTCATTTCATCAAAGGATGTACATTGACTTATCACTCTCCTCCATCTGTCCATCGTCTGCCTAAATGATTAATCGTCATTTCCAGTCCATGTATGTTTGTGGCTGTGGGCTGAAGCCTGCACGGTCACTGCCATTTAATTATTTTATTTTGTTACACTCTGTCAAGTTTGATAAAAAAAACTCGATTTGTTTCGATGTAAAAAATTTTACTAAAAATATTTTTAGTATTTTTCGATATTTATTTCAGGTAAAATAGATTGATCAACGTTAAAGATTTTTTAATCAACGTAAACTTATTTCTTTATTCTTGTAAAATGTCTTATTAAATTGTTTTCTTCTGTAATACATTTTCTAAATTGATAAGGCTCTGTTCACCGTAATACCATCATACCTGTCTCGAACATCGAGTCAAAGTATCGGGATGTTATATTCTCTTCTTTATTTTTCATTTATTAAATATTTTTCTTATAAACTTTCCTAACTTTTTAATTTAGTCCCTTTTTGTCATAAAAGTTCAATATTCACTAGTTAATCATATTAAATCAATTTTCTCTCTTGTTACACTTTAATCACATAATTTGCCTCAATATCTTGTTTCACATATCAAATTTCTCTGTATTTCATTTTTATTGTTTCATCAACATATTTTCTCAAGTTTAACAATTTAGTCCTCGTCATAATAAAAATTCCATAATTTTCCACAATTTCACTTTTACAATACTTTATGCATATTCATTAAACTTTTACCATAATTTCTTTAGTCACATATTAAATTGTTTCACACTTAAATTTTTGTACATTTTTCAATTTAGTCCCTATTGCCATGTAATTTATTTTTCACCATATAAACACTTTAATCAAATAATTCATTATAATATCTTATTTCACATAACAAATTTTCATGCATATCACTTCTCTTGTTTCAATTATAAATTTCACAAAGTTTACAATTTAATCTTTAACATCATGAAGATTCATTATTTACTATAAATTCAGCTTAACATCACTTTGTAATCAATTCACTACTTAATATAAATCTTAAATGTACGTTTGTTTTATTAAAAATAACTTTCATGAAATATTTTCAAGAAATCTGCCAAACAACAAAAATATTTTACACAGATTTATTCAAACACAAAAAATATTAACTTTTTTAAACAATAATTATTTTCTGAGAGTTATTTTCAATAAAACAAATTAAACCTGATTTGAACTAAATTTAAGGCGGAGAACATGTAAACGAGGATAACTGTTTTCGATATTATAGTTTCAGCCACAAAATTTGAACCAAAATGTTGGCATGTAATTACCCTTTGTAGTTTGTTCTTTCTCCCAAACATTTCAATGGTTGGCACTACTATCATGATATAATATATGTGGCATACGATGTTATTGAAGGGCGGCGGAAGAAACTGTAAACCTGCAGGCTAATGCAGCCAGCTATGTACGTTGCCAATTCTAGTCTAGTATAGGTTCGGCCCTCTGTTTTTTTGCAATTAACTTTGCCTATTGTAATTTGTGCTATTTCGATTATACACAATCAAACTCCTAATGTGGACGGCTCATGAACTCATTGTAATGCTTTAACATGCGTACGTAAGTAGTAGTAGTATTAATGCAAGGATAAAAATTTTCGATCTTTTGATGGAAAATGTGTTTTCAAAGAATGGTCGAACTTGGGGACCTCAAAAGCCTTGGCCAAAAATTATTGAATGAACCGCACCAAAGTCACTAGATTCAAACACTGATGTGGACAATATAAGAAATGGACACATGAACCACTGGTGCCAAAATTTAATGTTAAATCATTTTGATGCTGATCTAGCTGCTTAGACAGCATTTGAAACTAATCAAGAGTTTGTATTAAACAGTGAGGAAAAGATCAAAAGAAAAGCCAATGGCAGTCAATAAGTGTTTGTGACATAGTTGGAGGTACAGTGGTCCTATTCTTACCTGCAAAATTCAGGCTGAATTTCAACCCTAGTTGGCAGTGGGGTCTTATGGAATTACCGTTAAAAGCCAATACTAGCTATATGTCAATGAAATTTAGGCCTCAACCACCCCTCTATATGGGCAGAAAGAAAGGACCATTGGTAGATTTTTATTTTTATTTTTTTGGTTTAGGGCATTAGGGGGTCAATACTGCCACCCAAGTCATTTAATATTGGCGGCAAAAACCAACCAATCTCTGGGTCTAATTTGGCAAAACCCACAGTGTGCAACCCTACCCTATCTCTTATGTTCAGAGGAGACTGGAATTGATGTTGGAGTTGAATGTAATGATAAGGGTATGAACATCATTCTATTTTGGTTGCATTTGAACCAATGGATAACAACTTCTAAATATCTATCTAACTTATATAACATTAATGCCCAACATCTCAATGTATCTCACTCTCTCCTAACTGTTTCCATTTACTCATTCTCACTTGAGTTTATCATAACTGATATTAAAAAATTAAAAAAATAAATAAATGAGACTAATGACAATTTCATAGAGTTAAAAAACCTCCATCGCATATACACTATAAAAAAAAAAGTAATAGTTTAGGAAGAGTTAAAATCGATTGTATGGATCATTTTGGCAATCATCTCACCTTTTAAATTTTGTATAATATTTCAGGTTGAACTCGTGAGCATATTATGTCTACAAGTTTAGGTAACTCTCGTTTAAAAGAAGTATTACATTTTATGTGCTAATAAATATTTACTATTTATTTTACAAGCTGGCACCAAGGATCTCAGAGCACCACCCAAATAATTTTTATAATATAAAAATAAATATTTTAAGTTTAAAATAGTGAAAAAAACTTAAAACTTAAAATTTATATATATATATATTCAAAATATATCATATAAAAGTTATTGATTTTTTTATTTACTTGAAAATTTATTATTCTTTAAAAATATTTATGAAAATGATTTTAAAACTTTGTCAAACAAAACTCATTTTACTAAAATAAAAGTAAAAATACAAACCAAGAAAAGGTTAATATGAGACAAGTGAGAATCAAACCAAACTAAATTATAATAAACTATTGGAAAATTTCCAAAAACCTCACATAGGCGAGTTGTGTGGGCGGGTAACCAAGTCCAAGAGATTTGGGTCTACACATATAGTGTGATAGTTGGTGGACGTTAATATTAGCCATTTGCAGCGATTGATGGGCCTAAAAGATATTATAGTCAAACCAAGTTTTGCTTTGACATTTCTAAATTCTCTCTTCGGCCGAAAGTCCCCATCTACTTTCTCCTAAATGAATTTTGGGGTCTATGCTCTGTGGGCTATAGCATAAGTTGCACCTTTACCCCAAATCCATGGTTATTGGTTAATCCATTCAACTTTTTGAAGTTTCAAAGGCTTTATGAAAGACGTTAAATGACATTTTTCTTTTGAACAAATGTTAATTGACATTTCAAAGTTGGAAATAACTACTCTACTTTAGTAATTTTCAAGTGGTTGTATCATTTTCTGAAGAAAAATTGAAAATTAACCCGAATTAGGTTACTTGGGTTTATGAAATATAAATTTAAAAATGACAATTGCTTGATGCTTAATCGAATTCTATTCTTTATTATATAAATATAAATGTTTTATATTTAAAATAGTGAAAATAATTTAAAATTTTTTGAATTTTTTTTTGGAAATATTTATGAATTTTTTTTGAAACTTTGTCAAATAACATTGAAAAAAGTCATAAAATAAAGTTTATTTTGTTAAAATAAGTCTAAAAATCCAAAACAAATAATTAATATGGAATACTAAAGATTGAACCAAACCAAACCAAATTATAATGGATAGTTCAAAAAATTCAAAAAACCTAACCAAACCAAACTAATATTACCCCTAATTGATGGTGTATTTTTTTTTTTTCACTTAACATAAATTGATACTTAAACTATACCATTTTTCCCATCTGGGTACCTAAACCCTTTTTTGGTCATAAGTGATACTTAAATTATTTTTTCCCTAAGTTGGTACCTTGGTACCTAAATTATGTTTTTTTCTCATTTTGATACCTAAACATTTTTTTGTCAGAAGTAGTACCTAAACTATTATTTTGTTACTCATTTTACACCAAAATGTTATATACGTTAAAAAATTCCAATGAATAAACTTTAAAAATATTTTTAATTCTTTGATTTCACTTTTTTTCTTTTACATTATTTTTTCTTTATTTTTTAAATTTTTCCTTTTATTTTCCTTTTTTCTTCTTTTATAATGTTTAGTAATACCGACAGTACTCAAAATTTGACTTCTCAAGGTCGACATGTCAGTGATTAATTCTATTTTCAATCTTCACCACTTGCATGCTCAACCTAACAGGACCAAAAAAAGTTATTTCATCGATCAAAATTAGTATTTTAGAACCAAACCGAATCAGTCGGTCGATGTACTAGGTCGAAGATAAGGGATGAATTGATACAGATTGGTTAAACCGATTTTCTCCATTTTTAATTTTTTTTTTATGATTTTTCAGTATTTGATCAAACTGGAATTCGTGACTTAACCAGTTCAACCATCGGTTTGATTCTGAATAAATAAAAAAATAAAAAATAAAATGAATATATTCATATGTAAGAGAAAATAATATTTTTTTCTTTTTTTCCTTATGTCAATTTTTAAGTGTTTATCTTTTTTTATTGACATATACTTAACTGTTTAACTAACTATTAAACTAACAGAGGTACCAATTCGGAAAAAAAGTTAGTTTAAGTACCACTTGTAATCAAAAATAAAATTTAGGTGCAAAAAAGAAAAAAAAAATAATTTAGATACCAATTTGTGGGTTAAGCCTTTTTAAGTAGACTTAACGATTTGATTAACGGAGGTACTAATTTGAAAAAGAAAAGTAGTTTAGATACCATTTGTGACAAAAATTTAGATACTAAAATTGAAAAAAAAGTATAATTTAGATACCAACTTATATGTTAACTTTTTTTTATTTATTGAAAAATTGATGGAAGGTAATGACAAACACCTTTTTACTTCTTTGGCACTAAAAAAACATAAAAGAGAAATTAAAAAGGAGCTCATAATCAAGCCTGGTAGACTATTGACATAATTGGAGAAATGGAATTTTGAGTATGAAAAATTGAGAATAAAGTATTAGAATGCAATACTATTAGCGTATTACCAATATGCATCGGCAAATTTGTGGGGCGGGGGGAGGGAATTGCAATTTGGTTCATTCATAAATGATAAAATTATAGATTTGTTCTTTTATCCTCTAAAAAAAAATGATAATATTATATTTTTGACATCTCAAAAAATTATAATTCAATTCTCTCCTCTCAATTTTGAGTTCGTCCTTGCATGTATGTCAAATATCATGTTTGATTCATTTAATTAAAATGTAAGATCTTGTGGTTTAGTTTTTCTGTTTTGGTTTAACGAAAATGGATTAAAGTCATCATGTTACTAATCTCACATTGCCAAGTAATATAAGATTACTTTAAAAATAGATAGTATTGAGATTAACCTTATATTACTAAATATTATAATTACTTGTAATATCATATTATCAAAGGATTTTGAAATGTAAGAATATCCTCAATAATCCTACATTCCCTTGATCAAAATTTTATTTTTCCTTTATAAAATTTACATAAACTTGTAATAAGACAAAATGAGGTGAATTGAAAACCTAAAAATTAAAGCTTGAAAATTTGGTAATTCCTGAAAACGATATAAGAATTGGCTTTTTGGAAGCAATATCCCCTTTTTGTAAACTCTTCAACCCGACCTAAACATTAAGCTCGAATTCAAAAGATTAGATTAGCAATCGAAATGGCCCAGTAAGTTACCAGAGTTTTTAAAATGGACATATTAAAATATTTGTTTATTTTAGAAGAAATCTTAGTCAATTTTTAAAAAAACAACTCATGGATTAACAAAAATCGATTTTTCTTGTAACAGTGTTTTACTAAATTATTATCCAAGATTTAATTATTACTTCGAAGTGGAAAAGTGACAATTAACTTAATTTAAGTAAAAACTATATTTCATGCAATAATAATTAAAATCCATATTTCGATGTCCTAAGGTGTAATGCCCCTAACCCGAATCTGTCACCGGAATAGAGTTACGGAGCATTATAGAAGTTACAAATTTATTTATCATACATTTTATTTCATCTAGCATTCATATTTGGAACCAATCAAAATCAAACATATTGTCCCTTAAACATACTTAGTTTCCTTATATCAACGCATCAAAGATAATCACATATTTACATGTCATGATAAATATCATTCTCTTGACGTTTCTTCATAAACATAAATCAATTAATTCATTATATCAATATTTCATGTACCATCAACTCGTATTTCCTTATATCATATAATTAGGTTACACGAACTTGCCTGGCTAAATTGCAGAAATACCAAGATTCAGGGGCATTTTGGTAATTTTCTATTTTCCTCAATTTTTCAACCGATTTTGATCTAAATTAATAAGTCCATTCAATTTATTAATTTAGACAATAAAATAATTCATTTCACTCAATTTGGTATTTTTATATATTTACAAAATTACCCCTAAAGTTTTACTTTTATTCAATTTAATCCATGAGTCTAAAACATGCAAATTATCCATTTAATATAAATCCATGCTAGTTGATTATTCATATATATATATTTTCCTCCTCCTCCTCTCCATACCACATCCTTAATGTATATAATTTCACTATTTACTTATGTGTTCATATCAAGCTGTCCACTTGAGTTATAGTCACTAAATTATTTATATCTTGAGCTACAAAATTCCAAATTAAAAACCGCTTGATGTTCCTGAAACTATACTCAAATATATTTCTACCATAAAAATTTTAGAATTTATAATTTAGTCAATAAGTACAGTAAATTCTTCAAATTTATCCATGTCCTGCTGTTTGACAGCTTCGATCTTTCCTTACTAAAAATTAATTACCTCTTATTACAAGCTTTTAATGATGCCTCCATTGTTTCTCAAAGAAAATATTAAGGATTTATACATATAAATTTAAGCCCCTAATTATTTTATTTACAATTTTTTATGATTTTCCAAAGTCAGAACAGGGGAACCCGAAATCATTCTGATCTTGTCGCACAAAATTTATTATAACTCATAATTTAAAATTCCATTGTTTACACCGCTTATTCTATGAAAAACTAGACTCAATAAGCTTTAATTTCATATTTTATTCATCCTCTAATTCGATTTCCATAATTTTTGGTGCTTTTTCAAAGTTAGCCTACTGCTATTGTCCAAAACTGTGCTAGTGCAAAATATTGATTACCAAGTTTATAACACCCTTATTTCCTTTCTCTACAATATTTTCCATCATTTTCTGTTATTTCCCTTCACTAATATATCAAAAACATAGAACCTTATATAAGAAAACTCTACTGTAATATCATTTTCATACTTTTGATGTTACCTTATATAAGAAAACTCTACTTAAAATGTATTGAAATCTTAAAATTCTTACCTTGTCCTATTGATTTCAATCTTTAACTTGATTTTCTCCCTCTTCTAGCATCTAAATCTTCAATCTATCTTGATATTCTAGCTCTCCATAGTCTCCTTGTTATTCTTCTCTCTTGGTAGTTATGGAAATTCTCTTGATTACTAGGTGAAAATGGTGAATTTTTGGTGGAAGGACCTAATTGTAAAGAAAGCAAAACTTTGTTTCTTTCTCTCTTCACAAACGTTGGATGCATGGGAAAGGTGGTGGATGGTGTGTTGTTTTCTTTTTTTCCACACACACACATATATATACTAAATAAAATAATAAAATAATAATAAATATCTTATTAAAATATTAATAAAGTAATATTTATCTAATTAATTAATTTAAAATATCATCAGCATAATCATGACATTCTAGAATTCTCTCTCTTACTAATTGACCATTTTGCCCTTCATGATCTTTTAAAATTCCATCATTGAGTCATCACTTAATTTGAAAAAATTGCAATTTAGTCCCTCATAATTCTTCACCTATTCGATTTTCTCCTAATTCATCCATTTCTTTAGTTTCTAGATTATTCCACCCCTAAAATATTTGTACTATTGGTCCTTCAACTTTTTCATATTTACACCTTAACCCCTCAAATTTTGAGTATTTACTCTTGGGCAACAAAACTTTTCTCACTTTTACAATTTAATCCTTTCTTGAATTAATAATGTAATATATCATAATATACTTTCCAATATTGACATAATCTAAAATTTCCCTTTTTGTCACTTTATTTCTTTACTTAACTATATCAAGGATAATATCTTACTTTCTTACTATAGTAATTTTCAGGGTATTACATAAGGTCAAATTATAAGTCATGCAGGCTATAAAAAAAACCCCAAATTCTAAGTCTCATGTCATGGTTCCAAAATAAAACGGTACAATTTTTGAAATGTAATATATCGAATAATAAATCTAAAATATTTTAATGAATTAAAATTGATCGACACCCTCTGGATGCCTTGTCTGCATCCTAACCTAGTAGGTTATCTGTAAAGATGGAAACAAAAAAGAAGAGAAGTGAGCTATGAAGCTCAATGTGAGTTCCATTACAAACAAATCAGTGTAACTGGTTAGCATGCAAAATCACATCACAAAGAATAATTCACAATGGCAATTTCAGAATATCGATATCAGATCAACTGAACAATGTATATGTATATGTATCATCTCAAAAATCTCAGAATTGTATGCACATGCTTTATGAATGCAATATAGTTTTGGTTTAACAGAAAAGCTCCTACCCATCGCTACACACCATAGTAAGAATTCCTTAGAACTTGTCTATCCCTACACATCGGGTTGTGGATAAGCCACAAAAGTTGCAGTTTGATATGTTGCCAGATGGTTGTGAGTGCACAACATAATTGTAGATGAGAGCTGTTAGAATGTGGGTGGATGAACCACCAATGTTGCAGGTTTATATGTTGCCAGATGGTTGTGGATACACAACAAAATTGCAGACAAGAGCTGCCAGAAAATGGGTGGATGAACCACTAGTGTTGCAGGTTTATATGCTGCTAGATGGTTGTGAATGCACAATATACTTGCAGATAAAAACTACCAGATAATCTGTGGATGAACCACCAGAGTTGCAGATTATTAATTTGTCAGAACTTCCTCCTTTCAAAGCGTCCTGCTCTATGCAATGCAATATGGCATGCTTATTACAGATAAAAAATGATAACAAATAATATGCCTATACATATCGATATGGAAGCAATATATATGCTTTTAACTAATTAGTACAGTAGCAAAACATATACTTTTCATGGATACGGCTTAACAGTATTGTGAGGCATGTTGAACGTACAATAAAAAATACAGATGCAACATACCTATATATTATTCACATATCATGCATATATAATAATTCAGTCAATCAGATAATGGATTCTAACATTATTCACCTTGTTAGGAACTCAATTGAATAAAATAAAACACTAAAAATAGTTTTGGGAATATCCAAGGACTAAACTGTAAATAACATAAATTTCTGGGCAAAACTGTAAAATAGAAGTCACATGGCTGTGTGGAAGGGTCTTGGCTGTGTGGTTCACGAACTAGCCTAGGGTTTGCTAGGCACTTGGTTGTGGGGGGGAGAGGGGGCGTGTGGTCCACTCGTGTGGTCCACACATGCTCATGTGGGAGATCGTGTGGTCTTATTCCTAAACACGAGTTTGCTCCGATTCACTTGTAAAAGAACACAAACTGTAATGCCCCGAATTTGGGCCTAGTAGAATCGGGCCTATTGGGCCTTGGGCATAGGAGCGTTTAAAATTTTTGAGAACAAGAGAACGGCACTAACCAAGTTGTAACGCCCCAAAAATCCTGAAACTTTAAATTTCTGTGCATGGAGGTTGGTATGTATGAGTAGCACTTAGAATATTAATTTTAAGGTATTATCGGGATTATTAAGAGCCTTAAAGACAGGGGAGACCATAGGGAAAAATTTATTTTTCTTGCTTTAGTGGAACCTGGTCTCAGGCATTAGGTCTCTTAAGCAGAATAAGAGAAAATAGGACACAAATGGGCTTGTGGTCCAGTGGCAAGGTGGCGTCACTAGGAGAGCTACAAGGTGGCGTGAAGAGGTCCAAGGTTTGAGTAATGGTAAGGTGTTTTTGGAGTGTTTTATTTTGCATAGGTGGACGGTCAGAGTTGTGTTGAATATGAACTCTTGCGTTGGAGTGTTTGAGTGGTAAGGGGAACTGATAATGGAGGGAAATTCGGATAAGGCTAAGGTGTTATCAGGGAGGAAAGTTAGGAGATGAGGAGGGGGAAGAATTTGTGCCGAATGGGACTGTGGGGAAAGGAGTATTCGGCTTGTGGCTATAAAAGGAGAGGGCCGAATGCTTTGAAAGGTTCTTTGAGCTTTCATTAGTTTTTCTTTTCCCTCTTTAATCGGTTTTCCTATAGCTGAATTCTCCCTATTGCCGAAATCTCCTATAGCCGAATTCTTTTTGCCGAATTCTCTCATAGCCAAACTCTCCTATTGCCGAATTACCATCAGCCTTCCTTACCGAAATTCCTATTTGTGCCAAACCCTTGTTGTTTTCCTCCATCACAAATCGATTATTATCTACTATCAGTTAATGTTAAAAGCCGAATTTAGGCCGCAGGATCGAAAGTGGATTTGGTAAGTATTCGGTTAACCTCTCTTGTACGTTTTGCTAAAAGTCGAAAGGCTATCTAACTGTCCTGTTGTTAACTCTATGATAACAAGGATAAGGTTCAAAGATTGCAAGCGTGGTAGAATCGTTAGCAAGGGTAAGTGTACTCAACTCGATTGTGGTTTAAGTAAATGGCCGAATGTGTGTATGATCTATAGGAGTGACTTATGAGGAATATGGGTCACTTGATTTTGACAATGTATGTTTGGGTGCAGATCTAGAGGATAATCGCAAATAGTAGCTAAGGAAGGGCTACTAGAACGTGTGGCACATGGTAAGGTTACGGTGAGGTTTCGGTTTTTGATAAAGTGTGTATTAAGCCAAGATTAATTGTTAAGTGGTGACTATTGTAGGTTTGTGATTAAGGGGTTTACAGCACGCGTTGTAACTAGGTGTGTACAAACACTATGCACACACGAAATCGACAATGCCGAAAAGCCAAAAAGCTGAAAGTGTCTAAATGGGCCCAGTGGGCCTTGAGGCTAAGTTTGATGAAATGGATTAATTTGATTATATGAATTGGGTTAAGCATACATGTTACATGATCTGGATTTGTTTTGGGCCTAATGGGTCATATGATTGAGATTTGGGCCTAGTGGGCCATAAAAAATATGATGTGGCCATTATGGGTTATATGAACGAGAAATGGGTTGATGGGCTTTATGGGGACGTAGATTAGTATGCTAGGGTTTTATGGACTTTAGGCTTAGTACTGAAAAACTCTTAAACCGCATAAGACTTTCTAATAATTAAACATGTTCGTGGACAAGTCGCTAGGTTAGAGTGTGGTAACGGGCATATGCATGTCTAGGATTGGATCTAGGGAGAGCTTGGTACTTAACCGGCCCTAGCGGCCCACCTCCTCTTCTCTGGGATCCTACCTGGTGCATAGTGTTTGTTCACTTTAGCCGCAAGGACTTGTTAATGGGCCAAAGTTCATAACTAAAACCCGAGAGGGACCAAATACCTCTAGATTTGTAAAATTACTAAAATACCTCTGATTTGAAAATAACCAAAATACACTTAGTTTGAAAATTACCAAAATATCCTTAGATTCGCAAAATCACTAAAATAGCCCCGAATTGTGGAATTACTAGAATACCATTGGTTTGCAGAATTACCAAAAACATCCCTGATTTAAAAAATTTCCAAAGTACCTCTGTTTTGCAAAATTACCTAAATACCCCTATAGATTAGATTTACGAAAATACCCTTGGGTTGTGAAATGACGAAAATACCCCTATGTGATGAGTATGAGTTTTGTGGATGTTACTCATGTGCATGTTGCATTCATTTGATATTCTAATTAGGATGCATGTGGGTGGGAATTATGGTACGGAGGAGGATTTGAGGATCGCATAGTCGCTTGACGACCATGGATCCACCGGTGGCTTTAAGCCCATTATATGATTAGCAGCTTTGCTGCAACGTTGAGTAGTGCCGCTGTGAGTGCTACCTTTGGTGTGTAGAGGATGGGTGAGTCGATTTAGAAATCCCCACAAGTGTGTAGGGTTGGAAGGGAAATGGTGTGTAGCGGATGGATTTCTGGGGAGGGTTTTGCATTGCCTTGTTTTGCATATGATATGATATGATATGATATGATATGATATGGTATGATATGAGGTCATTGTGGGGCAAGGCCCAAGACCACCGATTTTGATAGGGCTCAGGCCAATGTGATAATTATATATTGAATTGAATGCCAAGGGTTGTACACACTGAGTTTCGAAACTCACACCCTTTATTTAATGTTTTAGGTGATCCTCAGTAAATGGCTCGACGTGGGAGAGGACTCGGAGATGGCCACACTACAAGATGTTTAAACTTTTATTTATTTGTTTCAAAAGACATAGTTTTAATTACTTATTTTCGTTGGATGTAATAAGGCCTTGTACTCCGATTTGACTTTAGATTTTGGGTTTTGTTGTTTCAACTGTTTACTTAATTATTAAATCTAAGTAAATTTCTTACGTTTAAACTTGGTTTCTGAAATACTTAAAATTATAAAATGGGTTTTTTTTTTCATTACTTAACAAGACTCATGGATTTTGGGCTTTTGGGCCTTAAATTTTTAATTAGCAAAATCGTTTGAATTATGCCTTTGATGTGACACGCCGGATTCAGGCCTAACTTCTAGGCCGGGTTTGGGGTGTTACACAAACCTTTCACCGGGACTCCAATTGACGTTCTTCACGTTCGATTTTGATTCGATTCACCTAAATTCGATCCTTCAAACGAGATTTACACATGAATTAATGGTTGGTTTCAAGATTTGACAAGATTACTAAAAGATTTGGCAAGGATCGTAAAAGATTTGACAAGGGGAAATATGAAAACCTAATTAGGAAAAGAAGAGAAAAAGATAGTGGAATTCTGAGGAAGGACAATATATGAATTCTAATTAGGAAATAATTGGTTAAATTCCTAGGCTTTGAGAACCTTAGGGGTTGCACTTGCAATTCTCTCGATATTTTACCAAAACTTTGAAATTAAAATGAAAAGGGAGGAGGAGGCTCAAATTCTAAGAGAGTACTAACACCTTAACTATTGGGCTACTACCCATTTCTTATTAGTTTTTGACGCATAATCATATATATATACATATATATATATATACATGTTTTGGAGTGTCTTTGGCAAAATTATGAAATAAAAAGGATAATAGGGATTTAAACTTGGGTCAATTAGAAGTGAACCCTAAGTCTATATCTTGTTTGGCTTTCACTTCAAATAATATTTATTTTAGTGTGATTTTTATCCTAGATTGCTAAAAATTCAAAGGAAAAGAAATGAGAATAATGGGGTTTGAACTTACGCTCTCTAGGGAAGAAAGCTAACACTTAACTATTAAGTCTATGTCCTATTTCTTGCTCATTTTAGTCACTTAATTATATATATTTATTTTGGGCTCAACTTACATATTCTTTATTAACTTACACATTTACTTAATTTTTTATTATTAACTTTATAGTTCTTTAGCACATTCCACTTTAATTTATATATAATAATTAATACTCATTTAATTTTTCAAGCAAAGTTTAAGGATTAAACCATAAATTTAATAAAATATTTAGTAAAACCTTTTTTGTAAAATTGAGAGTAAATATATGGAATTATCTATATAAGACTTAATCATGCACATTATCAAGTTATTTTATACCATTTAAGGACTCCAATTGCATTGCATAAAAATCGAGACTCAATTGCAAAGATAATGACACATTGACACCTATACATGTTATTTTGTGTTTTCATGCCAATTTTCCTATTCTATCATATCGTATATCATACATAGATCATACAAATCATGCTCAGTTACACTATAACATACATTAACCCACTTTAACACTAATCAATTAGCTATACTAGCATGTAAACCTAAAGTCACAATTTCATATTACTCAATATGTCATATATGCATCTTATACATTTCTAAATGCATTATAGGTTCATACTTTACCGTTTTGATCATTTTAAGCTTGTCTCAATGTTCAACAAGTTGTCAAGCATCTATAACAATAATTTATTAAGCACATTCTTATCATCTATCGTGCAACCAAAACTTTAACAATCATTCATATTTAAGATTAAATCCAGTCAATCAATCAAACTACAAACTCATTTCTTCTAACCCTTTTTGAGATATGAGACCTCTCATAAGCTATACTGCTAATTGGATCCCAATAAGTAGCGAAAACAATGGTGGGCTCAGGGCAGAAATTCAACATCCATATCAAAACTTTTCAGGTGGTTTTGGACTGTTCTCCGAACCATATTTGAAACGATTCGGGTTTAGATTGGGTTGGGCTACATTTGAAAACGGGTCGGGCACTTATAACAGGTGAATTTTTTTTTGTTCAGCGAAAACAGGTGAATCTTTTATTTTTAAAATAATCTTCACCTATATCTTTTATCCCAGTGGCTACAAAAGTTATTATTTTTCTCATCTTTCAATAAACATAAAAGAAAGAAAAAATATAAATCCTCAGCCATTAGATTCTTTTTATATTTTTATTTTTTTAATAAATTTAAAAGGTATATTTAAGGGTTTAAAGTTTTGGGATTAAAATTTATGGTTTCAAAGTTTAGGATTTTAAAATTTTATAAAAATATTAAATTATTTTTTAAATATCTTAAATTTAAAAGAACTTTTATTATGATTATTATAATAAACTTCACATTTGTCTGTAAATATCACCCTAAAAGAAACTCTACTCCTTTTTAGAATATAGAAACAAAATTGCCCTCTTCTTCATAATACCATATTTTTACTTTGTTTTTCTTAGGATTAAATTGAGGACATCTTGAAAAAAAAAATTAAAAATTAATATTTTTAGTGATTTAATTATATATATATATTTGATAATTTAAAATAAAAAGTAAATTATAGAACTTTTTCAACAGAAAAATGGAAAATGATAGGTAGATAAAGAGATATTTTCACTTAATGTTTCAATTCTTTTTATTTTATTTTATTTCTTTTAATATAATCCTTTAATTATTTTACTTTTAAAATTTAAATTTAAAAATATCAAATATTCTAATCATATTCTGAATTTAATTTTAAAGAATTTTATAAATTAAATTTAATACTTAACATTTCAAAATTTAATTTTTCAGTTTACCAAACAACACCTTAACTCTAAGTTTATGAACAAATGTTACCCGTCCAATAATAATATTTTAATAATATTAATAAAGTATTATAAATTTAAAATATTTAAAAAATTAATTTTAAACCCTAAATCTAACACTATAAATTTTAGAATCTAAAACCTCTAAATCCTTAAATATAAATTTTAAACTTAATTAAAAAATATTGAAACAAAATTAATCCAATAACGGATAACAGTCCATAAGCTTTTTCCGTCTATATTTTTCCAAGAATTTTTTTTATAACTTCTTATAATTATAAATAAATTTTCATAAATTTTTTTATTTTTTTTGTATGTTTTAGTAATTATTTAAAGAACCACATCTACTAAGAACCTAAACATGTGATCCTCCAATCAAATAAACTTAGATAACTGAATAACTATTTGACAAGCTTCATCCTAGATGTGTTATTTTCTTTATAAAAATAAAACTTATTTTAAGTTTTTTTAAAAAAATTTAAAAAATGTGTTGATGTGACATTTGTTGCTACGTCAACATGTAATCCCATGATATGCCACATATCATTATTTAATTGGACCTTAGCCACACTAACAAGAATGTCATGATTAATGGAAGTCGATGTTAATCAAATGCTTAATTGATTATTTAATTTTTCACTAAAAGTGTCATTCTTTTAACTTTTCCTATGATAACTTTTTTATTCGACAATCAGTTTTTGATGTTAACTTATATTAGTAAAATTTTAAGTTTAGGGTTTGTTTGATAAATCATTGAAAAATTTTATTTCATTGAAAATAAAAATTTTAAGCATTGAATATGTTAAATTTGTTTGGTAATAATTTTTTTTTACTTAACATAAAAATTTCAACAAAAAAATGTTGAATAAGATAAATAGGTTGGTAGCTACTTATAATTTAATGTAGAAAATATTAAGTTGATTTTATTTTATTAAAAAATTAAAATAAATAAATATTTTTTGGTTAAAAATGAGATATTCAAATTACCATATTTATTTTTCATCCAAAACTATTCAAAATAATATAAAATATTATATTAATAAGATTAAATAATATATCTACTTTTATCCAACAACATAATTATATTTAGTACTTATATTTACTAATTTACTAAATAATTTTTTCATATAAATTTAACAATTATAAAATTTAACAGCAATTCAATTAGTTTATGAAACGTACTTTTACTTTTATACTTTGGTTTCTCCTACAATTGCGAATTAATATTAGGTTAGATGCTTTGAGACCACACATGAGAAAATCCAACCTAAATAGAAAGCCACATACAATTAAATTTAATGGATTAAACACCACTTAAACAATTAATTAGTAAAAAACCAACAACTATTTGTTGGAAAAAAAATAAAAAATAACAATTTTGGAAGAATGAATATCGTCATGATTCATCTCTTAGTTATTTTATAATCAACATTATAATTTTG
This sequence comes from Gossypium bickii, assembly GCA_025503065.1. Lineage (NCBI taxonomy): Eukaryota > Viridiplantae > Streptophyta > Magnoliopsida > Malvales > Malvaceae > Gossypium > Gossypium bickii. Next base: position 60,899,206 of record CP106710.1, on the reverse strand, counting down.
AAGTTGTGAAAATCTTATCTGCTGCTACGTTCATTTATCACGTACAAATTATGAATTTAATTTCTAATTTTAGTTTTTCAAGGTAATCTCTAATTTTAATTTGTAAGAATTTAAATCGTAGTAATTAAATTTGTTAAATTAAATTCTATTGTCAATAATTTTATATTTTATATTTTATTATTTAAAATTTTAATCCTAATATAAACAATAGCTGTTAATGCATTTATTAAAATGATATGATTTTTGTGAGTACTACATGAACATATAGCAAGTTTATAGAGTTGCACATATTACATGTTTAGTGTTTAAAATTTTTAGAAATAGCAAAAATTAATTTATTAAACTAAATAAATATCATTTGGATCAAGATTAAAAATTTAAAATTTTAAAAAATATAAACAGTGTCATCTCTCTCGAGATATTGTCCTATTCGAGTGCCCACCCATTTTGTCATCCGAAGGGGTACCTAACCAATGACCTACCATTTATGGGGTCTAGACCTCTTCGCAGCAAAAGCATCGATTGGTTAACCAGAAGTGTAAAGTTTGATGGCGGTTTGTACTGAATATCAATGTGCCATCCTTGGATTTAAGACCTCAAAATAGCTTATACAAGCATCATGCTTCCCATACTGAGTAAGATTTATTTAATAATGTTGCATACGAATAGGTTTTGGAGTACTAGTCCTTTTCTTCATGAAAACCATCCCCACTCAACAATCAACAAACCAAAGCATGGAAAGATAATAGAGATATTCAAGCAGTTTTCTTCATGCTTGGAAAGGTTAAAATGGGTTACTATGCAGATCGCATTTCTGAAAACTTTTCTCGAAGAGGAGCCAATGTTAAAAGAGGCGGGTGCTGTGTTGCATGATGAGTGATGGGCGAATAAGGTAGGTAAGATGGACTTGGTATTCGTCACATCTTTTGCCACACACAAAGCTCTTTAGAATCTTCAAGATACCTTGTTTTTTTTAATGCTTTTCCAATAGAAAGGACAGAACATTGTGCACTTCAAAAGATTCGTATCACGTGTTCATTGTCAGCCGGTATCTCCATTTCTTCCACTCCTACTCCTTTGAAACATTGCCTGGAAAACGACTGAAATTTCATAAATATATGGTCTGGGATCCAACAGCCTAACAGGGGGCCCATCCCATCTGTCGTTTTCGACCATATATGCTTACTTCAATATTCATTTTGACTCATTTTAGTGTTTTCGGCTCGGTTTTAGGCTTCAAACAATTGATATCAAAATTTTGATATTAGAGTTGTGTGACTTAAATCATTGTTAAAGAAAATTTAAAGGCAAAATAAGAGGATGCAGCACAAGTAGAATTCGTATAGAACTACACTTCTTCTATATGATATTGATTAGAATAAGATTTTTCAACATTTAAATAGATGTAGTCAATACTCCTCTTATATCATCTAGTTTTCAACATTAGTGAATTTCTTCTCCTGATTTTTTCCCGAAAGGGTTTCCACATAAAATCTGTGTGTTTTATTTTTCTTTTCTTATTACTTTGCGATCGTTCTACATTACCATTATCGGCATCTATTTTAACATTTGACAATACAAACCTTAGCTTTGTTTTCTCAATCATCTCATTAATGACATTTTAAGATAAGGGCCAAATCAATCACAAACTTTACAACCAAGTCTTGACAAACCTTTCTAAAAGATTCTATTATCAATTCTATAAAAACCAATAATGCGACCTTGTGTTAGACAAGGTTGAACGATCTTTTAAGTTCAAATTTTATTTTATTTCAATTTGTGAATTTAAATTGAATTAATTATTAAATTTAGAGTTTATAATGATTTATTTTAATCAAAACGATTCATATAATACCAACTTAAAATTATTAAAAACTACGCTTGGAATGAATTTGGACAAGCTGTTGTCCAGATGCATTTGAACAAGCTATTGTCCAAATGCATTTGAACCTAGACAAATAGTTGTCCAGGTTCATTCTAAGCAGGGTTTATTATAATTTTTTATTTTCAATAAAAATAATATATCTTTATAATTTCTTATAATTCTTAATATTTTTAAATAATTTTATATTTTTTTATATTTTTTCTGCTTAATTAAAATTTTTAAAATTTTCACTTTTTTTATTAATAAACCTTAAAACAAAGTATGAATGGAAGATGATGAACCAATACTGAAAAACATTTGTTTAAGTAATGAAAATTTTGGATTAACTTTTATCAAAGATTTTGTATGTTAAACCTCACATAGATTAGCAGTTATTTAAATGGTATTTATATTTATATTAAAATTTTATTTTTTGATATTGTTAATATAGTGTACAACAAGGGAGGAGGACTAGGTGGGTCAAAGAGGAGATAAGGGCGATGCTATGGAGGCCGATTCACCTAAGGAGGCCGAGAGTTGGAACTAGGATAAGAGGAAAGGCTGAGAGGGAAATTGCTTAGAATGACTTTATGGTATTGAAAATTGATCCCTTTTTCATCATTGATTACGATATTTATATGAGAGGTCCCCTTGTCCATTAGTGTGACGTGGTTGATTTCTGTGAAAAAGATTATCCTTATCCAATGCATGAAAGATGTTGTTGCACCCTTCGCTCGATTTTCGGGTTTGAACTACATGATACCACATTTGTTGTGTAACACTCCTTACTCGAGTTCCACATCGGAATGGAGCCCGAGGTATAACCTAAACCAACGCCACTTAAACACCACTTAGGCTCAATGTGACTACTCTCCTACATTACTCTGTAGCCTTATTCTAGACTTACTAGGCTATTTTTGTACCCGAGAAGGTTCTCGAGACCATATCGGAACTTTTTCGATTCCTAAAAATTTTCTCTTTTCTATACAGGGATCACACGCCCGTGTATCATGTAACACGCCCGTGGCTTTACACCCACACCCATGTCCTCAGCCCGTGCCTAAAACTCCAACATTTTGTTTTAACACCACGGTTAGGACATACGCCTATGTGAAATGGGACACGCCTGTGTACCCTCACAACATGCCCGTGTCTTCAAACCATGGCAGGTTACTGACTATATTCACACGGCCTTGACACGTCCGTGTGGATAACCCGTGGTCTACCCTAATTTAAAATGCTAACATGCAGGGGACACACGGCCAAGTCGCACGCCTGTGGGCTGACCGTGTGTCACACATGGTCTAGACACACGTCCGTGTGCCTATCCATGTGGACAGAACAAGGCTAATTACCCAACTTCTAGCACCCCTATGTCTTACACTACATGAGTCCATTCGACATACTAACAAATATCTCATAATTCAACATGTACTCTCATTTATAACCTTGGAATTTCATAAACGATAAAGTATGCCATCAATCTTGGCAATTTACAAAATAAATATCTTAGCAAGAGCCAATACACCTTTGGCCAAAATAACAAAATAATCTATCTAGTCTAGCCCCTATACATGCCATACACAAAATCACTAAGTCTAAGTGAGTAGATAGTGTGGGCGGTCTCCTGATTATCGGCGTATCCCAGCTCGACTATTAAGCTTTATAAAACAAAGGAAAGAAAAGGGGAGTAAGCTTTAAGCTTAGTAAGTTTACATGGAAACAATAAAGCACTTTAACATGTATTCAACAATTTTCTTGGCTTTAAAATAAAAAACTAATCAAGAGACAATTTATATTTATGATCATGCTTACTCATTTCCTCCATTCACACATTCCAACCATATCACTGGCATAACACATACATTCATTCTCAAGTTTCCCTGCACTTAACATCACAAGATTACAATATACAACACGTCACAATCTCTTAATCAATTACTTAGAGTCAATTTACTTGATAATTCCGCACCTATCCCACCATTAATTTTTTTTTATTAGGGTGGTAACGCACTTAGCCCATCAAAAGAATTAGTTACGGTGGTATCGCACATAGCCCACCAAATAATAAGTAAATGATGGTTTCGCACAAAGCCCATCGTAATTGAGCAATAAGATGGTAACGCACTTAGCCCACCAAAGATAAATAAACGATGGTATCGCACAAAGCCCATCGTAATTAAACGATGAGATGGTATCACACCTAGCCCACCATTAAGCGTTGTTTTTACATATTTATACGGCTATTTCTTCATTCGTACAAATATCATTCAATGGCTACCACATTCAATCCATTTGAATCACATATGATCTCAATCAAGTCATAATTCAATTAACAGCACAATGCATATAAGTAAATTGTATTGTTTACATGTAAACTTACCTCGATGCAAAACGTGTTAACTAGCAATCTACTCGGTCACCTTGCCTTTCCCACGGTCAAGGTTGATTCCTCGGTCTTCTTGATCTATGACAATAAAATTTATTCGTTTAGATCATTCTAGGATCACAATACATCAAATTCTATCCTTGGGCAAAAATGACCATTTTACTCTTATACATTGGCAAAATTACAGTTTTGCCCCTAGGCTCGTAATTTATTTTTCAACACATTTTCTCGATAAACAAGCATAGATGAACATTTATTTCTCTTACAACTACTCACCATTCCAACTATTTCATGCATTTATGACATAATTTAAATCTTTGCATTCAAGTCCTATTTAGGTGTTGTCATGAAAACACCTTTCACAAAAGTTGTTTCACAACTCCCCAACATTCATTTTCTTACATAAAAACTCAACTAACTACATAAAAACTCTTATGGCAAGTCCCTAGACTTTCAACAATATCACAAATTAGTCCCCTCATTAGCTAGCTTAAGCTTTGGGGGTTCTAAAAGTACAAAAATTATCAATTAACACCACCAAAAATCACTTACTTGGGTGAGGACAAGTTGCTAACATTTGTTTTGAGTGTAAAAATTGGTGGAAGAAGAAAAGAAGAGAAAAAGATGATAGCCTTCCCTTATTTTATCATATCTTAGTTAACTAGTCAATAACTTTCACCAATTTGACTAAAAATTAATGCTCTTGTCTCCCCTAGCTTCCTATGGTCGGCCATCACTAGATAAATGGCCCAATTGCACTTTAAAATCATCCATTTTACATTCCATAGCTATTAGGTACCCTTACCTTATAAAATAGAACTTTCGCATCTCATGCGATTTAGTTCTTTTTCTCAATTAAACATGCTATTGCTAAAATTATAGTACCAAAATTTCCATATAGTCATATATTAATACCATAACACATAAAATAATACTAAAATAATTTTCCTCAACCTCGGATTAGTGGTCCCGAGACCACTATTCCGACTAGCCCCAAAATCAGATTGTTACATGTTGCCGGTGCAACAAACGTGGAATAAATAGTAAACAAACCATTTTAACATACAATCACTTCATAAACATAATCACAACATGATATACAAACTTTTTCGAGTATCAATTGAGCTTACGAAAGCTTTTTCATGATCCGACATGAAATAGGACTAAATTGCAAAGTTTTAAAAATTTAGGATTGACGTCGTGACGTCACCTCCTCCACATTGTGAAGTCGCCAAACAGTTTGTCACGTCACGATGTCAGACCACTCGGCATTACGACTTCACATACTATCAGTTGAATTGTCGGGACGAGGGATCTGTTTTTTGTACAAATTAGGTAATTTGGTACCTATTTCATGTCAACCTTTAAAATTTACCATTTGGTGCATATTGCATAACTTTTTCCTACACAAAACATACCAAAACACATTCCAAACATTGTATATAACCATTTTCCAACCAATCAATCCAATATGCCTCAATTTGGCACCAAATCACATCAATTAAACTTATTATACAAATTCAACCTAATCAATCATACATTTATCCATTAAATACCATCATTTTACCATAAATTCTCATTCTCATTCAAATGTCATATATATAGCTTATCACATTACCAAAACACACACACACACACACACACACACACACACACACACACACACACACACACACACACACACACACACACACACACAGAGACACACACACACACACACACACACACACATGAATATTAGTCTTCCCCAAAATCAAACATTAGTTAAAGTTCAAACTAAAGCTACCATTCTCAAGTTAACAAAAGCATAATACCTATATACATGCCACATAACCAGACTTTAGAACGCTTGAAAGACTACCGAATCAATAATGGGATAGTCTGAGTTTCTCATGGATTTGTTCAACATTTCTGCAAATTGGCAATCTACAAAGAAAAGGAAAACAACGAGTAATCATTTCGAATGCTTATAAGTTCATAGGTATTTAAACGAGAAAGTTACCTTAACTTATAATTAAACATATCAACTAATTAACTTGGAAAAGTTTCCTAACATGACAATTCATAATAAAAAAGGTGAGCTTATTATGTAATCAATCATAATATAATATAAACATATACCAAATCAATTCATTTCAATATCATGATCATACTTCATATAACATATATATCCATATATATGTTAAGCTCATGCCATTTAATTTCACTTTTCATTTAACTATAATCACATAACCCGATGGACTTTAATAAATGAACTCGAATACACAAGTATATCCAATGTAATGACTGCTCGTTCGAGCTGAATACATATTCGTGTCAAGTTATCCGTTTGAGCTAAACCTTTAATGACACAACAAATCACTTCGCCAAGTTAAAAATATACATGTCAGGTTACTTGTCTGGGCTAAACTTTTAAAATGACATTAGATCACTTATCTAAGCTAAACCTGTGTCAAAAACATTTTTGAGTTCTCAAAAAAATGTTGGATCTCAGTATTCATTAGTAATCCATCCGTATCCATGTGTACAAGACCTTTGCTAAGTTCATCAGGGAAATTTCATCATATAAGTTCATATACATTTTCTAATAGGCCCATTTTGCCTGGCCCGTTAGAAACCTGTCAGAAAAAAAAAAACAAAAAATAATAATGTCCAATTTACAAGTCCATTTACGAAACTAAAACCCAACCCGTTACAGAAGCCCAATTACAAGCTAACAGACTACCCAGACCCAATCCTAAGCTAACCCAAACCTATGCGGCCCAAAAAGCCCAAAACCTAAACAGCTTCAGAAGACCTAGGGTTTCTGGAAAACCCTCGCGTCGCAAGCACCCAAAACAAGCCTTCGATCACGCCGCAATCTGTACGGACAACGCTCCATCGCCAGATTCTTCTCTAGTGACCTCCAAAAAAAGAAAAGGAAAAACAATAAACATGGCAAGAAACAAGATAAAATCTTTGTATTCCTTTTTTATTTTTCTTTTCCTGGGGCTATAAAAGCCTTACGATAATCTGTAAAACAGATACGAATACACACAAGATATACAGAAATATACAAAAACAAAATAGAGAAAACCTAAATACAGAGGTGATTTCTGAATATCTATTTTCGTTTTTCTTTTATTATTCTCCTTCGATTCATGCATTTTTTTTACAAAAATTCTACTAAAATAAAAAAGGCACAAGTATACCTTTCGATTCGCACGGAAGAAGTGAAGTTTTTGACCTCCGACCGTCGTATCTGGTGGAGTCGACGGTGGCGCGTGAGGCAGTGACCCTTAGATCCGGTGACCGGAACCCAATCGGATGACGAGAGGATTTGAGAGAATTTTTTGAATTTTTTTTAGAATAAGGTTGAAATGAACTTTTTGGTGTTAAAGTTGACTTATACAGCAGTACTAAAATGACGCCGTTTTTGCTTAAGCTAATAAGCATAAAACGACATCGTTCAGGGCAAGGATCCGCATGTTGACTCGAACCCGGGGAGGATCTGCGCATTTTTATAAAAGGGTCTAATTGCCTCTTTGGTCCCCTCCACATTATTTCAATTTTATAATTACGTCCAGTTACATTTTATCTTTATTTATAATTAGGCCCAGAATTATTTCTTATGTTTCAATTTGGTCCCTCGGGCTATTTAAGGGCGGATATTAGAACGGCGCCGTTTAAGAGATAGGGCATAATTGCCCAATAAGTCCTTATATTTTGGCACGTATTTTAATATCATCCTTTTTTTTTATAATTTTGCTCCTGATTTTTATTTATTTTCTGATTTGATCCTTGTTCATTTAATTCTTTTTATTTTACTCTTATTTTTTATTTCAAGTATTATAATGTATCAAATTATTATCTATTATTTTATTTTAAAAACATGTACATTAGTTATTATATTATACATTATAAATTTTGTGTATTATATGGTATTATATTTTATTATATATATAACTTTTAAATTATTTTATCCTAAATATTGTATATGATTTTGTATAATATTGTTTATATTGTTTATTCTTAAATATATAGTTTTTATAAATATGTTTTTTTAATTAAAGTTATAAATCATTTAGTTATTTCAAAATGTATTTTATTTTCTCAAGAACATATATACTATTTTTCTTAGATTTTGCCATATCATTTTTATAATTTTTTTATGTTTATTTATTATTTGATATATGTCTCCCATTTTACGTTGATTTATTTTGCATTTAGTCTTGCACGTAAAGTTCATATTTATTTAGGAGTTTTTTTTTTTTTTCGTTATTTATTGCTTTATATCTTATGTTTATTTATATTTGTTTGTCCATGCTCTTTTATTTATTATTTATTTTATGATTACTTTAGTATAGTTTTTTTTATTTCTCTTTGTCTTATATCATTCTTTCGTTAATTGTCTATGTTAATGTTATTTGTTAATATGATTCGTAATTATGGAGAATTGCTATTTGAAATCGATATTTTGTAATATATATGCCACATCTTACTCCAAAACCATTTAAAAAAAAACACCTTTTGAATTGACGCATTTTATTCAAATATTTTTAAATACGATGATACATAATGTTTGGGGGCTTCGAGAAAAATTGGGCCCTAACTCATTAGGTTTCAATTTTTCCCATTGAACTTAAAATATTAAGTATTCATTTTCTTTCGAAATTGAAATTTATAAACCTCAAATCAAAACTTATTCTCGGGAATTTAAAACGTTGTATCCTAACTTATTGGATATGATGTTTTGTGTCTCTAGGTAGGAATTTTCTACAAATAAAGGCGAGCCTAGTTCCGAAGTCATGGGATGTTACATCCTAACTTATTGGGTATAGCATTTTATTTCTTTGAGATAGGTAAGTCTTGGCTTTCTTTCAAATAAAAGGATCGTATTTTAAATTTTTCAAAATTTCGACATTAGGACATGAGATTATTAATTAGGTGCCAAATTTTGGGCGTTACGAGGGTGCTAACCCTTCCTCGACGTAACCGACTCCCGAACCCCTTTTTTTGAATTTTGTGGACCAAAATCAATGTTTTGAAACAAAATGTTTTATAAGGTGATCCAATCACACCTAAGTAAAAAGGGATTGGTGGCGACTCCCGTTTTTGTTTTTTTAAGTTGACCCCATTTTTATAAAAACTAAAAAAAATGGTTTCGACACATTTCTTCACAATTTAGTCTAGATCTCGCCTTTTGTCCCAAATTGAAAACAATCCAAATTTCAAATAAACATACATATATTCATAATTTTAAATACAAAACAATTTAAATTCAAACATGTAACAGCCTGATTTTGGGGCTAGTCAGAATTGTTGTTTTGGAACTGCTAATCCGAGGTCGGAGAAATTATTTTTAATATTATTTTATGGGTTATAGCATGATAATATGAGTGTATGAAAATTTTGGTGTATTAATTTTAGTGATTGCATGCTTAATTTTGAAAAATGACTAAATCGTATAAAGAGCGGAAGTTTTGGTTTACAGGCTAAACGTGTCAAATAGCTATTGAATATTAAATTTGAGGTCCTTAATGTGCAAGTAGGCCTTATTTAGGGTGATGGCCGGCCATAGGGACAAAGAAATGACTTGGTCAATGGTTAGGTGTAGTATTAGGTGAATTAATTGAGTAATAAAATAAAATAAAGAAAAGCTATCATCTTTCCATCTTCTTCTTCTTCCACCGAAAATATCAACAAGAATAGGGGTTTGGAGACTTGAAATTTTCAGCAACTTACGCTCCTTGCAAGTAAGTGATTTTGGTGATGATTCTTGATGATTTTTGTACTTTTGGGACCCTTGTAGCATAATCTAGCTAATGAGGGGACTATTTTGAAAAATGGTTGAGAGTCTAGGGTTTTGCCATGTGAAAATTTATGTGTTTGCCAAAATTTTATGGAAGAAAATGAATCTTAGTGGTTTAATGAACAACTTTTGTGAAAGGATTTTGCTTGAATACTCCTAATAGGACTATTTTGTAAAAGTTATAAAAATGGATAGTAAATGTGTGAAATAATTGAAATTATGAGTTGCTATAAGAGAGAATATGAATCGGCTAGGTTTGGATGTGTGATAAATGAACATATTTCATTTTAGAGCCTAGGGGAAAAATCATAATTTTGTGAAAGTCTAGGGGCAAAACTGTAATTTTGCCAAAATAAGAATTGTTGGAGTGATTTGATTAATGTGATTATTTAATAAACTAAATATGTCATATAGATCAAGAAGAACGTGGAATCAACCTTGACCGAGGAAAAGGCAAGGTTTCGGACTAAACTCTAAATCAACATATTTTGTATCGAGGTGAGTTTATATGTAAATAATACATCCTTTTTACTTATGTTATTACATATTAATACATTGTGTGAGATGTGAATGAATATTTTTGATATCTATTAAAATGATAGAAAGTGAAGAAATTCTCGGATGAACCTTCGGAATAGGAATAAAGGTACGGATAAGCATCCGTGAATAAGTGATTGTTGGTGGGCTGTGTACGATACCACCATATATATTTTTATTGGTGGGCTGTGTGCGATACCACCGTGGATATGTTATTATTGGTGGGCTCTGTGCGATACCACCGAGTTATTTATTAATTGTGGGCTGTGTGCGAAACCATCATGTATCCAGTATTATTTCGAAGTGTTCATCGAGAAACTTTGACTAAGTGAAATTACGTGTGGCTATGTGGTGATAAGTGCAGCGTATAAGTGCATGTAAATGTGAACAATGTTTATGACATGTATTTGGAATGTGGTAAGATTTGAATGAGTAAGTATAACTACAAAGATCTGAACTGTTTTTGATTGATAAGTATGTGGTATGATGTTAATTGTTTGCATATAGACTTACTAAGCTTAAAGCTTACTCCCTTCTCTTTTTCCCTTGTTTTATAGTGTCAAGAAGCTAGTCGAGATATGAAGACCGTCGGAGGATCACCCACATTATCCTTACATTTTGGTATAATGAGATTTACTTTGAATTATGGCATGTATAGGGACTTGATCCTTTTGGTTATATGTCATATTGGTTTAGCCAAATTTGTTGGCTTAGGATGATATTTGATTCTTTTGGTAAAAGGCCATAGTTGATGGCTATTTCTTATTAATATATGGAAATGATGATATTTATCATGAATGTGCAAATTGTATGGTTGAGCAATTGACATATCCTTATGCATGAATGAATAGGTTGCTTGATGTGGTCTTTGTTGGTGTATGTATGGGTAGAAAAAAGGCTTGGTAAATAACTTTGTTATTATCCACATGGGTAGACAGACGGTCGTGTATCTGGGCCGTGTGTGACACACGGTCTGCCCCATTGGCGTGTAGTTCAGCCGTGTGTCCCCTTGCATCCTAGGTTGGCAAAATAAAATGCCTAGTAGTAACCACACGGGCTGAGGCATGACCTTGTGTCTCAACTGTGTGGAAGACACGGCCATAGGACATGGGCATGTGCCCAGGCCGTGCGAAGTCTGCACTTGAATTTAGGAATTTAATTTGCCACATGGTCTAAGGACACGGGTATGTGCCTTGGCTGTGTGACCATATTGGGTTAAGGACGTCAGAAACAGAATGTCAAGGTTTTACGGGCCAGGACACGGGCGTGTCATGGTCGTATGGGGGACATGGGTGTGTATCAGGCCGTGTGAAAACCCTTGTAGGCTCAAATTGAGAAATAAATTCACACGGGTGTGGGACATGGGTGTGTCCCCATACACTTAGGCCGTGTGAATTACACGATCTCTCGACATGACCATGTTACTAAGTTACACGGGCGTGTGCCCCTATTTTTAGTGATATTTTCCAAAGCTTTCCAAAGAACTCAATTTGATCCCGAAACATTTCTAAGATGTGTTTTGGGCCTTATAGGCCCATATTATGGGTGATTAGAGGAAGTTTGAAAAGTTTTAAATTTTGAAAGGATTTTATGACCCGGTAATGCATGTTAGTATGTGTTCTGAGTTAGATAACATCCCGTACCCTATTTAGGCGCTAAACACGGTAAGGGGTGTTAGAAAACACATCATATGAACTTACTTGGAAAAAAAAAACAAGCAATCGTATTATTTAAGGACTAATCCATAAATTTACCTTTTCCTCGATTATCCTCGGTTTGGTTCCATTCTTGATCTATACAATAATTCAATTCAATTCATCAATCTGAACCACTTTATAACATCCTATCATATCTATGTATCAGTTCAATTCCATCTTTCAAATGCCCCTAAAATTTTGTATTTTATTCAATTTAGTCCCTAAAATTGAAATTGTAATATCTTTCAAATTTAAGCTTTGATTTCGAAATCGATCTCAGTTACATCTTTTTAAGGACCTCTACTATCTATAATTAAAGAAAATTTACATCAATTTCAAAGTTTATACAATTTAGTGATGGAGAAATCTCGGTTAAAAAATTGACCTAATTTGTTATATTTATAAAATAAACCTTAGCCGAATTTGTACTTGTGTTTTTGGATAAGCATATCCTTTTATGGTGTGGGCTTGATCCAATTAAATCAAAACACAGAACTAGAAAAAATTTTCCTTTTAGGGTGAAAACATAAATTCTCTCTTCTTTAATAGAAACGGGTAAATTATTATTCTGAAAAATATGTTTATAAATTGAGAATAGATTCTCTCTATTTTTTGACAAAATAACAATCTTTTAAAAGTTGTGTTAATAGCTTTATTTGTGCCATCTATTTATAGGAACATAAGGTAGAACCTTTGTTGAGTTGTAGTGGTTTATTTCAAGTAGGAAAAAAACATCCTAATCAGAGTAGGGGAGGGATGGACATTTTTACCTAGTATTCCTACTAGGGTTGTTGCCACTTTCATGTCCACGAGGGGTTTTTGGGCTCTTTTATATTGGGTCCAGTTACGAGTACTTCTTAGGCCCTTTTTGACTTAATACTCTGTAATGTGTTCCAAATCGATTCAGTTTTTCTATTTATTAAAATAAAATTTAATATTTATATATAAAAATAATTTTCTCATCCCTATTTTACCCCAGCAAAATTTTGACGATTTTACCCTTGGTAAAATTTTAACGATTTTGCCCTGGTAAAATTTCTAGAAAAATATGCTAAGTATGTCACAACTCAATATGTTCACTATGACCGATTGATTTATTTTCATTTCTAGGCTTCAAAACAGTCCAAAAATATAAACTCAGTCTTGTATCATTTTTTAAGTAATCCTATATAGGATTGTAAGTTTCCATTTCCATTTTCATTTTATTTTTGGAAACTTACATTCATTTCCAAATGATTCCATTTCTTCATTTTGGAGGAAACCATAATCATTCTTGAATGTTTCCCATTTCTCTTTTTCTATTCATCCAATTCATTTCTATTCAAACACACAATTCATTTATGGTTTCAACAAGCTAGTGGAGGGATTGATTGGACATATGTAGTTGAGGCTCAAATGATTTATAATTAAGTTTTGCCTTTTCGCCTATTAATTATAAACTCATTTAGTTATGAAGTCATTCCACTATAGTATTGTGACTAAGCTCTCCCCAACGACATATCATTACGAAAACAACTACTCAATGCTCGCCCAATGCCTTTGTTATAAGTGTGTTACTCTCATAGGATATCCTTGATCTATTTGGGATAATATCTGTTCTCCCAATATGATCCTATTTTATCTCATGGTAACTATTACTTCTTCCATCATGAAAAGTCAATCATTATCAAATAGTGATCAAGTCATCCATCACAAAGAAGGACAACCCATGGCCAGATTTACTTTTCATCAACCATGTAATGCTAATGAGAGGATATCTTTTACCCATGTTTTGGGCTATGAATTCCACTATTGTGAATGGACCTACATACTACAAAAGTTATACAACCAACACACTAGCTTTCAGTTCCTTATCTATTTGAACTCGGGTTTTTTCTTACATCAAAATGTACGAGTCACACATACATAGTCCGCCACACTATGAATGTCACAAGTGAATAAATCCATAAAGGAATTCAGGATCTAGTTTTCTTCGGTCATGTCTGATGTACTGTCATTCCAGTTAGTCATATCTATGTCTCAATTGTAACAGCCCGATTTGGGGCCTAGTCGGAATAGTGGTTGCGAGACCACAAATTCAAAGTAGAAATATGTGTTTTATGATTTTTAAGAGGCTTATGTGGTGTTTGCATGTTTATGTGAAAATTTCATGAAGAAATTTTATTAATTAGTTATCAAATTGTCCATTAGGACTAAATTGCAAAGAGTAGAAAATATGAGATTCTAGAAGATTTAAGTATGAAATAGAATTATAAAAATTACTAGAGGTCCTTATTTAGAAATTAGACCATTAAATGTCAAGATGGACAAAAATGGACATGAGAAGGAAAAATCTTAAGGAAGGGGCCTTAAGGGCATTTTAGTCATTTGGTTAATTAATGAATTAAAAGGGAAAAAGAAATAAAAAATGAGTGTCCATCTTCTTCACCATAGCCAAATTTTACAAGCCCTCCACAGTTAGGGTTTCTTCAACTTTCAAGCTTGATTGTAAGTACCTCTTAGCCCGAGTTTTAATGTTCTTCGTATTTTTGAAATCCCCGTAGCTCGATTTAGCTATTTCTAGCTATATTTTGAGCTAGGGTTCATGTTAAAAAATTTACCCATGTATGACATGCATGTATTTTAATGATTTATGAAAGAATATGAAAGTTTGATGTATGTTAAACATATTTTTCTAAGTGATTCTCATAAAAAAATGCATAAAAAGGACCAAATTACAAAAGTTATGAAAATGGTCATACATGAGTGAAATAGTGGAAATTAGGGGCTATTGTAGTTAAGAAAATGATTCGGCTAGGCTTGAAATACAAGAAAGTTGAATGAAAATTATTTTACGAGCTTAAGGGCAAAAGTGTAATTATGAGAAAGTTTAGGAGAAAAATCTTAATTTTGCCAAAGTGTGATTCATGAGTCAATTTAGCCAATTTGAGTATTAAACAAGTGAAATTGTTATTATAGATCAAGAAACACGAAGCCTGGACCAAAACCAAGGCAAGGATAAAGTGTTGGACTAAATTGAACATCTACACACATTTTGAGTACCGAGGTAAGTTTGTATGAAATTAAGGTTACATATGTTATTATGTTTAAATTGCTTATTATTTGAGAAATGCATATCATTTCCATGAAATTTTATTGATGATGTCTTAATGAGAAAAATGATGAGATCATGCTAAGTGAAGTATCGGTTGAAATTTCGGAATAACGATGATACCTATGTCACGACATGAGATAAAGACGGCCCCGTATAAGACCATGTCTGGGACATGGCATCGGCACCGAATGTAGATCTCGTGTATGACCATGTTTGGGACATGACTTCGGCACCAAAGGAAGATCTCGTATAAGACCATGTCTGGGACATGGCATCGACATCTATGTACGATCTCGTGTAAGACCATATCTGGGATATGGCATCGATATCAAGAGGTGATCCCATATAAGACCATATCTGAGATATGACATCGGCATCAAGAGGTAATCCCATATAAGACCATATCTGGGATATGGCATTGGCATCATGATACATGTATGATGAGATTGAGTATCCTCTGATATTCCGGGTAGTTCAATAGGCAAAAGAGCTAAGTATGTAAAGTTGATATAGAGCTAAGTTATACAAGGATAATAATGAGTTCCAATTATGTTAAGGATGATGATGATTTAAGTTTACGTTCAAGTTAGCATAAGTGCTACATTATGTGACTAAGTGATACAGGTACCATGAGTAAAATACAAGTCACGAAACCGTAATGTGATGTATGATGGTAAGAATGAGTATGAGTAAGTATGCCTAAGCACGTGAGAACTTGTGTTGCTATTGTTCTATGAGATGAATGGATTTTACCAAGAGAACTTATGCTGTTATACTAATTCATGCAAACTTACTAAGCTATATGCTTACACCTCTCTTTTCCCTCTTCCTTATAGTATCGCCAAGTTAGCTTGGGGATCGTAGAATGTCGGAGCTCGGATCACACTATCAATCATTCTTTTGGTATTGTAAAGTTGATTTGTTTTGAGTATGGCATGTATAGAAACTTGGTCATCTTGTGTTATGTCATATTTGAAAGCCAAAGTGTTGGTTACTAATGCCATACACTCATTTTGTAAATGGCAATTAGGAATTGGCCGATATTTGTCAAGTTTCATGTTTTAATGGTGATGAGTTTTATGAAGTGAAAGTTCATGAAAATGATAGAGTAAATTGTGATGTGTATGAATGATGATTAGTGGTTCTTTATAGTGAATTATTGCTATGTTATGTGTTGCTTGTATTGGTATATGTGTGTTGATGTTTCAGGGTGGCAATTGGCTTGGACAATAACCTTATAATTGTCCACAAGGGTAGACACACAGGTGTGTGTCTAGGCTGTGTGTGACACATGGTCAGCCCCATGGGTGTGTTGATAGGCCGTGTGTCCCCTATATCAAATTGCGAGAATTTGATTCATCACACGGGCCAGCACACGGGCTGATTCATCACACGGGCCAGCACACGGGCGTGTGCCTAGGCCGTGTGCCCTGAAGAGATTGTTGACGTCATAAACAGAATACCCAGGTTTTCATACACGGGTGAGGACACGGGCGTGTCTAGGCCGTGTGAGGGACACGGACCATTGACACGGGTGTGTGTCCGGCCTTGTGAAAACCCCTGTAGGTTCGAAATGAAAAATAAATTCTACACGGGCTAGGGACATGGGCGTGTGTGACCACACGGCTTGCCCACACGGGCATGTCCCATTTCACACGAGCGTGTGGCCCTGTTTAGGTAAAAATTTTCTAAGTGCGTAAAAGTTTCCGGTTAAATTCTGAAACTCTCCGTATGCATGTTTAGGGCCTCATAGGCCCATAATAAGGATGATATGAATGTAAATGAGATGTTTTAAGTTGAAAAGAAATTTTATAGCCCAAAGTTGTATATTCAAGCAAGTTAAGTCCGGTAATGCCTCATACCCGATTCCGGAGTTGAATACGAGTAAGGGGTGTTACATTTAGTGGTACCAGAGCTATGGTTTAGTCGATTTTTGGGCTAACATAGTGTATACATGAGTCTAGCTATACATTCCATACATATGAGTATTTATGTAATGATAGTGTGACGACTCCTGGCGATTTAAATTGTGTTTTCATATAGTAAATGAATCCCGATAGAGCTGTGGTGGATGATGTAGAAAGTAACGCGCTGGCTCCCGCTGAAGGGACGGTGCCAAATAAAAATGAGAATAGACTTACGATCGTGAGTCAGAGAGGAGGAGAAGAGGCTAGGGAAGCCTTTCTCCACATGATGAATGCATGGTATACGAAGTTCGTTAGTACGAACCCGAATGCACAACCCCCTCCACCCCCACCTATTCCTCAGCCTACCCCAGTAGCTCCTCAAGTGGTAGAAGTGATAAGAAGAGAAAAGCATCTGGTTGATAGAATCCGGAAGTAAGGAGCCGAAGAATTCAAGGCTAGTAAAGATGATGACTTGAAAAGAGTAGAATTCTAGCTTGAAAATACCATCAGAATTCTAGCTAGTCCATGTACCAGTTTGCAAAATTATTCAAGTTTCTAAAAGTTTTCATTGATGAATGCTTG
Source organism: Gossypium bickii (assembly GCA_025503065.1). Taxonomy (NCBI): domain Eukaryota; kingdom Viridiplantae; phylum Streptophyta; class Magnoliopsida; order Malvales; family Malvaceae; genus Gossypium; species Gossypium bickii. Next base: position 60,881,345 of record CP106710.1, on the reverse strand, counting down.
AATAAATTATTTGATTTTAAGCTTAAAAGTGAAAACGTATTAGTTTGTATAGTTTAATTGCTAGTTTCTTTAACCTGGGGACTAAATGTTGGATCTGGTGCCCTAAGTGTTGTATTTTCATCAATATACACGTAATTTTTCTGAACAGATTGGTTAATAAAACAAATCCAGTGATTACATTAATATGCACTTTATAATTGTCCTCACATGGTTTTTGCAAGCAAAGCAAAACGGAAACAAATGTTACTCATTGAATGTCTAATGTTTAATTAATACTATGCGGTATTATATGGTTGGATCGTGGTACAAAAAGACAACTTGTATTAGTAGACGAACCTAAAGCTCCTTTTAATTTATCAAATAAGTCATCAATACAGGGTAACATATACTTATTCTTTATGGTCACTTTGTCCAACTGTTTGTAATCAAGATATATCTCATAGTTCCCATCTTTGTTTCTCACAAACAAAACCGGAGCACTCCAAGGTGATACACTAGTTCAAATGAATCCCCGATATAATAATTCTTACAACTACATCTTCTATTCATTCAATTCTATTGGTGTCATTCTATAAGTTGTAATAGAAATCGGAGCATTTCTTGGTGCTACTTCAATAACAAATTCAACTTCTCTTTCTAGTAGTAAACCAGACAAATCTTCAGGGAACACATCAATTAATTTGTTAACTATTAGTATTTGCTCTATCTTCAATTCTGGTACTATGGTATCTAAAATGTAAGCTAGATACGCTTCACAACCTTTTCTAATAAGATCTCAGACTGACATTGATGAAATAATACTGGTCAAATAATCAGATCTATCAGCCTCAACATCAATCGATTCACCATTTTGACATCTCAACAATATTCTTTTTTGTCTACAATTGACAATAGCATCATGCAAAGTGAACCAATCCATGCCAAGGATAATGTCAAACTCATCAAGTTGTAATAACATCAGGTTGACAAGAAATTCATGGCCCTGAATTCTCAGTGGACAACTTTTACATATTTTATTAAGAATCACACACTGACCTAATGAGTTCATTACTTTAACATCATATTCAATCAATTCCACTGACATATTTCTTTTGATTACTAGTGCAGTGCATACGTATGAATGTGCTGATCCAGGATCAATCAAAGCATGTACACTAACATTGAAAAGAGAAAATGTACTAGCAATCACGTTAGGAGTTGTAGCCTCCTCTCTGGCTCGTATGGCATAAACTTTGGTTGGTGCATGAGCTTCAGATATCACAGTTGTATCCTTGGTTCCAATGGGCTAGCTCCAACATTACTACTTGATCCCAACTTTCTACCCCTCTGTGGAGTTGTCATAAGTTTTGTAACTTGTTTTGAACTAGTCTCAATTTTGTTCGGACAATCTTTTAGGAAATGGTCAAAACAACCACATCTAAAACAAGACCCTTTTCTCAATCTACATTCTCTAAAATGGTTATTTTTGGTAATGTTCACAAATAGGTTTATTTGTGTTACGAACACTATCAGTACTAGCCACTGACGTAGCCTAAGGTTTTGGATAACTCTACCTAGACATATCTCTTCTTGTATTTCCTATAAGAACAAATGATTGACTTATGAAATCTCTTGTTTGCTTAGACGGAGGAGTTGGGAAATATTTGGCCATACTATGTTTCCTGGTATCCCTACTTTATTACTTTGCATGTTTCTTTTCGTTTCACATTTCTTCCATTTTATGTGCCCGTTTAGACAGTACCACAAATTCTTTCAATTCTAATGCCCGAACAAACATTCAAAGGTCTTCATTCATACCCCACTTGAATCGAGTGCACATCTCAGCCTCAATAGGTACAGGTTCTCGGGCATACTTGTTGAGTTGGACAAATTGAAACTCGTATTTGGCTATAGTTATCGTTCATTGTTTCAGTGCTATAAATTCCCTATTTTTCTTCTTGAGGTATAACAGGCTAACATATTTCTTTTTGAATTTGGTTTGGAAGAAATCCCAATTTACCCAGTCTTTAGGAACAACAAATATTAACGTCGTCCACTATTAATACCATTTTTTTTAGCAACAATATGACACATAACAAACTATCTTTTGGAAAACACATCATTTCATCAAGCACTCTTAGAGTATTTTCCATCCAATATTCAGCTCTCACTAGATCATTTTCGTTTTTACCTTTGAACTCTACTACCTTACACTTTCTAATTTTATCGATCAAGGGTCGGTGAACATTTACCCTATTAGGGTTTTGAGGATGAGGAGGTGCCATAGGAGGTACGATTAAGGGTGGAGGTTGCATTTAGGGTTCCGAAGCTAAAGCGATAGCTCCCATAACTAGGTTGAACCATTGGTTAATCATTTGGAAGAAGGCGTCTCTAGTCTCGCTCTTAGGCCCTTGCGGAATGGGCAAACTCTGAGCAGCTCCTTGATCGAAAGTAGGAACGTTACTGTCTACTTCATCTAATATGACATGATTTGACTCGACCGACATGGTTTTTCTATATGAAAAAAGAGTCAAATCGAATTAGAAGGTATCACACTATCACAGGTTATTGTGGCATGTATTTTTGGACTCAACATGAGCTATATTACAGTCTTAGAATTGACTAAACTAGAACTTTGATACTCCTAAATGTACCACCCCTTGCCCAATTCGACTGCTGGGTCCGAACTACAGGATGCCACATCTATTTTCGAAGTAACTAACACTGAATAAACAAAAAATAAACCTTTTAAACATACAATCACTTCATAAACCAACCACATCATGGCATGCAAACTTTTTTAGAGCCTCAATCAAGCTTACGAAAACTCTGTTATTACCTGAGCATGAAATAGGACCAAATTCAAAGTTTCAAAAATTTAGGGCCGATGTCATGATGTCACCTTCTCCACGTCGTGACATCACCAATTAGTTTGTCATGTCATGATGTCAGGCCACTCGACATCGAGACATGACATACTGTCGGTTAGCGTTGTGATGAGGAAATGTGGTCATTGGGATGAGGGCTCTATTTTTGGTACAAATTAGGCCATTTGGATATGCATCCTTAGATGAATTTTCTAGTAGATGCCACTAGTTGCCAATTGCAAATAAAAAAATTTCATACTCTTCGTTGTTGATAATAGTGTCTACTTGTGATCCTCGAAAAGCACCGATCCATGATTGAAAAAACCTACATGCAAAAACAAAGGCATGTTAAGCACAAAGCTTAGTAATATAATATGAAAATTTATTATATACTTACCTTTTAAATGGTGATTCAAACTTTTAATTTGTAAAATATTTTAAAAACAATGCTCCTTACATCTAATCAACAATTCAGAAACTAGAAAAACTAATTAATTTCCAAAATGGCAATCATAACATTTTCCAGTTTCAAGAAATCATTTATACAACGACAAAAAACGGTTTGAGTTTAGCCCATTGTAAGCCTAGATAAATAACTAGGGGATATTAGAGACTAGTTGGCCAAAGCCACAAAAACAAAAACATTGAAATGTGTGTGTCTAAAGACCAGATTAGAATCACACCAAAGTGTCATTAACAAAAGTACCGAAGTACTAATAACATAAGTATCATAGTACTAGTAACAGAAGTTTCCTATTGGCATGCCAATTATATCCAAACCATTGAACTAAGCTACTAAGCCCTTGTGTCAAAATCTCTAGAATGTTAGTGTTAAAAATCTCCAAGTTTGAAACAATATCTGAGGCAATAAACACTATATCACAGAATAATGATTTCAATCATAGCGTTAAGCTACTAAAACAAGTTTAAAAAATATTAACTTCTATTCAAGAGACTTAAAAATCGTTTATAAATTTGTTTTCTTATCGTTAACTACACTTTCATATCATGGAGACATTAACATACCATAACTTATTAAAATTGATAATTATAAAAATTCAATTAGAAACAATCTTAATTTAATTTAAGTAAATTAATGGAGTTCCCAAATATCTCGCCGCACTAAATATTCAAAATTTGTTGGAGAAGTCTATATCCACCTCAATCCACTAGATTTTCTTTCTTTTGCTAGTATTTCCCCTTCCTTCTTCTATTTCTTCATCGTTAATAAAAATTTCATAGATACCAAAACATTAAATTCATCTTAATATGGCTTAACAATACCCAAAACTTGTAATTAGTATGCTTTCATGTATGAATGCAATGAAAATTACAAAATCCATACCTTAATTAGATCATTTTTTCCTTCTGACACACTTTCTCACATTAGGGTTCAATCCTTATGTAACACCCCTTACCCATGTTTGACGTCGGAACAGGGTACGAGGCGTTACCTAACTCAAACACATAATAACACACATTTCCGGGTTATGAAATTTGATTCAAATTTAAAACTTTTCAAACATTGCCTTAAAATCCATAATATGAGCCTACAAGGCCTAAAACACACTTTAGAAATGGTTCAGGACCAAACCGAGTTCTTTAGAAAAACTTTAGAAAATTTCACTAAAATAGGGGCACACGCCCGTGTGGAAAGGCGATGCACCTGTGTAACCTGATAACATGACCATGTTGAAGGACTGTGTAACTAACACAGCCTAAGCATATAGGGACACGCCCGTGTCCTTTGCGTGTATGGATTTATTTTTCAATTTGAATCTACAGGGGTTTTAACACGACCTGGCACACGCCCGTGTGCAAAAACCTTGACGTTCTATTTCTGACGTAAGCAACATCATATGGTCACACGACCAAGGCACACGCCTGTGTCCTTAGACTGTGTGGCGAATTAAATTCCTAAATTCAAGTGCAGACTTCGCACGGCCTGGGCATAAGCCCATGCCCTGCGGTAGTGTCTTCTACACGTTTGAGCCACATGGCTGTGCCTCAGCCCGTGTGGTAACTACTGGGTATTCTATTTTGCCAACTTAGGGTGCAAGGGGACACATGGCTGAATTACACGCCCATAGGGCAGACCGTGTGTCACACATGACCTAGACACACGCCTGTGTGTCTACCCGTGTGGATAGAATCAAGGCTATTTACCAAGCCCTTTTTGCCAACCTTACTTGCACCAACATAAGCCACATCAAGCAAACCAATTTGCATATACTTTATCAATTCAATCATGAAAAGCATCACCATCTGCACATATCAGTAAAAGGTATTAGCCATTAACTATGGCCTTATACAAAATGTATTCATCTTCAATACAAGCCAACACATTTGGCCAAAACAATATGACACTTGATAAAAGACTAAGTCCCTATACATGCCATACTCAACATGATAAATCTAACTATATCAAATGTTTAGGTTGATAGTGTGATCGAGCCTTTGACTTTTGTTGATCCCCGAGCTAGCTTGGCGGCATTATAAGAAAATCGAAAGAGAGGGAGTAAGCATAAAGATTAGTAAGTCGCATGTAAATAATTAGTAACAATTAATATGCATTATCATATTCATATCATCGTTTATACTTGCACCAAATTCTCGAATAATTAAAAGCATAACTTACTCATTTTCACCCTCACTAATCAAACAACATAATTCGAGCTTATTTCTCATGAATTCTCATGTAGATACTTGTATCACTTATAACAGAGTCATAACCTTTATCATTTTGACTCAAGCGCTAAATTAACTGTTGAACCAATTGGAATACCAAAGGATACTCGACAAGCCTCACACAAGAGGATAAATTGCCGATGTCATGTCCCAGACATGGTCTTACACTAGCTCACATATCGAGGCCGATGCCAAGTCCAAGACATGGTCTTACACTGGCTCTCATAATGCGGCCGATGCCATGTCCTAGACATGGTCTTACACTAGCGCACATATCAACGCCGATGCCATGTCCCAGACATGGCCTTACCCTAGCGCACATATCAACACCGATGCCATGTCCCAGACATGGTCTTAGACTAGCGTACATATCACTCAAATGTCATGGCTTGGATATCCAATCTATTCCTAAGGTTTAACCGGGAGTATACCATATCAACTTTCTTCATGAGTATTCATAGCAATAATTTAAACATTTTATGCAATATCAATTTTTTAATGCATAATAACAATAAATTTTTATTATTTACATACAACTTACCTCGGTATACAAAATATAGGAGACTAGTTCGATTTAGTCCACTATCTTGGTTTTCCCCTGGTCTAAGTCCAGACTCCATTTTTCTTGATCTAAAATGATACAATTCACTCATTTAATCACCACATCGATCAAATCATTTCAAAATTCCTACTTTGGCAAAATTACCGTTTTGCCCTTTAGACTTTTACAAAATTACGATTTTGCCCCTATGCTCATAATACGATTTTCATCAAATTTACTCATTAACCAAGCCTATTTGAATCTATTTTAAGCTTATAGCAACTCACAAATCCAATTATTTCACACATTTACTACCTATCTTACAACCTTTACAAAAAGGTCCATTTTAGGTGTTTTCATGGAAACCTTGTTTATTTAACAACCAAGGTTAATTTTCTGCCATCAAAATTTAGTAATCTACACTAATGCTCTCATGGCAAAACCTTAGACTTTCAACCATAGTGCAAAATAGTCCCCTCATTAGCTAGATTAAGCTATAAGGGTTCCAAAAACACAAGAATCATCAAAAATGACTATCAAGATGACTTACTTGCAATGAATAAAAGTTACTGAAATTTTCAAGCTTCCATGGCCCTTTTCTTGAGTGAAAAAAAAATCGGTGGAGAAGAGAAAATGAAAAATATGATATCCTTTTTCTCTTTCTTTTATGATTATTTATCAATTAAGTCACCAAATACTTCACCTAACTTTTGACAATGTCATTTCTTTGTCCCTATGGCTGGCCAATACCCTCCTAAGGGCCTAAATGCAATTTAAGGACCTCCCATTTAAGGTTCTCAGCTATATAACACTTCTAATTAGTAGAACACAAATTTCACCTTTTATGCGATTTAATCCTTTTTTAAAATTAAGCAAGAAATCACTAAAATTAATTCACCAAAATTTTCATGTACTTATATAATCATGCCATAACACATAAAATAATATTAAAATAATTTCTCTGGCCTCGGATTAGTGGTTCAAAAACTACTGTTCTGACTAGCCCCAAAATCGGGCTGTTACAATTCTCCCCCTTAGGGATTTTCGTCCCTGAAAATCTTACCAGTGAAAAGGTTCGGGTATTGCTCTCTCGTAGTCTCCTCGGGCTCCTATGTGGCCTCTTCAACTCCATGTCTATGCCATAGTGCCTTCATAAGTGCTATACTTTTATTTCTCAATTGCTTGACCTCTCGATCCAAAATCTTAACCGACTCTTCACCATAGGTCATGTCTGAACAAATCTCAACCTCTGTTGATGAAATCACATGTGATGGGTTAGAACAGTAATGGCACAACATAGACACATGGAATACATCGTGGATCTTTTCTAACTCAGATGGCAAGGCTAATCGGTATGCTACCGGTCCAATTCTCTTAGTCACCTCATATGGCCTAATAAAACGTAGACTTAACTTGCCTTTCTTATTGAATTTGAGGACTTTCTTCCATGGGGATACTTTCAAAAATACCTTATCACTGACTTGAAACTCAATCTCTTTTTATTTCAAGTCCGCGTAGGATTTCTATCTATCTGAAGTGGCCTTCAAACAACCATAAATCACTTTTACTTTTTTTTTGTTTCTCTGACTAAGTTAACCCCGTGTATCTGATTTTCTCTGAGTTCAGTCCAATATAAGGGTGTTCAGCACTTACGACCATACAAAGCCTTATAAGGCGCCATTTTCAAACTCGATTGATAACTATTGTTGTAGGCAAACTCTACCAATGGTAAATACCTTTCCCAACTGCCTTGAAACTCAAGAACACAACACCGCAACATATCTTCAAGAATTTGAATTACTCTTTCTAATTGACCATTGTTTGCGGGTGGAAAGCCGTGCTAAAATTCAACTTTGTCCCCAAAGATTCTTGCAACTTTTTCTAAAATCGTGATGTGAACCTCAGATCTCTATCCGAAATAATCGATAAAGATACCCCGTGAAGTCTCACAATTTCAGAAACATATAGATCGACCAATTTCTTAAGTGGATAATCCGTACGCACCGGTATAAAATGAGCTGACTTAGTTAGCCTATCAACCACAACCCATATAGCATTTTTCTTCTTTGGCGTCAACGACAATCTAGACACAAAATCCATGGTAATATGGTCCCATTTTCACTCGGGAACCATCAGGGGCTGAAGTAAACCTGAAGGTACTTGGTGTTCGGCTTTTACTTGCTGACAAATTAAACACTTAGAGACAAACTCTGAGATGTCTCCTTTCATTCCCGACCACCAATACATTTTCTTCAAGTCATTATACATTTTTACACTACCCGAATGGATAGACATACAACTGCTATGTGCCTCATGCAAAATCTTTTGGATAAGCTTGTCGTCTTTGGGTACACAAATTCTGTCTTGAAACATTAAGCAGTCATCTGAACCAATCCAAAAATCTGATTCTATGCCAGTCTCGCTCTGAATTACCTTAGCTTGCAATTTTTTATCACCTTTTTGAGCTTCGCAGATATCTTGCAAAAACATTGGTTTCGCTCTCAACTCAGCTAAAATTGAACTATTGTTAGTCACAGACAACTGAGTATTCATAGCCCTCAAGGAAAACAATGACTTCCTACTCTGTGCATCGGTGACCATATTCGCCGTTTCAGGATGATAGTCAATTATTAACTCGTAATCCTTTATCAGTTCTAACCATCTCTGCTGCCGTAGGTTTAACTCCTTTTGAGTCATCAAATACTTTAGACTTTTATGGTCGGTGAATACTCGGCATTTCTTGCCATACAAATAGTGTCTCCAAATATTCAGTTCGAACATTATGGTGGCCAGCTCTAAATCGTGAGTCTGATAGTTTTTCTTATGCGGCTTCAATTGTCTTGAGGCATATGCTATTATCTTGTCTTCTTGCATAAGCACACACCCCAATCCATTTAAGGATGCATCGCTATACACCACAAATTCCTTTCTCGGTTCCAGTTGCACTAAAACTGAGGCTTCAATCAACAATGTTTTTAGTTTCTCAAAACTCTGGTGGCACTTCTCTGTTCATTTGAATTTGACATCTTTCTTTAGCAACCTAGTCATAGGAGTAGAAATCATGGAGAATCCTTTGACAAACCGTCTATAGTATCACACTAAGCCTAAAAAGCTTCTAATCTCTGACATATTCCTTGACGGTTTCTAATCAACAATAGTTGAGATCTTACTCGGGTCAACTCTAATTTCATCACCCGACACGATATGTCCTAAGAATCCGACCTCTCGGAGCCAAAACTCACTTTTGCTAAACTTAGTATACAACTGTTTATCACTTAAAGTTTGCAAAATAGTTCTTAAATGCTCCGCGTGCTTACTCTCATCCCGAGAATAAATTAATATGTCATCAATAAAAACAACTACAAATTGTCCAAGTATGGTTGGAAAATACGGTTTATTAAATCCATAAATACGGCAGGAGCATTCGTTAAGCCAAAGGGTATGACGAGGAACTCATAGTGGCCATATCTCGTCCGAAATGCAGTTTTCTGTACACCCTGTTCCTTAACTCTTAGCTGGTAATAGCCGGACCTCAAGTCTATCTTAGAAAACACTATGGCTCCCTTCAATTGGTTAAACAAATCGTCGATCCTTGGCAAAGGATACTTGTTATTAACTATAACCTTATTGAGTTGTCTGTAGTCTATACATAACCTCATCGACCCGTCTTTCTTGTTCACAAAAAGTACTGAAGCACCCCACGGAGAATAGCTCGGTCTTGCAAAACCCTTATCCGTTAAATCTTGTAGCTGAACCTTCAACTCTTTTAACTCCAACGATGCCATACTATACGGGGCAACCGAAATAGGTACCGTACCAGGAATCAACTCAATACCAAACTCGACTTCCTTAGATGGAGGCAATCTAGGTAACTCTTTCGGAAACACATCCGGATACTCGTATACCACAGGCACTGACTCAATCTTAACTTCTGACTCTTGGTTATTCAACACAAATGCAAGATAGGACTCATACCCTTTTCTCATGTATTTCTCAGCAATCATAGAAGAAATCAGTACAAGTAAGCTATCCGGTTCACCTAATTCAACCTGAATAATATCCCCATTTTCACTTCTCAGTTCAATAAATTTCCTTCCGCAATTTACTATCACATCATGAGCAGTTAACCAATCCATACCAAGAATCATGTCAAATTCATCAAACGACAACAACATGAGGTTAGCCGGAAAATAATGACCTCTAATTGTAAAGGGACAATTCCTACACACTTGATCAACTAGCACATGCTTGCCTAAAGGGTTTGACACTTTTACCACAAATTCGGTAGTCTCAACAAGCATATTAATGATAGACACCAATTTCCTACAAATATAGGAATGGGTACACCTCGGATCAATCAAAGCAACAACAAAGATATCATGAAGAGAAAAGTACCCGTTATTACATTTAGGAATGATGCCTCTTCGTGAGCGCGAATGACATATGTCCTTGCAGGAGCTCTACCCTCTGATCTCACAGTGGAATCTCTAGGCGCACCTCTACTGCTACCCTCACTTCCCGAGTTCTTCTGTGGTCTACCTCTAGAATGGGCATTACTTACTCGCACATCTTGCTTTCTGTCTTTCTCATCCATCTCAGGATAGTTTTGAATAAAATGGTCTAGTGACCCACATTTGAAATAACCTCTTTCATTTCCTCAGCATTCACCGAAATGACACCTACCACACTGTGAGCATTCCAGTCTATTAGGTCGGGCATTACCAGCACTCGCAATTGAAGTGGTTTGAGCCTTAGAAGCCGTGTATTGCTTATTCTTATTTCTGTTCGAGAATCCAACTGAAGCATTGGATCGAGTAGTGAACTCTCTTGATTTCTTGGATGAGGAGTGAAACGATTTCCCCAACCGTCTTTTCTTTGAGTCACGAGACTCGATATCAGCTTTCCTTTTCTCTTTGGCTAATTCCTCGGCCTTACAAACTCTTTCAACAAGCACCACAAACTCTCTTAACTCTAAGATGCCAACTAACAATCGGATATCCTCGTTCAATCAGTCCTCAAATATCTTGTACATGATGGCTTTGGTGGATATGCACTCCCGAGCGTATTTGTTGAGCCGTACGAACTCACGCTTATATTCTGTTACTGTCATTCGACCTTGCTTCAATTCTAAAAATTCCTTCCTCTTCTGGTCTATAAACCTTTGACTAATATACTTCTTTTGGAATTCTTCTTGGAAAAACTCCCATGTGATCCTTTCCCTTGGAACAATCGACACAAGGGTGTTCCACAATTGGTAGGCTGAGTCTCGCAGGAGTGACACAACACACTTCATGCACTCTTCTGTTGTGTAAGACAATTCATCGAATACCTTAATGGTATTTTCTAGCAAGAACTCTGCCCTCTCTAGGTCATCATCTATATTCGCTCTAAATTCCTCAGCCCCTTGCTTTCGAATTTTGTGTATCGGAGGTTTTTCTCTTCTAATCGTTTCCACTACTTGGGGAGTAGTAGGGGCAGGCTGGGGAATTGGAGGGGCTGGAGGAGGTGGAGCATTCGAGTTTGCATGAACAAACTCTAAATACAATACATTCATCATATGGAGGAAGGCTTCTCTAGCCCTTTCGCCCTGACTTAGTGTCACGGGCCCACTCTCTACTGGCATGGTCCCTTTTACGGGAGCTGACACATTACTTTCTACATCATCTGCCACTGCTTTGTTGGGATCCATTAACTAAATAAAAACACATTTTAAATTGTCAAGAGTCGTCACACTATCATAATTCATGTATGCAATGTATAGCTAGACTCGTGCACATGCTAGGTTAGTCTGAGAATCAACTAAACTATAGCTATGATACCACTAAATGTAACACCCCTTACCCGTGTTTGACGCTGGAATATGGTACGAGACATTACCTAACTCAAACACATAATAACACACATTTTCGGGTTATGAAATTTCATTCAAATTTAAAACTTTTTAAACTTTACCTTAAAATCCCTAGTATGAACCTACGAAGCCCAAAGCACACTTTAGAAACTGTTCGGGACCAAATTGAGTTCTTTACAAAAACTTTAGAAAATTTCACTAACACAGGGGCACACGCCCGTGTGGAAGGGCGACACGCCCGTGTGACCTGATAACATGACCATTTGAAGGACCGTGTAACACACACGACCTAAGCATATAGGGACACACCCGTGTCCTTTGCTTGTATAGATTTATTTCTCAATTCAAACCTACAAGGTTTTTCACACGGCCTGGCACACGCTCGTGTCTGTTGCCCGTGTCCCTCACACGGTCATGACACGCCCGTGTACAAAAACCTTGACATTTGATTTTTGATGTCAGCAACATCATATGGTCACACAGCCAAGGCACACGTCTGTGTCCTTAGACTGTATGGTGAATTAAATTCCTAAATTCAAGTGCAGACTTTGCATGGCCTGGGCACATGCCCATGTCCTACAGCCGTGTCTTCCACACGTTTGAGAGACATGGCCGTACCTCAGCCCGTGTGGTTACTACTAGGTATTCTATTTTTCCAACTTAAGGTGAAGGGGGACACATGGCTGAACTACACGCCCATGGGGCAGACCGTGTGTCACACATGGCCTAGACACATGCCTGTGTGTCTACTCGTGTGCACAAAATTAAGGCTATTTACCAAGCCCTTTTTGCCACCCTTACTTGCACCAACATAAGCCATATCAAGCAAACCAATTCGCAGATACTTTATCAATTCAATCATGAAAAGCATCATCATTTACACATATCAATAACAAGTATTAGCTATCAACTTTGGCCTTATACAAAATGTATTCATCTTCAATACAAGCCAACACATTTGGCCAAAACAATATGAAACTTGATAAAAGACTAAGTCCCTATACATGCCATACTCAAAATGATAAATCTAACTATACCAAATGTTTAGGTTGATAGTGTGATCGAGCCTCCGACTTCTGTTGATCCCCAAGCTAGCTTGGCGGTACTATAAGAAAATGGAAAGAGAAGGAGTAAGCATAAAGCTTAGTAAGTGGCATGTAAATAATTAGCAACAATTAATATGCATTATCATATTCATATCATCGTTTAAACTTGCACCAAATTCTCGAATAATTAAAAGCATAACTTACTCATTTTCACCCTTACTAATCAAACAACATAATTTGAGCTCATTTCTCATGAATTTTCATGTAGGTACTTGTATCACTTACAACAGAGTCGTAACCTTTATCATTTTGACTCAAGCTCTAAATTACTCGTTGAACCAGTTAGAATACCAAAGGATACTTGATAAGCCTCACACAAGAGGATAAATTTCCGATGCCATGTCCCAGACATGGTCTTAGACTGGCTCACATATTGAGGCCGATGCCAAGTCCAAGACATGGTCTTACACTGGCTCTCGTCTCAATGCCGATGCCATGTCCCAGACATGGTCTTACACTGGCTCTCATAATGTGGCCGATGCCATGTCCCAGATATGGTCTTACACTAGCACACATATCAACACCGATGCCATGTCCCATACATGGTCTTACTCTAGCACACATATCAACACCAATGCCATGTCCTAGACATGGTCTTACACTAGCGCACATATCAACACTGATGCCAGGCCTCAGACATGGTCTTACACTAGCGCACATATCAATGCTGGTGCCATGTCCCAGACATGGTCTTACACTAGCGTACATATCACTCAAATGTCATGGCTTGGATATCCAATCTATTCTTAAGGTTCAATCAGGAGTATACCATATCAACTTTCGTCATGAGTATTCATAGCAATAATTTAAACATTTTATGCAATATCAATTGTTTAATGCATAATAACAATAAATTTGTATTATTTACATACAACTTACTTCGTATACAAAATATAGGTGATTAGTTCGATTTAGTCCACTATCTTATTTTTCCCCTGGTCTAAGTTCGGACTCCATTTTTCTTGATCTAAAATGATAAAATTCACTCATTTAATCACCACATCAATCAAACCATTTCAAAATTCCTACTTTGAAAAAATTACCATTTTGTCCTTTAGACTTTTACAAAATTACGATTTTACCCCTAGGCTTGTAAAACAATTTTCATCAAATTTTCTCATTAACCAAGCCTAGCCGGATCTATTTTAAGCTTATAGCAACTCACAAATCCAATTATTTCACACATTTACTACCTATCTTACAACCTTTACAAAAAGGTCCATTTTAGGTGTTTTTGGGGAAACCCCTTAACAAAAGTTGTTTATTTAACAATGAAGCTTCATTTTCTTCCATAAAAATTCAGCAATCAACACTAATGCTCTCATGGAAAAACCCTAGACTTTCAATCATAGTGCAAAATAGTCCCCTCATTAGCTAGATTAAGCTACAACGGTTCCAAAAACACAAAAATCATCAAAAATGACTATCAAGATGACTTACTTGCAAGGATTAAAAGTTGCTGAAATTTTCAAGCTTCCATGGCCCTTTATTGAGTAAAAAAATCGATGGAGAAGAGAAAATGAAAAAGATGATATCCTTTTTCTCTTTCTTTTATGTTTATTTATCAATTAAGTCACAAAATATTTCACCTAACCTTTGACAATGTCATTTCTTTGTCCCTATTGTCGGCCAACACCATCCAATGGGCATAATTCCACATTAAGAACCTCCCATTTAAGGTTCTCTAGCTATATAGCGCTGCTAATTAGTAGAAAACAAATTTTGCCTTTTATGCGATTTAGTCCTTTTTCAAAATTAAGTAGGAAATCACTAAAATTAATTAACCAAAATTTTCATGTACTCATATAATCATGCCATAACACATAAAATAATATTAAAATAATTTCTCCGACCTTGGATTAGTGGTTCAGAAACCACAGTTCTGACTAGCCCCAAAATCGGTCTATTACACCTTAAACACTTGGATGATGGAGACAAAGAAAGATTATGCTTAGTAAAAGTTCATTAATGATGATTTTATAAGAAATCGATAGAAAGAGTTGAAAAATGATGAAGATTAGGATAGAATTGAGAGAGTTGAGAGAAAGATGAAGAAAAATGGAGAATTTTCTCCACACTTCTTGACTAGTCACTTTTTGAGGAAGAAGAAGATATATTTCTTTTTTTATATAAAATTTTATAATATAATATTCACTGAGAGAAGTCAACAAGTCAAAAGTACTTTTGTCACGTGTTAAAAATTTCACTACAACAATTAAAAATTAAATAAAAATGTCTCATCATCATCCCTTCACCACAAGTCACAATTTTTTTTTCTAATACTTAATCTCATGTTCCTTCTAAATGTTTAAAATACACTCGTGGCAAACATTATTATTTTGCTCTTACTCTCGGATTTTTACTCGATTGGGCTAGTAAAAGTTAGATTAGCTAAAATTGTCTTCTAAAGGCTTCCTAATAAATTAAAATTAATCCCTTAGAAATTCTATTTTTTTCATATCAGAATTCTACTCAATTTTTCAATATATTGGTATACGATAAATCGAAAATTTTGGGGTGTTACAACTAGAAACTTTTTGAAAACTTTTTTTTATAAAGGTTATATATATTATACTTTTTATTTTTTTATTTTTACTTAACTTGAATATTTAAAAAATGGTTTTAACATAGCATAACTCTTTCACCAAATTAAGTTTATATTATATTTTATGATTAAAGAAACAATATATTTGCACCATGAACTCAAATATTATATGCTAGATGTTAATTATGCAAATAAAAAAAAGTTTTTTTGCACCATATCATGGGGTTTAATACCATTTCAGAGAATATAGCTAGACACAAGCACCAGAGACGGTTCACAAACTTTTTAATTTGATACATTTAAAGCTTTGAAATGTAGTTGAGAGGAAATTTGTTGTTCTAAAAAAGTATTTTTCATATTAGCATCAGCTTAGTATAACATAAAATAAACCCTTTGGATCCTACCAGCATATTACATACTCTATAGCTTTATTTATAGGGGGATTTGAGATGATCCATACTTCGAAGAGTACATGGAAGAAATAGATATTGATAATCATAATGATATAGATTCAAAATCAGATGATGATGAACTCAATTAAAGACCAAGATTTGATGAAAAATAGCTTAATGTTAGATATTAAAAAGGGAATAACCCAACAAATATGAAGCATTAGAACAATTAGATAAAATTGCATATGATATTTCTTTTTCTTGTTATTTTTTTAGTAATTGTATTATCAACTACTTTTTTAGACTAACATATGATGATTTGGTTTTTAATTTTTTTGTTATTTTTTAGAATTTTTTTTATTGTGCTAATATTTTTGTAGTATTTAATATTTTTTAGAAATGCAAAGTATGTAACTGTGTAATTGTAATTTGTATAACAAAACATACAGAATTACGATGTAATTACACCCTATCAATCAAACACATTTAGAGAATTACAATTATCTATAATTACAAGAAAATATAATTATCATTCTAATAATTACACTTTTATTTAATTACTTTATACTTTCTAAATAGACTCTATATCAATACAAATAACAACTAAGAAAACCCTTAATGAGAATATTTAATACCATAAATTGTGCAGAAAAAAAAAAAAGAGATGAAGCCAGAAATTCCAATCATATTCATTAATTGTAAAATTTTTTATACCATTTTTCTCTCAATTCCGATATATTTTATTGAAAAAAATAAGGTATTCCCTATAGTATATTTGTCAGTTCCATATTTCAACCTTGAGGTGATGCAAATCTAACATTAAAAATGCAGAAAAAAAACATTAACTACTGTGATGAACAACCTTATGGAAATTAGCAACTGCCAAATTAATTAAATACCTCTTAAATTTTTATGTATTTCACTTTCCTAGAAATAATGGACTATTAGCCCAAGTTCAATGTAGGCAAAAATACTTTGCGGAGGAACTCGATGCTTATTTTCTTCGCTCTCTTCCCAAGTCTCCATGTAAGATTCTATTGAAGAGAAATATATTAAATCATAGCTAAATGCCAAAATCCAAAACCAAACTTCGCAATTAATAATTTAATATATTATGTCCCTCCCATTTTTTATTACGTGTTATTTGGATTCTGTTAATAGATATTATAAGTTATTTGGGTTGAATTAAAAAGGGTGTAATATCAAATTTATTTTCTAACATTTATATATTTTTTATTAATTTAACTTTTTTTAATTAAAATCAGTTCCCAATCTTTTAAAAAAAATTAATTTGATAATCAATCTTTTGAAAAAAAGTAAAAATTATGTCTTTTTAACGAAAATATTGACAAAAATATTAGAATTTTAAATGTGGTAGCTTGCATAACCATCCATGTGTACTTCATACTATTTTTTTTAAAAAAATTATAATATTTTTTATGAAATTTGATTTTTTTAATAATTTTTCAAATATTTATGGACATGTCATATAAAACAAATAATGTTATGTTAGCATGAAGTGCACGTGGGCTACCACATTGCCACACCAACAATGTTAAAAATTAATGTTTTAGTTAGCATTTCCGTTAAATAAAAGCGATTTGACTCTTTTTGGAAGGTTAAAAGCTAAATTTAGCTAAAAAAAAATGTATACGGGCCAAATTGAAAGAAAATGTAAACAGGGCAAAATTTAATTTTATACAATTAAAAAAAATTCTTATTCCTTGTTGTGTTATTGAACAACTTAATTTATGGAATGAGAATAATTTGAGCATTTTAATTGGATTCAAGTAACTTATGAACTTCGTTGATGTCTATTTGTGGTCGGTCATATGAACTTGCTTGTATCAACTTTATCAATTCTATGGCTTTGGTATTTATAAGCCTTTGTGAAATAGCCTAAACATGTCTAGAATTTGCCTATATCTAACTGAAAATTCTCATTGGCTGATTTGCTACTTTTGCATTTATAGGGACATTAGTCCTTTCTTGTTTTGTGTGAATTGGTGATACTTTGTAGAATCTTCTTTTGTAATAACTCGATTTTCAGTAGTGTTGAAAAATGCAGTTTCATAACTCCATTTACATAAATTGAGTTTGTAAATATAAAATAGGAGTATTTACAGATTTAATATAAAATATAATAAAGTTCGATCAAGTAATTTAGCCTAAAATTTAGTTAATTAAAGCCTATGGACTAAATTGTAAAAGTCCAATCTCTATTGTGTTTTAATTAGGGAAAGACTTGGGGACCTAGAAGGCAATTATTCAAGGGACCAAAATAGTAAATAAACCAATATTAAATAGTGGATAGTGGATGATAATGGTGGATTCCGTTAAGTTTAAGTAATAGATAATAAATGTAAATTAAACTATGTATAAACTAATTAAACTGGACTAACTATAACTTAATCCTAGTATATAAACAAAAGTAAGTAGAGAAAGATGATAAGTTATCTTCTTTTCCATTCTCCCTTAGAAACAAAACAAAGAAAACTCCATTTTTGGAACTTGAGCAATCGGCCAAGCAAGTTTTAAGGTAACCAAGCTCTTTTGCATGTAATTTTTATAGATTTATGATAATGGCAGCTTGATTTAGCTAGTTCATGTATCAATTTGTTCAGTTATTGAGTTTTTAAAAAGTTACTATTATTAAAAAAATGATGAATTAGACTTGAAACTAATAAAAATTAAGCTTAGATTATGATAAGAACTAAATTGTAAAGCTTAATAAGCTTGATTGTTAAATTTTTAACATTGGAGACCAAATTGAATAAATTGAAAATCTATTATGATATTATGCTAGGAACAGAAGGTATAAGGTTCCTAATAAAAAATGTGAAATCGTATTTTAATCCGATGCTAAAAATCGAAAGCTATGCATATCCCGAGTATAGGGATTAAATTGAATAAAATGCAAGTTATGTTTAGTTTTATATTTGAATGTGAATTGGATGAATTATGATATTGTTCCTTTATTAATTATTGATCACAGTGATAACTTTTGAAAAAAAGTTATATTTCCTGCCTTTAGACCTAGTCTATTGCTTGTACTTGGGCACATTTAGTAGTATTTTATGACATTTCACTAGTATTTTTATCATTGCATGAGGAACTCAGACTGTGTTTAAATATTAGGTACTTTTAATTGCTTGTGGTAGGGTTGCATTTGGTGGTTTGGCAAGTGCAGGTTGAGGAACAAGAAATAAAGGAGTGTAGGTTTGTCAGGGCAAAAGGTTGGACATTTTGTCAGTACAAATGCGTGCCAATTCCAGGAAGACCGAGTCAACACTCAACGCATACCAGTTTCAGCCCAACTCTACTTGTACTAGAAAAAGCTACCTAAAAAAGAGGAGAAGATAATTCTGGGCTGCTGTTTTTTATCCTAGAAAAAAGAATTTGAAAAGAAGAAAATATTGGGTTGTTGAAAAAAGAATTTTAAAAAGGAGAAGATAAACTTGGGTTGTTGGATTTACCCTAGGGAAAAAGCCTATAAAAAGCCAAAAGAGGAAACCTAAAAAGACGAAGAAAAAAAAGAAGAGATCCTTAGGAAAAAATAGAGGGTAGCGGCTGAGTAGAGATGGAAAGAGGAAGACGAAAGCAGTCCCTCTCAGCCACTGCAGGACACTGTGCTATTGGAGTGTGCACTGGACACGTGAAAGCTATCTTCTAGAATTCTTTCATATTTCATACTTTATTGTTCTATGAATTGAATGTTGAAAATGATGTTGGATGTTATTTTGGTTTTGAATTTTATGTGCCATCCCATGAGCTAAATCTCATCAAGTTGGGATTACATGATGAATCTTTTGTTTTCTTTAATGGTTGAAGCATATATCTAATTCAATTTATTGTTTCATTGAATTGTTTAATTTCTAAATTGTATGTGTGCAATCCCTTGACATAGATGATTGTGCAACATGCCCATAAACTAATTAAACCTAAATCAATTACAATCTCAACTAATTATTCAATGAAATATACAATAATGTACATAAAGTTAGAGCTGAGCCAAAAGTTCCAAGTCATGCTGCTAGATTCACCCGTCAGCTCAGTCAATGTACATGTGGATGTTTTTCTCGTTTTATTTTTATCAATATTAGTCTTATTGGGAAATGTGCCCATATTATAGTAAACATGGAACTATTTTCTATTCATTTGAACGATGAATAAATAAATAAAGTTAATTTCACATTTCACTATTGTGTCTTTTGTATTTTCTATCTTTTATATTTTGCATGCATAGCGAAATTGTGGCAAGCAAATATTAACTCATTTTGTCTAAAGTTCAAAGTGAAGATAAGTGGCATTGTAAAGATTGTTTACATTGCAAGAAAGACAACTTAATTCAATAGATAATCTAAATGAGTCTGTAATCCCGTAAAAGAATCAAAGTGAGCATTTGATTCAAATACTGAGAAGGATTATTATGTTGTCTACAATTCCAATTGGGGAGATGGCTAGTCTTGGTTATTGGAGCAGTTGATTTCACGAGTAGATACATAGATGTATTCATTGGTAGAATGATACATTGGACTGGACCCAAGATGAATTAATTTTGAATTTGTTTGTGAATTAATTCATTTGTGACGTTCATGGTGTGATTTACCTAAATCCTGAGTCAGTCACTGACCATGCGAATGCATCTCATGTGTTTTGATATAAGTGGAGGCTTATGCTCTAAAGGTGATCGAGCCCATAGCCGGTATGTTGGGTACATGACTTGTGTATGGTATGACTTTACTAACAACATTGGAATTCATAGCTCAATTAAAGAGTTAATTATATCCTCTCATTGGCATTGTGTGGATTGATAAATATGGAACGTGGCCACGAGTTGCTAGTTCTCGAACGAGCTATTTATCACAGTCATTTGCTAGTAGTGATCATATTAATCATTAAGAAGACACAATGATGGCAATGAGATAAAATAGGATTGTATTGATTGAACAAATTTAACTCAAAGGAATCAAGGATATCATATGAGGGTAACACACACATGATGAGGTTATTGGATAAAGTAGTTGGTTGAATTGTTTTCGTAAAGAGTATACAATAAGGAGTTTTTAATCATGGTACTTCTTGTGGACTGACTCCATGATTAAGTAATTGCGAATTATCAAAACGATGCTTCTAGACATAATTGTAATAACTAGAGCCTAATTGTATATGTTCGATTGGTTCCTCTGCTAGCTCAACAAAAGCTCCATCGGACTGCATTTGAATCAGAAGAAAATTTTACGACTTTAGGAATAATTTAATTGAGTCAATTTATTCAATATGGAATTAAATTAGGTGGTTGTGAGAATTGTTCAACTAGAGAATTTAACTAAAGATTTTTCTTGAAAAATTAATTTAGAAAATCCAACTGATTTTTGGAAAAATTAATTTTGATCAAGTAAAATTAGATTAATCAAATCAATTAAAATTAATATGATATTTTTGGAAGTTTATTTTCAAGTCAGACAATTGGTCCAATGGATAATTGAACTTGAAAATTGGATCTAGTATCAGAAATTGGGCCTGGAAGCCCAAAACTAAGACAAAGACTCAAAAACTAATCGAATTGAGCTCGGTATGTGAAATCAAACTGACGGTCCAACCAGTGGCTAGACCGGACTGGTCGGGTCATCATTGACCTAGACCGAATTGGCAACAGCTGAACCTGTTCAGGGTGCCATAAGGGTGACACACTTGCATCCTCGGACACGACGATGCTGGCGACTGCGACGGCAGTGTCCCAGTGGCCCGCGACCATTGGTCTTTGGTGGTTGAGCAGTGGAAGAGTTACACTCGTACTGGAACTCTTTCAGAGAATTTTATTTTAGATTAACTATTCCAAAAATAATATTATTTTATTAGTTTAATATAAATTATATTTAATACTTATCTTAATAGTATTTTATTAATTTAATATTAAATTCAATTTAATGTTTATCTTGTAGATAAACATTATATTATTTTAATAAGATTCGATATTAACGTGATTAAGTTTAATCATAGTTAAACACTCTAAACTCTCTCTATACAAAGAGAGCCTTGGGTCATTATTTGACAGACACTTGAATTTAAGAGAGTTTTAGAGAGAAAATTCTCTGAAGAAATTATTCCAGAAAATTTCTAGAGATATTTTTCTGATTTACAACTTGACCCAAAAGTTTAGAGAAATTATGAAATTACCCCACTGGTAATTTTTGTGAAAATTTTCTGATTCGAAGTGAGCCCACACTTAGCAAATGTGAGCTTGAGAATAACGGAGAAGGCTTCTGAGTCGAAGTACTCATCCTAGACGAATTGAAAATGTACAATTTTGGTTAAGTGTTTATTACTTTAGATATCACAACCAAGATCTTGTTTTGGAAAAATTTTTAATTTATTTTTCGCTGCGTTTATTAAACCCGTTTTTCCAATAATTGGTAGCAGAGCTAGATTGTATTATATCTATAAGTATAAACAGATAATCAAAATAAATTTCTTTTTTTCTTAAATTATTTGATTATATAGAAAGTGACATTCTTTAGATCTTATTCATGTTTTAAGTTATATATGGGAAGGGATGTGATATTATATATTTGTTATATAATTATTTTTTGCCAAGGTTGTGGTTCTTAGGAAATGAACCATGGACTATCATCTCCACGTAGGACTATCAGTTGCTAGGAGTTGTGAATGATGCCTTTACGTGGAGGAAAGTACAGAAGTTCCTGAAAGCAGAACTTTTGAATTAGTATTGGAACAAACTACAGAAGATGGGAGTAAACAGAAGAATACCAAAAGAAATTTATCTTGTAGAGCCAATACAAATGCCATGGCAAAGCAACCTCAACAAATGGAAGGAAGGCCACTACCACATTGTCCCCAGCGTTTCCAAAAGTCAAAGCAAGATGCTCAATTCAAGAAATTTCTGGAGGTCTTGAAACAATTACACATTAACATACCTTTGGTGGAAGTATTAGAAGAAATGCCTAACTATGTGAAATTCATGAAAGATATCCTATCCAAGAAGAGAAAGTTAGGGGAGTTCGAAACTGTTGTGCTTACTGAGGGGTGCACAGCAATGCTGAAGAACAAATTGCCACCAAAATTAAAAGATCCAGTGAGTTTCACTATATCTTGCTCGATTGGAAACCATTATGTAGGCAAATCATTATGCAATTTAGGTGCAAGTATTAATATAATGCCTATGTCTATTTTCAGGAAACCCGGGATAGGAAAGGCAAGACCTACTACAGTCACACTACAATTAGCTGATAGATTATACGTCCATCTAGAAGGTAAAATTGAAGATGTACTGGTAAGAGTTGACAAGTTCATCTTTCCAACAAATTTTAATATTCTGGAATGTGAAGCAGATAAAGAGGTACCCGTAATACTTTGACGACCTTTCTTAGCAATTGGTAGAACATTTATTGATGTATAGAAAGTTGAATTAACCATGAGAATTAATGATTAGCAGTTGACATTTAATGTGTTTGATGCTTTAAAGTCTGCAAATCCAGATGAAGAATGCTATGCTGTTGAATTTGTTGACATTGTAGTGCAAGAAAATTTGCAGGTCATATGCATAACAATTCTGATGCAGACTCTATTGAATTAAATGAAACAAAATTGACTGAAGAATCTGGAGAATTGATGGAAATGCAACATTATGGAAATGGATTCAGAAGGAGATTTGCATCATTAAACTTCTCAGATCGATCTTTCAACCCTCCTCGATTGTCAATAAAAGATCCACCTGTTATGGATTTGAAGCCATTACTAGTGCATTTGAAGTACGCTTATTTGGGAGATAATGATACACTGCCTGTGGTTATCTTTCCCTAGCTTACAATAGATCAGGAGATGCAATTACTGGAAGTCTTAAAAAAATCCCAGAAAGCTTTAGGATGGGCAATTGTGGATATCAAAGGAATGAGCCCAACAATCTACATGCACAAAATAATATTTAAAGATTGCCATGGAAAATATATTGAACAACAAATGTGTAACACCCTTAACCCGTATCTGTTGCCGGATCAGGGTTATGTTGCATTACCGAACAATCAGAACATTTAAACTTAATTTTATTTAATATCATAAACACAACATAAATCATTCATACATACACATACCGTCCCTATATTGAGCCCTCGAGGCCCAAGAAACACCTTAGAAACAATTTGGGATTAAATTGAAATCATTTGGAAAGTCTAGGAAAGAGTTACAAAAATTTGTTTACAGGGGTAAAACGACCGTTTGACTAGGCCTGCGCCTCACACGGCTGAGACACACGCCCGTGTCTCAGGCCATGTAACCTTCGAACTAGGGACACACGACCGTGTCCCAGCCTATTTCCTCACCCGTGTAACTCTTTGAGTAGGATCATAAGCCCGTGTGCTAGGCCGTGTAACACTCGAAATTGGCTCACACGCCAGTGTACCAGGCTGTGTACTAGGTCGTGTAACTCATTGCACCCTAAACACTCAACAGATGACACATGGTCGTGTCGCCAGGCCGTGCTTCTCACACGACCGAGTCACACGCCCGTGTCTCAGGCCGTATGGAATCAAAATGAACCTTAATCAACAAGTTTACCATTTCAAGCTTACTTGGACTTTAAGTAATCCATTTACCAACAAAAAGAGCTATTAAAAGTGACATTAATCAAGCCAAAAACATGCTAAATTAATCATCCTAAGTGCCTAACCAATGTATCCTCAATGATACCACAAGTATATATTATTATACATCAAAATGCATCATCAACCACAAATTATCAATTCACAAGATTCTAACACCTAACCAATGTGCCTATCATAGGCACCTCAACCACAATATCACATTAACACATACCATACATATTTTGCATTAAAACATCTTACCTCATTCTCATATATCATGTAAGTTATCAATTAGCACATATGACTATACTTAACAATTTACATAACCAAAAAATTAGTAATATCATACAAGCCTATTACATGTCATATAATTCGAAATGAGCGTTCCAAAAATTATTGAAGTTTATGGAAAGTGTGACTTAAGTGTCGATCCAATCGTCCAACCTTTCGAGTATCTACAAGAACAATAAATAACACAAGTAAGCTCAACGAAGCTTAGTAAGTTCGATGTATTAAAATGATAAATATTACCGAAGTAAGTACAACAAATCAAATAATAACAATATAACTATTAATGTTCCCTACCATTCACAATCTCAACCGTAAATCACAAAAGTTCAATTTAACATTCAAATATATGGCAAATCCATCAAAATCACTAAACAAGATACCTTTCCAAGATTTTCAGCTCGATGAACGACTTATGGATAAGAGTATATCGATCATCCAACTGAAACACACCAGATACTCATAAGAATTAATCCATCCAAAACACACCAATGCTCATAAGAGCTAGTCCATCTGAAACACACCAATGCTCGTAAGAGCTAATCCAATCGAAACACACCAAAATAAAGAGTATAACGCGAGAGTTCGCAACAAATGCTGAACCTCAATTTACTTGGGAAACATGAATATATATCCCTCCAGTCTAATCCCCTATAACACACCATATTTTGATACTCTATCTCGCATTTAATACGGTCCAAGCATAGAATTTCAACAATTTTTGTCAAATAACATACAACATTAATAATCAAATATATTTATCACATTATATATTATCATCAAATATTTCATAAAAATTTAAATAATGAACTGTACAAACTTACATGGTCTGAATTATAGTAGTTGTAGAAGTTCAGTGTAACACCCCTTACCCGAGACCGTTGTCAGAGTCGAGTACGAGGTATTACTAAACTTGACTACAAATTTTTTTTTTTTATACTTATACATACCCAAAACCAAATCATCCAAAACCACAACCAAACATGATAATCAAACCAAAATATAAATCCCAAGATTTAACAAGATGGACAAGCCATTTTCGCATGACTTATACATATATATACAACTTCAACCATATTCAAAAAGTACTATAACCTATACATGCCATAAATTTTTAATACAGCTTTTAAAACCCGAAAAGCGATCGATAGTGTGATGAACTTCCCTAATGATCCCTGAGCTTGCAACTAGTCTCCAAAATCTATAAATAAAGGTAAAAATACACACACAGGGTAAGCTATCATAGCTTAGTAAATCATAAGCAAATAATAACCCAATAACAATAATAATCTAATAAAACATAACCAAACCATACTTGTAAATTCAATTATCCACATGTAACTAAACATGAAATAAGTTTTGTCCAAACAAGCATCTCTTTTTACTCGGTAGCAATAGAAATTTCATTTGACCGAACACATACTATCATAATACATTTATACAATTCACATTTCCTTAGTCATAATCTCACATTCAATTACCTTATAAACAAATGCACATATAAACTTTGGCATGAATATGAATTTCGCATTTCCATCTCATATATATATTTATAACATTAAACCGAATATAACCAATCATATGCTTAAACATATGGTTTCATTCACTTAATTCATAGATTAATTTAATTCAAATATTACCTCAATGGCATTAATGATTTATTAAGGTACAAACAAGCCATACTTATGAAATTTAACTACCAAACATTTATCCATGCCTGAATTATAACATTTCCAAACACACATTGATCATTAATATGTTTAATATCCCATAGATCTTATTTTTGCCAAATATATATATTCCCTATAAACACGTTAAAGGTTCACATTTGAAATACCTACCAATTAAATGCACATAAATCTTTTAATGTTAATATGAATTTTACAATTCAATCTATTCCTCATGTAACATTAGGCCGAATATAAGCTCAAAAATCAAATATGAATATCACATATTTATGCATTAATCCATATATGGCTTTTCATGTACACATTCACTACCATTAACATCATTTTTTTTTTAACTTGTATCACATATCAAATAATCAACTTACCTTATTTCTAAAAAGGAAATAAATTGTTACATACCTGTTCACTTTAACTCATTTAGCACGTTTGATTATTTTTACCGTTGCTCCCGTAAAATTTGCTAGGCATAAAGCATCATGTAATATACCGGCACAGAGCCTGCTAGGCTTAAAGCCTGAATACTATCCACCGGCACAAAGCCTGCTAGGCTTAAAGCCCGATACTATCATATTTATAAAGCTGTTTCGCAACCAATTCATATATCGAAACTTTTATATACTTCATGATCCTTGTACGAATTTTTCGAACATCATATCTCAATCGAACTAAACGTAATCATATTAACTTATACTTTTTTTTAAAAAATAATGATCCATCTAAGCCACCCTTTAACATATATATTCACATATTATAAATATGAACATACACCAATACGCACATTCAAATCAACTCTTTCCTCTTATTATTTACCATCACATTCAGTCACACTCAAATAAACACATATTTATTTATTCAATCACCACCATCACCTATTTCATGGTCCACTATTAAATACTACTCAACTCATAATTATTTATCCAGTCCAAACATATCAAAATTTCATACATAAGGCAAACATACATTCGGCCAATACCAATATTTAATCTTATACCCTATCACATTGGTAACATTTATATATAAATATATAATATATATCTTTATACATATTTCAACCATCCAAGGTATTTACATAATAAACACATGTTCATGATAC
Source organism: Gossypium bickii (assembly GCA_025503065.1). NCBI lineage: Eukaryota > Viridiplantae > Streptophyta > Magnoliopsida > Malvales > Malvaceae > Gossypium > Gossypium bickii. Next base: position 60,853,707 of record CP106710.1, on the reverse strand, counting down.
TATCATATTCGGCAAACACATTTAAAGTCACCATGCCACATTTGGCATCATCAAATATATATATATACACTCACACATATCCGAATATTCTATTCCCATACATATATAATTATATATTTTTATCCCCTATCACAAGTGCATATATTTTGCCAACTCAATTATTCAATGGTTATAGCTATATATACATGTATTTGTTAATCCGTATTCGGCTATCACATATAATAATTCCTATGCCTTATTCGGCAATTTGACAATAAAATTTGTTATGACACTCAAACATGTACAATTTAATATAGCGATAATTCAAATTAATCCGATTGCTTAAAAACTTACCTCGAAATTTGACGTATTGAGCAACTTTGCCTTCCCTCGATCCAAACCCGTTTTCTTTTATTCTTTATCTAAATAATTCCAATTTAAACTCAATAAATTTATATTCATTCAATTTGATCCATAAATACTTAATTTAGCAAATTTACGAATTTACCCCTAACTTTTACAATCTATACAATTTAGTCCCTAATACCATACTCATGAATTACTCAAAATTTACCCAACTTCCTTTAGGCCCGAATCATCCTAAGGATTATATAAGTCCATATACTTCAATATTTTCTCAATTTGGCCCTTCCATGATAATGTTTTCACAACCAAATTTTAAATTAGCTACATTCACCTAAGACCCAAGAGTAAAATATTTTCATCTAGCTCAAATCTCCTTTCACTACCAAAAATCATCCTAAAACTTAAGTTATCATCAATGGCATAACCAACATACAAGACCATTTCACAAAATTAACACATGGGCTTGTTAATAAAATGAACAACGATCACAAAAATACAAAAATTATCAAAACCAAAGTTAAATCCTACCTTAATTAAGCCTTAATATTAAAACCCTTGAAAGCTTCTTTTCCTCCCCTTTTATTTCTTTTTGTTTTGGTCAAGTAAGTGAAAAGATGAACATACAAACTCTATTCTCCTTTTTGGCTTTATTATAATATACTTATAATGCATTTATATATTATATCCTTATTATATATTTAACACATAAGCAAACATATGATATATATATTAATAGACCATATTGCCGTCCACTATGAATTTCAAAAAGGTCAATTTGCAACTAGAATACTCATATCAAGAAAGACCACTCAATTTAGCCTTATTCACTCAAAATTACCAAAATCTCATTACAAAACATATAAATCTAAATAAATATTTCATAATTCATCAACCATCATCATAAAACTCATGAACTCATCAATAAAACATTTCAAAATATTCATCAAAATCAAAAATTCAAGCATGAGTCTTGAAGTATTCGAAGCAACGATTTCAAAAACGTAGGAATTATTGAAAACCTATTAAAAACTAACCTTTAATTTAGCTAGCAAAATGGCCGAATGTACCAAGCTCCAACATTCTTTTCTTTTCTTTGTTATTCGGTGGAAGAAGGATGAATAAAATCCCACTTTCATGTTGGTTTCATTATAATATAGTTATAAATTATAAAACAATTATAATATAATCTTTAACATATAAAATAATACTTAAAAACATGTTATAAGACCACATTGCCGGCTCACTACAATTTAAAATGGGTATATTACCCTTTAAGGACTTCACTAAAATAAAGCCACATCAATTTAACCATAAATCAAATAAAAGGCCACTTTTACCAGTAACGCGATTTAGTCCTTTTTAACTAATTGAGCACACAAACAGTTAAATTTTTATACGAAACTTTCACACCCATTAATTTACATATAACTAACTCAAATTATAATATTAAATTATTTCTCAGACTCGGATTCATGGTCCCGAAACCACCGTTCCGATTAGGGTCAAATTCGGACTGTTACATTCAGGGACTATTTCGTAATTTTTCCTTTTCCACGAGAATCAATTGGGTCTTAATCTAAAATGTATAATTCTTCAATTATTAGCTTACATTTCAGCTTCCAATTCACTTTATATTTTGTGCCCTTTTATTTTTTGAATTTACACAATTACCCCTAACTTTTATAACTTTTACAATCTAGTCCCTTAACCCAAAATTCATCAAATTAACCATTTTTCTCAAGTCAATATTTCAGTGAATTGAAAAAATCATCAAACAACACAACCAAAGCTTCAAATACACGGTTATCATAAAAAAAATTCAAGATTCATCAATGGAAACTTCTAAAATTTTTAACAGATTGAAAAATGAAGGTACAGGCTAGCTGGACCTAATTGCAATGATATCAAAAAGATAAAAATTACAAGAAACAGACACAAAAATCACTTACATGCAAATGAATTAAGCAAACCAAAACTCTTCCTTTCCCTAGCAATGGCTTTCGGTCACTTGAAGAAGAAAATGAAAGTAAAATTTTTTTGTTCATTCTTTAATTTTGTTTTAATTTTGTCTAAATTACAAAATTACCATTGATCATATTATATTCTAACAATTTTAACCAAGTTGCCATCCCACCATAATGACCAAGGTATAATTGCTACTTAAGTCCTTCCTCATTTATTAATTAAGTTATTAAATCATCCTAATGCTTTAATTAATAAGTTTTGCACCTTTTACAATTTAGTCCTTTTTTATTTAATTAACTATCTAAATGTTAAAATTTCTTATCAAATTTTAATACGACTCTAATGACTCCATAAATATTATAAACATAATATTTATGAGTCGACACGATGGAAATTTGTGGTCTCAAAACCACTATTCCGTCACCACTAGAAATTGGGCAGTTACAAAAGGGGACTGAATCCTATCATCAGGGAAGTAGTTAAAAAGGAGATTATCAAATGGTTGGCTGTTGGAATTATATACCCACTTTTTGATAGCTCTTGGGTGAGCCCTGTTCAATGTACCCAAGAAAGGAGGAGTCACTGTAGTCAGCAATGATAACAACGAACTCATTCCCACACGTACTGTCACATGTTGGAGAGTTTGTATAAATTATTAAAAGCTCAACAAAGCAATGAAAAAGGACCATTTCTCTATGCCTTTTATAGATCAGATGTTAGACAGACTAGCATGGAAAGCCTTCTATTGTTTTTTAGATGGCTACTCAGGGTACAACCAAATTGCCATATCTCCTACTGATCAAGAAAAGACTATATTCACATGTCCTTATAGAACATTTGCCTTCAGAAGAATGCCATTTGGGTTATGTAATGCCCTGACAACATTCTAGCGTTGCATGATAGCAATATTTTCTGACATGGTGGAGAAATTCCTTGAAGTATTCATGGATGGTTTCTTGGTGTTTGGCGACACTTTTGAAGATTATTTGAAAATTTTAGAGTTAGTACTTTCCCGATGTGAAGAAACAAATCTTGTGCTGAACTGGGAAAAATACCACTTCATGGTTTGTGAAGGCATTGTTTTGGGCCACAAGATTTCACTGCAAGGAATTGCCGTCGACACATCAAAAATAGAAATCATTGAAAAGTTTCCATAACCCACTTGTAAATGGAATTAAAAACTTCCTTGGTCATGTTGGATTTTACCGTTGCTTCATTAAAGATTTTTCTAAGATATCCAAGCTTCTATGTCAATTGTTGGAGCAAAACATACCATTTCATTTTGACGAAGATATGCTAAAAAACATTCAAAGAGTGAAAGGAGCGATTGATTACAGCACCTATAGTCACTGCACTAGATTAGACTTTACCATTCGAACTGATGTGTGATGTAAGTGACTTTGTTGTAGGAGCAGTTTTGGGGCAAAAAAAAGCCAAGATGTTTCATGCTATATATTATGCCAGTCGTACATTGACAGATTCATAGCTGAATGATACCACACGGAGAAAGAATTGTTAGCAGTGGTATTTGCCTTTGAAAAATTTAGAGCTTATTTAGTGGGCACCATAGTCACAGTTTATACAGGCCATTATGCCATTATATGCTTGGTAACAAAAAAAGAGGCCAAGCCCAGACTCCTTAGATGGATATTGTTATTGCAGGAATTTTATTTAGAGATCAAAGATAGGAAAGGCATTGAAAATCAATTGGCAGATCACTTTTCGCGATTGGAAGCAGGGAATAATTATGGTGATAGTCAAATGATTAAAGACGAATTCCCTGATGAGCAGTTGTTGTCGACTATGGCATTGCCATGGTATAGTGATATTGTTAACTTTATAGTCAGTGGATTGCTACCACCTGCACTCAATCATCAAGGACGAAGGAAATTCCTTCACAATGTCAAGAAATATTACTAGGACGAGCCATTTTTATTCAAGTAGAAATGATGAAATTCAAAATATCTTTCATCACTGTTATTTTACACATTATGGTGGACATTTTGGAAGCATGCGAATTACTGCAAAGGTTCTACAATTTGGTTTCTATTGGCCCACCATGTTTAAAGATGCTCATGAGTTTTGTCAAAAATGTGATCGCTGTCAAAGAATTGGTAACTTATCAATGAGACAAGAAATGTCGTTGCAAAATATTTTAGAGGTGGAATTATTTGATGTGTGGGGAGTTGATTTCATGGGTCTATTTCCACTATCTTAGGGAAAAATCTACATTCTTGTTGTTGTGGATTATGTCTCTAAATGGTTTGAAGCAGTGAATTTACCTACAAATGATTCCAAATCAGTTCTGAGATTCCTGTATACAGATATTTTTACCAGGTTTGGTACCCCTCGTGTCTTAATTAGTGATGAAGGTCCACATTTTAACTGCAGATTAGTTGCTAATGCTCTGAACATATATGGGGTTAAATATAAAATTTCCTCGGCATACCACCCATAGACAAATGGACAAACTGAAATTTCCAACAGGGAAATCAAGCAATTTCTAGAGAAAGTTGTCAATCCCAACTGCAAGGATTGGTCAATAAGGTTGGATGAAGCTTTGTAGGCTTATCACACAACTTTCAAGATAGTGTTAGGAATGTCTTCTTTGATGCCTGTCCTAAGCCTCAGAACGTTACAAGCCGAAAACCCTTATGTGACCTAGGTGGACTTTTTCATGAATTGACATCATATTAAGTAATTGTATTTATGATTGTATTCTACTAGGATAATCAAATTACCTGTATGCTTTATAGATGGATGCATATATTTGAAAACCTTAATGCCTGTATAGTTTGTAATATACTGAACTTAGGTGTTTGATATTGAGAGTGGTAAGTTGTTCATATATCATGCTAGGATTATGTGTAAACATGAAAATTCCTACTTATGTACTCCAAAATCAATCTTTGTATCATACTTGCTGTAATGCCCCGAATTTGGGCCTAGTAGAATTGGGCCTATTGGGCCTTCGGCATAAGAGCGTTTAAAATTATTGAGAACAAGAGAATGGCACTAACCAAGTTGTAATGCCCCAAAAATCTCGAAGCTCTAAATTTCTGTGCACTGAAGTTGGTATGTAGGAGTAGCACTTAGAATATTAATTTTAAGGTATTATCGGGATTATTTGAAGCCTTAGAGATAGGGAAGACCATAGGGAAAAATTTATTTTTTCTTACTTCAGTGGGCCCTAGTCTCAAGCATTAGGCCTTTTAAGCAGATTAAGAGAAAATAGGACACAAATGGGCTTGTGGTCCAGTGGCAAGTGGCGTCACTAGGGGAGCTATAAGGTGGCGTGTTGTCAGCTAGGGAGGTCCAAGGTTCGAGCATTAGGAGAGGTATTTTTGGAATGTTTCATTTTGCATAGGTGGACGGCCAGGGTTGTGTTGAATATGAACTCTTGCGTTGGAGTGTTTGAGTGGTAAGGGGAACTAATAATGGAGGAAAATTTAGATAAGGCTAAGGTGTTATCAGGAGAAAAGTTATGAGATGAGGAGAGGGAGGAATTGGTGCAGAATGGGACTATGGGGAAAGAAGTATTCGGCTGGTGGCTATAAAAGGAGAGGGCCGAATGTCTTTGGAGGATTCTTTGAGTTCCAATTGTTTTTTCCTTGCTTCTCAATCGGTTTCTTTTGTGCCGAATCACCATCATCTCTTTGTGCCGAATTCTTTTGAAGGGCTCTTTCGGTTTTCAATACTTTTCTCTTCTCTCCCATTCTATTTTTCCATAGCTGAATTCTCTCTTTGCCAAGTTACCACCATTTTTTCCTTGATAATAGTGCCGAATCTTTATGGTTGTTCCTCCATCACAAACCGATTGTTACCCACTCTCAGTGAAATGTTAAAAGCCAGATCTAGTTAATAGCTGTCTAGGCCGCTAGATCAAAAAGGGATTTGGTAAGTACTCGGTTAACCTCTTTTGTACATTTTGTTAAAAGCCGAAGGGCTATCTAACTTCTCATTGTTGTTAATCATGTATTAACAAGGGTAAGGTTCAGAGATCGCAACTGTGGTAAGGATCATTAGCAAAGTGTAAGTGTACTCAACTCGATTATGGTTTAAGTAAGTGGCAGAATATGTATGATCTATAGGGATGACTTGTGTGGATCATGAGTCACTCGAATTATTGATGGTGTATGTGTGAGTGCAGATCTAAGGGATACTCCTGATTAGTAGCTAAAAAAGGGCTATTAGAACCCGATGGCACACGGTAAGGTTACGGTAAGGCTTTGGCTTTTGGTAAATGTCTTGATTTAGTGATTGATTGAAGGTTGGTTGGTTGTAGGTTCAGGACTAAGGATATTATAGCACATCGCAGTAACCAAGTGTGTACAAACACTACACACACACGATATCGGCAATGTCGGAAAGCCGAAAAGCCAAAAGTGGCTAAATGGGCCCGGTGGACCCTAAGGCTAAGTTTGATGAAATTGTTTGGTTGGTTGTACGAATTGAGTTAGTCACACATGTTACATGATTTGGAATTGTTTCGGGCCTAATAGGCCATATGGATGAGATTTGGGCCTAGTGGGCCGTAAGGATGTGATTTGGGCTTGATGGGCTTTATGGGGACGTAGACAAGTATGCTAGAGTTTAATGGACTTTAGGCCTAGTTCTGAACAACTCTTAAACCGCATAAGACTTAATCTAATAATTAAACATGTCCGTGGACAAGTCGCTGGGTTAGAATGTGGCAACGGACATATGCATGTCTAGGATTGGATCTAGGGAGAGCTTGGTACTTAAAAGGTCCTAGTGGCCCACCTCCTCTTCTCTGAAATCCTACCTGGTGCGTAGTGTCTGTTCACTTTAGCCGCAAGGACTTGTTAATGGGCCAAAGTTCATAACTAAAACACGAGTGGGACCAAATACCCCTGATTTGGGAATTACCGAAATATCTTTAGATTTGTAAAATTACTAAAATACCCCTGATTTGGAAATTACCAAAATATCCTTATATTTGTAAAATTACTAAAATACCCCTGATTTGGAAATTACCAAAATATCCTTAGATTTGTAAAATTACTAAAATACCCCTGATTTGGAAATTACCAAAATATCCTTAGATTTGTAAAATTACTAAAATACCCCTAATTTGTAAAATTACTAAAATACCTCTAATTTTCAGAATTACCAAAATATCCCTGATTTACAAAATTTCCAAAATACCTCTGTTTTTACAAAATTACCTAAATACCCCTATAGAGTAGATTTACGAAAATAACCCTAGGTAGTGAAATGACTAAAATACCCCTAGGTGCTGAATGTGTGGAAATGTGTATTTTGCATTCATGAAATCTATGTTGCACTTGGGTGGGTTTTGATGATACGGAGGAAAATTTGAGGATCGCATAGTTGCTTGACGGCCATGGATCCACCGGTGGCTTTAAGCCCATTATAGTAGCTTTGCTGCAACGTTTGAGTAGTGCCGCTGCTGGTGCTACCCTTGGTGTGTAGGGATGGGTGGATATTTATATCCCCACAGGTGTGTAGGGTTGGAAGGGAAATGGTGTGCAGGGTTGAATTTGGGATGGGTGCATTGCATTCATGTGATATTGATGTGATATGAGGTCACAGTGGGCTAAGGCCCAAGACCACCGTTTTTGATAGGGCTTAGGCCCAATGTATAATTGTATGTTGATTGGATTACCAAGGGTCGTACACACTGAGTTTTGAAACTCACACCCTTTTATTTAAATGTTTCAGGTGATCCTCAATAGATGGCTCGACGTGGAAGAGGACTCGGAGGTGGCCACACTACAAGTAGTTCTTAATATGTTTTGAAAGACTTAGTTTTAAATTATTTTGTTTTCGTTGGGTTGTAATAAGGCCTTGTACTCCGATTTGACTTTAGATTTTGAGTTTTGTTGTTTTCGTTTCAACTGTTTACTTAATTGTTGAACCTGGATAAATTTCTTAAATTTAAACATGGGCTTTTATCATTACTTAGCAAGATTCAAGGGTTTTGGGCCTTTAGGCCTTAACTTTTAACTTAGCAAAATTGTTTTGAATTATGCCTTTGATGTGACGTTCCCGAATTCGGCCATAACGTCTGGGCCGGGTTTGGGGTGTGACACTTGCTCAAGGGACATCTTTTACTTTTTTGTGTTTATTTTGCTTTGCTTGAGGAAAAGTAATGAATTAAATGTAGTAAATTAAACTAGTTTTCATACTTGAGGAGCATGAATATGAGAAATTTTAGTATGCTTTAGTTATGTTATCTTAGTTTAGTTTAAATTCAATAAAAAGTGTATTTTGAGTCTTTTATTTACCTTAAAGGCCGAATGAGGCTTAAAGACTAGCTAACGTACTTAGTAAGTATGTAAAAGACCATTCAAAGGCATAAGAACTCAAAACTAGTCATTATGTTGCAACACGAGGAGTTTGATGTTGCAACATAGGGAGTAGAGTGCCAGAATTGCTACATTGACATAAGTGTCGCAACATGACCAAAGGATGTCGCGACACGCCCCTGAAGTTAACCTAAACCTAAGCATATTACCTTCTATGTTGCGACACAAACACTAAAGTGTCGTGACACTAGCACTGTACTATAATAATTATGAATCTAGGGCATTTTGGTTAGCACAATGGAAATTAAACCTGAAAACGTCAACTAAGCTAGGGTTGAGCAAGACGACTACCCTAAATCTATAAGTTGACTCATTTAGCACTTGTTTAAGAACGACTTTTGATACTTTCATATTTTCTATGTAATGTACTATTTAGTTATTCTTTTTTTAGGCTTTAGGTTTAATTTTAGTTCTTTTCTTTTAGTGTTCTTAGGAGAACTTGTTGTTGTAGACGAGATCAACTCTTGAGGATTTTTAGTGCTTCAAATAGGATTCTCTAAACTCTACTCTTGTATTATTTTTAATGCATATATTTTATATCAAGTTTACAATGTTTATTGATTCCATGAGGAACTAACCCTTTTATGGGGGATTAACGAGTAGAGGTGTGATTATCTTATTAGTATGTAGGGTTTTCTTAACAGATCAGTTGTTTGAGAGAGGAAGAACTTAAACCCTAGGCTTGTGGGAATTAATCCAAAATTGGTATGGCCTATCTGTGACCACCAAATCGCTCTGGACTGTGAGGTCGAGAGATAAGTAGTTCTTGTCGATTCATTAGTTTAGTGGAAGATCAAGAGATCCTGCTAGGGTAATGACTAGTTGATTGATTAGAAACATGAAATAAGAATTAGTTATGATCACCAAAGCAAGCTAATCACCCATAGCTAGATTTGATCATGATTATAATTCAGTTCTCCAAGTTCTTTTTATTTATTTTATTTTTATTATTTTATTTATAAAAACCGAAAAACCTTCATTATGTTCTGTCGATATATAGTTTTTTTTAAATTACTAATTATATCTATTTATGTTCAGGTTAAAGTTAATTTAGTATTAGCCTCCCTTGGTTGCGATCCTCGGAATAGAAGCTATCTTCACATCCATCTGATGTACCAGCAAATTGTGAATAGAAGTAAAGAAAACAAAACATGAATGGTCGAGATCTTAGTCATAGGAGAGTATGTATCAAAATAATCTATTCCAAAATTTTGAGTGAATACTTTTACAACTAGTCTTACCTTATACCTTTGTATTGATCCATCTAGTCTAATTTTCTTTCTAAAAACTTATTTATTACCAATAGGTCTAAACCCTCTAGGCAAGTCTACTAGTTCCCAAGTGTGGTTAGACATAATACACTCTAGTTCATTATTAATGACATCTCTCCAAAAACTAGCATCTATTGATTTTAGGGCTTCGTCATAGGTTTTTGGATCCTCATCTATAAAAAAATGCATGAGCAATATAATCACTTATCAAGTCTAAATCACTAATCTTAGTTACAAAGAAAGTAAGGAAATCATGTCCAAAACTAGTGGCAATCCTTTTGTTTACTCCTCCTAGGTTCAACATCATTATTATGAACATCTCTATTATGTGCACTAGAATAGAAAACATACTCATCTATTTGTATATCAATACTTATGCTAGATTTCATTAAAGGAAAAACATTCTCAAGGAAAACAACATCTCTAGATTCATATAGAGAATGATTATGTAAAAACATGAATCTATATGCAACATTGTTTAGAGCATACCCAACAAATACAACATCAACAGTTTTAGATCCAATAGTGCCCCTTTTAAAAGTAGGCAAGCTTATTTTTGCTAAGCACCCCCTCACTTTCAAGTATTGCAGATTAGGGACATAACCTTTCCACAATTCATATGGGGTAGAGTCCAATTTTTTATGAGGTACTCTATTAAGAATATGATTTTCAAAAAGTATGGCCTCATCCCATATACTATTAGGTACACCATAACTTACTAGTAAAACATTCATCATTTATGTTAAAGTTTCGTTTTTCCTTTCAACTATGTCATTCTATTATGGGAAATAATGAGTAAAAACTTGTAACACCCCTAACCTGTATCCATCGCCAGAACAGAGTTACGGAGCATTACCGGACTTACAGATTAGACAGACAAAAATTTTCAAACAATTCATAACCTATAGCATTCAAGTCAAAAATCAATCAAATTCATACATATTGTCCCTTATACAAGCCTTCGAGGCCCAAAATATGTATTAGAAACAAATCAAGACTAAATCGAAAATTCATAGAATTTTTTAGAAACTTATAAAATTTTCAAAACTATAGGGGTCACATGGCCAAGAGACATGCCCGGACCGTGTGGGTGTTCAAGATAGGGACATACGGCCGTGTCCCAGTCTGTTTCCATGCCCGTGTAACTGATTGATTTGTGCCACATGGCCAAGCCACATGCCCGTGTGCTAGGCTATGTGAGCATACTGAGTTGTGCTCTTTCAAAGATACAGGGGCCACACGGTTGAGACACACGCCCGTGTCTCTACTTGTGTGGACGAAAAAAGGCCATTTTATAAGCCACATTTCTCACCCAAATTGGCATCCACCTACACTCAACATTTTGTATATACACAAGTCATAAATAAGCATCCAAAACAAGCCAAAATCAAGCCTTAAGTATTTAAAATCATCACATACAACCAATATGCCCTTAGGCACCTCAAATTAAAACTTATAACAAGTAAATCTACACATTCAATATATCCAATTGTTTAATTAACTTATATGCATATTTGTACGAAAACTTACCATGTAGGTCATTAATCAAAACACACCATTTAGTATCATTTATGTTCTTGATCTCTAGCATCAAATGGTCATATAAGTCACTTGGAACTTGTGTACTATAATCACCAATACAAACCATTCAAAAACTAACATCATTATACATACATGTTTTCCAAAATAGGCACTAAATCACTCCAAATTATAATACATATTCATATGCATATTCAATTACCATTTAATTTTCATCGATCAAATAATTATCAATTCACATGTTAACCATACCAAACCATACATCAAACATGATAAGGCCATAAATATATACATAGCAAAATACACCAAAACACAAGCCAATCCAAATGGCTAAAAACACAACGAAACATGTAGGCTATCATTAGAAAAAATAATCTATACATGCCATTATAACCAAAATTAGATAACCAAAAGTACCAAAAAAGCCGATAATGTAACACCCTTAACCTGTATCCATTGCCAGAATAGGGTTACGAGGCATTACTGATCAGATCACAACATACAATATACATTTATCAAACATAAATCCATTATCACATAAACATCAATCAAACATAATCACATTGTCCCTTATAAGGCTCTACGAGACCTCAAAACATGCTTAGAAGAGGTTCAGGACTGAACCGATAACATTTGAAATCTTTGGGAAACTTATAAAATTTTCATGCATTACAGGGTTCACATGCTCGTGTGAACAGGCCATGTGCCTCACACGGCTCCAGACACGCCCGTGTCCATGGCCGTGTGAAAACAAGGCATACATACTGACTTGGGACACACGGATGACCACAGGCCCGTGTGTCTAGCCCGCATGCCCATCGAAATGGCCACACATGCTAGTGTGTCAGGCCGTGTACTAGGCCGTGCCAATCCTGTAGGGTATACTGACTTATGCAACACGACCAAGTCATACGCTCATTTGCTAGGCTGTGTGCCATTTAGGGGGTATACTAACTTGTGCCACACGGCCGATCACACGCCCATGAGTGAGGCCATGTGGAGCATACTGACTTCAATTCAATTTCAACACCAGGGGACACACGACTGTGTATCATGATTGTGTGTCGCACATGGCTGAGACACACACCCATGTCTTTGTCTGTGTCGACAAGAATAGGCCATTTGTAAGGCCAATATTCCACCCTTTCTCATGTTCACCTATACATCCAAATTAATACCATTTCAACACATTTATAGGCAACCAAAACATGCCAATTCATATACAAATCATGCCATTTCATCTTCAACCATTTCAAACATACCAAAACAATATATCATTACCAACCATTTCACCTATCTTACCTATGCATTTTTCTCATCATTTTATCAACTAAATCATGCCACAAAATATACCAATTCATCATCCCTATATCATACCAAATAAACTATGATATATCATTGGTAAATAATCAAAACAATTAACCACTTAGCCGTCACAACAATCATACCAAACATGCCAAAACACAAGGCCATATACACATCACTTATCATTTACCAAATTCATAAATTAAGCCAACTTAGATGGCCGAATACATACCAACATGTACATCATTTACAAGCCAACTCTCATGGCTAAAATCACAACTCAAAGCATATCATCTTAACACTAGTCTATACATGCAATATACCATATATACATAACATCAAAAGTACCAACAAGTTGATCAATAGTGTGACAATGTTCCTGATGATCCCCGAGTCCGAGCTAGCTTCAATTATCTATAAAATAGGGAAAGAACACACAAAGTAAGCTTTAAAGGATTAGTAAGCCATAAACAATATATAATTACCACATGAATCAATATCATTTTCATTGATAGGCAAATCATGAATAAGTATACAAAAGCTCACAAACCTTTCCCATTGAACACATATTCAAAATCATAAGTGAATTCATAAAATACTTCCCTTTTCAATACTTGAATGACTCTCGTACATACCTAAGTCACTTAACTCATTCACACATTCTTTCTTGACTTGACTTTGCCTGTTGAACCATTCGAAATCATTAAGGATACTCAGAAATCACATATAACTCGCACAATGCCATATCCCTGATATGGTCTTACATGTTAACACATATCGATGCCACCGTCCCAGACTAGGTCTTATACGAAAACATATAACGATGCCAATGTCCCAGATATGGTCTTACACGTAATCACATCTCGGTAATCCTAATGTCATGACATTTGTATCCTATACTATTCCTAAGGTTCATACGGGACTTTCAGATATTGTAACCCTATCGATTATTGCTCGTATTTGATCATTCGTCATTCATAACAGTTCAATGACAATTAAACATATATAATTCAATTTAAAGATATTTATTTGCATATGAACTTACCTTTGTATTCGGGATAAACAGACTGGATCGATTCGATAACTTTTGATTTTCCCTGATCTAAATCTGATTTCTTTCATTCTTGATCTATATACATTCAAAATTAACTCATTTATTCATCAAATCACTCAATTCAATCCACAAAAACATATTTGGACCTTTTTACACTTTAGCCCCTAAAGTTCCATATTTTTACAATTTAGTCCCTATTTCATAAATGCACAAAATTCACATAATTTAATTCAAATACATGCTAGCCGAATTTTCCTAGTGTACATATCAGCCCATATTTATCATTTATTCACACATTTAACCACACATTTTTACATTTTCACAATTGAATCCCTATTTGACATTTTTATCAAAAATCACTTTACAAAACTTGTGTAACTATCAACAAATATTCATTTTTCATCATGAAACATTCAAAAGCTCAAGCATTCATTAATGGCACTTCACAAAAATAATGAAAACTTCAAAAATTAAGGCATGGGCTAGTTAGAATACAAAGAAATGATCTGAAAAACGTAAAAATATCAAAAACTGAGTTCAAAACACTTACCAATTAAGCTCCCAATTAAGCTCCCACCATATTCAGCCAAAGAAAGATGAAATGAAGCTTAATTTTGGTTTTGTTTTAATTAATATACATTGTTTTAATTAATTACCAAATTAACCTTAGTTCAAAACCATTAAAAACATCCATTTAATGCCCATTTATGTCAAATTCTACTGTCAATGGTCTAATAACGTCATAAGGACCTTTCATTTAATAAATCATAGCAATTAAACACATTTAACATATAGAATGTCACTTTTGCATTTCACGCAATTTAGTCCTTCTATCAAATTAGGCATTCAATCGATAAAATTAAATCACGAAACTTTCACACATATATAATCACATGCTATAAACACCAAAAATAATATTAAAATAATTTTTTAACCTAGGATTTGTGGTTCCGAAACCACTGTTTCGATTTAGCTAAAACCGGGTTGTTACAACTCTCCCCTTTAGGGATTTTCGTCCCCAAAAATCTTACCAGTGAATAGGTTCGGGTATTTTTTTCCCTCATAGCATCCTCGGGTTCTATAACACCCTTTACCCATATTCAATGCCGGAACCGGGTACGAGGCATTACCGGACTTAACGCACTTTAACATACAACTTTGGGCTATCAAATTTCATTCCAATATAAAATCATTCTTTCTCATTCACAACATTCTTATTATGGGCCTACGAGGCCATACACTTACAAACGGAGGGCCTCGGAATCAAACCGGGATCTTTTGAATACTTAGAAAGCTTTTACCTTAACAGGGCCACACGCCCGTGTGAAATGGGACATGGCCGTGTGGGCAGGCCGTGTGGTCACACACGCCCATGTCCCTAGCCCGTGTGGAATTTATTCACTTTGAACCTACAGGGGTTTTCACACAGTCGGACACACGCCCGTGTCCTCCAGACGGCCTAGACATGCCCGTGTCATCACCCGTGTGTGAAAAGCTGGGTATTTTGTTTATGACATCAGCAACCAAATAAGGGGCACACGGCCTAGGCACACACCCGTGTGTCTAGCCCGTGGTCGACACTGATTTGCATCACTAACATGCAGGGGACACACGACCTGGTCAAACACCTATTGGACTGACCGTGCGTAAGACACGGCCTAGACACACCCGTGTGCCTACCCGTGTAGACAAGAACAAGGCTATTTGCCAAGCTCTTTTTATCACCCTAAATCATACAACATCAATCACATTCAACCATTTAACAAGAAACTTAATCATGTATCATACACATTCATGAATAACCTCATCTTTTCATATATATATAATGATAACGAGCCATTAAATATGACCATTTACAAAAGTGTTCATCTTTAAAAGAGCCAACACACTTGGCCAAAACAACAAAACATTTCACTATGTCTAGCCCCTATACATGCCATGCTCAAAATGCTAAGTCTAATATATCGAGATGAGCTGATAGTGTGGATGATCTTCAAATTTTCTTCGTATCCCGAGCCGGCTCTTTGAAACTATAAAACAAGGGAAAAGAAAGGGAGTAAGCTTTAAGCTTAGTAAGTTTACATGTAAACAATAAGCATCATCACATATGCTAACCAGTCAATAACATCACATACTAGGCAAGAACAATTCACATTTTCATAATTATACTTACTCATCTCATCTTTTACAACATTCCAATCACATAATAATATTGCTCACAATTACTTGTACATATTCCTTGCACTCACCACCACAAAGCAACATGAAACATTTACTTATACCATTTCTCGATAGACCCCTCGAAATAATACTATGTACTCGGTGTGTAACACCCTTAACCCGAAACCGTCGCCGGAATAGGGTTAAGAGCTATTACCGGACAATAGAATCATTTCACAACCCATTTACGACACAAAGTCAGTCATCATCATAATAGACCAAACATAAAAAATTAGTCCCTTCTTAAGGCGTATAAGACCTTATACACATGCTAGGGAGGGGTTGGGATTAAACCGAAACACATACAGAAACTTCTCAAAATTTAAAACTTTTCTAGATCTCAGGTGTTACACGCCCGTGGAGGCAGGCCGCGTGCCTCCCAGGCTGCTAGACACACCCGTGTGTTGTCCTTCCCGTGGTCGATCCTGACTTAGTTCCCACGGCCACCAAGCATGCCCGTGTACCTTGGCCGTGGTCAATCCTGTCAAAAACCACACGGCTACCAGGCACGTCCGTGTGCCACGGCTGTGTGCTCTTAGGCCATATACTGACTTACGCCCACGATCACTAGGCACGCCCGTGTACCACAACCGTGTGGCAAAAATAGTCCATTTGCAAGGCCAAAATGCCACCCACATGGTTCAATCACTACAAGCACACCTAAGCATGTTTATACACACATTTTGGCAACCATTTCCTATCATATGATCAATATATCAACTCATACAAACCCACTTTCAAACATATCAACTTATAAGCTAACATATACAACTTGAGCACATTCAATACTAAACATTTTTCCTTCTCAATTTCACTAAATCATACTAGCATTTTACCAAAACAAAGTTACCATTGATAAATCATTCTCTTCAACCATAAACCATACCAAAATACGCCTTATATCACAAAGCCATTCATAATTGAAGCAACCATATATTTTGCCATATCACATAGCTAATTACACACCTCAAATATGTACCAAATAACTAACCTATACATGCCATATTTCAACTAAATACATCTTTCCAAAAGTACCCAAAACAGATTGCCGATAGTGTGATTGAGATGCTAACGATTCCCAGATCCGAGCTAGCTTTACTGACACTGCAAAGCAGAGGAACAAATCAAACAGTAAGCTTTCTAAAGCTTAATAAGTTCGAAATACAATACAATCGTATCATTAAATAAAACCAATGTATACAATAACCATCACATAGATTATTTCTCTTATATTCATACCATATTATCTATAGTTAAAATTGTAACACCCCTAACCCCTAACCATCGCCGGACTAGGGTTAAATATGTTACCGGATAGATTTGGAAACTTATATAGAAATGTCATACAAATGTACATCTATTTCAATCATAATGTCCCTAAAATGAGTCATCAAGACCCTAAGCATGCTTATAATCCGGGTCGGGACTAAACCGAAACACAAACAAACATTCTCGGAAACTTAAATTTTTTTCTAAGTTTCAGGGGTTACACGCCAGTGTGGGCAGACCATGTGCCTTCCACGGCTGCTGGACACCCCCGCGTGTCCTCCCCGTGGTTGAAAATAACTTATCTTCGACGGCCACTAAGCACGCCCGTGTACTCAGGCCGTGGTCGATCTTGCCAAAAATCACACGGCTACTAGGCAGCAAACACGACCGTGTGCCAAGGCCGTGTACTCTTGTGCTATCTATTGACTTACCCCACGGTCACTAGGCATGCCCGTGTGCCACGACTGTGTGACATTATAGGCCATTTTCAAGGCCAAAATGCCGCCCACTTGGGTCATACCTACAAGCAAGAATTACCAACTCATTTCATGCACATATGTCAAGCAAGAACATACCAATTAAACCAACCAATTCATGCATTCAAAACTAGTTCCAAACATGCCAAATTACAAGACTATAATTCATCTCATCACAGGCATATTTCATTCATTTACTAACTCTAAACTTAACCATTTCATGGATCATCTAACCATGCCAAAACAAGCTTCACACATTACAAATTCCTTTAAGCAAAATACCAACATATAACTAGCCAAAGCACATGGCTAAATTCATTTCATTTACAAATACAAAAGACTAGCCTATACATGCCACATCTAGCAAAATATATTTTCAAAATGTACCAAAAACAAGTTGATTACTGTGATGACGATCCTTGACGGTCCTGAGCCTTCAGTAGCTTTGACGACCTACAAAACAGAGAAATCACACACACGGAGTAAGCTTTCCAAAATCTTAGTGAGTCATAATGCAAACAAACTTAGCATATAAGGCATATACATACTCATAGATACATCGGCACATCTAAATCACTTAATAAATTATCACATATATACTTGGATTCATGTACTTGGCCATATTTGCCACATTCATCAACTCAAAAGTCTTACAAATACAAAGCTCTTTCATGCTTATTTTCACATATCATATTGTTATCCTAATATACATACTCATCATAGTAAGATCATGTAGATACTTACCTTATATACGCACTTGGTGTATAAATCAACGTATCTGAAGTGGATTCTCTATGTACATAGCCATTCGGATCACAGACTTGCCCGTTGAACCGTAAGGAATCTAGTACGATACTCAAGAAGCTCGAAATAGTCGTACAATGCCAACGTCCCAGACGAGGTCTTACATGCACTCGGATATCGATGCCACTGTCCCAGACAGGGTCTTACACGAATCAATACGATGCCGATGTCCCAGACATGGTCTAACACGTAAAGCTCAGATCGATGCCAACGTCCCAGACGTGGTCTTACACGAAAAACTCATATCGATGCCAACATCCCAGACGTGGTCTTACACGCAATCTCAAATCAACGCCAATGTTTCAGACGTGGTCTTACATGATAAAACAGAACAGATACCTATGTCATGACATAGCTAATCCTATCTATTCCCAGGTTTGAACGGGACTTCTCGAACATTGTCACTATATCGACCTTATCTCGTAATTCATATGTACAACCTCTCATAAACATTCATTATCATTATTAGTCATATGAGCATTTACAAATTCATACAAGTACATTTATTTGCATAGTGACTTACCTCGGATTCGGCTTAGTAGAAACAGAAACTACTATTCATTTACTTTCGCTTTCCCGCGATCTAAGTCCGTTTTCCTCGGTTCTTGATCTATACGTATTCAAAATTAACCCTTTTATTCACTAACTCATTCAATTCAATCCAAAGACACACATTTAGGGCTATCTACAAATTAATCCTCACATTTGCACAATTTATCAATTTATTCCATTTTTCTCAAAACATCAAATTCACAAAATCAACCCACACTCATGCTTAGCCGAATGTACATATATACCATACAAGCCCATATTTTCCATCAAATTTGTAATTTAGTCCCTCAAATTGCTATTTTCACAATTTAGCCCTATTTAGCTAAATTCATCAAAACTTCAAGAACAAAACATGTTCATCTAGCTCAAATATTTCATTAAACAACTAAACTCATCTCAAAGCTCAACATATCATCAATGGCATTTTACACAAACATCATCAATTCAAAAAATTGAGACACGGCTTGATAGTAGACAAAGCAACGATTACAAAAACGTAGAAATTATTAAAAATCAAAGCCAATACATACCTTAATTTAGCCTGATAGTAGTCAAAACTTAGCTTAGGTTTTCTTCTTTCTTTTCTTTCTAAATTTCGGTCAAAGATGATAAGAAAATGGCCATTTTTCATGTTTTGTTTTTGTTATAAACATATTATTAATCTATTTACCTTATTAACCTTCAATTAATATTTGAAACAAATATACATTAAGGGCATAATTGTCCTTTGTTCATCCACCAACTAAATAGTGGTCTATTTGCCTCATAAGGCCTTCACCTTTACAAAGGCACAACACATTGGTACTTTAACAAATAGCAAGCAACTTTCACATTTAATGCAATTCAATCCTTTTGTCAAATTAAACACACAGATGGACAAATTAACATACGAAACTTTACCACATGCTTAACCACTTATCAAAGACACAGAAAATAATATTAAAATATCATACTAACTCGGATTTGTGGTCCCGAAACCATTGTTCCGACTAAGGTATAAACCGGACTGTTACAAAAATACTCATTCATCCATCCATAGCATCATCTATAAACTCATCAACCACGATACATACCTTGGTTAACACATAGTTATTCAATTTCAAAGCTACTCAATGCTCGATATTACAAGTCGATCTTCCTATGATTTTCTTTCAATTTTAATCGCACACTCAGTGCCATCTACATGATTGAAACTTATTAGTCATCGCACACTTAGTGCTTATTCTATCAACCGACTTATCTTGGCAACGTACACACAGTGCCAAATCTATAAGCCGAAGCTTTCATAACATCGCACACACAGTGCTATTCATTTCTGTTTCGATTTCAATTTTGCACACTTAGTGCCATCAACTAAATCTTGCACATAGCATCTCGATTTCATACACATATACATATTCATTTCATAATACTAAAACATATCTTAATAACATGTATCTTATCCGAACTTACCTCGGACGTCGACTATCGATACGATCGATTAATCGAGCACTTTATCTTTGCCTCGATCTCGATCCAAACTTCTTTTTTTTTTGGTCTATACACATTCAAATTAAATTCATTCAATCACCAAATCATCATTTTAGTCCAAACATACATATTTAGGGCATTTTACAAAATAGCCCTCACATTTTCACATTTTGACACTTTAGTCCCTATTTCACAAAATCATCAAATTCATATAATTTCATTTGGTTCAAGCCTAGCCGATTTTTCACCATGCATATAAAAGCCCACACATTTTATTTATTTCACATTCTAGTCCTTCAAATTGCTATTTTCACAATTTAGCCGTAATTAGCTAAATTCATCAAAAGTTCAAGAACAACACATGTTCATTAAACACATATCTTTCATTTAACACCATGAATCATCACAAAGCTCAATATCTCATCAATGGCATATCTCACGAACATCATCAATACATAAAATTTGAGCATGGGTTTTGTAGAGCACAAAAATGATTTATTAACAACAATAGGCCTCCATCTTAAAAAGCCATTAACAAATTGACACTTATGAATCAGCACACAGCTTTTACTCTTTATGCAATTAAGTCTTTTTTCATAAATCAGCACACAATCGATAAAAATTATCACACAGAATTTTCACACAGGCTATATCACATACTATTCACAAAGAAAATATCATTAAAATATTTTTACGACCTCGGATTTGTGGTCTCGAAACCACTATTCTGATCGGGGACTAAATCGACACGGTGGTTTCGCACACAGCCCACCCTTAATCAATAATAGGGTGGTATCGCACATAGTACACCAACAAGAGTAATTAAGGTGATTCCGCACATAGCCCACCATATAATAAAATAAATGATAGTATCGCACACAACCCATCGTGAATAAGTAATAAGGTGGTGTCGCACACAGCCCACCAAAAAGAATGATTACGGTGGTATCGCACACAACCCACCAATTAATCATTACAGATATTTTTCCGCGCTTACATATCTATTCTGAGATTCATACGAGAACTAAATGTAACACCCCTTACTAGGGTCCTACGCTGGAACCGGGTACGAGGCGCTACTGTAATTAAAACCACTTGATCGCCACTTAGGCTCATCGTGACTACTCTTTCTAGTCACCTCAACAACCTCATTCTTGACTTACGAGGCCTCACTCATACACACGAGGACTCTCAAAACTATTCCATAGCATTTTTGAATCTTAAAATTTTCTCTTTTATACAGGGCTCACACGCCTGTGTAAGATGAGACTCGCCTGTGTGTAGGCACACGCCCATGCCTTCAACCCGTGTATGAAAACCCAAGCATTCTGCCAATGCCCCACGGCTAGGGTAAACGTCCGTGCTCTCTAACCGTGGTGAACACTGACTTCACTTACACGGCCTAGAGCCTAGACACACGCCCATGTGGCTAGCTTGTGGCCAAATCTAACTTAAAAATTCAACATGCAGGGGACACACGACCAAGTCAAATGCCCATGGGCTGACCGTGTGTCACACGTGGCCTAGACACACGCCCGTGTGTTTATCCACATGGACAAGAACAAAGCTATTTGCTAAGCCCTTCTCACCTTTATAGCATACACAACATGCACTCGTTCAACACATCCATAACCAACTCAAATAAAATCACAATCTCACATGGATAACTACATCTTTTCATATAATATAACAGCCAACAACTATGGCATTATACAAAATAGATTATCCAACTATGGGCTAACACATCCTATCCATTTACAACAAAATTCACTAACTTGTCTAGCCTCTATACATGCCATATACAAAACACTGAGTCTCATGTACCAGAGTGTGCTGATAATGTGGACGATCTTCCAATTGATCCTCGTATCTCGATTCAACACTTTTGCTATATAAGACAAAGGAAAAGAAATGGAGTAAGCTTTGAGCTTAGTAAGTTTACACATAAACAATTAAGCATCATAGTTTAAGCTAAACAATAATTAGCATTATACTAACATATAATGTACAACTATGCTTACTCTTTCTATCCCTTACCACATTTCTAACACATCATGAGTCACATACTCATAACCATTGAAATGCACCACTGCATTCAATATCACATTTACACAATATATAAGACAACAATATTTCTCGATAATTTATCCACACAGCTAATTAACTCAATATTACAACCACACAGTTAATCTCTCGGTGGTTTCGCACTTAGCCCACCACAATCAATTAATAAGGTAGTATCGCACTTAGCCTACGACAAAGGTAATCATAAAGCTTTCGCACATATCCCACTAGACGATATACCTAATGATAGCATCGCACATAGCCAGCTCATCGTCAATATGCATTAGGATGGTATCGCACTTAGCCCACCATTTAGCATTCTCACTACACATTCACATATCTACTTACTTAACCATACATCCATTCACAAATTCTACCATATTCATCCCACGTAGGTTCTCAATCAATTCACTCATGCTACACACTAGCTAGCATTAACAAATTGTAAGTATGAATGCATTGTTTAAGCATAGACTTACCACGATACTCAAAAGTATAGAAATATACAATTTAGTCCACCATCTTGCTCTTACCTCGGTTTAGATCCGGGCTTCGTCTTTCTTGATCTATAATGAATGAATCAGCTTATTCAATACACACATTGACTAATTTGACACGTATCTCATACTTTGGCAAAATTACTCTTCTGCCCCTAATCTTTCTCATAATTACACTTTTGCCCCAAGGATCGTAAAATGATTTTTATTCAACTTTCTAGCCTTTCATGCTTAGCCGAATCACTTACTCAACTAAAGCTATCATCAATTCTCACTAAATCACACATATATGACTAAACTCAAGACTTTTACAAACTAGTCCCTACATGCATTTTCATGGAAAATCACTTAGCAAAAGATGTTTCTACTACATCAAGCTTTCATATTCTTCCATAAAACAACAAAATTCATGCATGTCATACATAGGCACATTTTTGAACATCCATCATAGCTCATCAAATAGCTAAAAATAGCTTACTCATGCTACTAGGACTTCAAAAATACGAAGAATATCAAAAACAAGGCTTGGATGCACTTACTAGCAAGCTTGAAAAATGTCAAGAACCCTAACAATGGCTCTCTCAATTTTCGGCAACCTTGGGGAAGAAGATGAATGAATTTTGTCATCTTTTCTCCCATTTTAATCATTTAATTGGTAAATGACCAAAATGCCCTTTTTGATAAACTTCTTATTTTAACTCATCCATGCCCAATTTTGTCCAAAAATTAAAAATTGAGAAAATTGCTATTTAAGGACCTCTAATATATATTCTAAAGCCATTTCACACTAATAGCTTCTAGAATCTCACATTTTACAACTTTCGCAATTTAGTCCTTTTGAACAATTCAACCACAATTTCACAAAATTGCTTCATGAAACTTTCACAATAACATGCAAACATAGTATAAACCTCAAAAACTCATACATAGACCTCGGATTTGTGGTCTCGCACCACTAGTATGACTAGGCCCTAAACCGTGATGTTACAACTCTCCCCCCTTTAGAGATTTTCACCCTCGAAAATCTTACCAGTAAAGGGGTTTGGATGTTGCTGTCTAATGGGCTCTTCTGTTTCCCACGTAGCCTCTTCCACACCGTGTTTTTGCCACAACACTTTCACTAGTGCTATGCTCTTATTTCTCAACCGTTTCACCTCTTGAGCTAAGATCCTAATCAGCTCCTCTTCATAAGACATATCCGGTCTTATTTCAATTTTCGTTGAAGGAGTCACATGTGAAGGATCGGAGCGATACCGTCGCAACATCGATACATGGAACACATTATGAATTTTTTCTAACTCTACCGGCAAAGCCAACTGGTAAGCTACTGGCCCAACTCTGTCTGTAATTTCATACGGCCCTATAAATCTTGAACTCAACTTCCCTTTTCGTCCAAATCTCATAATCTTCTTCCACGGGGACACTTTCAAAAACACTTTGTCACCCAACTTTCAGACTATTACGGATTACTCTTTTCTTTTCAAATCCGCGTACGAATTCTATCGATCCGAAGCAGCTTTCAGACTATTACGGATTACTCTCACTTTCTCTTCAGTCTCTTTTAACAGATCAACTCCATGGATCAGTTTCTCACTAAGCTCGGTCCAATACAAAGGAGTCCGACACTTACGACCATACAAAGCCTCATGCAGAGCCATCCGTATACTCGACTGGTAACTGTTGTTGTAAGCAAATTCAACCAAAGGTAGATATCTCTCCCAACTACCTACAAATTCTAACACACAGCATCGAAGCATATCTTCGAGAATTTGAATTACTCTTTCAGACTGACCATCAGTTTGCAGATGGAGCGCAGTACTGAAATTTAATCTCTTACCCATGGCCTATTGCAATTTCTTCCAAAACCTCGAAGTAAATCTCGGATCTCTCTCGGATATAATAGACATAGGCACACAATGCAATCTCACTATCTCTACAACATACAACTCAGCTAGCTTATCTAGTGAATAATCAAATGTACCGGAATAAAGTGAGCCTTCTTCGTTAGTCTATCTACAACAGCCCACACATTATCTCTCTTTTTCAGAGTCATCGGCAACCCCGACACAAAATCCATGGTAACCCGATCCCACTTCCATTCGGGAACCATCACTAGTTGAAGCAATCCCGAAGGCACTTGGTGCTCAGCTTTCACCTGTTGACAAATCAGACACTTTGCCACAAATTCTAAAATATCTCTTTTCATACCCAGCCACCAATACAACTTCCTCAAGTCATTGTACATTTTCGTACTGCCCGGATGTACTGACAAACATCCATTGTGGGCCTCATGCAAAACCTTTTGGATTAACTCTTCATCTCTCGGTACACAAATTCTGTTATGATATAGCAAACAACCATTCGAGCCCACTCGAAAATCAGAACCACTTTCAGATTCGCACTTAGCTCTCTTAGCATGCATCTCACTGCCATTTCTCTGAGCCTCACATATATGTTGAACAAATAGTGGCTTAGCTCTTAACTCTGCCAAAATAGCACCGTCATCAGACAATGCTAAACTCATGCTCATAACTCTTAGAGCATACAAGAATTTCCTACTCAGGGCATCCGCAACCACATTCGCTTTTCCCGGGTGATAATCAATGACTAATTCATAGTCTTTCAATAACTCAAGCCACCGCCTCTGTCTCAAATTCAGATCCTTCTGATCCATCAAATATCTCAAACTCTTGTGATTTATAAAGATTCGGCCCTTCTCACCATACAAGTAATGTCGCCAAATCTTTAACGCAAAGACAATTGCAGCCAACTCCAAATAATGAGTCGGATAATTCTTCTCGTTGTGATTTTAGCTGTCTCGAGGCGTAAGCGACTACCTTACCGTCTTGCATCAACACGCAACCGAGACCATTAAACAATGCATCACTATAAACCACAAACTCTTTCCCCGATTCTGGTTGAACCAAAATCGGTGCCTCAGTCAACATTATTTTCAGTCTCTCGAAACTCTGTTGACATGTCTCAGTCCATTCAAACTTAACATCTCTGTGCAATAGTTTCGTCATCAGGGTAAGAATCACAGAGAACCCCTTTACGAAACATTTGTAATATCCTACTAATCCCATGAAACTTCTGATTTTCGACACGTTCCTCAGCTGTTTCCAATCCACAATAGTCAAAATCTTACTTGGGTCAACTCTGACACCATCTTTCGACACAACGTGTCCTAGGAATCCGACCTTTCGGAGCCAAAACTCACTCTTGCTAAACTTAGCATACAACTGCTTATCTCTTAAAGTTTGCAAGACAATTCTCAAATGCTCTTCATGATCATTCTCATCCCGAGAATAGATCAACAAGTCGTCAATGAAGATAACTAAAAACTGGTCCACATATGGTCTGAAAACACGGTTCATCAAATCCTTAAAAATCGCAGGTGCATTCATTGAACCAAACGACATAACCAAAAACTTATAATGGCCATACCTTGTTCAAAATGCAGTTTTTAACACATCTTGCTCTTTCACTCTCAACTGATAGTAACCTGACCTTAGGTCTATCTTGGAGAACAATGCAACTCCTTTCAGTTGATTAAAAAGATCATTTATCCTTGGTAAAAGATACTTATACTTCACCGTCACCTTATTGAGTTGCCTATAGTATATGCACAACCTCATAGACCCATCTTTCTTTTTTCACAAATAATACCGAAGCACCCCACAGTGAGTAGCTCGGTCTTACAAAACCCTTATCTATCAACTCTTACAACTGAACCTTCAGTTCTTTCAACTCTAAAGGTGCCATTCTATATGGAGCAATTGATATAGGTGCCGTTCTCGGAATCAACTCAATCCCAAACTCGACCCTCGCACTGAAGGTAATCTGGGTAACTCTTCCAGGAATACATCTGGATATTCGCATACTATCGGCACGGTTTCAAACTTCACTCCAATCTCTTGAGTAATTAACACAAAGGCGAGATAGGACTCACATCCTTTTCTCAAACATTTCTTAGCCACTAGAGAAGAAATCATCACTGGTAGACTATCCGATCCACCTGATTCAACCCGAACTACATCTCCACTCTCACATTTCAATTCAATGTACTTACTACCACAGTTCACTAAAACTCTATGGTTAGTCAACCAATCCATGCCTAGGATTAAGTCAAACTAACCAAACGGCAACAACATAAGGTTTGCCGGAAAACAATGATTCTCAATCAACAAAGGACAGTTTTTACACACTTTGTCCACTAACACATGCTTTCCTAACGGGTTTGACACCTTAACCACAATATTCGTAGACTCAATGGTCATACTCAAACTAGATGCTAGTCTCATGCAAATATAAGAATGAGTAGACCCTAGATTTATTAAAGCAATAACAAAGGTGTCATAGAGAGAAAAAGTACCAGTTATCATGTCTGGGGAGGATGCCTCTTTGCGAGCGCGAATAGCATATGTCCTCTCAGGTGCCCGACCCTCTGGTCTCACAGCAGAATCTCTGGACGCACCTCTACCACTATTCCCGCCTCTCGGGTTCCTAGATGGTCTACCTCTTACAGACACATCACTGGATCTTATCTCTTTCTTCTCTTCCTTATTATCCCTCTCGGGGCTGTTTCGGATAAAGTGATCGGGGGAACCACATTTATAACAATTTTGACTGTTACCCAACACTCTCTAGTGTGATATCTACCATAATTTGGACACTCCGGCTTACTCTTCAGATTGCCTACACTTTCCATCGAGGTGGCTTGGACTCTCAAACCTGAACGAGCATTGCCCAAGTCTCTATGCGAATATCCCACTAGTGCTGTCGTCTGAGGATTCCCTTCCTGGATCTTTTCGACTGGGCTTGATACGATTTGCCCATCAGCCTCTTTCTCGCATCTCGGACTTTACTCACAACCTTTCTCTTTTCTTTACTCAACTCTTCGGCCTTACTTGCCCTTTCCACCAACACAACAAACTCTTTCAACTCCAAAATACCCACTAGGAGTTTGATGTCCTCATTCAGTCCATCCTTGAACCTCTTACACGAGATGATCTCTGTCGATACACTCTCTTGAGCGTATTTGCTAAGCCTAACAAACTCACGCTCATACTCTACTACTGACATTCTTCCTTGCTTCAATTAAAGGAACTCCTTCCTTTTTCGATTAGTAAATCGTTGGCTTATAAACTTCTTTCGGAACTCTTCTAGAAAGAAGTCCCACGTCATCAGCTCTTTCGAGACCATTAACGTCAGTGTCTTCCACCAATGGTATGCTGAATCTCTGAGCAAGGAGATAGCACACTTCAAACTCTCTTCAGGTGTACATGAGAGTTCATCAAACACTCTCATCGAGTTCTCTAACCAGGACTCTGCCCTCTCAGGGCCATTATCTACCTTATCTCTAAACTCCTCAGCCCCGTGCTTCCTAATCTTATCCACTAGGGGTTTCGATATCCTCACTACATCAATACCTTGAGGAGCCACTGGAATTGGCTGAGGTATAGGAAGAGGTGGAGGAGGTTGAGAATTAGGGTTCACTCGAACATAGTCCGAGTACCAATTACTCATCATCAAGAGAAAGGCTTCCTGTGCCTCTTCTCATTGACCCCTAGCCTCGAGTCCACTTTGTATAGACACAGTCCCTTGCACAGGAGCCGGAGCATTACTAGCTGCTTCATCAGCAGTTGATTGATCGAGATCCATATACTATACGAAACAAGATTTAAAATCATCAAAAACCACCACACTATCATTGTACAGTTATGGCATGTATAGCTAGACTCTTACACCAGCTACGGTAGTCCTAGAACTAACTAAACCATACCTCTGATACCATTAAATGTAACACCCCTTACCCGGGTTCTACACTAGAACAGGGCCTGAGGTGTTACCGTAATTAAAACCACTTGATCGCCACTTAGGCTCATCGTGACTACTCTCTCTAGTCACCTCAACAACCTTATTCTCGACTTACGAGGCCTCACTTATACACACGAGGACTCTCGAGACTATTCTGGAACTTTTTCGAATCTTAAAATTTTCTCTTTTATACAGGGCTCACACGCCCGTGTAAGATGAGACACGCCCGTGTGTAGACACACGCCCATGCCTTCAACCCGTGTATGAAAACCGAAGCATTCTGCCAATGCCCTATGGCTAGGGTACACGCCCGTGCTCTCTAACCTTGGTGAACACTGACTTCACTTACACGGCCTAGAGCCTAGACACACGCCCATGTGGCTAGTTCGTGGCCAAATCTAACTTAAAAATTCAACATGTAGGGGACACACGACCAAGTCACACGCCCATGGGTTGACCGTGTGTCACACATGGCCTAGACACACGCCCGTGTGTCTATCCACATGGACAAGAACAAAGTTATTTGCTAAGCCCTTCTCACCCTTATAGCATACACAACATGCACTCATTCAACACATCCATAATCAACTCAAATAAAATCACAATCTCACATGGATAACTACATCTTTTCATATAATATAACAGCCAACAACTATGACATTATACAAAATAGATTATCCAACTATGGGCTAACACATCCTAGCCATTTACAACAAAATTCACTAACTTGTCTAGCCTCTAGACATGCCATATACAAGACATTGAGTCTCATGTACCAGAGTGTGCTGATAATGTGGACGATCTTCCAATTGATCCTCGTATCTCGATTCAACACTTTTACTCTATAAGACAAGGGAAAAGAAACGGAGTAAGCTTTGAGCTTAGTATGTTTACACATAAACAATTAAGCATCATAGTTTAAGCTAAACAACAATTCGCATTATACTAACATATAATGTACAACTATGCTTACTCTTTCTATCCCTTACCACATTTCCAACACATCATGAGTCACATACTCATAACCATTAAAATGCACCCCTGCATTCAATATCACATTTACACAATATACAACATAACATTATTTCTCGATAATTCATCCACACAACTAATTAACTCAATATTACAACTACACAGCTAATCCACACAGTTAATCTCTCGATGGTTTCACACTTAGCCAACCACAATCAGTTAATAAGGTAGTATCGCACTTAGCCTACCACAAAGGTAATCATAGTGGTTTCGCACATAGCCCACTAGACGATATACGTAATGATAGTATCGCACATAGCCAGCTCATCGTCAATATGCATTAGGATGGTATCGCACTTAGCCTACCATTTAGCATTCTCACTACACATTCACATATCTACTTACTTAACCATACATCCATTCACAAATTCTACCACATTCATCCCACATAAGTTTCCAATAATTCTCAATCATGCTACACACTAGCTAGCATTAACAAATTGTAAGTGTGAATGCATTGTTTAAGCATAGACTTACCTCGATACTCAAAAGTATAGAAATATGCAATTTAGTCCACCACCTTGCTCTTGCCTCGGTTTAGATTCGGGCTTCGTCTTTCTTGATGTATAATGAATAAATCAGCTTATTCAATACACATATTGACTAAACTGACACTTATCTCATACTTTGGCAAAATTACTCTTTTGCCCCTAATCTTTCTCATAATTACACTTTTGCCCCAAGGCTTGTAAAGTGATTTTTATTCAACTTTCTAGCCTTTCATGCTTAGTCGAATCACTTACTCAACTAAAGCTATCATCAATTCTCACTAAATCACACATGTATGACTAAACTCAAGACTTTTACAAACTAGTCCTTACATGTATTTTCATGGAAAATCACTTAGCAAAATATATTTCTACTACATCAAGCTTTCATATTCTTCCATAAAACACCAAAATACATGCATGTCATACATAGGCACATTTTTGAACATCCATCATAGCTCATCAAATAGCTAAAAATAGCTTACTCATGCTACTAGGACTTCAAAAATATGAAGAATATCAAAAATGGGGCTTGGATGCACTTACTAGCAAGCTTGAAAAATGTAAAGAACCCTAACAATGGCTCTGTCAATTTTCGGCAACCTTGGGGAAGAAGATGAATGAATTTTATCATCTTTTCTCCCATTTTAATCATTTAATTGGTAAATGACCAAAATGCCCTTTTTGATAAACTTCCTATTAAAACTCATCCATGCCTAATTTTGTCCGAAAATTAAAAATTGAGAAATTTCTATTTAAGGACCTCTAATATATATTCTAAAGCCATTTCACACAAATAGCTTCTTGAATCTCACATTTTGCAACTTTTGCAATTTAGTCCTTTTGAACAATTCAACCGCAATTTCACAAAATTGCTTCATGAAACTTTCACACTAACTTGCAAACATAGCATAAACCTCAAAAACTCATACATAGACCTCACATTTATGGTCTCGCACCACTATTCTGACTAGGCCTAAACCGGGATGCTACAATTCTCACTATCTATCAATTTCAATCAATCTCAATCGTAATTGATCTTATTCATACAATGCACCAATAAGTAACAACATGTATTAAAGATGTATCATTTACACATAAACTTACCTCGGTGCAAAATGTGTTAATCGATGACTTAATCCGTAACCTTGCCTTTTCCCCGATCAAGGTTGTTTCCACGCCCTTCTTGATCTATAATAATTAAATTTACTCATTTAATCACATTATAATTCATGATACATCAAAATTTCTTGTAACACCCCTATCACGAGTCCGTTGCCGGATTAGGGTTAGGAGCGTTACCGAATAGATCAGAAAGCAATTACAGAGATTCATACGTTCATTCATTATTCTCAAACATAATGTCCCTTCATGGCTTCTAGACACCCCCGTGCGTCCTTCCGTGTCCATATACTAACTATACCAACACGGTCACTAGGCACGCCCGTGTGCTACTAGGCCATATACTGACTTCTTCACCACGGCAACCAAACATGCTCGTGTGCCATGGCCGTGAACTCTTAGCTAGCTACTGACTTGTACACCACGGCTAGCTGACACCCCCATGTCGAGGCCGTGTTCTACTAAGATACATTCTTCCAATTCACCCATGGTCTTTAGGCACGCCCGTGTGCCAGAACCGTGTAACATTATAGGCCATTTACAAGGCCAAAATGCCACCCATAAGGGTCAAACCTACAAGCAATATATATATCATCCCATTTCATTCACATATAACCACCAAAATATACCAAATAGCCATCCCAAATCATGCATATTTGACAACTAATGAAATCACACAATAATACATTCAATATCCATTCCATCTATCAACTAATCTTACCAAAACAACTTCACATATCACATTCCTTTAAGCACATTACCAAAACATAACTAGCCAAATCACATGGCTAAGTTCACATAAGAATTCATATCAAGGACTAGCCCATACATGCCATATCTAGCCATATACATTTTCAAAGTGTACCAAAATAAGTTCAATAGTGTGATGACGGTCCGTGACGGTCCCGAGCCTTCAGTAGCTTTGATGACCTAAAAAATAAAGAAAACATACACAGAGTAAGCTTTCCAGAAGCTTAGTAAGTCATATACAAATAAAGTTGGTATGGAAGGCATATATGCAAATAAATACATTGGCACATATCAGTCACTTAGTAAACTCTCACTTATTTATTTTGGTTCATACAATTTTAACCACATTAGCCATTTTCACCATTCAAGAATCATATAAACATATAGCTCATCTAGCCAAAACAATTCTTATCATATCATAAATTCCATATACATCTCATCATAGTAAGATCACTTAGATGCTTACCTTATATACCAAAATAGTGTATGATCAACGTACCTGAATCAGATTTAATATCACATAATTATTCATAGCTCAGATTTGTAATTCGTATAAAAAACTTGCCCATTGAACCAAAAAGAATTTAGTAGGATACACAGAAAGCTCGAAATAGTCGTACAATGCCAACGTCTCATACGAGGTCTTACATGCAGTTGAATATCGAAGCCACTATCCCAGACAGGGTCTTACACGAATCAATACGATGCCGATGTCCCAGACATGGTCTTACACGAACCAATACGATACCGATGTCCCAGACATGGTCGTACACGTAAAGTTCATATCGATGCCAACGTCCCAGACGTGGTCTTACTCGTAAAGCTCATATCGATGCCAACGTCCCAGACATGGTCTTACACGAGTCTCAAATTAATGCCAACGTCCAAAACGTGGTCTTACATGATAAAACAGAACAGATACCTATATCTTGACATAGCTAATCCTATCTACTCCTAGGTTCACACGAGGCTTCTCAAACTTAGTTACTATATCGAACTTTTCTCGGAATTCATAAGCATAACCTCTCATAAGTATCCATAATCAACATTAGTCATATGAACAATTATAATATCATACAAGTACGTTTATTTGCATAATGACTTACCTTGGATTCGATATATCGGAATGAAAATGGCTACCTATTTACTTTCGCTTTCCTGCGATCTAAGTCTGTTTTCCTCGGTTCTTGATCTACAAATATTCAGAATTAACCCTTTTATTCACTAAATCATTCAATTCAATCCAAGGGGACACATTAGGGCTATTTACAATTTATCCCTCACAGTTGCACATTTTATCAATTTAGTCCATTTTTCTCAAAACATCAAATTCACAAAATCCACCCATACACATGTTTGGCTGAATTTATATACATCATACAAGCCCATATTTTTCATCAAATTTGAAATTTAGTCCCTCAATTTACCATTTCCTCAATTCAGCCCTATTTAGCTAAATTCATCAAAAATTCAAGAACAAAGTATGTTCATCTAGCTCATATCTTTCATTTAACACCAAAAATCATAAAAAAGCTTAACATATCATCAATGGCATCTAACACAAACATCATCACTTCACAAAATTAAAACATGGGTTTGATAGTAGGAGAAACAACGATTACAAAAACAGAGAAATTATAAAAAACCAAACCCAAATCATACCTTAATTTTGGATTGCAAGTATGGAATGCTTAGCCAAAGTTTTCTTTCTTTTCTTTTGGTGTTTTTGGCGATGAGATGATAAAATGATTATAATGCTTCCTTTTTGTTTTCATTACAATAATATATAACATATAACATAATAATATTAATGAAACATTTAAAGTAAATATAATTAAACATATAATATATATACATATTACCACCCATTGCCGTCCACTAACAATAATAATGGCTATATTGGCACATAAGTCCTCACATTTATAAAGCCACAAAACCTAAGCAGTTTAACAAATAGCATACCACTTTCACATTCAATGCAATTTCATCCTTTTGTCAAATTAAACATACAGACAGACAAATTAACTTACGGAAATTTAACACATACTAAACCACATATCAACGGCACAAATAATATTAAAAATATTATTTAGACTCGGATTTGTAGTCCCAAAACCACTGTTTCGACTAGAGTATCAATCGGACTGTTACATTTCTACTTAGGAAACAATGACCATTTTGCCCTTATACTTTGGCAAAATTACTATTTTGCCCCTAGGCTCGTAAGTCGTTTTTCATCACATTTTCTCATTAACCAAGCCTAGCTGAACATTTATTTCTCTTACAAAAACTCATAAAACCAATTATTTCATGCATTTATTACTAAATTACAACTTTTACAACTAAGTCCATTTTAGGTGTTTTCATAGTAACACCTTTCACAAAAGTTGTTCCTTAACTCACTAACATTCATTTTCTTCCTCAAAAACTCAGCAAACAACACAAAAACTCTCATGGCAAGTCCCTAAACTTTCAACCATCTTGCAAATTAGTCCCCTCATTAGCTAGCTTAAGCTTTGGGGATTTCAAAAGTTCAAAAATTATGAAGAAAGACCTCTAAAATCACTTACTTCCTAGAGGATATGTCGGCTGAAAGTTAGAACTCCAAAAACCTCTAATTTCTCTTCAATTTTCGGTGGAAGAAGAAGGGTGAATAGTGAAAGATGATATCTTCTTTCTTTGTCTTATTTTATTCATTTTTGGTCACCTAATTTCACTAAAATTTTGACCAAATTAATGTCTTTGTCCCCCTTGGTCGGCCACCACTCTTAAGGTGGTCTATTTGCACTTTAAAGACCTCTAATTTAATATTCCATAGCTATTAGACACTCATAGCTTGAAAAATGGAACTTTTGCACTTTATGCGATTTAGTCCTTTTTCATAATTAAGCATACAATCATTAAAATTAAAGCACCAAAATTTCCATGCAACCTTTTAATCATGCTATAGCACATAAAATAATATCAAAATAATTTTCTTCAACCTCGGATTAATGGTCCCAAAACCACTATTTCGACTAGCCCCAAAATCGGGCTGTTACAACTCTCCTCCCCTTTAGATATTTTCGGCCCCGAAAATCTTACTGGTAAAAAGGTTTGGGTGTTGTTCCCTCATGGCTTCTTTCGGTTCCCATGTAGCCTCTTCCAAATCGTGTTTTTGCCATAACACTTTTACTAAGGCTACGCTTTTGTTCCTTAATTGTTTAACCTCTCGAGCCAATATCTTAATTGGTTCCTCTTCATAAGTCATGTTCGGTCGTATCTCAATTTTTGTTGGAGGGATCACATACGAAGGATTAGAATGATATCGCCGCAACATCGACACATGAAACACATTGTGTGTTCTTTCTAACTCTGCTAACAAAGCCAACCGGTATGCTACTGGGCCAATCTTTTCAATAACCTTATACGACCCTATAAATTGTGGACTCAATTTGCCCTTTTGACCAAATCTCAATATTTTATTCATGGGGATACTTTCAGAAATACTTTGTCACCCACTTCAAACTCGAATTCTTTCCTTTTTAAATCCGCGTATGACTTTTATCGATCTGAAGCCGCTTTCAGACTATCGCAGATCACTTTCACTTTCTCTTCAGTCTCTCGACCCCGTGAATTTGCTTCTCACTAAGCTCAGTCCAATACAAGGGAGTCCGACACTTGTGAGCATTAAAAGCTTCGTACGGTGCCATCTGTATACTCAACTGATAACTGTTGTCATAGGCAAACTCAATCAAAGGTTGATATTTTTCCTAACTACCTTCGAACTCCAACACAAAGCATCGGAGTATATCCTCAAGAACTTTAATCACTCTTTCAGATTGGCCATCGGTTCACTGTACTAAAATTCAATTTTGTACCCAAGGCTTTTTGCAACTTCTTCCAAAACCTCGAAGTAAATCTCGAATCTCTATCCGAGATAATAGATATGGGCACCCCATACAATCTCACCACCTAGCAATATAAAACTCGGCCAACCTATCAAGCAAATAATCCACACGCACCGGTATAAAGTGAGCC
This sequence comes from Gossypium bickii, assembly GCA_025503065.1. Taxonomy (NCBI): domain Eukaryota; kingdom Viridiplantae; phylum Streptophyta; class Magnoliopsida; order Malvales; family Malvaceae; genus Gossypium; species Gossypium bickii. The sequence goes on along the minus strand of CP106710.1, from coordinate 60,817,291 downwards.
GACTTCATTAATCTATCAACAATGACCCATACAACATCTTTCTTTCTCAGAGTCATAGGCAACCCCGTTAAAACATCTATGGTGATTCGATCCCATTTCTACTCTGGAACCATCAATGGCTGCCGTAATCCCGAAGGTACTTGATGCTCGGCTTCCACTTGATGACAGATTAAACATTTTGTAACAAACTCGGAGATGTCTCTTTTCAAACTCGGCCATCAATACAACTTCTTCAAATCATTGTACATTTTCGTATGGCCTGGATGTACTGACAAGCAACCACTGTGCGCTTCATGTAAAATTTTCCAGATCAACTCATTATCCTAGGTACAAAAATCCTGTCATGGAACATCAGACAACCATCTGAACTCATCTGAAAATCAAAGTCATTTTCCGATTTGCACTAAGCTCTCTTAGCTTGCATCCCACTATCAATCTTTTGAGCTTCACATATCTGTTAAATAAATAACGGTCTAGCCCTCAACTCGGCCAATATAGCACCATCATCAGACAACGCTAAGCTTGTACTCATAACTCTCAAAGCATATAGTGATTTTCTGCTCAAGGCATCTGCAACCACATTCGCTTTCCCTGGATGGTAATCAATTACTAACTCATAATCCTTTAATAATTCGAGCCACTGCCGTTGTCGCAAATTCAAATCCTTTTGGTCCATCAAGTACTTCAAACTTTTGTGATCGGTGAAGATTCGACACTTCTCACCATATAAATAATGACGCCAAATCTTCAAAGCGAAGACGATCGTAGCCAACTCTAAATCATGAGTCGAATAATTATTCTAATGCGGTTTTAGCTATCTCGAGGCGTAAGCTACAACCTTACCCTCTTGCATCAACACACAGCCGAGACCATATAATGACGCATCACTATAGACCACATACTCTTTCCCCGACTCAGGTTGTACTAAAAATGGTGCCTCAGTCAACAATACTTTCAATCTCTCGAAACTCTATTGGCATTTCTCAGTCCATTCAAACTTAACATCCTTATGCATTAGCTTTGTTATCTCTTTGACAAACCGTCTGTAGTAACCTGCCAAACCCAAAAAGCTTCTAATTTCTGACACATTCCTTGGTGGTTTCCACTCCACAATAGTCGAGATCTTACTTGGATCAACTCTAATGCCATGACCCGACACAATGTGTCCTAAGAATCTGACCTCTTGGAGCCAAAACTTACTCTTGCTGAATTTAGCATACAACTACTTGTCTTTTAGAGTCTGCAAAACAATTCTCAGGTGTTCTGCATGTTCACTCTCATCCCGAGAATAGATTAGCATGTCGTTGATAAAGACAACTACAAACTTATCCAAATACGGTCGGAAGATACGATTCATTAGATCCATAAAAATTGCAGGAGCATTTGTTAAGCCAAATGGCATGACAAGAAACTCATAATGGCCCTATCTCATCCGGAATGCAGTTTTAGGCTCATCTTGCTCCTTAACCCTCAATTGGTAGTAACCAGACCTTAGGTCTATCTTAGAGAACACTGTACCTCCCTTCAATTGGTCAAATAAATCATCTATCCTTGGCAAAGGATACTTATTCTTCAATGTCACGTTGTTGAGCTGTCTGCAGTCTATGCACAATCTCATTGACCCATCTTTCTTTTTCATAAAAAGTACCAGAGCATCGCACGGTGAATAGCTCGGTCTTGCAAAACCCTTATCCGTTAACTCCTGCAACTAAACCTTCAATTCTTTCAGCTCCAATGGTGCCATCCTATACAGGGCAACCAAAATAGGTGCTATACTCAGAACTAACTCAATCCCAAACTCGACCTCTCTAACTGGAGGCAATCTGGGTAACTCTTCTGGGAACACATCTGCATACTCACATACCACCGGCACTGATTCAATCTTTACCTCTGACTCTTGAGTATTTAACACAAAGGCAAGATAGGACTCATACCTTTTTCTTAAGTATCTCTTGGTTACCATAGATGAAATTATCACAGGCAAACTATCCGATCTACCTGATTCAACCCGAATGACATCTTCATTTACACACTTCAATTCAATAAACTTACTACCACAATTTACTAAAACATTATGAGTAGTCAACTAATCCATGCCAATAATCAAATCAAATTCATCAAGAGGTAACAACATGAGATTTTCCGAAAAATATTAACCTCCAATTGTCAAGGGACAATTCCTACACACTTTTTCAACTAGCACATGTTTGCCTAACGGGTTTGACACTTTTATCACAAATTCTGTGGAATCAACAATCATACTCATGCTAGATACCAATTTCATGCAAATATAATAATGGGTAGACCCCGGATCAATCAAAACAACAACAGAAATGTCATGAAGAGAAAATGTACCCGTGATCACATCCGGGGATGATGCCTCTTCGTGAGCGCAAATGGCATAGGTCTTTACAGGTGCTCAACCCTCCGATCTCACAGCAGAGTCTCTAGGCACACCTCTACTACTAGTCCCACTCCCCGAGTTCCTTTGTGGTCTACCCCTCGATGATACATTGCTTGATCTTGCTTCTTATTTTCTATCCTTCTCATCCCTCTCTGGACAGTTCAGAATGAAGTGGTTGGGTGAACCATACTTGTACCAATTACTATTGTTTCCCCAGCACTCCTCAGTGTGTTGTCTACCATAATTTGGACACTCCGGTTTATTTGAATTTGGATTGCTCACGCTTGCCATCGAGGTGGCTTGAACTCTCGAGCCCGAATATGTATTTCCTCGATCTCAGTGTGAATACCCAATTGAAGCAGTCGTCCGAGGGTTCATTTCCTTGGATCTCTTTGATTGAGCTTGGAATGAATTACTCATCGGTCTCTACCTTGCATCTCGGGCCTCAATCATAGCTTTTCTCTTTTCCTTATTCAGCTCCTCGGCCTTACATGCCCTATCAACAAACACCACAAATTCTTTCAATTCTAAAATCCCAACTAGCAGTCTGATATCCTCATTCAACCAGTCTTCGAACCTCTTGCACAAAATAGCTTCCGTAGGCACACATCCTTGTGCATACTTGCTGAGCCTAACAAATTCGCACTCATACTCTGCCACAGTCATTTTGTCTTGCTTCAATTCAAGGAATTCTATCCGTTTCTAATCTACAAATCTCTGACTTATGTACTTCTTTCGGAACTCTTCCAAAAAGATGTCCCATGTCACTCTCTCCCTTGGAAATACCGACGTCAACATTTTCCACCAATGATATGCCGAGTCTTTCAGCAATGATATGGTATATTTCAAGCTCTCCTCAGGTGTGCAGGAGAGTTCATTGAATACTCGCATTGAGTTATCAAGCCAGAACTCCGCCCTCTCGGGGTCATCGTCTATATTAGCTCTGAATTCCTCGGCGCCTTGTTTCCAAATCTTATCGACTGGGGATTTAGTCATACTCACCAGATCTATACCTTGGGGAGCCACGGGGACCGGCTGGGGTATAGGTGGGGATGGAGGAGGTTGAGCATTAGGGTTTGCTCGTGCAAATTCGATGTACCAGTTACTCATCATGTGGAGAAAGGCTTTCCAAGCCTCTTCCCTTTGACCCAAAGTCTCGAGTCTACTTTCTACAAGCATGGTCCCTTGCGCGGAATCTGACGTGTTACTAGCAGTGTCATCAGCTGCAGCTCGATTGGGATCCATTTACTATACGAAAACATAGTTTAAAATTTATCAAAAGTCACCATACTATCAATATATGTTTATGGCATGTATAGCTAGACTTTTACACACGCTACGGTAGTCCAAATACTGACTAAAGCATAGCTTTGATACCACTAAATGTAACACTCCTTATCCATATTCAACGCCGGAACTGGGTACGAGGCATTACCGGACTTAACGCACTTTAACATACAAATTTGGGCTATCAAATTTTATTTCAATATAAAATCTTTCATTCACATTCATAACATTCTTATTATGGGCCTACGAGGCCTTACACTTGCAAACGGAGGGCCTCAGAATCAAACCAGGATCTTTTTTATACTTGGAAAAATTTTGCCTTAACAGGGCCACACGCTCGTGTGAAATGGGACAAGCCTGTGTAGGCAGGTCGTGTGGTCACACACGCCCATGTCCCTAGCCCGTGTGGAATTTTTTTTCTCTTCGAACCTACAGGGGTTTTCACACGGCCAGACATACGTCTGTGTCCTTGGCCCGTGTCCTCCACACGGCCTAGACACGCCCGTGCCATCACCCGTATATGAAAACCTGGGTATTCTATTTGTTACGTCAGCAACCAAATAAGGGCCACACGACCTAGGCAAACTCCCGTATGTCTAGCCCGTGGTCGACACTGACTTGCATCACTAACATGCAGGGGACACACGGCCTGGTCAAGCGCCCATGGGACTGACTGTGCGTCATACAAGGCCTAGACACACGCCCGTGTGCCTAACCGTGTGGACAAGAATAAGGTTATTTGCCAAGCTCTTTTTATCACCCTAACTCATACAACATCAATCACATTCAACCATTTACCAAGCAACTCAATCATGTATCATACACATTCATGAATAACCTCATCTTTTCATATATATAATGATAATGAGCCGTTAAATATGGCCATTTACAAAGGTGTTCATCTTTAAAAGAGCCAACACACTTGGCCAAAACAACAAAACATTTCACTATGTTTAGCCCCTATACATGCCATACTCAAAATGATAAGTCTAATATACCGAGATGAGCTGATAGTGTGGATGATCTTCAAATTTTCTTCGTATCCCGGGCTGGCTCTTTGACACTATAAAATAAGGGAAAAGAAAGGGAGTAATCTTTAAGCTTAGTAAGTTTACATGTAAACAATAAGCATCATCACATATGCTAACTAGTCAATAACATCACATACTAGGCAAGAACAATTCACATTTCCATAATTATGCTTACTCATCTCATCTCTTACCACATTCCAATCACATAACAATTATATTGCTCACAATTACTTGTACACATTCCCTACACTCACCACCACAAAGCAACATGAAACAATTACTTATACCATTTCTCGATGGACCCCTCGGAATCATACTATGTACTCGGTGGTTTTGCATACAGCCCACCATTAATTAATAATACGACGGTATCGCACAGAGTCCACCAATAAGAGTAATTAAGGTGGTTCCGCACATAGCCCACCATATGATAAAATAAACGATGGTATCGTACACAGCCCATCGTGAATAAGTAATAAGGTGGTATCGTACACAGTCCACCAATTAATCATTACGGATATTTTTCCGTGCTTATGTATCTATTCCAAGGTTTATACGAGAACTTCTCACTATCTATCAATCTCAATCAATCTCAATCATAATTGATCTCATTCATACAATGCACCAATAAGTAACAACATGTATTAAAGATGTATCATTTACACATAAACTTACCTCGGTGCAAAATGTGTTAATCGACGACTTAATCCGTAACCTTGCCTTTTCCCTGATCAAGGTTGTTTCCATGCCCTTCTTGATCTATAATAATAAAATTTACTCATTTAATCACTTTATAATTTATGATACATCAAAATTTCTACTTAGGCAAAAATGACCACAAAATTACTATTTTACCCCTAGGCTCGTAAATCATTTTTCATCATATTTTCTCATTAACGAAGCCTAGCTGAATATTTATTTCTCTTACAACAACTCACAAAACCAATTATTTCATGCATTTGTTACTAAATTACAATTTTCTCAACTAAGTCCATTTTAGGTGTTTTCATGGTAACACCTTTCACAAAAGTTGTTCCTTAACTCACTAACATTCATTTTCTTCCTTAAAAACTGAGCAAACAACACAAACAGTCTCATGGAAAGTCCCTAAACTTTCAACCATCTTGCAAATTAGTCCCCTCATTAGCTAGCTTAAGCTTTGGGGGTTCCAAAAGTACAAAATTTATCAAGAAAGACCTCTAAATCACTTACTTCCTAGAGGATATGTTGGCTGAAAGTTTGAACTCCAAAAACCTCTAATTTCTCTTCAATTTTCAGTGGAAGAAGAAGGGTGAATAGTGAAAGATGATATCTTCTTTCTTTGTCTTATTTTATTCATTTTTGGTCACCTAATTTCACCAAAATTTTTACCAAATTAATGTCTTTGTCCCCCTTGGCCGGCCATCACTCTTAAGGTGGCATATTTGCACTTTAAAGGCCTCCAATTTAATATTCCACAGCTACTAGACACTCCTAGCTTGAAAAAAGGAACTTTCGTACTTTATGCGATTTAGTCTTTTTTCACAATTAAGCGTGTAATCATTAAAATTAAAGCACCAAAATTTCCATGCAACCTTTTAATCATGCTATTGCACATAAAATAATATCAAAATAATTTTCTTCAACCTCGGATTAGTGTTCCCAAAACAACTGTTCCAACTAGCCCCAAAATCGGGTTATTACAGGTTTCCACATAGCTTCTTCAACCCCATGTCGATGCCATAGTACTTTCACTAATGCAATTTTCTTATTTCTTAATTCTTTGATATCACGAGCTAAAATTCAAATTGGTTCTTCAACATATGACATATCAGACTGAATTTCAACCTCGGTTAGGGAAATAATGTGTGCAGGGTCAGATCGGTATCGTCGAAGCATCGACACATGAAACACATTATGTATTTTCTCTAACTCGAACGGTAGAGATAGTTGATAAGCAACTGGTCCAACTCACTCAATGAGCTCATACGGCCCGATGAATCGTGTACTCAATTTTCCTTTTCGACCAAACTGCAATATCGTTTTCCACGGCGACACTTTCAAGAATACTTTATCCCCGATTTGATACTCAATATCTTTCTTTTCAAGTCTGTGTAAGATTTCTATCGATCTGATGCTGCTTTCAAAGTATCACAAATTACTTTCACTTTTTCTTCAGTCTCTTTGATTAAATCAATTTCGTGAATCTTATTATCGCTGAGCTCATTCCAATACAATGATGTTCGACATTTACGATCGTATAGAGCTTCGTACGGTGCCATTTTAATACTCGATTGAAAACTATTATTATAAGCAAATTCAATCAACGGAAAATATTTTTCCCACATATCTTCAAACTCAAGAATGCAACAACATAACATATCCTCGAGTATCTAAATAACTCGTTTAGATTGAGCATCCTTCTGCGGGTGAAACGCGATACTGAAATGTAGCTTTGTACCCAGTAGTCTTGCAGTTTCTTCTAACACAGCGATGTGAACCTTGGATCTCTATCTGAAACAATAGATAGTGGCACTCCATGTAATAGAACAATTTCTAAGACATACAACTTAGCCAATTTATCAAGTGAGAAATCTATATGTACAGGAATGAAATGAGTTGATTTTTTCAATCTGTCAACAACGACCCAGATCGCATCTTTCTTTCTCGGAGGTAGGGGTAAACCCGATATAAAATCCATAGTCACTCTATTCCATTTACACTCGGGAATCATGGTTGGCTGCAATAAACCCGACGGTACTTGATGCTCAGCTTTGACTTGCTGACAGATTAAACATTTCGAAACAAACTCAGAAATATCTCTTTTCATGCCATGCCACCAGTACAGCTGTTTCAAGTCATTATACATTCTCGCGCTTCCCGGATGAACAGATAAACGGCTACTATATGCTTCATTCAAAATCATCATAATCAAATCTAAATTTCTAGGAACACATATTCGGCCTCTGAATCTTAAACAATCATCAGAATCAACTTGAAACTCTGAATCAAGGTTCGAATCACATTGAGCTCGTTTTGCTAACATTTCATTATTGACTTTCTGAGCTTTGCACATCTGTTGTAAAAATAATGGTCTCACTTTCATCTCGGCCACAATCGAACCATCATTACACAAAGCTATTTGAGTGTTCATCGTGTAACACCCCAAACCCGGCCCAAACATTATGACCGAATTTGGTATGTTACAGTGGAAAACCTTTTGTAAAATTCCTTTAAGCCGATTCAATTTATAGTGAAAACATCTCATTTTTAATTGTTTTGTCAAAAACCATTGAGGTGTATGAAGAAAACATTACTTAGTATTGTTTTAAAAAATATATTAAATCAAAGTTATTCTGATTCCAAATGTACCGATGGCACAATAAAACTTTTTTTGCGTTTGATTTTGAGAAAACATGTGTACCCATTTAAATATCATTAAATAGTTTAACAAATTATCCAAACTATGTAAAATAACCAAAGTAAAGTATTAGGAGGCCTTATTACAACTTGAACAGGTAAAACCAATAATAAAATAAAATTCAAAGTCCATTTATCAAATTTCCACTGCATGGCCACCTCGAGTCCATCCAGCTCCTCATCCGCGATCTACGAGTCACCTGAAAAATGTTAAAAGAGAAGGTGAGTCACCAAGACTCAATGTGTAACCCTTCCCCGATTTAGTGCAACAACATACACAAATCATAACTAATTTAACATGCACAAGTTTAATATGCACCCAACCTAGCCATCCAAACGCCTTTCTCTACCCCGTGTGGTACCAAACCACTGGTGGTGCCAAACCACTGGTGACTTATAGTCACGATATCCGTCAATACTTGTGGTGCCAAACCACTGGTGACCCGAAGTTACAATCAATGATGGGGCCAACCCATCGTGTGATACCAAATCACTGGCGTCAATCCCTTAATATAATCCGTGGGGCCAACCCACTGTGGTGCTAAGCCACTGGGATGAGACGCTATGAGGTGCCAAACCTCTGGAGGTGCCAAACCTCTGGTGACCGTAGTCACGAAATGTGGTACCAAACCACTGGTGTCCGTTGACACAAATATCACTTCCCCCTCCTCTCATCAACCCACATCAATCAATAATATGCACTTAACAGATATCATGCCAATTGGTTTTCTTTTATTTCTTTTTCCAATTTGTTTCCTAGCCGAATTCTCCCTAGCCCTCATTGATTTAATAAATATTTTTAAATAAACCTAAGTATGGGTTTTATACATCTCAACTGTTTTTAAACAAGACACTATCTTTTATTAAAAAGTTAAACCGGTTAAAAGAAGTTTTCAAAGAAATGTTTTCTCTGTAGTACACCAAATTTGGTCATAATGTTTGGGCCGGGTCTGGGGTGTTACACATCGCACATAGAGCGAATAAGGATTTTCGGCTCAAAGCATTAGCAATGACATTAGCCTTTCCCAGATGATAATCGATCACTATCTCGTAATCTTTTAGTAATTCAAGCCACCTTAGTTGTCGCAAATTTAGATCTTTTCGAGTCATCAAATATTTCAACTCTTGTGAGTAGTATAGATGTGGCATTTCTTACCAAACAAATAGTGACGCCAAATTTTCAATGCGAACACAATAGCGGCTAACTCCAAATCGTTCGTCGGGTAATTCTTTTCATGCGGTTTCGACTGTCTCAAGGCATAATCTATAACTTTGCCTTCCTGCATCAAAACACAACCCAGACCATTCAACGATGCATCATTGAATAGTATGAACTCTTTACCCAATTCAGGCTGAACTAACATTGGTGCCTCTATCATTAAAGCTTTCATCTGATCAAAACTTTTCTGACATTTATCTGACCACTCGAACTTAACAACTTTTTGAAGCAATTTCGTCACCAGAGTCGCAATCATAGAAAAGCCTTTCACAAATTGTCTATAATAGTCGGCGAGTCCCAGGAAGCTACGGACATCCGATATATTTCTTGGAGGCTTCCAATCCATTATTACAAAAATCTTGCTCAGATCGACTCAAATACCTGATGCTGACACAATATGCCATAGAAAACCAACCTCGTGCAACTAGAAATCACATTTGCTAAACTTTGCAAATAACTACTTATCTCGCAGAGTCTGTAGTACAATTCTCAGATGCTCTGCATGCTCGGATTCATCATGTGAGTAAATCAAAATGTCATCAATGAATACAATGAAAATCAATCACTAGATACGATTCACTATGTCCATAAAGACAACAGGTGCACTCGTTAGCCCGAAATGCATAACTAAAAATTCATAGTGACCATATCTCATTCTAAATGCAGTCTTTGGCACATCATAGTCTTTTACTCGCAACTGGTAATAGCCCGATCTCAAATCTATTTCCAAAAACATTATAGCCCCTTTCAATTGATCAAAAAAATCATCTATAATGGGCAGAGGATACTTATTCTTGATCGTCACTTTGTTGAGCTGTCAATAGTCTATACACATCCTCATCGTGCCATCTTTCTTTTTCACAAAAAATATTGGTGCACCCTAGGGAGAGAAACTCGTTCTAGCAAAACCTTTATCTATCAACTCTTGCAATTGAGCTTTCAATTATTTTAGTTCTATCGGGGCTATTCTGTATGGAGCTATCGATATCAGCATAGTTCCCAGAACAAACTCATTGCCAAACTCAACCTCTCGGATCGATGGTAAACCCGGTAATTCTTCAGGAAACACATCCGGATACACACACAACTGGCACTGATTCGATCTTCTTTTTATTTACTTTCGTATCAAGCACATAGGCAAAATAAGCTTCACAACCCTTTTCTCACATATTTCTGAGCTAGCATCGATGAAATCACTGATGGTGAGCTATTAAAATCATCTGACTGAATCCAGATAATATCATTATTCTGACACCTTAGATCAATCATATTTCATTTACAGTTTACTATAGCATCATGTAGCGTTAGCCAATCCATACCCATAATTATATCAATTTCATTAAATGGCAACAACATCAGATCAGCCAGAAAATAAAAATCCCGAATCATCAATGGACAGTTCTTGCACACTTTATCAACCAAAACACACTTGCCTAAAGGGTTCGATACTCTAATCTCAAATTCAGTAGACTCTACAGGCAAAGTCTTATTAGATACTAAATTGACACATATATACGAATGAGTTGATCCTGGATCTATCAATACAATCACATTAGTATCATAGAGAGTAAAGGTACCGGTAATAACATCTAGAGATGACGTTTATTCGTGAGGAGAAATAGCGTAGGCTCGTGCAGGTACTCTGGCCTCTGACCTCACAGCAAAATCTTTAGTCACTCTCTGGCTGCCACTCACATTTCCTGTGTTTCTAGGTGGTCTACCTCTAACTGCAGTGTTCCTAGGTCTCGTGTTTTATACTATATCTTGCTTAGGTAACTCAGGACAGTTACGAATGAAATGATCTAATGATCCACATTTAAAATAGGCCCAATCATTCAATCTACAATCATCGATATGCCGTTTTCCACAATGTCTACAATCGAGTCAGTTTTGTCTCACATTACCAACACTAGCAATAGATGTAGCTTGAGCTTTAGAACTCATAGGTTGCTTTTCACGATCCCTGCTTGGATATCTCATCAATGCATTGGAACGATCGAACGAGTCTCAGAATTTCTTTGGTATAGAATAATAAGATTTACTCGTCGATCTCCTTCTGGAGTCTCTAGCTTCAAAATCAGCTTTTCTCTTTTCCTTTCTAGTTCTTCAGCTTTACATGCTCGTTCGACGAGTATCACAAACTCTTTGATTTCCAGAATCCCAACTAATAGCTTGATGTCTTCATTTAAACCATCCTCAAATCCCTTGCACATAATAGCTTCAGTTGAAACACATTCCCAAGCATAGCAGCTCAATCTCATAAATTCTCGCTCGTATTGGGTAACAGACATATGACCCTGTTTCAGCTCGAAAAACTCTTTGCGTTTCTGATTAGTGAATCCCTGGCTAATATATTTCTTCCAGAATTCGGTTTGGAAAATGTAACACGCCAAACCCGGTTATCATTGTTTTCGCGATGTCAAAGTCTTAAAATTTATAAAAAGAATGATCAAACCTGGAAACTAACTGTGACAATGATCTGAGGCAAGCGTACCTATTGAATAATAGTATAGTTAAGTCAAGACCGAAATGTCGAACCCAAAGGAACCAAAAGTACTAATACTAACTCTCTTTTTATTACCTAGCCTAATAATTAAAGTGATTTTTATCTAATCTAAAATTAACTAACAACTAATCTAAAGACTCTAAGATAAAGAAGAATGAATTTGGGAAAATAACTTGGAAGAAAAAGCAATTGATTAAGACAACACCCAAGGAAGAATCCACCTAGACTTCACTTGTTATCTAACTCTGAACCAGACGATTTATTCATTTGACTTGATCTGTAAGATTCCCTAAGTTATATTAATCCCTCTCTCAAGGCGACCAAAGTCTAATCCTAGGTTTATTAATTGAAATCTCTTTCTAATTAAAACCCCTAGAATTGCATTAACTCGATCCATGGACTCCCATATTAGGTTTTACCCTAATCCGGCAAAATCTCGTCACCCTATCTCTAGGCGCGCAATCAACTCCGCTTAATTATGCTAGATCTACTCTTAGGCAGGGACTTTTGCTCCCCACCTAAGCACATCATAGTTGAATTAATATCCCGAAAATATCAAAATAAGAATTAAGAACACATAATTAAGAACAAGTCAAATATTTATCATATAGTTCAGCAAACATTAACAAGATTCATCTTAGGTTTCATCCCCCTCAGGTATCTCAGGGTTTAGTTAATAACAATAAAAGAAAACATCTCAGAAGAAAAGATAGAACGAAACATAAGAAATCCCTAAAACCCTCTGAAGGAATTGAAGGAGAGATCCTCCGTCTTGAGTATAATTCCGGCTTCTTGAGATGGATCAACAGGCTATCTTTGAGTAAATCTCCACAAATCTGCCTTCTCTGGTCTAGTTGGACACCCCCTGACTAAAGCCTTGGGTTCCGGCTTCTGCCAAACTTCCCGCTTAAGTTGGCCCCAAAGGTGTTTATATAGGCTTTGAGATGCCTTACTTGGTTCCCTAAGTATCCTAATCTGAGTGGAATTTCTGCTATGGTGTTTGAATAGGCTTTGGAATGTGTTTCTTTGCCTCCAAGTATCCAAATCCAAGTAAAACTCCTCTTGGTCGCGACAGGGACACGCCCGTGTAAGTCGTGGCCAGGCCATGTTTGAGACTGTTGAATGAGGCACGACCGTGTGGTCTTGGGCCCAGGCCGTGTGGATTTCGTGATATGGCCCATTTACTCTGTTTTGGGCCTGTTTTTTGTTCTTTTCGTCATTGGGTGCTCTCCTGGGTATAAAACATGAAAACAAAGGATTAAAAGCACCAAATTACACAATTCAGGGCTTAAATCATCCAAAACCATGCTAAATATGGGCCCAAAATATGTTACTTTTACAGTTTATCACCCGGCCTAGACGTTACGGACAGATCTGACGTGTCACATCGAAGTGTTGATTTGAAAACCGATCTTGTCGATGAAATTCGTGACTAAAGCTTTAAATCCTTTTAAAACAAATTGCTATTGAAAATGTTGGGGTTGTAAAATCAAAACTTCTTAATCCCTTATCGGTCATATTATATATTACAAATTTATTTATTCGGATTAAAAACCGCGGAAGCTTTTCTAATTGTAACTTTAAAATTTGAAATGTGTTATTTCCTTTGAAAGCAGTTATTATTTTGAAAACCCGTGTTTCCTAATCTAGCAGGTTAAAGTAGGAAGATAAAACCAAATAAAAGCTAAAACCTCAAATGGCCTTATTACTTAAATAGCAACCCCAAAATAGAATATTTAAAAGGTTAGGTAAAAATTAAAACACTCGCGAACATGTGGCCACCTCCGAGCCCCTCGCAGCTCCAAATCATCTAAGGCTGGGGCTTACCTGTACAGTTAAAAGAAAAGGGTGAGTTTGCGAAAACTCAGTGTGTAATCCCCTATCAGTCAAATCACAATCAGTGCAAGCAGAAACAAATTGGGCCTAAGCCCTATACAGTAACAGATCAGCCTGGGCTTTAGCCCTATATAGTAGTAGTGTGGGCCTAAGCCCAAAATAATAACAGTACAAAATAGTGATGCAACCCAACCCAATCCAGCCAACACACCACCCGTACCAACCAACACTCCATGTGGGGACTAAGTCGACCCACCCAGCCAAAACACCAATATTATAGCATAGCTGCTAATAGTAACACAGCAAAGCTCTAATAACAGTAAACGTGGCCAAGCCACTAAAATAATAATACGTGGTGAAGCCACTGGAATAGTAAAAATATGGAAGAGCCACTAGTACAGTACTTCCTCCAAATCAGAATCCCAACACCAATGCAGAATATTGTGTCATAAATTTTACGTATATGCAGTATGTCATACTCATAACCAGTCATATAGATATCATACACACATCAGCTAAACTACCACTAGGGGTATAATGGTCATTTCATCGTTAGGGGTAAATCGATAAGTCTACCCTATAAGGGTATTTCGGTCATTTTACTCACTATGGGTATTTCAGACGTTTTACTCATTAAGGGTATTTCAGTCATTTTACTAATTTTATGGTCTCGGCCCAGATGATGACCCTTCAGAAGGTCACAGTCGTCCCGAACGACTCGACTAACCTATATGGTCAAAACAGTGTAAATGGGCCCAAAGCCACTATTCAGCATAAGTGGGCCCACACGCACGTGTGGCCCAATCAGCCCAATTTCAGTCACGGCTATGCGAACTTCGCAGCCCAATCAATTATTTGTCACTTGCCATGGATTTTACCCATGTGGGGCCCATGAGCCCATTAGGCCCACATGGCCCACCAAGGCCCATCAAGGCCCATTACGACCTAAGTCTACGAGAATGCTCGTGATGGCTTTTGTAGTCTAGCACCCATGTTCATGGGCTCGATTTACCACACGCACGATCACATGTTTGTGTGGCATCATACGCCATATTTCTGACTTTTCGGCATTTTGTCGATCTATAGTCATAGCAGTGTAAACATTACATACTTTCGGCTTTTCAACCGATCATCGAATACTGCATACGATTACACACCTTTTTTTAGGAGTCTTTCCAAGATCTACGAGCACCCAACCTAGCATCATCAAAATCCGATGTTAGTACTTAATCGTTAGGGTAACGCCCTCTTAATAGCACTTAATTCGAAATATCTCCCTTACCTTGCTTGACGACAGACTTTAATCTCTTAAAGCCACTGATCAGGATTGATCACACGCCTATGCCAAATATTTGTATCAAAATAGTTCTTATTAGCCAAAACAGTTATCCAAAATGTGGCATTAATCCACAAATGCCACTTACCAATCGCCGAAATATTTGGCCTAGTCTAAAGGTAGGGTATTGATCTTACCCTTAACGAGAGACAGAGTTGATGACTTGAATAACTTCTAAACTTCTCCACTCCTCGGGAATACCTAAATCCATCGATCACCACACCAAGAGAAAGGGATCACCATTCGTCCATCACTAAGCATGAAGGAAAAATATTCGGCTTTTAGAACAAGGAATAGGAGAGAACAATTTTAAATACGTAATGAAAAATATGAACACTTACCGATTTCAAAACCCTTGCAGAATCAAAACAGAGAGGGAAAGGAAATGGAGAATTTAGTCACCACAGAACTAATCAGGAAAAGATTTGGTTCACAAGCTAATAGGAAACCGAAACCAGAAGAAGATGGATGGTATTCAGCCTAGGAGAAGAAAGGGAAAAGAGGGATGAAGGAAAGAAAGAAAAAGAGAAACTGAATGAACGAAGAGGGAGGGAGTGGAAGTGTATTCAGCTAAATTGGGAGAATGAGAGGGAAGCAAAGGTTCGACCACCAGTGCTTGTAGAAAACAAAATGCAACTGAGGTAACAAAGGTGCATGAGTGGTAAGCTGCTATTCGGCACTTAGAGAGAAATAAAAGAGAGCCAGAATTAGGAGTCCAAAATCAGTGATAGAAACTGACAAAAATGATGGAAAACACTCCTCAGCTGAATTTCCTATGCTTCCAATACCCATTCGGCACAAAACTCCCACACACCTCCACTTTCTTGATTCTCTCCACCAAACTCTCCTTTAATCTTTTCCCCAATTTGCTTCTACAATCTCTCCATGACCAATTCAAACCTCTCAACCATCATACTTTCACTGCAACACAAACTCTAGCCTTTCAAGCTGCAAAATAAACACTCCATTGCTTATCCTAAGATTTGAACCTCAGACCACATAGATGCCCAACAAGCCACTTGCCACTAGGCCACAAGCTCTTCTTCTGCCATTAACCAAGCACTGTTATTAATAAAGCATAAGTCCCAGTGTCCAGGTTTATTTAAGGGGAAAACCAAAAATTTTGCAAATGTCATGGCTTGAACTGAGGACTTCTCAGACACTCCCGAACACTCCTAAATCACCTAACCAACACACCAAACATGCAATTGTGTCAAAATAGCTAAAATTAAAGACCCTATATTTTTGGGGCGTTACAAAAAAACTACCAAGTAACATGTTCTTTTGGAACCACGATACTAATGTATTCCACCAGTGATACACAGTGTCTCTTAACAAAGATATGACACATTTGATACATTCATCAGGAGTACAAGATAACTCATCGAATACTCAGATTGTATTATCGAGCCAGAACTCAGCTCGTTTAGCATCATCATCAACATTAGCCCGAAACTCTTCAGCCCCATATTTATGAATCTTATCAACATGTGGCTTACTCAATCGAATCGGATCTATCGCTTGTGGTACAACTGGGACTTGTTGAGGAATATGTGGGGGTAGAGGTTATTGAGTAGCCGGATTAGTTCGAACGAACTCTGTAAACCACTCACTCATCATTTGAAAGAAGACTTGTTTAGCCTCTCCCTCGTGGCTTCTAGTTACAAGTCTAGAGTCAGATTGTGCTGCCCTCTGAGCAGGAGCGGGTGCGTTACTCTCTACATTGTCAGCTACAGCTCTTTCAAGATCCATTACTATATGAAAACACAATTTAAGCTGTCAGAAATCATCACACTATCGCAGAGTACATATGGCCTGTATAGCTAGACTCTCACACATGCTACATTAGTCCTAAAATCGACTAAACTGTAGCTTTGATACTAATAAATGTAACACCCCTAACTAAAGCCTTGGTTCCCCCTTTTTAGGTTATACTTAGGGTGTTTATATAGGCTTTTGAATGTGTTTATTCGCCCCTAAGTATCCTAATCCGAGTGAAATTTCTCTTTGTCACGGTAGGGACACGCCCATGGCACATGCCCGTGTGAATCGTGGCCAGGCCGTGTTCAAGACTGTTGAATGAGGCACGGTCGTATGGCTTGGGCCCAGGCCGTGTTGATTTCGTGATATGGCCCATTTACTCCATTTTGGGCCCGTTTTCTCATTCTTTTCATTCTCCAGTGCTTTTCTGAGTATAAAACATAAAAACAAAGGATTAAGTGCACTAATTTACACAATTCAAAGCTTAAATCATCCAAAAGCATGCTAAATATAGGCTTAAAATATATTACTATTGCGGTTTATCAGCCATAATCATTAATAATGGCTTATTTGCCATTTTGGTCCTCCCTTATTTCTATTAATCTATAATTAAACTTTTATCCCTTATTCAATTTAGCCCTTTTTCCTACTTTCTCTTAATTAATCTAAATTCACTTAATTAAAGCCTAATTAAACACACAACTAGCCTCACAAATATTCCTAATAAATATTTACGAACTCGGTTCACTAAGACGGAGACCCTATAATTCACTTTTCCGGTGCCCGTGAAACTTGGGTCATTACAGGAAGCTCATACGAGCTTAAATCTATAACCCTAATGACATGTCATTTGTATCCTACGAATTCCTAAGGTTCAATCAAGGCTCGATAATCTTTGTATGTCGTTGGATATGCAATCGGTACTCAAATATAATGGTAATGCAAATAACATACATATAATTCAATCAAAGCATATAATTACACAATTTAATTACACGAACTTACCGTTTACGTAAATATGAAGGCGACTAATCCGATATTTTTCCTTTGCCTCGATCTAACTCCATATGAGGTCTAACCGGATCTATACGAATGAATTTAACTCAATTCAATATAATTCATATGCAATTTAGTCCAACAAACATTTTGGCAAAATTACCATTTTGCCCATATACTTTTAATTCTTTGCAATTTAGTCCCTAGGCTCAGAAAATGAAATTCATTCAATTTTATCCCTACCCAAGCCTAGCCGAACTATATACATGCTTATAAGACCACATATTTCTCAAATTCATAATTTTACCCCACAATTTATCATATTTTCAATATAATCCCTATTTGACAATTTCACTAAAAATTCCTTTACAAAAGTTGTTTATCTAACAACAACCATTCATTTTCTATCATCAGACATCAAAAATCAAGCATGAACATCAGTGGAAAAACCCTAATACTTTAACAGTTTCACAAACCGGGCTAGCTAGATTAAGCTACAACGATCCTAGAAACATAGAAATTATAAAAAAAAGGGGGACAAAACACATACCTAATTGATGGAAACAAGCTTGTCAAACCCTAAAGAGCAAAAATGGCTTCTTTTTTCTTGGCTATTCGATAGAAGAAACAAAGAAAGATGAAAGCTTTTTAATTTGTTTGATCATTTACTACTTATTTACAAAATTAACCTTAATTAACCTTAAAAATTAAACTAATGCCAAGCCATGTACATCCACTATCTCATTTAATGGTCTAATTACCATATAAGGACCTACACTTTAAATTTCTATATCTATTTGACACCTTTAGCTATTAGAACACAACTTTTGCACTTTACGCGATTTAGTCCTTTTTATCAAATTGAGCATGTAAACGGTAAAATTTCTTAACGAAATTTTTATACAATAATAATATCATGTTGTAGACTATAAAGTAATAATAATAAAAGTCGGATTTATGGTCCCGAAGCCACTGTTCAGATTTCACAGAAATGGGTTGTCACAAAACTCGTGAATAATGTTATTTTTCTCACAAACATCTTTAAGAAAATTAGTGTCATATTCACCACCTTTATCGGATCTAAGATGTTTTATTCTCCTATCAAATTGTTTTTCTACTTTCTCTTTATAAAGAAAAAAAGTTTTATCAGCTTCATCTTTCGATCTTAGGAGATAAACCTTTGTATATCTAGAGTAGTCATCTACAAAGGTGATATAGTAGTGATTTCCACTCTTACTCTTCGTGTTTCTAAAGCATGTTAGATCAGTGTGAAGTAACTCTAGAAGTTCAGTCTTCCTATCAATAATAGTTTTTAAGGAATGTCTAGCATGCTTGGATTCAACACAAATTTCGCATTTAATAAAGCTACTATCATCTAAATTAGGGATTAGATTTAGTTTTTAAGGTTTATTAGGGAATGAATATTCACATGACCTAATCTAGCATGCCACATGTCAATGGATTCAACGATATAAGTAGAAGTGGTGACTTTATCATTAAACATAGTCTCAATCACAAATAAACTTCCACTTAGATAACCTTTCCCAACATAATGTCCATTATGGGAAAGTACAAGTTTATCATATTCAAAGACTAGTTTAATGCATGCCTTATTTAGTAATCCACCACTAATCAAATTTCTACATAGGGCAGGTACATAAAGAACATTATTCAATTCTAATGTTTTTCTAGAAGTAAGTTTAACTAATATATTTCCTTTACCTAGTACTTCTAAACTGCTAGAATTACCCATGTAAAATTGTTCACCTTTAGTTATACTTTCAAACTCAGTGAGCATTTCTCTATTGGCGTATTAATGTTTGGAAGCACCTGTGTCTACAATCCACTTAACATAGTTCTTAACCAGGTTCACCTTAGAAACCACAATGGTTATTATCTCATATGGATTTTCAACTAGATGTGCTTATAGTTTATTTTCATTTTGACCGTCAAAGCGTTGGTAGCATTGGTATCCTTTGTGTAACATCCTGAAAAGGGCCTATGCATTTTCGGTTTAATTGTACGAAATGACATGTCTTACGTGTTATGAATAAATTTTGAACATTTTTGGAAACTTGAAAATGCTTGGAAATGATTTAGAAATGAACATTTTTGGAAACCTGGAAATGTATGGAAATGATTCAAAAGAGGAAAGTGAACATTTCTGGAAACTTGGAAATGTAAGGAAATGTCAAGTTTAAAGAGACAAACGAAAATTTTTGGAAACTTAGAAATGACTTGAAAATGTCGAGTTTTAAAGTTTAAAAGAGGAAACTGAGGCAAGGTGGCCTTAAAAGAAAAAGTATGTGAAATTTGACACACAAACAGGCTTGGAAAAGTGGCCTGAAGATGTCACTTAGGGCCTATGGAAATGGCGCCACATGCAAGGTGTTGGGCACGAGTTCGAGTCACTGAGGAAGCAAATAAAGAAGTTTTATTTTTGCTTCCTGGCTGCAGAGGTGGGCGGCACAAGCTTTCTAGAAAGGAGGAGTTTTATTCTCTTTAAAATACGGCTAATTAAGGGGATAAATAAGGATTTAATTTGGAGAGATAATTAAATAATTATTCTTTTAATTATTTTAAATTAAGGGATAAAGTTATCACAAAGGAAGAGTGGTGGCCAAGTAGGGGACTCTAGCCTAGTAATTTTCGGCAAAGAAGGAAAAGGAAGGCTATTCTTTCATCTTTTCTAAGTGTTTTTTAAAATCCCTAGCCAACTCTCTCTCTCCGCGAATTTCTCTTGGCCAAGTAGCCTCTCTTTCATCAATTCTTTTCCTCTCCAAAATCCTTCTTTTCTTCTTCCCTTCTTTCCCTTCTCACTGTCATAATGAAACCTTTCTGATCCCTATCTAAGTCTCCATAGCCGAATCTTTTGGCTTCAAACAAAAGTGCACGATCATTTGTGGTGTTAAGGTAAGAACAATGGATTTTTGTTGTTCAATCTCTTTTAATCAAGATCTAGGAACTGATTCTCTTGTTGTTTCTTTGACCGAAATATTAAGGAGAAATTTTGGGATCTTTGCTAGTGTCGACTCTTAAGGAAGATAGTTCGAGATCTAGTCAACCAAGGTAAGTGTACAATCGGACAAGGGCTATATAAAGGTGATTTAAATGTTAGAAGTGGATCTAACAGATACCATGTAGGTTTCAACATCTCCATAGCCAAGGGATACTTCTCGGGATTTGAAATCACAAGGATGTGTTTAAGACATTCGGCCAAGGCCTATTTTAAATGTTTGGATTTATTATCAAAAGCCGAAAACTAACGCGTGGAGTAATATAGTGTTTAGCCGATTTCCAAAGGGAGGAATACAAAGTTCCGGAATTTGATTCTTAATTCAATTTAGCTACAAGGTAAGTTTTAGTAATACTAATCCTATTAGGATTTGGATTAATGGCAGAATGGTTTTTATTAAATAGTAAGTGATTAATTTATGTAGGACTTGAGATCTAAATCTGTAAATCGGTTTTGTTCGAGATTTCAAGGACTTCGTTAAGCGAATCAGGTGTGTACCCCACACTAGCTTTTAATACGATTTATGACAACATTTAATATAAGTATGTATAAGAATGAATAAGAATGTAAATATGGCTAAGGTACCTTATTGTAGTACAAAGTACTCAGATACGTTTCCTTCTCCTACTAGGATTACGAAATATGTTATATTTTTAACATGTGAAAAGTGACATCAATGTGAATTTAAGCATGATATGTATAATATGAATAATTTGGGGCATTGGGTTATATGAAAAAGGGAAGTGAATGTGGTGACTTCGGTCTCTCATCATGCGAATGTGGTGACTTCGGTCACATTATCTCGAATGTGGTAACCGGTTACATTATCGAATGTGGTGTCTCATGACACAATTATTCGTGGCTATGCCACAAATTTTATATGGGCGATGAGCACGTCGATCGCAGCTGCGCGCTTCGATGGTGTGTAGTGGATGGAGGGTTGACTTAGTAGTCCCCACGGTGTGCAGGTTGGTACGGGGATGTGTAGCGGATGGCATCTAGGTTTGGGTTCGTGTTGCATCATTGTTTTTATCTGTTATATGTATTGATATGTGACATGATAATGAATGCCTGATCTATTAAATTTTAGTGTTGGTTACACATTGAGTCTGTTGACTCACCCCGTTTTGGGAACATGTTTCAGGTGACGAAAAGTGATGGACCGGGTCGGCAGGAGCTTAGTGGTGGCCATGCGAAGTTCAGATTTTCCTTATTGTTGGACTCTTGTTATTTTAAGTATTTTATAATTTTATTTTGGGTTTTTATCTGATGTAATAAGGCCACAACTGAACTAAGTTATTTTCTGCTTTATTCGCTTTGTTTCGACATTGTTAGTTTGATTTAATATAAACTTTCAATATTTGTCACTTGAAACAAATGGGCTTCCAAAATAAAACAAACTTGTTTTCAACTCAAGCCCAACCCAATTCGAACTTTCTTCCAAAATCACTTAAAATTTTTCAAAGTGCCAACGAATTTGAACTAGTTTTCTTCGAGGAACATACTAGATCCGGTCAGGACTCGTGGGCCGGGTGTGGGGTGTTTCAGTTTGGTATCAGAGCCCAGTTTTAAACTCTCAGCCTGTGGGCTAAGGTCCAAAACGTTTTCAAATCGAGCCAAGTAAGTTTTTTTAAAGTATTTTATGAAATAAGCAGGTTTTTAGCATGGCACCTAAGTCTCCGACCCGCAGTCCACCAGATAAGTACCTCTAACCATTTGTATGATTATGTGATTTATGAATTATGGAAGGGTACAAAAGGCATGGAACGTAGAATAGTATGATAGGAACTTGAACCCTAGGACTAGTCTACTCATAACACAAACGCATAAGACTTAATGCACTTAACAAACCTATGGCTAAGTCACTGAGTTAGGGTGTGGTAACCCCTGTACGCATGTCTAGGATTGGATTCGGAAGAGCCTGGTATTTAAGCAGTCCTAGTGACTCACCTCCTCTTCGCAGGAATCTTACCTGGTGCGTAGCTTCGGTTCACCCTAACCAAAAGGGCTCAGTAGGTGTGGCAACCTTTGTGCGCATGTCTAGGAATGGTTTCGGTGGGAGCTTGGTATTTAAGCAGTCCGCGTGACTCACCTCCTCTCCACTCGAATCCTGCCTGGTGTGTAGCTTTGGTTCACCCTGACCAAGAGGACTCGGTCATAGGCTAAACACAATAACTAAAACTCGAAAGGGAACTAGCCGTGTTTTTATAAAAACAACAAAACCCTAGTTTCAAAACTCTTAAAATTTTCTTTTAAATTTGTGAAAACCATCTTTACAAAATTTTCCGAAAGACTTGCAATTTATGAAATTACAAAAATACCCCTAGTGGTAAATTACAAAAGTGCCCTTGATTTATGAGATTTCCAAAATACCCATAGTTTTAAGCAAAACTTCATTATTTTATAAACACTCAAAAACCCTAATTTGCAAAATATCAAAAATACCTTGATTTTGGAAAATTACGAAATTGCCCTTAACTCACAAAATTACCAAAATGACCTTGACTTTCAAAATTTTTGCAACATCACTGTTTTGGAAAGTACAATTCTCAAAAAGAACCCTCAAAGTTTTGCAACTTTTAAAATATCCCTGATTTATTAGATTTTACAAATTTACCCTGGTTTATGAAAAATTACCGAAATACCCCTGGAATTTCAAAATTACTGAAAGGCCCCGGATTTCAAAATTTTTCCAAAATACCCCGGAAATTCAAAATTTCCAAAATACTTTTTGATAAAATCACCAAGAAACTTTTTCTTTTGAAAAAAATTACGAAAATACCCCTGTAGGACAAAATTACGAAAATACCCCTGGGTAGTGGAGAAACAACAACAATGAAAACTACAACGTTTCTCTGAATGAACGAAAGTTCATAATTGGTTGATGAATGTATGAATGAATGAAAAGACTGTGTGCATGTATGAATACGAAAGAACCACTCCTAAAACTCTTTTCATAAAACTCCTTCGCGGGTAAACAAGTGAAAGAAAGACTAATTCATAAAACTTCTTAATCAGATCTCAATGTTAGAAATGAGCTCTAGAGGACGTGGTCATCGTGGATGAGGTAGAGGAAGGATGACCGTGTCGGAACCCGTTAGATCGGGTCAAGGGTCTGACAATGAGATACCACCGCCACCACCACCCCGGTGTGTGGGTGTTGAAGCGACAAGCTCAAGCAGGAGAAGATCTTTGATCGCGGTGTGCTACGAGTTTTGGAATTGGTGGCTGGTGCAGGAGGAAATTCGAGAAATCGTAAGTCTGTGCCTGAACAGCTCCGAGCTAATGGAGCTGAAATGTTTCGTGGAGTATAGGGTGTGGCACCCAGTACAGCTGAGTACTGGTTGGAAACAACTGAGCGCATCATGGATGAGCTTGACTTGACCCCTGAGGAGAAGTTAAAAGGAATAGTGGCACTGTTACGCGATGAAGCGTACCAATGGTGGTTAACTGTTCGAGATGGTGCCACGGCCGAGGATCTGACCTGGGAGTACGTTAAGGAAGCGTATCAAAAGAAGTATGTTGGAACCGGTATACGGATGAGCAAAGGAAGGCATTTCGGGTGCAGTTCAAGGAACAAGTCCGTGGCGGAATATGAGGTGAATTTACGAGGTTGAGCGGTATGCTCGAGAGAGTAGTGGCAGCTGAGCATGAGCGCTGTGTCCGTTTTGAGGACGGACTAAGGGATGATTTGAGATTGTTGATAGCACCGCATCAGGAGCGGGAGTTTTCTGCTTTAGTAGAAAAGGCCAAGGTGGCCGAGGGAATTAAGGATGCTACAAAGCAGACTATGGATCGGAATAGGCCCAAAAGAGGTTTTGGATCATCTGGAAAGGTTCAAAAGAGGCCTAGAGTTGATGGGCCGCGAGGTCAGCAAGCTGGTACAGGATGACAGTATCGTCCTTGTGAGCATTGTGGGAAGAAGCACTTATGGGAGTGCCGAAAAAAGACGGGAGGATGTTTTAGGTGTGGGTCCAAGGACCATATGCTCAAGGATTGTCCTAAGAAACCAGATGAAAGTCGACCAGCAGCTCAGAATGTTAGTCAGGCTGGTAGAGGAGGATAACAGCCTCAACGAGGTCGTGGTTCGAATAACAGAGGTAATGGTGCTGGCAGAGGACGTGGAACACAGGGCAGAGGTACTGCTAATGCTGAGGCAAGGCAACCGGGTTTGGTTTATACGGTTCGCCGGAGGGACGATGGAGATGCGTCGGATGTTATAACCGGTACGTTTTTTATTTATGGCAAGCCTTATTATGCCTTGATTGATGTGGGCTCGACCCATTCTTATGTTGCATGTAGTGTAGTGGAAACACTAGGCTTAGGCTCTGAACTTTCTGATAGGCAGATGACTGTAGTAAGCCCATTAGGCCAAACTGTAGTGGTGGATAAGATCTTTCGGAATGTACCCCTAGAGATTTAGGGAGTGAACTTTCGGGCTAATTTAATGGAACTACCCTTTGGGGAGTTTGAACTCATACTTGGAATGGACTGGCTAGTAGAGCACCGGGCCGTGTTGGATTGTGCGGCTAAACGAATGGAACTAAGGACCCAGAGGATGAAGTAGTAGTAATGATCGGAGAAAGAAGAAACTACCTGTCTAATGTAGTTTCGGCGTTAAAGGTTGAGAAAATGGTTAGGAAATGGTGCAAGGCATTTTTAGCCTTCGTAAGTGCGTTGGGTGGAAAGGAAGAAGGTGTCAGTGGAGTTAGAACAGTAAAAGACTTTGAAGACGTATTTCCGGAGGAGTTACCAAGAATACCCCCAGATAGGGAGGTGGAATTTGGAATAGACTTGCTGCCAGGAATAGCTCCTGTGTCAATCGGTCCATATCAAATGACACCAAAGGAGTTGGTTGAGCTCAAGGCTCAAATTCAAGAATTGCTGGATTGTGGGTTCATTCGACCCAGTGTGTCTCCATGGGGAGCACCGGTCCTGTTTGTAAAGAAGAAGGATGGAACTATGCGTATGTGCATAGATTACCGTCAGTTGAATAAGCTGACCATTAAGAACAAGTATCCTTTGCCAAGGATCGATGACTTGTTCGATCAGCTGAAGGGGGCCGCAGTATTTTCAAAGATAGATTTGAGGTCGGGATATCATCAGTTAAAGGTGAAGGAGGCAGATATCCATAAGACCGCTTTTAGGACAAGATACGGTTATTATGAGTTTGTAGTAATGCCGTTTGGGTTGACGAACGCTCCAGCCGCGTTCATGGATATGATGAACCAAGTTTTCCAACCCTATTTGGATAGGTTCGTCATGGTGTTCATCGACGATATCTTGGTGTACTTTAAGTCTGAAAAGGAGCATGATGAGCACCTACGGGTTGTGTTGGAAGTATTAAGGGAGAAGAAGCTCTATGCCAAATTCAGCAAGTGTGAATTTTGGCTTAAGGAGGTGGCATTCCTAGGACATGTGGTATCCGCAGAGGGAATAAGAGTGGATCCTAGGAAGATCGAAGCAGTGTTGGATTGGAAACCACCTAGATCCGTGGCTGAGATCCGAAGTTTCTTAGGTTTGGCAGGCTATTACAGAAGGTTCGTGGAAGGGTTCTCGTCAATAGCCGCGCCTTTGACAAGGTTGCTAAGGAAGGAAGTACCCTTTGAGTGGACTGATAAGCAACAGAAGAGCTTTGAAAAGCTTAAGAAGGTGTTGACGGAGGCTCCAGTGTTAATTCAACTAGAGGCAGGAAAGGATTTTGTGGTATACTGTGACGATTTGCACACGGGATTAGGCTGTGTGCTAATGCAAGAAGGAAAAGTGGTCGCTTATGCGTCTCGGCAGTTAAGGCCTCATAAGGTTAACTACCCAACCCATGATTTGGAATTGGTAGCTGTGGTTTTCGCCCTTAAGGTGTGGAGGCACTATCTCTATGGAGAAAGGTCAGTGATCTACACAGACCACAAGAGCCTTAAGTATCTATTGACTCAGAAGGAGTTGAACTTGAGGCAGTGAAGGTGGGTGGAGTTATTGAAGGATTATGATTGCTCGATAGAGTACCACCTGGGCAAGGCAAATGTAGTGGCTAATGCCCTAAGTCGGAAGGTTGTGTCGGATCTAAGGGCTATGTTTGCTCACTTAAGTTTATATGATGACGGAAGCCTGTTGGCAGAATTACAAGTCAAGCCCACATGGCTGAATGAGGTGAAAAGGGGACAGTCGGCGGATAAGGACCTAAGTGCTAAGTTACAGCAAGTACAGCACGGAGAATTAAAGGACTATGGCGTTAATGATGAAGGAGTATTGTGCTAGAAGGGAAAAGTCTGTATGCCGAGAGACGAGGAGTTAAGACAAAGGATTCTTCGGGAGGCGCATAGTAGCCCTTATGCTATGCATCCCGGAGGCATTAAGCTGTATAGAGATCTAAGGGAACAATTTTGGTGGTCTGATCTTAAACAGAAAGTTACTGAATTCATGAGGAAATGTCTGACGTGTCAGCAAGTTAAGGCTGAACACCAAGTTCCATCGGGATTGCTTCAACCAATTGAGATTCCACAGTGGAAGTGGGAGAGAATTACCATGGACTTCGTTAGTGGGCTTCCCCTTACGCCTACTAAGAAGGACTCGGTATGGGTGATAGTGGACCATTTGACCAAGTCCGCGCACTTCATTCCGGTAAGAGTAGACTATTCTCTTCAAAAGTTGGCTAAGTTATATGTGGCGAAAATTGTGAGGTTACATGGGGTACCGGTATCGATCATCTCCGATAGAGATCCAAGGTTTACGTCTCAGTTTTGGAAGGCACTTCATCAAGCTATAGGCACTAAGTTAGACTTCACTACTGACTTTTCATCCACCATCGACAGGCGATCGAGGCAGGTTATACAAGTGTTGGAGGATATGTTGAGAGGCTGTGTGATGGATTTCCGAGGAAGTTGGGAAGACTATTTGCCTTTAGCTGAGTTCGCCTACAACAACAGCTATCAGGCTAGCATTCGGATGGCACCATATGAAGCATTGTAGGGTCGGAAGTGTAGAACTCCTACTTGTTGGACTGAGTTAGGAGAGCGTCGAGTTTTGGGTCCAGAGTTATTGGTAGAAACTGAAGAGAAGGTTGAGATAATTCGAGCACAGTTAAAGGAAGCCTCTGATAGGCAGAAGTCATACGCAGACCTTAAACGGAAGGAAATAGAGTTTGAAGTAGGAGATCAAGTGTTTCTGAAGGTCTCACCTTGGAAGAAGGTGATGAGGTTCGGTCGCAAAGGGAAGTTAAGGCCAAGGTTTATAAGGCCCTATTGCAGCAGCTGCACGACGTATTCCATGTATCCATGCTACATCATTACCGATCGGATCCATCTCATGTGGTACCAGCTGAAGAAGTGGAGCTAAGGCCGGACTTATCCTACGAGGAGGAGCCGATTCAGATATTGGAACGTGACATAAAAGTGTTACGGAGGAAGTCAGTTCCCTTAGTCAAAGTATTATGGCACAATCATGGATCGAAAGAAGCTTCGTGGGAGCTAAAAGAGGCAATACGATAGCAATACCCTCAATTGTTTTAGATAGGAAATTTCGAGGACGAAATTATTTTAAGGGGGTAGAACTGTAACATCCTGAAAAGGGCCTATGCTTTTTCGGTTTAATTGTACGAAATGACATGTCTTACGTGTAATGAATAAATTTTGAACATTTTTGGAAACTTGAAAATGCATGGAAATGATTTAGAAATGAACATTTTGAAAACTCGAAATGTATGGAAATGATTCAAAAGAGGAAAGTGAACATTTAGGAAACTTGGAAATGTAAGGAAATGTCAAGTTTAAAGAGCCAAACGAAAATTTTGGAAACTTAGAAATGACTTGGAAATGTCGAGTTTTAAAGTTTAAAAGAGAAAGCGAGGCAAGGTGGCCTTAAAAGAAAAAGTATGTGAAATTTGATATACAAACAGCTTGGAAAAGTGGCTCGAAGATGTCACTTAGGGCCTATGGAAATGGCGCCACATGCAAGGTGTTGGGCTGAGTTAGAAGTCACAAGGAAGCAAATAAAAGAAGTTTTATTTTTGCTTCCGAAGCTTGAGGTGGACGGCACAAGCTTTATAGAAAGGAGGAGTTTTATTCTCTTTAAAATACGGCTAATTAAGGGGATAAATAAGGATTTAATTTAGAGAGATAATTAAAGGATTATTCTTTTAATTATTTTAAATTAAGGGATAAAGTTATCACAAAGGAAGAGTGGTGGCGAAGTAGGGGACTCTAGCCTAGTAATTTCGGCTAAGGGAGGAAAAGGAAGGCTATTCTTTCATCTTTTCTAAGTGTTTGCCGAAAATCCCCTAGCCAACTCTTTCTCTACCGAATTTCTCTTGGCCAAGTAGCCTCTCTTTCATCAATTCCTTTCCTCTCCAAAATCCTTCTTTTCTTCTTCCCTTCTTTTCTCTTCTACTGTCATAGCCGAAACCTTTCTGATCCCTAACTAAGTCTCCATAGCCGAATCTTTGTGGCTTCAAACAAGGGTGCTGTCGACTGTGGTGTTAAGGTAAGAACAATGGATTTTTTTTGTTCAATCTCTTTTAATCAAGATCTAGGAACTGATTCTCTTATTGTTTCTTTGACCGAAATATTAAGGAGAAATTTCGGGATCTTTGCTAGTGTCGACTCTTAAGAAAGATAGTTCGAGATCTAGCCAACCAAGGTAAGTGTACAATTGGCCAAGGGCTATATAAAGGTGATTTAAATGTTAGAAGTGGATCTAACAGATATCATGTAGGTTTCAACATCTCCGTAGCCAAGGGATACTTCTCGGGATTTGAAATCACAAGGTATGTGTTTAAGACATTCGGCCAAGGCCTATTTTAAATGTTTGGATTTATTATCAGAAGCCGAAAACTAACCTGTGGAGTAATATAGTGTTTAGCCGATATCAAAAGGGAGGAATACAAAGTTCCGGCATTTGATTCTTAATTCAATTCAGCTACAAGGTAAGTTTTAGTAATACTAATCCTATTAGGATTTGGATTAATGGCCGAATGGTTTTTATTAAATAGTAAGTGATTAATTTATGTAGGACTTGAGATCTAAATCTGTAAATCGGTTTTGTTCGGGATTTCAAGGACTTCGTTAAGTGAATCAGATGTGTACCCCACACTAGCTTTTAATACGATTTATGGCAACATTTAATATAAGTATGTATAAAAATGACTAAGAATGTGAATATGGCTAAGGTACCTTATTGTGGTACAAAGTACTCAGGTACGTTTCCTACTCCTACTAGGATTACGAAATATGTTATATTTTTAACATGTGAAAAGTGACATGAATGTGAATTTAAGCATGATATGTATAATATGAATAATTTGGGGCATTCGGGTTATATGAAAAAGGGGAAGTGAATGTGGTGACTTCGGTCTCACTATCTGAATGTGGTGACTTCGGTCACATTATCTGAATGTGGTAACTTTGGTTACATTATCTGAATGTGGTGTCTCATGACACAATTATCTGGTGGCTATGCCACAAATTTTATATGGGCGATGAGCATGTCGACTGCAGCGACTGCCTTCGATGGTGTGTAGTGGATGGAGGGTTGACTTAGTAGTCCCCACGGTGTGCAGGTTGGTACGGGGATGTGTAGCGGATGGCATCTAGGTTTGGGTTCGGGTTGCATCATTGTTTTTATCTATTATATGTATTGATATGTGACATGATAATGAATGCCTGATCTATTAAATTTTAGTGTTGGTTACACATTGAGTCTGTTGACTCACCCTGTTTTGGGAACATGTTTCAGGTGACGAACAGTGATGGACCGGGTCGGCAGGAGCTTAGTGGTGGCCATGCGAAGTTCAAATTTTCCTTATTGTTGGACTCTTGTTATTTTAAGTATTTTATAATTTTATTTTGGGTTTTTATCTGATGTAATAAGGCCACAACTGAACTAAGTTATTTTTTGCTTTATTCGCTTTGTTTCGACTTTTTTAATTATTAAAGATTAAGTCAGTTTGATTTAATATAAACTTTCAATATTTGTCACTTGAAACAAATGGGCTTCCAAAATAAAACAAACTTGTTTTCAACTCAAGCCCAACCCAATTTGAACTTTCTTCCAAAATCACTTAAAATTTTTCAAAGTGCCAACGAATTTGAACTAGTTTTCTTCGAGAAACATACCAGATCCGGTCAGGACTCGTGGGCCGGGTGTGGGGTGTTTCACTTTGTGTCTAACCTTACCACACACATAACAATTCACAGAGTTGTTGGATTTTTTATTCTTTCCCAATTTCCTGAAGTTGACAACCTTCTTGTTCTAGGGTTTTGCTTTCTTCTTTGAATTTCCAGTGCTTTTTATCCTGTTAAACTTAGGACCAAAACTAGATTGCACAAGATTACCTTTTAAAGGAAAATCACTTGAGGTAACTAAAGACTTATATTTAAGATAATTGACTTTTTCAATTTTTATATGAAAAATCAGTTCTTCCAAAGAGATGTCTCGCTTCTTATGCTGCAAGAGATTATGGTAGTCAAACCAGAACTTCGACAATTTTTCAACTAAGATGTTTTCTTAGAGGATTTTGCACATCTTCATCCCTTTAACTAAGATGTCAGAACTACTTGTAGGAATGTACTTGATCCGTTATCAGCTTATCATCAATCATCTGAAATTTGAGCCACTCTCCAACAACATACTTCTTGATTCCAACATCATCAGCTCGATACTTCTTTTCCAAGGTATCCTAGATGGATTTGGCAGACTTATTCTTGACAAACATGTCGAAGAGGTTGTTAGCCGTATGGCTTAACATGTGACCTCTTACCATTTTTTGTCCTTGCAATACTTGGATTTCGTTGTGGCATCGACTTCCAAGTCTCTGAGAATGGTATTACAATATCTGGCTTCCTTGGTGATAGGTGGATTAAAGAGGACATAGTCAACTTCAAGTTGTTTGAAAAATATAACCATCCTTTGAGACCAGCAGAGGTTGTTGGTTCTGTCAAGAGGCTCGAGCTTGGATTTATCAGGAATGTATTTGTTCATCATGATAGACATGTTTAAACTGTAGTAGGATTTGCTTCTAAATTGTTGGAAATATACTACTTCAAAACAAAATCATTAGTATTGATAGAAAAAATAAACTGAACGTAAATAAATAAAAGAATCACTTTTCTGTGGATGGACAACTGCCTTAGAAGCAAATCTGCTTGATCAGTGCCATCGTGTAGTGGACGTCGCCCCTTAAGGTTAACACAATACTTCAATATTTGTACACTTGAATAAAGAAGGTGGAATATAATTACTATTGCTCTTCTCGAAAGAAATCAAAAAATGAAAATGAGAGACAAGGTTGTTGTTTTGTTTGTTTCAAAATGAGTAGAATGGCCTTGCTATATATAAGATTTTCTGAAGGGGAAAAATGGAAAATTCTTGGTGTTAGTTTCCAAAACACATACAATAGCCAGAAATTGATCAGACAAGGCTTTTAATGTTTCTACAACACTTATAAATGGTTTGTAACGGTTAGAAATTGAAAAAATTCTAAGGGTAGATCGAGCGGACAATAACGGTGCCATGCATGTGTTAAGCCTTTACCCTCAATTACTTAATGATGGTAAGAAGCAAGACTATATTTAAACCCTCTGAATAGCCTTTTCTCAACCAATGTAGGATAATCCACTTTGCATTACCAACAATAAGCATCCAACATCTAACTAGAAAACATCATGATATCAACAAAATTTGAACTCTATCTCTATCCAAAAACCAATGAAAAATGGTGAAATTGGAAAAGAAATGGTAAAAATCATGTTTTAAGAATTGAAATCTCAAAAGAAAGGTTAGTAAACATCTTCACCTTGTTGAAATCACTGAAATTTGATCAAAAATGAAAGGAAAATATTTGAGAGTGTTTAGAGGACTTTAATCAATGGACTTTTAATGTTTGCGTGAAAACGAATGAGAGATAATCATTCCCTCCAATAAAATTTTGCTGATGGTCTATTTGTTCTCATGCCTTTAGACTAATCAACTATTAAGGACCTCACCACTTCCTGTTTATGTTTTCTACTTTTGTGACAATTGCCCCAACAATTCTGATTTTCTTACAAAAGAATCTATATCTCAAAATTCTAACTAATTAATGTTTGATTACTAATTATACCTCAATAATTACAAATTATAAAATTTACTTGATACTTGTTCTTGAAAACCTCTTAGTTTAACTTCCCAAACATCTTGGATTATCGAATCCATCAAATTCACAAAACTTTCAACACCAACAAGTTTGAGTCATTACCATACCTTTGTAATTCAATTAAAAATTTAAAACAAGAAGCCTTGCGAAGCAAATGCCCTTCAGACAAGTTATAGTAAAATGTACAATAAAATACTATTTCGAGGATTGTTTTCCTTAGGAGATAGATGCAAATACTTCAAATCAAGCCTTTTATTATCAAAACTGAATATAGTGAACTAATTATTCTAATTACCCTTCTAATTAGAAATCGGATTATTAATATGACTGATTAACATTTGAAAGATGAATAGATTCCACTAAAGTAAAAAACCAAGAGCTACAAACATAGTCTTTACAAGATTTCTTTTAACAAGATTGAAATTGATAATTAATTTCTAGCCATTGTATCAAGGTTTCTTAACTTGATTTTAACTTTAAAAGTTACCTTGATTCACAATTTTCACATGTAGAATTATTAAACTCAGTCTCTAGTTTGTTTAGTTTATATTTTAGTAGTGATTTGTCATATTAGAACAAATAACCACAATGTCTCAACTCAAGCAATTAACAAAATCAAACATTCATCAATGTTCCCATTCAATTTACATACTTAAGCTAATAATCAACCATAAAATCAATTCTACTCAACCATGGATTTAAGACAAAACTACATAGCAATCAATATTATCATTTCATATCAGAAATATTTAGGAGAATTAAAAAGGAAGAGAAGATTTTATCAACCCATCAAATACATCAACATTTTATAGAAGTCTTGTCAAGTTCAGTTGAAAAGAATGATTTACAACTCAGAAATTATTATAATCTAAAGAAAACTCATTAAAATAAATAGAAATTAAAGAAATAGAAAGCCGATTACAAGTGAAATTTATAAAACATAATAAATTCTAAGGGAAGTGAAGAAATCAACCAAAATACCCTTAGGTAAGTGTCACATCTAAGAAATTATTCATATCAATATTGCGATATCATGAGTCTAACATCACAACATTGACCTCATGACTTATATTAGTAGAACCTAAACATGTCTTTAGTCTAATCGGAAATGAGCAAAACGATTGAAAGACAAATATGCCGTCTATCAAGTCCAATTGGGGAGATGATTTCTCTTAAGCATTGTAGTGGATTACCCCCTGAAAATAGATATATAGATGTAACTAACTGGACTGATAGTTCATTAGATAGGACTCTAGTAGAATAGATCCTAAATTTGTTTATGGATTTATTCACTTATAATGTTCAAAGTGTGATTTACATTAATTATGTATGGATGATGGACTATGTATACGTGACTCATATACACTGATGTAAGTAAAACCTCGAGTTCAAATAGATAAGGAACTAAAAGCTGGTGTGTTGGGTATATGACTTCTTTAGTATGTAGCATCATTCACAACATTGGAATTTATATCCTAAGAAATGGATAAATGATATCCTGTAAATGGCATTACATGTTAGATGAAAAGTAAACGTGACCACGGGTCATTTGTCTTTGTAATAAATGACTTAATTACTATTTGATAGTATTTGAATTTTCATGAAGAAATATGTAATGGTTACCATAAGATAAAATAGGATCATATTGGGAGAACGGATTTATCGCAAAGATATTAAGGATATCCTATGAGGGTAACACACTTATGACAAGGTCATTAGAAGAGCTTGATCGAGTATCTTTCGTAATGGTATGTAATAAGGGAGAGCTCAATCACGATACTATAGTGGAATGACTACATGACTAAATGAGTTTATAACTAATAGGCGAAAAGCTGAAACTTAATTTTAATCATTTGAGCCCTAATTATATACGTCCAATTGGTCTCTCCACTAGCTTGTTGAAACCAAAAATGAATTTCATGTAAAATCAAATGAACAGAAATGGATGAGAATGATAAAGTTAGAGAAATAGGTCAAATTCGGAAATGAATGCGTTTTCTCACTAAGTATGAAAATGACCTGAGAATTAATTTAAGTTTTTGGAATTATTATTTAATCAAATAATTGAAGTTCAAAAATGGATTTAAATTAATAGGTCATTATGAATCTGTTGAATATGAAAATGAAATATATTTTCTCATAGATTCTTTTACGGTAAAGTTGACATTACTTTAACGAAAGTAGAATTCAGTTGGGAAAACTATTTAATTAGAGAATTAATCAATTTAAATTAATTTAATAAATAATATTTATTTTTTGAAATATAAAAACATGTATTGGGTTGGATTAAATTATAAAATATTGAGTTAAAAGTCTAGAAAGCACATATAATTGGACCCAATACAGGAGAAGCCTAAAATCCCTCATAGTACATATGAGGGGGTGACACAGTCTAGTATAACTAAGGTGTTCCACCCTTTTCTCCTAGTTAAACTAGGGGTCTAGTTTTTCTATCAAATAAATATTATTTTTGTTTTACTAATTCAACTAGGATTCTCCTATCTCTCCCTATAAGTAGATGGCATTGGTAGAGCTATAAAGAAACACATGTTATATACAACTTTGAAATATTGTTATTCTACCTAAAAAAGTGAGAATTTAATTTCTAAGTATTAATTATATTTTTTTGGGAATAATAATTCTATTGGTTTCTATTGAGAGGGAGAATTCTTTCCTACTAAAAGTAAGAAATTATTTGATTCGTGATTTTTCAAGTCCACACTCGAAGCGTTTTGTGGTGCAAGGATAGTGAAGAAAGTCGTTTGGTTGAAATTTGGAAACGCCTAGGATCCATCTTGCACAAAGCACAAGTATTTTTCGGGAAAAGTTTATTGATATAAATATCACAAACTGGCTCGATTTTCATAATTTTAAATTTTTTTGTTGTGGCAGAAAATAAATTTTTTAACTAGATTTTTTCCAACAAGATTATGATAAGGACTAAGTTAGAAACTAAATTAAAATTTTTAGATAACTTTATGATATTAGGGACTAAATTGAAAAACTATCATGAAATTATGCTACAGTTAGAAAGTATAAGGTCCCTAATGAAACAACGTGAAATCAGATTTTGATTAGATTCCAAATAATGAAAAATATGAGTATCCCAAATATAGAGACTAAATTGAATAAAATGAAAAATATGCTTAATTATGTGTTTGAATGTAAATTGGATGTAAACTAACATTGTTTTTATAATTGAATTATCGAAAGTAGCTAAAGACGACACCGAATTGTCTTGAGAGAAAGGAAAGGCGAGAATCATAGATGAGTAATGAAAAATTTGGTTTTTATTTTTATGATTCGAGTTTAATTCATGTGTAACACCCCTAACCGATATCCATAGCTGGAACAGGGTTATGGAGCATTACCGAACTTACAGATCAGACAGACAAAAATTTTCAAACATTTCATAACTTATAGCATTTATGTCAGAAACCAATCATAATCGTGCATATTGTCCCTAATACGAGCCCTCGAGGCCCAAAATACACCTTAGAAACAAATTGGGACTAAATAAAAAATTTAGAGAATCTTTCAGAAACTTATAAAATTTTCAAACTGCAGGGGTCACATGGCCGTGTAGTCAGGCCGCGTGCCTTACATGGCTAAGAGACACTCCCATGTCTTAGGCCATGTGGGCATTCGAAATAGGGACACACGGCCATGTCCCCGTATGTGTAACTCATTGATTTGTGCAACCACGGCCAAGCCGTACGCCCGTGTGCTAGGTCGTGTGAGCATACTGACTTGTACGCTTAAAAGATACAGGGGACACACTGCCGTGTCACCTGGCTGTATGTCACACACGGCTGACACAGAAGCCCGTGTCTCTACCCATGTGGACAAAAATAGGCCATTTTCCAAGCCACATTTCTCACACAAAAATGACATCAATCTACTCCCAAAAATGCACATATATACTAGCTATAATCAAGCATCCCAAAACAAACATAAGCAAGCTTTAAACATGTATTATAATTACATACACCCAAAGTTTCCCTTAGGAACGTCAAATGACAATTTAAAAACATGTCAACCATGTATCCAAACTTACCTAAATGACCAAATACATATATGCATAATTGTACCAAAACCTATCATGTAGATCACTTATCAAGCTCACCCATTTTATACCAAATATACCATTCTTAATCAATCATCAATATACCTATAAGTTTTTCATAACAAAGCACTAAATCACACCAAGATATATAATATATCTTATATGCACATTCAAGCCACACTTTACTTTCCATCATTCAACCATATCAAACACACATTAAATATGAGAAGGCCACTAATATATATACATCAAAATATACCAAACACAAGCCAAATAAGTGGCTAATCTCAACTAAACACTTATATGCCAACATTGGACAAATTAACCTATACATGTCATTATAACCAAAATTAAATAACCAAAAGTACCAAAAGAGCTTATGGATAGTGTGATATAGCTCTGACAAGCTTCCAACCCTAACGAGTTTTCGAACCACTATAAAACACAAAAAATAACATAGAGTAAGCATTTAAGCTTAGTAAGTTTGTATAACACAGAGTTTAACTTACCATTTAACCACAATTTAGGTAAGTAAACCAAAGCATATCTCAACTCAGTTTGCCCAAAAGCCTAAAACATATTCATCAACCAAGTTAGCCATGTAATTCATATAAAAATTGAGAACCATGTATGATTTCAACAACTATTAAAAATCCATGTACATGTAACATCTATACCATGTATCCATATATCATATATAAACCATTTCCTTGAAAATCATGTAAATACCAATAATAGTTCATATCAAACTACTATAAACTCATAACAAAACTGTGCCCATTGAACCATTTAGAATATCGTTGGATACGCGGGTAGTACACACGAGGTGTACTGAACTGTAATCCATCAATTCATGTACATGTATGCTCATACGAGCTGTAAATGGTCAGATCCTCTGATCTGAATAATGGTAAGCTCCTTTGAGATGAATAACGATAAGCTCATTCAAGCTGAGTATTGGTAAGCTCATAAGAGCTGAAATAAATAACCCTAATGACATGTCATTTGTACCCTAAGAATTCCTAAGATTCAAACGAGACTCAATAATTGTCGTACGTCATCGGATATGCAATCGGTACTCAAATATGAAGATAATGCAAATAACATACATCTAATTCAATCAAAGCATATAATTACACAATTTAATTACACGAACTTACCTCGACGAGTTTACATAGATACGAATGCGACTAATCTAATATTTTTCCCTTGCCTCGATCTCACTCCGTACGAGGTCTAACTGGATCTATACGAATGAATTTAACTCATTTCAATATAATTCATATACAAAATTAGTCCAATAAACATTTTTAAAAAAATTACCATTTTCCCCTATACTTTTAATTCTTTGCAATTTAGTCCCTAGGCTCGAAAAATGAAATTCATTCAATTTTATCACTACCCAGCCTAGAAAACTATAAACATGCTTATAGAAGCCCACATATTTCACAAACTTATAAATTTAACCATGAATTTATCACATTTTTCAATTTAATCCCTATTTGGCAATTTCACTAAAAATTCCTTAACAAAAGATGTTTATCTAATAACAACCATTCATTTTCTATCGTCAAACATCAAAACTCAAGCATGCTCATCCATGGAAAAACCTTAATATTTTTACAGTTTCACAGATTAGTCCTCGGGCTAGCTAGATTAAGCTATAACGATCCCGAAAACGTATAAATCATTAAAAACGGGACAAAAATCACTTACCAATTGAGTTTGTAGGCTTGGTTGAATATCAAGCTCAAAAATGGATTTCTAAATCCCTAATTTTGGTTGAAGAAATATGGATAAAGATGATAGCAAATTGGTTTTTTTTTGAATTTAACATATAATTTACTAATTATTATTTTAGCATTAAAAAACATTCATATTTACACCAAAACCCAAGACAACATCCTCCACTATCTCATTAATGGGATAAATACCAAATAAGGACCTCTACTTTAACGTTCCATAGCTATTTAATACATTTATCTATTAGAACTCAACTTTTGCACTTTACGCAATTTAGTCCTTTTTACCAAATTGAGCATGTAATCGGTAAAATTTCTTAATGAATTTTTTACATGATAATACTATGATGCTATAGACCATAAAATAATAATAAAATAAATTTTCTGACAACATGAATACATATGCATATATGATTGTTACAACTTACTATTGCGGTAAGCATATTACTGTCTCATGACTTGGTTCATATGTGATGATATAGTATGTCGAAAATTGAATTGAGATGAACATGTAGATGAATGTGTAATTGGAACACTAGTTATGTAACGACCCGAATTTGGGACTAGTAGAATTGGGCTTATTGGGCCTTGACCAGGGGAGCGTTTAAAATTTTTGAGAACAAGAGAACAGCACTAATGCAAGTTGGACCTATTAGGTGAGTGATTTTGGAAGGTTAGGGGGCTTCTATGAAGTCCCGGGATCAAACTTGGGCTTTAGGAAAATTTTGGTTTTAGGTGAATAAAACCCTGGGAGTTAGTAAGTAGGCTTTAAGAATAAAATGTGGATAAAAATGACATAAAAGGAGTTGTGGTCTAGTGGCAAATGGCGCCACATGGGAGACAAGGAGGTGACGTTACACAAGGAAGCAAGGGGTCCAAGGTTCAAGTCTTGGTGCTTTCATTTCATTTTGATTTATTTTTAATGAACTTAGACG
This sequence comes from Gossypium bickii, assembly GCA_025503065.1. Lineage (NCBI taxonomy): Eukaryota > Viridiplantae > Streptophyta > Magnoliopsida > Malvales > Malvaceae > Gossypium > Gossypium bickii. Next base: position 60,777,633 of record CP106710.1, on the reverse strand, counting down.
TTGGTCCATAGACTTATATTTAGTTGCACATGATTTTAGATACAAGAGAAGCTTGTGGCCTACTGGCTAGCGGCGTGGATTAAGTTACAGGGGAGCCTAAGTTCGATTCCCATCGCAAGCAAAAAGGGATATTTATTTTGCTAAGTTGGGACGGCCAGAGTTTATATTGGAATTAAACTCTGCTGAAGGAGGGATCCCACATCGAGAAGCTAGCAAGAGGGAAGGTGAGAAGCTGGCCTTAAATAGAGCAATCTATAAGGAGAGTAAGCATACCTGGTTGGCGTTTGGGCATAGGAGTGTTCGGAGCGCGGATCAACTCCAGATTCCTATCAGGCGTGTATTTCGCCCTACTCTAGCTGTAGAGCAACAAATGCTGAATTATCGGTCACACGACGATGGTAGCCGCACGAGCGTGCGAGCGCACGTGTGGGAGTTTCAACACGATAGTTGAGGCCCTCATGAGTGTTCTCATGAGTCTAGGCTGCCTTGGGCCAAGTGGCTCAATAGGCCTGTGGGCCCATATGAATAAATTGTATGATTATGTAGTAGATAGTGAACTGGTCTATGTGAATCTCATATTTGTGGATAGATTTGGGCTAAATGGGCCACACAAGCGTGTGGGCCCATTTGGGTTGATAATGGGCCGTAGGCCCATTCACATTGTTATCTCTGTTTAGAATACCTTAGTTTATGAAATTACTGAAATACCCTCAGATTACAAAATTACCGAAATACCCCTAATTTGTGAAATTACCCAAATACCCCTGGTTTACAGAATTATTGAAATACCCCTGGTTTGCGAAATTACCAAAATACCCGGGTTTGCGAAAGTTACCAAAATACACTCTAAGGGTAAAGTTACCGAAATACCCTTAGACGGTAAAGTTAACGAAATACCCTCTATGGGTAAATTTACCAAAATACCCTTGATGGGTAAAATTACCAAGATGCCCTTACAGGCGAAATGACCGTCCCTAACTGATTAAATGACCGTTGTACCCTCGTAGTAGTACTAGTGTTGAATGTATTAATTGTATGATTGATTATGTTTGAGATGCACTGCATAAATATGTAAATGCTGGAATTTAATAGTATTAAACGTAAAAAAATAGAATATTGCATTTATTTACCGCAAACTTACCTCGAAACAAAAATACGATAAACTATATCGATTTAGTCCACTATCTTTTTCTTTCCCCGATCTAACTTTGGATTTTGTTCTTCTTGATCTTTAATAGAAAATTTAGCTTATTTAATACTCACATTTACCAAAACAGCCCTTAACTCTAACTTTGGCAAAATTATGATTTTGCCACTAAACTTTTACATATTTACACATTTGCCCCAAAGCTCGAAAATTAACCTTTATCCCTTATTCTTATGAACATTAGGTATTTTTACCGATTAAGCCGTTTTACTCATTTTTACTTAAAATCACTTAGCAAAAGTTGTTTAACATAATTTTAGACTTCATATTCTATCATAAAACATCAAAATAAACACATTTCACCTATGGGTATTTTTCCAAATATGAACCCTAGCAAGAATTATTGATAGAATAAGCTAAACCGAGCTACCGGGGCTTCAAAAATGTAAATAACATTAAAAACGGGGCTTGGAATCACTTACTACGGAGCTTGGAAGCTTGAAACAAACCCTAGCTATGGTGAACCCTTGAAAATTCGGCCTAATGAAGAAGATGAGCATATTTTGCCATCTTTTTCCCTTTTAATATCTTTTTATTACCAAATGACTAAATTACCCTTCATTAAAAACTTTGGTTCTTTCTACCTATATATGTCCATTTTTGTCCATGAAAGCCTAATGGTATAATTACCATTTAAGGGTCTCTACTTCAATTATGCTCTTCAATTAAATCCTTTAACATCTAGAACTCATATTTATCAACTTTTGCAGTTAAGTCCTAATAGGCAAATTAGACATGCAATTCATGAAATTTTCTATTGATATTCTAACACATGCATCTAATCACTCGATAATTCAAAATAATTAATCGTAATAAACTTTTCTATCTCGAATTTGTGGTTTTGCAACCACTATTCCATATAGGCCCTATTTCGGGATGTTACATTTCTCCCCCTCTTTAGGGATTTTTGTCCCCGAAAATCGTACCTGTAAAGAGATTTGGGTACTGTTTTCGCATAGTCTCTTCGGGCTCCCATGTAGCCTCTTCTATCCCATGCCTATTCCATAATACTTGCACAAGTGCAATACTTTTGTTCCTTAATTGTTTAACCTCACGAGTTAGAATTTTTACCGGTTCCTCACCGTAAGTCATATCTGGCTGAATCTCGGCAAAGTTAACTGATATGCCAATGGCCCAACTCTCTCGATCACCTCAAATGGTCCAATAAAACGGGGACTTAATTTGCCTTTCTTGCGAAATCTGAGAACTTTCTTCCATGGGGATACTTTCAAGAATATCCTATCACCAACTTGAAATTCAGTTTCTTTTCTTTTCAAATCTGCATAGGATTTCTGCCTATCTGAAGCTGCTTTCAAGAAATCTCTGATGACTTTTACTTTCTCTTCTGTTTCTTTGACTAAATCAACCCCATAAATCTGATTTCCTTAAGCTCTGTCCAATACAAAGGTGTGCGACATTTACGTCCATACAAAGCTTCATAAGGTGCCATCTTCAGACTCGATTGATAACTATTATTGTAGGCAAACTCTATTAACGGCAAGTATTTTTCCCAACTACCTTGAAATTCCAATACACAACATCTAAGCATATCTTCAAGTACCTGAATAACTCTTTCTCGATCGACCATCGATCGAGGATGGAAAGTCAGACTAAAACTCAACTTTGTACCTAAAGCTTCCGCAATTTCTTTCAAAATCGTGAAGTAAATGTCGGATCTCTATCTGAGATAATCGATAACGGTACTCCATGTAGTCTAACTATCTCTGAAATATACAACTCAGTCAACTTGTCAAGTGAATAATCCATACGAACTGGAATAAAATGAGCGGACTTCATTATCTTATCAATCACAACCCATACTGCATCTTTCTTTCTCGGTGTCAAAGGCAATCCTGTCACAAAATCCATAGTAACTCGGTCCCATTTCCACTCGGGAACTAATACAAGTTGCAATAAACCTGAAGGTACCTGATGTTCGGCCTTTACCTGTTGACAAATCAAGCATCTAGAAACAAACTCTGATATATCTCTTTTCATTCTTGTCAACCAATAAATTTTCTTCAAATCATTATACATTTTTGTACTACCTGGGTGAATAGACAAAGAACTGCTATGTGCTTCCTGTAAGATTTTTCGAATAAGTTCATCATTCTTGGGTACACATGCTCTATCTCTGAACATCAAACAACCATCAGAACCAATTTCAAAATCAGACTCTACACTTGACTCACACTGAACTCTTTTGGCTTGCAACTTATTGTCATTCTTCTGAGCTTCACAAATTTCTTCAAGAAACGTCAGTTTAGCTCTCAATTCTGGTAAAATAGAACCATTATTTGATAAGGCCAAACTAGTGTGCAAAGCTCTCAAGGCAAAAAACGATTTTCTACTCAAAGCATCAGCAACAACGTTTGCCTTACCCGGATGATAATCGATCACTAGCTCATAATCTTTAATTAACTCTAGCCATCTTCTTTGCCTCAAGTTTAGATCTTTCTGAGTCATCAAGTATTTCAAACTTTTATGATCAGTGAATATTCGGCATTTCTCACCATACAAGTGATGTCTCCAAATTTTTAATGCAAATACAATAGCAGCTAGCTCTAAATCATGTGTCGGATTATTTTTCTCATGTGGTTTTAACTGTCTAGAGGCATAAGCAATTACCCTTCCTTCCTGCATAAGTACACAACCTAGTCCATTTAAGGATGCATCACTGTATATCACAAACTCTTTACCCAGTTCTGGTTGTATTAAGACAAGAGCTTTAGTCAACAATGCCTTTAACTTGTCGAAACTCTGCTGACATTTCTCAGTCTATTCAAACTTGACATCTTTCTGTAGCAATGTCATCAATGTAGTAGCTATCATGGAAAATCCCTCTACAAATCATCTATAATAACCGGCAAGACCAAGAAAACTTCTGACCTCTGATACATTCCTGGGAAGCTTCCAATCAACAATGGCTGAAATCTTACTCGGATCAACTCTAATACCTTCACCTGAGACAATGTCCAAGAAAACAAACTTCCCGTAATCAGAACTCACTTTTGCTAAACTTGGCATAAAGCTGATTATCTCTCAAAATCTGTAAAACTATTCTCAAATGCTCTGCACGCTCAGTCTCATCATGAGAATAAATCAAGATGTCATCAATGAACAAAACTACAAACTTGTCCAAACAAGGTCTAAAAATTTGGTTCATTAAATCCATAAAAATGGCAGGAGCATTGGTTAAGCCAAATGGCATCACAAGAAACTCATAGTGACCATACCTAGTTCGAAAAGCGCGAAGGCCAAACGTCGACTCTTTAACTCACAACTGATAGTATCCGGATCTCAAATCTATCTTAGAAAACACAGTGGCTCCCTTCAATTGATCAAAAAAATCATCTATTCTAGGCAATGGATATTTGTTCTTGATGGTTACCTTGTTAAGTTGTCGATAATCTATACACAATCTCATGGAACCGTCCTTCTTTTTAACAAATAACACTGGTGCTCCCCATGGTGAATAACTAGGTCTTACAAATCCTTTATCAGTTAATTCCTGTAACTGAGCTTTCAATTCTTTCAATTCTATTGAAGCCATTCTATAAGGAGCAATAGAAATAGGTGTGGTACCTGGAATCAATTCAATACCAAACTCAACTTCTCGATAGGAGGCAAACACAGTAGTTCTTCCGGGAACACATCGGAAACTCATTTACCATGTGCATCGATTCAATTTTCAACTCCGGATCTTTAGTATTCAACACAAAAGCAAGATAAGCTTCATATCCATTCCTCAAACATTTCTGAACAGACATAACAAAAATCATGGAAATTGAACTACCTGACTCATCTGAATTAACCCGAAGTATCTCACCATTTTCACACTTCAACTCAATGAATTTCTTTCCATAATTCACTATCACATCATGTGCAGTTAACCAATCCATACCAAGAATCACATCAAACTCATCAAACGGCAATAGCATGAGATCGACCGGAAAACAGTAACCTCTAATCATCAAAGGGCAATTTCTACATACTTTGTTTACTAACATATACTGACCTAATGGATTTGATACTTTAATCACAAATGCCGTAAACTCTATGGGCATGTTCATACTAGGCATCAATTTCATACAAACATAGGAATGGGTTGAACTCGGATCAATCAAAGCAAAAACAGTAACATCCTGAAGAGAAAATGTACCCGTAATTATGTCTGGAAAAGATGCCTCTTCACGAGCACGGATAGCATAAGTCCTTGCGGGTGCTCTAATATCTGATCTCGTTGTTGTATCTCTAAATGTTCCTCTACCTGCCCCTACTCCGAGGTTTCTCTAAGATCTGCCTCTAACGGGGGTATTGCCTGATCTTGCACTCGGTATTACTTCTCTTTTAACCATTTCGGGACACTCCCAAATGAAATGATCCGGTGCACCACATCGGAAACAACCAGTCTCAGTTGCTCGACATTGACCTAGATGACGTCGACCGCATTGAGGACACTCAGGTCTATCAGGCTGAATACTGCCAACACTCGCAATCGAAGTGGTTTGAGCTTTTGGATCCATAAATCTTCTACCTCTGTTTTGGCTAGAATACCCAGCTGAAAAATTAGATCTCGTAGAAAACTCTCTAGGCCTCTTGGATGTAGGCTGAAACGACTTGCTCATCTGTCTTTTCTTCGTATCTTGCATCTTAATTTCAGCTTTACCCTTTCTTTTTAACAACTCTCTGCCTTATAGGCTCGGTCAACTAAAACAACAAACTCCTTTATCTCTAGAACACCAACTGACAGTCGGATATCATCATTGAGCCCATCCTCAAATCTTCTGCACATGATAGCCTCTGTAGACACACACTCTCAAGCATAATTGCTGAGTCTAACAAATTCATGTTCATACTTAGTCACAGTCATCTTACCCTATTTTAATTCAAGGAACTCTTTTCTTTTCTGGTCAATAAACCTCTGACTGATGTACTTCTCACGGAACTCCTCCTGAAAGAAATCCCAAGTAACTCTTTCTTTCGGTACTACTGACACAAGTGTCTTCCACCACTGGTAGGCCGAATCTCTAAGAAGTGACACTATACATTTAATACACTCTTCTGGTGTGCAGGATAACTCATCAAAAACTCTGATAGTGTTCTCGAGCCAAAATTCAGCTTTCTCTGCATCATCATCTTTGGTAGCCCAAAACTCTTCGGGCCCTTGTTTTCTGATCTTGTCAACGGGTGGTTTCTCTCTTCGATCAGATCTCAGAATCGGGAAGCTACATGAGTGGTCTGAGGATCATGAGGGGGTGGAGGTCTAGCGGCCGGGTTTCTAACGAACGAACTCAGCAAACCATTCATTCATAACTTGGAAGAAGGCTTCTCGAGCCCCTCCTCCCTGACTAACTATAACGGGCCTTTCACTACTATCTGGTGGCACCGCCCTTCTTCAGGGGAGCGGGCGCATTACTCTCTACATCATCTACACCACTCGTTCGGGATCCATAACTATAAAAGAAAAACATTTTAAAATCGCGTGAGTCGTCACACTATCAAAATATAAGTATGGCATGTATAGTTAGACTCTTACTCATCTTGAATATTCGAGAACCAACTAAACTTTGGCTCGATACCAATAAATGTAACACCTCACCCGAGATCGTTGATTGGTGAGTCGAGCACGAGGCATTACTAGACTTAACTTACTAAATCAGGGCATAAAAATTAAAACTGTCCATCTGCGTCATGTTCACTAAATTGACTATAACTAGAGTTACGGAACTCGAAATTTATATCCGTAAATTTTCCCTGAAACTAGACTCATATATATTCCTACTATACTTTTTCCAGAATTTTTGGTATGGCCAATTAGTACAGTTTATTAGTTAAATTCTCCCCTGTTACACAGTTCGATAGTTCTGACCCCTCTGCACAAAAGATCAATTATCTCATAATATACAACTCTTTTTCCTACACCATTTCTTTCATATAAAAATAGACTCAATAATATTTAATTTTTATCTCATTCACACCATAATTCCATTTATACTATTTTTAGTGATTTTTCAAAATCACGTCACAGTTGCCGTCCAAACTGTTCCCCTGCACATAATTACATGATTTCTCTATAATAACTATCAACTAGGCATTATAAAACATCCAAAACATGCTCTTAACTAGCCATTTTAATAGCTAATTATTACCAAGCATTTACAAGCCAATCTTAAGCCATATCATAAGGTCATACACATAAAATGTCTAAGTCCCTATACATGCCATAACTTAAAACATTCGAGTCACAAAATACCAATATAATCCTTTGATAGTGTGTAATGATCTCCGACGTCCTTTCGATCCCCGAGTTAGCTTGTAATACTATAGAAAGAGAGAAAAGAATGGGAGTAAGCATTAAGCTTAGTAAGTTTGCATGTAAATAAATAACAACATTCATAATAAATTATTTTATTCTTTTCATATCAAGATCACTTAAGCTTTTAACTCAATGTACTTAAAATTTCATTCTTACATGTACCTTTTAACATGAACTTGCCTTACCTTTCCTTTGGTATACTCTTTGAATTTTCCCGTTGAACCACTTGGAATACTAAGGATACGCGGGTACCTTTCCTTATGAAACTTAACCATTGCCATGTCTTGACATGGTCTTACGTGGTATCCTTGCCTTATGAACTCACCAATGCCATGCCTTGGCATGGTCTTACATGGGACCTTTGCCTTATAGAAACTTATCAATGCCATGTCTTGACATGGTCTTACATGATTTCCTTAAACCCTAATGTCATGACATTTGTATCCTACACATTCCTAAGGTTCAACCGGAACTTTATGAGATAGCTTTTCTATCAATTCATACTTTAGTCTTTGAATGATAAATTTATAAAATAAATATGTAAATTCTGGAATTTAATAGTATTAAATGTAAATTAATAGAATATTGCATTTATTTACCGCAAACTTACCTCGAAACAAAATACGATAAACTATATCAATTGAGTCCACTATCTTTTTCTTTCCCCGATCTAACTTTGGATTTCGTTCTTCTTGATCTATAATAGAAAATTTAGCTTATTTAATACTCACATTTACCAAAACAGCCCTTAACCCTAGCTTTGATAAAATTATGATTTTGCCCCTAAACTTTTACATATTTACACATTTACCCCAAAGCTCAGAAATTAAACTTTATCCATTATTCTTATGCTTTATGACATGCTGATCATTTTTCCCTTCTATGACAACATCAAATTCTCACTCTAACATGTACTTATGAACATTAGGTATTGTTACCGATTAAGCAGTTTTACACGTTTTTACTTAAAATCACTTAGCAAAAGTTGTTTAACATAATTTTAGACTTCATATTCTATCATAAAACATCAAAATAAACACATTTCACCTATGGGTATTTTTCCAAATATGACCCCTAGCATGAATTATTGATAGAATAAGCTAAATCGAGCTACCAGGGCTTAAAAAATGTAAAGAACATTAAAAACGGGGCTTGGAATCACTTACTATGGAGCTTGGAAGCTTGAAACAAACCCTAGCTATGGTGAACCCTTGAAAATTCGGCGTAATGAAGAAGATGAGCATATTTTTCCATCTTTTTCCCTTTTAATATCTTTTTAGTACCAAATAACTAAATTACCCTTCATTAAAAACTTTGGTTCTTTCTACCTATATATGTCCATTTTTTTTCCATGAAATCCTAATGGTATAACTACCATTTAAGGGCCTCTACTTCGATTATGCTCTTCAATTAAATCCTTTAACATCTAAAACTCATATTTATCAACTTTTGCAATTAAGTCCTAATAGGCAAATTAGACATGCAATTCATGAAATTTTCTATTGATATTCTAACACATGCATCTAATCACTCGATAAATCATAATAATTAATCGTAATAAACTTTTCTATCTCGAATTTGTGGTTTCACAACCACTGTTCCATATAGGCCCTATTTCGGGATGTTACAGTTTCAGATTGGTGTGATGGTCGAATGATCCATGTATCTGTCTTGAGTCCGCGTTTAATTAATAGGGATTATAAAACATAAACTTGATAAATGATATTTGAACTGAAATGATTATATGAAATGGTACAATATGTTTGTATATATATATGAAGTATAACAAATGAAAACATGTGAAAGATCATGCGAACTAGTTAAAATGAGCCTTGGGGGTCAATATGGTAAAGAAATGAATCAATAGATTCGAGAAAGAAATGATGTAATGAAATTAATATTTGGTATGTTACTATTTGAAAGTTAAAATGATTTGTTATTTGAAAGTTTAGTATCATATGTTCATATAGATTGTCAATTGAGATTTTGATATGAAATATGATTGATGAAATGAATTGGTTAATATTTGGTCACATGTTTATTTTGTGATATGTTGTGACATATATGGACTTATGATTTGATAATAGTAATGATGTATGATATGTTAATTTGTGGTTAGTAAAGAACAATGGCATGATTTGGTACATGATATATGAGTTGAATTTTTTATATTTGTTGGAAACTAATTGACATTATCATTGAATTGTTGTTATGATATGCCTACGTTATTACTGTCTTGAATCATGAAAGTACCACTGAGATTTATCGCTCAACGTAAAGTTTGTTTATTTCGTGCATAGGTATTAGTAAATCTTGAAGACTCAAGGATTGATTTAGCATCCAAACCGTAACTATCTACTCATCAATGTTTGTATAGTTCCTTTATGTTTTTTGATATATGACATGTACCTAAGTTTTGATTTTGTTTTGTATCATGTATGGTCATTTTGATTATTTGGATAGTAAATGTTGAATTGAGTACAAGTAAATGGTATTGCATATGGCATATTTGTAGTTTTTAATGTCTAAATGAACTTTGATATGCAACTGAACAATTATGTTAAGTTATTATGAAATTGTGCTTAATGGATATTGCACAAACAGTACGTGATGTTGCGACGAAAAACCTTCAACGTCGTGATGTGAAATCGATAGAAAGTGGCGTTGCGACCATAGACCTCCAATGTCGTGACAAGATATCTCTATTATAATAACTAATCTATCTATATTTATATTATATTTAAGTATTTGATTGAGTTGGTTTTAAGAGTTGACCGAAGACTTAGATGGAAATGATTAAAAATACATCATTTCTACGGAAGTAACAAATATTGCTATGATTATATTTTTATATAAATTTATAACAAAATGATTTAGACCCAGGATATATCTAGAAAAATACTCACACATGATGAGACTTGAACTTATGACTCCATGGTTTCCAAAATTTCAACTTTACCATATGAATCAATATGTTTTTATATATATATATATATATAAACTTTGGGTAATTATTTGGTACACAAGCAATAGAAAATTTTCATTCCAAAAGCGGTGTTGAGATTTTGTTACATGTCTTATTTTTTTTTTATTTTTTTAAATGCAACTTAGTAACGTATTACAAAATCTGCTTGTGATATAGAGTTAAAATTTTCTAACACTAATGCACCAAATAATTATTCATTATTTTTTATATAAATATATTTTTTACATAATTTTTTCATAATTATGTGATAATCAAGTTATTTATAACAAAAATAAATTTTAAATTAGTTTTTAACTCTATCAAATTGCAACTTATTTAAGTATAGAAAGGCGAGGCTAATTATAAAAAGAAACAACTCACATTTAATACCGTGACATTTGATAATTAAATGAGATAATATATAATTTGTTCATTAAACTTGTCCACCTGTATGTAGATGGTTCTTAAATTTTTCTGGACTTAATTGGTTTCCAAATTTATATTCTGTCAACTAGGTTGGTTATCCACACTAACATTGTTAATTTGCGTTGATGCGACATTTCTAACCAATCTGATAGTTCCACCGTTAGTTTGTCACGTGGCATTTTGAAAAATTGTCATGTGGAATTATCGAATTAGCTAGCAATACCACGCCAACACAAACTAACTATGTCAATGCGAAAGAATAACTTAATTGACCAAATATAAAATCAAATACCAACTAATTCTAAAAATTAGAATGAACTACATACAACAAATTCAGAGCATCTAACTTTTCTCAAATAAAATCAAAACGGCTAGACTCTGAATTCCCAGACGGCAAGTGTAGTACACGAAGGAAATGGAGAGAGAAAAAAAGTGGAAGAGAGACCAGAAAATGAGATAGATTCCTCCTATGTGATTCCACAAAATTTAATAGTTAGATTAAAATCTAGTTGAGTTGTATTTCAAGTCTGACACTGTCTATATAAAGAGCCCAAAGGCTATAACTTCTTCACGTAGCAAAGTAAAAGAGGCTAAGGCGAGCAAGGGCGAGAGGCTGAGCGAGAAACAGAGTGAGAGAGAGGGAGAGAATTATGGGAGCCTGGGCTATTGCAGTGCATGGTGGCGCTGGTGTAGACCCAAATCTCCCTAAGGAAAGACTCCTCATTCATTGCCTTGATATAGGCATCTCTGCTCTCCGCTCTAACCTTCCCGCCATTGACATCGTTGAACTTGTTGTATGTCCCCTTCCTTCCTACCCATTCAATTGATAAAAAACGGTGCTTTGATCATTTCTAAAAAAAGATTATTACTATAATAATGGGAGATTATTATATAACTATAATATACATGATGACAGGGAGAGTTTATGCTGTTATCATTTCTTAATTTCTTCCGTCATTTTCTTCTAGAATGATAAAAGAAGTAGAGGTTCTTTTGGTAGGTTAGAGAACTAGAAACAGATCCTCTGTTCAACTCCGGGCGTGGATCTGCTCTTACGGAGAATGGAATGGTGGAAATGGAAGCCAGCATTATGGATGGCCCAAAGAGGAGATGCGGCACCGTTTTAGGCTTAAGCACTATTAAGAACCCTATCTCCCTTGCCCATCTTGTCATGGACAAAACACCCCATTCTTATCTGGCCTTCTCCGGTGCCGAAGACTTTGCCAAGAAACAGGTTTCTTTTCACTAGTTTAGATTTAATGGTTGAAACCCACTTAATTTTTAGGGAATCTTGGATTCTATAATCCACTTGTTGAATAGATTCCCCGCATGCTTTCATTAAAACGGTTGTGTTTTGGGTAGGGAGTGGAGTTGGTGGATAATGGATATTTTATTACGGAAGATAACGTGGGGATGCTTAAGTTGGCAAAAGAGGCAAACTCGATCCTGGTACGTTTCTTTTTACTCTACCTTCCTCCTAAAAGACATTGATGAAGATGAAGCTATATCACATGGTGGAACCCATGCCTAATCTGATACGGGCACGCCCGGGGCACCCACCGAATTTTCAAGTCGACAAAGCTCGACGCCAGATTTTAATTTTTTATTGCTTCAAATAAAATCGAGTCTTTAAATTTCGTGAAAATTAAATTGCTGAATTTTAATTAAATGAATTAAACATCTTAATTTATTTAATTGATTTTCTATAGCAAATTAATTTGCCAAATAATTAGTATCATATTCATATGTCTAGTGTTTAAAATAGAGTATTTTAACTTTTGTTCAAGATAATTTTTATTCAAAATTAATGTTCGGTCTTGTGTTTTTATAGTCAAATATGCAAGGATGCATTTGGCCATGGACACACATTCAATGGACACATGAGAGAAATGAAGAATTAAAATTATAAAACATGAGTGTTGGGATGGACGGCTAGACAAACAAATTCAAAGTGGGTCAATAAAATAACAAGGCATGGAGGCTTGGTGTATGATAAATAAAATAGTAAAGAAGCATGGTGGATTTTACAAGATAAACATGCGGCAATATGGAGCATGGGAATAATTTTTGAAAGTGGAAGACTCATGCCATGATGGAAATTGGAGTATGAAAGCACTTGGACGGCAAATAGGGGGGGATTAATTGATAATTAAAGCCAGGGATTGCAAGCACTCACCTAGGTGGACGGCATGGAGACTTGGGATATGTTAAACAATATGTAGTATGGAAGCATGTTTGTGTTGTTGAATAAACAAGTGGCGTGGGATATTATGGAGACTTGATAATTAGAATTAACAAATGCTCAAGTGGTGGAATTAAGAATTTCAAAGCATGGGGGTGGCGGCACTAACTTGAATAAAATAATAAAGCTTGAAGGAGAGAAATTTAAAGTGATAACACATAGTATTTGGACGGCAATGGACAGCCACTTCAAGCATTATTGTTTAAAGCAAATTGGAAGCAACTTGGACAAGAAATTTGGACGGCAAGGAATATTATGTTGCCTTGAAATTTTTAATCAAAATTGAGTGGGACGGCACTACCACTTCTTTGGGATTAATTTTCATATCTTGGACAGCAAATTGAAGACCAAAATTCTTGTTATTTATTTTTTTTTATGTAAGGCACATTGGCTATAAATATGTTGCCATTTTCATTTGTAAAAAAAAGAACTTTGAATTTGAATGAAAGAAAAATTTCTTTTGGTGAGTATTCACTCTCCTAATTCTCAAGGTTTGAATTGACTTATCTAGTTTTCTAGTGGCGTCGTTCTTTCCTTATTTTGAACTTATCATCCTTTCGGGTGTGGCGTTCATCTACCTATACCGTTGGTTCCTATCTCGCTAGATAGTGGGTCTCGGTTTTATTTCGAAACTCATTCCATCAATTTGAAACTTATAAGATTCGGGTCTTTAATTTTTATTAAAGGTTCTTTCTTGTTTCAAATACGTACCCATTTCAACCTATCACCTATCCTTACATTTCAAAGATATTATTTCCAATAAAATTATCCCTTTTGTTAGTTGAAAGAGAAAATGTGTAATTTACGATCGGACAACATTTACGATTCGCCTCCTAACCCGAGATGGACCGTATCATAATCTTTTCCAACTTCTATGACCAGTTTGATTACCGTATCCCAACGGTTGGCACCTGTGGTGCTGGGGCAGCCGCCATGGAAAGTCCTTTGCAAATGAACGGGCTCCCCATCAGTGTCTACGCCCCAGAGACGGTTGGCTGCGTGGTGGTTGACAAGGAGGGTCGGTGCGCTGCCGCCACCTCCACAGGTGGGCTCATGAACAAGATGACCGGAAGGATTGGTGACTCTCCGCTTATTGGCTCCGGAACCTACGCTTGTGACTTGTGTGGGGTGTCATGCACTGGGGAAGGAGAGGCAATCATCCGAAGCACCTTGGCGAGGGAAGTAGGCTTAGTGATGGAGTACAAAGGGTTGAACCTGCATGAGGCTGTGGATTTTGTGATCAAGAATAGGTTGGATGAAGGCAAAGCTGGGCTGATTGCTGTTTCAAAGAACGGTGAGGTTGCTTGTGGGTTTAACACCACCGGGATGTTCAGGGGCTGTGCCACTGAGGATGGGTTCATGGAGGTTGGTGTCTGGTAAAATGTCTTGGGGTTGCAATACATTAAGCTAGTTGTGTTTAGGTTATGTTACTCATGTACTTCACGATATCTCTTTGTTTGGTTATAACCAAGTGAAGTGCATTTTGTAATTAAAATGCCTCAATAATAAACTAGGTTGCAGTATCGTTCCATTTTCAAAAACTTTTTACATTTTCAATCTGATCATATCTTTGTTATGTAGGGATAAACTCGGTTGAGTAATAAACAAGTAAAATAACGAAGTAATTAAAAAGATCGAATATAAATATTTTATGTAGAAAAATCTCTCCAAAGATAATAAAAAATCATAGGAAAAAATAATTTCACTAAAATGGCAAAAACAAAGAATACAAATGATGGAGATAAAACTAAACCCTGAAATCCGAAATAAAAACCCTCAAAATACAAACACAAAATTCTTTGAAAGCTTGTAAAAATTAATATCTAAATGTGTAATGGACATTTTGTTCTAGGGCGGAAAAAAATCTATTTATAGGCTAAATTCGTAAGTCAAGTAATATTAAAATAACTATAACCTCCCCAACCCAATATAGACGTTAGACCTGAATTCGTGAGATTACATCAGCCACTGAGATGGCCTAGTAGTGATCGGGGTTTTATAAAATATGCAATATAAAAACATTTGTTTATCTTAGAAGAAAACTTAACATATTTTTAGAAAACTCGTAACTGGACAAAAACACGATTAATCTAATGTTTTTCTCGAATAGGGAGTGAGCTATAAAGCTCAATGTAAGTTCCGTCACAAGAAAACCAGAACAAAATAACAAACAAACAAAGTACATATATTAGCAATTCTGAGATTAAACACAACCATATAAAGCACATGAGATTAACAGTTTTTCATATAAAACATTTCACTTTACTATCTCCGTATTCATAGTTTTGTTGCACGTGCTTATGAATGCAATGCAGTTCCAAATTAATAGAAAAAGTCCTACCCAACTCCATTACACACCTCACTTATGAGTTCCCCAGAACTCATCTACCATATCACTCTGGATTGTTGATGAGCCACCACTAATTTTGCAGTTAAGCTACTACTTTGTAAAAAAAAAAAAACATGGATAAACCACTAATATTTTAGATAAAAACATTTACAATTACTGTCACTTGTTGTGAGTGCACAACATAGTTACAGATTAAAAAAATTGCAATAGGGCTTGTGATGAGCCACATATTTGCAGCCACTGTCACTTACTATAAGTGCACAACATATTCGTAGATTAAACAAACTGCCACTAGGTTTGTGGACGAGTCACATATTTGCAGTTACTACCACTTGATGTGAGTGCAAAACATATTTGCAGATTAAACAAACTGCCACTGGGTTTGTGGACGACCCACATATTTGCAGATATTACCACTTGTTGTGAGTGCACAACATATTCGCAGATTAAACAAACTACCATTGGGTTTTATGGACGAGCCACCACTTGTTTGCAGATTTAATAAACTATGGCTCTTCCTCCATACAGTGTCCCACCCTACGCAATACATTATGTCATGCTTTGTATTATAACAAATCAACACTAATAGTAGACATGTAACATGTACTCAATTCATCACTAACACTTAACATGTTTATCATGTTTTTTGTAAGGCAGTAACAATTTTATCACTTTCAATTTAACAGTTTCACTTTACCAGAAACACATAATATTCATGTATCATGCGATGTAATAAGGGAACTTAAAGCATTAAACACAAATTTTAGAATTCACCCAATACCACGGACCTAACTGAGTAAGGATAAACACTAAAAATAATTCAGGGAATGTACAGGGATTAAACTGAACATATCATGCTTTTACATAATATTAATAATTTCAATTAATCAATCATGGATTCTAGCATAAATCATTCAGTTAGGGACTTAATTGAAGAAAATAAAAAAACTAAAAATAGTTTGGAAATCAATCAGGGACTAAAATAAATAAATCATAAAATTTCAGGTAAAATTGTAAAATTTGAAAAATAGGGTCACATGACCATGTGAAATGCCTCAGGCCGTGTCGAAGGGTTACACGACCGTGTAATAGACTGAGGCCATGTGGAAATTGCAAAATCAACCAACATGGGAGACACGGCTTTGGGGCAAGCCGTGTGAGAAGTGAAAATCCTAGGGTTTCTGTAACACCTCTTACCTGTATCCTACGCTGGAACCGGGCACGAGGCATTACCGACTTAACTCACTTGGTCATACAACTTATAATATCTCTTTCACCATCAAATCATTCTCATCAAGGACCTATGAGATCAAAAACACACATACGGAGGGTTTCGGAACCCAACTAGAAACTTTTGTGCATTTAAAAATTTTCACCTAAACAGGGGCCACACGCCCGTGGAAGCAGGCGGTGTGGTCACACACACCAATGTCCCTACCCCGTGTGGGATTTATTTTTATTTCGAACCTACAGGGGTTTTCACACTCCCGAACACACGCCCGTGTCCTTGGCCCGTGTCCCTCACACAGCTTCGACACGGTGTCTTAGCTCGTGTGCCAAAACCTTGGCATTCTGTTTATGACGTCATTATCTCACTAAAGTCACACGGCCAAGGCACACGCCTGTGTCTTTAGACCATGTGTCGAATTAAACTCCAATTTGAAGGAGCAAACTTCACACGGCCTGGGCACACACCCTTTTTTGTGGCCGTGCCTACCACACGACTGAGACACACGGCCGTGTCTCTACCTGTGTGTCTATTACAAGGCTTACTGACTTGTCAAACTAACTTGCAGGGAACACACGGCCTAGTCACACACCCATGAGACTGACTGTGTGTCACACACAGCCTAGACACGCGCCTGTGTGCCTACCCTTGTAGACAAGAACAAGGCTATTTGCTAAGCTCTTTTCACCACCCTAACTCATACAACATAAATCCATTCAACAATTCACTAAACAACTCAAATTTTCAATATACACTTCCATGAATAAATTCATCTATTCATATATAATAATGAGCCATCAACTATGGCTATATACAAAAGAGTTCACCTTTAAATGAGCCAAGAAGCTCTTGGCCAAAATAACAAAACAATTTACCTAGTCTAGCCCCTATACATTCCATACTCAAAACACTAAGTCTAGATATACCGAGGTGAGCTGATAGTGTGGGTGATCTTCCATTTATCTTCGTATCCCGACCCAGCTCTTTAACTCTATAAAACAGGGGAAAAGAAAAGGGGAGTAAGCTTTAAGCTTAGTAAGTTTACATGTAAAAAAATACCATCATGGTATGTGCTAAACAATAAATAGCATTACATACTAAGCAAGAACAATCCACATTCCATGATTATGCTTACTCATTTCATCTCTTACCACATTCCAACCATATCATAAGCCAAAGGCCTACATTATTTAACATACATCCCTGCACTTATCACCACATGATCACTTGAAACAATACATCATAGCTTTTCCTAATAAACCATTCATATTCATACCAATCACTCGGTGGTTTCGTACTTAGCCAATCATCAATCTTTAACAGGGTGGTATCGCACATAGCCCACCAACAAGAATATTTATGGTGGTAACGCACTTAGCCCACCAAATAATAATATAAACGATGGTATCACACACAGCCCATCATGAATAAGTAATAAGGTGGTATCGCACTTAGCCCACCATCAAGAATTATTAAGGTGGTATCGCATACAGCCCACCATTTATTACTACGGATGTTATTTCACATTTACATCTCTATTTCGTCATTCATACGAAAATTATTTAATATCTACCAAATTCAATCCACTTGAATCATACATGTTCTCAGTCATACATCTCACCAATAAGTAACAACATGTGTAATTAAAATGCACTGTTTAAACATAAACTTACCTCGGTGCAAAATGTGTTAATTTGCTGTTTAATCCGAAACCCTGCCTTTTCCTCGGTCAAGGTTAACTCCGCGCTCTTCTTTTGATCATAATGCATCAAAATCTATACTTAGGCAAAAATGACCATTTTTCCCTTACACTTTGGCAAAATTACGATTTTGCCCCTAGGTTCGTAAATCATTTTTCAACACATTTTCTCATCAAACAAACCTAGCTAAACATTTATTCCTCTTTCAACTACTCATAAATCTAACTATTTCATGCATTTATTACACATTTTTAATCTTTGCATTCAAGTCCTATTTAGGTGTTTTCATGCTAACACCTTTCACAAAAGTTGTTTCTCATCTCCCTAACATTCATTTTCTTCCATAAAAACTCAGCTAACAACCTAAACACTCTCATGGCAAGTCCCTAGACTTTCAACCATATCACAAATTAGTGCCCTCATTAGCTAGCTTAAGCTTTGGAGACTCCAAGAGAACAAATTTGTCAAATAAAACCATCAAAATCACTTACTTGCAAGAGATTTGTTTTGCTAAAATTTTGAACTCCAAGAACCCTTATTCCTCTCAATTTTTGGTGGTAGAAAAAGAAGGAATAGTAAAAGATGACAACATCTTTTATTCATCTTATTTTACTCATTTTTATCACCTAATTTCCACCAAATTTGACAAACATTTAATATCTTGTCTCCCTAGCCTCTTTATAGCTAGCAATCACAAATCCAATGGCCTAATTTCACTTTAAGGACCTCCAATTGATATTCTTTGGCTATTAGACACCTCTACCACTTATAATGGAACTTTTGCACTTTATGCGATTTAGTCCTTTTTTACAATTTCACATACAATTAGTAAAATTAAAGCACCAAAATTTTCATATAGCCATATATTAATGCCATACCACATAAAGTAATATCAAAATAATTTTCCCCAACCTCGGATTAGCGGTCTTGAAACCACTATTTCGACTAGCCCCAAAATCGGGCTGTTACAGTTTTAGGGGGAAATGGTTGTGTAAAGGAGTCGTGTGGTCCACACAGGTAGCCCACACGCCTGTGTGGTCTAACCTAAGCTTGAATTTGCCTTAGTTTTCTCGTAAAATAACACACACCTGACTTTCAGGTTCTCGAATGTCACTCCTTGCCCCTATGTTTTATCCGGGGTACCTAGACCAGGTCTTTCAAATGATAAAATCTCACGTACTACAATGGGTATCAAGGTTTGTCAAGATTATTGAAGAATTGGATGAGAACTGAGAAAGATCGTTCAATCAATTTCAAGATTAGCGTTGGATAGAAAATCTAAAAAAAATTGGGATTTAATTGAGGAAAACAAGATGCACTTACTGGTTCTTGGCAAGGATCGAGATTCTATTGATGATATTCTAAAATCGGTGGAAATAACAATTGGATGAAGAACATTTTAAATCAGGAAATATATAATACAATTCGAACTTGGGAAATATGGAGAGAAATTCTATTCGGATTTGAAAAGGGCAATATAAAATACAATTAGGAAAAGAAGATAAAAAGATGGTGGAATTCTAGGTCAAATAGGAGTAGGAAGGACTAAATAGTTAAGGTTTTCAAACTTTGATATGTTGCGTGGTGAATTGCCCAATTTGGTTGAAATTAAAATGGAAACGGGGAAGGGTGGCATGATTCGAACTTGGAAAAATAAGGAACTAAGGAGAATGTTTAACCATTGGGCTATTACACACACTTGTTTATTTTCTACTTCAATTAATATATGTTCTAGAGTGACTTTCATCCTAGTTTGCTGAAAATTAAAAGAAAAGAAATGGGAGAGGTGTGGATAGAACCTAGGACCTCTAGGGAGTGCACTAACAACTTAACCAACAAGCTTATTCAATTATTTTGTTATTCATTTCATCTGACCCCCTATATTTTGTGGCATTACAATAACCTACAATAATAAAAGTTTAAGTGAGAGACTTAAAACATAGTTTAACTAGGATAAGGAAAGCCGAAATATGAAGCTAACTCCAAAAACCTCCACCTTGACTCGTATTTCCACAACACCTTCTTTGCCAAAGCTTGACACGGGCTTATCTCAAACTATGCAAGATGTTAACTGAGTTGAATTTGTACTTAGAAGCTGGAAGACTTCTAGTCTTCGACTTGTGCACTGCCAAATTAAAATTGACCCGGGTCTAATTTCCACAAACACAATGCCCTATCTTTTTAAAACCTCCATCCAAAAGAGAACATTTCTTATACGAAACAATCATACCTTTTTCCCTTTTATGACCAAGTTGTCTCCATTTCAAATGAGTCGGCTTCGACTCCTTAATAGACAAGGGACATCCTGTTTCACTGGTCACTGTTGATCCTTCGAGAGCATAAAGATTGCTAATATTTTTACCTTTCATCAATACAAGAGTGCCACGAGTTACCTTAATGCTGTTTGACTCAATTTTAATTCTACAACCCTTCGTGTCCAAAATTCCCTGCAAGATGAGATTTTTCTTTAAGTCAGGT
Source organism: Gossypium bickii (assembly GCA_025503065.1). Classification (NCBI taxonomy): domain Eukaryota; kingdom Viridiplantae; phylum Streptophyta; class Magnoliopsida; order Malvales; family Malvaceae; genus Gossypium; species Gossypium bickii. The sequence continues at coordinate 60,756,718 of CP106710.1, read as the reverse complement.
ACATACATAACGTCGGATAGTGTCCTGATTGTCTCGTCGTGCATCCATGTAACAGCCCAATTTCAATGAAATTGAAACAGTGGTTTCGGGACCACAAATTCAAGTCGAAAATAAAATTTTATTTTAATTTTATTGCATGGTCCGTATTATGTTAGAAATGTCATGTGAAAATTCTTATAAGAAAATTTTATCGATTAAGTGCTTAATTACAGGATGGACTAATGGTGGACTCGAAACTAACTAATATTTCGACAAAGGCAAGCGCACCTATCAAACAGTAGTATAGTTTTGGTTAGTCCAGAATATCGTATCCTCAAGGACTAAAATTACTAGTAATAACTATCTTTTTATTATCTAGCCTAATAATTAAGGGGTTTTGTTTCAATCCAAAATTTAACTAACTAATTAATTAACGATGAACGCGACAGAGAGGGAAGAAATAATCGAATAAACCAATGATAAGGACAATACCCAAGGAAGAATCCACCTAGACTCCACTTATTATTCTAACTCCGAATTAAATGATTTATTCACTTGACTTGATCCGTAGAAATCCCTAAATTATGTTAATATCTCTTTCGAGACTAAAAACAACTAACTCTAGGTTGATTAATTGAAATCTCTTTCTAATTAAAACACCTATCGTTGCATTAACTCGATCTATGGATTCCCTTATTAGATTTGACTCTAATCCGGCAGATTTATGTTGCCCTATTTCTAGGGTTGCAATCAACTTCGCTTAATTATGATGGATCTACTCTTAAATAGGGACTTTTGCTCCACTGAATAAGCACATCAATCTTGAATTAATATTCCCGAAAACATTAAAACAAGGATTAAGAACATATAATTAAGAACAAGAACAAGTATTTATCACGTAATTCAGATTTATTAAATAATAAAATTCATCTAGGTTTCATCCTCCCTAGGTATTTAGGAAGTTTAGTTTATAACGTAAAAGGAAAACATCATAGAATTAAGAAAATAACAAGACATAAAGAATCCAAAAACTTCTAAAAAAACTTGATGGAGATCTTCAATCTTGGAGTGAATCCGCTTTCGAGATGATTCCGATAGCTTCCTTCAAGTAATCTCTGCAATCTACTCTTTGTCCCCCCTTAGGTCCTCCCCTAGGGCGTTTATATAGGCTTTGGAGCACCTTCCTTAGACCACAAGTAATCTTTTTTTAATAGAATTAGACTTGGGTTCGGCAGGGACACGCCCGTGTGCGATAGCTTAGGCCGTGTTCGATTCTGCTCGTCACACACAGCTGTGTGGTCTGCCCGTGTGCGATAGTCCAGGCCGTGTTGATTTCTTAGGTAGGCCCATTTTGTCCCTTTTTGGCCCGTTTCTCGTTCTTTTCAACTTCTTAAGCTCTCCTGAGTGTAAAACATGAAATTAAAGGATTAAGAGCAACGAATTCATCAAATCTAATGAAAATTCATCCAAAAATAAGCCAAGCATGGGGTCAAAATATGTATAAATTATGGTTTATCAACTAAATTGGATAAAATGAAAAAGTTGAATTCTAGTAGCTAGAAGGATTAAATAGCTATGAAATTCAAAACTTGGGGTCCTTATATGGTAATTAGACCATTAAAGAAAAGTATGTAGATTTTTTGGTGACTCATCTCTGGAATTTTAGAAAAAGGGTAAGGACTAAATTGGAAATTGAATAACTTAATTAATTAAAAGATGATAAAAGAATTATCATCTTATTTTATATCATCTTCAACCTCAAAATACATGGAAACCCTAGGAGAGAGAGAGAGAAGAAACTTTTTTGGCTTAATTGGGTAAGTTTTCTTGTCCCGTTTTAAGTAATTTTGATATTTTTGAAACCAGAATAGCTTAATCTATCTATTTGGGGGATCAGTTTGAAAAGTTATCAAAGTATGAAAATTAGATATACTGAAAAATTGAAATTTATGGTAGAAAATGAAAGGTTATTGATAGATAAACAACTTTTACTAAGTGATTTTTGATGGAAACATGATTTAGGGACTAAAATGTAAAGTTGTAAAAATTGAAGAAAATTTATGAAATTTATAGAATATATGTTTTGTAAATTCTATATTGAAATTTTGGTTAGGCTTGGAATATGGAGTAAGTTGCATAAATTTCATTTTCTGAGCCTAGGGACGAAATTGGAATTTATGGAAAAGTTAGGGGCAAAATGGTAATTTTAATTAGGATGTAAATAGAGTCCTCTTGAATATGAAATGTGATAAATTGATGAATAAATTCATTTATATAGATCCGAACAACACAAATTCAAGGTTAGATCGAGGAAAAGAAAAAGTTTCAAATTAGTAGATTTTTAAACGCAAACAAATGTCAAGGTCAGTTCGAGTAACTTAATCGAGCAAATAAATATGTTAAATTGAATGTTGTATTTGTATGAAATGTGACTTATATTGATGTGAATTATTTGATTTCTACAAAGGAGAATTGAATACATGTTTGAAACGGTGAAAAGCGGTTAAGTTTCGTTTGAATATTGATTTCCGATGAATATGTGCTTTCCCGAAATGAATGAGGTCCTGCATTTGTTGTTGACGGGATTTGGCTCGAATGAGTAATCCTATTGACCTCATTATAGAAAGGATTTACCTCAGACGGGTAATATTGATATAATTCCTCTCGAGCATATGTTACAATTAGGATTTAGCCTGGACTGCTAATCCTGTTATACGATATGTGGCTCGAGAGTATGCTTTTTGATTAAGAGCCCTAATGAGTACTCTTGAATAAGAATTGTCAGGTTATTGAATTGTACACCTTGAGTGTACTACCTGAGTATCCATTGGAATTTCAATAATTCAACGGACAAAACTCTTGGCATGATAAGAGAATTATGTGATGAAATGAATGATGTCTTGAAGGAATATAGTATGACGAGCTCATCTATGCTTACTTGATGCATATGTGAAAAATTATGTGACTAACTTGTTTGATTGAGTGCAAGTGTTTAGGTAAATTTTCCAACTTGATGAAAAGCATGTTATTGAATGCTTAATGTTACTAAATGTGAATTGGTAAGTTTTAATTTCAATTATACGAACTTACTAAGCATGTAATGCTTACTAGATTTTATTTTCCCTATTTATAGTGCTCGGAAGCTCGCGAATGTTGGAAATTGATTGGGCATGATCACACTATCCACTAGATTATTTTGGGTATATATAGTAAAATCATTTTGGTATAATGGCATGTATAGGCTAATTTGGCCATTGTTGGCTTGAAAATGATGCTTGTAATCTGGCCATTGTAATGGCTAGTAACGATTTATTTTGATATAATGTTATACTACGGTAGCTACATACATGTTAAGTAGTTGATCAAATTATGTCTAACATGTGGACTAAACTAAGGTAAGATTATAAACATGTATGCATGTGATGATATGCCATGTTAAATGATAGAATTTGCTTAATTTGAATGCTAGAATTGGTTGGTTTATGGATGTAAGTTTTAGTGTAGGTCATTGGTAAAAATTTTGGGTGAGAAATGAAGGTAGAAATGGTTTTATTTTTTCCACACGGGTAGACAGACGGGCGTGTGTCTTGGCCGTGTGTGACACATGGCTTGGTACACGGGCGTGTGGTTAGGCCATGTGTCCCCTGCACCTTAAATTTGAGAAATAGAATGCTCAAAATTTAGCACACAGCCAAAGACACGGGCGTGTGTCTCAGTCGTGTGTGCTACACGGACTAGAACACGAGTGTGTGTCTTGGCCGTGTGAAACTTGCACCTAATTTTGAAAAAAATAAATTTAACCACACAGCCTTGCACACAGGCGTGTGGCCGGCAGTGTGGTACAAGTCAGAGAGTTACACAGGGTCGAACACGACCTACAGCACGGGCTTGTCCTAGGGTCACACGGGTGTGTCCCTTAGACCATACTGGCGTGTGAACCTTGCACCTTGGAAAATTTTTGAAATTTCGTGAAAAATTCTTAGAGTTTACGATTGAGTCCCGACTTGATTCTAAAGCTTATATCGAGCCTTGAGGGTCCATTTAAGGGACATTATGAATAATATCAGAAAATGAACAGTGTTTGACATGATTTATCTGTAAATGTTTTGTAAACTCTGGTAATGCTCTATAACTCTATTCCAAAGACGGATACGGGTTAGGGGTGTTATATTTAGTGGTACCAGAGTTAGGCTTTAGCTAATTCCTGGAATTAATGTAGCAAACACAAGTTTAGTTATACATGCCATTATATAATTTGTGGTCGTATGATGTCTCCTGATCATTTTAAATCTATTTTTCATATAGTAATGTCATCCAACCGAGCTAGAGCTGAATCCGAGGAAGCTGGGAGCAATGCTTCAGCTTCAGTTCAAAGAGTTGCATCTGGATCTGGTAGTGAGAGGCCCGTATCTGAAGGCTGAAGTGAAGAGGCAAAACAGGCCTTCTTTCAAATGACGAATGAATGGTTTACTAATTATTTAAGAACAAACCCCGCTATACAACAACCTCCCCCACCTGCTCCTCAACTGGTTTTTGAGATGCCACAGGGTGCTGAGCCTATTAGAACTGGTAAGCCCCGAGTAGATAAAATTCGTAAGCATGAGGTAGAAGAATTTAAAGCTACCGTAGATGATGATCCAGAAAGGGTTGGATTTTGGTTGGAAAATACCATTCAGGTTTTAGATGTAATATCTTGTACGCCCGCTGAATGTTTGTAATGTGCAGTGTCTTTAATGAAGGATACAACTTATCATTGGTGGAATACCATAACTTCGGTGGTACCTAGACAAAATATTACATGAGAATTTTTCCATACTGAATTCAGAAAGAAGTATGGTCAGAGATTCCTTGATCAGAAAAAGAAATAATTTTTAGAGCTCAAACAAGAAAATATGACTGTATCTGAATATGAACGAGAATTTGTTCGGTTGAGCAAATATGCCAGAGAATGGGTCCAGTCTGAGGATGAGATTGTAAATGCTTTGGAAAGGTTTTAAATGAAGATATTAAATTGTTGATCAGAATTCTTGAAATAAGGGAATTTGTTGTGTTAGCTGATCGAACAAACAAAGCTAAGGAATTGAGTAAAAAAAAAAAAGAAACAAGATGAAACGGAGGCTCGAGTTTCTAGAAAAAGGATTATGAGAAAGTCACAATCATCTGCATCTAAGAAGTCAAAGAAGTATTCTGATCATTTTACAACATCAGTGGGATATTCAGAGAAAGAGCGAGGTTCCCAACGCTCCAACACGAGATCTTTATCTCAATCTATAACCAGTGTGGCTATGTCGGTAACCCCAAACCAAAATGTAAGCATTGTAATAAATTTCATCATGGAGAAAGTTAGTTTAGAAATGGAGCTTGTTACTGATGTGGATCCCTTGATCATTTTTTGAAAGACTGTCTGGAAAGAATTGAAAAAGAAGTTGAACTGACTCCAAGATCGAGTAATCCTGTTTCGAGAAGCAGACCACCCCGTCACCTCGGTTATGTTAGCGGTAGCCAAGGTGCTACAAAAGATTCAACCGTTAAACCTGAGGCACGAGCAGCTGCAAGGACATATGCTATTCGTGCTAGAGAAGATGCTTCTGCACCAGATGTCATTACTGGTACATTTTCTCTACTTGATATTTATATTTTTGATTTGATTAATCGTGGTTCCACACATTCATATATATGCACAAACATAGCATCTGTTAAAAATTTACCTGTTGAATTCACTGAATTTGTGGTTAAAGTTTCAAACCCTCTGGGCCAGTGTGTTATGGTGGATAAAGTCTGTAAAAATTGTCCGTTAATGGTAAAAGGTTTTTGCTTTTCGGCTAACTTGATGTTATTGCCATTTGATGTATTTGATGTGATTTTGGGAATGGATTGGCTAACCCAATATGATGCAATGGTGAAGTACAAGCAAAAATATATTGTATTGAAATTTCAGAGTGATGAATTACTTCATGTTGAATTTGATAATCTGGATGGATTACCTAATGTGATTTCAGCAATATCAGCACAAAAATGTGTCAGAAAAGGTTATGATGCTTACCTTGCATATTATTGGATACTAAGGCATCTGAATAAAAGATCCAGTCAGCGCTGGTTGTTTTTGAATTTCCTGATGTATTTCCGGAAGAATTACCTAGTTTACCACCGATTAGAGAAGTGGAGTTCTTTATTGACCTTGTTCTGGGGTCAACACCGATAGTTATAGCACCTACAGAATGACTCTTACTAAATTGAAAGAGTTGAAAACACAGTTGCAAGAATTGATTGATAGAGGTTTTGCTCGACCTAGTTTCTCACCTTGAGGTGCGCCGGTTCTGTTTGTAAAGAAGAAAGATAGATCGTTAAGGTTGTGCATTGATTACAAATAGCTCAACCAAGTTACAATAAAGAACAAGTATCCATTGCCTCATATTGATGACTTGTTTGACCAGTTAAATATGCCATTATATTTTCAAACATTGATCTTCGTTCTGGCTATTATCAATTACGGGTAAAAGATTCAGATGTGTCAAAGATAGCTTTCACGACTAGGTGTAATAGCTCGATTTTACCTAAATCAGAACAGCTGTTTTAGAACCACAAATTCGATGTCAGAAAATAATTTTATGTGTTTACAGCATGTTATTTGATATATGTGAAAATTTCGTGAGCTAATTTTATCGTTTAATTGCTCAATTTAAGAAAAAAGGCTAAATTGGGTAAAATGAAAAAGTTGCAATCTATTAGTTAAAGGTGTCAAATTGCTTTGGCTTTTTAATATGATGAATTTAAATGGTAATTAGATCATTTTAAAGGTTAATGGACATTAACGGACATCCATTATATGTTTTTACATGTTTATAATAAAGGTTATATTAGTAAATTGATTGGTAAAGTTATAATAAGTAAAACAAAATAAAAATTATTCTTCTATCATCTTCCTTGGCTGAATATTAAGAGAAGAAAAGCCAAAGCTTTAGGTTTTCATTCGGCTAGGCTAATTCAAGCAATTATGATCAAGAAAAGAGGAATCCAGAATTAGATCGAGGGAAAGGCAAGATTATCGAGTAATTGACTCATGTTGCCATTTTCGTACTTGAGGTAAGTTTGTATGTGACGATTTCTTAAGTTCGATGAGATGGTATTCGATCATGTTTTGGGACATAAGAAAGGTTTGTAGTTAATGTGTATATAGTGATGTTAGGTATAATTGGTTGATATGTATTTATATGATGAATTGAGTTATTCATATACGAGCTTACTAAGCTATGAAGCTTACTTTGTGTTATTTTTCTATGTTTTATAGTGAACCAAGGCTAGCGCAGATTCGGGAGTCATCGGGAACATCATCGCACTATCGAACATCTATTTGGTACTTTTGAGTTGTGTATATATGGTATATGGCATGTATAGGCTACTTGTGGTATTTTGGTTGTGAATATAGCCATGATAGTTGGCTTGTAAATGATGTTAATATGGTTGTGTGTTTAGCTATTAGAAATGGCTTGTAAATGTATATGTTTTGGTTGTATACATAGCCATGGGTGATGTCTTATTTTGGTATGTTTAGTATGAACATGGTTATGGTTTTATAGTTGCAAAAGGTTAAATTGATTTATGGAGTTTAATGCTTGAGAAATGCTATGGTGAAGTATGATTTTAGAAGTTGAGTTGATAAGTATTTGAATAGGTATTTGGTATTGAATTGAGTATTGAATTTTGTTGAAATGGATATGGTATGATTTGTGCATTTGAATGACGATTTTGGCTACTTAGTTGTGTGATGAAATGGTACCAGTTTGGTTGTTTAGGTGAGCATGAGTAAGAGTGCCAAATTGGCCTTGCAAATGGCCTACTTTTGTCCACACGGGCAGAGACACGGACGTGTGTCTCAGCCGTGTACGACACATGGTCATACTACACAGTTGTGTGTCCCCTGGTGTTAAATTAAAATAAAGTCAGTATGTTTCACACAGTTTCATACACGGGCGTGTGACTGACCGTGTGGCGCAAGTCAGTATACCCCCTTAAATGGCACACAGCCTAGCACGCGGGCGTGTGACTTGGTCATGTTGCATAAGTCAGTATACCCTATAGGTTTGGCATGGCCTAGCATACGGACGTGTGTGGCCACTTCGAAGGGCAGACGGGCTAAACACACAGCCGTGTGGTCGGCCGTGTGACCCAAGTCAGTATGTATGCCTTATTTTTAGACGGCCAGTGATACGGGCGTGTCTGAAGCTGTGTGAGGCACACGGCCTGTTCACACGGGTGTGTGACCCCTGAATGATTGAAAAATTTCTAAGTTTTCCAATTATGTCATATGTTATTGGTTCAGTCCCAAACTGCTTCTAAATCATGTTTAAGGCCTTGTAGGCCCTTATAAGGGCCAATATGATTGTGTTGAATGGTATTTGAATATGAATGCGTAAATGTATAAGTATTGCATGTTAAATGATGTGTATTAATCGTAATACCTCATAACCCTATTCTGATAGTGAATACAAATTATGTGACACCCCTATCCTGAGTCCGTCGCCAGATTAGGGTTAGGAGCATTACTGGACAGATCGAAAACATTCACAGACAAAATCATACATCCAATCATCATTCTCAGACATAATGTCCCTTAATCGGGTCCTCGAGACCTTAAACATACTTATAGGTCGAGTCGGGACTAAACTAAAACACATATGAAATTCTATGAAAATTTGAAACTTCTCTAAAATACAGGGAAGACTGTGTGCCCTCCACGGCTTCTATACACCCCCGTATAACCATCCGTGTTTATACTGACTATACCAACGCGGTCATTAGGCACGCCCGTGTGCCATGGCCGTGTACTTTTAGGCCAAATACTGACTTCCCCATCACGGCCACCAAGCACGCCCATGTCGAGGCCGTGTATTTTTATGTTAGCTACTGACTTGTATACCACGGCCAGATGACACGCCCGTGTCGAGGCCGTGTGATCTTATGTTGCATCCTGCCAATTTACCCACGGTCTAAGGCACGCCCGTGTGCCACAACCGTGTGACATTATAGGTCATTTACAAGGCCAAAATACCAATCAAAAAGGTTCATACCTATAAGCATCATTTACCAACACATAACAAGCTATTGCAACCAAAAACATACAAATAGCCATCCAAATCATGCACATTTGATCACTAAGATATTCACAACTATACATTAAATTTTCATTATATATATACATTCAAAACCAATAATAAACATACCAATTTGCATAACTAAAACTCAATTATACCTATGCACCATTTGTCTATATACTTACCATCTCATAACCATTCCATATATCAACTAATCATATCATAACAACATCACATATCACATTCATCTAAGCATGGTACCAAAACATAACTAGCCAAATCACATGGCTAAGTTCACTTTACAAATCATCACAAGAACTAGCCTATACATGCCATATCTAGCTATATATATATCCAAGGTGTACCAAAATGATATTAGTAGTGTGATGACGATCCTTGACGGTCCCGAGCCTTCAGTAGCTTTGATGACCTATAAAATAGATTAAAAAAACACACACAGAGTAAGCTTTCCAAAAGCTTAGCAAGTCAATATACAACAACTTAGCATAAAATGTATATATTTGCTTTGATTCATGCACTTTTGACCACATTAGCCATATTCCCAATTCAAAGATCATATAAGCACATATCTAATTTCACCAAAACCTTATACAACATATCATCAATTCCATATTCATAGCATCATAATAAGATCATATTGATGCTTACCTTGTATACACAGTTAGTGTATAATCAACATACTTGAATTGAATTTACTATCACGTATTTGTTCATAGCTCGGATTTGTAATTAGTATCATAGACTTGCCCGTTGAACAGTAATAAATCCAATGGGATACTCAGAAAGCTCAGAATATTGTACAATGCCAACATCCCAGACGAGGTCTTATATGCACTCGAATATCGATGCCACTGTCCCAGACATGGTCTTATACGAATCAAAACGATGCCGATGTCCCAGACATGGTCTTACTCGTAAGTGTCATAATGATGCCAACGTCCCAGACGTGGTCTTACACATAATCAGATATCGATGCCACTGTCCCGGACAGGGTCTTACATGAATCTCAAATCAATGCCAACGTCCCAGACGTGGTCTTACATGATAAAACAGAATAGATACCTATGTCAAGGTTCGTACTAGGCTTCTCAGACTTAGTCAATATACCAAACTTATCTCGGAATTCAATTACTGAATTTCTCATAAGCGTTCATTATCATCATTAAACATATGAACAATTACAAATGCATACATATTCAGTTATTTGTATAGTGACTTACCTTAGATTCGGTTTATCGAAATAGAAAACGGCTACTCGATAACTTTTGCTTTCCCGCGATCTAAATCCGTTTTCCTTGGTTCTTGATCTAAACATATTAAGTATTAACCCTTTTATTCACTAGTTCATTCAATTCAATCCAAAGACACACATTTAGGGCAATTTGCAAATTAGCCCTCACATTTGCACAACTTAGCAATTTAGTCCATTTTTCTCAAAACATCAAATTCACAAAATCTACTTTTACATAAGCTTGGCCGAATACATATATATCACATACAAACCCACATTTTTCATCAAATTCAAAAATTAGTCCCTCAATTTGTCATTTTCTCAATTTAGCCCTATTAAGCTAAATTCATCAAAACATCAAGAACAAAACATGTTCATCTACCACCAATCTATCATTTAACACCTTAAAGCATCACAAAGCTCAACTTAGCATCAATGGCCCAACTTACAAACATCACCAATACACAAAATTGAAACATGGGTTTGATAATAGACGAAGCAACGATTACAAAAACGTAGAAATTATCAAAAATGGATCAAAAACTTACCTTGAATTAAGGCTTGAAAGTAGCCGAATATACAAAGCTCAAACCCTTGTTTTCTTTTTTCTTATTTTCGGTCGTAAGAACAAAAGATGAACATGGATTTCAATTGATTTTGTTTAACATGAAATACATTATTAATGTACAAAAATAACCTTTCATAATAAAATGTAAAAAACATAGTTACAAGGTCATTTATGACCTTAGCCATCCATTAACCATGGAAATGGCCAAATTGCCACATAAGTCCTCATATTCAAAAAGCCATAACACATACACACTTTAACATATAGCATACAACTTTCGTATTTAATGCAATTTCATCCTTTCGTCAAATTAAGCACACAGACAGTCAAATTAGCTCACGAAAATTTATCACATGCTCAATCACACATCAACGGCACAAAAATAATATTAAAATATTATACGGACTTGAATTTGTGGTCCCAAAACCACTGTTCTGACTAGGGTATAAACCAGACTGTTACAAATTAGGTGTGTTACATTTATTAGTATTAGAGCTACGATTTAGTCGATTCTAGGACTAACGTATCGTGTATGAGAGTCTTGCTATACATGCTATATATACTCTGCGATAGTGTGATGGTTCCCGACAGCTTAAATATTGCTTTCATATAGTAATGGATCTTAAACAAGCTGTAGCTGATGATGTAGAAAGTAACGCGCCTGTTCTCGCTCAAGGGGCAGCACCATCAGATTCTAGGCCTGTAACGAGTAACCACGAGGGAGAGGCTAAACAACCCTTTTTCCAGATGATGAACGAGGGGTTCACGGAGTTTGTTCGAACGAATCCAGCTACTCAACAACCTAAACCCCACCTATTCCTCAACAAATCCCTGTTTTTCCTCAAGTTGTAGATTCGATACGGTTGAATAAGCCACAAATAGATAAGATACGTAAACAAGGGGCTGAAGAGTTTTGGGCTACTGTGGATGATGATGTTAAGAGAGCTGAGTTTTGGCTCGAAAATACAATTCGAGTATTCGATGAATTGTCTTGTACTCCTGATAAATCTATTAAATGTGTTGTATCTTTGTTGAGAGACACCGCTTATCAATGGTGGAACACGTTGATATCTGTGGTTTCGAAAGAACGGGGTTACCTGCGAATTCTTACAAATGAAGTTCCGAAGAAATATATAAGTCAGAGATTTCTTGATCAAAAGTATAAAGAGTTACTAGAATTAAAATAGGGTCGCATGACTGTCACTGAGTATGAACGAGAATTCGTACGATTAAGCAAGAATGCTCGAGAGTTGTGTCTACTGAGGAGATTATGTGTAAATGGTTCGTTGACGGGTTGAACGAAGATATAAAACTACTAGTCAGAATTCTAGAGTTGAAAGAATTTGTTGTTTTGGTTGAGAGGGCTTTTAAAGCCGAGGAGCTTAGCAAAGAAAAGAGAAAAGCATATTCAGAAGCTAGAGACTTAAGAAAAAGATCAATGAATAAGCTGTATCAATCTTCGTCAAAGAAATCCAGAGATTTGTAAACTCGTCCAAATACTTCAAATGAATATTTGAGTAGAGATCGTAGAAAACAATACTCCGGTTCTAAAACTCAAGCTACATCAGTATCGAGTGTTGGCAATGTGCGAGACATATTTCCCGAATGTCAACAGTGTGAGAGATGACATTTTAGAGAATGTTGGAATAAAAATAATAAAGCTTGTTACAAATGTGGTTCGTTAGATCACTTATCTGAGATTGCCCTAAGCTGGATGAGAAAAGTAAATTTCAGAATGTGAGACCAAGTAACATGTCGACTAAAGGAAGATCGCCAAGAAATACTGGGAATGTGAGTGGTAGTCGAGGGGTGAGAGAGACTCTACCGTGAGGTCTGAGGCCAGAGCACCTGCTAGATCCTACGCTATTTGTGCTCGCGAAGAAGCGTCATCTCCAGATGTTATCACCGATACTTTCACTCTTTATGATACTAATGTGATTGCATTGATAGATCCAGGATCAACTCATTCTTATATATGCATGAATTTAGTATTTAGTAAGACGTTTCCTGTATAGTCTACTGAATTTGTGATTAGAGTATCGAACCCCTTAGGCAAATGTGTGCTAGTATCCATATGTATTTCCTGAAGAGTTATCGGGTTTACCACCTATTAGAGAAGTTGAGTTTGGTATTGAAGAGGTACCAAGAACAACACTGAAATTGATAGCTTCGTACAGAATAGCTCCAACAGAATTAAAAGAATTGAAAGCTCAGTTGCAAAAATTGACAGATAGAGGTTTTACTAGGCCGAGTTTCTCTCACTGGGGTGCATTGGTGTTATTTGTGAAAAACAAAGATGGTACGATGAGAATGTGTATAGACTATCGACAGCTCAACAAAGTGACGATCAAGAATAAATACCCTCTGCCACGAATAGGTGATTTGTTTGATCAGTTAAAAGGGACAATGGTGTTTTCGAAAATTTATTTGAGATCGGGTTATTACCAGTTGGGAGTTAAAGACTTTTATGTGCCAAACTCTACATTTAGAACAAGGTACAACACTACAAATTTCTTGTTATGCCTTTTGGACTAACAAATGAACCTACTATTTTTATGGACTTGATGAACCGAATTTTTAGACTGTATTTAGATCAATTTGTAGTTGTGTTTATTGATGACTTTTTGATCTACTCTCGTGATGAATCTGAGCATGCCGAGCATTTGAGAATCATGTTACAAACTTTGAAAGATAAGAAGTTGTTTGCAAAATTCAACAAATGTGAGTTTTGTCTACGAGAGGTTGGTTTTCTGGGACATATAATTTCAGTCCAGGGTATCCGAGCTAACCCGAGAAAAATTTCTGCGATTATTAGATTGGAAACCTTCGAGAAATGTATCCGAGGTCCGTAGTTTTTTAAGACTAGCCAGCTATTATAGACGATTTGTGAAAGATTTCTCGATGATTGCAACTTCGATGACAAGATTGCTTCAAAAAGATGTTAAATTTAAATGGTTAGAAAAGTGTCAGCAGAGCTTCGAGCAGTTGAAAGTATTATTAATTGAAGCACCAGTGTTAGTCCAGCCTGAGCAGGGTAAAAAATTCGTAGTTTACATTGATGTATCGTTAAATTGCTTGGGTTGTGTTTTGATGTAAGAAGGAAAAGTTGTAGCTTTTGGCTCGAGACATTTGAAGCCACAAGAAAAGGATTACCCGACGCACGATCTTGAATTATCCGCGATTGTGTTCGCATTGAAATTTTGGCGCCATTACTTGTTTGGTGAGAAATGCTATGGTGAAGTATGATTTTAGAAGTTAGCATTTGAATAGGTATTTGGTATTGAATTGAGTATTGAATTTTGTTGAAATGGATATGGTAATATTTGTGCATTTCAATGATGATTTTGGCTACTTAGTTGTGTGATGAAATGGTACCATTTTGGTTGTTTAGGCGAGCATGAGTAAGGGTGGCAAAGTGGCCTTGCAAATGGCCTATTTTTGTGCACATGGGCATTGACCTGGGCGTGTGTCTCAACCGTGTATGAGACATGGTTATACTACACAGTCGTTTGTCCCCTGGCGTTGAATTAAAATGAAGTCAGTATATTCCAAACGGTTTCACACATGGGCGTGTGACCGACCGTGTGGCACAAGTCAGTATGCCCCCTTAAATGGCACATGGCCTAGCACACGGGCCTGTGACTTGGCTGTGTTGTATAAGTCAGTATACCCTACAGGTTTGGCATGGCCTAGTACATGGTCCAGCACACGGGCGTATGTGGCCACTTCGAAAGGTACACGGGCTAGACACACGGCCATGTGGTTAGCCGTGAGACCCAAGTCAGTATGTATGCCCTATTTTCACATGGCCTGTGACAGGGGCGTGTCTGGAGCCGTGTGATGCACACGGCCTGTTCACACCAGTGTGTCCCCCGTGAATGATTAAAAATTTTCTAATTTTTCCAATAATTTCGTATGTTATCGATTCAGTACCGAACCACTTCTAAATCATGTTTAAGGCCTCGTAGGCCCTTATAAGGGACAATATGATTGTGTTGAATGGTATTTGGGTATGAATGCGTAAATGTACAAGTATTGTATGTTAAATGATGTGTATTGATTGGTAATACCTCGTAACCTATTCTGATGGTGAATACGGGTTAGATGTGTTACATTTATTAGTATTAGAGCTACGGTTTAGTCGATTCGAGGACTAGCGTATCGTGTATGAGAGTCTAGCTATACATGCCATATATACTCTGCGATAGAGTGATGATTCCTGACAGCTTAAATTGTGCTTTCGTATAGTAATGGATCACGAACGAGTTGTAGCTGATAATGTAGAAAGTAATGCGGCCGCTCCCGCTCAAGGGGCAGCGCCATCAGATTCTAAGCCTGTAACGAGTAGCCACGAGGGAGAGGCTAAAAAAGCCTTGTTCCAAATGATGAACGAGTGGTTCATGGAGTTCGTTCGAACAAATCTGGCTACTTAACAACCTCCACCCCCACCTATTCCTTAACGAATCCCTGTTGTTCCTCAAGTTGTAGATTCGATACGGTTGAATAAGTCGCCAGTAGATAAGATACATAAACATGGGGATGAAGAGCTCCGGGCTACTATGGATGATGATGTTGAGAGAGCTGAGTTTTGGGTCAAAAATACAATTCGGGTATTCGATGAATTGTCTTGTACTCCTGATGAATCTATTAAATGTGTTGTATCTTTGCTGAGAGACACCGCTTACCAATGGTGGAACACATTGATATCTGTGGTTTCGAAAGAACGGGTTACCTAGGAATTCTTTCAGACAGAGTTCCAAAAGAAATATATAAGTCAGCGATTCCTTGACCAAAAGCATAAAGAGTTTCTGGAATTAAAATAGGGCCGCATGACTATCACTGAGTACGAAGGAGAATTCGTACGATTAAGAAAATATGATCGAGAGTATGTGTCTACTGAGGAGATTATGTGTAAATGGTTCGTTGACGGGTTGAACGAAGATATAAAACTAGTAGCCAAAATTCTAGAGTTGAAAGAATTTGTTGTTTTGGTTGTAAGGGCTTGTAAAGCTGAGGATCTTAGCAAAGCAAAGAGAAAAGCATATTCAGAAGTTAGAGACTTGAGAAAAAGATCAATGAATAAGCCGTATCAATCTTCGTCAAAGAAATCTAGAGATTCGTACACTCGTCCAAATGCTTCAAATGAATATTTTAGTAGAAATCATAGAAAACAATACTCCAGTTCTAGAAATCAAGCAACATCAGTGTCTAGCATTGGCAATGAGTGAGACAACAAACCCAAATGTTAGCAGTGTGGGAGACGACATTTCATAAAATGCTGGAATAAAAATAATAAAGCTTGTTACAAATGTGGTTCGTTAGATCACTTCATCCGAGATTGCCTTGAGCTGGATGAGAAAAGTAAAGTTCAGAATGTGAGACCAAGTAACACGTTGACTAAAGGAAGACCGCCATGAAATACTGGGAATGTGAGTGGTAGTCGAGGGGCGAGAGAGACTCTACCGTGAGGTTTGAGGCCAGAGCACCTGTTAGAGTGTAACATCCTGAATTAATGGGCCTTTGCATTTAATGTGCTGAGATGTTTATGTTACGCCTAATGTGTTAATTAGAGTGTTTAAGGGGTTCAGATTAGGCTCAGGGTTGGGCCGAGGCCTTAGTCAAATTTTCTGCTTGGGCACTCTAGTGGAGAGTCAGGTAGGATAGGGCTTAAAAGTTATTATGTGTGAATTAAGACAGAGATGGGCTTGTGGCCTAGTGGCAAAATGGCGCCACTTAGAGAGTAGGGAGGTGGCGTCAGCTGAGGAGGCTCAAGTTCGAGTCGCATGAAGCCCAATTCTCTTATTTAATTTTAATTATTTCTAGCATTAAAGGGGAGCAGAGTGGGACGGCTAGCATGCTTGAAATTAGGGAAATTAATTGAATGGATAATATGGATAATGTGGCAGATAGAGGGCAGATAGAGGAAGGAAGATGTGGTGTTATCTGGGCCACTAGTGGATAAGAGATCAGATAATGATAAGGAAGAAAATCTAGGAGTTATCTGGTAAGCTGAGTGGTGGCTGATTTTCAAACTCTAAGGGGGAGGGGGAATCGGTTTTGGCTTAGGCAAGGGTGTACCGAATTCTCTTTGGCCATAATACTCAGTGCCTTCCTTTAGTTGCAAATTTTGACTTTTGGAGTGATAAGTGCCGAAATCTTAAATAGTTAGATGAGGGTTTTCTTCTCTATTTTTGGCAATTAGGGTTCTCATTTTCTCTCTTTTCCTTCTTTTCTGAATAAGAGCAGAAAACTCACTTAAGCATTCTTTCTTTTCACATTTGTCTGCCATAGCCGAATCTGCCCTGGCCTTGCCGAAATTATTTTTTCTCCTATACCGTTCCTACCACTTCTTTACGCTTGATATTACTCTTCTTCTCTCGATTAGTAATTTCTAAAAGCCGAAATCCTAAACCCCATTCTCATCTCCATTGCTATAGCCGAATGTTCCCCTGTTCATTCTTCTCTCTTTCCCGATTTCTTCAGTAAGCCAAATCTCCATAGATCCCTGTGCACCATCTTTCTTTTAATCTTCGCAGAAGCCGAAATCTTCTAGGAGTTGCCAAATTCTCTGTAAAGGTAAGTGCCGATTTCTTCTGATCTATTCTTTTTCTCTTTCGGTTTTGGAAGACAAAGCTGAAAGGCTAATGGATTGTTGGTTTCTTGTGTTTACGTGTTGGGCGACATCGGGAATCAAAGTAGATCGTCTAGATCTAAAAGCTGGAAATCGCTGGTCTTTAAACTCCATCTCTTTCGGGATTTTAAGGTAAGGGGTTCTCTTTTGATCCTCGTTAGATTCGCTATCATAATTGTGATCTTAACCATATGTTATGATGGTAGCAACTGATAAGGTCTTGTGATGGAATCACATATCGTTCAGGCGAAAGAGGGGATTGGATCTGTAAACTCAATCCCTAAGTTTAAGAAACGAGCGGTGTCAGCAGTTTGGGATTGGCCACTGGGTTGTGGACCGGCTTGGGAACAAAATCTTAGACAGTTAGCAGTCGTATCGGCTTCTAATAGTGTCGACATAGAAGGTCTCGTCTTGACTGTAATCAGGTGTGTAGATCTCTAACACACTATTTTAATCTGTAATATGCATGTATGTGTTATGGGCTAAAAGCCGGAAAAAGGCTGTATGGACAGTCGTGTTACCCGAAAAGGGTGGGCAAGGGATGCCAGGTACGTAATCATAGAAAC
The DNA here is from genome assembly GCA_025503065.1 of Gossypium bickii. Lineage (NCBI taxonomy): Eukaryota > Viridiplantae > Streptophyta > Magnoliopsida > Malvales > Malvaceae > Gossypium > Gossypium bickii. The sequence continues at coordinate 60,738,630 of CP106710.1, read as the reverse complement.
TTCTCTATGTTTATCGATGTATGCGGTAAGCTGTGATCTTTTAGGTAGTATATTGATTTACTTTTGCATGGATGTATGCATGGAATGGGGTTGATATGATGAAGGGGAAGAGCATGTTAAAAGGTCACTTAGTGATCGGTGCTTAAACCACGATATGTACATTTATGTCACAATAGTGATCGGTAGCCTTGCCACACTTGATTATAAGGTCACACAGTGATCGGTGGCTCTGCCACAGTGAATTATAAGGTCACATGGTGATCGGCATTATAACTGATAGCATGACTGTCGATATGGTGTGTAGCGATTGGTGGGTTGATTGTAGAAATCCTAGAGGTGTGATGGCTAGTATGGGCTGGTGTGTAGAGGATGGACTTTTAGGTTGGGTTGGGCCATGTTGCATGTAAATATTCTGTTGCCATTGTGTATGGGCCAAGGCCCATAATGTGTTTGTGGGCCTCAAGCCTTTTATGTGTTTTCGAGATTTGCACACTGAGTCTTGGTGACTCACCCCTTATTTTTCCTGACTTTTCAGATGAGTAGTAGATCGTGGACATGGGAGCCGAGGCGGACTCGAGGGGCCATCAAGTACTTTTATTTTCATAAACTAGTTTCAGTTTTCCTTTAAGTTTTTAACTTTGGGACTATTTATGTAATAAGGCTCCATAGCTTAGGTTTAAATTATAATTGTTAATGTCTTTATTCTATTTTGTTTTAAAATTTAAATTTTATGTTCAAAGACTTATCTATAAGAAGTAATAATATGGGATTTTCAAACACGTTCAAAGAAAAAGCAAAGGTTTTCTTCAAATATCACTTATTTTAGTGAATACCTAAATAAGCAAACTGAATTTCCAAATTTATCCAAGTGAAGTTTTTAACGTAAAACCCCGTAGCATACCAGATCTGGTCGTAGCGTTTGGGCCAGGTTTGGGGTGTTACATTTTGGTATCAGAGACCAGTTACAAAGCTCGGGCTGGGAAATGGGTCTAGTAGTGTTTTGTAAAATTGATGTGAATTTGAGAAAAATGCTTTGGGTTGAGATATGGCCTTCGAGTCTACAGCACCCGATCCACGCAGGTAAGTATTCTAACTCTTGATGTGATATGCATGTTGGGTTTGATGGGCTTTATGGACGTAGACTAGCATGTTAGGGTTAATGGACTCTAGGCCTAGTTTAAACAACTCTGTAAATTCATAAAACTTAATCTGACTAAACCTGTCCGTGAACAAGTCACTGGGTTAGGGTGTGGCAACAGGCGTACGCATGTCTAGGACTAGATTCAGGGAGAGCTTGGTATTTAAGCGATCCTAGTGACCCACCTCCTCTTCGCTGGAATCCTACCTAGATTCAGGGAGAGCTTGGTATTTAAGCGATCCTAGTGACCCACCTCCTCTTCGCTGGAATCCTACCTAGTGCGTAGTGACTGTTCACCTTAGCCACGAGGACTAGTTGACGGGCCAAAATTTATAACTAAAACCCAAAAGGGACCAGCCACCCTATTTCGCAAAATTACTAAAATATTTCCCCTGGTTTCATAAAATTTCCGAAATACCCTTGATTTGTGAAAATTTCCTAGAATACCCTAGATTTGTAAAACTACCAAAATTCGTGAAATTATCGAAACACCCCCGGTAGGCAAAATTACCCAAATACCTATGTTTTGAAAATTTACCTGAAAACCCCTAGATTTACAAAAGCACCCGGTTTACAAAATTATCGAAATTTTGAGAAATTACCAAAATACCCTCGATTTGAAAAAAATTAAAATTTTCAAAATACCCCTGCTTTACAATATATATATATATAGACACATCAAAATGTCTCTATTTCAAAAAATGACCAAGATACTCTATTTTGTGAAATTACCAAAAAACCCTGTAGGAAAGAACTACGAAAATATCTCTGAGTAGTGGAATGACGAAAATAACCTTATGTGATGAATGTGGGTTCATGGATGCTACTTGTGTGTTGATGTATGATGGTTGAATGTATGTGGTTCCTAGAACTAGGAGATACAGACTTGAGACTGAAACCCGTAGATATAATTTCGAATTCAAAAGAACTACTCTTGAAAATCTTTGTCCATAAGATTGCTCGTGGTTAATCAGTGAAAAAAATTAATAATTCATAAAATTTCTAATCAGATAAACGCGAATCGGTAGAATGAGTACAAGGGATCGTGGACGTCCTGCGCGTGGCCGTGGAAGGGGTAGGATGGTTGTGTCTGAACCAGTAGGATTTGGCCATGAGTCTGGAAACGAGATGCCAGTACCACCAGCTACGGAGGTGGAATTTCAGGACCAGACGACCGGGGATGATGCGGTATCCCAGGCGATATTAAGGGTTTTAGAGAGGGTTGCTGGGGCAGGCATGGGCACAAGAGCCTGAAAATCTGTGTCGGAGCGGCTTAGAGCCAATGGGGCAGAGATGTTTAGGGGAATTTCTGGTATAGCCCCAAGTACAGCTGAGTATTGGTTGGAGGCGGTTGAACGCATAATGGATGATCTAGATTTTACGGAAGGGGAAAAACTGAAAGGGGTTGTCAATGGTGGCTCACAGTTAAGGATGGTACGATGGTTGACCATGTCACTTGGGATTTCTTCAAAACGGCGTTTTAGAGTAAATACATTGGGACAAATTATGTGGATGCGCAGCGTAGAGCATTTCTGAATCTGGTGCAAGGAAGTAGGTCGGTGGCTACGTATAAAGCATAATTCCTACGCCTTAGCCGTTATGCTCGAGGAATGGTGGCCACAGACCATGAACGTTGTGTTCGATTTGAAGATGGTCTGAGGGATCATTTACGTATATTGATAGGTCCACAGCGGGAGAGGGAATTTGCTGTGCGTGTGGAAAAAGCTAAGATAGCTGAGGAGGTGAAGCGGACAGAGAAACTGAATCGGGATAGTGATAGGGTTGGAAGTAAGAGGAATTTTGGATCGTCAGAGGCAGCTGGGTGTACACAGAAAAGGCCTAGGTTAGACGGGCCGAAATGGGATGAGAGACCTGCTGCTGCTAGTCAGACACAGAAGTGTGCTCGATGTGGTAAATTCCACGTAGGTGAGTGTTGGGCGGGCAGTAGGAAGTGCTTAAGGTGTGGATCTACGGATCACTAAGTTAGGAACTGTCTGCAGCAACGGGGCAGTGAAGGGCCCACAGGTCAAGGGAATGCACAACCGGGAAGAGGTGGTCCGTAACCATAGAGAGGTCGTAGTCCAGCCAGAGGTGGTAACGGTTCCGGTCGGGGTCGTGGAGCACCAGGCCAAGGGGCAGGAAACACTGAGGCGAGACAGCCAAGGTTGGTCTATGCTGTCAGACGTATAGAGAAGGCTGATGGACTGGATGTCATAACCGGTACGTTTTTAATTTGTGGCTTGCCTTACACTACATTGATTGACATTGGTTCGACGCACTCTTATGTTGCTAGTGCTATAGCAGGAACCTTGAACTTAGATTATGAGACTTCTTCTAGGAGAGGATCAGAGTGAGCCTTTAGGACAAAATCGTAGTGGTGAAAAAACTATATAAGGATGTACCCCGGAAGTTCAAGGGGTAACTTTTCGGGCTGATCTGATGGAACTGCCGTTTAGGGAGTTCGATTTAATCTTAGGAATGGATTGGTTAGTGAAGTATCAAGCAAATTGGACTGTGCCGCCAAACGTGTGGTGTTAAAAACTCCCGAAGGTGGCGAAGTGTTGGTGATAGGTGAAAGGAGGAACTGTTTATCAAATGTGGTGTCCGCCCTAAGAGCAGAAAGGATGGTGAGGAACTAACTGTTGGGGACGTTAGGATGGTGAAGCAATTTTTTGATGTTTTCCCAGAAGAGCTTCCGGGATTACCCCGGATCGTGAAGTGGAGTTTGGTATTGATCTTCTTTCGGGGACAGCGCCAATATCTATTGCTTCATACAGGATGGCGCCGAAGGAGTTGGCGGAATTGAAAGCGTAGATTCAAGAGTTGTTGGATAGAGGGTTTATTCGACCAAGTTTGTCGCCCTGGGAAGCGCCAGTGTTATTCGTTAAGAAGAAGGATGGATCAATGCGTATGTGCATTGACTATCGCCAGCTGAATAAGATGACCATCAAGAACAAATACCCGTTGCCAAGGATCAATGACTTGTTCGATCAGTTGAAGGGGGCCTCAGTCTTTTCAAAGATAGATATGATGTCAGGGTACCATCAGCTTAAGGTCAAGGAGGTGGATATTCATAAGACGGCTTTTAGGACTCGCTATGGTCACTACGAATTCATGGTGATGCCATTTGGGTTGACTAACGCACCAGCAGTGTTTATGGATATGATGGACCGAGTATTCCAGCCCTACTTGGATCGGTTTGTCGTGGTATTTATAGATGACATTCTGGTTTATTCAAAATCGGAAGAGGAGAATGATTCACATCTCCGAGTGGTTCTGTAGATTCGGAGGGAGAAGCAGCCCTATGCCAAATTCAGTAAGTGTGAATTTTGGCTAAGGGAAGTTACTTTTCTGGGTCACGTTGTGTCGGCAGAGGGGATTAGGGTTGACCCTTAGAAAATTGAAGCGGTGTTGGATTGGAAGCCGCCTAAGTCGGTAGCAGAAATTCAGAGTTTTCTTGGTTTGGCCAGATATTACAGAATGTTTGTTGAAGGATTTTCCTTGATTGTGGCTCCGTTGACTAAGTTGTTGCAGAAAGGGGTTCCGTTTGTTTGGTCAAATAAGCAGTAAGAGAGTTTCGAGAGGTTAAAAAGGATTTTAACGGAGGCTCTGGTATTGATTCAGCCGGAGGCTGGGAAGGAATTCGTAATTTGCTGTGATGCTTCACACATGGGACTAGGATGTGTGTTGATGCATGATGGAAAGGTTGTTGCGTATGTATCTCGGCAGTTAAGGCCACACGAAGCAAATTATCCCACCCATGATTTGGAATTAGCGGCGGTGGTTTTCGCTTTGAAGATCTGGAGGCATTATCTATATGGGGAGAAATCTGTCATTTATACCGACCATAAGAGCTTAAAATACCTTTTGACCCAGAAGGAGTTGAATCTAAGGCAAAGGAGGTGGATAGAGTTGTTAAAGGATTATAACTGCTTGATCGAGTACCATCCGGGTAAAGCTAACGTGGTGGCGGATGCTCTGAGTCGTAAAGTAATTTCTGATTTGAGAGCAATGTTTGCTCACCTCAGTTTATACGATGATGGGAGATTATTAGCTGAAATTCAAGTGAAACCCTCTTGGGTCAGTCAGGTTAAGGAGAAGCAGCTGACTGATGAGTTGCTAAAGGGGAAGTTTCCGGTAGGATCAAGTGAGGGATCAACAAAATTTAGTATGAATAAGGAAGGGCTATTATGTTTTCAAGGGAGAGTGTGCATGCCGAGAGATCATGAGTTAAGGCATAGGATTTTGCAAGAAGCGTATGGTAGTCCATACGCTATACACCCTAGAGGGAGTAAGATGTATCAGGATTTGGGAGAACAGTTTTGGTAGCCGAGTTTGAAACAAAAGGTGACCGAATTTGTGGGGAAGTGTTTGACCTGTCAGCAAGTAAAGGCGGAACATCAGTTACCATCAGGGTTGTTGCAGCCGGTGAAGATTCCACAATGGAAGTGGGAAAGGATCACGATGGACTTTGTTAGTGGGCTACCCCTCACGCCTACTAAGAAAGATTCGGTCTGGGTGATTGTTGATCGCTTGACGAAGTCTGCTCATTTCATACCTTTACGGGTCGATTACTCTTTGCAGAAATTGGCTAAACAATACATAGAAGAGGTAGTAAGGTTGCATGGGGTACCAGTATCAATCATATCGGACAGGGACCCTAGGTTCACCTCACGATTTTGGAAAGCTTTGCATCAAGCGTTGGGTACGAAGTTGGATTTCAGTACAGCGTTTCATCCTCAGACTAATGGGCAGTCTGAGCGGGTAATCCAGAACTTAGAGGACATGTTAAGAGGTTGTGTTATTGACTCCAAGGGTAGTTGGGAAGAGTTCTTACCATTGGCGGAGTTTGCGTACAACAATAGCTACTAGTCAAGTATTCAAATGGCTATACAGGCGGAGGTGTCGTACACCTACCTGTTGGACGGAGTTAGGGGAACGTCGAATTTTGCGTCCGGAATTGGTTACCGAGACAGAGGAGAAGGTAGTGTAAATTCGAGCTCGATTAAAAAAAGTGTCAGGCTGACAGAAGTCCTATGCTGACCTGAAGCGTAAGGACATAGAATTTGCAGTGGGTGACAAGGTGTTCTTGAAGGTGCCGCCATGGAAGAAAGTACTGAGGTTTGGACGGAAGGGTAAATTGTGTCCCAGATTCATCGGACCCTATCGGGTGTTGAAACGAGTGGGACCCGTAGCTTATCAGCTAAAGCTACCTTCTAAACTAAGCCAGATTCACAATGAATTCCACGTCTCTATGCTAAGACGTTACCGTTCGGATCCATCCCATGTGGTGTCTGTGGAAGAAATCGAAGTAAGACCCGATTTAACCTTTGAAGAAGAACCAGTGGAAATTCTGGATCGTGATGTCAAAGTATTGCGAAGGAAGACGGTTCGTTCGTTAAGGTTCTATGGCGGAATCACAGTTCTGAGGAGGCTACTTGGAAACCAGGGAAAGTAATGCGGCAGCAGTACCCGTATCTAATCGTATCAGGTAATTTCAAGGCGGAAATTTCTTTAAGGGGGAGAACTGTAACATCCTGAATTAATGGGCCTTTGTGTTTAATGTGCTGAGATGTTTATGTTACGCCTAATGTGTTAATTAGAGTGTTTAAGGGGTTCATATTGGGCTCAGGGTTGGGCCGAGGCCTTAGTCAAATTTTCTGCTTGGGCACTCTAGTGGAGAGTCGGGTAGGATAGGGCTTAAAAGTTATTATGTGTGAATTAAGACACAGATGAGCTTGTGGCCCAGTGGCAAAGTGGCGCCACATAGAGAGCAGAGAGGTTGCGTCAGCTGAGGAGGCTCAGGTTCGAGTCGCATGAAGCCCAATTCTCTTATTTAATTTTAATTATTTCTGGCATTAAAGGGGAGCAGAGTGGGACAGCTAGCACGCTTGAAATTAGGGAGATTAATTGAACGGATAATATGGATGATGTGGCAGATAGAGGAAGGAAGATGTGGTGTTATCTGGGCCACTTGTGGATAAGAGATCAGATAATGATAAGGGAGAAAATCTAGAAGTTATTTGGTAAGCTGAGTGGTGGCCGATTTTCAAACTCTAAGGGGGAAGGGGAATCAGTTTTGGCTTGGGCAAGGGTGTGCCTTCCTTTAGTTGCAAATTTCGGCTTTTGGAGTGATAAGTGCCAAAATCTTAAAGGTGAGGGTTCTCCTCTCTATTTTCGGCATTTAGGGTTCTCATCTTCTCTCTTTTCCTTCTTTTCTGAATAAGAGCCAGAAACTCCCTTAAGCATTCTTTCTTTTCACATTTGTCTGCCATAGCCGAATCTGCCCTAGCCTTGCCGAAATTCTTTTTTCTCCTATACTGTTCCTACCACTTCTTTACGTTTGATATTACTCTTCTTCTCTCGATTGGTTCTTTCTAAAAGCCGAAATCCTAAACCCCATTCTCATCTCCATTGCTATAGCAGAATGTTCCCCTGTTCATTCTTCTCTCTTTGCCGATTTCTTCAGTAAGTCGAATCTCCATAGATCCCTGTGCACCATTTTTCTTTTAATCTTCGCAGAAGCCGAAATCTTCTAGGAGTTGCCGAATTCTCTGTAAAGGTAGGTGCCAATTTCTTCTGATCTATTCTTTTTCTCTTTCGGTTTTTAGAAGACAAAGCCGAAAGGCTAATGGATTGTTGGTTTCTTGTGTTTACGTGTTGGGTGACATCGGGAATCGAAGTAGATCGTCTAGATCTAAAAGTCGAAAATCGCTAGTTTCTAAACTCCATCTTTTTCGGGATTTCAAGGTAAGGGGTTCTCTTTAGATCCTCGTTAGATTCGTTATTGTAATTATGATCTTAAGCATATGTTATGATGGTAGCAACTGATAAGGTCTTGTGATGGAATCGCATATCGTTTAGGCGAAGGAGGGGATTGGATCTGTAAACTCAATCCCTATGTTTAAAAAACAAGCGATGTCAGCAGTTCGGGATTGGCCACCGGGTTGTGGACCGGCTTGGGAACAAAATCTTAGACAGGTAGCAGTCGTATCGGCTTCTGATAGTGTCAACATAGAAGGTCTCGTCTTGACTGTAATCAGGTGTGTAGATCTCTAACACACTATTTTAATCTGTAATATGCATGTATGTGTTATGGGCTAAAAGCCGGAAAAAGGCTGTATGGACAGTCGTTTACACGAAAAGGGGGGGCAAGGGATGCGAGGTACGTAATCATAGTAACTTCTCTATTGTATCGATGTATGTGATAAACTGTGATCTATTAGGTAGTATATTGATTTGCTTTTGCATGGATGTATGAATGGGATGGGATTGATATGATGAAGGGGAAGAGCATGTTAAAAGGTCACTTAGTGATCGGTGGTTAAACCATGATATGTACATTTCGGTCACAATAGTGATCGGTGGCTCTGCCACACTTGATTATAAGGTCACATGTTGTGATCGGTGGCTCGCCACACGATGAATTATAAGGTCACATGGTGATCGGCATTATAACTGACAGCATGACTGTCGATATGGTGTGTAGTGATTGGTGGGTTGATTGTAGAAATCCCCGAGGTGTGATGGCTGGTACGGGCTGGTGTGTAGAGGATGGTAGGTTGGGTTGGGCCATTTTGTATGTAAATATTTTGTTGTCATTGTGTATGGGCCAAGGCCCATAATGTGTTTGTGGGCCTCAAGCCTTTTATGTGTTTTCGAGATTTGCACACTGAGTCTTGGTGACTCACCCTTTATTTTCCCTGACTTTTCAGGTGAGTAGTAGATCGTGGACATGGGAGCCGAGGCGGACTCGAGGGGCCATCAAGTTCTTTTATTTTCATAAGTTTACCACCTATCAGAGAAGTTGAGTTTGGTATTGAATAGTACCAGGAACAATGCCGATATTGATAGCTCCGTACAGAATGGCTCCAACAGAACTAAAAGAATTGAAAGCACAGTTGTAAGAACTGATGGATAGAGGTTTTGCTAGACCGAGATTCTCTCCTTAGGGTGCACTGGTGTTATTTGTGAAAAAGAAAGATGGTACGATGAGAATGTGTATAGACTATCGACAGCTCAACAAAGTGACGATCAAAAATAAATACCCTCTACCACGAATAGATGATTTGTTTGATCAGGTAAAAGGGGCAACGGTGTTTTTAAAAATTTATTTGAGATCGCGTTATTACCAGTTGTGAGTTAAAGACTCTGATGTGGCAAAGACTGCATTTAGAACAAGGTACGACACTACGAATTTCTTGTTATGCCTTTCAGACTAACAAATGCACCTGCTATTTTTATGGACTTGATGAACCGAATTTTCAGGCTGTATTTAGATCAATTTGCAGTTGTGTTTATTGATGAAATTTTGATCTACTCTCATGATGTATCTGAGCATGCCGAGCATTTGAGAATCATGTTATAAACTTTGAGAGATAGACAGTTGTTTGCAAAATCCAACAATGTGAGTTTTGGCTATGAGAGGTTGGTTTTTTTGGAACATATAATTTCAGTCGAGGGTATCAGAGTTGATTCGAGCAAAATTTCTGCGATTATAGATTGGAAACCTCCGAGAAATGTATCTGAAGTCCGTAGTTTTCTGAGACTAGCTGGCTATTATAGACGATTTTTGAAATCCTTCTCGATGATTGCGACTCCGATGACAAGATTGCTTCAAAAAGATGTTAAATTTGAATGGTCAGAAAAGTGTCAGCAGAGCTTCGATCAGTTGAAAGCATTATTAACTGAAGCACCAGTGTTAGTTTAGCCTGAGTCGGGTAAAGAATTCGTAGTTTACAGTGATGCATCGTTAAATTGCCTGGGTTGTGTTTTGATGCAAGAAGGCAAACTTGTAGCTTATACCTTGAGACAGTTGAAGCCACAAGAAAAGAATTATCCGACACACGATCTTGAATTAGCCGCGATAGTGTTCGCATTGAAAATTTGGCGTCATTACTTGTTTTGTGAGAAATGCCATATTTTTACCGACCACAAAAGCTTGAAATATTTGATGACTCGTAAAGGTTTGAATTTGCGACAGCGGAAATGGTAGAATTGCTAAAAGACTATAAATTAGTTATTGATTATCATCTGGGGAAAGCGAACGTAGTTGCTGATGCTTTGACCCAAAAATCCTTATTTGCTTTACGTGCTTTATGTAACACCCCTAACTCGTATCCATCACCGAAATAGGGTTACGAGGTATTACCAATCAAATCACAACATATAATATACATTTATGCATCCATTCTCAAACACCATTCCATCATAATCACATTCTCCCTTATAAGGGCCTACGAGGCCTTAAACATGCTATAGAAATGGTTCGGGACTAAACCGATAACTTACGAAAATTCTCAATAACTTAGAAATTTTTCAATCATACCAGGGTCACACGCCCGTATGAATAGGCCGTGTGAGGACACGCCCATGTCCCCGGCCGTGTGAAAACAGGGCATACATTCTGACTTGGGTCACACGGCTTACCGCACGCCCATGTGTCTAGCCCATGTGCCCTTCAAAATGGCCACACATGGCTATGTGCTGGGCTGTGTATTAGGCCGTGCCAACCCTATAGGGTATACTGACTTATGCAACATGACCAAGTCACTCGTCCGTGAGCTAGGCCGTGTGCCATTTAGGGGGTATACTGACTTATGCCACACGGCCGGTCACACGCCCGTGTGTGAGGCCGTGTGGAGCATACTGACTTCAATTCAATTTCAACACTAAGGGTGTAACATCCTGGAAATGGGCCTATACAGTTTTGATTTAATTATACGAAATGGCATGTCTTATGTGTTATAAATGTATGGTAAACTTTTTTGGAAACTTGGAAATGTAAGGAAATGCTAAGTTGAAAAGAGGAAACTAAAACAGGGTGACCTTAAGAAAATTAATAGAGGAAATTTGACACAAGAACGGGCTTGGAAAAGTGGCAAGGAGGCGCCACTTAAAAGCCCAATAAGTGACGCCACAAGCTATGCAAATGGGCCTGAGTTCGAGTGCATGGGAAGCAAATAAAAGAATTTTATTTTTGCTACAAGGAGCAGAGAGGTGGACGACATTAAGGCTCTTAAAAGAGGAGTTTTATTCTTTTTAAAATTCGGCTAAAAAGGATGGATAAATGATGGATTATTGTTGGTTTTTTTATTATTAAATTTTTAAGAGATAAGAGATAAGAGATAATTGAGGGATTAATTCTATGATTTTTGAATAAGGTGATAATTAAGAGATAAATTTTATCGAAATAAGAAGAGTGATGGCCAAGTAATGGAGTCTTGGCCTAGTAATTTCGGCAATAGGAGGAAAATAAGGCCATTATTCATTTTTCTTCCTTCCTAGTCTCTGCCGAATTCTCTAGTAAGCTCTCTTCTCTTCTACTTTTTGTTAAGCCGAATAATCCCTTCACAAAATCCACTGTTGCCGATTCTCTAAGACTCAACACCCTCTCTTTTCTTTTCTTTATTAAAGCCGAATCTCTTTTGCACCTTATTCTCTTCTTGTTCTCTCAATCTCTCAAAAGCCGAAAGTTGTGAGATCATCATCTAACCATAGCCGAATCTCTGAAGGTTGAAGTGAAGGTGCAATCGATTTCTTCAAATAAGGGGAGGTTTCGGGATTTAGGTGTTGTCGACTTCAAGAAGGGATACTTTTGAGATTTAAAATCCACAAGGTAAGCACATAGGTACATTCGGCCAAGGCCTATTTTGATATCTATATCTATTTCTTATTATCTTAAAAACTGAAAACTAACCCATTTGTTAATTTAATGCTTGGCCGAATACAAGAGGGAATAAAGCAAAGATTTCGGGATTTGTTGGTAACCCAATCGGCAACAAGGTAGGTTTTAAGTGTAATGATCCTATTGGGATTTGGTCTTATAGCCAAATAGGCTCTTTGCTAACATATTAAGGTTGGCCGAATGTAGGGATTTAAGACCTAAGGCATTAGATCAAGCTTTTCGGGATTTAAGTGAACCGCTAAGTGTATCAGGTGTGTACCCCACACTATCTTTAATACGATTTATGGCAATATTTAATATAAGTATGTATAAGAATGTGAATATGGCGAAGGTACCATATTATGGTACAAAGTACTCAGGTACGTTTCCTACTCCTACTAGGAATATGAATATATGTTATGACTCATATGTGAACAGTGATAAGAATGTGAAATTAGGCATGTTAATGCATAATATGTATGATATGGGGCATATGGGTTATTGAAAAAGGGGAAGTGAATGTGGTGATCTAAGACCACGATATCTGAATGTGGTGACTTCGGTCACATTATCTGAATGTGGTGACTTAAGACCACGATATATGAATGTGGTGACTTCGGTCACAATTATTTAATCTGGTGGCTATGCCACGAATATTTATAAGAGGCGATGAGCACACGCATTCGCAAAGCCGCGCGCTTCGATGGTGTGTAGCGGATGGAGGGTTGACTTAGTAGTCCCCATGGTGTGCAGGATGGTACGGGTGATGTGTAGCAGATGGCATATAGGTTTGGGTTTGGGTTGCACCATATGTTTATATCTGATATATGAATGTGTATGTAATATGATAATGTATGATTGAATTGTTAAATCTTAGTGTCGGTTACACATTGAGTCTGTTTGACTCACCCCGTTGGGGAATATTTTTCAGGTGATGATAAGTGATGGACCGGGTCGGCAGAAGCTTAGGGGTGACCATGCGAAAATTCAGATTTTATTTTATTCCGGACTATCTTTTATTTCTAAGTACCTTGAATTTTCTTTTGGGTTTTAATTTGATGTAATAAGGCCATAGTGCACTATTTTATTTCTGTTTTATTTATTATGTTACGAAATTTTATTTATTAAAGTTTAAGTTAATTTCATTTAAAATAAACTCTAAATGTTTTGTCACCTGAAATAAATGGTTTCTAATATAAGATAAACTTGTTTTTAACTCGAGCCCAACCCAAAAATAATTTCTCTCTCAAAACACATGGTTTTTCCCAAGGTAACAAACGAATTTGAACCGGTTTTCTTTGAGGAGCATACTAGATTCGGTCAAGGCTCGTGGGCCGGGTTTGGGGTGTTTCAATTTGGTATTAGAGCCCGTTTCAAACACTCAGCCTGTGGTTTAAGGCCCAAAGCGTTTTCAAAATCTAGCCCAAAAGAAATTTGTGGAAATTTTTAGGTTTTTCTGGCATGGCACTTAAGTCTCCGACCCGCAGTCCACCAGGTAAGTACCCCTATCCATTGTGTGATTTATGGTATGATCTGTAGAAGGGTAGGAATGGAACGTAGAAATAGTATGATAGGTACTTGGACCCTAGGACTAGTTTTCCCCAACTATTATATAAGACTTAATGCCTAATTAAATAAACCTATAGTTATGTCGCCGAGTTAGGATGTGGCAACCATTGTGCGCATGTCTAGGATTGGATCCGGAAGAGCCTGGTACTTAACCAGTCCTAGTGACTCACCTCCTCTTCGCAGGAATCCTACCTGGTGCATAGCTTTGGTTCACCCTAACCAAGAGGACTCGGTCATAGGCTAAACACAATAACTAAAACCCGAAAGGGAACTAGCCGTGTTTTTATAAAAACCCTAGTTTTAAAACTCTTAAAAATTACCTTTTTAATTTGTGAAAACTATTTTTACAAAATTTTCTTAAAAATTTTCGATTTATGAAATTACAAAAATACCCCTAGTGGTAACATTACAAAAAATACTCTTGGTTTATGAAATTCCCAAAATACCCACAGTTCTTATCAAGATTTCATTACTTTATAAAATGTTCAAAAACCCTAATTTGCAAATTATCAAAAATACCTTGATCTTGGAAAATTACGAAATTGCCCCTAACTTACAAAATTACCAAACTGACCCTGATTTCCAAAATTTTTGCAACATCACCGTTTTGGAAAATAGAAGTCTCAAAAAGAACCCTTAAAGTTTTGCAAATTTTGAAATATCCCTGAATTATTAAACTTTACAAATTTGCCCGGGTTTATTACCAAAATACCCCTGAGTTTCAAAATTACCGAAACACCCATGGGAATTCAAAATTACTAAAATACCTTTATTGACAAAATCAACAAGGAACCTTATTTTGAAAAATTACGAAAATACCCCTGTAAGACAAATGACGAAAATACCCCTGGGATAGGAACGGACAGAAATGTCCGAAGAGTGAATGTGTATGGGAGATACTATGGAATGGATGTCATTGAATGAATGTACTTCTCTGAATTAGGATAGAAGACATGAAAACTTTGATTGATCGAAAGAACTACTCCTAAACTCCTTCCATAAAATTTTTTCGCGGATAATAAGTGAAACAAGGACTAATTCATAAAACTTTTTAATCAGATCGCGACGATAGAAATGAGTTCTAGAGGACGTGGCCGTCGTGGACGCGGTAGAGGAAGAATGACTGTATCAGAACCCGTTAGATCGGGTCAAGGGTATGACAATGAGATGCCACCGCCACCACCACCACCAACTGTTGGTGCTGAACGGCAAGATCAGACAGGGGATGATGCCGTATCGCAGGCTATGCTGTGAGTTCTTGAGTTGGTGGCTAGTGCAGGAGGAAATTCGGGAGCTCAAAAGTCCAGACCGAGCGGCCGTGCCAATGGGTGAGGTATTAAAGTGGCGTATCCGGTGTAGCACCCAAGACGCGGCGAATCATCGTTGGAGGCAACCGAGCGCATTATGGACGAGCTTAATCTGACCTCTGAGGAGAAGTTGAAAGGAATGGTGGCACTGCTATGCGATGAAGCGTACCAATGGTGGTTAACTGTTCGGGATGGTGCCACAGCTGAGGATCTAACTTGGGACTATGTTAAGGTGGCATATCAGAAGAAATATGTTGGCACACGTTATACTGATGAGCAAAGGAAAGCTTTTCTGGGGTTGGTTCAAGGGAATAAGTCTCTGGAGGAATATGAAGCTGAGTTTCTGAGGTTGAGCTGATATGCTCGAGGAGTAGTGGCTACGGAACATGAACGGTGTGTTCGGTTTGAGGACGGACTAAGAGATGACCTGAGGTTGTTGATAGCTCTGCATCAGGAACGGGAGTTTTCTGCTTTAGTACAGAAAGCTAAGGTAGCTGAAGGGATTAAGGACTCTACAAGGCAGAACTCTGATCGAAATAGGCAGAAGAGAGGTTTTGGATCGTCTGGATCAGCTGGGAATGTTCAGAAGAGGCTTAGAGTTGATAGGCCGCGAGGTCGACAAGGCGCTACGGGGAGCGATGCCGTGCATTTGTGGCGGTGTGGGAAAAAACACTTAGGAGAGTGTTGGAAGAGGACAGGAGGATGTTTGGTGTGGGTCCAAGGACCATATGATTAAGGATCGCCCAATGAAACCGGAGGAGTCGGCGATGAGCTCGTAATGTTAATCAGTGGTAGAGGTGGTGGCGACCTCGGTGGTCGTGGTCCGAATAATAGAGGTAATGGTCGGGCAGAGGGCGTGGAACACCGTGCAGAGGTGCTACTATATCGAGGCAAGGCAACGGGCTTGGTTTATGCGATTCACGGGGGGAGGATGGAGACGCACGGACATCATAAGCGTATGCGTTCCTTATTCATGGCAAGCCTTATTTTGCTCTTATTGATGTGGGCTCGACCCATTCATATGTTGCATGTAGTGTAGTGGAAACACTAGGCCTAGACTCTGAACTTTCTGATAGGAAGATGATTGTAGTAAGCCCATTAGGCCAAACTGTAGTGGTGGATAAGATCTTTCGGAGTGTACCCCTAGAAATTCAGGGAGTGAACTTTCGGACTGACTTAATGGAGTTACCTTTCGGAGAATTTGACCTCATACTTGGTATGGATTGGTTAGTAGAGCACCGGGCCGTGTTGGATTGTGTGGCTAAATGAATGGAACTAAGGACCCCGGAGGATGAAGTGGTAGTCATGATAAGAGAAAGAAGGAACTACCTGTGTAATGTAGTTTCGGCGTTAAAGGAGGAGAAAATGGTTCGGAAAGGGTGCAAGGCATTTCTGGCCTTCGTTAGTGCTGTGGACGCAAAAGAAGGGGGAATTAGTGGAGTTAGAATGGTAAGGGACTTCGTGGATGTTTTTCCAGAGGAATTACCAGGAATACCCCCAGATAGGGAGGTGGAATTTGGAATAGACTTGCTACCAGGAACATCTCCTGTGTCAATCGCTCCATACCGAATGGCGCCAAAGAAGTTGGTTGAGCTCAAGGCTCAAATTCAGGAATTACTTGACCGTGGGTTTATTCGACCCAGTGTGTCTCTGTGGGGAGCACCAGTCCTGTTTGTGAAGAAGAAGGACGGAACTATGCGTATGTGCATAGACTATCGTCAGTTGAACAAGCTGACCATCAAGAACAAGTATCCTTTACCAAGGATAGATGACTTGTTCGATCAGCTGAAGGGGGCCGCAGTTTTCTCAAAGATAGATCTACGGTCGGGTTATCATCAGTTAAAAGTAAAGGAGGCGGATATCAATAAGACAGCCTTTAGGACAAGATACGGCCATTTTGAGTTTGTAGTAATGCCGTTTGGGCTGACGAACGCTCCAGCCGCGTTCATGGATATGATGAACCGGGTTTTCCAACCCTACTTGGATAGGTTCATCGTCGTGTTTATCGATGACATCCTTGTGTATTCGAAGTCGGAGGAAGAGCATGATGAGCACCTACGGATAGTGTTACAAGTATTAAGGGAGAAGAAGCTCATGCCAAATTCAAGCAAGTGTGAATTTTGGCTTAAGGAGAGTGGCATTCTTAGGACATGTAGTATCCATGAGAAGGTATAAGGGTGGATCCTAGGAAGATCGAGGCGGTGTTGGATTGGAAACCACCTAGGTTCGTGGTCGAGATCAGAAGTTTCTTAGGTTTGGCAGGCTATTACAGAAGGTTCGTGGAAGGGTTCTCGTCAATAGCCGCGCCGTTGACAAAGTTGTTGAGGAAGGAAGTGCCCTTTGTATGGACGTATAAGCAACAAGAGAGCTTTGAGAAGCTTAAGAGGGTTTTGACTGAAGCTCTAGTGTTAATTCAGCCGGAGGCAGGAAAGGAGTTTGTGGTGTACTGTGACGCTTCTTATACGGGATTAGGGTGTGTGCTAATGCAAGATGGAAAAGTAGTCGCTTATGCGTCTCGACAGTTAAGGCCTCATGAAGTTAACTACCCAGCTCATGACTTGGAATTGGTGGTAGTGGTCTTCGCTCTTAAGGTGTGGAGGCACTATCTCTATGGCGAGAAGTCGATAATCTACACGGACCACAAGAGCCTTAAGTATTTGTTGACTCAGAAGAAGTTAAACTTAAGGCAGCGAAGGTGGTTGGAGTTACTGAAGGATTATGATTCTTCGATAGAGTATCACCCAGGCAAGGCGAACGTAGTGGCGGATGCCTTAAGTCAAAAAGTTGTGTCGGATCTGAGGGCAATGTTTGCACACTTAAGTTTATATGATGATGGAAGTCTGCTGGCAGAATTGCAAGTCAAACCCACGTGGGTGAATGAGGTAAAGGAAGATCAGTTGGTGGATGAGGACCTAAGTGTTAAGCTACAGCAAGTACAGAACGGAGAGTTAGAAGATTATGGTGTTAATGGTGAGGGAGTATTGTGCTTTAAGGGAAAGGTCTGTATGCCGGGAAACGAGGAGTTAAGACAAAAGATTCTTCTGGAGGCGCATAGTAGCCCTTATGCTATGCATCCCGGAGGCACTAAGTTGTACAGAGATCTAAGGGAACAGTTTTGGTGGCCTGATCTTAAGCGGGAAGTTACTGAATTCGTAGGAAAATGTCTGACGTGTCAGCAAGTTAAGGTTGAACACCAAGTTCCATCAGGATTACTTCAGCCAATCGAGATTTCACAGTAGAAGTGGGAAGAATCACCATGGACTTCGTTAGTGGGCTTCCCCTTACGCCTACTAAAAAGGACTCGGTATGGGTAATAGTGGACCGTTTCACCAAGTTCGCGCACTTTATCCCGGTAAGAGTCGACTATTCTTTACAGACGTTGGCAAAGTTATATGTGATGGAAATTGTAAGGTTGCATGGAGTGCCAGTGTCAATCATCTCAGATAGGGACCCAAGGTTTACTTCTCGGTTCTGGAAAGCGCTACATCAGGCTTTAGGCACTAAGTTGGATTTTACTACGGCTTTTCATCCACAATCAGACGGCAGTCTAAACGGGTAATACAAGTGTCGGAGGATATTTTGAGAGGCTGTGTGATGGATTTCCGAGGAAGTTGGGAGGAATATTTGCCTTTAGCAGAGTTCGCCTACAACAACAGCTATCAGGCCAGGATTCGGATGGCACCGTATGAAGCGCTGTATGGTCGGAGGTGTCGAACTCCTACATGTTGGACGGAATTGGGAGAACGTCGAGTTTTGGGTCCAGAAATCGTGGCAGAATCTGAGGAAAAGGTTGAGATAATTCAGGCACGGTTAAGGGAAGCATCAGATAGACAGAAGTTGTACGCAGACCTTAAACGGAAGGACATAGAGTTTGAAGTGAGGGACCAAGTGTTTCTGAAAGTCTCGCCTTGGAAGAAGGTGATGAGGTTTGGTCGCAAAGGGAAGTTAAGCCCAAGGTTTATAGGGCCCTATCGAGTGTTGAAGCGAGTTGGACCAGTGGCATATTGGTTAGAGTTGCCACCGGAGTTGAAGCAGATGCATGACGTATTCCATGTTTCCATGCTACATCGATATCGATCGGATCCATCTCACGTATACCGGTTGAAGAGGTGGAGCTAAGGCCAGATTTGTCCTACGAAGAAGAGCCGACTCAGATCTTGGAACGAGACGTGAAAGTGTTACGGAAGAAGTCAGTTCCTCTAGTCAAAGTGTTATGGCGCAACCATGGATCGAAGGAAGCTTCGTGGGAGCCAGAAGAGGTAATGCGGCAGCAATACCCTTATTTATTTTAGCCAGGCAATTTCGAGGACGAAATTATTTTAAGGGGGTAGAACTGTAACATCCTGGAAATGGGCCTATGCATTTTTGATTTAATTATACGAAATAGCATGTCTTATGTGTTATAAATGTATGGTGAACATTTTTGGAAACTTGGAAATGTAAGGAAATGCTTTAGAAATGTTAAGTTTCAAAAGATGAAAGTAAACATTTTTGGAAACTTGGAAATGTAAGGAAATGCTAAGTTGAAAAGAGGAAACTAAAACAGGGTGGCCTTAAGAAAATTAATAGAGGAAATTTGACACAAGAATGGGCTTGGAAAAGTGGCAAGGAGGTGCCACTTAAAAGCCTAGTAAGTGACGCCACAAGCTATGCAAATGGGCCTGAGTTCGAGTCGAATGGGAAGCAAATAAAAGAATTTTATTTTTGCTAGAAGGAGCAGAGAGGTGGACGACATTAAGGCTCTTAAAAGAGGAGTTTTATTCTTTTTAAAATTCGGCTAAAAAGGATGGATAAATGATGGATTATTGTTAATTTTTTTTTTATTATTAAATTTTTAAGAGATAAGAGATAATGGAGGGATTAATTCTATGATTTTTGAATAAGGTGATAATTAAGAGATAAATTTTGTCGAAATAAGAAGAGTGATGGCCAAGTAAGGGAGTCTTGGCCTAGTAATTTCGGCAATAGAGGAAAATAAGGCCATTATTCATTTTTCTTCCTTCCTAGTCTCTGCCGAATTCTCTAGTAAGCTCTCTTCTCTTCTACTTTTTGTTAAGCCGAATAGTCCCTTCACAAAATCCACTGTTGCCGATTCTCTAAGCCTCAACACCCTCTCTTTTTTTTTCTTTATTAAAGCCGAATCTCTTTTGCACCTTATTCTCTTCTCGTTCTCTCAATCTCTCAAAAGACGGAAGTTGTGAGATCATCATCTAACCATAGCCAAATCTCTGAAGGTTGAAGTGAAGGTGCAATCAATTTCTTCAAATAAGGGGAGGTTTCGGGATTTAGGTGTTGTCGACTTCAAGAAGGGATACTTTTGGGATTTAAAATCCACAAGGTAAGCACATAGGTACATTCGGCCAAGGCCTATTTTGATATCTAGATCTATTTCTTATTATCTTAAAAACCGAAAACTAACCCATTTGTTAATTTAATGCTTGGCCGAATACAAGAGGGAATAAAGTAAAGATTTCGGGATTTGTTGGTAACCCAATCGGCAACAAGGTAGGTTTTAAGTGTACTAATCCTATTGGGATTTGGTCTTATAGCCGAATAGGCTCTTTGCTAACATATTAAGGTTGGCCGAATGTAGGGATTTAAGACCTAAGGCATTAGATCAAGCTTTTCGGGATTTAAGTGAACCGCTAAGTGTATCAGGTGTGTACCCCACACTATCTTTAATACGATTTATGGCAATATTTAATATGAGTATGTATAAGAATGTGAATATGGCTAAGGTACCATATTGTGGTACAAAGTACTCAGGTACGTTTCCTACTCCTACTAGGAATATGGATATATGTTATGACTCATATGTGAACAGTGATAAGAATGTGAAATTAGGCATGTTAATGCATAATATGTATGATATGGGGCATATGGGTTATTGAAAAAGGGAAAGTGAATGTGGTGATCTAAGACCACGATATCTGAATGTGGTGACTTCGGTCACATTATTTGAATGTGGTGACTTAAGACCACGATATCTGAATGTGGTGACTTCAGTCACAATTATTTAATCTGGTGGCTATGCCACGAATATTTATAAGGGCGATGAGCACGTCGACTGCAGCGACTACCTTCGATGGTGTGTAGCGGATGGAGGGTTGACTTAGTAGTCCCCACGGTGTGCAGGATGGTACGGGTGATGTGTAGCAGATGGCATATAGGTTTGGGTTCGGGTTGCACCATATGTTTATGTCTGATATATGAATGTGTATGTAATATAATAATGTATGATTGAATTATTAAATCTTTGTGTCGGTTACACATTGAGTCTGTTTGACTCACCCCGTTGGGGAATATTTTTCAGGTGATGATCAGTGATGGACCGGGTTGACCGAAGCTTAGGGGTGGCCATGCGAAAATTCAAATTTTATTTTATTTCAGACTATCTTTTATTTCTAAGTACCTTGAATTTTATTTTGGGTTTTAATTTGATGTCATAAGGCCATAGTGCACTATTTTATTTCTGTTTTATTTATTATGTTACGAAATTTTATTTATTAAAGTTTAAGTTAATTTCATTTAAAATAAACTCTAAATGTTTTGTCACCTGAAATAAATGGGTTTCTAATATAAGATAAAATTGTTTTTAACTCGAGCCCAACCCAAAA
Source organism: Gossypium bickii (assembly GCA_025503065.1). NCBI lineage: Eukaryota > Viridiplantae > Streptophyta > Magnoliopsida > Malvales > Malvaceae > Gossypium > Gossypium bickii. The sequence goes on along the minus strand of CP106710.1, from coordinate 60,717,333 downwards.
ATAATTTCTCTCTCAAAACACATGGCTTTTTCAAGGGTAACAAACGAATTTGAACCGGTTTTCTTTGAGGAGCATACCAGATCCGGTCAAGGCTCATGGGCCGGGTTTGAGGTGTTTCAAGGGGACACACAGCCGTGTATCATGACCGTGTGTCGCACACAGCTGAGACACACGTCAGTGTCTCCGCCCATGCGGACAATAATAGGCCATTTGCAAGGCCAATTTGCCACCCTTTCTCATGTTCACCTATACATCCAAATTAATACCATTTCAACACATTTATAGGCAACCAAAACATGCCAATTCATATACAAATCATGCCATTTCATCTTCAACCATTTCACTACTCAAATCATAACCATAAACATACCAAAACAATATATCATTACCAACCATTTCACCTATCTTCCCTATGCATTTTTCTCACCATTTTATCAACTAATTCATGCCACAAAATATACCAATTCATCATCCCTATATCATACCAATTCAACTATGATATATCATTGGTAAATAATCAAAACAATTAACCAGTTAGCCATCACAACAATCATACCAAACATGCCAAAACACAAGGCCATATATACATCACATATCACTTACCAAATTCATAAATTAAGACAACTTAGATGGCCAAATACACACCAACATGTACATCATTTACAAGCCAACTCTCATGGCTAAAATCACAACTCAAAACATATCATCTCAACACTAGCCTATACATGCCATATACCATATATACATAACATCAAAAATACAACAAGTTGATCGATAGTGTGACGATGTTCCTGATGATCCCTGAGTTCGAGCTAGCTTCGATTATCTATAAAACTAGGAAAGAACACACCAAGTGAGCTTTAAAAGCTTAGTAAGCCATATACAAATAAATTATAATATGAATTAACATCATCTCCATCAATAGGCAAACTATAAGTATGCACATATAAGTTCAAAAACCTTTCACAATGTATACACATTCAATATCATAAATGAATTCATCAAATACTTCCCTTTTCCATACTCGTAGGATTCTCGTACGTACCTGAGTCACTTAACTCATTCACACATTCTTTCTCAACTTGACTTTGCCCGTTGAACCATTCGGAATCGTTAAGGATACTCGGAAATCACATATAACTCGTACAATGTCATATCTCAGATATGGTCTTACATGTTATCACAAATCGATGCCACTATCCCAGAAAGGGTCTTGTACGAAATCATATAACGATCCCAATGTCCCAGACATGGTCTTACACGTATTCACATCTCGGTAATCCTAATGTCATGACATTTGTATCCTATACTATTCTTAAGGTTCGTACGAGAGTATTGGATATCGTAACCCTATTGATTCTTGCTCGTATTTGATCATTCATCATTCACAACAGTTCAATGAAAATTAAACATATATAATTCAGTTTAAATACATTTATTTGCATATGAACTTACCTTGTATTCAAGATAAACGGACTAGATCGGCCATTTAATAACTTTTGATTTTCCCCAATCTATATTTGATTTCTTTCGTTCTTGGTGTATATACATTCAAAATTAACTCATTTATTCATCAAATCACTTAATTCAGTCCACGAACACATATTTGGGCCTTTTTATACTTTAGCCCCTAAAGTTCCATATTTTTACAATTTAGTCCCTATTTCATAAAAACATAAATTACACAAAATTTAACAAAACACATACTTAACCGAGTTACCATAGTACCCCTAGCAACCTATATTTCACATTTTTTTCACATTTCAACCACATAATTTGTGCTTTTCACAATTTAATCCCTAAATAGTATTTTTACCAAAAATCACTTAACAAAATATGATAATCTATCTACAAATATCCATTTTTCATCATCAAACATTTAAAAGCTTAAATATTCATTAATGGCACTTCACAAAATCATTAACAAAATCAAAAATTAGGGCACGGGCTAGCTAGTACTCGATGCAACGATCACATAAACATAAAAATCATAAAAAATCGAACAAAATTCATACCTTAATCAAGATCAATAAGGTTCCAATCCTAAAATGCTCTCAACCCTCTTTTCGTTCTTCTATTTTAGTTGTAAAAAGATGATACTTGGCCACCATTTTGTTTTGTTTTAATTTAATTAAACTTAAATCACAAATTACTTAATTAACCTTTATTTAAACAATAATAAAACATAAAATGGATAGCTATTCATGTCAATTCCCACTATCTATGGTCTATTCACAACATAAGGACTTCACATTTAATTATTTGTAGCAAATAAGCACTTAAACAATTAGAATGCAACTTTTGCATTTTTCGCGATTTAGTCCTTTTATCAAATTAAGCATTCAAATGCTAAAATTATTTCACAAAACTTTCACACATATATAATCACATGCTATAAACACCAAAAATAATATAAAAAAAATTTTTTGACGTCGAATTTGTGGTTACAAAACCACTTTTTTTTGATTTAGCTAAAACCGAGCTGTTACGCTTTGAACACACAATTAGCCTTGTCTGACGATAGTTCGATAGTAACCGAGTTGAAAGCGAGACAACTATTTCTATAGTAGATTTGTGAGGCTCAAAAATTTGACAATGAATTGCAAGCAAAACTAACTCAGTGTGAGTTGACTTCTGATTCAGAGTTTCGAATAGAGCCTGATGAATGTTTGACGTTCCAAGATAGAATTTGCGTACAAAGAAATCCCGAGCTTATTCAAAAAATTTTAAATGAAGCACACAGTAGTTTTTTATCAGTACATCTGGGAAGCATGAAAATGTGTAACAATTTGAAGCAGCTTTATTGGTGGCACGGCATGAAACGAGATATCTCAGAATTGGTTTCAAAATGTTTGATTTGTCAGCAAATCAAAGCTGAACATAAAGTGTCGTCAGGTTTATTATAGCCTATTATGATTCCCGAGTGGAAGTGGGATAGAATAACAATGGACTTTGTATCGGGTTTTCCCTTATCTCCGAAAAAAGAAAGATGCGATATGGGTTGTTGTTGACAGATTGAAGAAATCAACTCATTTTATTCCGGTACGAACAGATTTCTCACTAGATAAATTAACTGAGTTGTATATCTCAAAAATTGTTTAATTCAACGGAGTGACACTATCTATTGTTTTGGATAGAGATCCGAGATTCACTTCACGATTTTGGAAGAAATTGCAATAAGCTTTAGGTACAAAGCCACATTTTAGCACTGTGTTTCATCTGCAAACGAATGGTCAGTTCAAACAAGTTATTCAAATACTTGAGGATATGTTACGATGTTGCATTCTTGAGTTTGAAGGTAGGTGGGAGAAATATCTACTGCTGATTGAATTTGCTTATAATAATAGCTTTCAATTGAGTATAAAGATGGCACCGTACGAAGCTCTATACAATAGTAAATGTCGAACACCATTGTATTGGACTGAGCTTAGTGAGAAAAAAATTTACGGGATTAATTTGATCAAAGAGACTGAAGAAAAAGTGAAAGTAATTCGTGATAGTTTGAAAGCGGCGTCAAATCGATAGAAATCATACGTAGACTTGAAACGGAAAGATATTGAGTTTCAAATCAGAGATAAAGTATTTCTAAAAGTCTCATCGGGGAATAAAATACATAGATTTCTTAGAAAAGGGAAATTGAGTCTGCGATTCACTGAACTGTACGAGATTATCGAGCGAGTTGGGCCAGTGGCGTATCGACTATCTTTACCGTCTGAGTTAGAGAAAATACATAATGTATTTCATATATCGATGCTTCGACAATACCGATCCAGCCTTTCACATACCATTTCCCCAACCGAGGTTGAAATTTAGCCTGATATGTCATATGCTGAAGAACCGATTCGAATTTTAGCTCGTGAGATCAAAGAGCTGAGAAATAAGAAAATTACATTAGTGAAAGTATTATGTCATAGACACGGGGTTGAAGAAGCTACGTGGGAACCCGAGGATGCTATGAGAAAACAATACCCGAACCTATTCACTGGTAAGATTTTCGGGGACGAATATCCCTAAGGGGGAAGAGTTGTAACAGCTCGATTTTAGCTAAATCGGAATAGTGGTTACAGAACCACAAATACGATGTCAAAAAATTTATTTTAATATTATTTTTTGTTTACAGCATGTTATTTGATATGTGTGAAAATTTCGTGAGCTAATTTTATCGTTTAATTGCTCAATTTCAGAAAAATGGCTAAATCGTGTAAAATGCAAAAGTTGCATTCTATTAGTTAAAGGTGTCAAATTGCTTTGGATTTTTAATATGATGGCCTTAAATGGTAATTAGATCATTTTAAAGGTTAATGAACATTAATGGACATCCATTATATGTTTTTATATGTTTATAATAAAGGTTATATTAGTAAATTGATTAATAAAGTCATAATAATGATAAACTGTAATTATAACATATTTTAACCCCGCATTTAGCTTATTTTTGGATGATTTATCCCTTGATTTATGTAAAAAGGTTCTTTTAATCCTTTCTTTTCATGTCTTATACCCAGGAAAGCACCCGAGGATGAAAAGAATGTAAAACAGGCCCAAAACGGAGTAAAATGGGCCTTAGCACGAAATCGACACGACCGTGCCTTGTTGAGCATCTAGAACACGGCCTCTCCCCCGATTTACACGGCCGTGCCTCATTAAAGAATTCAAACACGGCCTAAAGTCAATCCACACAGGCGTGCTACATGGCCGTGCCTTTGTCGTCAGAATGAGTAATTTCAGTCAGAAAAGGATACTTTGGGAGAAAGAATCGCATTCCAAAGAGCCTATATATATCCCCTAAATGCCACCATTAAAGGGGAGGCAAGCTAGGCCAAGGAGCCAAGCCGAAAAGATCAGAATTGTGGGAATCGCTCAAAGTTAGCCAGTTGATCCATCCCAAGAAGCCGGAATTATACTCATGATGGCGGAATTCTCCTTCAATTCCTTCAGGGAGTTTTAGGGATTTTTTATGTTTTGTTTTATCTTTTCTCTTGAGATGTTTTCTTTCTTAGTTATGAACTAAACCCCTCAGATACCTGAAGGGGATGAAACCTAGATGAATCTTGTTATTTGATTTTTTAATTTTATGATAAATACTTAGTTTGTTCTTAATTATGCATGATTAATCCAAATCTGATGTGCTTAGGTGGAGGAGGAATAGACCCTACTTAAGAGTAGATCTAGCATAATTAAGTGGAGTTGATCGATCGCCTAGAGATAGGGTTACGAGATTTTGCCAGATTAGGGTGAAACCTAATATGGGAATCCATAGATCGATTTACTGCTATTCTAGGGGGTTATTATAAGAGAACGAGAGTTCCACTAATTAACCTAAGGTTAGACGTTATTCACCTCAAGAGAGGGTTTAATATAGGTTAGGGAGTCCTACGGATCAAGCTAAGTAAATAAATCATATGATTCAGGGTTAGATAACAAGTGAAGTCTAGGTGGATTCTTCCTAAGGATATCGTCGTGATCAATTGAGTTGTCTTCAAGTTATTTCCTAATTCGTTCTTTTTGTCTTAGTGTCCTTAGCCTAGTTGTCATTAATTTAGATTAAAACAAACTTCACTTTATTTTTAAGGCTAAATAATAAAAAGAAAGTTAGTGTTAGTACTTTTGGTTCCTTTGGGTTCGACATCCGGTCTAGCCTAAGCTATACTACTGTTCGATAGGTACACTTGCCTTTAATCGTTGTCAGAGTTAGTGTCCAGGTTTGATCATTCTTTTATAAATTTTAAAGCTCTGATTTTAGCAATTAAATAAGTAAAACAAAATCAAATTTATTCTTTTATCATCTTCCTTGGCCGGATATTAAGAGAAGAAAAGCCAAAGCTTTAGGTTTTCATTCGGCTAGGCTAATTCAAGCAATTAAGATTAAGAAAAGAGGAATCCGGAATTAGATCAGAGGAAAGGCAAGATTATCGAGTAATTGACTCGTTTCACTATTTTCGTACTCGAGGTAAGTTTGTATGTGACGATTTCTTTATAACTGTATGATAAATGCTTTGATATTGCCTAAACTGTGATTATGAGATTTTTATTAATGTATGAATTGTGAATATGATTCTACGGATATATTCGAATATGGAATCGACAAGCTAAAAGTCCCCGTTGAACCTTAGGAATAGATTTTGGATACTGATGCTATGTTAAAAGATGATATACTGACTTGCCTTTGGGCCATGTATATCGGATGTGTTGGCTTCGGGCCACGATATCGGCGCTACGGGTGCGAGTGATACCTTGATTTCACTATGGGCCATGGTTTAGATATTTCGAAAAGAAGTTACCTTGATTTGGCAACGGCCCATGGTATAGGTACTATAACACCCCTTACCCGTGTTCAAAGCTGAAACCCGATATAAGGCATTACCAAACTTAACTTGCTTAAAAATATAACACATCGAGCTATAAAATTCCACTGCAGATTAGAAAATTTTCATTTAAACTCATAACTTGCTCATTCTGGGCTTACGAGGCCCCAAACATACTTCCGGGAGGTTTCAGAATTAAACCGAGAACTTTACGCGCTTAGAAAATTTTTATCCAAATAGGGCCACGAGCCTGTGTTGTTATAGGGACACGCCCGTGTGCCCCTGAGACATGCCCGTGTTGTTCACCTGTGGTCGACATTGACTTATTTCACACGGCCGGACAAACGCCTGTGGTCCTCACACGGCCTCAACACGCCCGTGTCTTAGCCTGTGTGCCAAAACCTTGGCATTTTGTTTATGATGTCATCACCTCACTAAGGTCACACGGCCAAGGCACACGCCCATGTCCTTAGACCGTGTGTCCAATTGAATTCCTAACTTCAGGTGCAGACTTCACACAGCCTGGGCACACGCCCATGTCTAAGGCCGTGGCTCCCGCACAGGTGAGACACACGGCCGTGTCTCTGCCCTGTGTTTACGACTGAGCATACTGACTTGTAAACCTAGCTCACAAGGGAACACATGGCCGATCAACACGCCGCTAGGGCTGACCGTGCGTCTCTCATGGCCTAGACACACGCCTGTGTGTCTACCCGTGTGGGCATTAAAAAGGCTATATTCCAAGCCAAATGCCACCTTACATAGCAACCATACTTACACCAACTCAAATCAAGCATCCACAAAGTCATACACTTCATGATTCATCATAAATGAATATATATATATAAGAACTAGTCAAGTATTGGCCCAACTTTAATGACAACAACCTTAGTAGCCAACACATTTGGCTTGCAAATATGACATATCCAAAACATTCAAGTCCTATACATGCAATGCACGAAATAAGTCTAATTTGGTTATAACAAAAAGTGGTAGATAGTGTGATCCCCAACTCCGACGTCCGTGAACTCTAAAGCTAACTTTGCAATACTACAAGGAAAAGGGCAATGAAAGGGGTAAGCATAAAGCTTAGTAAGTTTTCATGGAAAAAAAATAGCAGCAATAAGCTCATGATAAAATCCATCCGTGGCATTAATTAACCATACACAAAGTTATAGGCTTCTGGCCATACTTACTCATACTTGCCCTTATTTAGCACATACCATGACACATATCGTAAATGTTTCTTTGTGAATTTCTCACGAGTACCTATGTTAACTCAATCACATAACTTTAATAAAATTCACGTTTCTATTTCTAAGATGATCTATTCATCCCGATAATCATTAGGGATTCTCAAAGATGCATATTCATAATCATTAGCATAGACACGAAACCAATGCGACATCCTGGATGTGGTCTTACATAGGGTCACCTCTGCGTGCCGATGCCATATCCCGGATATGGTCTTATACAAAATTCTCACATCAAGTATCAATGCCATATCTCGGATATGGACTTATACGATTCTCATACTCACTACCGAAGCCATATCCCGGATATGGTCTTATATGGGATCTCAATTCAGTGCCGAGGCCATGTCCCGGACATGGTCTTACATGACCCCTTATCCATCTCATGTCTTGATAATAGTATTCTCACACTTATTATAGTCCCACCGGGACTTCAACATGTCAACTTTTATCATCTTCCTCATTCAACACCAATATTCAATTTCATAAAATATTATGTACCATTATAATATCATCCATTCTCAAACATGCTAGAATAAATGTTGAATTTATCACATACAAACTTACCTCGTTTTCAAAATAGGCTAGATTGTCGATCTAGTCTGATATTTTGTTCTTTTCCGGTTCAAGGTTGATTCTTGGCTCTTCTTGATCTATAATAGAAAATTACCTCATTTTAATCATCACATTATTAAAAGCATTTCAATAATCATGCTTTGGTAAAATTACTATTTTGCCCTTAGACTTTGGCAAAATGACCATTTTACCCCTAGGCCCGGAAATTAATTCTAATCAAATTTCTACCTTCAACAAGCCTAGGTGAACATTTACTTCTCTTATGGCTATCATAAAACCCAACATTTCACACATTTACTACAAACTTTATAACCTTTACAACAAGGTCCATTTAGGTGTTTTCATAGTAACACTCTTCACAAAAGTTGTTTATCTAACAACTAAGACTCATTTTCTTCCATAAAAATGCAACAAACAACTTAAAAGCTCACATGAAAAATCCCTAAACTTTTCACCATATTGCAAGATAGTCCCCTCTTTAGAAAGCTCAAGCTTTAGGGGTCCCAAAAGTACAACTATCATCAAGAAAAACCATTAAAATCACTTACTTGTATGGCAAACAGTTTGCTGAAATTTTGAGCTTTTAAAACCCCTATTTTGTTTGCTATTTTCGGTGGAGGAAGATGAGTAAAAAGATGGATATCATCTTTTTTTATTTTAATATTAAACAATCAATTTAGTCACCAAACTTACCAACTTTGACCAACTTTGACAATTCTTGTCTTCTGTGGCCGGCCACCCTATACTTAGGGGTCTAATTGCACTTTAAAGACCTCCAATTAATGTTCTTTAGCTATTAAACACCTTTAGCTGGAAATTTTAAACTTTCGCACTTAATACGATTTAGTCTTTTTTCGTGATTAAGCATGAAATCACTAAAATTAAAGAACAAAATTTTCATGTACTTATACCATCATCGTCTAACTCAAAAAATATCATGAAAATAATTTTCTCTAACCTCGGATTTGTGATCCAGAGTTCACTATTCCGACTAGCCCCTAAATTGGGCTGTTACAATTCTCCCCTTTAAAGATTTTCGTCCTTAAAAATCGTACCGGTGAAAAGGTTGGGATATTGAATTCTCATAGTCTCCTCGGGCTCCCATGTAGCCTCCTCTATTCCATGTCTTTCCCACAGCACTTTCATAAGAGCCTGTTGTTTCTCAAGCGTTTGACCTCTTGTGCCAAAATCTTAACCGGTTCCTCGCCATAAGTCAAGTCCGATTGAATTTCTACCTCTGTTGGTACTATCACATGTGAAGGGTCCGAACGCTACTGCCTTAACATGGACACATAGAAGACATCGTGAATCTTTTCCAGCTCAGGTGGCAAGGTCAAACGATAAGCTATCGGTCCTATCCTCTTGGTAACTTCATAAGGTCCAATAAATCGCGAACTCAATTTGCCTTTCCGATAAAATCTGAGGACTTTCTTCCAAGGTGATACTTTCAGAAACACTGTATCACCGACTTGAAATTCAATCTCTTTCCTTTTTAAATCTGAATAGGACTTTTGTCTATCTGAGGCGAGTTTCAGACAGTCACGTATCACTTTTACTTTCTCTTCGGTTTCCTTGATCAAATCGGCCCCGTGTATCTATTTCTCTCTGATTTCTGTCCAATACAAGGGCATTCGACATTTACGCCCATACAATGCTTCATAAGGCGCCATTTTCAAACTTGACTGAAAACTGCTGTTGGAGGCGAATTCCACCAACGGTAAGTATTTCTCCTAATTACCTTGGAATTCCAAAACACAACATTGAAGCATGTCTTCGAGTATCTGAATTACTCTTTCGGACTGCCTGTCAGTTTGCAAATGGAAAGCTGTACTGAAACTCAATTTTGTGCCTATGGTCTCTTGCAACCTTTTCCAAAACTGTGACGTGAATCTCAGATCTCTATCCGAAATGATCGATAATGGCACTCCATAAAGCCTTACTATCTCTGCCACGTACAGTTCAGCCAACTTATCAAGTGAGTAATCAACTCGTACTGGTATGAATGGGTTGATTGCGTAAGTCTATCGATTACGATCCATACGACATCTTTCTTTTTCGGTGTCAACGGTAAACCCGTCATGAAATCCATGGTAATATGGTCCCACTTCCACTCAGAAACCATAATAGGCTGAAGTAGACCCGAAGGTACTTGGTGTTCAGCCTTCAGTTGCTGACAAATCAGACATCTCAATACAAACTCGAAAATGTCCTTCTTCATACTAGGCCACCAATACCACTTCCTGAAGTCATTGTACATGTTCGTGTTACCTGGGTGCACATTTAAACATCCGCTATGCGCTTCATGCAAAATCTTACAAATAAGTTCATCATTTCTGGATACACAGACCCTATCTTGAAACGTCAAGCATCCATCAGGATTTACCGGAAAGTCTAACTCAACATCTGACTCACATAGAACTCTTTTGGCTTGTAAGTTGCTGTCCTCTTTCTGTGCTTTACAAATCTCTTGAAGAAATAATGGTCTAGCCCTCAGCTCAGCTAGAATAGAACCATCATCTAACAAAGCCATCTGTGTATTCATGGCTCTCAGCGCAAACAATGATTTTCTGCTCAAAGCATCAGTGATCACGTTCGCCTTTCCCGGGTGGTAATCAACTACTAAGTCATAATCCTTGATCAACCCTAACCACCTTCGTTGCCTCAAATTCAACACCTTTTGAGTCATCATGTACTTTAGGCTTTAATGATCGATGAATATCCGACACTTTTCACCATATAAATTGTAACACCCCAAACCCGGCCCAAACGTCACGACCAGATCTGGTATGCCACGAGTTAACAGTTGAAAACTTTGGTTTGAAAGGATTTGAAATCTCAGTTGATTTGTAGACGTGTTCGTTAAATAAATGTTATTTAAAAAAAGCCTTTGTAATATTTTTATTTCTTCTATACAAATTACTTGTTTGAAAATCCCATTTTTATTTCTTTTTATAAATAAAAACTTGAGCATAAATTTATAAATGTGAACATTATCAAGTATATGTCAAAACACTAAGCTAGGGAGGTCGTATTACAAAAATAGTCCCAAATTCAAACTTAAAGAAAAAAACGAAAATAGTTTATGAAATTAAATTGCATGATGGCCCCTCGAGTCCGCCTCGGCTACCATGTCCACGATCTACTGCTTATCTGAAAAGTCAGGAAAATAAAAGGGTGAGTCACCAAGACTCAATGTATAAACCCCGAAACACACAACGACTTGAGTCCCACAAACACATTAATTGCCTCAGCCCATACATAATTGCAACAAACATAAATACATGCTAAATGATAAGTGACCCATCCCATCCTAAAAGTCCATCCTCTATACACCAACCCGTACCAACCATCACACCTTGGGGATTTCTACAATCAACCCACCTACCGCTACACACCATAACGACAGCCATGATGCCTATTCCTATCACTCAGGAATCATTTAAAAGTGGCTTGCCCACCGATCATATGTGACCTAACATTGAAAATTCGTGGTTTAACCACCAATCACCAAGTGACTTATCATGCTCTTCCCCTTCATTATCATAATCCCACCCCATGCATACACACATGAAAAATTGGAAACATCATACCATCTTTAGGAAAACAAGCTTTCATGTATAGCGATACCCATAGAGAGATTTCTATGATTACGTACCTGGCATCCTTTGCCTAACCCTTTTTCGGGTTTTATTCGACTATCTACATAGCCTCTTTCCAGCTTTTTAGCTCATAACAATCAAGACGAGTGTGTTAGAGATCTACACACCTGATTACAATCAAGATGAGACCCTCTATGTCGACACTATCAGAAGCCAATACGACTGCTAACTGTCTAAGATGTTGTTCAGAAGCCGGTCCACAACCTGGTGGCCAATCTCGAACAGCAGACACCGTGCGTTTCTTGAACTTTGGGGCTGGGACTACAGATCCAACCCCTTCCTTTAATTTGCTGACATTCGAGTCCATGAGTGATCTTGGTCAGAAGATACTATGATGATTGCTTAACACAACATTAGGTTAAGGTACGAATAATGAAAAAGAACCCGATTAAACAACGTAGGAAGAATTGAACCCTTACCTTGAAATCCCGAAAAAGATAAACCTTAGAGACTAGCGGTTTCCGGATTTTAGATCTAAGAGATCTTCTTCAATTCCTGAGGGTCACCCAACAAGTAAACACAAGAATCAACCATTCATTAGTCTTTTGGCTTTGCCTTCCAAAACCGACAGAAAAAGAGAAGAGTAGAGGAAAATCGTCACTTACCCCACACAGAGAGTTTGGACAACTTCTAAAAGATTCTGGCTTTATGGAGAAATCGGCACAAGAGGAAAAGAATGGAAAAGAGTGTGAAGTGAGAGGTTTCAGCTTCTAAAAGAATCAAAAGGAAAGATTGCAGAGAATAGCTGAGGGTTTCGGCATATAGAATGAAAGAAAAGCTTTAAAAGAATGGGGTTCAAATGCCGGAATTGAAGAGATACCCCCTATTTATAGAGAATTTTGGCACTTACCTATCAAAAACCGAAAGTGCCCTTCCTGCTACTAACAACTAATCAAATAATAGGGGAAATTTCGGCACCCCTATGGCATATTGAAACCGATTTCTTTCCCCCTCCAAGAGATGGAAATTTGGCCAACGCTGCACTCAGCAGATAAATCCTATCTTTTCTCCTCTATCTTAATCTATTCACACCTTCCAAAGAAGCCTAGATAACACCACCTCTTCCTTCCTTTATCAGCTCATTATCCCCATTATCCATGTCATTTAATCCACCTATTTTCTAGCCCCATTCCCGTCCCAACTAGCTTCCCTTTAATTGCAGAAAATGGCCCAAATACATGGGCTCCATGCGGCCAACACTTGGGCCCTTCCCATCTGCTAGTGACGCTACCCTCTAGCTCCTTTGCAGCGCAACCTAACATTAGGCCACAAGCCCACTTTGGTATTTTAAACACAGATACCACTTTTTAAACCCTATAGTGCCCAGACAGAGAATTTAACCAAGGCCTCAACCCAAACCCAAACCTAATTTGGACCCCTAACAATCAAATTTACACATTAAACGCATAGGCCCATTAATTCAGGATATTACAGCTCTACCCCCTTAACGAAATTTTGGCTCGAAATTACCTGATTAGAATAGATGAGGGTATTGCTGTCGCATCGGCCGTGGGAGACACGCCTGTGCGAGGAGACCATGTGCCCTCCACGGCTTCTAGACACCCCCGTGTGTCCATCCATGTTTATATACTGATTATATCACCATAGTCACTAGGCACGCTTGTGTGCCATGGCTGTGTGCTCTTAGCTAGCTACTAACTTGCACGCTACGGCCAGCTGACATGCCCATGTCGAGGCCGTGTACTACTAAGCTACATCCTGTCAATTCACCCACGATCTCCAGGCACGCCCGTGTGCCACAACTGTGTGACATTATAGGCCATTTACAAGGCCAAAATGCCACCGATAAGGGTTAAACCTGCAAGCAACATATATCATCCCATTTCATGAACATATAGCAACCAAAAACATAATAATTTGCCCATTCAAACCATACATTCAACATCTAATTCATTCATGCCATCCTTCAAGACAAAACATATACATAGCCAAAGCATATCTTCATTATTTAACAAACCAAAAACTTAACTAATTCATGGGCATTAAACCTTGCCAAAACAACATCACATACCAATTCATCAAGGCATAATATTAACCAAAATAGCTATATCTCATGACTAAGTATATACATCAACTTGTACCAAAACTAGACTATACATGCCATATCTAGATATAACCATTCCTAAAATGTACCAAAATGAGTTTACTAGTGTGATGACGATCCGTGACGGTCTCGGGCCTTTAGTAGCTTTGACGACCTATAAAACGGAGAAAATGTACACAGAGTAAGCTTTCCAAAAGCTTAATAAGTCAATATACAAACAACCTAGTATGAAAATACACATAACCAAATCAATAAACTGACCAATTCAGTTCTCATGATATAACTCATCTTATACTTGCATAAGCTTGTTTGCTTAACCATCACTTACCATATACATAACATCATAGTAAGATCACATAGATACTTACCTTGTATACACAATTAGTGTATAATCAACGTACCTGAATCAGACATTCATTCACATATTTGCTCGTAGCTCGAAATTGTAATTCGTATCACAGATTTGCCCGTTGAACCATTAGGAATCTAGTAAGATACTCAGAAAGCTCGGAATAGTCGTACAATGCCAACATCCCAGACGAGGTCTTATATCCACTCAGATATCGATGCCACTATTCCAGACAGGGTCTTAAACAATTTAATACGATACCGATGTCCTAGATATGGTCTTACACGTAAAACTCATATCGATGCCTACGTCCCAGACGAGGTCTTACACATAAAGATCAAATCGATGCCAACGTCCTAGACGTGGTCTTACACAAAATCTCAAATCAACGCCAACCTCCCAGACGTGGTCTTAAATGATAAACAAAACAGATACCTATGTCATGACAAAGTTAATCCTATCTATTCCTAGGTTCGAACGGGACTTCTCAGATATTGTCGCTATATCGACCTTATCTCTAAATTCAAATGCTCAACATCTCATAAACTTTCATTTTCATTATTAGTCATATCAACATTTACAAATTCATACAAATACATTTATTTGCATAATGACTTACCTCGGATTTCGGTTTATCGGAATGAAAACGGCTACTCGTTTACTTTCGTTTTCTCGCGATCTAAGTCTGTTTTCCTTGGTTCTTGATCTAAACATATTCAGAATTAACCCCTTTATTCATTAATTCATACAATTCAATCCATGGATATACATTTAGGGCTATTTGCAAATCAACCCTCAAATTTGCTCACTTAATCAATTTAGTCCATTTTTCTAAAAACATCAAATTCACAAAATCTACCCATACACATGCTTAGCCAAATATTCATACATCACATATAAGCCCACATTTTCCATCAAATTCATAAATTAATCCCTCAATTTGCCATTTTCTCAATTTAGCCCTATTTAGCTAAATTCATCAAAACTTGAAGAACAAAACATATTCATCTACCACCAATCTATCATTTAACACCTTAAAGCATCACAAAGCTCAACATATCATCAATGGCATAACTTACAAACATCACCAATACACAAAATTGAAACATGGGTTTGATGGTAGACGAAGCAACGATTACAAAAACGAAGAAATTATCGAAAACGGATCAAAAATTTACCTTGAATTTAGCTTTCAAATGGCCGAATATAACAAAGTATTTATTTCCTATCTTTGTTTGTGTTTGTCAGTGGATGAACAATGCATTAAAGCTTATTTTTAAGCTTTAGTTTTGTTAATAATATGATATAAACTAATTTACCAATATAACCTTTCATATAAATATATGTATCACATAGTTACAAGGTCATTTATGACCTTAGCCATTCACTAACCATGGAAATGGCTAAATTGCCACATAGGTCCTCACATTTATAAAGTCACAACACATAAGCACGTTAACATATAGTATACAACTTTCACATTCAATGCAATTTCATCCTTTTGTCAAATTAAACACACAGACGGACAAATTTGCTCACGAAAATTTAACACATGCTAAACCACATATCAATGGCTCAGAATATAATATTAAAATATTATTGGACTTGGAATTGTGGTCCCGAAACCATCGTTCCGACTAGGGTATAAACTGAACTGTTACAATTCTCCCTCCTTAAGAATTTTCGTCCCCGAAAATCTTACCGTTAAATAGATTTGGATATTGTTGTCTCAACGAATCTTCAGGCTCTCACGTAGCCTCTTCTATTCCATGTCGATTCCAGAGTACTTTCACTAACGAAATTTTCTTATTTCTCAACTCTTTCACTTCACGAGCTAATATACGGATTGGTTCCTCTTCGTATGTCATATCAGATCAGATTTCAATTTCAGATGGGACAATCACATGTGACGGATCGGATCGATATCTACGAAGCATTGAAACATGAAATACGTTGTGTATCTTTTCTAGCCCAGAGGGCAACTTTAATCTATATGCAACAGGCCCAACACGTTCAATGATCTCATACGGTTCGATAAACCTCGGACTTAATTTGCCATTACGTCCAAATCGAAGTACTTTCTTCCACGGAGACACTTTCAAAAATACTTTGTCGTCGATCTCAAATTCTATATATTTTTGTTTCAAGTCTGCATAAGACTTCTGACGATCAGATGCTGCTTTCAAACAATCTCGGATCACTTTCACTTTCTGCTCTGAATCTTTTATCAAATCAACCCCGTAAAGCTTATTCTCACTAAGTTCAATCCAATACAGAGGTGTATGACATTTACGCCCGTATAAAGCTTCATATGGTGCCATGTTAATGCTCGTCTGAAAACTGTTGTTATACGCAAATTCAATCAGTGGCAGATACTAATCCCACGAACCATTAAACTCAAGTATACAGCATCTTAACATGTCTTCAAGAATCTGAATAATCCACTCAGACTGACCATCTGTTTGTGGATGAAAAGCTGTACTGAAGTGTAATTTCGTGCCCAAAGCTTCTTGCAGTTTCTTCCAGAATCTCAACGTAAACCTCAGATCTCTATCAGATACAATAGACAGTGGTACCCCGTGCAATCTCACAATCTCAAAAAGATAAAGCTCGGCTAATTTGTCAAGTGAGAAATCAAATCTTACCGGAATAAAATGGGCAGATTTCGTCATTCGATCAACTATGACCCAAATCGTATCTTTCTTTCTCGAAGACTGAGGCAATCTAGAAACAAAATCCATTGTCACTCTATCCCATTTCCACTCAGGAATCAGAATTGGTTGTAACAACCCAGACGGAACTTGATTTTTGGCTTTCACTTGCTGACAGACTAAACATTTTGAAACAAAATCAGAAATGCCCCTTTTTATACCAGACCACCAGTAGTGTTGTTTCAAATCATGATACATTTTAGTACTTCCCGGATGAACAAATAGGTGACCATTATGAGCTTCACTCAATATCAACTGAATCAACTTTGGATTTCTCGAAACACAGATACGATCCCAGAATCTTAAACAATCATCAACAATTTGAAATTCAGATTCAGAATTTACTTCACATTGAGTTCGTTTCGCTAGCAATTCATTATCAATTTTTTTAGCATCATATATCTGTTGTAGAAAAAATGATTTTGCTTTTAATTCAGCTATCACAGAACAATCATTAGACCAATCTAACTGAGTACTCAAAGCACATAATGCAAACAACGATTTTCTACTCAAAGCATCTGCAACAACATTTTCTTTACCCGGATGATAATCTATCACAAGCTCATAATCTTTTAGCAGCTCTAACCATTTTCTTTGACGCAGGTTCAAATCTTTCTGAGTCATCAGATATTTCAGACTTTTATGATCTGAAAACACATGACATTTCTCACCGTACAGATAATGATGCCAAATCTTTAGCGCAAACACAATCGCAGTAAACTCTAGGTCGTGCGTCGGATAATTCTTTTCATGAGGCTTCAACTGTCTCGAGGCATAAGCTACCACTTTGCCTTCCTGCATCAAAACACATCCCACACCATTTAACGAAGCATCACTGTATACAACAAATACTTTACCCGATTCGGGTCAGTATTTAATATCGAGCTTCACACTATGAGTTTTCAACCAATCAAAACTTTTCTGACATTTATCCGACCATTGAAATCTGACATCTTTCTGAAGTAATCTAGTCAACTGAGTAGCTATTGTCGAAAAAACTTTCACAAATCTGAGGTAATAACTAGCCAAACCCAGATAATTGCGGACTTCAGATACATTTCTCGGAGGTTTCCAATTTAAAATAGCAGAAATCTTACTCGGATCAACTCGAATCCCAGATGCTGACACAATATGTCCCAAAAAACTAACCTCGTGCAACCAGAATTCACATTTGCTGAATTTCGCATACAATTGCTTTTCTCTCAAAGTTTACAAAACAACTATCAAATGTTCAGCATGTTCAGCCTCATCATGCGAATAAATCAAAATGTCATTAATGAATACGATAACAAATCGATCTTGATACGGTCTAAAAATTCTGTTCATCAGATCCATAAAAAACAGCAAGAGCATTGGTTAGTCCAAATGGCATAACTAAAAATTCGTAATGCCCGTACCTCGTTCTGAAAGCAGTCTTCGGAATATCTAAATCTTTCACTCTCAGCTGATAGTATCCAGATCTCAGGTCAATCTTTGAAAACACCGTAGCTACTTTTAGCTGATCAAATAAATCATCAATTCTGGGCAACGGGTATTTATTCTTTATTGTCACCTTATTCAACTGACGATAATCGATACACATCCTCATCGTGCCATCTTTCTTCTTCACAAACAAACCCAGAGCACCCCAGGGCGAGAAACTTGGTCTAGCAAACCCTCTCTCAGTCAATTCTTGCAATTGTCACTTTAACTCTTTCAACTCTGTTGGTGCCATTCTATACGGAGCTATCGAAATAGGTGTAGTACCAGGCAACAATTCAATACCAAACTCAACTTCTCGAATTGGAGGTAAACCCGGTAACTCTTCAGGAAACACATCAGAAAACTCACAGACAATAGGAACTGACTCAATCTTCTTTTCAAACATTTTTGAATCAATCACATAAGCAAAATATGATTCATATCCCTTATTCAAATAACCCTGAGCTTTCAAAATAGATATCACAGCAGGCAATCCATTCGAATCATTAGACTCAACTCATACAATCTCATCATTCGGACATCTCAAATCTATAGTCTTTCTTTTGCAGTTCACAATAGCATCATGCATAAACAACCAGTCCATACCCAGAATAATATCAAATTCATCAAATGGAAAAAGCATCAGATCAGCAGAGAAACAGATATCTCGAAACATTAATGGATAGTTCTTGCATACTTTGTCAACAAGGACACTTTTACCTAAGGGGTTCGATACTTTAATAGCAAACTCAGTAGACTCTACAGGCAAAGTCTTGCTGAATACTAAATCCATGCATATATTTGAATACATAGAACCAGGGTCTATCAAAGTAATCACAGAAGTATCATGAAGAGTGAAAGTACACGTTATAACATCTGGTGACGAAGCTTCTTCTCGAGCTCGGATAGCATATGCTCTGGCTGGCGCTCTAGCTTTGTATCTGACAACATTGTCTCTCATAGTTCTCTAACTACAACTAACATTTCTGACACTCTTCGATGGCCTACCTCTCACAGGTGCATTATCAGATCTCAAATTTTAAACAGTCTCTGGTTCGACAAACTCAGGGCAATCACGTATAAAATGATCAAGCGATCCACATCTAAAGCAAGCTCTGTCGTTTAATCTATAGCTTCCTGGATGCCTTTTTCCACAATGTTTACATTCAGGTCTCTCGGATCGAACATTACCAACACTGGCCACTGAAGTTGCTGGAGTTTTGGAACTCATTTGCGATCTAGCTCGATTTCTGTTCAAATGACCCACATTATCTCTGGAACAACTTTGATCATCTATAATTTTCTTTGAAGCAGACTGAAATGATCTACTCTGAAATCTCTTTCTCACATCTCGGGCTTTAGATTCAACTTTTCTTTTATCTTTCCCGAGTGCCTCAGCTTTACACGCTCTATAAATAAGTACAATGAACTATTTTATTCCCAAGATCCCGACTAATAGACGAATGTCTTCATTAAGGCCATCTTCGAACCTTTTGCACATTATAGCTTCAGATGATACACATTCTCGAGCATACTGACTTAGTCTCACAAATTCTCGTTCGTATTCTGAAATAGCCATACGACCCTATTTAAGTTCCAGAAATTCTTTTCGTTTTTGATCAACGAATCTCTCACTGATATACTTCTTTTGAAACTCGATCTGAAAGAAATCCCATGTGACTCGTTCTCTCGGAACAACAGAAATCAGAGTTTTCCACCATTGATATGCTGCATCTCAGAGTAGTGATACAACACATTTTATACATTCTTCCAGAGTCAGAGACATTTCATCGAATACCCGGATAGTATTTTCAATCCAGAACTCGGCCTTTTCAGCATCATCATCTTTAGTAGCTCAGAATTCTTCGGCCCCATACTTACAAATCTTGTCAACAGGAGCTTACTTAACAGATTCAGACTTGCAGTCAGAGGTATGTCAGATGTCTGAGGGGGATTAACCGGGGGTGGAGGTTGAGAAACAGTCGGGTTATTCTTAACAAACTAAGTGAACCACTCATTCATCATTTGGAAGAAAGCTTGTTTAGCTTCTCCTTCTTAACCACTCGTAGTCGGTATCGATTTAGAGGGCGCTGTCCCTTGCACGGGAGCAGGCGTATTACTTTCTACATCGTCAGCTACGGCTCTTTCGGGATACATTACTATACAAAAATCACATTTTACAAGTCAGGATTCATCACACTATCGTAGTTCAAATATATGGCATGTATAGCTAGACTCTGACACGCTATGTTAGTCCGAGAATCGGCTAAACCGTAGCACTAATACCAACCAAATGTAACACCCCTAACCCGTAACCGACGCCGGAATAGAGTTAGGAGTGTTACCAGACAGATCGAAAAATTACATAACATTTCATACATTATATTCATCATTTACAATCATAGTGTCCCTTAAATGAGTCATCAAAACCCTAAGCATGCTTATAAACCGAGTCGGGACTAAACTGAAACACATATGAAATTTCATGAAGATTTTAAACTTTTCTAAAATACAGGGGAGACACGCCCGTGGGAGGAGACCATGTGCCCTCCACGGCTTCTAGACACCCCCGTGAGTCCATCCGTGTCTATATACTGACTATATCACTACGGTCACTAGGCACACCCGTGTGCCATGGCCGTGTGCTACTAGGCCATATACTGACTTCCCCACCATGGCCACCAAGCACGCCCGTGTGCCATGGCTATCTGCTCTTAGCTAGCTACTAACTTGCACACCACGGCCAACTGACACGCCCGTGTCGAGGCCGTGTACTACTAAGCTGCATCCTGTCAATTCACCCACGGTCTCCAGGCACGCACGTGTGCCACAACCGTGTGACATTACACGCCATTTACAAGGCCAAAATGCCAACCATAAGGGTTAAACCTACAAGCAACATATATAATCCCATTTCATGAACATATAGCAAGCAAAAACATAATAATTTGCCCATTCAAACCATGCATTCAACATCTAATTCATTCATGCCATCCTTCAAGACAAAACATATACATAGACAAAGCATATCTTCATCATTTAACAAACCAAAAACTTAACTAATTCATGGGCATTAAACCTTGCCAAAACAACATCACATACCAATTCATTAACGCATAATATTAACCAAAATAGCCATATCTCATGACTAAGTATATACATCAACTTGTACCAAAACTAGACTATACATGCCATATCTAGATATAACCATTCCTAAAATGTACCAAAATGAGTTTATTAGTGTGATGACGATCCGTGACGGTCCCGATCCTTCAGTAGCTTTGACAACCTATAAAACGGAGAAAATGCATACAGAGTAAGCCTTCCAAAAGCTTAGTAAGTCAATATACAAACAACTTAGTATGAAAATACTATAACCAAATCAATAAATTGACCAATTCGGTTCTCATGATATAACTCATCTTATACTTGCATAAGCTTGTTTGCTTAACCATCACTTACCATATACATAACATCATAGTAAGATCACATAGATACTTACCTTGTATACACAATTAGTGTATAATCAATGTACCTGAATTGGACATTCATTCACGTATTTGTTCCTAGCTCAAAATTGTAATTCGTATCACAGATTTTCCCGTTGAACCATTAGGAATCTAGTCGAATACTCAAAAAGCTCGGAATAGTCGTACAATGCCAACGTCCCAGACAAGGTCTTATATGCACTCAGATATCGATGCCACTATCCCAGATAGGGTCTTACACAATTTAATACGATGCTGATGTCCTAGACATGGTCTTACACGTAAAACTCATAACGATGCCTACGTCCCAGACGAGGTCTTACACGTAAAGATCAAATCGATGCCAATGTCCAGACGTGGTCTTAAATGATAAAACCGAATAGATACCTATATCATGACAAAGTTAATCCTATCTATTCCTAGGTTCGAACGTGACTTCTCGGATATTGTCGCTATATCGACCTTATCTCTAAATTCAAATGCTCAACATCTCATAAACTTTCATTATCATTATTAGTCATATGTAAACAAATTCATACAAATACATTTATTTGCATAATGACTTACCTTGGATGTCGGTTTATCGGAATGAAAAAGGCTACTCGTTTACTTTCGTTTTCTCGCGATCTAAGTCCGTTTTCCTCGGTTCTTGATCTAAACATATTCAGAATTAACCCTTTTATTCATTAATTCCTACAATTCAATCCATGGATACACATTTAGGGCTATTTGTAAATTAACCCTCAAATTTGCACACTTAATCAATTTAGTCCATTTTTCTAAAAACATCAAATTCACAAAATCTACCCATACACATGCTTAGCCGAATATTCATACATCACATATAAGCCCACATTTTCCATCAAATTCATAAATTAGTCCCTCAATTTGCCATTTTCTCAATTTAGCCCTATTTAGCTAAATTCATCAAAACTTCAAGAATAAAACATATTCATCTACCACCAATCTATCATTTAACACCTTAAAGCATCACAAAGCTCAACATATCATCAATGGCATAACGTACAAACATCACCAATACATAAAATTGAAACATGGGTTTGATAGTAGACGAAGCAACGATTACAAAAACATAGAAATTATCAAAAACGGATCAAAAACTTACCTTGAATTTAGCTTTCAAATGGCCGAATGTAACAAAGTATTTCTCTGCTATCTTTGTTTGTGTTTTTCGGTGGATGAACAATGCATTAAAGCTTATTTTTAAGCTATAGTTTTGTTAATAATATGATATAAAGTAATTTACCAATATAACCTTTCATATAAATATATGTATCACATAGTTACAAGGTCATTTATGACCTTAGCCATCCACTAACCATGGAAATGGCTAAATTGCCACCTAAGTCCTCACATTTACAAAGTCACAACACATAAGCACTTTAACATATAGTATGCAACTTTCACATTCAATGCAATTTCATCCTTTTGCCAAATTAAACACACAGACAGACAAATTAGCTCACGGAAATTTAACACATGCTAAACCACATATCAACGGCTCAGAATATAATATTAAAATATTATACGGACTGGGATTTGTGGTCCCGAAACCACAGTTCTGACTAGGGTATAAACCAGACTGTTACAAGAGGCATATGCTATCACCTTGCCCTCTTGCATAAGTACACAACCTAATCCATTCATTGATGCATTAATGTAAACTACAAATTCTCTTCCAGGCTTAGGTTGCCCCAAAACAGGAGCCTCAGTTAACAACGCCTTTAGTTTCTCAAAACTCTGTTGGCACCTTTATGTTCATTCAAACTGTACATCCTTCTGTAACAACCTCGTCATCGGAGTAGCTATCATGGAAAATCCCTTAACAAAATGTCTAAAGTAACCGGCTAAGCCCAGAAAGCTCCTAACTTCAGTTATATTCCTAGGTGGCTTCCAATCAACAATCACTAAAATCTTACTTGGGTCAACTCTAATTCCATCTCCCAAGATGATATGCCCCAAAAATCCAACTTCTTTAATCCAAAATTCACTTTTACTAAACCTGGCATATAATTGTATATCTCTCAAAATTTGCAGAACCTTTCTCAAATGCTCGGCATGATCGTTCTCATCTCGAGAGTAGCTCAGTATATCATCGATGAAGACCACGACAAATTTATCCAACTATGGCCGAAAAATGCAATTTATCAGGTCCATGAAAACAGCAGGGGCATTCGTTAGACTGAAAGACATGACCAAGAATTCATAGTGGCCATACCTAGTTCGAAATGCAGTTTTCAGCACATCCGAGTCCTTGACTCTCAATTGATAGTACCCAGACCTTAAGTCTATCTTGGAAAATACTGTGGCTCCCTTCAATTGATCAAATAGATTATCAATTCTCGACAACGGATACTTATTCTTCACAATTACCTGCTTAAGTTCTCGATAGTCTATGCATAATCTTATGGAACCATATTTCTTCTTCACAAATAATACGGGAGTACACCATGAAGAAAAACTCGATCTGGCGAAACATTTATCCGTTAGTTCTTGCAACTATGCTTTCAATTCTTTTAGCTCGATTGGAGCCATTCTGTATGGAGCAATAGAAATGGGGGACTACCCGGAGCTAACTCAATCCCAAATTCAATCTCTGTAATCGTAGGTAACCCTGGTAATTCCTCCGAGAAAACATCTGGATACTCGCATACTATAGGTACCGACTCAATTTTCCTTTCAATCTTTTTAGTATTCATCATAATGGAAAACTACGCTTCATACCCCTTTCTTAAATACTTCTGAGCCAACAAGGACGATATCACTACTGGTGATCTGTCTTGCTTGTTTGATTCAACACGAATAAGGTCCCTATTTTCACATTTCAACTCAATAAACTTCTTTCCACAATTCACAATTACATCATGAGTAACTAACCAATCCACCCCAAGAATGACATCAAACTCATCAAACAACAATAGCATAAGATCAACCAGAAAGCAATGACCCCTAATCATCAAAGGGCAACGTTTGCTTACTCTATCAAGCAACATATACTTGCCTAGGGGATTAGACACTCTTATTACAAATTCAGTAGACTTTATAGGCATACTCATGCTAGAGACTAAATTCATGCATATATATGAGTGGGTAGATCCCGGATCAATTAAAGCTATAACATGAGTATCATAGACAGAAAATGTACCCGTGATTACATCAGAGGAATATGCCTCTTCACGCGCACGAATGGCATATGTTCTCGCCAGTGCTCTACCTTCAACTTTTGCAGTCTGCTCTCTAGATGGATTCTTGTTACTCAGTTCATTTCTCAGATTTCTCTGTGGTCTTCCTCTAGTAGCACTTCCCGGTCTTGCACTCTAAGACTTCTCTTTCTCGCCCACCTCGGGGCAATCTCTGATAAAATGCTCTAAGGACCCACATCTGAAACAAGCCTTCTCATTTACTCGACACTCACCTGAATGATGCCTACCACACTGCGGGCATTCTGGTCTACTCGGTCGAATGTTGCCCACACTAGCAACTGATGTGGTCAGCACTTTCGACCCTGAGAACTATTTACCCTTACTTCGATTTGAAAACCTAGATGAAGTGGCTGATTGAGTAGCGAAATCCATCGATTTTTTAGATGGGGATTGGAGTCACTTATTCAGTTCTCGAGTCACGGGGCTCAATCTCAACTCTCCTTTTCTCTTTAGCCAATTCTTCAGCATTACAGACTCTGTCCACCAACACTACAAATTCTTTTAGTTCG
Organism: Gossypium bickii; assembly: GCA_025503065.1. Lineage (NCBI taxonomy): Eukaryota > Viridiplantae > Streptophyta > Magnoliopsida > Malvales > Malvaceae > Gossypium > Gossypium bickii. The sequence goes on along the minus strand of CP106710.1, from coordinate 60,691,733 downwards.
AGAACTTCGACGTATAAATGAATATCTTCATTTAATCCATCCTCGAACCTTTTACACATGCTGGCCTCAGTAGACATGCACTCCTGTGCAAACTTACTAAGCCTTACGAACTCACGTTCGTATTCAGTCACCATCATTCGACCTTACTTCAGTTCTTAGAACTCATTTCTTTTCTGGTCAATAAATCTTTGGCTGATATATTTCTTTCGAAATTCCTCTTGGAAGAATTCTCAGCTAACTCTCTCCCTTGGTACCACTGACACAAGTGTGTTCCACCACTGATATGCCGAATCTCTCAAGAGAGATACCGCAGATTTTATGCACTCTTCAGGCGTGCATGAAAACTCATCGGATACCTTGATGGTATTCTCGAGCCAAAATTTCGCTTTTTTCGGATCATCATCTTTACTAGCTGAAAATTCCTTGGCTCCTTGTTTCCGGATCTTATCGACCGGAGGCCTTTCGCTTCTCACTACCTCAACCACTTGATGAGCTTCAGGAGCGGGTTGAGGAATAGGTGGGGGTGGAGGGGGCTGAGCATTAGGATTTGCTCGAATGTACTCAGTGTACCAGTTGCTCATCATTTGGAGAAAGACTTTTTGGGACTCTTCTCCCTAACCCAAGGTCTCGGGTCTACTTTCTACTGGCGCGGTCCCTTACGTGGGAGCCGGCGCATTACTTACAGCATCATCAGTTGTAGTCTGATCAGGATCTATGACTATATATAAAAAACAATTTAAACAGTCAGGAGTTGTCACACTATCATAACACAATTACTCTTACGTATAGCATGTATAGCTAGACTCATACTTACGCTACGTTAGTTCGAGAATCGACTAAATCATAGCTCCGATACCACTAAATGTAACACCACTTACCCGTGTTCGAAGCCAGAACCAGATATGAGGCATTACCAAATTTAACTTGCTTAAAAATATAACACAACGAGCTATAAATTTCGCTGCAGCTTAGAAACATTTCATTTAAACTCATAACCTGCTCATTCTGGGCCTACAAGGCCCTAAACATACTTTCAGGAGGTTTCAGAATTAAACCAAGAACTTTACACGCTTAGAAAATTTTATCCCAATAGGGGCCACACGCCCGTGTTGTTCTCGGGACACGCCCGTTTGCCCCTAAGACACGCCCGTATTGTTCTAGGGACACGACTGTGTGCCTGTCAGACATGTCCGTGTTCTTCACCCGTGGTCGACACTGACTTATTTAACACGGTCAGACACACGCCCGTGTCCCTGGCCTATGTCCCTCACACGACCTCGACACGCTCGTGTCTTAGCCTGTGTGCCAAAACCTTAGTATTCTGTGTATGATGTCATCACCTCATTAAGGTCACACGGCTAAGGCACACGCCCATGTCCTTATACTGCGTGTCGAATTAAATTTCTAACTTCAGGTGCAGTCTTTACACGGCTTGGACACACACCCATGTCTAAGGTCGTGCCTCCCACACGGCTGAAACACACGGTCGTGTCTCTATCCGTGTTTACTACTGAGCATACTAACCTATAAACCTAGCTTAAAAGACAAGACACGGCCGATCAACACGCCCCTCGAGCTGACCGTGTGTATCACACGGCCTAGACACACGCCTATGTGTCTACCCGTGTGGGCATTAAAAAGGCTATATTCCAAGCCAAATGTCACCCTACATAGCAACCATACTTACACTAACTCAAATCTAGCATCCAAACAGGCATACACTTCATGATTCATCATTAATGAATATATATATAAATAAGAACTAGTCAACTATTGGCCCAACTTTAATGACCATTTACAAAATGAATTAGAACAACCTTAGTATCCAACACATTAGGCTTGCAAATATGACATAACCAAAACATTCAAGTCCTATACATTCCATAATCAAAATAAGTCTAATTTGGTTATACCAAAAAGTGGTCAATAGTGTGATCCCTAACTCTAACGTCCGCAAATTCTCAAGCTAACTTTGCAATACTACAAGGAAAAGGGAAATGAAAGGGGTAAGCATAAAGCTTAGTAAGTTTTCATGGAATAGCAGCAATAATCTCATGATAAAATCCATCTGTGGCATCAATTAACCATACACAAAGTTATAGGCTACTGGCCATACTTACTCATACTTACCCTTATTTAGCACATATCATGCCACATACCGTAAATGTTTCTTCGTGAACTTCGCAGGAGTACCTGTGTTAACTCAATCACATAACTTTAATAAAATTCTCGTTTCTATTTCTAAGCTAATCTATTCGTCCTGATAAATCATTAGGGATGCTCAAAGATCCATATTTATAATCTTTAGCATAAACATGAAACCAATGCCACATCCCGGATGTGGTCTTACATGGGGTCACTTCTGAGTGCCGATGCCATATCCCGGATATAGTCTTATACGAAATTCTCACATCAAGTATCGATATCATATCCCGGATATGGTCTTATACGATTTTCATACATAACACTGAAGCCATATCCAGAATATGGACTTAACGGGATCTCAATTCAGTGTCGAGGCCATGTCTCGGACATGGTCTTACACGAGAGTTTATCCATCTCATGTCTTAATGATAGTATTGTCACACTTATTATAGTCCCACCGGGCTTCAACATCTCAACTTTTATCATCTTCCTTATTTAACACCAATAATCAATTTCATAGAATATCTTGTATCATTATAATATCAACCATTCTAAAACATGCTAGCATAAATATTGAATTTATCACATACAAACTTACCTCGTTTTCAAAAAAAGCTAGATTGTCGGTCTAGTTCGATATTTTGTTCTTTCCCCATTCGAGGTTGATTCTTGGCTATTCTTGCCCTATAATAGCAAATTAGCTCATTTTAATCATCACATTATTAAAAGTATTTCAATAATCATGCTTTGGTAAAATTACTATTTTGCCCTTAGACTTTGGCAAAATGACCATTTTACCCCTAGGCTCGAAAATTAATTCTAATAAAATTTCTACCTTCAACAAGCCTAGGTGAACATTTATTTCTCTTATAGTTATAATCAAAACCCAACATTTCACTCATTTACTACAAACTTTATAACCTTTACAACAAGGTTCATTTAGGTGTTTTCATAGTAACACCTTTCACAAAAGTTGTTTATCTAACAACTAAGACTCATTTTCTTTCATAAAAATGTAGCAAGCAACTTAAAAGCCCATATGGAAAATCCCTAAACTTTTCACCATATTGCAAGATAGTCCCCTATTTAGAAAGCTGAAGCTTTAGGGGTCCCAAAAGTATAACTATCATCGAAAAAAACCATTAAAATCACTTACTTGTAGGGCGAAGAGTTTGCTAAAATTTTTAGCTTTCAAAACCCCTATTTTGCTTGCTATTTTTGGTGGTGGAAGATGAGTAAAAAGATGGATATAATCTTTTCTTTATTTTAATATTAAACAATCAATTTAGTCACCAAACTTACCAACTTTGACAATTCTTGTCTCCTATGGCCGGCCACCCTATACTTAGGGGTCTAATTACACTTTAAAGACCTCCAATTAATGTTATTTAGCTATTAAACACGTTTAGCTGGAAATTTTAAACTTTCGCACTTAATGCGATTTAGTCCTTTTTCGCTATTAAGCATGAAATCACTAAAATTAAAGCACCAAAATTTTCATGTACTTATACTATCATACTCTAACTCATAAAATATCATGAAAATAATTTTCTCTAACCTCAGATTAATGATCCCGAGATCACTGTTCCAACGAGCCCCTAAATCGGGCTATTATAGGTACTTATCAATTGAGATCCTTGAGTATCCGACTTCTATCACAAATGGTTCAACGGGTAAATGAATGATGTGGTTGAGAAAGAGGTTAGTACGAGGCGATACAAGTACGTATAGAACCTATCCGAGTATTAAATAGAGAAAGTTCAATGAGATGGTATTTGATCATGTTTTGAGACATGAGAAGGATTTGTAGTTAATGTGTATACAATGATGTTATGTATAATTGGTTGATATGTATTTATATGCTAAATTAAGTTATTCACATACGAGCTTACTAAGCTATGAAGCTTAATTTGTGTTATTTTTCTATGTTTTATAGTGAATCAAGGCTAGCTCGAATCCAGGAGTCGTCGTGAACATCATCGCACTATTGGACATCTATTTGATACTTTTGAGTTCTGTATATATGATATATGGCATGTATAGGCTACTTGTGGTATTTTGGTTGTGAATATAGCCATGAGAGTTGGCTTGTAAATGATGTTAATATGGCTATGTGTTTAGCTATTAGAAATGGCTTGTAAATGCATATGTTTTGGTTGTATATATAGCCATGGGTGATGGCTTATTTTGGTATGTTTAGTATGAAAATGGTTATGGTTTTATAGTTTCAAATGGTTAAATTGATTTATGGAGTTTAATGCTTGAGACATGCTTTGGTGAAGTTTGATTTTAGAAGTTGAGTTGATAAGTATTTGAATAGGTATTTGGTATTGAATTGAGTATTAAATTTGGTTGAAATGGATATGGTATGATTTGTGCATTTGAATGATGATTTTGGCTGCTTAGTTGTGTGATGAAATGGTACCATTTTGGTTGTTTAGCTGAACATGAGTAAGGGTGCCAAATTGGCCTTGCAAATGGCCTATTTGTTTCCATACGGGCAGAGACTCGGGTGTGTGTCTCAGCCGTATATGACACATGGTCATACTACATGGCCGTGTGTCCCCTGGTGTTGAATTAAAATAAATTCAGTATGCTCCACACGATTTCACACACGGGCGTGTGATCGACCGTGTGGCACAAGTCAGTATACCCCCCTAAATGGCACACGGCTTATCACACGGGTGTGTTACTTGGCCGTGTTTCATAAGTTAGTATACCCTACAAGTTTGGCATGTACACAGCCTAGCACACGAGCGTGTGTGGCCACTTCGAAGGGTACACGGGCTAGACACACGGCCGTGTGGTCGGCCATGTGACCCAAGTCAGTATGTATGCCCTGTTTCCACACTGCTAGTGACAGGGGCGTTTCTGAAGCCGTGTGAGGCACACGACCTATGAACACGGGCGTGTGACCCCTGAATGATTGAAAAATTTCTAAGCTTTCCAATAATTTCGTATGTTATCAGTAAAATCACTAACCACTTCTAAAGTATGTTTAAGGCCTCGTAAGCCCTTATAAGGGACAATATAATTGTGTTGAATGGTATTTGAGTATGAATGCTTAAATGTATAAGTATTGTATGTTAAATGATGTGTATTGATCGGTAATACCTCGTAACCCTATTCTAACGGTGAATACGGGTTAGGGGTGTTACACTAGGTACGAGCACTATGAGTTTCTTGTGATGCCATTCGGTTTGACAAATACACTTGCAGTGTTTATGGATCTAATGAATAAAATTTTCAGACCATATTTAGACAGGTTTGTGGTGGTACTTATAGATGATATTTTGGTTTACTCCCGAGATGAAAATGAACATGCTGAGCATTTGAAAATAGTGTTGCAAACTCTATATGAGAAACAATTGTATGCCAAATTTAGTAAATGTGAATTTTGGCTACAGGAAGTTAGTTTTTTTGGGCATATAGTATCTGCTGAAGGTGTCAAAGTGGACCCGAATAAAATTTCAGCCACTGTTAATGGGAAACCACCGAAGAATGTATCCGAAGTCTGAAGTTTTCTAGGACTGGCGCGATATTATCGAAGGTTTGTAAAAGGGTTCTCAATGATATCTTCTTCGATGACCTTTCTGTTGCAAAAAGATGTGAAATTTGAGTGGTCTAATAAATGTCAGCAGAGTTTTGACAAATTAAAAGCTTTATTGACAGAAGCTCTAGTGTTAGTTTAGCCATAATCGGGTAAGGAATTTATAATTTACAGTGATGCGTCATTGAATGGTTTAGGCTGTGTTTTGATGCAAGAAAGTAAAGTAGTAGCCTATGCTTCAAGACAGCTAAAACCACATGAAAGAAACTAGCCGACACATGATCTTGAATTGGCAGCCATTGTGTTTGCATTGAAAATATGGCGATATTATTTGTTTGGTGAAAAATGTCACATATTCACTGATCATAAAAGTTTGAAATATTTGATGTCACAAAAAGACTTGAATTTGAGACAGCACATGTTGCTTGAATTACTAAAAGATTATGATCTTGTTATTGACTACCATCCGAGAAAAGCCAATGTAGTTGTAGATGCTGTGAGCAGAAAATCCATGTATAATTTACAAGCTATGAATACTCGATTGTCATTATTGTATGATGGTTCAATCATAGCTGAGTTAAAAGCTAGACCGACATTTTTGCAGCCGATATCTGAAGCTCAGAAAAATGATAGTAAGTTGTTGTTATTTAGAGATCGGGACTGATGGTTGTTTGTTATTCAGATATAGAGTATGTGTACCAAAAAGGTCAAAACTAGTACAGAAGATTTTGAATGAATCTCATAATGGTAACATGTCTATTCATCTTTGTAGTAATAAAATGTATAATGATCTAAAAAATATGTACTGGTGGTTGGGAATGAAATGGGATATTTCTGAGTTTGTATCTAAATGTTTGATATGCCAGCCAGTGAAAGCTGAATATCAGTTGCCTTCTGGACTATTACAACCAGTTACGATACTGGAATGGAAATGGGAAAGAATTACCATGGACTTTGTATCCAGATTACCCCTGTCTCCAAAGAAGAAGGATGCCATTTGGGTAATTGTTGATCGGTTGAAAAAATCTGCACACTATATTTCGGTACGTATGGATTTTTCCTTGGATAGATTGGATGAATTATATGTCTCTGAGATTGTCAGATTGCATGGAGTGCCTGTCTCCATTATTTCAGATAGAGACCCTCGATTTACATCTCGATTCTAGAGCAAAGTGCAAGAAGCTCTTGGCACCCAGTTACACTTTAGCACTACATTTCATCCCCAGAAAAAGGGTCAATCTAAACGTGTTATACAGATTTTGGAAAGTAACTGGGAAAAGTATTTGCCTTTATTTGAATTTGCTTACAATAACAGTTATCAGTCTAGCATCAAAATGGCACCGTATGAAACTTTGTATGGTCGCAAATGTAGAATTCCATTGTTTGGACAGAACTCAGTGAGAAAAAGTTAGAAGTTGATTTAGTCCATGAAACCGAGGAAAAAGTGTAAGTAATTCGAGACAGTTTGAGTGCAGCCTTTGATCGTCAAAAGTCCTATGCTAATCTTAAATGAAAAGAAATAGAATTTCAAGTCGGTGACAAAGTATTCTTGAAAGTATTGCCTTGGAAGAAAGTTCTCCAGTTTGGTTTTGCAAAGGAAAACTGAGTCCACGGTTCATTGGACCATATGAGATTATAGAACGAATTGGACCGGTTGCATATCTGTTAGCTTTACCACCAGAACTAGATCGGATTCGTAATGTTTTTCATGTGTCTATGCTATGGCAGTATCAATCCGATCCTTCACATGTTATTTCTCCGAAAAAGGTAGAGATTCAGCCTGATATGACATATAGTTAAGAACCGATCAAAATCTTAGCCCGGGAAACAAAAGAGTTAAGAAATAAAAAGGTAGCATTAGTAAAAGTTCTTTGGCAATGACATGGTATAGAAGAGGCTACCTGGGATCTAGAGGATACTATGAGGAGGCAATACCTGAATCTTTTTACTGGTAAGATTTTTGAGGACAAAAATCCTTGAGGGGGCAGAGTTGTAACAGCCCAATTTCGGTGAAATCGGAACAGTGGTTTCAGGACTACAAATCTGAGTCAAAAATAAACATTTGTTTTAATTTTATTACATGGTCTTTTTATGTTAGAAATGTCATGTGAAAATTCTGATAAGAAAATTTTATCGATTAAGTGCTTAATTACGGGACTAAATCGCATAAAATGTAAAAGTTGAATTCTAGTAGCTAGAAGGATTAAATAGCTATGGAATTCAAAACTTGAGGTCCTTATATGGTAATTAGACCATTAAAGAAAAGTATGTAGATATTTTGGTGACTCGTCCATGGAAATTTAGAAAAAGGGCAAGGACTAAATTGGAAATTGAAATAAATTAATTAATTAAAGGAAGATAAAAGAATTATCATCTTATTTTATATCATCTTCAACCTCAAAATACATGGAAACCCTAGGAGAGAGAGAAGAAACTTTCTTGGCTTAATTGGGTAAGTTTCCTTGTCCCGATTTTAGTAATTTTGATCATTTTGAAACCGGGATAGCTTAATCTATCTATTTTGGGGATCAATTTGAAAAGTTATCAAAGTATGGAAATTAGTTCATGGATGAATATGCTAAAAATTTGAAATTTATGGTAGAAAATGAAAGCTTGTTGATAGTTAAACAACTTTTACTAAGTGACTTTTGATGGAAACATGATTTAGGAACTAAAATGTAAAGTTGTAAAAATTGAAGAAAATTTCTGAAATTTATAGAATATATGTGCTGTAAATTCTATACTAAAATTTCAGTTAGGCTTGGAATAGGGAGTAAATTGCATAAATTTCATTTTTCGAGCCTAGGGACAAAATTTAAATTTATGAAAAATTTGGGGGCAAAATGATAATTTTGCCTAGGATGTAAATTGAGTCCTCTTGAATATGAAATGTGATAAATTGATGAATAAATTCATTTATATAGATCTGTACAACACAAATTCGAGGTTAGACCGAGGAAAAGAAAAAGTTTCGGATTAGTAGATTTTTAAATGCGAATAAGTGTCGAGGTAAGTTCGTGTCACTTAATTGAGCAAGTAAATATGTTAACTTAAATTTTGTGTTTGTATGGAATGTGAATTATTTGATTTCTATAATGAAGAATTGAATACATGTTTGAAATGGTGAAAAAGGGTTAAGTTTCATTTGAATATTGAATTCCGATGAATATATGTGCTTTCCCAAAATAAATGAGTTCCTGCATTTGTTGCAATAACTCGATTATGGGTCTAGTCGGAACAGTGGTTTCAGGACCACAAATTCGATGAAGAAAAATTCATTTTTATTATATTTTTATGGTCTACAGTTTTATGGAACGATTTCGTGAAAATTTCGTTCAAAAATTTTGACGTTTGGGCACTCAATTTAGTCAAAAGAACTAAACTGCAAAAAAGTGCAAAACTTGAATTCTATATGTTAGAGGTGTCAAATTGCTATGAGATTTTAAATTAGAGGTCCTTAAATGGTAATTAGACTGTTGGTTAAGTTGGTGGACAAAAATGGACATGGTTTGGTATGTTTCTAAACTTTTTCATTAAGGGCATTTTAGTAATTTTGTAATTAAAATGAATTCATATTTGTCCATCTTCTTCATCATGCCCGAAATTCACAAGGGGGAAGCCATAGCTAGGGTTTGGCCACTTCCAAGCTTGATTGCAAGTCCATTCTTGCCCTGTTTTTAATGCTCTGTACATTTTTGAAGTCGTTGTAACTCGATCTATCTATTTCTACCATCAATTTGAAGAGATTTCAAGGTCTAAAATTTTACCCATGTTTATGTATTTTGATGTTTGATGGTAGAAAATGCATGTCTGTTGATTGTTAAATACTTTTGCTAAGTGATTTTCAGTAAAAATACCTAAAAGGACCTATTTGTAAAAGTTATAAAATATGGTATAAAAATGTGAATAAATGAAAATTGTGGGCTGTTAGAAGCATGTATAAGGTTCAGCTAGGCATGGGTATTGAAGAAATTGAGTACATTTCATTTTACGAGCCTAGGGAAAGAATTGTAAAAATGTCAAACTTTAAGGGCAAAAATGTAATTTTTGTCATAATATGATTTTGGGCTGATTTGAATAGTATACTGATTGTATATGTTAAATTGATATTATAGATCAAGAAAAAATGAGGTTCAGACCTAGAATGGGGGTAAAATGAGTATTTGATGATTTAGCCCTTTTTTTCCGTTTTTATGCCAAGGTAAGTTCGTATGATTAATAAACATTAAATTATTTGTGTATAAATGCTTAATTGATATAATTGTGGTAAATTTTATTTTACTGAAATGAAGTGTGTATGCTATTAAGTACGATACTACGGTAATGACCGACAGAGATTCGTTACAGCAAAAGTCTCGGTTGAACCCTGATGGGCTCGAAACTAACTATTATTTCGACAAAGGAAAGTGCACCTGTCGAACAATAGTATAGCTGTGGTGAGTCCGAAATATCGTATCCTTAAGGACCAAGTGTACTAGTAATTACTATCTTTTTATTATCTAGTCTAATAATTAAAGGAATTTATTTTTAATCTAAAATTAACTAAGTGATTTAACTAACTATGAACGCGACAGAGAGTGAATTGGGAAAATACTTTTACACAACTTATATGAGATAAGAAATACCTAAGGAAGAATCCAACTAGACTTCAATTATTACTTTTGATTCATGCGATTTATTCACTTGACTTAATCCATAGAAATCCCTAAATTATATTAATACCTCTTTCGAGGCTACTAACAACTGACTACAGGTTGATTAATTGAAATCTCTTTCTAATTAAAACCCCTATTGTCGCATTAACTCGATCTATGGATTCCCTTATTAGTTTGACCCTAATCCAGTAGATTTTCGTCGCCCTATTTCTAGGGTTGCAATCAACTCCGCTTAATTATGTTGATCTACCCTTAGACAGGGACTTTTGCTCCACTGAATAAGCACATTCGACTTAAATCAATAACCTAAATTATTAAAGAAGAATAAGAACTCACAATTAAGAATAAGCACAAGTATTTATCCTACAAATCAAATAATAATAAGATCTGTCTTAGGTTTCATCCCCTCGGGTATTTGAGGGAAACATATTAGAATAAGGAAAACAACAAAACATAAGAAAACCCAAAAACTTCTAAAGAACTTGATGGGAGATCCTCAGTCTTGATGGAGATCCTTCTCCTAAGCTGTTCCCGACGGCTGTCTTGGAGTATCTTCTGCCTTCTACTCGATGTCTATTCGACGTCCTGTCGAACTCTCCTTTAGGTTGCCCCCTAGGGTGTTTATATAGGCTTTCGAGATGCCTTAATTGGCCCACAAGTATCCTATTCCAAATAGAATTCATCCTAGTTTCGATAGGGACACGCCCGTGTGACACACCCGTGGTCGATAGTCCAGGCTGTGTACGATCTTGTTTGTCACACACGGTCGTGTGGTCCGCTCGTGTGTAGTGGTCCAGGCCGTGTAGGCCCATTTTGTCCCTTTTTGGCTCGTTTCTTTTTTTTTTACTCCTTAAGCTCTCCTGAGTATAAAACATGAAATTAAGGAATTAGGAGCATCGAATTCATCAAATTCAATGGAAAATCATCCAGAATTAAGCCAAGCATGGGGTTAAAATATGTGTAAATTATGGTTTATCAAATATCCCCACACTTAAACCTTTGCTTGTCCTCAAGCAAAATCCTCAACTTACAATTAAAATTAACTTTCTTAATTCACAATTCTTATCAATAATGTCTCATCATAATTCATAGATAATTAATACATTGATAATTTGAACTAAAAGAGTCATAAAGATTGAAACAATCTAAGTCATAAATTTTTATAGCACGAAAATATAGGTGTTTCCCCTTACCTAAATAGTTACCTCTGATTCAAAATCGACAAGAATTGACATCCTCACTAAAGATTCACTCAAATCACTCAAGGTGTTTAAGGTTCAAATTAAGCACTCAAAAGTTATACATGAAAAGTTAATCCCATAGGCTTGCATGAAAATCAAATCTCCACCACTATAAAATGAGATGATACACAAATCAAAAGGTCTTTAAAGGGTTGTAACGAGGCTTGATTTAAAGGTGTGGATAAAGGCTGAATTAAAAGGTTAGAATCGAGATTGAATTGTCAAATTACCTAACTAGAAACAATGAACTAATAATGAATAATTACATTAATAACACAAGCTTCTTCTAAAGATGTGAATTTAATTGTTTAACCTCATAAAACATATAACTAATAATGATTATACTTTCAACATTTTTTTGAATAAGTATTACAATAATAAGAAAGAACTTAACAATTGAAATAAAAGTCATAGTTAGCCAACTGATCAACTCAATTCTTGACAAAAAGGGACGTCAAAAGATTAGGGGAAGTAAAATTTTGGTTTTGGGTTAATATTAATGGGTGAGTCAAGAAAATGGTTTATTAGGTTAAAAAGGGTTCACTATGTGTTAATTATGAGGGTAGGCTTTTTATGGAGTAATTGGCTTAAATCCTAGGTGCCTTTATCATCTCAGTATTCAAATCAAAGGTGTGGTCTCGACATGTATAATCGAAGTAAGTTCTAGAATAACAAATCAGTATTGACACCCTCATAATCAATACAGTGAGCAGGAAAAGATATATGCTCTAAAAGGCTCAAAATCTCACAAAAAATTATGGTTTTTGATGTCAACCTTATAAATTTCGAACTTCAAAGTAATGTTTAAATTTAGGGAAACAACCTAATAAAATTTTAATTCTGAAAATAGACTTATCATGTTGATCCTCTAATGTCTTAAAGTTTAAACCATTAATGCATAATTATCTATGACTTAATCCGAAACATATCAATAAAAATCATAAAGTCATTAGAAGTTTCATTCTAATAGTAATATGAGAAAATTACTTAAGAACAAGGTATAATTCAAAATTGTTGACACCTTCCCACACTTAAGATGTACGTTGTTCTCAATGTATAAAGATAGATATCTATAATATATAAAATCATAAGATAGGGAGAGAAGTGAACTTCCTAAATTTTGGATGGAGTCAAGGAAAAGAAATGGTAAGTTAGGTAGATGAAGGTGGAGGTGGATACTAGGGTCGTGGTGTGGATGTTCCATAATAGCCCTTTGAACCTAAATTAAAGAAATCAAAATATAATAATATAAATTAAGCAAAAGAAAGATAAAGGGAAGGAGAATAAAGGAGAAGAGAAAAGAAAAAGAAAAAATGAATGGATTTAAAGGTCCTTGTTTTGTTGAGTGAATGAAGTGGCCGGCATGAACTTATGTAGATCGGTCTCGCAAGGGGAGACTTTGCTAGGATCCTTTTGCTTCTTCGACATGAGGGTGGTAGTGTTTGTCTTTCCTTGAGGCATTGAGTGATGGTGGCAAGGATGGTGAAAAAGGGAGAAAAGCTATGGTGGCTAGAGTTGGGATAAAAGGGATTTGGAAGAAAGTGAGCAGTAAAAGGGGTTTAAATAGAAATCAGCTGCCCACGTCCGTGTTCCCTGGGCATGTTAGGTCACACGACCATATCGCACGGCCGTGTGGTGCCTCATCCGTTTGTCCCACGCCTATGTAGAGGTTGCCACGCCCATTTTGATAAATCAGTGTCGACCACGGCCTAAAAACACGGGCGTGTCGCACACCCGTGTCACTGTCTCATTATTGACCATGGTCGAATCGCACGGCCGTGGCATTTTATCGGAGCTCGTGTTTTGGGGAATTTTTATCCTTGGTTCGCACGGTCTCTGCCATGCCAATTTTCCTATTCGTGGTGTCCACACGGCGACGGCCATGCCCGTATTCTTGGCCGTGTGGTAGGAAAAAAATCTGCGCTGTATTAAATTGGTTAGTTTTTAGTTAGGTGCGAAATATCGAAAATATGAAAATTAGTGAAGTTAGTGCTCGAGTTGCCTCTCGAGAAGTGCTTGTTTAAAGTCTTAAGCTAGACTTACCTCTCATCCGTATATTTATGGTGGTTTGAGGAGTTGAAACTCCTCTCCCCTACTATTTGTTCTATGAACACTATATAGTTTGAGTCGAGTGGCGTTTACCTTAAAAGTGCCAAACTTAGGATTAGTTACCTCGACTATTCCGTATGGGAAGACATTGAGTACCTTTAAAGGGATTTCTTCGTTTGTATTAGGGTCTGAAGTGAAGATCCGAGGGTCTGTCTTATCCAATAATACCTGATCTCTGATTTGAAATTGGTATGTCCCATCTTTAAGTTTGACATGGAGTTGCCTCATTTTTTCTTCGTGTGTCTTTAGTTTCTTTGAAATGTGTCTTCCACTGATCTAGTTCATCGATTTGAAGCCTTCATTCCTCATGAGTTATTTCTTTGTTGGCACGAGGTTTAGGATGCGACTTAGCTATGTTATTTCGTGGTGATTCCTAAAACGAAGGTTGAACCAAATGGTCATTAATAGAATTTATGTTTTCACCTTTATTACTTGATGTCCTAGCTGAGTCAAGAGCCTGAAGAGTGATTGTTTCGTCACCTACACGAAGCGTGAGTTCTCCTCTACCAACATCAATTTTAGTTCTAGCAGTTGCTAAAAAGGGTCTTCCTAAAATTAAAGGAATATTATTGTCCTCATCTATGTCTAAAATGACAAAGTCTACTGGGAATATGAATTTATCAATTTTTACTAGTACATCTTCGATTATACCCCTATGGATTCTAATATTTTTATCAGCTAATTGAATGCTCATCCTAGTTTGTTTGGGTTTCCCTAGACCTAGCTCTTTAAACATTTTATAAGGCATAACATTGATGCTTGCCCCTAAATCTACTAAAGCATTATTAACAATAAACTACCAATTAAACACGAAATTGTAGAACTCCCTGGATCATTTAACTTTCATGGTAGTTTATTTTGTAGAATTGCTGAGCACACTGCATTTAGCTCCACATGTTGTATTCACGAATTCCAAGGTAGTTGGGAAAAGTTCCTTCCATTGGCAGCATTTGCCTATAATAATAGTTTCCAATCGAGCTTAAAGATGGCGCCTTATGAGGCCCTATATGGGCGTAAGTGCAGAACACCTTTGTTCTAGACTGAACTCAAGGAAAACCAAATTCACGGGATTGATTTGGTTAGAGAAGTTGAAGAGAAATTTAAAGTGATACGAGAATGTTTGAAAGCTGCATAAGATGGACAGAAATCCTATTCGGACTTAAGGAGAAAAGAGATGGAGTACCAAGTTGGAGATAAAGTTTTCTTGAAAGTGTCACCATGGAGGAAAGTTATCAGATTTGGCCGGAAAGGCAAGCTAAGCCCACGTTTCATCGGACCTTACGAGATCACTAAAAGAGTTGGGCCGGTAGCTTACTGTTTAGCTTTGCCATCAGAATTAGAAAATATACATGATGTGTTTCACGTGTCAATGTTGAGACGCTACCGATCAGATCCTTCACATGTAATTACCCCGTCAGAAATAGAGATTCTTCTCGACATGACTTATGGTGAAGAACCAATCAAGATTTTAGCTCGGGAAGTCAAGCAGTTACAAAATAAAAGTATCGCTCTAGTGAAAGTATTGTGGCAAAGACATGGAATAGAAGAAGCTACATGGGAACCAGAAGAGAGTATGAAAAACCAGTATCCAAACATTTTTGCTGGTAAGATTTTCAAGGACGAAAATCCCTAAGAGGGAGAGAATTATAACAGCCCGATTTAGGCCCTAGCTGGAATAGTGGTGCGAGACCACGAATCCGAGGTGAAATTATGAGTTTTTAAAGTTTATATTATGTTTGCATACTAGTATAAAAGTTTCATGAAGCAATTTTATTAAATTGAGGTTGATTGGTCCAAAAATGAGGAAAATTGCAAAAGTTGAAAAATTTGAGTTTCTAGAAGCTTTTTGTATGACATAGCTTTAGAATATGAATTATGAGCCATTAAGTAACATTTTGCCCAAAATTTAATTTTTGGACAAAATTGACCTTGAAATGGTATTATAGAAATTTTTAGTAATAAGGGCATTTTGGTCATTTGTCTAATAAGTGATTAAAATAGGAAAAAGATGATAAAAATCTCATCATCTTCTTCCCCCATTGCCGAAAATTGAAGGAAGCCATAGCTAGGGTTCTTCAATTTTTCAAGCTTGCTAGTAAGTGCTCCTAAGCCCCATTTTTTATATTATTCATATTTTTGAAGTCCCGGTAGCATGAGTAAGCTATTTTTTAGCTATTTGATGAGCTAAGATGCATGTTTAAAAATGTACCCATGAGTGACATGTATGCTAAATGATGTTTTATGGGAGTTTATGAGAGTTTGATTTAGATAAACATCTTTTCTTTAATGAATTTCATGAAACATGATAGTATGGACTATTTTGTAAAAGTTATAAAATTGGTCATACCTATTGGAAATAGAGAGAATAGATGATTTCTATAGTAGAGAAAATGATTCAGCTAAGCATGTAGTTTAAGAAAGTTGCATAAAAATCATTTTACGAGCCTTGGGGCAAAAGTACAAATATGAGAAAGAATAGGAGCAAAATAGTAATTTTGCCAAACTATAAGTTATGTGTCAGTTTAGTCAATATGATTATTAAATGATCTATTTATGATTATAGATGAAGAAAAACGAAGCCCGGATCGAAACCGAGGCAAGAACAAAGTCGAGGACTAAATTGCATAACTACCTACATTTTGTATATTAAGGTAAGTTTGAATGAGCTCTAAGCTTTATGATTTTATCATTTAATTACTTAGTATAATATACATTGTTATCATGAATGGTTTAATGTTATGTAAACAAAAAAGTCAACAAGATTAAAAAAAAAAAAGAGAAAGTCCCGATTGAAGATGAATTATCCAGGAGATACGGTCTATTACATGAGATAAGAAAGTCCGTATAAGACCAAGCCAAGGCATGACATCAGAAATCAAGTAAGTTATCAAGTAAGTTATCATGTAAGCCCAAGGACTCAAGCTTGGCATTGATCATGTTATCAAGTAAGTTATCATGTAAGCCCAAAAACTCAAGCTTGGCATTGATCAAGTTATCAAGTAAGTTATCATGTAAGCCCAAGGACTCAAGTTTGGCATTGATCAAGTTATTAAGCAAGTTATCATGTAAGTCCAAGGACTCAAGCTTGGCATTGAATAAGTTATCATGTAAGACCGAGGCAAGCTTGGCATTGATTCAAGAAGAGATCTTCCATATAAGTCCATATCTAGGGTATGGCATTGGCATGAAGTACATGACAAGAGATCTAGTATTCTCGGTAGTTCATGGAAATTCATCGGGCAAATGAGTAAGCTAAAAAGTAAAAACAAGAATGCAAAGAAAGCATAGCTATTACCAAGTTGAAATTTAATATTATTCATGTTATGAATGATGAGTTAGAAGACATGATTATTAGGTTTAAGTAGGCTGATCAATGTGATCAAGTGATTCAGGTACCTTGTTACCTTACAAGTATGAGATTAGTGAGTACCATGAGACAAGTAAGAATCATGTATGAGTAAGTAAGCTTTATAGATGAGATAATGATACCATTCTTATGTCAAATGGTTTATCTGAAGCAAGTTTATTTATTATGTGTTATTCATGCAAACTTACTAAGCTAGATGCTTACGTCTTTGATTGTTCCTTTCTATGTAGTCCCGCCAAGCTAACTTGTGGATCATTTGAGTCGGAGCTTGTAGCACACTATCAACCCTTATTTTGGTATAGCCAAATTATATTACTAAGTATGGCATGTATAGGAATCATTCATTTTGAGAATATGTTTTGTGTAATGCCATTGTATAGGCTATCAAGTTTATTATTCTTTTGTATATGGCTAAGTGATTGGCCAAACTTGTTTAAATTGTTTGTATATAGATATTAATGAAATATGTAGTATTATTCATGAATTTTATTTTTTTGAGTTGGGTTGATCTTAATTTCAGGGAGGCAAATGGCTTAGTAAATAGCCTCTAGTTGCCTACACGGTTAGACACACGAGTGTGTGTCTAGATCGTGTTAACTTTGCACCTTAATGTTTTTAATAAAGTTAGACCACGGTCATTTTACACGGTCGTGTGTAAGGACCGTGTATGACACACGTTCAAAGCATGGGCGTGTGCCCAGGCCGTGTGGTTGAAGTTAGTATATGACCTAAAAGTACACGGCCTCGACACGGGCGTGCTTGGTGGTCGTGGTGGGGAAGTCAGTATATGACCTAAAAGTACACAGCCATGGCACACGGGTGTGCCTAATGACCGTGTTGGTATAGTTATTATAAACAATGATGGGTACACGGGGGTGTCTAGAAGCCGTGGAGGGCACACGGTCTCTTCCCACGGGCGTGTCTCCCCTATATTTTAGAAAAGTCAAATTTTCATAGAATTTCATGTGTGTTTCAGTTTAGTCCTGGCTCGACTTATAAGTATGATTAAGGTCTCGAGGACCCATTTAAGGGACATTATCTCTGAGAATGATGATTGAATGTATGATTTCGTTTGTGAATGTTTCTGATCTGTCCAGTAACGCTCCTAACTTTAATCCGGCAACGGACCTAGGATAGGGGTGTTACAAAAGCTCTTTTAAAAATTTCCTTGAATTGGGCATCTATGAAAGAGCTTCAAGAAATGGTAAATTAATATGTAATTTTTTAAAGAGTTTAAGAAATTTACCGAATTGCTCAACTGTGTGGTCTTTATTCATCGCATTGGGGTATGGCACACAAGGTTGGTAATCTGTAATTACCGGTTTTGGTTTATCATGGCTTACCTCAACCTTACCTTCCTCTACCACATTCTCTTACCTCAATTTTGGCTCATCTAACCCATCACTGTTGTGATCAGTAATGGCATGAATTTGCTTTTTTGGGTTAGTTTTAGTGTTGCCTGGCAAGCTACCTTGTGGTCGTTCCGAGATCAGCTTAGCAAGCTATCCTAATTGGTTCTCGAGCCCTTGAATTGATGCCTGTTGATTTTTAAGTGATGTTTTAGTGTTTTGGAAGCGTATCTCTGACACAGCGATGAACTTTGTTAGCATCTCCTCAAGGTTCGGCTTTTTTCTCTTTTGGGTAAGGTTGTTGTTGAAAGTCTGGGAGGGATTGTTGTCTTTGATTTGCTTGACCACCCCATGAAAATATTTGGTGGTTCCTCCAACCTGGATTGTAAGTGTTACTATAAGGGTTATTTTAAGGTCTAGAATTGTTACCCATATAGTTCATCTGTTCACTTTCTATGCCAGGGTTGTAGGATGGATATTCTGTATTGCTCATCCCTCCTCTAATTGTATTGCACTGCATCACTGGATGTACCTGCGAAGAACCATACAAATCATCAATCTTTTTATTTAAAAACTCTACTTGGTTTGATAGCATGGTAATTGCGTCGAGGTTGAAAACACTGTCGGCTATTGTTGGCTTTGTTCTCGTAACTTGCCACTGATAGTTATTTAGTTACATCTCCTCTATAAACTCATAAGCCGCTTCAGGGGTCTTGTTATTTAGGGTTCCATCGGTGGCTGAATCAAACAACTGCCTAGTTGATGGGTTCACACCGTTGTAAAAGGTTTGAACCTATAGCCACAAGGGTAACCCATGGTAAGGGCACCTTCTTAATAAATCCTTGTATCTCTCCCATGCATCGTAAAGTGTCTCTAATCCATCTGCACAAAAGAAGAGATACCATTCCTCAACTTAGCCGTTTTAGCCGACGAAAAATACTTTAATAAAAAATTTTCGATCATTTGTTCCCATGTAGTGATTGATCCTCATGGTAATGAGTTCAACCACTGTTTAGCTTTGTTCCTCAATGAAAAGGGAAACAACCGAAGGCGAATGGCATCATCAGAAACGCCATTAATTTTGAAAGTGTCACAGAATTCCAGAAAATTCGCCAAGTGATTGTTTGGATCCTCATCCTGCAAACCTTCAAACTAAACAAATTGCTGAATCATTTGAATAGTGTTAGGTTTCAGTTCAAAATTATTTGCAGTAATAGCAGCTCCAACAATATTTGATTCGGTTGCTGTTAAATTAGGTTTAGCATAATCATACATAGTACGAGGAGCAGGATTTTGATTCACCGGGTTTGCGGCAACCACAGGAGGTAGCAGATTATTATTAGCCATCTCTTCGATAGTATTGGTATCGTCCTCTTGCTCTTCTTCTATGTATTGTAGGCTTCGCCTAATTTCTTGTAACACCCCAAACCCGGCCTAAACGTTACGACACGGATCTGGCATGTCACATGAAAGGAATGTCTAAAAACTGTGCGTTCGTTAAAAAGCTCGTATTCTTTATAGTTGTTGTGAAAAATCGAGTTTAAGTAATTTTGAATGAGAAATGGATTATTATCATTTTAGGAAAATCCCATATTGATCATTTAATAATAAGCAGTAACCAAATTGAAAGCTTAAACCAAATAAAATACCCAAGGTCTTATTACATAACAAAAACCTAAATAAAAATAAGTCCAAATAAAATAAACGAATTTACGAGTAAATATATGTATGGCCTCCACGAGTCCACCTTAGCTCCCAAATCCGTGATCTAATGATTACCTGCAAAATTTAACTAAGGGGTGAGTCATCGAGACTCAGTGTGTAAATCCCCATCCAACGGGTGTTAAACCCTCACACAATTTCATATGAAAACATGCATGTCATGCAACCCAAAACCTAACCATCCGAAACTCCCGATTCTACCCCGTGTGGTACCAAACCACTGGGGTGCCAAACCACTAGTGACCCAAAGTCACAAATAATCATATATGGGGCCAACCCACTTTGTGGTACCAAACCACTGGTGACGATCCCTTTCTATATAATGTGGGGCCAACCCACTGTGGTTCTAAGCCACTGGGACGAGTCACAAAGATAAATGTATGTGGTACCAAACCACTTTGGTGGTGGTGCTAAACCCACCGTGACCCAAAGTCACAAATAGCATATGTGGTACCAAACCACTGAGACTTAGTCACAAAATAAAGAGAAGTGGGGCGAACCCACTGTGTTGTACCAAACCACTGGTGACAGTTTGATATTCATATCTTCCCCCTCCGCTCATCATACCCATGCAATATGACATAATAATTCGTGTATGCAGTATGTCATGTATGCTAGACATATATCAAATATAAGTATAACATGAATTATCATCATAATCAGATAGACATAAAACAACATAATCACGCTAATCAACCTATAAGGGTATAACCGTAATTTTACCTACCAAAGGCATTTCTATAATTTACCTACGAAGGGCATTTTCGTAATTTACCCACCAAGGGAATTTTCATAAATTACCCACCAAGGGTATATTAGTAATTTCGTACCTGGAATGGCCTTTTCGAAGGCCCAGTATCGCCCCGAGCGACTCAACTACCATTTTCGGTCTTTACCGGACTGTTGGGCCTAAAACCCAATTTTGGCCCATTCGGGCCCACACGCTCGTGTGGCCCACCTAACACAAATCTAGCCACGTATAAAAGTTCCACCTAGTCTAGTTCACTATATACTACATCATCATACAATTTATTCTATTGGGCCCACTTTGGCCCATCGGGGCCCAAGTAGTCCCAACCCACAAGAATACTACTGATGGCCTCAACTATCGCGTCGAAGCCCCACACGTGCGCTCGCACGCTCGTGTGGCTACTATTGCCGTGATCGGCACTTCGGCATTTGCTGCTCTACAGTTAGAATAGAGAGAGTTACACACCTGGTAGGAGTCTGGTGTTAAACCGCGCTGCGACCACTCCTATGCCCAAACGCCCACCGAGGTTTGTTAACTCTCCTCCTGGAATGCTTTTTATATAGCTAGCTCTTTACCTTCCTTCTTTGTATCTTTCCGATGTGGGATCCCTTCGTCAGTAAAGTTTAAATTCAACTGAAACTCTTATCGTCCAATCCGCAAAACAAATACTCCATTGCTTGTCATGAGATTTGAACCCAGGCTCCCTTGCAACATAATCCACGCCGCCAGCCACTTGGCCACAAGCTCCTCTTGTGTCTTAAACCATGCACAACTAAGTATAAATCCATAGCCAAATTTTAAGGTCCAAGTAAAAAGAAAACCAAAATGCAAAAGCCAAGACTTGAACCTTGGACCTCCTTCCTTCCCTGTGGCATCATCCCCTTGTCTCTTATGTGGCATCACTTTGCCACTACACCACACACTCCACTCGTGTCATTTTTCTCCACATTTTCTTCTTAAGGCATACCTGCCAACTTCCAGGGTTTTTTTCACCTAAAACCAAAATTTCCCCAAAGCCAAAGTTCGATCCCGGGACTTCATAGAAGCCCTATAACCTTCCAAAATCACTTACCTAATAAGTCTAACTTGCATTAATGCCGTTCTCAAAAATTTTAAACGCTACTACGCCTAAAGCCCATTGGGCCCAATCCTACTAGGCCCAATTTCGAGATGTTACAAATCTACCCTCCTTAAAGAAATTTCGTCCTCAAAATTTCCAACTAACTAACAGTCACACATCCTAACCTACCACACTACGCTCTTGCTGTGCACTCTGATCTTAATAAAAATAATATACTTTTAACTAGAATTTAAAACTCCTACACATACTCAAAAACACCTAGCCATTAAAACAGACGAATATTTCGTACGCACCCAACTCTATGTCTAAACATCACATCACATCCAAACCAAAAACACAGAATAGATACCCAAAATACAGCATATATCAAAGAAAAGTATCAGGAAACTTACAGTGCAGATTGGTGCCGGAGACTCGGGTGCCACACTTCTAGGAAAGAGAGATATATATTTTTCTAAACCATATTTCAACCAAAATTTGAAAAACATTTTTGAACCCATTCCACAGTCGAGTTTTTGAACCTAGGCTCTGATACCATAATTGTAACACCCCAAACCCGGCCTAAACGTTACGACTAGTTCTGGCATGTCACGTAAAAGGAATGTCTAAAAACTGTGCGTTCGTTAAAAAGCTCATATTCTTTATAGTTGTGAAAAATCGAGTTTAAGTAATTTTGAATGAGAAACGGTTTATTATCATTTTAGGAAAATCCCATATTGATCATTTAATAATAAGCAGTAACCAAATTGAAAGCTTAAACCAAATAAAATACCCAAGGCCTTATTACATAACAAAAACCCAAATAAAAATAAGTCCAAATAAAAGAAACGAATTTACGAGTAAACATATATATGGCATCCACGAGTCCACCTCAGCTCCCAAATCCGCGATCTAATGATTACCTGCAAAATTTAACTAAGGGGTGAGTCATCGAGACTCAGTGTGTAAATCCCCATCCAACGGGTGTTAAACCCTTACACAATTTCATATGAAAATATGCATGTCATGCAACCCAAAACCTAACCATCCAAAACTCCCGATTCTACCCCGTGTGGTACCAAACCACTGGTGGTGCCAAACCACTGGTGACCCAAAGTCACAAAAAATATATGTGGTACCAAACCACTGGTGGTGCCAAACCACTGGTGACCCAAAATCACAAATAATCATATATGGGGCCAACCCACTTTGTGGTACCAAACCACTGGTGACGATCCCTTTTTATATAATGTGGGGCCAACCCACTGTGGTTCTAAGCCACTGGGACGAGTCACAAAGATAAATGTATATGGTACCAAACTACTAGTGGTGCTAAACCACTGGTGACTCAAAGTCACAAATAACATATGTGGTACCAAACCACTGAGGCTTAGTCACAAAATAAGGAGAAGTGGGGCCAACCCACTGTGTGGCACCAAACCATTGGTGACAGTCTGATATTCATATCTTGCCCCTCCTCTCATCATACCTATGCAATATGACATAATAATTCGTGTATGCAGTATGTCATGTATGCTAGACATATATCAAATATAAGTATAACATGAATTACCATCATAATCAGATCGACATAAAACAACATAATCATGCTAATCAACCTCTAAGGGTATAACCGTAATTTTACCTACCAAAGGCATTTCTGTAATTTACCCACCAAAGGCATTTTCATAATTTACCCACCAAGGGTATATCAGTAATTTCGTACCTAGAATGGCCTTTCCGAAGGCCCAGTATCGCCCCGAGTGACTCAACTACCATTTCTGGTCTTTACCGAACTGTTGGGCCTAAAACTCGATTTCGGCCTATTCGGGCCCACACGCTCGTGTGGCCCACTGAACACAAATCTAGCCACGTATATAAGTTCCACCTAGTCTAGTTCACTATATACTACATCATCATACAATTTATTCTATTAGGCCCACTTTGGCCCATCGCGACCCAAGCAGCCCCAACCCACAAGAATACTATTGATGGCCTCAACTATCGTGTCGAAGCCCCATACGTACACTCACACGCTCGTGTGGCTACTATTGCCGTGATCGACACTTCAGCATTTGCCGCTCTACAGCTAGAGTAGAGAGAGTTACACACCTGGTAGGAGTCTAGTGTTAAACCGCGCTGCGACCACTCCTGTGCCCAAACGCCTACCAAGGTATGTTACTCTCCTCCTGGAATGCTCTTTATATAGCTAGCTCTTCACCTTCCTTCTTTGTATCTTTCCGATGTGGGATCCCTTTGTCAGTAGAGTTTAAATTCAACTGAAACTCTTGCCGTCCAATCCGCGAAATAAATACTCCATTGCTTGTCATAAGATTCGAACCCAGGCTCCCTTACAACATAATCCATGCTGCCAGCCACTTGGCCACAAGCTCCTCTTGTGTCTTAAACCATGCATAGCTAAATATAAATCTATAGCCAAATTTTAAGGTCCAAGTAAAAAGAAAACCAAAATGCAAAAGCCAAGACTTGAACCTTGGACCTCCTTCCTTCCCTGTGGCGTCATCCCCTTGTCTCTTATGTGGCGTCACTTTGCCACTACACCACATACTCAACTTGTGTCATTTTTCTCCACATTTTATTCTTAAGGCCTACCTGCCAACTTTCAGGGTTTTTTTTCACCTAAAACCAAAATTTTCCCAAAGCCAAAGTTCGATCCCGGGACTTCATAGAAGCCCTATAACCTTCCAAAGTCACTTACCTAATAAGTCTAACTTGCATTAATGCCGTTCTCAAAAATTTTAAATGCTACTACGCCTAAGGCCCATTGGGCCCAATCCTACTAGGCCCAATTTCGGGATGTTACATTTCTCTTCTGTTTCTATGAACGATTCCTTCTATATCACTGTCAAAAATCAAGGGTCCTAACGGGTTTCTTCTAGTCATAAACTAAAATTACCTGCCAGAAGCAAGAAAAATTAGAAAAGTAAAAAATAAATATAAATTGCAAATAAAATGGCTAAAGTAATAAAAAATTTACTTTTTCTAATATCTTAGTCCCTGGCGACGGCGCCAAAAACTTGATGGGCTCGAAACTAAATATTATTTCGATGAAGGCAAGCGCACCTATCGAACAGTAGTATAGCTGTGGTCAGTCCGATATATCGTATCCTCAAGGACCAAGAGTACTAGTAATTACTATCTTTTTATTATCTAGCCTAATAATTAAAGGGATTTATTTTTAATCTAAAATTAACTAACTGATTTAACTAACTATAAACGTGACAGAGAGTGAATTAGGAAAATACTTTTACACTACTTATATGAGATAAGCAATACCTACGGAAGAATCCACCTAGACTTCACTTATTACTTTTGATTCATGCGATTTATTCACTTGACTTAATCCGTAGAAATCCCTAAATTATATTAATACCTCTTTCGAGGCTACTAACAACTAACTCTAGGTTGATTAATTGAAATCTCTTTCAAATTAAAACCCCTATTGTCGCATTAACTCGATCTATGGATTCCCTTATTAGGTTTGACCCTAATCCGACAGATTTTCGTAGCCCTATTTCTAGGGTTGCAATCAACTCCGCTTAATTGTATTGATCTACTCTTAGACAGGGACTTTTGCTCCACTAAATAAGCACATTCGACTTGAATCAATAACCTGAATTATCAACAAGAATAAGAACTTACAATTAAGAATAAGCACAAGTATTTATCTCATAAATTAAATAATAATAGGATCTATCTTAGGTTTCATCCCCTCAGGTATTTGAGGGATTTAGTTCATACTAAAAGAGGGAAACATATTAGAATAGGAAAAACAACAAAACATAAGAAAACCCAAAAACTTCTAAAGAACTTGATGGGAGATCCTCAGTCTTGATAGAGATCCTTCTCCTAAGCTATTCCCGACGGCTGTCTTGGAGTATCTTCTGCCTTCTACTAGGTGTCTATTCGACGTCCTGTCAAACTCTCCTTTAGGTTGCCCCTTAGGGTATTTATATAGGCTTTCGAGATGCCTTACTTGGCCCACAAGTATCCTATTCTGAATAGAATTCATCCTAGTTTCGGTAGGGACATGCTTGCGTGACACGCCCATGGTCGATAGTCCAGACCGTGTTCGATCCTATTTGTCACACATGGCTATGTGGTCTGCCCGTGTGTAGTGGTCCAGGTCGTGTAGGCCCATTTTGTCCCTTTTTGGCTTGTTTCTCATTTTTTTGACTCCCTAAGCTCTCCTGAGTATAAAACATGAAATTAAGAGATTAGGAGCATCGAATTAATCAAATTCAATGGAAAATCATCCAAAACTAAGCCAAGCATAGGGATAAAATATGTGTAAATTATGGTTTATCAAACCCTAGGAATGGATAGGATATAAATTTCATGACATTGGGGCTACTGAGATAATGGGTAAGACCATATCTGGGATATGGCATCGATATAAGACTTCGTGTAAGACCATAGCTGCACTATTTGCATCGATATGAGATTACATGTAAGACCATATTTGAGATATGGCATTGGTACGATACTGTGTGTACGAGATCCCCGAGTATCCTTTAGTATTCCAAATGGTTCAACGGGAAATTCAACAGGTATGACGAAAAAGAGAAAGAGTATGTAAGTATTACGAATTGGTACAGGTATGTACGTAAGGTTTATAAGCATTGACTTCATGAAATTGTGAGTTCATGATTTTCCACGAGAATGATTTTGTGAAAACCTTGTGATTGTTGGTCTATACTTGTGATGTATGAAACACATGGTAAATTCGATTGACGATTTTGTAATTGGCCTTTAGGCCAAGTTAAGTTATGATATAGCATGTTTTATTCACACAAATTGTGATTTATCGGATATGAGAAAAATGAAAGATTAACATAATTACCTATTAAAATAGTTATGGAAGTAAGGGAAGATAAGAGTTTAGGCAATTGAAAGATATTAAGACATATGCTCGAAAACATGGGTACACATAATTAATGTGCATGTTTACTATGAGGTTTGAAATGATTTGTTGAATTACTGTAGTATGTTGCAAATGAGGGATTATGGTTGTTAGGCTAATGCCAAGATATGTTAAATTATGCTTATAAGTTGATAGAGTAAACATTATGACTGAATGAAAATTATAACTCTTAGCTTATAGCAATTGGTATTATCTTGTGTTTAAATTTTTGAACTTGCCAAAAGATTTGTAAGAGTTGCTTATTATTTTTGTACGGACTTACTAAGCTATATATATAGCTTACCCCCTTCCTTTCCGATGTCTTATAGGGTTATTGAGCTAGCTCAGGCTGGAAATCACCAGAGATCCTATCATACTATCAAGCTATCACTTGGGTATTGATGAATCCAAGTATTTTAAGTCTATGGCATGTATAGGGACTTAGTCATTTGTTAAATGTGTCATTGCGATTATAGCCAATGTTTTGGCTTGTGATTGTCAAATGCTTGTTTTGATAATTGGCCATGTAGATTGGTTTATTTGGGCTATCATGGTTGTAAGCCTAAGTGTATATATATATATGTGTGTGTGCTAATGACTTTGGTGATATGGTCATGGTATACTTGGTATATGATAGAAATTTGGTTTATGACATGAATGTGAAATGTTTGGCAATGTGGTTTATTGATGAGATAATAAATTGGTGTATAATTAGGTGCCTTGAAAGTAGTCAATTGTAGCTTAATAATTTTTTTGAGTATGATAGATGTTTTTTTGTGTTGGCCATAATTGTGGATGTTTTGGTTTCCTAAGTATGTTATGTTTGTGCCTTGAATTGGTGTAAGTGTATGTGTGAACAAGGGTGGCAAATGGCTTGGTAAATAGCCTTTATTTTATCCACAAGGGTAGACACACGGGCATGTGTCTAGGCCCTGTGTGACACACGGTCTGCCCCACGGGCAAGTGTTCCGGCCATGTGTCCCCTGCACCTTAATTTTGAAAAATAAAATGTCTAGAATTGAGCACACGGGCAGAGACATGGCGTGCGTCTCAGCTGTGTGTGCTACACGGCCTAGCACATAGGTGTGTGGCACAACCATGTGGCATAAGTCAAAGAGCACCCTAATTTAAACACGGTCTGAAGTACGGGCGTGTCTCATGGTCACGGTTTATATAGACTTTGAGATGCCTTACTTGCCCCCTAAGTATCCTAATTCAAGTAGAATTCCTACTAGGGTGTTTGAATAGGCTTTGGAATGTGTTTCTTTACCTCCAAGTATCCAAATCTGAGTAAAACTCCTTTTGGCCGCGGCAGGGACATGCCCGTGTAAGTCGTGGCCAGGCCGTGTTCGAAACTGTTGAGTGAGGCACAGTCGTGTGGCTTAGGCCCAGGCCGTGTGGATGTCGTGATATGGCCCATTTACTCCGTTTTGGGTCCATTTCTGTTCCTTTCATCATCCAGTGCTCTCCTGAGTGTAAAACATGAAGACAGAGGATTAAGGGCTTAAATCATCCAAAAGCATGCTAAATGTGGGCTTAAAATATGTTACTTTTACGGTTTATCAAATACCCCCACACTTAAGCTTTTGCTTGTCCTCAAGCAAAATTCTCAACTCATAATTAAAATGAACTTCCTTGATCCATAAAATTTATCAATAATGTTTCATCATAATTCAAAGATAATTCATGCATGGATAATTCAACTCAAAGAGTCCTAAAGACTCAAACAATCAAAGTCATAGTTTTTATAGTATGAAAACATAGGTGTTTCCCCTTACCTGAATAATTACCTCTGATTCAAAAATCGAAAAGAATTGACATCCTCACTAAAGATTCACTCAAATCACTCGAAGTGTTTAAGGTTCAGAATTAAGCACTCAAAAGTCGAACATGAAAAGTTAATCCCATAGGCTTGCATGAAAATCAAATCTCCACCACTAAAATATGAGATGATACACAAATCAAAAGGTCTTTAAAAGGATTGTAATGGGGCTTAGGTTAAGGGTATGGATATAGGCTGAATTAGAAGGTTAGAATCGAGACTGACATGACAAATTACCTAACTAGAAAAATAAACTAATCTTAAATAATTACATCAATTGAAAACTAATAATACGAGCTTTTTCTTCGAGATTTTAAATTTACATGTATAAGCTCAGCTAACATAGAACTAATAATGAATATACTTTGATTTTTTTAAGAACAAATCAAATGATGAATTTACTAATAAAATAAAATTATTAGGCGACCAATCAAATCAAATCCTGATATAAGGGTAGTCAAATGGAATGGTGATAACAAATACAAAGGGTTTTGGTTTAATATTAGTGGGTAAGTTAATAAAAAAGGGTTGTTAGGATCAAATGGGTTCACTAGGGGTTAATTATGAAGGTAGGCTTTTAATGGAGTGAGTGAGTTAAATCTTAGGTGCCTTTATCATCTCTGTATATCAAATCAAAGGTGTAGTCTCGACATGTATAAACAATGCAAGTTCTAAAATAACAGATCAATGTTGACACAGTCATAATCAATAAAGTGAGCAAGAAAAAGAATATATGCTCTAAAAGGCTCAAAATCTCACAAAAAATTATGGGTTTTTGATGTCAACCTCGCAAATTTCAAACTTCAAGGTAACATTCAGATTCAGGTAGACAACCTAAAAATTTTTAAAATTTTGAGAAATAGACTTATCATGCTTGATTCTCTAATATTCTTCAAATTTAATTATCAATGCACAATTAACAATGACTTAATCCAAAACATATCAATAAAAATGATAAATCAAAGGAAATTTCATTCTAATCATG
Organism: Gossypium bickii; assembly: GCA_025503065.1. Lineage (NCBI taxonomy): Eukaryota > Viridiplantae > Streptophyta > Magnoliopsida > Malvales > Malvaceae > Gossypium > Gossypium bickii. Next base: position 60,662,053 of record CP106710.1, on the reverse strand, counting down.
ATATGATAAAATTACTTCAAGACAAGGTATAATTCAAGGATTTGAGAATAATGAAGAAAGTTAGGCACTTTCTCGAAATAACTATTCACCCCCCACACTTAAGGTGTACATTACCCTTAATGTACAAACATGTATGCAATTTAAGTAAGAGGGAGAGGTGAAACTTCCTAAATTTGGATGGTTTCCTGGAGTTGGAAGTCGATAGGGGTGGTGGCTGCTACTGAGCTCTGCGTTAGATGAAGAAATTGGGGAGCTCGTAGAGAATTAGCCAGGAATTATTAAGACACATTTAAAATAAACTAAATATATAATTAAAGGTAAGAAAGATAAAGATAAAGAAAATAGAAATGTAGATAAAATTAAAATGAAAGATGAATGGACCGAAGAGTCTTATTGTTGGATGGTTCGCGAGGTGGGTGTGACCTCTAAGGCTGCGGAGGTGCTGGCGGTGGCGGAAGTGTTGTGATTCCCAAGCAGCCTTTAGAACTTCGAAGGCTGCATTGAGGTAGTGGTCGTGGTTCCGGTGTGACTCCTTAGCAGCCTTTTGAACCTAACACTAAGAAACTAAAATAAAATAAACTAAATTAAGCATAAGATAGTCAAAGAGAAGTAAAATAAATGAGAAGATAAAAGTAAAACAAAAGATAAATGGTCTCAAAGACCCTTGGCTTGTCGAGTGGATGAAGCGGTCGGCATGAGCTTATGTAGGTCGGTCTCCATGAGGGAGACTGTGATGGAATAAACTAAATTAAGCATAAGATAGTCAAAGAGAAGTAAAATAAAGGAGAAGATAAAAGTAAAACAAAAGATAAATGGTCTCAAAGACCCTTGGCTTGTCGAGTGGATGAAGCGGTCGGCATGAGCTTATGTAGGTCGGTCTCCATGAGGGAGACTGTGATGGAATCCTTCTGCTTCGTCAACATAGATGTGGTGTAGCTCGATGGTTGTGTGAAGAGATTAGGGATGAAAAGTAGGGAAATGGTTGAGAAAGAAAAGAAAAACTAATTGGGTAGAATGGGCGAAAAGAGGGAGGAGTGGGTGGTTTAAATAGAATTTTCAAGTTAGGTACATTCACAAGTCGGTGTATTGTGGGCGTGGCATCTCACACGGCCACATCGCATGGCCGTGGTGGGCTTCGTTCGTTTCTCCCACGCCCGTGCTCAAGTCACCATGCCCGTGTAGGATTTAACAATGTCGACCACGACCAAATCGCACGGCCGTGGGTTTTTGTCAGTGCTCGTGGGGTGGTGATTGGAGTCCGTGACTCGAAGATTTTATTTGTTCTGACTCGTACCATCCCTGCCATGTCAGTACGAAGATTCGGTGTATCAACATGGCCATAGCCACGGCCGTATGCAAGGCCGTGTGGCTTGGAATTCTGTACTTTTGGTTAGTTTATAGTTAGGTGTTATAAAGAAAGAATAAAATAAAATAAAAAAGATGAAAAATACAGAAGTTAATGGGGTTAGTACTCGGGTTGCCTTCCGAGAAGCGCTCATTTATAGTCTTAAGCTAGACTTTCCTCTCCTTTGTATATTTATGGTGGTTTGAGGAGTTGAAAGTCCTTCCTCGTGCTGGCAGTTCCATTATCATGATAGAGTTTAAGACGAGTAGCGTTTATTTTCAAAGTACCTAACATAGGGTTACTTACCTCGACTGTTCCGTACGGAAAAACATCGATTACCTTGAAAGGTATTTCCTTGCTGGTGTTAGGATCAGGAGGGGACACTCATGGGTCTGCTTTGTCTAATAGTACCTGATCTCTGATTTTGAACATGTCTGCCTCGTAGGGTGGCCTTAGTTCTGCTTCTTGTATCCCTAGTTTTTCTTCGAGATGTGTTTTCCACTTTTCTAGTTCATCAATCTGAATCCCTTGTTCCTCATGAGTTATTTCTTTGTTGGCACAGGGTTTAGGATTGGGATCATGCTGTGATGTTTCCTGAAAAGAAGGGATAATCAAATGGTTCTCAATAGAATTTACTTTCTCACCTTGGCTATTCGATGTTCTAGCTGAATCAAGGGGTTGAAGAGTGACTGTCTCCTCACCTACACAGAGTATGAGTTCACCTGCGTCAACATCAATTTTAGTTCTGGCAGTTGCTAAAAATGGTCGTCCTAAAATTAGGGGGATCGTGTTTTCCTCATCCATGTCTAAAACGATGAAGTCTACTAGGAATACGAATTTATCAATCTTCACAAGTACATCTTCAATTATACCCCTAGTGAAATAGTTGAATTTGACATACTGTTCGAGATTTTATAAATGATTATTGATGGAGTTTAGCAATTGTTTTTTTTATTCACCTAATTGTTTGCAGTATGTTTGACTAGGAAAGGGGGTTTTGATTATGAAAAGAATTGACTATTTATTTTTAGCGGATATCCTACTTGAGGACAAGCATCGGCTAAGTACGGGGAAATTTGATAGCAAAATAAATTCCTATTTTTGATATATTTATTTCTAGCTAATTATCGGATAAAATGGTATTAAATTTGGGTTTTTCTTATCAGGTATGAAGTTGGTGTGCTGAATTCAAACTCATACAAAAAGGGGTTAAATTGGAGCAAAAAACCAAAGAGGATGGCTTGATTGAAAGATTAAAGATTTAAAGTTGGCTAGATAAAGATTGAAGGGTTGAAGATTTAAAAAAAGTAGCTGGATAAAGATTGGAAGATTTTTGATATTGTTAAAATTCTGTAGTTAGTTTAAATTTAATCTCTACTCAAATTTTATTTTTTTAAAAAAATTATTTATTTAGAGATAATTTTTCGGAAAAATCTAGCTAAATTTAAGCACTAAATGTGTGTATAAATACCTAGAAAATAAAGCCATTTAAACACACATTTTGGCCTTTGGCATTTAATAAATTCTTTATTTTTCGCTTACGTGCATCTCTGCATTTTCTATTCTGCTGTTTCATTTTCGTTTCTTTTACTTTCACCCTTTATTGGTTTTGTAACACCCCTTACCCGTATTTGTCACTTGAACCGGGTACAAGTCACTACCATACTTAATTTGCTCAATCATGCAACATCGATTCATAAAAACTTCAATTCAATTTAAAACTTTACATTTAAGACATTAATGTCCTTATTATAAGTCTACAAACCCCTAAACGTGTACTTGGAATGGTTCGAGACCAAACCGGGAACTTTCAAACACTTAGAAACATTTGACACAAAACAGGGCCACACGCCCATGTGAAGAGTGGGACACACCCGTGTGGCATTTCACATGCCCGTGTTCCACACCCGTGTGGAATTATTTTCTAATTTGAACCTACAGGGGTTTTCACATGACCGGACAGACGCCTGTGTCCATGGCTCGTGTCCTCTTCCGTGTGTGAAACCTTTGGCATCCGTTTATGACGTCATCATCTCAATATGGCCACACAGCCAAGGCACATGCCCGTGTCCTTAGACTGTGTGTCGAATTTAATTCAGGTGCAGACTTCACACGGCCTGGGCACACGCCCATGGGACTGGCTGTGTGTCACACACGGCCTAGACACATGCCCATGTGTCTACCTTTGTGGACAATTGTAAGGTATCTACCAAGCCAATTGCCACCCACAAAGCAATCACACTTATACCAATTCACTGCAACATACATCATAACCATAAGACATTTCGAATACTCAAAATCAAGACATCTTCACATAAGTATACACTACATTCATCATTCGTGAACTTTACTCAATACTAAATCCATCACACAAACATAACCTTCATGAATTCATCATCACCATTGAATATATATATACAACTTATCAAGTATTGGCCTGTAACATCCTGAATTAGGGGCTATGCATTTGATGTGTTTTGTGTGTATGCTTTGTTTAATGTGCTAGTTTAAGGTGTATAGGAGTCTAGGAAAGGCCCGGGGATAAGTTGAAGCCCTGGCCAAAATTCTCTTTTTGGGCACTTCAGTAGAAGAGCTAGCTGGAATAGGACCTAAAGAATATTGGTTGTGTTTGGTTGACACAAGTAAGGTGTTGGTAAAGTGGCAAGGTGGTGCCACATAAGGGTTGGAAGGTGACGCCACAAGGAGCAGAGAGGGAGTAGGTTCAAGTCACATGGACCTCATTTTGGGAGTTCTTTTTGGCGTCAAGGAGAGGAGAATCAGAATTTGACTAGGACACTACAGGATGGGAGAGTGGACTGAGACAAATACTACGAATGGGTGGATGAGAGAAGAAAGGGGAGTTTAAAATGTTCAAATTAATTCAAATGAGTGATCAGGAGGAAATTAAAGAGAAAAGAAAGGGATGGGCATGTGATCAAGGTGTTGGACGAATTTCGTAGCTTCAAATCCTTTTCTTATTCACTTCTTTTCTCATCTATCAACTAAGGGATTCTCCACTTTTCTTCTTATTACTTTCTTTGCTAGCCGAATTCTTTTCCCCTTCTTTGTGTTTTCCTAAAGCATCATAACCGCATCCATGTAACTCCTATACCCTTTCTTGCCAAGCCGAAATCTGTTTCTCATCTTTTCTCTTCTTTAGGTGTTCTATCTCAAAAGCTGAAACCCCTAAACTCTCATTCTCTTCTCCATTTTCTGCTAAAGTTGAATATTCCTTGCCCATTATTCTCTTCTCTAAACCTCTTCTACAAGCCGAATCTCCCTAGCCATTCTTTCCTACATTCTTTCTCTTTTGATTCTTCTATAGCTGAAACCCCTAAGCCTCCAGTTGAAGTTCTTTTATTTTCATTTTCGGTTCTTTAATCTTGTTCTCTTCTACCATAGTCTTGGCCGAATCTTCTCTATTGCTGTGCTAGTGCCAAATCCTATTAGGTGCGTTTGGATCTTCTGTGTTAAGGTAAGAGGTGATTTCTTTATTTTTTTATCTCTCTCTATCGGTTTTGGAAGCCAAAGCCGAATGGCTAATTGGGTTGGTGAGCCCATCGTTGGACTTACATTTTTTTTCTTCTTTTCTTTTTGGGGGCGCCCATTCCGAAAATCTAAGTTAATCAAATCATCTGAATCTCAAGCCCAGAAGTCGTTAATCTCTGAACCCTATCTCTCTTTTCGGGATTTCAAGGTAAGAGGTTTTCTCTTTAGAAATTTGTTTAGATATCCCTGTGTTGATTCCTTATAGTATCATCTGACAAGATATTTTGATGGAATCCAATACCAATCAGGCAAAGGAGGGGGTTGGACTCGTAAACCCAGCCCCTAAGTTTAAGAAGCATGCGGTGTCAGCAGTCCGAGATTGGCCACCGGGTTGTGGACTGGCTTCAGAACAGAGTCGTAGACAGAGCAGTCGTTTCTACTATCGATAGTGTCGACGTAGAGATTATTATTTTGCGTGTTACCAGGTGTGTAAACCCTCACACACTTTATTTTAACTTTAATATTAATTGTATGGGCTGAAAAGCCAGAAAAGGCTGTGTATACAGTCAAAATACCCTTATGGGTAAGGCAAGGAGTGCCAGGTACGTATCAGTAATAACTAAATGTGAGGTTGGATGTATGTGATAATTTATTTCCTTGATAATAGCATGTTGCATTCATTATAACATATATGTTGTGCATGGGATATGGATATGATGATAAAGGGGAAGTGTTGATTATAAGGTCAAATAGTGATTGGTGGCGCTGCCACAGTTGATTATAAGGTCACGTAGTGATCAGTGGCTCTGTCACATCTGTTTATAAGGTCACATAGTGATCGGTGGCACTGCCACATCTATTTATAAGGTTATATCGTGATCGATGGCTAAGCTACAGTTGATTTTAAGGTCACATAGCTATCGGTATTATAACTGACAGCATGACTGTCAAGACGGCGTGTAGCAGATAGAGGGTTGATTGTAGAAATCCCCATGGTGTGATGGCTGGTACGGGATGGCATGTAGAGGATGGAAAAACAACTAGGTTGGGCTGGGCTTAATGCATTCATGTAGTTGTATGATACCATGTATGAGCTAGATATGAGGTTGTGGGCCATGGGCCGTTTTTATGTGTTTGATGGTTTTACACACTTAGTCTCTGTGACTCACCTTTTCCCTAACTTTTTAGGTAATCAGTAGATCGTGTATTTGGGAGCCGAGGCAGACTCGTGGAGGCCATAAAGTCTTTTCTTTTCATAAACATCTTACTGCTTTAATTTAATTTTTAATTGGGGATTTTGTTATAATAAGGCCTTTCTGATTTGATATTTGGTTTTATTTAATAATTACAGCCGATGCTACGTCTACTTAATTACGAATTTTAATGATGAGGTTTTAAAATACGAGTTCACAAAATAACGTTTTCTTTCAAATTTCACCTAGTATAGTAAGTAATTGATTAATTAAAATTTGGAATTTTTCCTAAGCTAACAAATCTTAGTTTTCAAGACATCGCTTAATCGAAAGGTTTTCAAAACTATGGTTTTCCCCAAATTAGTCAGAAAAATTGTTTTCACTTAACCCTAAAATATACCAGATTCGGTCGTTGTGTTTAGGCCGGGTTTGGGGTGTTACAATTTTGGTATCAGAGCCTCGGTTGCAGAACTCGAGCTGTGAAATGGGTTCGATAATATTTTAGAATGATGGTGTAAATAATGTTGAGAGAAAATGATTGATAGCATGAAACCTGGCATCCGAGTCCATCGGCACCCGATCCACCCAGGTAAGTGTTTTAAACTATTCGGTGATATATGCCCGAAATGATTGATAGCATGAATTAGTATTTGTTAGCTCTAAGAGACCCAAACTTTAGAGACTGAAACTTTTTGATGTGTCCGGCGAAAACTACTCTCTAAGACTATTATCCATAAAACTACTCGGTATTAAACAGTGAAAGAAATACTAACTCTTAAAACTTTTAATCAGATTAAATCGCAAACGTTAATCATGAGCACTAGGAGGCGTGGACGTAGTGTGCGTGGTCGTGGTAGAGGCAGGATTGCAGTATCGGAGCCAGTGGGATTTGGTCATGGGTCGGGAAATGAGATGCCAATACCACCAGCTGCGGAAGCAGGATTACAAGACCAGACGGCCGAAGATGATGCGATGTTTTAGGCGATGTTGCGGGTTCTTGAGAGAGTTGCTGGGGCAGGCGTGGGTACAGGAGCTCGAAAATCTGTGTCGGAACGACTTCAAGCTAATGGAGTAGAAATGTTTAGGGAAATGTTTAGGGGTATTTCTGGTGTAGCCCCTAATGCAGCTGAGTATTGGTTGGAGGCGGTTGAGCGTATAATGGATGATCTCGACTTCACGGAAGAGGAAAAGTTGAAAGGGGTTGTATCTCTCCTTAGGGACGAAGCGTATCAGTGGTGGCTTACGGTCAGGGATGGTACAGTGGCTGACCGTGTCACCTGGGATTTCTTCAAGTCGGCATTTTAGAGTAAGTACATCGGATCGAGTTATGTGGATGCACAGCGCAGGGTATTTCTGAATCTAGTTCAAGGAAGTAAATCGGTAGCTGAGTATGAGGCGAAACTCTTACGCCTTAGTCGTTATGCTCGGGGAATAGTGGCCACAGGCCATGAGCATTGTGTTCGGTTTGAATATGGTCTGAGGGATGATCTGCGTGTGTTGATAGCTCCACAGCGAGAAAGGGAATTCGCTGTTTTAGTGGAAAAGACTAAGATAGCCGAGGAAGTGAAGCGGTCAGAAAAATAGAATCGGGATAAAGATAGATGTGGTAATAAAAGGAATTTTGGATCGTCGGGGTCAGCTGGGCGTTTTCAGAAAAAACCTAGGATGGATGGGCCAAGTCGGGTTGTGAGACTTGTTGCTGATAGGCAGCCTCAAAGGTGTGCTCGGTGTGGTAAATTCCATTTGGGAGAGTGTTGGACAAGTAATAAAAGATGTTTCAGGTGCGGATCTGCTGATCATCAGATTAGAAACTGTCCACAGGAGCGGGACGGTGCAAGGCCAGGGAGTCAGGGTTATACACAGCCAGGTAGAGGAGGTCAACAACCGCAGAGAGGTCGTGGTCCGACCACAGGAGGTAATGGTTTTGGTCGGGGTCGTGGAATGCCAAGCAGAGGTGTAGGGAACACCGATGCAAGACAGTCGGGGTTGGTCTATGCAGCTAGACGCAGAGATGAGGGTGATGCACCAGACGTCATAACTGGTACGTTCTTAATCTTTGGACTGCCTTTTTCTGCATTAATTGACATTGGATCGACACATTCTTATGTTGCTTGTATGGTATCTGGAACTTTAAGCATAGACTCTGAGATTGCTTCTAGGGAGATGACCGTAATTAGCCCGTTAGGACAATCAGTTGTGGTGAACAGACTTTATAGAGATGTACCTTTAGAAGTTCAAGGGGTGGTTTTTCCGGCTAATCTGGTGGAACTGCCATTCGAGGAATTCGATTTGATCTTAGGGATGGACTGGTTAGTAAAATATCGAGCAAATCTGGATTGTGCTGCTAAGCGCATGGTGGTCCGGACTCCTGAGGACGAGGAGGTGGTGGTAATAGGACAAAGGAGGAACTATTTGTCTAATGTAGTGTCCAACTCAAAGGCTGAAAGAATGATGAGGAAAGGGTGTGAAGGATTCATAGCCTTGGTTTGTGCTTTGGAGGTTAAGCAATTGTCTGTGGGGGATGTTAGGACAGTAAAGGAGTTTCCTGATATTTTCCCAGAAGAGCTTCCAGGACTACCCCCGAATCGCGAGGTAGAATTCGAAATTGATCTTCTTCCGGGGACAGCACCTGTATCTATCGCCTTTTATAGGATGGCACCGAAAGAGTTAGTGGAACTGAAAGCCCAGATTCAGGAACTTTTGGATCGAGGTTTTATCCGACCGAGTGTGTCACCATGGGGAGCGTCGGTGCTATTCGTTAAGAAGAAGGATGGATCAATGCGTATGTGCATTGATTACCGTCAGTTGAATATGTTGACAATCAAGAACAAATACCCGTTGCCGCGGATTGATGACTTATTCGATCAGTTGAAGGGGGCTTCAGTCTTTTCAAAGATAGATTTGAGGTCAGGGTATCATCAACTCAAGGTTAAGGAAACAGATATCCATAAGACGGCGTTTCGTACTCACTATGGACATTACAAATTTTTGGTGATGCAGTTTGGGTTAACCAATGCACCAGCAGCATTTATGGACATGATGAACTGAGTTTTCCAACCCTATCTGGACCAATTCATCATGGTACTTACAGACGATATTCTGGTTTATTCAAAGTCAGAGGAGGAGCACGATTCACATCTTCGAGTGGTCTTACGAATCCTGAGGGAGAAGCAATTGTTCGTCAAATTCAGTAAGTGTGAATGTTGGCTAAGCGAAGTTACTTTTCTAGGCCATGTTGTGACGGCAAAGGGGATTAGAGTTGATCCTCGAAAAATTGAAGCTGTCTTAGATTGGAAACCGCCTAAGTCTGTGGCAGAAATCAGAAGTTTTCTTGGTCTGGCTCGGTACTATAGAAGGTTCGTTGAAGGGTTTTCCTTGATTGCGGCACCATTGACAAGTTGCTACGTAAAGGGGTTCCATTTGTTTGGTCCGATAAACAACAAGAGAGTTTTGAAAGGCTAAAGAGGATTTTGATAGAAGCTCTGGTGTTGATTCAGCCGGAGGCTGGGAAGGAGTTCATGGTTTACTATGATGCTTCGCACATGGGTTTAGGATGTCTGTTAATGTAAGATGGAAAGGTTGTTGTGTATGCATCTCGGTAACTAAGACCGCATGAGTTAAACTATCCCACACATGATTTTGAATTGGCGGCAGCAGTGTTTGCTTTGAAAAGTTAGAGGCATTATCTGTATTGCGAGAAGTCTGTTATTTATACAGATCATAAGAGCCTAAAGTATCTCCTCACCCAGAAGGAGTTGAATTTCAGGCAGAGGAGGTGGATTGAGTTGTTAAAAGATTATGATTGTTCGATCGAATACCATCCGGGTAAAGCTAACGTGGTGGTGGATGCGTTAAGTGATAGGGTAATCTCTGACTTGAGAGTAATGTTTGCTCATCTCAGCTTGTACGATGATGGAAGTCTATTAGCTGAGCTTCAAGTGAAACCTTCCTGGATTTGTCAGATTAAAGAGAAGCACTTGTTAGATGATGCCTTGAGTGCTCGACTATTTCAAGTACAGAATGATGGGGTAGAGGATTATAGTCTGAATAGTGATGGGACTCTGTGTTTCCATAAGAAGGTTTGCATGCCAAAGGATGTTGAGTTAAGATAGTTGATACTTAAGGAAGCGCATAGTGGCCCATATGCTATGCATCCTGGTGGGAGTAAGATGTATAAAGAATTGTGAGAATAGTTTTGGTGGCCGGGTCTGAAGCGAGAAGTAACGAAATTTGTGAGTAAGTGTTTGACATGCCAGCAGGTAAAAGCAGAGCATCAGTTGCCTTCAGGCTTGTTGCTGCCGTTAAAAATTCCGTAGTGGAAGAGGGAGAGGATCACGATGGATTTTGTTAGTGGGCTACCCCTTACGCCTTCTAAGAAGGATTCAGTTTGGGTAATTGATGATCGTTTAATGAAATCTGCTCATTTCATACCAATTCGTGTTGACTACTCTATTCAGAAATTAGCTAGGTTGTATGTAGCAAAGATCGTAAGGTTGCATGGAGTACCAGTGTCTATCATCTCAGATAGAGACCCGAGATTCACGTCAAGATTTTGGAAGGCATTGCATCAAGCGTTGGGGACAAAGTTAGATTTTAGTATAGCATTTCATCCACAGTCTGATGGAGAATCAGAGAGGGTAATTCAGATCCTAGAGGATATGTTGAGGGGTTGTGTCTTAGACTTCAGAGGTAGTTGGGAAGAATTTCTACCATTAGCTGAATTCGCGTATAACAATAGCTACCAATCGAGTATTCAGATGGCACCGTATGAAGCGTTATATGGTCAGAAGTGTCGTACTCCTACGTGTTGTACAGAGTTGGGTCCAGCATTGGTTTCGAAAACAGAAGATAAGGTTAAGTTAATTCGGACTCGTTTAAAGGAAGCGTCAGACAGGCAGAAATCCTATGCTGATCTAAAGCGTAAGGATATAGAATTTGAGGTAGGTGACCAGGTGTTCTTAAAGGTTTCACCGTGGAAGAAAGTGCTAAGGTTTGGACAAAAGGGTAAGCTAAGCCCAAGGTTCATTGGGCCTTATCATGTGTTGAAGCGTATGGGACCAGTAGCTTATCAACTCGAGTTACCTGTAGAGTTAAGTTAGATTCATGATGTGTTCCACGTTTCGATGTTAAAACGCTATCGTTCGGATCCAACTCACATTGTGCCAGTGGAAGTAATCGAAGTAAGGTCTGGTCTATCCTTTGAAGAGGAACCAATTCAAATTTTGGATCGTGATATCAAAGTGTTACGCAGGAAGACAGTTTCGTTAGTTAAGATTTTGTGGCGTAATCACGGTTTTGAGGAAGCTACGTGGGAACCAGAGGAAGCGATGCAACAGCAATACCCTCATCTTTTTTGACCAGGTAATTTCGAGGCTGAAATTTTTCTTAAGGGGGTAGAACTATAACATCCTGAATTATGGGCTATGCATTTGATGTGTTTTGTGTGTATGCTTTGTTTAATGTGCTAGTTTAGGGTGTATGGGAGTCTAGGAAAGGCCCAGGGATAAGTCGAAGCCCTGGCCAAAATTCTCTTTTTGGGCACTTCAGTGGAAGAGCTAGCTGGAATAGGACCTAAGGGATATTGGTTGTGTTTGGTTGACACAAGCAAGGTGTTGGTAAAGTGGCAAGGTGACGCCACATAAGGGTTGGGAGGTGATGCCACAAGGAGCAGAGAGGGAGCAGGTTCAAGTCATATGAACCTCATTTTGGGAGTTCTTTTTGGCTCAAGGAGAGCAGAAGCAGAATTCGACTTGGACACTACAGGATGGGAGAGTGGATTGAGTCAAATAATTCGAATGGGTGGATGAGAGAAGAAAGGGGAGTTTGAAATGTTCAAATTAATTCAAATGAGTGATCAAGAGGAAATTGAGGAGAAAAGAAAGGGATGGGCATGTGGTGTTGGCTGAATTTCAAACACTTGGTATAGGGGGAATCGGTTTTTGGCTTGTGTTGGGGTGTGCCAAAATTCACTTAGGCCATAGGACCTTGTAGTTTTCTTTTGTGCATTTTCAGCTTTGGGGATTATAGGTGCCGAATTTTGTAGCTTCAAATCCTTCTCTTTTTCACTTCTTTTCTCATCTATCAACTAAGGGATTCTCCACTTTTCTTCTTATTACTTTCTTTGCTAGCCGAATTCCTTTCCCCTTCCTTGTGTTTTCCTAAAGCATCATAACCGCATCCAGGTAACTCCTATACCCTTTTCTTGCCAAATCAAAATCTGTTTCTCATCTTTTCTCCTCTTTAGGTGTTCTATCTCAAAAGTCGAAACCCCTAAACTCTCATTCTCTTCTCTATTTTCTGCTAAAACTGAATATTCCTTGCCCATTATTCTCTTCTCTAAACCTCTTCTATAAGCCGAATCTTCCTAGCTATTCTTTCCTACATTCTTTCTCTTTTGATTCTTCTAAAGCCGAAACTCCTAAGCCTCCATTTGAAGTTCTTTTATTTTCATTTTCAGTTCTTTCATCTTGTTCTCTTCTACCATAGTCATGGCTGAATCTTCTCTATTGATGTGCTAGTGCCGACTCCTCTTAGGTGCGTTTGGATCTTCTGTGTTAAGGTAAGAGGCGGTTTCTTTATTTCTTTATCTCTCTCTTTAGGTTTTGGAAGCCAAAGCTGAATGGCTAATTGGGTTGGTGAGGCCATCGTTGGACTTACATTTTTCTTCTTGTTTTCTTTTTGGGGGTGCCCATTCCAGAAATCTAAGTTAATCAAATCATCTAAATCTCAAGCCCGAAAGTCGTTAATCTCTGAACCCTATCTCTCTTTTCGGGATTTCAAGGTAAGGGGTTTTCTCTTTAGAAATTTGTTTAGATTCACTAATCGTTGTTCGCCACCTTATCCCTGTGTTGATCCCTTATAGTATTATCTGACAAGATATTTTGATGGAATCCAATACCAATCATGCAAAGGAGGGGGTTGGACTCGTAAACCCAGCCCCTAAGTTTAAGAAGTGTGCGGTCAGCGGCCCGAGATTGGCCACCGGGTTGTGGACCGGCTTTAGAACAGAGTCATAGGCAGATAGCAATCATTTCTGCTATCGATAGTGTCGACGTAGAGAGTATTATTTTTCGTGTTACCAGGTGTGTAAACCCTCACACACTTTATTTTAACTTTGATATTAATTGTATGGGATGAAAAGCCAGAAAAGGCTGTGTAGACAGTCGAAATACCCTTGTGGGTAAGGCAAGGAGTGCCAGGAGCTTATCAGTAATAACTAAATGTGAGGTTGGATGTATGTGATAATTTATTGCCTTGATAATAGCATGTTGCATTCATTCTAACATATATGTTGTGCATGGGATATGGATATGATGATAAAGGGGAAGTGTTGATTATAAGGTCACATAGTGATTGGTGGCGCTACCACAGTTGATTATAAGGTCACGTAATGATCGGTGGCTCTGCCACATCTGTTTATAAGGTCACATAGTGATCGGTGGCACTGCCACATCTGTTTATAAGGTCATATCGTGATCGGTGGCTAAGCCACATTTGATTTTAATGTCACATAGTGATCGGTATTATAACTAACAGCATGACTGTCAAGACGGCGTGTAGCGGATGGACGGTTGATTGCAAAAATCCCCACGGTGTGATGGCTGGTACGGGATGGCGTGTAGAGGATGGAAAAACAACTAGGTTGGGCTGGGCTTAATGTGTTCATGTAGTTGTATGATACCGAATGAGCTAGATATGAGGTTGTGGGCCGTGGGCCGTTTTTATGTGTTTGATGGTTTTGCACACTGAGTCTTTGTGACGCACCCTTTCCCCAACTTTTCAAGTAATCAGTAGATCGTGGATTTGGGAGCCGAGGCAGACTCGTGGAGGCCATAAAGTCTTTTCTTTTCATAAACATCTTACTGCTTTAATTTAATTTTTAATTGGGGATTTTGTTGTAATAAGGCCTTTCTGATTTGATATTTGGTTTTATTTAATAATTACACCCGATGCTACGTCTACTTAATTAAGAATTTTAATGATGAGGTTTTAAAAATACGAGTTCACAAAATAACGTTTTCTTTCAAATTTCACCTAGTATAGTAAGTAATTGATTAATTAAAATTTGGAATTTTTCCTAAGCAAACATATCTTAATTTTCAAGACATCGCTTAACCGGAAGGTTTTCAAAACTATGGTTTTCCCCAAAGTAGTCAGAAAAATCGTTTTCACTTAACCCTGTAACATACCAGATTCGGTCGTAGCGTTTAGGCCGGGTTTGGGGTGTTACATGGCCAATCCCCATTGGCCATTTACAAAATGAATTGATTGCCATTAGTAGCCAACACTTTGGCTAACAAATATGACATAGCAAAAAGACCAAGTCCTATACATGGCATACACAAAATAAATCTAACTTAGCTATACCAAATAGAAGTCGATAGTGTGATTTCGAACTCTGGCGACCGACGATCCCTGAGTTATCTTGGCAATACTATAAGGAGAAGGGGAATGAGAGGAGTAAGCATAAATCTTAGTATGCTTGCATGAAAATAAATAGCAACATAAAGCTCATAATGCCATCCTCCCATGGCATTGGATAAAAATACAAAATCTTAAGTACTTTGCCATATCATACTCATACTTGCTCTTATCGAATACATACCATGTCACAGATCGTAAACATTTCTCGTGAATTACTCATAGGTACCTGTATTCACTACATAACATATATTTAGCACCAATCTCATTTCTATTTCAAGCTTAACTATTTATCCCACTAAATCACTTAGGATACTCAAAGGTACATGTACATAGTCGTTCACATAAATACGAAACCAATGCCACATCCCAGATGTGGTCTTACATGGGGTTACCTCTGAATGCTGATGCCATATCCCAGATATGGTCTTATACCAGATCTCACATCAATTATCGATGCCATATCCCGGATATGGTCTTATATGATTTTCGTATTCAATGCCAATGTCATATCCCAGATATGGTCTTATAAGGGATCTCAATTAGGTGCCGAGGCCATGTCCTAGACATGGTCTTACACGGGACCTTATCCATCTTATGTCTCGATAATTGTATTCTCACGTTTATTATAGTCCAACCGGGACTTCAACATCACAAATTTCATCATTTTTCTCATTCAACACCATTACTCAATTTCATAGAAATATATGCATCATTATAATACCAAACGTTCTCAAATATACTAGCATGATGTTGAATTTATCACATACAAACTTACCTCGGTTTCAAAATAGGCCACTTGCTAATTTAATCCGATACCTTACCTTTTCCTCGATCAAGGTTAATCCTTCGTTCTTCTTGATCTATATAATATAAAATTAGCTCATTTAATAACCACATTAATCAACACATTTCAATAATCATACTCTAGCAAAAATACCATTTTGCCCTTAGACTTTCACAAAATGACTATTTTACCCCTAGGTTCGTAAATCAATTCTAATTGAATTTCTTCCTTTTACAAGCCTAGATGAACGTTTATTACTCTTATGGCAGTCCTCAATACTCATTATTTCACACATTTACCACAAATTTTACAACCTTTACAAAAAGGTCCTTTTAGGTGTTTTCATGGTAACACCTTTCACAAAAGTTGTTTATCTAACAACTAAGACTCATTTCCTTCCATAAACTTTCAACCATTTTGCAAAATAGTCCTCTCTTTAGCTAGCTTAAGCTTTAGGGGTTTCAAAAGTACAATTATTATCAAGAAATGATTACTAAAACACTTACTTGTAAGGAGAAAAACTTGCTGAAATTTTTAATCTCTCAAACCCTTATTTTTCTGCTAATTTTTGATGGAAGAAGATAAGTGAATAGAAGGATATCATCTTTTCTTTATTTTATTCTATTTCATCAATTTAATCCACCTACTACACCAACTTTGACTAATTTTGACTTCCTTGTCCCCCCATGGCCGGCCATGACCTTTAGAAAGGTATAATTGCACATTAAAGGCCTCCAATTAAAATTCTATGGCTATTAGGCGCCTTTAGCTTATAAAATAGAACTTTTACACTTTATGCGATTTAGTCCTTTTTCGTGATTAAGCATGCAATAGCTAAAATTAAAGCACCAAAAGTTTTATGCACCTATATAATAATCTTATAACTCATAAAATAACATTAAAATAATTTTCTCTGACCTCGGATTAGTGATTCAAAAATCACTGTTCTGACTAGCCCCTAAATCGGACTATTACAATTCTCCCCCTTAAGGATTTTCGTCCTCGAAAATCTTACCGGTAAAAAGATTGAGATATTGGTTTTTCATAGCCTCCTTAGGCTCCCATGTAGCCTATTCCATCCCGTGCCTTTTCCGTAGTACTTTCACAAGAGCTATACTTTTGTTTCTCAACTGCTTGACCTATAGTGCCAAAATCTTAACCGGCTCTTTGCCATAAGTCAAGTCCTGTTGAATTTCTACCTCTGATGGTACAATCACATGTGAAGGGTCTGATCGGTATCGGCGTAACATAGACACATGAAACACATCATGAATCTTTTCCAACTCAGGTAGCAAGGCCAAACGATAAGCTATCGGCCCTATCCTCTCAGTAATCTCATATGGTTCGATAAAGCATGGACTCAATTTGCCTTTCTGGCCAAACCTGAGGACCTTTCTCCATGGTGATACTTTCAGAAACACTTTATCACCTACTTGAAACTCAATCTCTTTCCATTTTAAATATGAATAGGACTTCTGTCTATCTGAGGCGGCTTTTAAACATTCATGTATCACCTTTACTTTCTCTTCAGTTTACTTCTGTCTATCTGAGGCGGCTTTTAAACATTCACGTATCACCTTTACTTTCTCTTTAGTTTCTCTGACCAAATCGACTCCGTGAATCTGATTCTCTCTGAGCTCAGTCCAATACAAGGGCGTTCGGCACTACCGCCCATATAATGCCTCATAAGGCGCCATCTTCAAACTCGACTGAAAGCTATTATTGAAGGTGTAACACCCCATACCCGAGTTCCACACCAGAACCGAGCCCGAGGTATTACCCAAACCAACACCATTCAAACTCGATGTGACTGCACTCCTACATTACTCTGGCAGCCTTATTCTAGACTTACAAGGCTATTTTCATACCCGTGAAGGCTCTCGAGACCATATCGGAACTTTTTTGATTCCTAAAAATTTTCTCTTTTCTATACAGGATCACACACCCGTGTATCATGTAACACGTACGTGGGTTTGCACCCACACCCATGTCCTCAGCCCGTGCTTAAAACTCCAACATTCTATTTTAACACTACGGTTAGGGCACATACACATGTGAAATGGGACACGCCCGTGTACCCTCACAACATGCCCGTGTCTTCAAACTGTAAGGGGTTACTAACTATATTCACACGGCCTTGACACTCCCGTGTGGGTAACCTGTGGTCTATCCTAATTTAAAATGCTAACATGCAGGGGACACACAACCAGGTCGCACGCCCGTGGGCTGACCGTGTGTCACACATGGTCTAGACACACGCCTGTGTGCCTATCCATGTGGACAGAACAAGGCTATTTGCCCAAATTCTAGCACTCCTATATCTTACACTATATGAGTCCATTCAACATACTAATAAACATCTCCTAATTGAACATGTACTCTCATTGATAACTTTGAAATTTCATAAATGATAAAGTATGCCATCATTCTTGGCAATTTACAAAATTAATATCTTAGCAAGAGCAATACACCATTGGCCAAAATAACAAAATAATCTATCTAGTCAGCCCCTATACATGCCATACACAAAATCAATAAGTCTATTTTTATCGAAGTGAACAGATAGTGTGGGCGGTCTCTGATAAACTGTAAAAGTAACATATTTTAATTCCACATTTAGTATGCTTTTGGATGATTTATCCCTCGATTTATGTATAAAGGTGCTCTTAATCCTTTCTTTTCATGTCTTATACCAGGAAAGCACCCGAGGATGAAAAGAACATAAAACGGGCCCAAAACAGAGTAAATGGGCCAATTTACGAAATTGACACGACCTGGACCCCGATAAACACGGTCGTCCTCATTAAAAGTCCAAATACGGCCTGGCCACGATGGGCGTGTGCCATGGCCGTGCCTCTGTCACTGGAAAGAGCAATTTCATTCGAGAAAGGATGCTTAGAGGTAAAGAAACACATTCCAAAGCCTATTCAAACACCCTAGTAGGAATTCTATTTAAATTAGGATACTTAGGGGCCAAGTAAGGCATCACAAAGTCTATATAAACACCCAAGGGGCCAACTTGAAAGGGGAGTTCGGCAGAAGCCGAAACCGGCGTCAAAGCTAGGCCAAGGAGCCAAGTCGAGAAGGTCAGAGTTAGGGAATAACGCGAAGATAGCCAGTTGATCCATCCCAAGAAGCCGGAATTATACTCAAGACGGTGAAATTCTCTTTTAATTCCTTTAGGGGGTTTTAGGATTTTCTTATGTTTTGTTTTATCTTTTCTCTTGCGATGTTTTGTTTATTCATTATGAACTAAACCCCTCAAATACCTGAAGGGGATGAAACCTAGATGGATCTTTTTATTTGACTTTTAAGTTATATGATAATTACTTAGTTTGTTCTTAATTATGTTGCTTAATCCAAATCTAATGTGCTTAGGTGGAGGAGGAATAGACACTGCCTAAGAGTAGATCTAACATAATTAAGCGGAGTTGATCGAACGCCTAGAGATAGGGTTACGAGATTTTGCCAGATTAGGGTGAAACCTAATATGGGAATCCATAGATCGATTTACTGCTATTCTAGAGGGTTATTATAAGAGAACGAGAGTTCCACTAATTAACCTATGGTTAGACATTATTTGCCTCGAGAGAGGGTTTAGCATTGGTTAGGGAGTCCTACGGATCAAGCTAAGTAAATAAATCATATAATTCAGGGTCAGATAACAAGTGAAGTTTAGGTGAATTCTTCCTGAGGGTATCATCATGATCAATTGAGTCTTCCTTCAAGTTATTTCCCAATTCGTTCTTTTTTGTCTTTGTCCTTAGCTTAGTCATCATTAAAACAACTTCACTTTATTTTTAAGGCTAAATAATAAAAAGAAAGTTAGTATTAGTACTTTTAGTTCCTTTGGGTTGGATATCTGGTCTTACCTAAGCTATACTACTGTTCGATAGGTACACTTGCCTTTAATCGTTGTCAGAGTTAGTTTCCAGGTTTGATCATTCTTTTATAAATTTTAAAGCTCTGAT
Organism: Gossypium bickii; assembly: GCA_025503065.1. Classification (NCBI taxonomy): domain Eukaryota; kingdom Viridiplantae; phylum Streptophyta; class Magnoliopsida; order Malvales; family Malvaceae; genus Gossypium; species Gossypium bickii. The sequence continues at coordinate 60,642,847 of CP106710.1, read as the reverse complement.
ATTAGCGATCAGCCTCCTGGTTATTGGCGTATCCCGGTTCGACTTTTAAGCTCTATAAAACAAGGGAAAGAAAAGGGGAGTAAGCTTTAAGCTTAGTAAGTTTACATGGAAACAATAAAACACTTTAGCTTATATTCAAAAGTTTTCTTGGCTTTAAACTACTAGTCAAGAGACAATTTATTTTCATGATCATGCTTACTCATTTTCCTCCATTCACACTTTCCAACCATATCACTAGCAAAATACATACATTCATTCTCAAGTTTCCCTGCACTTAACATCACAAGGTTACAATATACAACACATCACAATCTCTTAATCAATTACTTAGAGCCAATTTACTTGATGGTTCCGTACCTATCCCACCATTAGTTTTTATTAGGGTAGTAACGCACTTAGCCCATCAAAAGAATTAGTTACGGTGGTATCGCACTTAGCCCACCAAATAATAAGTAAATGATGGTTTTGCACAAAGCCCATCATAATTAAGCAATAAGGTGGTAACACACTTAGCCCACCAAAGATAAATAAACGATGGTATCGCACAAAGCCCATCGTAATTAAACAATAAGGTGGTATCGCACTTAGCCCACCATTAAGCGTTGTTTTTACATATTTATACGACTATTTCTTCATTCATACAATGATTATTCAATGACTACCACATTCAACCGAATTACATATAATCTCAATCAAGTCATAATTCAATTAGTAGCACAACGCATATAAATAAATTGTATTGTTTACACGTAAACTTACCTTGATGCAAAACGTGTTAACTAGCAATTTACCCGGTCACCTTGCCTTTCTCGCGGTTAAGGTTGATTCTTCGATCTTCTTGATCTATGGCAATAAAATTTATTCGTTTAATCATTCTAGGACCATAATACATCAAATTCTAACCTTGGGTAAAAATGACCATTTTTGCCCTTGTACATTGGGAAAATTACAATTTTGCCCCTAGGCTCGTAATTTATTTTTCAACACATTTTCTCAATAAACAAGCATAGATAAACATTTATTTCTCTTACAACTACTCACCATTCCAACTATTTCATGCATTTATGACATAATTTAAATCTTTGCATTCAATTCCTATTTAGGTGTTGTCATGAAAACACCTTTCACAAAAGTTGTTTCACAACTCCCAAACATTCATTTTCTTCCATAAAAACTCAGCTAACCACATAAACACTCTCATGGAAAGTCCCTAGACTTTCAACCATATCACAAATTAGTCCCTTCATTAGCTAGCTTAAGCTTTGGGGGTTCTAAAAGTACAAAAATTATCAAGAATAGCCATTAAAAACACTTACTAGTGAGAAGAATAAGTTGCTAAAATTTCAAGCTCCCAAGATCCTTCTTTTAGTGTAAAAATCGATGGAAGAAAAAGAGAAGAGAAAAAGATGATAGCCTTCCCTTATTTTATCATATTTTATTCACCTAGTCTCCATCAAATTTGACCAACATTTAATGCATTTGTCTCCCTAGCTTGTATGGCCTGCCAACACACATTAAATGGCCCAATTGCACTTTAAAATCCTCCAATTTACATTCCATGGTTATTAGGTACCCCTACCTCATAAAATAAAACTTTCGCATCTCATGCGATTTAGTCCTTTTTCTCAATTAAACATGCTATCGCTAAAATTAAAGCACCAAAATTTCCATATAGCCATATATTAATTCCATAACACATAAAATAATACTAAAATAATTTTCCTCAACCTCGAATTAGTGGTCCCGAGACCACTGTTCCGACTAGCCCCAAAATCGGACTGTTACAGTAGGCAAATTCCGCCAACGGTAGGTATTTCTCCCAATTACCTTGGAATTCCAAAACACAACATCGGAGCATGTCTTCAAGTATCTGTATCACTCTCTTCAACTGTACGTCAGTTTACAGATGGAAAGTTGTACTGAAGCTTAATTTTGTGCCTAGGGCCTCTTGTAACTTTTTCCAAAACCGTGATGTAAATCTCAGATCTCTATCCAAAATAACTGACAATGGTACTCCATAAAGTCTCACTATCTCCAAAATGTACAATTCGGCCAACTTATCAAGCGAGTAGTCGACCCGTACTGGTATGAACTGGGCTGACTTCGTGAGTCTATCCACTACGACCCATATGACATCTTTCTTTTTCGGTGTCAATGGTAAACCCGTCACGAAGTCCATAGTAATACGGTCCTATTTCCACTCGGGAATTATAATAGGCTGAAGCAGACCCGAAGGTACTTGTGTTCAGCCTTCACTTGTTGACAAATTAGGCATCTCAATACAAACTCAGAAATGTATTTCTTCATACTCGGTCACCAATACCACTTCCTTAAGTTGTTATACATCTTCGTGCTGCCTGGATGTACAGACAAACATCCGAGTGAGCTCATCATCTCTATGTACACAAACTCTATCTTGGAACATTAAACATCCATCGGAATTAATCCAAAAGTCAGACTCAACACCCGACTCACACTAAACTCTTTTTGCTTGTAAATCGCTGTCACCTTTCTGAGCTTCACAAATCTCTTGGAGAAACAACAGTCTAGCCCTCAACTCGGCTAGAATAGAACCATTATCTCACAAAGCCATCCGTGTATTCATGGCTCTCAATGCAAAAAAGGATTTTCTGCTCAAAGCATCTGCGACCACATTCGCCTTTCCCGGATGGTAGTCAATAACTAGCTCGTAATCCTTTATCAGCTCTAACCATCTTCGTTGCCTCAAATTCAATTTCTTTTGAGTCATTAAGTACTTCAGGCTTTTATGGTTGGTGAATATCTGACACCTTTCACCATATAAATTGTGTCTCCATATCTTCAATGCAAACACAATGGTAGCCAACTCTAAATCATGGGTCGGGTAATTCTTCTCGTGCGACTTTAATTGTCTAGAGGCATATGCAATCACCTTTCCCTCTTAAATAAGTACACAAGCCAATCCATTCATGGATGCATCGTTGTAAACCATAAATTCTTTTCCTTACTCAGGTTGTACTAAAACATGAGCCTCAGTCAACAATGCCTTCAATATCTCAAAACTCTGTTGGCATTTTTTTGTCCATTCAAACTTTACATCCTTTTGTAGCAAGCCCGTCATCGGAGTAGCTATCATGGAAAATCCCTTGACAAAACGTCTATAGTAGCCAGCTAGGCCCAGAAAACTCCTAACTTCGGTTACATTCCTTGCTGGCTTCCAAGCCATAATTGCTGAGATTTTACTCGGGTCAACTCAAATTCCATCTCCTGAGACAATATGCCCCAAAATCCAACTTCTCTAAGCCAAAATTCACTCTTACTAAACTTGGTATGTAATTGTTCATCTCTCAATATTTGCAGAACCATTCTCAAATGCTCAACATGCTCGTTCTCATCCCGAGAGTAGATCAATATATCATCGATAAAGACTACTACAAATTTATCTAAAAATAGCTGAAAGATACGATTCATTAAATCCATGAAAATTGCAGGGGAATTTGTTAAACCAAAAAGGCATGACCAAAAAATCATAGTGGCCATATCTGGTCCGAAATGTGGTTTCGGCACATTCGAGTCCTTGACTCTTAACTGATAATAGCCAAACCTCAAGTCTATTTTGGAGAACACCGTGGCTCCCTTCAATTGATCAAAAAATCATCGATTCTCGGCAACGGGTACTTGTTCTTCAGAGTTACCTTATTGAATTACTGATAATCTATACATAACCTCATGGAACCATCTTTTTCACAAATAAAACGGGAGCACCCCATGTCGAATAGCTTGGTCTTGCGAAGCCTTTGTCTGTCAACTCTTGTAACTGTGCCTTCAGTTCCTTTAACTCGGCTGGAGCCATTCTATATGGAGCAATCAATATAGGTGTGGTAACAGGAGCTAACTCAATCCCAAATTCGATCTCTCTACCCAGAGGTAATCCTGATAATTCCTCTGGGAAAACATTTGGATATTCACATACTATGGGTACTGATTCATTTCTTAACTCAGCCTCTCTAGCATTCATCACAAAGGCAATGTAAGCTTCGTACCCCTTTCTTAAATACTTCTGGGTCAACAAGGAAGATATCACTATTGGCAATACTTTTACATTTTAGCTCAATAAACTTTCTCCCACAATTCAATATCACATCATGAGTAGCTAACCAATCCATCCCAAGGATGATATCAAATTCATCAAACGGTAATAACATAAGATTAGTCGAAAAATAATGACCCCTAATCATCAAAGGGCAGCCTTTGCATACTCTATCGACCAACACACATTTGACTAGGGGATCTGACACTTTTATTACAAATTTGATGGACTCAATAGGCATATTCATGCTAGAAACTAATTTCATGCAAATATTCGAGTGGGTAGATCCGGATCAATTAAAGCTATAACACGAGTATCATAGAGAGAAAATGTACCCGTGTTTCACGAGCACGAATGGCATATGTTATCACCGGTGCTCTACCCTCAGTTCTTGCAGTCTGTTCTCTAGATAAATTCTTGCTACTCATTTCATTTCCCAGGTTTCTCTATGGTCTTCCCCTAGCAGTACTTCCCAGTCTTGCATTCTGAGGCTTCTCTTTCTCACCCGGCTTGGGGCAATCTCTAATAAAATGCTCTAGAGATCCACATTTAAAACAAGCCCTTCTCATTTTCTCGACACTCACGAGGATGACGTCTGCCACACTGTGGACATTTCGGTCTACTCAGCCGAGCGTTGCCAACACTAGCAACTGATGTAATCTGAGCTTTAGACCCCGAGAACTATCTACCTTTACTTCTGTTTGAAAATCCAGCTGAAGTAGTTGATTGAACAGTAAACTCTCTTGAATTCTTGGACGAGGATTGGAATGACTTGCATAACTATCTCTTCTTCTAGCCGCAAGACTCAATTTCAGCTTTCTTTTTCTCTTTAACTAATTCCTCAGCTTTACAGGCTCGATCTACCAGCACTAGAAACTCTTTTAGTTCCTCATTTACCCCATCCTCCAATCTTTTGCACATGATGGCTTCTGTCGATACGCACTCTCGAGCATATTTGCTGAGCCTTACAAACTCACACTCATATTCGGTCACCGTCATTTGACCTTGCTTTGGCTCCAAGAACTCTTTTCTTTTCTGGTTAATGAACCTTTGACTAATGTACTTCTTCCGGAACTCTTCTTGGAAGAATTCCCAATTAACTCTCTCCCTTGGTACCACCGACACAAGGGTGTTCCACCACTGATAGGCTGAATCTCTCAAGAGAGATACCACATAACTCATGCACTCATCAGGTGTGCATGACAACTCGTCGAATACTCTAATGGTATTCTCAAGCTAGAATTTCGCTCTCTCCGAATTATCATCCTTACTAGACCGAAATTCCTCGGCTCCTTGCTTTCGGATCTTATCGATCAGAGGCCTTTCTCTTCTTACCGCCTTTTTCCACTTGAAAAGCTACAGGAGCGGGCTAAGGAATAGGTGGGGGTGGAGAGGGTTGAGCATCAGGATTTGCTCGAATGTACTCAGTGTACCAATTGCTCATCATATGGAGAAAGGCTTCGCGAGCCTCTTCTCCCTGACCCAGAGTCTCGTGTATACTCTCAACTGGCATGGTCCCTTGCACAGGAGCCGGCGTGTTACTCGCAGTATCATCAGCTGCAACTCGATCGGGATCAGGATCCATTTACTATATAAAACACAATTCAAATCGTCAGGAGTCGTCACACTATCATTATGCAAATACTCTTACGTATGGCATGTACAGCTAGACTCATACTTACACTACGTTAGTTCGAGAATCGACTAAATCGTAGCTCTGATACCACTAAATGTAACATCCCTTACCCGTATTTGTCACTTGAACCGGGTACGAGGCGCTACCGCACTTAACTTGCTCAATCATGCAACGTCAATTCATAAAAACTTTATTTCAATTTAAAACTTTTTATTTAAGACATTAATGTCCTTATTATAGGTCTACGGGCCCCTAAATTTGTATTAAGTATGGTTCGGGACCAAACTGGGAACTTTTGAAATAAAAAAATTTGACATAAAATAGGGCACGTGAAGAGAAGGACACGCCCGTGTGGCATTTCACATGCCCTTGTTCCATACCCGTGTGGAATTATTTTCTAACTTGAACCTACATGGGTTTTCACACGACCGGACACATGCTCGTGTCCCTGGCCCGTGTCCCTCACACGGCCATGACACACCCGTATCCTCGCCCGTGTGTGAAAGCCTTGGCATTTTATTTATGACATCATCATCTCAATATGGCCACACGGCCAAGGCACACGCATGTGTCCTTAGACTGTGTGTCGAATTAAATTCCTAATTTTAAGTGCAGACTTCACATGGCCTAGGCACATGCCTATGGGACTGGCCGTGTGTCACACACAGCCTATACACTGGCTCGAGTGTCTACCCGTGTGGACAATTATAAGGCTATCTACCAAGCCAATTGCCACCCACAAAGCAATCACAATTATACCATTTGATTGCAACATACAACATAACCATAAAACACTTCCAATAGTCAAAATCAAGACGTCCTCACATAAGTATACACTATATTCATCATGCATGAACTTTTCTCAATATTAAATCCATCACACAAACATACACTTTATGAATTCATCATCACAGCTGAATATATATATACAACTTATCAAGTATTGACCAATCCCCATTGGCCATTTACAAAATGAGTTGATTGACATTAGTAGCCAACACTTTGGCTAACAAATATGACATAACAAAAAGACCAAATCCTATAAATGTCATACTCAAAATAAATCTAACATAGCTATACCAAAGAGAAGTCGATAGTGTGATTCTGCACTCCAACGTCCCACGGTCCCTGAGTTATCTTGACTACAAGGAGAAGGGAAATTAGAGGAGTAAGCATAAATCTTAGTAAGTTTGCATGAAAATAAATAGCAACATAAAGCTCATAATGTCATCCATCCATGACATTGGATAAAAATACAAAGTCTTAAGTACTTTGTCATAACTTACTCATACTTGCTCTTATCGAATGCATACCATGTCACATATCCTAAAAATTTCTCGTGAATTACTCACGGGTACCTGTATTCACTCAATCACATATCTTTCGCACCAATATCATTTCTATTTCAAGCTTAACTATTTACCCCACTAAATCACTTGGGATACTCAAAGATACATGTTCATCATCGTTCACATAAATACGAAGCCAATGCCACATCCCAGATGTGGTATTACATGGGGTCACCTCTGAGTGCCGATGTCATATCCTAGATATGGTCGTATACGGGATCTCACATCAGTTATTGATGCCATATACCGGATAGGTCTTATACAGTTTTCATATTCAATGCCGATGCCATATCCCAGATATGGTCTTATACGGGATCTCAATTCGGTGCCAAGGCCATGTCCCAGACATGGTCTTACACGGGACCTTATCCATCTCATGTCTCGATAATAGTATTCTCACATTTATTATAGTCCAACTGGGACTTCAACATCACAAATTTCATCATTTTTCTCATTCAACACCATTACTCAATTTCAAAGAAATATATGCATCATTATAATATCAAACATTTTCAAATATACTAGCATGATGTTAAATTTATCACATACAAACTTACCTCGGTTTCAAAATAGGCTACTTGCCAATTTAATCTAATACCTTGCCTTTTCCTCAGTCAACGTTAATCCCTCACTCTTCTTGATCTATATAATAGATCAAATTAGCTCATTTAATAACCACATTAATCAACACATTTCAATAATCATACTTTGGAAAAAATACCATTTTGCCCTTAGACTTTCACAAAATGATTATTTTACCCCTAGGCTCGTAAATCCATTCTAATTGAATTTCCTTCTTTTACAAGCCTAGATGGATGTTTATTACTTTTATGGCAGTCCTCAATACTCATTATTTCACACATTTACCACAAATTTTACAACCTTAACAAAAAGGTCCTTTTAGGTGTTTTCATGGTAACACCTTTCACAAAAGTTGTGTATCTAACAACTAAGACTCGTTTCCTTTCATAAAAACTCAGCAAACAACATAAACTCTCTCATGGTAACACCTTAAACTTTCAACTTTAGCTAGCTTAAGCTTTAGGGGTTTCAAAAGTACAAATACAAATATTATCAAAAAAATGATCACTAAAACACTTACTTGTAAGGAGAAAAACTTGCTAAAATTTTTGGGCTCTCAAACCCTTATTTTTCTACTAATTTTTAGTGGAAGATGAGTGAATAGAAGGATATCATCTTTTCTTTATTTTATTCTATTTCATCAATTTAATCCACCTACTACACCAACTTTAACTAATTTTGACTTCTTTGTCCTCCTATGGCCATCCATTACCTTTAGAAAGGTCCAATTGCACATTAAAGACCTCCAATTAAAATTCTATGGCTATTAGGCACCTTTAGCTTATAAAATAGAATTTTCACACTTTATGCAATTTAGTCTTTTTTCGCGATTAAGCATGCAATCACTAAAATTAAAGCACCAAAATTTTCATGCACCTATATAATAATGCTATAACTCATAAAATAACATTAAAATAATTTTCTCCAATCTCGGATTAGTGATTTAGAAATCACTATTCTGACTAGCCGCTAAGTCAGGCTGTTACAGGTTTAATTACCTTCTAAGCCCCCTTTTCCTTTCCACTTTCCACAATTCCATTTAAACCATTTATTTTCAAGCATGATTCTTTCCATGATTAAATAAACCCCTATTTAGCTTTAGCCTGGAAATTGCTCCAACAAAACAATCGTGAGATACGAACCCGTTAAAAAAAAAACCACTCAATGCAGTATTTTCTATCTCTCCGGTATATGGGATGTCCCTTAAAGTTGATTTAGCTTCGATTCAAAAAGTTCACGTTGGGTTGGAGTTGTTTGGCATACATTTTGGAAGTCAAATTGGCCGTGCTATGTTCGGATTCCCACGAACAAATTGTCATTCTAGGTGGAAAAAGCCAGTTGGATTCCGTCAAGGGAGATAGAGATCGAATTTAAACGACCCACGCGATTGAGGTCGTTGATTTGGGTTGGGCTTTTCAGATTGTAAGGCTGTCGCAATCTTGAATTGCAAACACAGATTTCGCAGCTAGAAATTTGGCAAGATTCATTTTGTAGGTCATACCGGGACCGACTATATAAGAAAAAGTTAGTGGTCTAAACGTTCTTGGTCGCTATAACCAGTTTATTGCTTGGAAGGAAAAATCTATTTTAAGGATCGATTCAAGATTGGAATACATCGAGACAAAGGCTAAGCTTTAAAAAAAAATTAAATTTATCCATTTAATTTTATTTCGCTTAATTTATTTTGGAATCATGTTTGTACTTTATTTCGTATACATATTTTTTTTCCTTCTTTTAATATTATTATCTTTATCCACTAAAACCTCTCTTTTTCTTTTCCAGCATTGCAACGCACTGGTCATTGGCACGACTATTACCACTACAGTATTTCTGGTCATGAGAAAATTTGAAATTAGACAATCAGTCCCTATTAATTCGACCCTACTGCTCTATACTACTATTTACTATTATTTAATCGTAAGAATTTATATTTGGTGGTTTTGATACTCATCAAACGGTGACATTATTTCTGGTTTCGTATATTGAAAACACAACTCCTCTTACGGTTGTAGTCAGCTTGGGCCAAAACTGAAGACTAAACTGTCAATTCCAAAACAATGCCAGAGAGCATTAATTTTCACATGGACTCCCCCACCTTCAAAACTTCTACCATGTCACATTTTTTTTGTTTTTCTTTTTGCAAAATATGATTCCTCCTTGGAAATCTTTTAACCGTCATTGATTTAATAAGTGTAAGAGTTAATATTTAATATCTACAGTGTATACAACCAATATCTCATAAATGAAATAATGAAATAAATAATTTTTGTTTTTGTTTTAAATTATAATGTTGAATTAAATATTGACTTTTTATGACTTTGGCAACTTTTTTGTTTACCTCATTAACTAGATGTAAACCACTATTAGAATCAGATGGAATCAAAGGTTTACATTGGTTAAATCAAGAATTTATAACAATTATATTCAATTTGATGATCAATGTTGATAAATGATGTCATATTGATACACTCTTCGCTTTAACAAAATTTCTTTTTTACAAGAATCAAATTTAAAGAAACTTAAAATCTATATTTAATCATACTTAACATTTAACACCTTAAACTTAATTTTAAAATCTAATCGGATCGAAAGTGTCACAATAGTCATCGAAGCGACCTAAATAATCAAGTGCTGAATAATTTTGCATAATAAAATAAATGGGACATGTGATCACATATAGAAATTTTAAGCATTTTCCAAAACCAAATTTGAAGGATAAATAAGAGATTCCATGGATACAAATACTAATCAATCCAATACTAAAACTACTTGAAGCTAATCCAAAAATTGTTTCGAAACAAAATTAATTTTGACCTAAAAACATGAGTAAAAGAAATTTATCACTAGATTCAAATTCTCCCCTCTTTTTGGATTTCGGAATTTTGAAAATATGAAAATTTTGGGTTTTGATTTTGACATTAAAATCAGTTTAGATAGGTTGGAATTACTCTAAAAGCAAAAAAAATGTATTCCCCACTTTTGATTTGGTTCTACAATAAAAGAATAAAATGAAAGAAAAAAGAAAAAGAGAAGAAAATGGTTTCTCCTTGTGTTTTTGAACGACGTGCAAAAAGAAGAAAACAAAAAATTTACCTTTTGTTATAATGCCCACATAAATGTTTTTAACTTATCCCTTTTTTTCAAATCAATCCTTACTCTTTAAATTACTTAGTCAGTCACTTTTTTTTTATTTAATCCAAGCCCAATAACTACCCACTAACTACTAAAAGTCCAAGAATAAAATCCTTAACCCTGAATTAAATTACTGGTATTAAATTCGTCACCTGAAAATTTAATTCTTGATAAATTTTGCAGTAATATCGAAATTTTGAAAAGTTTGATATCGAAAAATTTTAGAGCATTACAATTCCCTCTCCTTAAAAATATTTGTCATCAGAATTTCTCTTGAATAAATCATATTGAGAATTTGATGACAATAATTCCCTTCTTGTAACAGTCCAGATTACATCCTAGTCGAAACAGTGATTCCGGGACCACAAATCCGAGTCTGAATATTATTTTAATATTATTTTCTGTGCTGTTGATGTGCGATTGAGCATATGGTAAATTTTCGTGAGGTAATTTGACTGTCTGTATGTTTAATTTGATTAAAGGATGAAATTGCATTAAATGTAAAAATCGTATGCTATATGTTAAAGTGCCTTTATGTTGTGGCTTTATAAATGGGAGGGCTCATGTGGCAATTTAGCCATTTCCTTGGTAAGTGGACGGCAACATGGCTTTCTAACATGTTTTTACATGTTGTTTTATAAAATTTAAAAGTTATATTATAATTACTTTTTATGTTATATTTATATTATAATAAAGGAAACATGAAAGTGGAGTTCATTCATGCATTTTCCACCGAAAAATACCAAAAGAAAAGAAAGAAAAATTTAGCCAAGCATTCGGCACTTGCAAGCCAAAATTAAGGTGAGTTTTGTTTTCGATTTTTGATAATTTCTACGTTTTAAATGTGATTGCTTCGAGAGCTTTAAAACCCATGTCTCAATTTCATGAATTGATGATGGTTGTGTAATATGCTATTGAGGCTATGTTGAGTTTTGTGATGTTTTATGGTGTTAAATGATAGATATGTAATGGATGAACATACTTTGTTCTTGAACTTTTGATAAATTTAGCTAAATAGGGCTAAATAGAGATATTGATAACTTGAGGGACTAATTTGTAAATTTGATGAAATATTTGGACTTGTATAGTCCCTAGGGATATTCGGCTAAGCATTAGCATGGGTGAATTTTGTGAATTTGGTGTTTTGTGAAAAATGGACTAGATTGATAAAATGTGCAAATGTGAGGGCTAAATTGCAAATAGCCCTAAATGTATATCTTTGGATTAAATTGAATGAACTAGTGAATAAAAGAGTTAATTCTGAATATGTTTAGATCAAGAACCGAGGAAAACGGATTTAGATCACGAGAAAGCGAAAGTAAACGAATAGCCGTTCTCATTCCGATAAACCGAATTTGAGGTAAGCCACTATGCAAATAATGTGCTTATATGAATTTATACCTGTTCATTTGACTAATGTTGATAATGAATGCTTATGAGAAATTCTGTAATTGAATTCTGAGATAAGTTCGATATATTGATTAAGTCTGAGAAGCCTCGTATGAATCTAGGAATAAGTATCTGTTCTGTTTACGAGTAAGACCACGTCGGGGACTTTGGCATCAATATCTGTTTACGAGTAAGACCACGTAAGGGACATTGGCATCAATATCTATTTACGATAAGACCACGTCGGGGACGTTGGCATCAATATCTGTTTACGAGTAAGACCACATCGGGGACGTTGGCATCAATATCTGTTTACGAGTAAGACCACGTCGGGGACGTTGGCATCAATATCTGTTTACGAGTAAGACCACGTCAGGGATGTTGGCATCAATATCTGTTTATGAGTAAGACAACATCGGGGACGTTAGCATCAATATCTGTTTACGAGTAAGACCACTTCGGGGATGTTGGCATCAATATCTGTTTATGAGTAAGACCACGTCGGGGACGTTGGCATCAATATCTGTTTATGTGTAAGACCTCTGGAACGGTGGAAATGTGCAAGTGTACACAATCGTAACAAGTAATAAAGTGACAAGTAAATGTCGAGTTATCGTACCCACAGGGACTGTAAAATAATTATTTATGAAAATGATTTCAAACACTTTGGTGACAGAAAAATATTTGGTTTTGAGAAATATTTAAAAACTTAAAGGAAAACAAAGTAAAAATAAAATAAAACAAAGTTCTAGTGCACGATTTCAAAAACTGATTTTAATCAAAATGATATAATTGTGTTGGATTAATAACATTTCTTACCTAAGAATTGTTTAGCTTGTGTTTATACTCATTAAAACATGGTAACTCGGTAATTTGCTAACTTATGAACATGCTTACAAATAAAAATCCATTCATCTCTTGAACATATTCCTATGCCAATTCGACTGATTAAACAGATTATAAAAGTAAACATGTTATTGCACATACATACTTATCAAATTAAACTATCTCTCGCATATTCCTATGTCAAATCAAACGATTAATTCAACCTAATAAGCATATAAAAGATCATGCAATGTAACAAAGTATTTTTACCTTGAAACAATTTAATCACAAAAATCCTGCAAGTTATGCAAGGCATATGTATTGTCAAATACAATGCTAATTTAATCTTCAGTTACCTTAGAAGAATTAAACATGCATAGATTAAGTATTGTGTCCATTAATTACAATTTCAATGCGTTTAAATAATTACTTCATAAGCTATCTAAACAATTATAATGCCAGATAACTTAAACATGATTTTACTTAATCAAGCATTTTACCGAGGCCTTTAACATCATAAACACAATTTTAACAACTTAAGAAATCAAAATGCAATAAACCCAACACGAATTAAATTCAAGCTAAATTGATTAAATTAATCATTCCAACAGTATAAATATTCATAAACATGTTTGTCAAAACAACAACGAAATTTAAAGAGATAGGGAACAAGAAGCAAATCCGGTGTTTTTTCGTGGCTTGACTGATTGCTCCATTCTTCGTTCTTCGTTGGCCTTAGCTATTAAGGTGGCTTATGAACACTCCAATTGCTGCTCTGAATGGCTGGGAAAACACCTCTTTTGCAAGAGGAGAAATTGGCACAAGATCACACAAAGGGAAAATGGAAAAGTGGAAATTGAGAGAAAGTGAGAGAGGAGAATGTTGGATGCTTGAGGTGTGATTGAAATGATCAGCAAGGGGATGTATTTATAGATGTTCAAGGCTGCTAAAAATAGCAAATAGCAGCAGCAAAAGTGGCCTCCCTTGGCCGGCCACCTATGTGGCAAAGTTGATGGATTCAACTTTGATAAAAATAGCCTGGGGCAAATCTACAAAGCCACAATATTTGGAGGGGTTTGAATGCAACTTTGAAAAGTCTTCAAGGGCTTCTTTCCAACTTAATTAATCAGCTAATAAGCTGATTTGGCCCAACAATGTGGACGGTTTGGGCTGCCCAACTCTTTGCTCGGTTCGGTTTAACCGGTTTGGTTCAACTGATGCGGTTCAATTGGGCCTTTTTTCATGATTAATTAAGATTAATTTATTTAGTCCAAATTAAATTGGAAATAAATTAAAATTAATTATATTATGATTAAATATTCATAATCGGACCGTCTTGGGCTGGAAATAAATTTGCCTTGATACTTCAAATTGCTTCTCGGGTTTATTCTTCGAGCAGTGTCTGCCGAGCCAATTTTCGCCCTTTGTGCGAATCTGTCAAAAATAGTCAAAATTAATCAAAATTAACTATAAAATTAATTAAAATTCATCATGTTCATATTTTTAGCACAATTTAATTATTTTATAATATTTAATTATTTTTTGACAATAATTAACTTGAAACTGCATGAATTTGGGTCAAAAAGGGTATGAAAAAGTATATAAATTTCTGTGTTTCCACACCCCCAAACTTAATTTATTGCTCGTCCCGAGTAATGCACAAATTTGAAAAGAATTTTCTCGGAAACACCTTTGAAAAACTCCTTCAGAACAACTTTCTTCTCAAAATTATGACTTGAACATACTTAGGCTCAAAAATAAGAAAGTTTGATAATTATGCTACTCAAGTATATATATCGTTCAAATTAGTCTCAACAATTACTACAATAGAAAAATTAGACTAAATGTTTCTTAATAGAGACATGTTAACCCCTACCAATTTGATTTTAATCCCTTATTCAAAATTAAACTGCAATCATTAAGCTTAACTGATGTCTTCATATGTTGAACAGAGCAATTTCTCTCCACTAATGTAGGTAACATTGGAACTTTGAATCAATAGGTCTTTGATAAGGTTGTAACGTGGCTAGGCTTAGGGGTAGGTAAAAGTAGACAAAATTTTGGTTAAAAGCCTAGACTCAGCTTAAAATCGAACCTTCAGAATTCTCACCCTTGATACACCAACTTTTGCTCTTTCGAGCATTTATTTCGAGTATATGTTTTTTGTTTATTATAAATTCTCAAGCTCAAATTCGAGCAGTTGCTTCATGTACTACAATTTTTTTGAGCAATTGATACTTCTTTTCAACTCCCCCAAACTTATTTTCGAACGATATCCTGAATAGTACTGAGTTTAGTGTTTGGGACGATTTTAGAAGTATTGAAGAGAAAATTGATGGCTAAATATTGCATAGGTCTAAATAAAATTAGGCCATATAGTCTCAAAATTGGGTTTCAAAGGATAATTTTATCAGGATCGGCTTGAAAGGCTCAAATGGTCCAAACAATAGTTGCCTAGATTATTTTCAACGTTCCATGCTTCCTAGGATTTCGCCTCAAGAAATTACTATGTCAATTCTAAAGACTTAAACTTTCATGCATGCCTAATTTTTTTCATATGGAATTAAAAATTTTATGGTACGAATTTGCATGCTTTATTAACAATACATTCATATCATTATTAAGCTAACATAATAACTTATTGAAATAATAGAACTTTATTAATACTAAAGTTTAGCATACTTAACAAAATTTCAAATTATTGAACAAAATATATCCTAAGCATAATTAAAAGAAAATTTTATTCTGAGTGGAAGTAATTCAAATTTTTGGCCCCCTACATAAAGTGAACAATGTCCTCATTGTTTAAAGTGAATAGATACTATACACCAGGTAAGATATTTAGAAAAGATGAGGTGAGTCAAATTGACTGCTTAAGTACCAGGTTCTCTCTAAAATCCAATCCTAGACATGTATATATATATATTGCCACACTTTAGCCTTTGTGACTTGTTCAGATTTTATTCATGATTCCTATCTCTTGTTTTATTGTGCAAAAATAAAAATTCCTAATTAACCTAATCCTAGAATAACTTAAGAATAAAAATAAACTAAAGTTGAAGTCCTCCCTTTTTATTTTTTTGCGGGTCTATCAGAATCTGACTCATCTTTTTCCTTCCTCGACATTGGAGTCCATGGTTCAAGTATAAATCCTGGAAATTCATGCACAAAAATAAACGGGTTATGAAATATATATTTTAAATACAGCTCTGATTGAGTCATCCTGTATTTTTGAGTATCTCCAGTAATCTTGTTACTGCAACTACATGTGTTGCAGCATAGCCATTATACCAAACTGTTCACTTCGTGGAATGGTGCTAGATAAATGGACTCTCAGCATCAAACTAAGGAAATTTGTTAAGGGTGGTTTCAGTTTTGGGTAGGTGGGGGTTAGGGTTGAAGAGGGTGGCAGTTTTAAGGATAGTTTAGGTGCGGTAGTTGGTGACTTTGAATGAAAGTGTTTGGGGTGGTGATTCATGGAGTTAAGGGGCTGCAACATTAAGGGATTAAGTGAGATGCACAATTGGGCTACTTGGGGGTAGTGGTAGAGCAAGGCAAGGGCTATAGGTTTATGCGGAAAAAAGGGTTGAATATTTCCCTTCTTAGTAGTGCCTTAAGCCCAATGGCAGCTCCTTTTTGGATCCTAAGCTCCTATACTGAAAAGAAAAAAAAAACTCAAAGAAATAGTGCTTGGGTTAAAAGTTAACCCTTTATTTAACAAAAAAAAAAAAACTTAAATTCTCTGGGCTACTTAGAAAAATATATATTTTTTTTTGAAAAATTACATTAATTAAACTCCCAGGAAAGACTAGGGGGGTCACGGATGGTCCCGCTTAAATCCCAATCTCCTAGACAGAGTTTTAAATAATGTAATGAACTAAAGAAAATTTTATCTAAGCCTACCATTTTATTCAAATGAAAAAAAATATAAAATAACGATAAAGGAACTGAAGAGAACTCCCTCCATTTTATTTAGGATCGTCATTGACCATGGTGGTGTCAAATGGCCATTTCTCATACCAACCATAACCATCTAAGAAGTAATCATATTCTTTCCCATCAAATCTGTCCAACATCTTATTAGGGAAAGAAAATCCGTAATGATCTTTCCTGGCGGCCTTATTTAACTTCCTGTAATTCCTACAAATTCTCCAACCCGTGACTCGAATATCTGCAATAATCCATCCAACACCCTTTTTGTGCCTTTCCAAAATCACAAGTGCCTCTTCTTCTTGATCTTTGATGAACTCAACTGAAATAATGATAGGTAAAGTCCAAGATAGGCCCGAATAGTCATATCTCAAATGAGGAGACAAAATCTTCAGTTCCGGTTTAGCTGGCTCTTCAATCAATGACTTTGGTTGCTTATACTCTTGAGAAGATAACTCTAATGATTCGAGTGGAATTTCTTAAGTGAATTCCTTCGAATTAGCTTCTAACCAAGCAAACATTCCTTGTCTTTATCATCACTTGGTGAATCCTCCAGTAGAATGTGTTCTAACGGATTGTCTAAAGAATTGAGCTCCAATTCTGTAGAAGCAAATGATTCCATCTTGGAAATAGCAAAACAGTCTTCAACTACATCTGGGGATTTAGCAGCATCGAAGTCATTAAAAGTCACCTTGTCATCAAAAATTTCTTTCAACTCAGTATCTCGTTGCTGCTTCTGGAATCGTTGAGGATATGGAAATGGTGGAATCTTAGCTTTAACCGGAAAATTCTTCCGTGGAAATTTTTTTGCATTTGACAAGGGTATTAGATAATCAGAACTAATTGGTTTAGAGTTTACCTCATCAAGAATTACTGAATCTGACTTCTGTGATATAGGAGTTTCAACACTTGGTTGAACTTCCTCTTTGTCTTGAGCTACAACAGGCTCACCTTGAACCTCAACCACCTTGGGCTCCAATATCTTTCCACTTGGCAAAGAGATTGCTTTGCAGTTTTCCTTTCCCGAATTTCTCGGATTCTCCGTGTCACTAGGTAAGGTACCCTGTGGTCGGTTCCTAAGTTCAGTTGCAAGCTGGCCCACTTGATTCTCCAAATTTTTCAATGTAGTTGCTTGGTTCTGGATTAAGGTATCATTCTTTGCCACGTATGCCTTCAGCAGATTCTCAAGATCACTTGAAGATTCAGTTGATGGGGGTTGTTGCCCTTCTTGAGAATATTTCGACGGATGATTTCGTCGAAATGGCATAACAGCGTCGCTATGGTCCACCCATTAATCACTCCATGCAGAAATTGGATGATTTTGCCATAAAGAGTTGTAAAAATTTGATTGCAGACCATTCCAATTCTGATTTCCCATTAATAATTTGACTCTTGATTCGATGGGCAATTTTCAAAGAAATGGCCATCTCCACAGTATTCACAAGAAATATTCTTGAACTGGTTCAGCTGTTGACCTGATAGATTACCATTGAAATCATTAACAATTATGTTCTTAAGCATAGAAGACATAGAGGATACCTGGGCTGCCAAAGAAGCAAGTATGTCTGCTTTATGTACTACTACTCCTCGTCTTTCTGAGGCTCCTCGGTTGGTTGGCCACTGATAGTTATTGCTGGCAATTCTTTCAATAATCTCGTAAGCCTCGTTATAAGACTTAGAAAGAAGAGCTCCATTTGCCGAAGCATCTACCATCATTCTAGTATGAATATTGAGACCAATATAGAAAGTCTCCATTTGAATGCAGTAAGGAATACCGTGATGAGGGTACTTTCGTAATAACTCCTTAAACCGCTCCCATGCCTCATATAAAGATTCTTCATCAAGTTGCTGAAATGAAGTGATTTCATTTCGAATCTTGGCGGTTAAAGATGGAGGGAAATATTTCATTAAGAAATGTTCAACCAACTCTTGCCATGTAGTTATGGAACCGGACGGTAGGGAGTTCAACCACGCTCGTGCTCTATCTCTTAAGGAGTATGGAAATAATCTCAGTCTCAAGGCGTCCTCAGTCACTCCAACTAGTTTAAATGAGTCACTCACTTCCATGAATAGTCGAAGATGAAGATGTGGATCTTCATTAGGAATCCCACTAAATTGACCCATATTTTGCAACATTTGGAACATGACCGGCTTCAACTCGAATTGTTGTGCCTCAATTTCGGGTCTCTTAATACTCGGATTGAGCTCGTTGAATAGAGGAAAGGCATATTGTTGAATGGCACAGTTTCTATCATCGGCAGCAATGATCAAATTGTGAAGATTATAAGCGAATATTCCTCTTGGATTTTGGTTTGGATTTTCAAAATACATATCTTCGGTCCTTCTTTGGTTCGCTTGTCTTCTCCTTTTTCAGGAAGTCCTTTCAATTTCAGGGTTTACAGGAAGTAAGTCAATAATTTGACAAATACTCTAAAACAAACAGAGAAAAAAATGGAATTAAAATTTAACAGAAGAGAAAAAAAACCAAAATTCAAAATTAACAATTTCACAAATAATGTCTTTTAAAACAGTCCCCGGCAACGGCGCCAAAAACTTCAAACGGTGCAAATGTGCAAGTGTACACTATCGTAACAAGTAATAAAGTGACAAGTAAATGTCGAGTTATCGTACCCACAGAGATTGTAAAAGAATTATTTATGAAAATGATTTCAAACACTTTGGTGACGGAAAAATATTTGGTTTTGAGAAATATTTAAAAACTTAAAGAAAAACAAAGTAAAAATAAAATAAAACAAAGTTCTAGTGCACGATTTCAAAAACTGATTTTAATCAAGATGATATAATTGTGTTGGATTAATAACATTTCTTACCTTAGAATTATTAAGCTTGTGTTTATACTCGTCAAAACATGGCAACTCGATAATTTGCTAACTTATGAACATACTTACAAATAAAAATCCATTCATCTCTTGAACATATTCCTATGCCAATTCGACTGATTAAACAGATTTATAAAAGTAAACATGTTATTGCACATACATACTTATCAAATTAAACTCTCTCTCACATATTCCTATGTCGATTCAAACAATTAATTCAACCTAATAAGCATATAAAAGATCATGCAATGTAACAAAGTATTTTTACCTTGAAACAATTTAATCACAAAAATCCTGCAAGTTATGCAAGGCATATGTATCGTCAAATACAATGCTAATTTAATCTTCAGCTACCTTAGAAGAATTAAACATGCACAGATTAAGTATTGTGTCCATTAATTACAATTTTAATGCGTTTAAATAATTAATTCATAAGCTATCTAAACAATTATAATGCCAGATAACTTAAACATGATTTTACTTAATCAAGCATTTTACCGAGGCCTTTAACATCATAAACACAATTTTAACAACTTAAGAAATAGAAATGCAATCAACCCAACACGAATTAAATTCAAGCTAAATTGATTAAATTAATCATTCCAACAGCATAAATATTCATAAACATGTTCGTCAAAACAACAACGAAAGTTAAAGAGATAAAGAATAAGAAGCAAATCCGGTGTTTCTCCGTGGCTTGACTGATTGCTCCGTTCTTCATTCTTCGTTGGCCTCAGCTATCAAGGTGGCTTATGAACACTCCAATTGCTGCTCTGAATGGCTGGGAAAACACCTCTTTTCCAAGAGGAGAAATCAGCACAAGAACACACAAAAGGAAAATGGAAAGGTGGAAATTGAGAGAAAGTGAGAGAGGAGAATGTTGGATGCTTGAGGTGTAATTGAAATGATCAGCAAGGGGGTGTATTTATAGATGATCAAGGCTACTAAAAATAGTAAATAGCAGCAGAAAAATAGGCCTCCCTTGGCCGGCCACCTATGTGGCAAAGTTGATGGATTCAACTTTGCTAAAAATAGCATGGGGCAAATCTACAAAGCCACAATATTTGGAGGGGTTTGAATGCAACTTTAAAAAGTCTTCAAGGGCTTCTTTCCAACTTAATTAATCAGCTAATAAGCTGATTTGGCCCAGCAATGTGGACGATTTGGGCTGCCCAACTCTTTGCTCGGTTCGGTTCAACTGGTTCGGTTCCACTGATGCGGTTCAATTGGGCCTTTTGCATGATTAATTATGATTAATTTATTTAGCCCAAATTAAATTGGGAATAAATTAAAATTAATTATATTATGATTAAATATTCATAATCGGACCGTCTTGGGCTGGAAAGAAATTCGCCTTGGTACTTCAAATTGCTTCTCGGGTTTATTCTTCGAGCAGTGTCTGCCGAGCCAATTTTCACCTTTGTGCGAATCTGTCAAAAATAGTCAAAATTAATCAAAATTAACTATAGAATTAATTAAAATTCATCATGTTCATATTTTTAGCACAATTTAATTATTTTATAATATTTAATTATTTTCCAACAAGAATTTACTCGAAACTACATGAATTTGGGTCAAAAAGGGTATGAAAAAGTATATAAATTTCTGTGTTTCCAACCTCGTTTAGGGTGATGGCATTGTACGATTATTCTGAGTTTCTGAGTATCTGATTGGATTCCTTATGAATCAATGGGTGAGTCGAAGATAGGAATATCAAATCCAAACTCTGATAGATTAAGTAAACGAATGTTCAGCTCAGGTACGTTGCATATACACTAAATGTGTATACAAGGTAAGTACCTATATGACCCTAATTAGAAGAATGGTATAAATGAAAATGAGAATGTGAATGAGATATGCCTTTGTACCTATGTACATAGATGCCTTCTATATTAAGTTTATTTGTATCATGACTTACTAAGCTTTGAAAAGCTTACTCTGTGTGCGTTTCTTTTGTTTTATAGGTCGTCAAAGCTACTGAAGGCTCGGGACCATCACGGATCGTCATCTCACTACTAATCTCTTTTGGGTACACTTTGAAAATGTATAAAGCTAGATATGGCATGTATAAGCTAGTATTTGGTATAAATAATTATTTGATCTTAGCCATGTGATTTGGCTATTTATGAGTTGGGACTTTGTTTAAATGAATGTGATATATGATGCATATCTTGGTATGGTGAAAGCATGTGGAATGGCCAAGTTTTGAATGAGTAAATGCATGAATTAGTCTTGTAATGATATGAGTTTTAGCATTTGAAATTGTTATGATTGGAATGGTTATTGAATGCAGGGTTTGAATGGTTATTTTTGGTATGCTCTTGATGGTCATATGGGTATGAAATACCTTGTTAAATATGCCTTGTAGGTATGACCCTTATGGGTGGCATTTTGGCCTTGTAGATGGCCTATAATGTCGCACGGTTGTTGCACACGGGCGTGCCTATCAACCGTGGATGAATTGTAAGATGCAGTTTAGTATCACACGGCCTTAACGCGGGCGTGTCAGTTGGCCATGATGTGCAAGTCAGTAGCTAGTTAAAAGCACACGGCCATGGCACACGGGCGTGCTTTGTGGCCGTGGGATCAAGTCAGTATATCACCACGGGGAAGACACACGGGGGTGTCTGTCAGTCTTGGAGGGCACACGGTCTCCTCCCACGGGCGTGTCTCCCCTGTAGTTTAGAAAAGTTCTAAATTTTCATGAAATCTCGTATGTGTTTCGATTTAGTCCCGACCTAATTTATAAGCATGCGTAGGGTCTCGAGGACCCGTTTAAGGGACATTATGACTGAGAATGATGATTGAATGTATGATTTTGTCTGTGAATATTTTTGATTTGTCCGATAACACTTTTAACCCTAATCCAGCAATGGACACGGGATAGGGGTGTTACATTTGATTGGTATCAGAGCTATGGTTTAGTTGATTCTAGGACTAACGTAGCATGTCAGAGTCTAGCCATACATGCCATATATCTGCATTGTAATAGTATGATGAATCCTGATGTGTAAAATGTGATTTTTATATAGTATTGATCCCAAAAGAGCCGTAGCTGACGACGTAGAAAGTAAAGCGCCTGCTCCCACGCAAGGGACAATGCCCTCTGATTCAAGACCGGCTATGAGCGGTCAAGAGGGGGAAGCTAAACAAGATTTCTTCCAAATGATGAGTGAATGGTTCACTCAATTCGTTAAGAATAATCCGACTGTTTCAAAACCCTTGCCCCCGGTTAATCCCCCTCAAACATTTGGTATACCTCCGACTGCAAATTTGAATCTGTGGAATAAGCCTCCGGTTGACAAGATTCTCAAGTGTGGGGTCGAAGAATTCAGAGCTACTAATAATGATGATGCTGAAAGGGTCGAATTTTGGTTAGAAAATACTGTCCAGGTATTTGATGAAATGTCTCTTACTCCGGAAGAATGTATTAAGTACGTAGTGTCTTTACTTCGAGATACAGCTTATTAGCGGTGGAAGACCTTGATTTTTGTTGTCCCGAAAGAACGAGTTACATGGGACTTCTTTCAAATTGAGTTCCAAAAGAAATATATCAATGAGAGATTCATTGATCAAAAACGAAAAGAGTTTCTGGAACTAAAACATGGCTGTATGCCTGTTATAGAGTATGAACGAGAGTTCGTCAGACTGAGTCAGTATGCTCGAGAATATGTATTATCCGAAGCCATAATGTGTAAAATATTTGAAGATGGCCTCAATGAAGATATTCGATTGTTGGTCGGGATCTTAGAAATAAGAGAATTTGTTACACTTGTTGACCGAGCTTGCAAAGCTGAAGCACTCAGAAAAGATAAAAGAAAAGTTGAGTCTGACGCTCGAGATATGAGAAAGAGATTTCAGAGTAAATCATTTCAGTCTACTCCGAAAAGATTCAGAGATAATCAAAGTCGTTTCAGTGATAATATGGGACATTTGAATAGAAATCAATCTAGACCGCAAATGAGTTCTAAAACTCCAGCAACTTCAGTGGCCAGCATTGGTAATGCTTGATCTGAGAGACCTGAATGTAAGCATTATGGAAAAGGACATCCGAGAAGTTGTAGACTTAACGACAGAGCTTGCTTCAGATGTGGATCACTTGATCATTTTGTACGTGATTGCCTTGAGCCTGTCGAGCTAGAAACTGTTCCGAATTTGAGATCTGAAAATGCACCTGTAAGAGGTAGACCATCGAAGAATGTAAGAAACTTCTGTGGTAGTCAGAAAACTATGAGAGATAATGTTGTCAGGTCTGAAGCTAGAGTGCCTGCCAGAGCATATGCTATCCGAGCTCGAGAGGAAGCTTCGTCACCTGATGTTATAACTGGTACTTTTACTCTTCATGACAGTTCTGTGATTGCTTTGATAGACCCTGGTTCAACGCATTCATATATATGCATGAATTTAGTGTTCAGCAAGACTTTGCCTGTAGAGTCTACTGAGTTTACTATAAAAGTATCAAACCCCTTAGGTAAAAGTGTCCTTGTTGACAAAGTATGCAAAAAAACTGTCTGTTAATGTTTCGAGATATCTGTTTTCCTTCTGATCTGATGCTTCTGTCATTTGATGAATTTGATATTATTTTGGGTATGGATTGACTGTTTATGCATGATGCTGTTGTGAACTGCAAAAGAAAAACTATGGATTTGAGATTTCCGAATAACGAGATTGTACAAGTTGAGTCCAATGAAATGAGTGGATTGCCTGCTGTAATATCTGTTTTGAAAGATTAAAGTTATGTGAAAAAGGGTTACGACGCATATTTTGCCTACGTGATTGATTCGAAAGTATCTGAGAAGAAAATCAAATCAGTGCCTGTTGTCTATGAATTCTCTGATGTGTTCCCTGAAGAATTGTCGGGTTTGCCTCTAATTCGTGAAGTGGAGTTCAGTATTGAGTTACTACCTGGTACTACACCTATTTCGATAGCCCCGTATAGAATGGCACCAACAGAATTGAAAGAGTTAAAGTCACAGTTGCAAGAGTTGATTCAGTTGATTTTGAATGAAGCACATAATAGTCGTCTATCTGTTCATCCAGCAAGTACAAAAATGTATCAGGATTTGAAACCACACTACTGGTGGTCTGATATGAAACGAGACATTTTTGACTTTGTTTCAAAATGTCTAGTCTGTCAGCAAGTGAAAATCAAACATCAAGTTCCGTCTGGGTTGTTACAACCAATTCTAATTCCTGAATGGAAATGGGATAGAATAATAATGGATTTGTTTCTGGTTTGCCCCTGACTTCGAGAAAGAAAGACACAATTTGGGTTGTAGTTGACCGATTAACTAAATCAGCCTATTTTATTTTGGTAAGATCTGATTACTCACTTGAAAAATTAACCGAGCTTTATATCTCTGAGATTGTGAGATTGCACGTGGTGCCACTGTCTATTGTATCCGATAGAGATCCGAGGTTTACGTCGAGATTCTGGAAGAAATTGCAAGAAGCTTTGGGCACGAAATTACATTTGAGATGACTTTTCATCCAGTAAGCGGATGGTCGGTCGATGAGAGCAATTTTTCATATTCTTGAAGACATGTTAAGATGCTGCATACTTGAGTTTAATGTTACGTGGAATCAGTATCTGCTATTGATTGAATTTGCGTATAACGATAGTTTTCAAGCGAGTGTTAAAATGGCACCATATGAAGCTTTGTACGGACGTAAATGTCGAACACCTCTGTTTTGGACTGAGCTCAGTGAAAATAAGCTACACAGGGTTGATTTGATAAAAGACTCAGAACAGAAAGTGAAACTGATCTGAGATTGTTTGAAAGCAGCATCTGATCGTCAGAAGTCTTATGCAGACTTGAAACGTAAAGATATAGAATTTGAAATCGGTGACAAAGTATTTCTGAAAGTGTCTCCGTGGAAGAAAGTGCTTCGATTCAGACGTAAAGGCAAAATAAGTCCGAGGTTCATCGGACCTTATGAGATTATTGAACGTGTTGGGCCGATTGCATACAGATTAAAGTTACCCTTTGAGCTAGAAAAGATACACAACGTATTTCATGTTTCGATGCTCCGTAGGTATCGATCCGATCCATCCCATGTGATTGCCTCATCTGAAATTGAAATCCGATCTGACTTGTGATACGAAGAGAAACCAATTTGTATCTGAGCTCGTGAAGTGAAAGAATTGAGAAATAAGAAAATTCCGTTAGTGAAAATACTGTGGAATAGACACGGAATCGAAGAGGCTACGTGGGAGCCTGAGGATTCGATGAGACAACAATATCCGACTCTATTTAACAGTAAGATTTTCGGGGACGAAAATCCCTAGGGGGAGAATTGTAACAGTCTAGATTACACCCTAGTTGGAACAGTGGTTTTGGGACCACAAATCCGAGTTTGAATATTATTTTAATATTATTTTCTGTGCTGTTGATGTGTGATTGAGCATGGGTAAATTTTCGTGAGCTAATTTGACTGTCTGTGTGTTTAATTTGATTAAAGGATGAAATTACATTAAATGTAAAAATCGTGTGCTATATGTTAAAGTGCCTTTATGTTGTGGCTTTATAAATGGGAAGGCTCATGTGGCAATTTAGCCATTTCCTTGGTTAGTGGACGGCAACATGGCTTTCTAACATGTATTTACATGTTGTTTTATAAAATTTAAAAGTTATATTATAATTACTTTATATCTTATATTTATATTATAATAAAGGAAACATGAAAGTGGAGTTCATTCATGCATTTTCCATCGAAAAATACCAAAAGGAAAGAAAGAAAAATTTAGCCAAGCATTCGGCACTTGCAAGCCAAAATTAAGGTGAGTTTTGTTTCGGTTTTTGATAATTTCTATGTTTTCGTAATCGTTGCTTCGAGAGCTTTAAAACCCATGTCTCAATTTCATGAATTGATGATGGTTGTGTAATATGCTATTGAGGCTAAGTTGAGTTTTGTGATGTTTTATGGTGTTAAATGATAGATATGTAATGGATGAACATACTTTGTTCTTGAACTTTTGATAAATTTAGCTAAATAGGGCTAAATAGAGAAAATAGTAAATTGAGGGACTAATTTGTGAATTTGATGAGAGAAAATAGTAAATTGAGGGACTAATTTGTGAATTTGATGAAATATTTGGACTTGTATAGTCCCCAGTGATATTCGGCTAAGCATGAGCATGGGCGGATTTTGTGAATTTGGTGTTTTGTGAAAAATGGACAATATTGATAAAATGTGCAAATGTGAGGGCTAAATTGCAAATAGCCCTAAATGTATATCTTTGGATTAAATTGAATGAACTAGTGAATAAAAGAGTTAATTATGAATATGTTTAGATCAAGAACCGAGGAAAACGAATTTAGATCACGGGAAAGCGAAAGTAAACGAATAGCCATTCTCGTTCCGATAAACCGAATTTGAGGTAAGTCACTATGCAAATAATGTGCTTATATGAATTTATACCTGTTCATTTGATTAATGTTGATAATGAATGCTTATGAGAAATTCTGTAATTGAATTCTAAGATAAGTTTGATATATTGATGAAGTCTGAAAAGCCTCGTATCAATCTAGGAATAGGTATTTGTTCTGTTTACGAGTAAGACCATGTCGGGGATGTTGGCATCAATATTTGTTTACGAGTAAGACCAAATCGGGGACGTTGGCATCAATATATGTTTACGAGTAAGACCATGTCAGGGACGTTGGCATCAATATCTATTTACGAGTAAGACCACGTCGGGGACGTTGGCATCAATATCTGTTTACGAGTAAGACCACGTCGAGGACGTTGGCATCAATATCTGTTTACGAGTAAGACCGCGTCGGGGACGTTGGCATCAATATCTGTTTACGAGTAAGACCACGTTGGGGACATCGGCATCAATAACTTTTTATGAGTAAGACCACTTCAGGGACGTTGGCATCAATATCTGTTTACGAGTAAGACCACGTCGGGGATGTTGGCATCAATATCTGTTTACGAGTAAGACCGCGTCAGGGACATTGGCATCAATATCTGTTTACGAGTAAGACCATTTTAGGGACGTTGGCATCAATATCTGTTTACGAGTAACACGTCGGGGATGTTGGCATCAATATCTGTTTACGAGGAAGACCACGTCGGGGACGTTGGCATCAACATATGTTTCCGAGTAAGACCACGTCGAGGACGTTGGCATCAATAACTGTTTACGAGTAAGACCACGTCGGGGATGTTGGCATTAATATCTATTTACGAGTAGGTCAACTTCTGGGACGTTGGCACCAATATCTGTTTACGAGTAAGACCACGTCGGGGACGTTGGCATCAATATCTACTTATATGTAAGACCTCATTTGGGGCAATGGCATTGTACGATTATTCTGAGTTTCTGAGTATCTGATTGGATTCCTTATGAATCAACGGGTGAGTCGGAGATATGAATATCAAATCCAAGCTTTGATAGATTAAGTAAATGAATGTTCAGCTCAGGTACGTTGCGTATACACTAAATATGTATACAAGGTAAGTACCTATACGACTCTGATTAGAAGAATTGTATAAATGAAAATGAGAATGTGAATGAGATATGCCTTTGTACCTATGTACATAGATGCCTTCTATATTAAGTTTATTTGTATCATGACTTTCTAAGCTTTGAAAAGCTTACTTTGTGTGTGTTTCTTCTGTTTTATAGGTCGACAAAGCTACTGAAGGCTCGAGACCGTCACGGATCGTCATCACACTACTAATCTCTTTTGGGTACACTTTGAAAATGTATAAAGCTAGGTATGGCATGTATAAGCTAGTATTTGGTATAAATAGTTATGTGATCTTAGCCATGTGATTTGGCTATTTATGAGTTGGAACTTTGTTTATATTAATGTGATATATGATGCATATCTTGGTATGGTGAAAGCATGTGGAATGGCCAAGTTTTGAATGAGTAAATACATGAATTAGTCTTGTAATGATATGAGTTTTAGCATTTGAAATTGTTATGATTGGAATGGTTATTGAATGTATGGTTTGAATGGTTATTTTTGGTATGCTCTTGATGGTCATATGGGCATGAAATACCTTGTTAAATATGGCTTTAGGTATGACCCTTATGGGTGGCACTTTGGCCTTGTAGATGGCCTATAATGTCGCATGGTTGTTGCACACGGGCGTGCCTATCAACCGTAGGTGAATTCTAAGATGCAGTTTAGTATCACACGGCCTTGACACGGGCGTGTGAGTTGGCCTTGGTGCGCAAGTCAGTAGCTAGTTAAAAGCACACAGCCATGGCACACGGGCGTGCTTGGTGGCTGTGGGGATCTAGTCAGTATATCACCACGGGGAAGACATATAGGGGTGTCTGTCAGCCATGGAGGGCACACGGTCTCCTCCCACGGGCGTGTCTCCCCTGTAGTTTAGAAAAGTTTTAAATTTTCATGAAATCTCGTATGTGTTTCGGTTTAGTCTTGACCTGATTTATAAGCATGCCTAGGGTCTCGAGGACCCGTTTAAGGGGCATTATGACTGACAATGATGATTGAATGTATGATTTTGTCTGTGAATATTTTTGATTTGTCTGGTAATGCTCCTAAGCCTAATCCGGCAACGGACACGGGATAGGGGTGTTACAGTTCTTCCATGATTACACTTCCATGAATACTTGGTTAATCCCTTTCTTTGAATCAATTCAGTGTCCATCTCGTTTTCTTAAATCGAAACAATCTCAACTAGTTTCATTTTCAATTCTATCAACATTAACTCATTTACAAATATACGATGTTATTTCTAAAAAGATTATTTAATGAAATGTAAATTTTTAATAGAAAGAAACCAAACTTTAGTAATAATAAAAAGAAATGAAATTTAACAAAGTAAGTATTCTCATTTTAAAATGAAATGTCTTCTAAATAAACAAACAAACAAAGAAAAAAAATTAAAACATTTAACAACCTCCCTAATAGTATCCTTAAAATTTCTAAGAATTCAAATAGTCTTAAGTACTTAAAAGAATGTATTGAAGTTTAAATTCTTCACTACCCACATTCATGATCAAACTCAAAACCTAAATCAATATTTATATCACCCTTCTCTTCACGAGCCCTAACAACATTAGTCTGAGTCAACACTCTATCCTTAGATCTTGCAAATGTCTCGATAGCATTCCATTGTCCACTAGAAACCTTGGTCAATTTACAACCTCTCTATGGTGTAGGGGCTTCATTAACATTCTTTAGATAGTTCTTAACATAGCAATCTCTAGAACCACATAATAAACAAGCCCCAATCTACCTCTAGCACTCTCCACTATGATGGCGGCTGCAATGTTAACAAACTAGTATACTAGTAGTCTACACCAAACCCTCAAAACTAGTCACTGAAGCTAATTGTTAATGCTTTCTATTCCTAGTCTCAAATCTCTACACTTAGGTAGGCATTGATTGCCTAGAATCTCCAGAGTCTCTAGAGTCCCTAGCTCGCTTAGTAGATTAAGGATACAAGCTAGTAGGTTTGGAGGCCCTCTTAAACAGTCCTTTAGTTTCCACTGATCCAATCCAAAAACTTACTTTACCATTTTAGCCCACTTAACCAACTCAAAAAATTCTCATAACTTGAGAGCCACTAATTGTAACTTAATAAAATCTACCAATCCCCTCAAAAACACGTGCATCTTTCCATTTTTGTTGATACCATTTCAAAAGCATAAGTACTTAATCTTAGTGATTCCATTCATATTAGATCCCTTTAATATTGCCCTATGTCAATATCATGAACTCATGCTTATGCTCCTCAATGTATAACTCTTCGATATATTTCTTTTGGAACACCGATAGGAAGCACTTCGAATTAATCCTCCCTGCAAATGATAGACTAGACCATAGTGACCCATTATTGATAAGCCTCATTCAACAAGGAGATTGCACATTGTACCCTTTCAGTGGTTGTACGTTACAATTGATCAATGACTCTATCATCTATTTCCAATCAATATTCTGTTAAATCTAGTGCCTTGAGTATAATATATTCGTTTGTAAACTTGTAACTTTTTTGAATAAATTGCTTAATAAAATAATTCATGGATTACATTAATATATTTTGTATAACGTCATCATGTTTTTGCATGCAAAGCAAAATAAAAGTAAATATTTCACTAGTTTTCCAATGTTTAAACTAATACTAAGTGGTATTACGTGGTTGAATCGTAATACAAAAATACAACTTATATTAGTAGATGAACCTAAACATGTCCTTAGTGTAATCGAAAATGAGCAAACCTATTAAAATACTAATATGTTGTCTATCAAGTCCAATTAGGGAGATACATTTGTTGGAAAATTGGGTTTGGAAAACACAGTGGAAAATAAGTTTAGAAAAAAAAAAATCAAAGTTTTAAAATTTTTCCAAAACTTAAAATTGGTTGTAATATTTAAAGTAATAAACACTTAATCAAAAATGTTCCTTTTCAATTCGTTTAGGATGAATGCTTTGACCGAGTAGCCTTCTCCACTATCCTCAAGCTCATGTGTGTCGAGTGTGGGCTCGATTCGAATCAAAAAATTTTCCACAAAATTACCATTGGGGTAAATTCATAATTTCACCAAACTTCTAGCTCAAAATGTAAATAAGAAAAATATCTCTAGAACTCTTCTAAAATAATTTCTTTAGAGAATTTTTTTTCTCTACAACTTTTTCTTGAATTTAAGTGTGTGAAAAATAATGACCCATGACTCTCTTCATATAGGGAGAGTTTAAAGAGTTCAACTATGATTAAGCTTGATCATTTTAATATTAAATTAATATAATACTTATCTAGATAAATATTAGATAAAATTTAATATTAAATCTATAAGATAAAAATTTAATTTAAATTAATATTAAGATAATCACTTTAATAGATAATCAATTTAATATTAAATTAATAAAATACTTTTAAGATAAGTATTAAGTTAAATTTAATATTAAATCTATTAAAATAATATTGTTTTTGGAATAGATAATCTAAAATCAAATTATCCAATAGAGTCCTAGTAGGAGTGTGATTCCTCCATTACTCAACTGCCGAAGGACCACCCACCGGCCATCAAAGTGTCGTTGTTGTCACAGCCAGCACCGTCGTGTCCAGTGGTGCCATCACATGTGAGACACCCCCACAGCATCCCGAGTCGGTTCATCTGTTCTTAGTTTTGTCACACCCAATTTCCTTTAAGTCTAGAAATTAAGAATAATTTAGGGCTAAATTGAAAGAAGCCATAAGCTGACAGCCTCTACTAAAAAACCAGGAAAATTTAGTGACCGATTTGAACATTGTTGAGATCTAATTCTGATTCGGTTGGAATAAAACCAGCTGGTTTCTTAGTGGGAGACAAAATAATTACCAACAGATGGTTTCTATAGGGTTGATAACTGAGCGTGAAGGGTTATAAATGACTTCCTAGGGAGGATTCTTCTCAAAGTTGTTTCATCTTCTTCTCTTATTCATCTTCTTCCTCAGTTTCTCTAAAGAAGAGATAGTTATAAAAAGGTTTGCATAGAGCGACAATCATGAGTTTTGTGTTGGAAAAATAGAATTTAGTGAGCTGGTAAGGTTCTAAGTCATTTGGTGTATGTAAGATTAAGAAAATAAAGTTAAGAATTTTCAGAACCTTTTTAGGGTTTCTGCATGTTTCTAAAAAACTGAGTTTTAACCTGAAAATACGGAGTTTAACTCATGATTTTGGCTATAATGCTTAGCTGTTAAGAGAATGGAAGCTTTGGCATTTGGAAAAGCTAAGCATAGGAGGCAAAGAAACATCAAGTGAGTTTCTATACTCCAATTTCTGGGATGTGGTACAGTTGGTAAGAATCTATGTTAGTCTAGAATGAGTTTTATGATGATGTATGATCTCAGTAGTTTGTAAAGGCTTTGTTTGCATGAGGTTGAGTAAGTATATGGGTATCTGCAAGTGTGTCAATATGCATGAAAAGATATGTATAAATGCCTGGAAAGTAGCGTACTCCATGATAATATGTTTATGAAATTATTGACAGGTTAGATGAAGTTAGGATTTTGGGAAATAATATTTCTGTATTTTCCCATCTAATTTTACCAACTGCAAACCGTGATAGGCGAAGCTTCGGGCCTTGTGAAGCGGACACTGTGGTGTTCGAGCATTAAGGTTAAAAATGGCAAAATGGAGGAATGGGTAGATGGATATGGAAAAGGAATTTCATTAAGATTCCACCATACGGTGTTGCTGAGTACAAATCATGATGTGCGAAACTCTAAGTCTTGCAGAGGGGACACTATGGTGGTTCGAGCATCAAGGTTACATATGAGATGAAATTATATCGACAGGCTAACTAGAGTGACACCGTGATGATGATCATTAAGTTCCATAAAGCAACACTGCGACAACGGTCAACAAGCTCTATGAGGTGACATCGTGACAGTAATAAGATTTTTTGGGGCAACACCTAAAAAAAATTTAAGGTGTAAGACAATAGCTCAACTATGACAACCAATGGAGTATGCCAGGACATTAAACATACGGAATAATATGGAAGACCATGGCTCGGCCATGACAACATAGAGAGTTCATCGGGACACTAAAAATAAGAAAGTCTGCCAGGACGTTAAACATGAGGAATATTATGTAAGACCACAACTCAGCTATGGTAGCATACAGAGTCCATTGAGACATTAAAAACGTGGCAATCAGTCGGGAAAGTAAATATGGGAAAGTCCTCCTGTACATTAAACATATAGCCTAATGAGTAAGACCGTAGCTTGTTATGGCAACATATGTAGTCCACCATGACGGTAACATGGAATAGTCCACAGGGAAAATAAAATGGAGTAGCCGCTAGGGTGGCAATCGTAGTCAGATTATGCAAACAAGGAATTATGCAAGTGTTGAAAATTGAAAGCTAGCCAGCAGGTTTTAGGAATCTGGCAGAAATGGAAAATTAATATAAACGGGAAAGGACTGCGAAAATGGTAGGCAAGAGGTCGGTAGGGCATAGGGTGTTATGTTGGAAAAAAATGAGGTTGAAAATGTTTTCTTGCACAGCGAAAAATTAAAATTTTAAAAATCGACCTAGTTTGTGATATTTATATCAATAAACCTTAACCGAATACTATAACACCCCTAAACCGTAACCGTCGCCGGATTAGGGTTAAGAGGCATTACGAATCATTTACGAACATTTCATAACATTTTACAACACATAATCAATCATCATTTAAAACATATCACAACATAAGCATATAGTCCCTAAAAGAGGTCTACGAGACCTTAAACATATGTTAGAAAGAGGTCGGGACTAAGCTGAACACATATAAAAATTATCTGAAATTATAATATTTTTCAAAACTGAAGAGGTCACACACCCATGTGGGCAGGCCATGTGCCTCCTACGGCCTCAGACACGTCCATGTGTCTAAGCCGTGTCAAAATAGCGCATACATACTGACTTGTCCACACGGCTTGAGACATGCTCGTGTACCTCACCCGTGGTCTACACTGACTTGCACCACATGGCAAGTCACATGCTCGTGTGTCTAGCCCGTGGTCAAGCCTAACTTGTTTCACTTGGCAAACTTAAACAACATGGTCGAGCCACACACCCATGTGCTCAACTGTGTGGGCAATTATAGGCCATATTCAAGGCCAAACTTGCCACCTACACTTAGGTACACCTACAAGCTTCAAAGCAATACAAATTTATGCCTCAAAATGCATCCAAACATGCCATTTCATGCATCAATTAATCACCAACTATACCATCTATAATAATAATCAATTTCATCTCAAATTGGTTCAACCAAAATACCAAAATTCATATCGCAAACATATAGACCAAACATCATATGAACCTTACCACCATTCACATTTAAACCACAATTTTCATCAACCATTTAAGCATGAAACATACTATATTCATCATTTACCAAACTCGCACTTAATACCTACATCATTCCACTTCCAAGCCAAATCA
Source organism: Gossypium bickii (assembly GCA_025503065.1). Classification (NCBI taxonomy): domain Eukaryota; kingdom Viridiplantae; phylum Streptophyta; class Magnoliopsida; order Malvales; family Malvaceae; genus Gossypium; species Gossypium bickii. The sequence goes on along the minus strand of CP106710.1, from coordinate 60,608,179 downwards.
CATGGCAAGGATTAAACATTTCAAAACATGCCATATCAACTAGCCTATACATGCCATATACCAACTATATATATCTTTCAAAAGTACCCCAAGTAGATAGCCGATAGTGTGATATAGATGCTGACGATCCCCAGATCCGAGCTAGCTTACTGACACTGTAAAACAGAGAAACAAATCACACAGTAAGCTTATGAGCTTAGTAAGTTCGTAATATCATACATACTACTCAACAATACCACATCAATACATGATTAAACCATCACATAGATAGATGCTCAATTAGGTACATTATCATCCTCAACTAAATGCTTACGTATCTATTCATTCAACCTTTAAAACTATCATCAACCACATAGGTTCAAATGTACCTTGATCAACACATAGTTACTCACCATTCATGCTACTCAATTGCTCGATATTACACCTCGTTCAACCTTTATTATTCTTTTGATTATTTCGCACATTTAGTGCCAGTTTCATCATCGAAACATAATCTTCATCGCACACTTAGTGCCAATATGTTAAACCAAACTATATCAGTATCGCACACACAGTGCCAAATCAATAAGCCGAAGCTTCTATCTTTTCGCACACACAATGCTAATCTTCTCTATCTCGTTTCAAATTTTTGCACACTTACTGCCATCTAATTCAATTTCGCACATAGCATTTCTAATATATTAATTATATATATTTTATTTCAATTCACATCACGTATATATAATTTAACAACTAGTATTATATCCGAACTTACTCAGACGTCGCAATACCAAAACGGTCGATTAATCGAGCACTTTGTCTTTGCCTCGATCTCGATCCGAATCTCTCCTTTCTTGGTCTATACATATTGAAATTTAATTCATTCAATCACCAATTCATTCAATTTAGTCCAAACACATATATTTAGGGTATTTTACAAAATTGCCCTCACATTTTCACATTTCGACACTTTAGTCCCTATTTCACAAAATCACAAAATATACAAAATTTCACTTCACCCATGCCTAGCCGAATTCTCTCTATGTTCATACAAGTCCACACATTTCATTTAATTCACATTTTAGTCCCTCAATTTCCATTTTTCTCAATTTAGCCCAATTTATTCAAATTCATCAAGAATTCAAAGACAAAATGTGTTAATCTAACACATATCTTTCATAATCCATCACCAAACTTCACAAAGCTCATGAATTCATCCATGGAAAATTTTAGATTCATCATGAATTCACAAAATTTAAGAATGGGTTTTGTAGAGCACAAAGCAACGATCACAAAAACATAAAAATTATCAAAAATCGAGCTTGAAACATACCTTAATCAAAGACTCAAATGACCGAACCCTAAAAATTTTCTCCTTTCTTTTTCTTTAGCGAATTTCGGTAAGGATGATTAAAAGATGAGTGAATTTTTGGTTTTATTTTATTTAATATTAACGTAATAGGCTTTTTTACCATTTTACCCTTAATGAAAATTAATAATAACACCAAAACCCTGCTATCATCTTCCACAAACTTATAAAGTGGACTAATTGCATCACAAAACCTCCAAATTATAATGTCAACAAAAATTAGACACTTAAACAATCAGCACACAACCTTTTCACTTTATGCGATAAAGTCATTTTTCTTAATTCGACACACAATCAATAAAATTTTCACACATGCTTGATCTTGTGTCAAAGTCTTAAAAATTTATATAATGAATGATCGAGCCTATAAACTAACTATGATAATGACTGAGGCAAGCGCACTTATCTAACAGTAGTATAGTTTAGTGGCAAGACCGGATTGTCGAACCCAAAGGAACCAAAAGTACTAATACTAACTTTCTTTTTATTATTTAGCCTAAGAATTAAGGGAATTGTTATTTATTCTAAAATTAACTAACTACTAAGCTAAGGATGCTAAGACACAGAGAATGAATTGGGGAAAATACTTTTAGGAAAAACCAATTATTTAAGACAATACTCGAGGAAGAATCCACCTAGACTTCGCTTGTTATCTAACTTAGAACTAGACAATTTATTCACTTGACTTGATCCGTAAGATTCCCTAATTTATATTAATACCTCTTTCTAGGCTTCTAACGTCTAACCCTAGGTTGATTAATTGAAGTTTCCTTCTAATTAAAACCCCTAGAATTGCATTAACTCGATCTATGGACTCCCATATTAGGTTTGACCCTAATCCGCCAAATTTTTGTCATCCTATTTCTAGGGTTGCGATCAACTTCGCTTAACTATGCTAGATCTACTCCTAAACAGGGACTTTTGTCCACTCCCTAAGCACATCAACACTTGAATCAATATCCTGAAATATCAAAGCAAGAATTAAGAACACATAATTAAGAACAAATCAGGTATTTATCATATAGTTCAGAAAACAATAACAGGATTCGTCTTAGGTTTCATCCCCCTCAGGTATTTAAGGGGTTTAGTTCAAAATCATAAAAGAATACATCTCAAAAGAAAATATTAAATAAAACATAAGAAAAACCTTAAAACCCCCTGAAGGAAATTGAAGGGAAGATCTTCCATCTTGAGTATGATTTTGGCTTATTGAGATGGATCAACTGGCTTTTTTCAAGTAAATCCTACAATTCTGGCCTCTCTGGCTTGGCTCCTAAGACTACCTGGATGCCCCCTTGAAGGTTGGCCTTTAGGGTGTTTATATAGGCTTTTGGAATGTCTTTCTTTGCCTCTAAGTACCCTATTTCGAATAAAATTAAAATAGGTCACGTCAGGGACACGCCCGTGTGGCACGACCGTGTGAATCAAATCTAGGTCGTGGTCAGGTCTATTAAGGAGGCACGGCTGTGTGGCTTGGGCCCAGGCCGTGTCGATGTCGTACTTTGGCCTATTTTCTCCATTTTGCCCCGTTTCTCGTTCTCTTCATCCTCCAATTCTTCCCTAAGTATAAAACATGAAATTAAAGGATTAGGAGCACCAAATTTCACAATTCAGGGAATAAATCATCCAAAAGTATGCTAAATGTGGGATTAAAATATGAATATATTACGATTTATCAAATACCCCCACACTTAAGCATTTGCTTGTCCTCAAGCAAAATTCTCAACTCATAATTAAAATAAACTTCCTCAATTCATAATATTCATTAATAGTGTTTCATCATAATTCAAAAGTAATTCATACATTGATAATTTAACTCAAAGGGTCCTAAAGATTCAAACAATCCAAGTCATACATTTATAGCCCAAAAACATTAGGTGTTTCCCCTTATCTAAATGATTACCTTTGATTCAAAATTGACAAGGGTTGATATCCTCACTAAAGGTTCACTCAAATCACTTAAAAGTGTTTAAGGTTCAAAATTAAGCACTCAAAAGTCGAACATGAAAAGTTAATCCCATAAGATTGCATGAAAATCAAATCTCCACCACTGTGAAATGAGAGGATACATAAATCAAAAGGTCTTTAAAAAGGGTTGTAATGGTGCTCGGGTTAAAGGTGTGGATAAATGTTGAATTAAATAGTTAGAATCGAGATTGAATTGATAATTTACCTAACTAGAAAAATGAACTAATCCTGAATAATTTCATCAATTGAAAAACTAAAACACTAGTAACACGAGCTTCTTCTCAGAATAAGGAATTAATTACTTAAGCTCAAACATAGAAATAACAATGAATAACTTCATTTTTTTTAAGAACAATATTTACAATAAGAAGAAAGAACTTTAACAACTGAAATATAGAATATAGTTAGGCAACTGCTCAAAATCAAATCTCGACAAAAAAGGAGTCAAGAAATGGTGATAACAAATACAAGATGGGTTTTGGGGTAATATTAGTGGGTGAGTCAATAAAAAGGGTTGTTAAGATCAAAGGGGTTCACTAGGGGTTAATTGTGAGGGTAGGCTTTTAGTGGAGTAAGTGGGTTAAATCCTAAGTGCCTTTATCATCTCAGTATATCAAATCAATAATGTGGTCTTGACATGTATAATCGAAGAAAGTTCTAGAATAACAAATCAATGTTGACACACTCATAATCAAAAAGTGAGCACGAAAGAATGTATGCTCTAAAAGGTTCAAGATCTCACAAAAATTATGAGTTTTTTGTATCAACTTTGTAAATTTCAAACTTCAAGGTAATAATTAGATTCAGGTAGACAACCTAACAAAATTTTAATTTTTGAAAATAGACTCATCATGCTTGATTCTCTAGTCTCCTAAAGTTTAAATCATCACTGCATAATTATCAATGACTTAATCCAAAACATATCAATAAAAATCATGAATCAAAGGAAATTTCGTACTAATTGTAATATGGGAAAATTACTTAAAAACAAGACATAATTCAGGGATTTGAGAATAATGCAAAAAGTTAGGAACTTTTCAAAATAAAATTCACCCCCCACACTTAAGACGTACATTGCCCTTAATGTACAAAGATAGATATTCACAACACAGTAGAAACATCAAAAGAGAGGGAGAGAGGTGAAATTTCCTAAATTTCGGATGGGTTCCTTGAGTTGGAAGTGTGGAAACTTGATTTGGAGGTGAAAGATATGTTGGAGAAGGCGTCTTTGATGGTGGTATGGTGGCCGCCGGCAATCTCTGTGCTAGATGAACAAATTGGGAATCTCGTGAAGAATTAGCCAGGAAATAATAAGAATAATTCAAAATATACTAATTATATATTTAAAGACAAGAAAGAGAAAAAGAAAAAAATAAAAAGTAAAATACAATTAAAAGAAAAGACTAATAGACTGAAATGTCCTTATCGTTAGATGGTTAGTGAAGTGGGTGTGATTTCTAAGGCCGTGGTGTTGTGATTCCCAAGTAGCCTTTAGAACCTAAATCAAAGAAAACAAAATAAAATAGAATAAATTAAGTATAAGAAAAATAAAGAAAAGGAAAATAAAGGAGAAGGGGAAATAAAAGGAAAAGTTAAATGGACTCAAAGGTCCTTATCCTGTCGAGTTAATGAAGCGGCCGGCACAAACTTATGTAGATCAGTCTCGCAGAGGGAGACAGTGCTAGGATATTTCCATTTCTTCGACATGGATATGGTTAGCTTAAGAGCTAGGAGAATGAAGAATGGTAAAAAATGTTAAAGGGAGGGGAGTGTAAAGGGTATGGAAGAAGAAGGGGAATAGAGAGTAGGTGAGAAAGGAAGAGGGGTGTTTTAAATAGAAATCTCAAATCTGGTACATTCCCACGCCCATGTACAGTGGGTGTGTTGAGTCACACGACCGTATCACACGGTCGTGTTGTGCTTCGTTCGTTTCTCCCACCCCTGTGCAGGTCGCCACGCCCGTGTTGCTAAAATAGTGTCGACAACGGCTGTATCATACGATCGTGGTGTTTAGTTAGAGCCCGTGGCTTGAAGATATTTTTCATCCTGTTTTGTACTATCTCTACCACATGGGAACTGATATCTGTAGTATCCACACGGCCACGGCCACGGCCGTGTTCAAGGTGGTGTGGTATGGAAATCTATACTTTGGCTAGTTTGTAGTTAGGTGCTGAAAAGGGAAAATAAAAGTAAAAAAAAAATGTAAAAACTAATGGGGTTAGTGCTAGGGTTGCCTCCGGAGAAGCGCTCATTTAAAGTCTTAAGCTAGAGTTACCTCTTATTCGCATAATCATGGTGGTTTGAGGAGTTGAAAATCCTTTCTCATGCTATCAGTTCTATTATCAATATATAGCTCAAGTCGAGTAGCATTTACTTTAAAAGTACCGAATATAGGATTACTTACCTCGACTGTTCCATAAGGGAAGACATTGAGTACCTTAAAGGGGATCTTTTCGTTTGTATCAAGGTCTGAGGTGGTGATTCGAGGGTCTGTTTTAGCCAACAATTCTTGATCCCCGATCTTAAATTCTTTTGTCCCACGGAACAGCGTTGGTTCTGCTTCGTGTATTTCTAGTTTCTCTTTGAAATGTGTCTTCCACTCGTCTAGTTCATCAATCTGAAGCCATCGTCCCTCGTGAGTTATTTCTTTGTTGTCATGAGGTATAGGATTTGGCTCAGTTGTGTAGTTCCGTCATGCTTCCTGAAAGGAAGGTTTAACCGAATAGTCATTAATAAAATTAATTTTCTCACCTTGATTACTTGATGTCCTAGACGAGTCAAGAGCCTGAAGACTGATTGATTCGTCACCTACACGAAGTATGGGTTCTCCTGTACCGACATCAATTATAGTTTTAGCAATTGCGAAAAAGGGTCTTCCTAAAATTAAGGGGATACTATTGTCCTCATCCATGTATAAAATGACAAAATCTACCAGGAATATGAATTTGTCAATTTAGACTAGTTCATCTTCAATTATACCCCTAGGTATTCGAATAGTTTTATCAGCTAATATAATGCTAATCCTAGTTTGTTTGGGTTTCCCTTGACCTAGCTGTTTAAACAATTTATAAGGCATAACATTTATGCTTGCCCCTAAATCAGCTAAAGAATTATCAACAGATCAACTACCAATTAAGCATGGAATTGTAAAACTCCCTGGATCTTTTAATTTTCGTGGTAGTCTGTTTTGCAACATTGCTGAGCACACTGCATTTAGTTCCACATGCGACTCCTCGTCGAACTTCTGTTTGTTTGTTAAAAGCTCTTTTAAAAATTTCCTTGAATCTGTCATCTGCGAAAGAGCTTCAAGAAACAGTAAGTTAATATGTAATTTCTTTAAAAGTTTAAGAAATTTACCAAATTGTTCATCTGTTTTGTCTCTCTTCATCGCATCAGTATATGGCACACGAGGTTGGTATTCTTTAATTACCGATTTTGGCTTATCATGACTTACTTCAACCATACCTTCCTCTACTACCTTCTCTTGCCTTAATTTGGACTTATCTAACCCTTTTCTAACATAAGCTGTTATGGCTTGAAGTTGCTCCTTAGGGTTAGTTTCTGTGTTGCTTGGCAATCTGCCTTGTGGTCACTCTGATATAATCTTAGCAAGTTGACCTAATTGGTTCTCAATCACTTGAATCGATGTTTGTTGATTTTTAAGTGTTGTCTTAGTGGTTTGGAAACGTGTTTCTGACACCGCTATGAATTCTGTCAGCATCTCCTCAAGGTTTGGCTTCTTTTCCTATGGATAAGGATGTTGCTGGAATTTTGGAGGGGGTTGTTGTCTCTGATTTCCTTGACCACCCCATGAGAAATTGGGGTGGTTCCTCCAACCTGGATTATAAATATTACTATAAGGGTTATTTTGAGATCAAAAATTATTACCCATATAGTGAACTTGCTCATTCTCAGCGCTTGGGTTGTAAGATGAATATTCTGTATTGCTCATCCCTCCTTCATTTATATCGCACTGCATAACCAGTTGCACCTACGAAGAACCACATCAGCCATCAATCTTTTTATTTAACATCTCTACCTGATTTGATAGCATGGTTACTGCATCGAGGTTGAAAACACTAGCGACTTTTGTTGACCTTGTCCTCGTGACTTGCCACTGATAGATATTCAGTGACATCTCTTCAATGAATTCATAAGAAGCCTCAGGTGTTTTATTATTCAAGGTTTCACCGGCGGCTGAATCAATCAATTGCCTAGTTGAAGGGTTCACACCGTTGTAAAAGGTTTGGACCTGTAGCCACAAGGGTAATCCATGATGTGGACACCTTCTCAATAGATCTTTGTATCTCTCCCATGCATCGTAAAGTGTTTATAAATCCATCTGCACAAAAGAAGAGATATCATTCCTCAACTTAGCCATTTTAGACGGCGGAAAATATTTCAATAAAAATTTTTTGCTCATTTGTTCCCATATAGTGATTGATCCTCGTGGGAGAGAATTCAACCACTACTTAGCTTTATTCCTCAAAGAAAAAGGAAACAACTAAAGACGAATGGCATCATCAGAAACGCCATTTATTTTTAAAGTGTCGCAAAATTCTAGGAAATTTGCCAAGTGATTATTTGGATCTTCATCCTGCAAACCATCAAACTGAACAAATTGCTATATCATCTGAATTGTGTCAGGTTTCAGTTTAAAATTATTTGCAGCAATAGCAGGTCTAACAATACTTGACTCAGTTCCTGTTAAATTAGGTTTAGCATAATCGTACATAGTTTGAGGAGCATGATTTTCGGCCACCTCTAGAGGTAGCGGATTATTCTCAACCATCTCTTCGGTAGTATTAATTTCGTTTTCTTGCTCTTCTTGTATGTACTGTAGGCTTCTCCTTATTTCTCTTCGGTTTCTATGAATTGTGCTTTCAATTTCACTATCGTAAAGTAGCGGTCCTGACGGGTTTTTCTAGTCATAAACTAGAATACCTGCCAGAAGCAAAGAAGAAAATTTAGAAAAGTAAAAATAAAATTTAATTGCAAAAAAAAAATATGGCTAAAGTAATAAAAATTGAGCATTCTAAATGTTTTAGTTCCCCAGCAACGGCGCCAAAAACTTGATCGTGTGTCAAAGTCTTAAAAATTTATATAATGAATGATCGAGCCTAGAAATTAAATATGACAACGATTGAGGCAAGCGCACCTACCGAACAGTAGTATAGTTTAGTGGCAAGACCGGATTGTCGAACCCAAAGGAACCAAAAGTACTAATACTAACTTTCTTTTTATTATTTAGCCTAAGAATTAAGGGAATTTTTATTTATTCCAAAATTAACTAACTATTAAGCTAAGGATGGTAAGACAAAGAGAATGAATTGGGGAAAATACTTTTAGGAAAAACCAATTGATTAAGACAATACCCGAGGAAGTATCCACCTAGACTTCACTTGTAATCTAACTCTGAACCAAACAATTTATTCACTTAACTTGATCCGTAGGATTCCCTAATTTATATTAATACCTCTTTTGAGGCTACTAACGTCTAACCCTAGGTTGATTAATTGAAATTTCTTTCTAATTAAAACCCCTAGAATTACTTTAACTCGATCTATGGACTCCCATATTAGGTTTGACCCTAATCCGGTAGATTTTCGTCATCCTATTTCTAGGGTGGCGATCAACTCCGCTTAACTATGCTAGATCTACTCTTAAACAGGGACTTTTGCTTCACTGCCTAAGCACATCAATACTTGAATCAATATCCTGAAATATCAAAGCAAGAATTAAGAACACATAATTAAGAACAAATCAAATATTTATCATATAGTCTGTCTTAGGTTCATCCCCCTCAGGTATTTGAGGGGTTTAGTTCATAATCATAAAAGAATACATATCAAAAGAAAACATAAAACAAAACATAAGAAAAACCCTAAAACCCCCTGAAGGAAATTGAAAGGAAGATCTTCCATCTTGAGTATGATTCCGGCTTCTTGGGATGGATCAACTGGCTTTCTTCGAGTAAATCCCACAATTCTGGCCTCTTTGGCTTGGCTCCTAAGCCTACCTGGATGCCCCCTTGAAGGTTGGCCTCCAGGGTGTTTATATAGGCTTTTGGAATGTCTTTATTTGCCTCTAAGTACCCTATTCTGAATAGAATTAAAACAGGTCATGTCAGGGACACACCTATGTGGCACGGCCGTATAAATCGAATCCAGGTCGTGATCGGGTCTGTTAAGGAGGCACGCTGTGTGGCTTGGGCCCAGGTTGTGTCGATTTTGTACTTTGGCTCATTTTCTTCATTTTTGGCCTATTTCTCGTTCTTTTCATCCTCCGGTGCTTCCCTAAGTATAAAACATGAAATTAAAGGATTAGGAGCACCAAATTCCACAATTCGGGGAATAAATCATCCAAAAGCATGCTAAATGTGAGATTAAAATATGAACATATTACGGTTTATCAATGCTCAATCACATACTATAAACACAGAAAATAATATTAAAATATTATTCTAACCTTATTTTTGTGGTCTCGAAACCACTATTCTGATGGGCTCGAAACTAACAATTATTTCGACAAAGGCAAGCGCACCTATCGAACAGTAGTATAGCTGTGGTGAGTCTGGAATATCGTATTCTCAAGGAGCAATAGTACTAGAATTAACTATCTTTTTATTATCTAGCCTAGTAATTAAGGGGATTTATTTTTAATCTAAAGTTAACTAACTGATTCAACTAACTATGAACGTGACAGAGAGTGAATTGGGAAAATACTTTTGTAACATCCTAGATTTTGGGGTTCTGCATTTAATACGTGTTGTGTGTGTACGCTATGCTCTGTGTGTTAATTTGGTGTGTTTGGGGGTCTCGGGAAGGCTCGGGGGTAAGCCTGAGCCTTGGTGAAAATTTTACTTTTTGGTATAGTGGGGGAGAGCTAGCTGAGGTAGCCCTTATGGGGTATTTAATTGTGTTTTGATGACACAAGTAAAGAGTTGTTAAAGTGGCAAGGAGGCACTACTTAGATTGCTTGAAGTGACATCACAAGGGGGGAAGCTGCAGAGAGAAGGGGTTCGAGTTGCATCGTCAGCAATGGGGTGTTTTATTTTTCAGTCTAAGGAGCTTGGGTGGTGTATTCGGCAAGGACACTACATGGATGAGAGTTGAACGAGTCAAAAGATTTGAATGTGAGGCCATGAGTAAAAAGTGGAGTTTGAATGATTCAAACTATTTTGAATGAATGAACAAGAGTGAATTTAGGAGGAAAGTAAGGGATTTGCAAGTGGATGGAGGTAGTGGCCGGTTGTGGGAAGCTTGAGAAGGGGGAGAGATTTTGGTTGGGGTCTAGTAGGGTGTGTGCCGAATTCTTATGGCTTGTGTTGAGTTTTCTTGTGAGAAGGTGGTTCAATCGGCCTTAGGGGTGTCTTTGTGCCGATTTTTCTTATTAGTGTCACTTTGAGCATGGTGATGGAGTGACCGATAAGTGAAACACTCATCTTACTCCTTGTTTTGAACCCTTTTTCTCATTTCTCTGCTAACCAAAACTAAAACACTTTTGTTCCTTTTCTCTTCATTTTTCCCTCAGTTTGCTGCAACCTCCAAGACCAAATTGGTTCTTCTTGTTTTTGGTAAAAGCCGAAATCTTTGACACTCATTTCTTCTTTCTTCTTTCTTCTTTCCTCTTTTCCTCTCACCATTCAATTAATTTCTCTTAAACACCATAACCGCACCTCTCTTCCATCATCCTCTCCCTTGCCAAGTCGAAACCTCTTAGGCACCCTCTCTTTTCATTTCTTTTCTTTTATTTCATCTCTCATTTGTCCCTTATAGCCGAATCCTCATCCCACTCTTTGGTGAGTAGCTAATCTTTCTCTTTTATTTCTTCTTCTCAAGGCTGAACCTGCCCTGTTAATAACTAAATCGAGTTCCTTCCCTTTGTGCCTGATAGCCGAATACTGTGGAGCAAGGCGTTAGGAATCTGCTCCAGATCTGTTATCGATTTGGTTGTTAAGGTAAGAGAGACTCTGTTATCATTTCTTGATCTTCTTTTGGTATTTGGTAGCCAAAGCCAAATGGCTAATTGGCTTGGTGTACAATTGAACTGACTTCTCTTCCTTCATCTTCTTCTCTCACTGGGGTGCTTATTCCGGGAAACATCACTAGCCAAACCATTTGAGTTCCAAGTCTGAAGATCAGCCAATCTCCGAATCCCATCTCTCTATTCAGGATCTTAAGGTTAGGGATTCCTCTCTAGTTATTCGATCGGTTTGTTCTTTCGTTATTCATTGCCTTAACCCAATGTTGTTGTTAAGCAACTGCTATTTCATTATAGTATCTTGTGACCAAGATCGTTTTCATGGAATCAAATGCCAGCCAAGTAAGGGAGGGGATTGGACCCATAGTCCCAGCCCCTAAGTTTAAGCGTCGTTCGGTATCGGCAGTACGAGTCCGGCCACCGGGTTGTGGACCAGCTGCAGAGCAGGATAGATAACCGTCGTCCATGCTAGCGAGAATGTCGACATAGAAAGTATAGTATTGCGTGTTATCAAGTGTGTAAATATTCACACTCTATTATTAATATGTGTTATTAACTCTTTGGGCTGAAAAGCCGAAGTGACTGAACGGAAAGTCGTTAAACCCTTGTGGGTAAAGCTGGGGATACCAGGTAAGTATCCATAACGTTCTACTAATGCATATGAAAAGGTATGCTGTAATCTGTCACTATGATGAGAGCTTGTGGATTCATTTGACTTGTATGTTCTGCATGGGTTTGGGTTATGATGCGAAAAGGGAAGTATTTGAGACTGTCACGGTGGTATGGTGCCACTAGTGGGTTGGCCCCACATATATCTGATTCAGTGACTATGTCTCGGTGGCTTAGTGCCACGGTGGTTAATACCACATATATACGATTTAGGGACTCGTCCCAATGGTTTGGTACCACAGTGGGTTCGCCCCACATATATTCATCAGGGATTGTCACGATGGTTTGGTACCACGGTGGGTTGGTCCCACGAATGTTAATAGTGACTCTGTCACTGTGATCTAGTATCACGGTGGTCTGGAACCACGAGTGGCTTGGTCCCACATAAATGATGTGTGTAGCGGATGGAGGGTTGATTGTAGAAATCCCTACGGTGTGATGGGCTGGTACGGGTGGTGTGTAGAGGATGGAAAATTTAGGTTGGGCTAAGACACATTACATTCATATTTGTGTATGCTATTTTGAGTGGGCTAAGGCCCAATGTGCGGTCTTGGGCTTGAAGCCATTTATGTGACTTAAGGGGATTTACACACTAAGTCTCGATGACTCACCCCTCTGCTTAATTTTGCAGGTAATCAGTAGACTGTGGATCCGGGAACCGAGGCGGACTCGTGGAGAATGTTTCTTTTCGAAAACTCGTTCTTTCTACAAATTATTTTTAATTGGGGATTTTTGGTTATGTAATAAGGCCTTCTTAAGTTAACATTTGGGTTTTTATAATTTACTATTTATTTAAGAGATGTTATTAATTTATTTTAACATAGAAGTTAAGATGGAGTTTTCAAAACAGAAGTAACATTAAACAACCGTTTTCTCTCAAGTGCCAACAAAGATAACAAATGGAATGTAACTCAATTTAGAAAATTTCCTTTAACTGCAAACCACTGTTTTAAAACATCAACTCAAACGAAAAGTTTTCAAACTTATGGTATTTTCCTAAATTCAAAAATTTTTCGAGCCAATGGAGCGAAAATGTTTAGGGGCGTTTCTGGCGTAGCTCCTAATGTAGCTGAGTATTGGCTAGAAGCAGTTGAGCGTATTATGGATGATCTAGACCTTACGGAGCAGGAGAAGTTGAAAGGAGTTGTGTCTCTTCTTCGGGACGAGGCGTATCAGTGGTGGCTCACAGTCAGGGATGGTACAGTGGTTGATCGTATCCCCTGGGATTTTTTCAAGGCAGCATTCCAGGGGAAGTACATCGGATCGAGTTATATGGATGCGCAGTGTAAGGGATTTCTAAATTTGGTTCAGGGAAATAAATCGGTGGCTGAGTATGAGGAGGAATTCTTATGTCTTAGTCGTTATGCCAAGTGTATTGTTGCCACAGACCATGAGCATTGTGTTCGGTTTGAGGATGGTCTGAGGGATGAGTTGCGAGTGCTGGTAGCTTCACAGCGAGAAAGAGATTTTGCTATTTTAGTGGAAAGGGCTAAGATAGCAGATAGCCGAGGAGGTGAAGCGGTCCAAAAAGTAGAATCAGGATAGGGATAGAGGTAGAAATAAAAGGAATTTTGGATCGTCAAGGTCAGCTGGGGGTTTCCAGAAGAGGCCTAGGTTGGGTGGGCCGAGTCGTGTTGCGAGACCTGTTGTTGATAGTGGGCCTCAGAGGTGTGCCAGATGCGGAAGATCTCATTCAGGTGAGTGTTGGATGAGTAGTAGAGGATGTTTTAGGTGTGGGTCTACTAATCATCGGATAAGAGACTGTCCACAGGAGTTGGGCAGAGTGGGACCAGTAGGGCAGGGTTATGTTCAGCGGGGTAGAGGTGGTCAACAACCACAGAGAGGTCGTGGTCCTGCTAGGGAAGGAAGTAGTTTTGGTCGAGGGCATGGAGCACCGGGCAGAGGTGTTGGGAGCACAGATGCAAGACAGCCAGGATTGGTCTATGCAGCTAGGTGCCGAGAGGAGGGCGATGCACCGGACGTCATAACCGGTATGTTTCTTATTTATGGGTTGCCTTATACTGCACTGATTGATATTGGATCAACACATTCTTATGTTGCTAGTACTATATCGGGAACTCTGAACATAGACTTGAGATTGCCTCTAGGGAGATGACTGTACTTAGCCCTTTAGGACAATCAGTAGTAGTGAATAAACTCTTTAGGAAGGTGCCTTTAGAAGTTCAAGGGGTGGTTTTTCTGGCTGAACTAATGGAACTGTCGTTCGGGGAGTTCGATCTAATCTTAGGTATGGAATGGTTAGTGAAGTATCAATCAAACTTGGATTGTCCAGCCAAGCGCATGGTGTTAAGGACTCCTGTAGGTGATGAGGTGGTGGTGATAGGTGGAAAGAGGAACTACTTGTCTAATGTAGTGTCCGCTTTAAAGGCTGAAAGGATGGTAAGAAAAGGATGTGAGGCATTCATAACTTTTGTTTGTGCTTTGGAGGCCAAGGAATTAACTGTGTGGGATGTTAGAACACTGAAGGAGTTTTCTGATTTTTTCCTAGAAGAGCTTCCAGGACTACCTCCAGATTGCGAGGTGGAATTCGGTATCGATCTTCTTCCGAGGACTGCAACGTGTCTGTTGCCCCATATAGAATGGCGCCAAAGGAGTTGGTGGAATTGAAAGCTCAAATTTAGGAACTGTTGGATCGGGTTTTATCCGACTGAGTGTGTCACCTTGGGGAGCACCGATACTATTCGTTAAGAAGAAGGACGGATCAATGCGTATGTGCATTGACTAACTGTCAGTTGAATAAGTTGACCATCAAGAATAAATACCCACTACCGAGGATTGACGATTTGTTCAATCAACTGAATGGGGCTTCAGTCTTCTCGAAGATAGATTTGAGGTCAGGATATCATCAGCTTAAGGTCAAGGAAGCAGATATTCATAAGACGGCTTTCCGGACTCGTTATGGTCACTACGAATTCCTGGTGATGCCGTTTGGGTTGACCAACGCACCAACAGCGTTTATGGACATGATGAACCTGGTATTCCAACCCTATTTGGACCAGTTTGTCGTGGTATTTAAAGACGATATTCTGGTTTATTCGAGATTGGAGGAGGAGCATGATTCACATCTTCGGGTGGTTTTACAAATCCTGAGGGAGAAACAGCTGTAGGCCAAATTCAGTAAGTGTGAATTTTGGCTAAGTGAAGTTACCTTTGTAGGTCATGTTGTGTCTGCTAAGGGGATTAGGGTTGATCCCCGAAAAATTGAAGCTATGTTGGATTGGAAGTCGCCAGGCCAAAGAGTGCGAATTGAAGTTTTCTTAGTAATTTGGGTATCACAGAAAGTTTGTTGAGGGGTTCTCATTGATTACGGCACCATTAACCAAGTTGTTGCGGAAAGAGGTACCGTTTGTCTGGTCTGATAAGCAACAGGAGAGTTTTGAGAAGCAGAAGAGGAACTTGACTGAGGTTCCAGTGTTGATTCAGCCTGAGGCTGGGAAGGAGTTTGTTGTTTACTGCGATGCGTCACACACAAGATTGGGATGTGTGTTGATGTAGGAAGGGACGGTGGTAGCATATGTGTCTCGGTAGTTCAGACCGCAGGAGGTGAACTATCCCACGCATGATCTGGAATTGGCCGTGGTAGTGTTTGCTTTGAAGATCTGGAGGCACTATCTATATGGGGAGAAGTCCGTTATTTATACAGATCACAAGAGCCTAAAATATCTCCTTACCCAGAAGGAGTTGAATTTAAGGCAGCGGAGAAGGATTGGATTGTTAAAAGATTATGAATACTCGATCGAGTACCACCCGGTAAAGCTAACGTGGTGGCGGATGCATTAAGTTGTAGGGTGATCTCTGACTCGAGAGCAATGTTTGCTCATCTCAGCTTATACAATGATGGAAGCCTATTAGCTAAACTTCAAGTGAAGCCTTCTTGGGTTAGTCAGAGTAAAGAGAAGTAGTTGGCTGATGAGTTGTTAAAGTCAAAGTTTCAGTTGGGGGCAGGTGATGGGATAACAGATTTCAGTGTGAATAGTGATGGGGTATTATGTTTTCGAGGAAAGACCTGTATGCCAAAAGATCTTGAGTTGAGACATAAGATCTTACAGGAAGCGCATAGTAGCCCTGAAACACCCCAAACCCGGCCCACGAGCCTTGACCAGATTTGGTATGTTCCTTAGGAAAAACCGGTTCAAATTCGTTTGCACTTTGAAAAACTTTAAGTGATTTTGGGAGAAAGTTCGAATTGAGTTGGGCTTGAGTTGAAAACAGGTTTATCTTATATTGAAATCCCTTTATCTTAGGTGACAAAACATGTAGGGTTTAGTTTGAAAGAAATTTACTTAAACTTTAATTGATAAAAATTTGTAAACATATTAGATGGAAATAAATGTAAAATAGTTCCACTGTGGCCTTATTACATCAAAACAATTACAAAATAAATTTAAAGTACTTAAATAAAATAAATGTCCAAAATAAAATAATTCCTTACTGAGCGTGGCCACCACTAAGCTCCTGCCAACCCGGTCCATTACCGATCGTCACTGAAAAAATGTTCCCACAACGGGTGAGTCAACAGACTCAATGTGTACACAACCACTAAGTCCAAATAGATTCAGGCATAAGAAATCATACACATTCATATCATCGTATACAATTAATGATGCATTCCCAAGCCCAAGCCTAGTTACCATCCGCTACACATCACCCGTACCAACCTGCACACCGTGGGGACTACTAAGTCAACCCTCCATCCGCTACACACCATCAAAGCGATCATTTGCGATCGACGTGCTCATTGCCCTTATAAATATTCGTGGCATAGCCACCAGATTAAATAACTGTGACCGAAGTCACCACATTCAGATATCGTGGTCTTAACTCACCACATTCAGATAATGTGACCGAAGTCACCACATTCAGATATCGTGGTCTTAGATCACCACATTCACTTCCCCTTTTTCAATAACCCATATGCCCCATATCATTCATATTATGCATTAACATGCCTAATTTCACATTCTTATCTCTGTTCACATATGAGTCATAACATATATTCATAATCCTAGTAGGAGTAGGAAACGTACCTGAGTACTTTGTACCACAATATGGTACCTTAGCCATGTTCACATTGTTATACATACTTATATTAAATATTGCCATAAATCGTATTAAAAGATAGTGTGGGGTACACACCTGATTCACTTAACAAGTTCACTGAAATCCCGAAAATCTTGATCTAATGCCTTAGATCTTAAATCCCTACATTCGGCCAACCTTAATAGGTTAGTAAAGAGCCTATTCGGCTATAAGACCAAATCCTATTAGGATTGTTGTAACTCAAACTTACCTTGGTGCCGATTGATGTCTAATCAAATGTCGGAAACTTTGTATCCTTCTTTCTTGAAATCGGCAATCACTAGATTACTTGAATAGATTAGTTTCGGCTTTTGAATGATTAATGAAACACATCTATTTACCAAACATGGCCTTGGCCGAATGCTATAAACACTCACCTTGTGGATTTTAAGTCCCAAAACTCACCGAATAACTAGGGAACACGCGGCCTATGGTGTACCTTCAGGAAAAGAACTTCTCATTCCTTGTAGTCGACACTTAATAAATCTCAAAAGATCTCTTCAAAGTTTCGACAACAAGATATTGATGGGGTTAGTCCAAGATTTCGACAAATCTTAAAAGAAAAAGGATGAAACCGAATGAGATCTTACCCTTACTTTTGAAATCGGTAATCCTTGCTTGAACCTTTAGCAATATTCGGCTATGGAGACTAGCTTGTTGTGGATCAATCAACTTCGGCTTTTGGACTTAATGGAGTAATCAGCTAGAACACAAGCAAACTTTCGGCTTTGATAAATAGAAGAGAAGAGAAGAAAAGAGGGACTTTGGAAGAGGAAAAGAATCAACGAAAAGGGAGGCTATTTGGCTAAGTGAAATTCGGCTATCCCTTTTCCTAGCTTAGCCGAAATTACCAAGCTTAAAGTCCCTTACTTGGCCACCACTTCTCCACATTTTGATATCTTTATCTCTTTAATTATCACCTTATTCAAATTAATAAAAATTTAATCCAATAATTATCTCTCATCTCTTAATAAAAATAATACTAATAATAATCCATCATTATCTATCTATTTGCCGAATTTTAAAGAGAATAAAACTCCTCTTTTAAGAGCCTTAATGCCGTCCACCTCTCTGTTCCTTGTAGAAAAAATAAATTTCTTTTATTTGCTTCCCATGCGACTCGATCCTTGGCCCATTTGCCTATGTATGTGGCATCACTTGCTAGGCCCTTAAGTGGCGCCTTGTAGCCATTTTACCAAGGCTATTTTTATGTCATATTTCACATACATTTTCTCTTAAGACCACCTTGCTTCATGTCCCTCTTTTAAACTTTAAACTTGACATTTCTAAAGCATTTTCTTAAATTTCTAAGACATTTCCTTGCATTTCCAAGACATTTCCTTACATTTCCAAGACAAGACATTTCCTTACATTTCCAAGACATTTCCTTACATTTCCAAGACATTTCCAAGGTTTCTAAAATTCACATAACACATTCAAGACACACACAAGCATGCTTTCACATTAAATTAAGCAAAAATGCATAGGCCCTACTCCCGTATGTAACAGTTCTACCCCCTTAAAATAATTTCGTCCTCGAAATTACCTGGCTGAAATAGATGAGGGTATTGCTGTCGCATTGCTTCTTCTGGCTCCCACGAAGCTTCCTTCGCTCCATGATTTCTCCATAATACTTTGATTAGAGGAACTGACTTCCTCCGTAACACTTTCACATCACGTTCCACTATCTGAGTGGGCTCTTCCTCGTAGGACAGGTCTGGCCTTAGCTCCACCTCTACAATTGGTACCACATGGATGGATTTGATCGATATCGACGTAGCATGGATACATGGAATACGTCGTGCATCTGTCTCAATTCTGAAGGCAACTCTAACTGGTATGCCACTGGTCCAACTCGCTTCAACACTCGATAGGGCCCTATAAACCTTGGGCTTAACTTCCCTTTTCGACCAAATCTCATCACCTTCTTCCAAGGCGAAACTTTGAGAAATACTTGATCTCCCACATCAAATTCTATCTCTTTTCATTTGAGATCCGCGTACGACTTTTACCGATCAGATGCTTCCTTCAACCGTGCTCGAATTATCTCCACTTTCTCTTCGGATTCTACTACCAACTCTGGACCCAAAACTCGATGTTCTCCCAATTCCGTCCAACACGTAGGAGTCCGACACCTTCGACCATACAATGCTTCGTACGGTGCCATCCGAATACTAGCTTGGTAGCTATTGTTGTAGGCGAACTCTGTTAAAGGCAAATAGTCCTCCCAACTTCCTCGGAAATCCATCACACAGCCCCTCAGCATATCCTCTAACACATGAATTACCTGTTCAGATTGCCCGTCCGACTGTGGATGAAAGGCCGTAGTGAAATCCAACTTAGTACCTAAAGCTTGATGAAGTGCCCTCCAAAACCGAGACGTAAACTTTGGGTCTCTATCCGAACTGATTGACACTGGCACTCCGTGTAACCTCACAATTTCCGCCACATATAACTTGGCCAACTTTTGAAGAGAATAATCCACTCTTATCGGAATGAAGTGTGCGGACTTGGTCAAACGGTCCACTATTACCCATACCGAGTCCTTCTTAGTAGGCGTAAGGGGAAGCCCACTAACGAAGTCCATGGTAATTCTTTCCCACTTCCACTGTGGAATCTCGATTGGCTGAAGTAATCCTGACGGAACTTGGTGTTCAGCCTTAACTTGCTGACACGTCAGACATTTCCCCACGAATTTAGTAACTTCCCGCTTAAGATCAGGCCACCAAAACTGTTCCCTTAGATCCCTATACAACTTAGTGCCTCCGGGATGCATAGCATAAGGGCTACTATGCGCCTGCCGAAGAATCCTTTGACTTAACTCCTCGTCCCTTGGCATATAGAATTTTCCCTTGAAGCACAATACTCCCTCATCATTAACACCATAATCCTCTAACTCTCCGTTCTGTACTTGCTATAGCTTAGCACTTAAGTCGTCATCCAACAATTGACTTTCCTTTACCTCATTCAACCACGTGGGTTTGACTTGTAATTCTGCCAGCAGATTTCCATCATCATACAAACTTAAGTGTGCAAACATCGCCCTTAGATCCGACACCACTTTCTGACTTAGGGCATCTGCCACTATATTCGCCTTGCCCGGGTGATACTCTATCGAACAGTCATAGTCCTTCAGTAACTCCACCCACCTTCGCTGTCTCAGATTCAGCTCCTTCTGAGTTAGCAAATACTTAAGGCTCTTGTGGTCTGTGTAGGTTATTGACTTTTCTCCATAAAGGTAGTGCCTCCACACCTTAAGGGCAAAGACCACTGCCGCCAACTCCAAGTCATGGGTTGGGTAGTTAACCTCATGCGGCCTTAACTGTCGAGACGCATAAGCGACTACTTTTCCATCTTGCATTAGAACACATCCTAAACCCGTGTGAGAAGCATCATAATACACCGTGAAATCCTTTCCTGCCTCCGGCTGAATCAAGACCAGAGCTTCCGTCAACACCCTCTTAAGTTTTTCAAAGCTCTCCTGTTGCTTATCCGTCCATTCAAAAGGTACTTCCTTCCTTAGCAGCTTTGTTGAAGGTGCGGCTATCGATGAAAATCCTTCCACGAACCTTCTGTAATAGCCTGCAAAACCTAAGAGACTACGGATCTCAGCCACGGACCTAGGTAGGTTCCAATCCAACACTGCTTCGATCTTCCTAGGATCCACCCTTATTCCCTCTGCGGATACCACATGTCCTAAGAATGCCACCACCTTAAGCCAAAATTCACACTTGCTGAATTTGGCGTAGAGTTTCTTCTCTCTTAATACTTGTAACACTATCCGTAGGTGCTCATCATGCTCCTTCTCCAACTTCGAATACACAAGAATGTCATCGACAAACACGACGATGAACCTATCCAAGTAGGGTTGAAAAACTCAGTTCATCATATTCATGAACGCGGCTGGTGTGTTCGTCAATCCTAACGGCATTACTACAAACTTGTAATGGCCGTATCTTGTCCTAAAGGCTGTCTTATGGATATCTGCCTCCTTCACTTTCAACTGATGATATCCCAACCGTAGATCTATCTTTGAGAAAACTGCGGCCCCCTTCAGCTGATCGAACAAGTCGTCTATCCTTGGTAAAGGATACTTGTTCTTGATGGTCAGCTTATTCAACTGACGATAATCTATGCACATACACATAGTTCTGTCCTTCTTCTTCACAAATAGGACCGGTGCTCCCCACGGAGACACACTTGGTCGAATAAACCCACGGTCAAGTAACTCCTGAATCTGAGCCTTGAGCTCAACTAACTCCTTTGGCGCCATTTGGTATGGAGCGATTGACACAGGAGCTGTTCCCGGTAACAAGTCTATTCCAAATTCCACCTCCCTATCTGGGGGTATTCTTAGTAATTCTTCTAGGAACACATCTACGAAGTCCCTTACCGTTCTAACTCTACTGACACCTTCTTCCTTTCCATCTATAGCACTTACGAAGGCTAAAAATGCCTTGCACCCTTTTCGAACCATCTTTTCAGCCTTTAGCGCCGAAACTACATTAGACAAGTATTTCCTTCTTTCTCCTATCATGATAACCACCCCACCCTCCGGGGTCCTTAATTCCATTCGTTTAGCCGTACAATCCAACACGGCCCGGTGCTTTACTAACCAATCCATACCTAGTATGAGTTCAAATTCTCTGAAGGGTAATTCCATTAAGTCAGCCCGAAAGTTCACTCCCTGAATTTCTAGGGGTACACTCCGAAAGATCTTATCCACCACTATAGTTTGGCCTAATGGGCTTACTACAGTCATCTCCCTATCAGAAAGTTCAGAGTCTAGGCCTAGTGTTTCCACTACACTACATGCAACATATGAATGGGTAGAGCCCACATCAATAAGAGCAAAATAGGGCTTGCCATGAATAAGGAACGTACCGGTTATGACGTCCAGTGCGTCTCCATCCTCCCGTGAACTGCATAAACCAAACCCTACATTGTCTAGCCTCGATGATTAGCAAAGACACCTCGCACTGGTGTTCCACGTCCTCTGCCAGCACCATTACCTCTATTATACGGACCCACGACCTCGTTGAAGGTCTTTGCCCACCTCTACCGGCCAGATTAGCATTACGAGGCTATTGGCCGATTCCATCATCGGTTTCATAGGACAATCCTTGATCATATGGTCCTTGGATCCACACCTAAAACATCCTCCCGTCTTTTTCCATCACTCTCCTAAGTGCTTCTTTCCACACTGATCACAAGGATGATACTGCCCTCCTGTACCAACTTGCTGACCTCGCGGCCCATCAACTCTAGGCCTCTTTTGAACCTTCCCAGCTGATCCCGGCGATCCAAAACCTCTTTTTAGCCTATTCCGATCCATAGCCTGCTTTGTAGAATCCTTAATTCCTTCGGCTACCTTGGCCTTTTCTACTAAAGCAGAAAACTCCCGCTCCTGATGCGGTGCTATCAACAATCTCAGATCATCCCTTAGTCCGTCCTCAAAACAGACACAGCGCTCATGCTCCGTTGCCACAACTCCTCGAGCATATCGGCTCAACCTCAGGAATTCAGCCTCATATTCCGCAACGGACTTGTTCCCTTGAACCAACCCCAGAAATGCTTTTCTTTGCTCATCAGTATACCGTGTGCCGACATACTTCTTCTGATATGCCGTCTTAACATATTCCCAGGTCAGATCCTCAGCTGTGGCACCATCCCGAATTGTTAACCACCATTGGTACGCTTCATCGCGTAACAGTGCCACCATTCCTTTCAACTTCTCCTCAGAGGTTAGATCGAGCTCATCCATAATGCGCTCGGTTGCCTCCAACCAATATTCGGCCGTACTGGGTGCTACACCAGATACGCCACGGAATACCTCAGCTCCATTTGCACGAAGTCGCTCAGGTACCGACTTTCGAGCTCTCGAATTTCCTCCTGCACCAGCCACCAGCTCAAGGACTCGTAGAACAGCCTGCGACACAGCATCATCCCCCGTTTGAGCTTGCTGCTCAACACCAACAGCTGGGGGTGGTGGCAGTGGTACCTCATTGTCAGACCCCTGACCCGATCTAACAGGTTCTGACACAGTCATTCTTCCTCTACCGCGTCCACGATGGCCACGTCCTCTAGAACTCATTTCTATTGTCGCGATCTGATTAAAAAGTTTTATGAATTAGTCCTTGTTACCCTTATTAACCAGTTTTATGAAAAGAGATGTTTAAAAGTGGTTCTTTCGATCAAACAAAGTTCTCAGCTCAAGTTCACCATTCAGAAAGTCACGTTCACATTCATCAACCAATTATGAACTTTCGTTCATTCAGAGAGATGTTGTAGTTTTCATTGTTGTTGTTTTTCCACTACCCAGGGGTATTTTCGTAATTTGTCCTACAGGGGTATTTTCGTAATTTGTCAAAATAAGGTTCCTTGGTGATTTTGTCAATAAGGGTATTTTGGTAATTTTTTTGAAACAATAAGGCCATAGTGGAACTATTTTACATTTATTTCCATCTAATATGTTTACAAATTTTTATCAATTAAAGTTTAAGTAAATTTCTTTCAAACTAAACCCTACATATTTTGTCACCTAAGATAAAGGGATTTCAATATAAGATAAACCTGTTTTCAACTCAAACCCAACTCAATTCAAACTTTCTCCCAAAATCACTTAAAGTTTTTCAAAGTGCAAACGAATTTGAATCGATTTTTCCTAAGGAACATACCAAATCTGGTCAAGGCTCGTGGGCCAAGTTTGGGGTGTTTCAGTTTGGTATCAGAGCCCGTTTCAAACTTTTGGCCTGAGGTTTAAGGCCCAAAACGTTTTCAAAGCGAGCTCAAGTAAGTTTTATGAAAATATTTTTGGAAATAAGCAGGTTTTTCTGGCATGGCACCCAAGTCTCCGACCTGCAGTCCACCAGGTAAGTACCCCTATCCTCTGTGTGAATTTTGGTATGAAGTATAGAAAGGTAGAAATGGAACGTAGATTAGAATGTTAAGTATGTGAACCGTAGGACTAGTTTACCCCAACAATCACATAAGACTTAAGTGCCCAACTTAAACAAACCTATGGTTAAGTCGCCGAGTTAGGGTGTGGCAACCATGGTGCGCATGTCTAGGATTGGATCCGGAAGAGCCTGGTACTTAAGCAGTCCTAGTGACTCACCTCCTCTTCGCAGGAATCCTACCTGGTGTGTAGCTACGGTTCACCCTAACCATGAGGACTTATTCATAGGCTAAACCCAATAACTAAAACCCGAAAGGGACTAGCCATGTTTTTATGGAAACCCTAGTTTTAAAATCCCCAAATTTACCCCTTTAAATAGTAACAAAAACTTATTTTTAGAAAGTTTTCAAAATATTCTCAATTTACAAAATTTTACCAAAATGCCCCTAGTGGCGAAATTACAAAAATGCCCCTGGTTTATAAAATTACCGTACTACCCCGATCTCAATAAAATTTTCCTTATTTTATAAAATGACCAAAAAATTTTAGATCACAAAATATCAAAATATCTTGATTTTGGAAAATTACGAAATTGCCCCTGACGTAAAAAATTACCAAAATGACCCTAATTCCAAAAATTTTTGCAACACCACCATTTTGGGAAACAAATTCTCAAAAATAACCCTAAAGTTTTGTAAAATCTGCAATACCCCTGATTTATTGAGCTTTACAAATTTACCCTGGTTTATTACAAAAATAAACTGAAACACCCCAAACCCAGACCACGAGCCTTGATCAGATTTGGTATGTTCCTTAGGAAAAACCGGTTCAAATTTGTTTGCACTTTGAAAAACTTTAAGTGATTTTGGGAGAAAGTTCGAATTGAGTTGGGCTTGAGTTGAAAACAAGTTTATCTTATATTGAAATCCCTTTATCTTAGGTGACAAAACATGTAGGGTTTAGTTTGAAAGAAATTTACTTAAACTTTAATTGGTAAAAATTTGTAAACATATTAGATGGAAATAAATGTAAAATAGTTCCACTATGGCCTTATTACATCAAAACAATTCCAAAATAAATTTAAAGTACTTAAATAAAATAAATGTCCAAAATAAAATAATTCCTTGCTGAGCATGGCCACCACTAAGCTCCTGCCAACTCGGTCCATTACTGATCGTCACCTGAAAAAAATGTTCCCACAACGGGGTGAGTCAACAGACTCAATGTGTACACAACCACTAAGGCCAAATAGATTCAGGCATAATAAATCATACACATTCATATCATAGTATACAATTAATGATACATTCCCAAGCCCAAGCCTAGTTACCATCCGCTACACATCACCCGTACCAACCTGCACACCGTAGGGACTACTAAGTCAACCCTCCATCCGCTACACACCATCGAAGGCGATCATTTGCGATCGACGTGCTCATTGCCCTTATAAATATTCGTGGCATAGTCACCAGATTAAATAATTGTGATCTAAGTCACCACATTCAGATATCGTGGTCTTAAGTCACCACATTCAGATAATGTGACCGAAGTCACCACATTCAGATATCGTGGTCTTAGATCACCACATTCACTTCCCCTTTTTCAATAACCCAAATGCCCCATATCATACATATTATGCATTAACATGCCAAATTTCACATTCTTATCTCTGTTCACATATGAGTCATAACATATATTCATAATCCTAGTAGGAGTAGGAACGCGTGCACGAGTACTTTGTACCACAATATGGTACCTTAGCCATGTTCACATTCTTATACATACTTATATTAAATATTGCCATAAATCGTATTAAAAGATAGTGTGGGGTACACACCTGATTCGCTTAACAAGTTCACTGAAATCCCGAAAAGCTTGATCTAATGCCTTAGATCTTAAATCCCTACATTCGGCCAACCTTAATATGTTATCAAAGAGTCTATTCGGCTATAAGACCAAATCCTATTAGGATTATTGTAACTCAAACATACCTTGGTGCCGATTGATGTCTAATTAAATGCCGGAAACTTTGTATCCTTCTTTCTTGAAATCGGCAATCACTAGATTACTTGAATAGATTAGTTTTGGCTTTTGAATGATTAATGAAACACATCTATATACCAAACATGGCCTTGGCCGATTGCTATAAACACTCACCTTGTGGATTTTAAGTCCTGAAACTCACCAAATAACTAGGGAACACGCGGCCTATGGTGTACCTTCGGGAAAAGAACTTCTCCTTCCTTGCAGTCGACACTTAATAAATCTCAAAAGATCTCTTCAAAGTTTTGACAACAAGATATTAATGGGGTTAGTCCTAGATTTCGGCAAATCTTAAAAGAAAAAGGATGAAACCGAATGAGATCTTACCCTTAGTTTAGAAATCGGCAATCCTTGCTTGAACCTTTAGCAATATTCAGCTATAGAGACTAGCTTGTTGTGGATCAATCAACTTCGGCTTTTGGACTTAATGGAGTAATCGGCTAGAACACAAGAAAACCTTTGGCTTTGACAAATAGAAGAGAAGAGAAGAAAAGAGGGACTTTGGAAGAGGAAAAGAATCAACGAAAAGGGAGGCTATTTGGCTAAGTGAAATTCGGCTATCCCTTTTCCTAGCTTAGCCGAAATTACCAAGCTTAACGTCCCTTACTTGGCCACCACTTCTCCACATTTTGATAGCTTTATCTCTTTAATTATCACCTCATTCAAATTAATAAAAATTTAATCCAATAATTATCTCTCATCTCTTAATAAAAATAATACTAATAATAATCCATCATTATCTATCTATTTACCGAATTTTAAAGAGAATAAAACTCCTCTTTTAAGAGCCTTAATGCCGTCCACCTCTCTGCTCCTTGTAGAAAAAATAAATTTCTTTTATTTGCTTCCCACGCGACTCGATCCTTGGCCCATTTGCCTATGTATGTGGCGTCACTTGCTGGGCCCTTAAGTGGCCCCTTGTAGCCATTTTACCAAGGTTATTTGTATGTCATATTTCACATACATTCTCTCTTAAGACCACCTTGCTTCATGTCCCTCTTTTAAACTTTAAACTTGACATTTCTAAAGCATTTCCTTACATTTCTAAGACATTTCCTTACATTTCCAAGACAAGACATTTCCTTACATTTCCAAGACATTTCCAAGGTTTCTAAAATTCACATAACACATTCAAGACACACACAAGCATGCTTTCACATTCAATTAAGCAAAAATGCATAGGCCCTACTCCCGGATGTTACAAGCCCATACGCTATGCATCCTGGAGGAAGTAAGATGTATCGGGATCTGTGAAAACAGTTTTGGTGGCCAGGTTTGAAGCGAGAGGTAACTGAATTGGTGAGTAAATACTTGACGTGTCAGCAGGTGAAGGCAGAACATCAGTTGCCTTCGGGGTTGTTGCAGCCAGTAAAAATTTCGCAGTGGAAGTGGGAAAGGATCACGATGGACTTTGTTAGTGGGCTACCTCTTACGCCTACTAAGAAGGATTCGGTATAGGTGATTGTTGATTGATTGATGAAGTCCGCTCATTTCATACCGGTTCATGTTGGCTACTCTTTACAGAAATTAACTAAGCTGTATATAGCAGAGGTTGTAAGGGTACATGGGGTACCAGTGTCTATCATATCAGACAAAGACCCCAGGTTTACGTCGAGGTTCTAGAAGGCGTTACATCAAGCGTTGGAGTGCGATTGGATTTTTGATCTGACGTTTCATCCATGCATCGATGGGCGGTCTAAGAGGGTGATTCAAATCTTGGAAGATATGTTGAGGGGCTGTGTCATAGACTTCAGGGGTAGTTGGGAGGAGTTTCTACCGTTGGCAGAATTCGCATACAATAACAGCTATCACTCTAGTATTCAGATGGCACCGTATGAAGCGTTGTATGGTCCAAAGTGTCGCACTCTGATAAACCGTAAAAGTTACATATTTTAAGCCCACATTTAATATGCTTTTGGATGATTTATCCCTTGATTTGTGAAAAATAGTGCTCTTAATCCTTTCTTTTCATGTCTTATACCCAGGAAAGCACCCGAGGATGAAAAGAACACAAAATGGGCCTAAAATAAAGCAAATGGGCCTTTCCACGAAATCGACACGGCCTAGGCCAAGGACCACACGGCCGTGTCTCGACGAACATCTAGAACACAGCCTAATCCAGATTTACATGGCCATGCCTCATTAAAGAAGTCCGAGCACGGCCTCCTCACCACCACACACGGTCGTGCCATTAGTAAAATCCGAACACGGTCAGGTCTCGATTTGCACGGTCGTCTGACATGGTCGTGCCTCTGTCGCTAGAAAGAGCAATTTCAGTCTGAAAAGGATACTTGGGGAGAAAGAATCACATTCCAAGAGCCTATATATATCCCCCAAGTACCACCTCTGAAAGGGGGTGAAAGCTAGGCCAAGGAGCCAAGCCGAGAAGGTCAGAGCTAGGGAGTAACGCGAGGATAGCCAGTTGGTTCATCCCAAGAAGCCAGAATTATACTCAAGACGGTGGAATTCTCCTTCAATCCCATCAGGGGGTTTTAGGGTTTTTCTTATGTTTTGTTTTATCTTTTCTCTTGTGAAGTTTTCTTTTTACATTATGAACTAAATCCTTTAGATACCTAAAGGGGGATGAAACCTAGACAAATTTTATTATTTGATTTTTAAGTTATATAATAAATTACTTAGTTTGTTCTTAATTATGTTGCTTAATCCAAATTTAATGTGCTTAGGTGGAGGAGGAATAGACCTTGCCTAAGAGTAGATCTAACATAATTAAGCGGAGTTGATCGGGCACCTAGAGATTGCGTTACGAGATTTTTCTGGATTAGGGTGAAACCTAATATGGGAATCTATTGATCGATTTACTGCCTTTCTAGGGGATTATTATAAGCGAATGAGAGTTCCACTAATTAACCTAGGATTAGACGTTATTCTCTTCGAGAGAGGGTTTAACATAGGTTAGGGAGTCTCACGGATCAAGCTAAGTAAAAGAAATCATATAATTTAAGGTTAGATAATAAAAGAAGTCTAGGTGGATTCTTCCCGAAGGTATCATAAAAATCAACTGAGTCTTTTTCAAGTTATCCCCAAATTCATCTTCTTGTCTTTGTTTCCTTAGTTTAGTTGTCGTCAATTTAGTTTAAAAGCAACCTTTATCATAGTTAGGTTAAATAATAAAAAGAAAGTTAGTATTAATACTTTTAGTTCCTCTGGGTTCGATATCCGGTCTTGCCTAAGCTATACTACTGTTCCATAGGTACACTTGCCTTAATATCGTTGTCAGAGTTAGTCTCCAGGTTTGATCATTCTTTTATAAATATTTAGAACTCTAATTTTACAGCGATCAAGTTTTTGGCGTTGTTGCTCTGGAACTACAATATTAAGAAAGCTCTATTTTTATTACTTTAGCCATTATTTTATTCACAATTTATTTCTTTTGTTTTCGTAGGTTAAATATTAAATTTTCTAATTTTTATTTTTAGTCTTTATTTCTTTCTCTTTTCTAGGTACCTCTAGTCTATGACTAGAAGGATTCCGAGAGGACCTTTGGTATATAGTGATATCGAAGCAATCGCTCGTAGGAATCGCAGGGAAACCAGGCGAGCCCTAGATTACACAGAAAGAGAGGAAGAAAACATATCCAATCCTACTGAAGGGATGGGCGAAAACAACCCACCACTACACGATGTGGGAGATCACAATGCTCCACGTATAATGTTTGATTGTGCGAAATCGCATTTAACAGGAGCAGAATCTAGTATTGTTAGGCTTGCTATATCTGCTAATAATTTTGAATTAAAGTCTAACACAATAAAAATGATTCAAAAGTTTGTTCAATTCGATGGTTTGCAGGACGAAGATCCAAACATGCATATAGCTAACTTTTTAGAGTTCTGTGATACCTTCAAAATAAATGGTGTTTCTGATGATGCCATACGTCTTCGGTTATTCCCTTTTTCATTGAGAAATAAAGCCAAATAATGGTTAAACTCGTTACAACGAGGGTTAATCACTACATGGGAGCAGATGACTGAAAATTTTTTAATGAAATATTTCCCACCAGCCAATACGGCCAAATTACGTAACGATATCTCTTCCTTTATGCAGATAGATTTAAAGACACTATATGATGCATGGGAAAGGTTCAAAGATCTCTTGAGGAGGTGCCCACACCATGGTTTACCCCTATAGCTACAAGTCCAAACCTTCTACAATAGAGTAAACCCCTCAACGAGGCAACTGATAGATTCAGCTACCGGTGGAACGCTGAACAACAAAACTCCTGAAGCAGCCTACGAGTTCATTGAGGAGATGTCGATAAACAATTATCAGTGGCAAGCTTCGAGAACTATACCAACAAAATCGGCAGGAGTTTTCAACGTCGACACCATGACCATGCTATTAACGCAACTAGAGATGATGAATAAAAAGCTTGATAGTTTGTGTTCTTCACAGATACATCCAGCCATGCAGTGCGGCGCTAGTGGAACTGTGGTGAATCTTGAGTACCCACCCTACCAACCAGGAGCAGAAGATGAACAGATGAACTATATAGGTAATAATTTCCGATCTAACAATAATCCTTATAGTAACACTTACAATCCAGGTTGGAGGAATCACCCAAATTTTTCATGGGGAGGACAAGGCAATCAAGGAAATCAAAGGCAACAACCCCCCCAAAACTTTCGAAATCAGCCCTATCCACAAGACAAGAAGCTAACCATCGAGGAGCGCATCCAAGAAGTTGATAGAACAATCAAAAGCAACGAAAGTCGAATTGATGAAATTACTAAGTCAGTCAAGGAAATCACTAAATCAGCCGAACAACTTGCAAAATCAATGTCAGAACGACCGCAAGGACGTCTATCTAGTAACATGGAGATTAACCCTAAGGAGTAAATTCAAGCCATCACAATCCAGGGTAGCAAGGAGTTAGATACACCCAACCCGACTCTAGAAAGTAAGGTAGGTGAAAGTATAACGAAGGAAGTACAAGAAAAACCAAAGCCGATAGTCAAAGAGTACAAACCTCGCATACCTTATCTCGCAGCATTAGACAGAAATGATTCAGAGGAGCAGTTTGGTAAGTTTCTTAAACTTTTAAAGAAGTTACATATTAACTTACCTCTTCTTGAAGCTCTTTTCCAAATGCCAGACTCGAGGAAATTTTTAAGACAGCTCTTAACCAATAAATGTAAATTAGATGAAGAGCACCATGTGGAATTAAACGCAACATGCTCAGGAATGTTACAAAATAGACTACCACAGAAGCAAAAAGATCATGGGAGTTTTACAATTCCATGTTTAATTGGTAGTTTAAATATTGATAATGCGTTAGCTGATTTAGGAGCAAGCATAAATGTTATGCCTTATGCATTGTTTAAGCGACTAGGTCTAGGGAAGCTAAGGAGCCAAGCCGAGAAGGTCAGAGTTAGGGAGTAACACGAGATAGCCAGTTGATTCATCCTAAGAAGACGGAATCATACAAGACGGCAGAATTCTCTTTCAATCCCATCAGGGAATTTTAGGATTTTTCTTATGTTTTGTTTTATCTTTTCTCTTGTGATGTTTTCTTTTTACATTATGAACTAAATCCTTCAGATACCTGAAGGGGGATGAAACCTAGACAGATTTTATTATTTGATTTTTAAGTTATATGATAAATTACTTAGTTTGTTCTTAATTATGTTGCTTAATCCAAATTTAATGTGCTTAGGTGGAGGTGGAATAGACCCTGCCTAAGAGTAGATCTAACATAATTAAGCGGAGTTGATCGGGAGCCTGGAGATAGGGTTACGAGATTTTACCAGATTAGGGTGAAACCTAATATGGGAATCCATTGATCGATTTACTGCTTTCATAGGGGGTTATTATAAGCAAACGAGAGTTTCACTAATTAACCTAGGATTAGACGTTTTCGCTTCGAGAGAGGGTTTAACATTGGTTAGGGAGTCTCACGGATCAAGCTAAGTAAAAGAAATCATATAATTTAAGGTTAGATAATAAGAGAAGTCTAGGTGGATTCTTCACGAAGGTATCATAAAAATCAACTGAGTCTTTTTCAAGTTATCCCCAAATTCATCTTTTTGTCTTTGTTTCCTTAGTTTAGTTATCGTCAGTTTAGTTTAAAAGTAACCTTTATCTTAGTTAGGTTAAATAATAAAAAGAAAGTGAGTATTAATACTTTTAGTTCCTTTGGGTTCGATATCCGGTCTTGCCTAAGCTATACTACTGTTCGATAGGTACACTTGCCTCAATATCATTGCTAGAGTTAGTCTCCAGGTTTGATCATTCTTTTATAAATATTTAAAACTCTGATTTTACAGTGATCACACTCCTACTTGTTAGTCAGAGTTGGGTGAGCGAAAGTTATTGGGTCCAGAATTGGTTTCTGAAACAGAGGACAAGGTTAAGTTAATTGGACTCGATTGAAAGAAGCTTCTGACAGGCAGAAGTCCTATGCTGATCTGAAGCGTAGGGACATAAAATTTGTAGTAGGTGACTGGGTTTTCTTAAAGGTTTCACCGTGGAAGAAAGTTATGAGGTTTGGACGGAAGGGTAAGCTGAGCCCCAAGTTCATCGGGCCTTATCGTGTGTTGAAGCGTGTGGGATCGATAGCTTATCAGCTCGAGCTACCTTCAGAATTAAGTCAGATTCATGATGTGTTTCATGTTTCGATGTTAAGGCGCTACCGTTCGGATCCATCCCATATTATACCAGTGGAAGAAATCGAAGTAAGGCCTGATTTAACCTTATAAGAGGAACCAGTCCAGATCTTGGATCATGACGTTAAGGTATTACGAAGGAAGACGGTTCCGTTGGTTAAAGTATTGTGGCGAAATCACGGTTTGGAGGAAGCTACGTGGGAGCCATAGGATGTGGTGCAATAGCAATACCCTCATCTCTTCTGATCAGGTAAAAATTTTGAGGTCGAAATTTCTTTAAGGGGGTAGAACTGTAACATCTTGAATTTTGGGGTTTTGCATTTAATATGTGTTATGTGTGTATACTATGATCTATGTGTTAATTTGGTGTGTTTAAGGGTCCCGAGAAGGCTCGGGGGTAAGCCTGAGCCTTGGTGAAAATTTTACTTTTTGGCATAGAAGGGGAGAGCTAGCTAAGGTAGGCCTTAAGGGGTATTTAATTGTGTTTTGATGACACAAGTAAAGAGTTGGTAAAGTGGCAAGGAGGCACCACTTAGATTGATTAAAGTGATGTCATAGGGGGGGAAGCTACAGAGAGAAAGGGTTCGAGTTGCGTCGTCAGCAAGGGGGTATTTTATTTTTGCGTCTAAGGAGCTTGGGTGGTGGATTCGGCAAGGACACTGCATGGATGAGAGTTGAATGAGTCAAAAGATTTGAATTTGAGGCCATGAGCAAAAGGTGGAGTGTTTCACCGATTAGTGAAACACTCATCTTACTCCTTATTTTGAACCCTTTTTCTCATTTATCTGCTAACCAAAACTGAAACACTTTTGTTCCTTTTATCTTCATTTTTCCCTCAGTTTGCCGCAACCTCCAAGACCAAATTGGTTCATCTTGTTTTTGGAAAAAGCTAAAATCTTTGACACTCATTTCTCCTTTCTTCTTTCCTCTTTTCCTCTCACCATTCAATTCTTTTTCTTAAACACCATAACCGCACCTCTCCTCCATCATCCTCTCCCTTGCCAAGCCGAAACCTCTTAGGCACCCTCTCCTTTCATTTCTTTTCTTTTCTTTCTTCTCCCATTTCTCCTCTATAGCCGAATCCTCATCCCACTCTTTGGTGAGTAGCTAATCTTTCTCTTCTATTTCTTCTTCTAAAGGCCGTACCTGCCCTGTTAATAACTAAATCGGGTTCCTTCCCTTTGTGCCTGATAGCCGAATACTGTGGAGCAAGGTGTTAGGAATCTGCTCCAGATCTATTATTGATTTGGTTGTTAAGGTAAGATAGACTCTGTTATCATTCTTGATCTTCTTTAGGTATTTGGTAGCCAAAGCCGAAAGGCTAATTCGCTTGGTGTACAATTGAATTGACTTCTCTTCCTTTATCTTCTTCTCTCACTGGGGGCGCTTATTCTAGGAAACATCGCTAGCCGAACCATTTGAGTTCCAAGTCTGAGGATCAGCCAATCTCCGAATCCCATCTCTCTATTCGGGATCTTAAGGTGAGGGATTCCTCTCTAGTTATTCGATCGGTATCTTCTTTCATTATTCGCTGCCTTAACCCAACGTTGTTGTTAAGCAACCGCTGTTTCATTATAGTATCTTCTGACCAACATCATTTTCATGGAATCAAATGCCAGCCAAGTAAGGGAGGGGGTTAGACCCGTAGTCCCAGCCCCTAAGTTTAAGCGTCTTGCGGTATCGGCAGTACAAGACTGGCCACCGGGTTGTTGACCAGCTGTAGAGCAGGATAGACAGATAGCCGTCATCCCTGCTAGCGAGAGTGTCGACATAGAAAGCATAGTATTGCGTGTTATCAGGTGTGTAAATACTCACACTCTATTATTAATATGTGTTATTAACTGTTTAGGCTGAAAAGCTGAAGTGACTGAATGGAAAGTCATTAAACCCTTGTAGGTAAAGCTGGGATACTAGGTAAGTATCCATAACGTTCTATTAATGGATATGAAAAGGTATGAGGTAATCTGTCACTATGATGAGAGCATGTGCATTCATTTGACTTGTATGTTCTGCATGGGTTTGGGTTATGATGCGAAAGGGGAAGTATTTGAGACTGTCACGGTGGTTTGGTACCACTAGTGGGTTGGCCCTACATATATCTAATTCAGTGACCATGTCTCGGTGGCTTGGTGCCACGGTGGTTAATACCACATATGTATGATTTAGTGGCTCGTCCCAGTGGTTTGGTACCATAGTGGGTTGGCCCCACATATATTCATCAGGTATTGTCACGGTGGTTTGGTACCACGGTGGGTTGGCCCCATGAATGTTAATAGTGACTATGTCACGGTGATCTAGTATCACGATGGTCTGGTACCACGAGTGGCTTGGTCCCACATAAATGAGGTGTGTAGTGGATGGAGGGTTGATTGTAGAAATCCCCACGATGTGATGGGCTGGTTCGGGTGGTGTGTAGAGGATGGAAAATTTAGGTTGGGCTGGGACACATTACATTCATATTTGTGTATGCTATTTTGAGTGGGCTAAGGCCCAATGTGCGATCTTGGGCTTGAAGCCATTTATGTGACTTCAGGGGATTTACATACTGAGTCTCGATGACTCACCCCTCTGCTTAATTTTGTAGGTAATCAGTAGATAATGGATCGGGGATCCGAGGTGGACTCGTGGAGGCCATAAAATGTTTCTTTTCCTAAACTCGTTCTTTCTACAAATTATTTTTAAATGGAGATTTTTGGTTATGCAATAAGGCCTTCTTAAGTTAACATTTGGGTTTTTATAATTTACTATTTATTTAAGAGATGTTATTAATTTATTTTAACATAGAAGTTAAGATGGAGTTTTCAAAACATAAGTAACATCAAACAATCATTTTCTCTCAAGTGCCAACAAAGATAACGAATTGTATTTAACTCAATTCGAGAATTTTTCCTTTAACTGCAAACCTCTGTTTTCAAAACATCACCTAAAACGAAAAGTTTTCAAACTTACGGTATTTTCCTGAATTCAACAAAATTCATTTTTACTTTGCCCTATGACATACCAGATCTGCTATGAGATAGGCAACTTATATGAGATAGGCAATACCTAAGGAAGAATCCACCTAGACTTCACTTATTACTTTGGGGTGTTACAAATTTTAGACAACTTATATGAGATAGGCAATACCTAAGGAAGAATCCACCTAAACTTCACTTATTACTTTTGATTCATGCAATTTATTCACTTGACTTAATCTGTCGAAATCCCTAAATTATATTAATACCTCTTTCGAGGCTACTAACAATAGACTCGAGGTTGATTAATTGAAATAACTTTCTAATTAAAACCCCTATAGTCGCATTAACTCGATCTATGGATTCCCTTATTAGGTTTGACCCTAATCGGGCAGATTTTCATCGCCCTATTTCTAGGGTTGCAATCAACTCTGCTTCATTGTGTTGATCTACTCTTAAACAGGGACTTTGCTCAACTGAATAATCACATTCGACTTGAATCAATAACCTGAATTATCAAACAGCAATAAAAACACAATTTAGAATAAGAACAAGTATTTATCTTATAAATCAAATAATAATAAGATTTGTCTTAGGTTTCATCCCCTTAGGTATTTAAGGGATTTAGTTCATATTGATAGAGGGAAACATATTAGAATAGGGAAAACAACAAAACATAAGAAAAACCCAAAAACTTCTAAAAAACTTGATAGGGAATCCTCAGTCTTGATGGAGATCCTTCTCCTAAGCTGTTCCCGATGGCTATCTTGGAGTATCCTTTACCTTCTACTCAGCGTCTATTCGATGTCCTGTCGAACTCTCTTTTAGGTTGCCCTGTAGGGTGTTTATATAGGCTTCGAGATGCCTTACTTAGCCCACAAGTATCCTATTCTGAATAGAATTCATCCTAGTTTCAGCAGGGACACGCCCGTGGTCGATAGTCCTGGCCGTGTTCGATCCTGCTTGTCACACACGGCAGTGTGGTTAGCCCGTGTGCAATGGTCCAGGCCGTGTAGGCCCATTTTGTCCCTTTTTTGGCCCATTTCTCATTCTTTTCAACTCCCTAGGCTCTCCTGAGTATAAAACATGAAATTAAGAGATTAGGAGCACCAAATCCATCAAATTCAATGGAAAATCATCCAAAATTAAGCCAAGCATGGGGTTAAAATTTGTGTAATTTATCCCCACACTTAAACCTCTGTTTGTCCTCAAGCAAAATCCTCAACTCACGAAAACATAGGTGTTTCCCCTTAATTCATAATTCATAATTCTTAATTCATAATGTTTCATCATTCTTAATTCATATTTAACTTCCTTAATTCATAATTCCTATCAATAAAGTTTCATCATAATTCATAGATAATTTAACAAAAAGAGTCCTAAAGATTCAAACAATCTAAGCCATACATTTTATAACATGAAAACATAGGTGTTTCCCCTTACCTAAATAATTACCTCTAATTCAAAACCGACAAGGATTGACATCTTCACTAAGGATTCACTCAAATCACTCAAAAGCGTTTAAGGTTCAATTTAAGCACTCAAAGGTCAAACATGAAAAGTTAATCCCATAAACTTGCATGAATATCAAATCTCTACCACTAGAAAATGAGATGATACACAAATCAAAAGGTCTTTAAAGGGTTGTAATGGGGCTTGGGTTAAAGGTGTGGATATAGGCTGAATTAGAAGGTTAGAATCGAACTAATACTGGATAATTACATTGATTGAATACCTATCACTAATAACATGAGCTTTTTCTAAAGATGTGACATTAATCATTCAAGCTTAAACTAATAATGAATAAATCTTCAACTTTTTTTTTTTAGAATAAACAATGATAAGAAAGAACTTTAACAACTAAAATAAAGAACATAGTTAGGCAACTGCTCAATTCAAATCTCGACAAAAAGGGACGTTAAAGGATTAGGGGAATTAAAAATTTGGTTTTTGGATTAATATTAATGAGTGAGTCAAGAAATGGTTTATTAGGCTATAAAGGGGTTCACTAGGGGTTAATTATGGAGGTAGGCTTTTTGTGGATTAAATGGGTTAAAACCTAGGTGCCTTTATCATTTTTAGTATATCAAATCAAAAGTGTGGTCTCGACCTGTATAATCAAAGCAAGTTCTAGAATAACAAATCAAAATTAACACACTCATAATCAATAAAGTGAGCAAGAAAAATATATGCTCTAGAAGGCTCAAAATCTCACAAAAATTATGGTTTTTGATGTTAACCTTGTAAATTTCAAACTTCAAAGTAATATTTAAGATTAGGAAACATCCTAATAAAATTTTAATTCTAAAAATAGACTTTATCATGCTTGATTCTCTAATGTCTTAAGGTTTAAACCATCAATGCACAATTATCTATGACTTATTCCAAGACATATCAATAAAAATCATAAATCAATAGAAGTTTCATTCTAATAGTAATATGAGAAAATTACTTTGGACAAAGCATAATTCAGGGATTTTCTGATAATAAATTAAATAACCTCCCCACACTTAAGATGTTCATTGTCCTCAATGTACAAAAAAATGGATAATAACAGTATAGTTAGAAATCATAAGAGAGGGAAAGAAGTGAAACTTCCTGAATTATGGATGAAATTCTTAGAAATGACCAATGATGAACATGATAACTAGGTAGAGGTGAAAGTGGGGGAGAATACTCCGGTGGTGTGTTCGTTCCTTTAATGGCACCTTGAACCTTTGTAAACTGCGAAGTCATCAGTAAGTTTTTAGGACGTTCTATTAATGGGCATTATTATATTTATTTGAGAATTAGACAACTGGAGATAAAAGAAATCGAACTATACTAATAAAAGTTATAAACAAGAAAGGTAAAGATTTGAATAAACAAATGAAAATAAAAGTAAAAGTAAAAATAAAAATAAAAATAAAGGGACTCAAAGGTCCTCATCATCGGCTGGATCGCTGATAAGCCGCAAAAGTAACATATTTTAGGCCCACATTTAGTATGCTTTTGGATAATTTAAGCCTTGATTTATGTAAAAAGGTGCTCTTAGTCCTTTCTTTCCATGGCTTATACTCAGGAAAGCACCCACGAATGAAAAGAACGTACAACGGGCTTAAAACGAGCCAAATGGGCCAATTCACAAAATCGACACGGCCTGGACTTCGAGCCACACTGCCGTGCCTTATTAAATTACTAGAACACGGCCTGGACCTCGATAAACACGGCTGTGCCTCATTAAAAGTCCAAACACGGCCTGGCCACGATTCACACGGGCGTGTGCCATGGTCGTGTCCCTATCGCTGGAAAGAGTAATTTTATTCGGGAAAGGATACTTGGAGGCAAAGAAACACATTCCAAAGCCTATTCAAACACCCTATTAGGAATTCTACTTAAATTAGGATACTTAGGGGCCAAGTAAGGCATCTCAAAGTCTATATAAACACCCAAGTGTGCAACTTGAAAGGAGAGTTCAGCAGAAGCCGAAACCTGAGGCGAGCTAGGCCAACGAGCCAAGCCGGAAAGGTCAGAATTGTGGGAAACGCTTGAAGTTAGCCAGTTGATCCATCCCAGAAGCCGAACTTATACTCAAGACGGCGGAATTCTCATTCAATTCCTTTAGGGAGTTTTATGAATTTCTTATGTTTTGTTTTATCTTTTCTCTTGAGATGTTTTCTTTCTTAATTATGAACTAAACCCCTCAGATACCTGAAGGGGATGAAACCTAGATGAATTTTGTTATTTGATTTCTAAATTATATGATAATTACTTAGTTTGTTCTTAATTATATTGCTTAATCCAAATCTAATGTGCTTAGGTGGAGGAGGAATAGACCCTGCCTAAGAGTAGATCTAACATAATTAAGCGGAGTTGATCGAACGCCTAAAGATAGAGTTACTAGATTTTTTCGGATTAGGGTGAAACCTACTATGGGAGTCCATTGATCGATTTACTGCTATCCTAAGGGGTTATTACTGTTCGATAGGTACACTTGCCTTTATTCGTTGTCAGAGTTAGTTTTCAGGTTTTGATCATTCTTTTATAAATTTTAAAACTTTGATTTCAGCGATCAATCGCGAGGTGGTGGAGGCGGCGATATGTGGAAATGATGATAAATCTGCTGAAGAGTCGCCTCGATGCCGTCAAATCATTGAGCGGTGTCATTAAATTGTTAAGTACAGTAATGCTTGAACCAAGTGAGGCGTCCAGAAATGTCTGAACATGAAGCAATCGCATGAACTGGTCGGCGAGGGGGTTGTGGTACCGGAGGTGGCTCCTCGTGCTGTAGAGGGACATCATCAGTAATGTCCTCTGGGTCGTCGGTGGCTTGTGATAGCCTATACTGGGGAGAATCAAACCCACGGTGACGCTCAATCATCCTCATGTGGAGCATCGTTTGGATGCCCTGTGGGGACATTTTTCCTATCAGTGTGAGTGAGGAGGACTGAGCGGGGGTGTTGAGGAGCCCAAAATACCGAGCTAAACGTGTGATGTAGGGACCTATGGAGATGACCCCTCTCCTATGCTGCTCCGTCTGATGTTGAATGGCGCGAGCTATGAAGTAGACTAAGTCGAAGACGTGCCCATTCGCCATGCACCATAAGAAGTAGGTGCCGTGAGTGTTGATGATGCCGATACTCTCTCACTTACCTATCAATGTATGAGCTAAGATGGCGTGTAAATACCTCAGGGATGGGGCGAGAGCTGTCACCTTGGAGTGACTGGGTTCATAGGTGGCTGAGACGGGGGCTAAGTTATTCCAACATTTAAAAGGGGAGTAATGGATGTGGCGATGGAGATTCTTGAGGTTATTTTCTTCCATGAATTCGTATGTGTAGAGTCCCAAGGCGTCCCCGAACTGTGGGACACTCAGTTCACGTACAATGCCTCTGAGATGGAACTGGACTATGCCGGAGTCATTGTGGTTTGTCATCACCGTCTAGAGGTGGAATATGGAATAGAGCTCCAAAGTGAGCTCTAGGTATGTGGGCTCGACTATCTCGAAGAATTGCCCCCATGGGTCAGTACTCAAGAGGGCTCGGACGTCGTCAGCTAGTTGGACCTGCTCCAAAGTGGCCCAATCAATGCACCTCCCCACGCCGAGGGGTCGCGCCCAAAGTATCTGAAAAAGGTCCTCCTGGGATCCTAGAGGAAACCGTAGGAATGGATGGCCCACTTCGACGGAGGCGCTCGAGGAGGTCGCATCGGGTCCTTTCTGCTTTTTAGCGGCGGAGACAGTGGTCTTTTTCCCACGTGGGAGAGTCATTATAGACAAGGGTGTTGGAGTGGTTGCGTGGCAGTGGCGCACAATCATGGCGGTGTGTACACGGGCGTGGATTTCGTGCTAGTGCGCGTGGAAGAAAAAAGGGAAAAGAGATGAGGGAAAGGAAATAAGGGAAAGGGCAGAAAGGGAAGTGAATGAAGGAAAGGAGAAAGGTCAATGGTGGCCGAAAATGGGAGGAAGGGGGAGATGCTTGGGTGAAAACGGCTAGGGTTTTGGGGGGAGAAGATGAATAGTGAGGGGTTTTAAATAGGAAGTGGGGCACAGAGCTAGTTGCCACGCCCATGGGGTCTTTATTTAGCCTGATAAACAATTAAAGTAACATATTATAATCCCACATGTAGCATACTTCTAGATGATTTATCCCTTGATTTATGTAAAAAGGTGTTCTTAATTCTTTCTTTTCTTATCTTATACTCAGGAAAGCACCCAAGGATGAAAAGAACGAGAAACGGGCTTAAAAAGGACCAAATTGGGCCAAGAGAGAAATCAACATGGCCTGGCCCAAAGCTAACATGATCGTTCCTCATTAAACGTCCGAACACAGCCTGGCCATGAGTCACACT
This sequence comes from Gossypium bickii, assembly GCA_025503065.1. Classification (NCBI taxonomy): domain Eukaryota; kingdom Viridiplantae; phylum Streptophyta; class Magnoliopsida; order Malvales; family Malvaceae; genus Gossypium; species Gossypium bickii. The sequence continues at coordinate 60,566,767 of CP106710.1, read as the reverse complement.
GGCGTGTGCCATGGCTATGTCCCTATCGCTGGAAAGAAGAATTTCATTCGGATTTTGATACTTAGGGGCCAAGAAACACATCCAAAAGCCTATTCAAACACCCTAGTAGGAATTCTACTTAAATTATGATACTTAGGGGCCAAGTAAGGCATCTCAAAGTCTATATAAACACCCAAGGGGGCAACTTGAAAGGGAGTTCGCGAAGCCGAGGCAGGCGTTAGTTAGCTAGTCCGAGAGCCGAATAAAAGGTCAGATTTGTGGGAATCACTCGAAGATAGCCAGTTGATCCATCTCAAGAAGCTGGAATTCTACTCAAGACAACGGATCACTCCTTCAATTCCTTCAGGGAGTTTTAGGGATTTCTTATATTTTGTTTTATCTTTTGTTCTGAGATGTTTTCTTTTATAGTTATGAACTAAACCCTTCAGATACCTGAAGGGGATGAAATCTAAGACGGATCTTGTTATTGTTTTCTGAACTATATGATAAATACTTGATTTGTTCTTAATTATGTGTTCTTAATTCTTTTGTTAATATTTCTGAGATATTAATTCAAGTTGGATGTGCTTAGGTGGAGGAGCAAAAGTCCTTGCTTAAGAGTAGATCTAGCATAGTTAAGTGGAGTTGATTGCACGCCTAGAGATAGGGTGACGAGATTTTGCCGGATTAGGGTGAAACCTAATATGGGAGTCCATAGATCGAGTTAATGCGATTCTAGGGGTTTTAATTAGAAAGCGATTTCAATTAATCAACTTAGGGTTAGATGTTATTCACCTCGAGAGCGGGTTTAATATAAATTAGGGAATCTTACGGATCAAGTCAAGTGAATACATCGTTTGGTTCAGTGTTAGATAACAAGTGAAGTCTAGGTGGATTCTTCCTAAGTGTATCATCTTAATCAACTAAGTTTTCCCAAAAGCATTTCCCCAGTTCAATCTTTTTGTCTTTGCGTCTTTAGCTTAGTAGTTAATTAAAATTAGATTAAACAAGAACTTCACTTATTTTAGGCTAGATAATAAAAAGAAAGTTATTATTTGTACTTTTAGTTCCTTTAGGTTCGACATTCCAGTCTTGCCTAAGCTATACTACTGTTCGATAGGTGCACTTGCCTTAAAGTCATTGTCAGAGTTAGTTCCAGGTTTGATCATTCTCTTTTTATAAATTTTAAGACTCGACAGCTACGATCATAGCCCGTGTGAGTCGTAAATTTAAATTTTGGGTGCGTCTGAGTCTTATCCCATGTCCATGTCCCATGGGCATGTTGTGTGACACGGCCAAATCGCACGGCCATGTATTTTTTCGTTCGCTTCTCCCATGCCTGTGTAGATGGTCATACGCTCATGTTTGTTAATCAGTGTCAACCACTGCTTTGAGGCACGGGCGTGTTGCACGCCCGTGTAATTTACTCAGTATCAATCACGGCTGCATCGCATGGCCGCGGCCCTTTTATTGCAGCCCGTGTTGGGGAAAGGTTTTTCTTCCTTGGCTTGCATGGCCTCCGCCACGCTTATGTCTCTTCCCGTGGTGTCCACACGGCCACGGCCACGCCCGTGTGCTATGCTGTGCGGGTGAAAATTCCTGCATCTAATAAATTTGTTAGTTTTAGTTAGATGCTTAAACCAAAAATATGGATGTTAGTGAGATTAGTGCTCGGGTTGCCTCCCGAGAAGCACTTGTTTAAATTCTTAAGCTAGACTTACCCTATTTTCATTCCTAAATGAAGGTTCACGGAGCTGAAGCTCCTCTCTCATATCCCTAAAATCTTCACACATTATAAATTTTCAGTCGCTGGCCGTTTACCTTGAATGTGCCATAAGTAGGATGAGTTACCTCGATTGTGCCATAAGGAAAAATAGTTTTGATTACGAATGGACCTGACCATCTTGATATTAGCTTTCTAGGAAATGATTTGAGCCTTGGATTGTATAGTAGAACTAGATCCCCTACTTCGAATTGCTTCGGTTGCTTTAAACGAGCATCATGGCGTCGCTTTGTTACTTCCTTATATAGATGTGAGTTCTCGTTGGCATTAGCTCGCCACTCATCTAGCTCTTTCAACTGCACCATTCTTTTCTCACCTGTAAGCTTAAGATCGTAATTAAAGAATTTTATAGCCCAAAAAGCTTTGTGCTCTAATTCAAATGGTAGATGACAAATTTTTCCGTAGACAAGTCTGTATGGGGATGTTCCTATGGGAGTTTTAAAAGTGGTTCTATAGGCCCATAAAGCATCGTCTACTTTTAATGCCCAATCTTTCTTGTTTGATTCAATTGTTTTCTCTAGAATACGCTTAAGCTCTCGATTTGCTACTTCCACTTGTCCACTGGTTTGAGGGTGATCAGAGGTAGCTGTTCTGTGGTGTACTCCATATTTTTTTAAGACTTTGTCAAATTGGTTATTACAAAAATGAGTACCCCTATCACTAATAATTGCTCTGGGTGTTCCAAATTGAGAGAAGAGTTTCTTATGAAATCTCACTACCACTCTGGCATCATTAGTAGGTAAAGCTTGAGCTTCTGCCCATTTTGACATATAATCCACTGATACTAAGATGTATTTATTCCCAAATGAGCTAGGGAATGGACCCATAAAATTAATACCCCATACATCGAATACTTCTCATGGTACCATATACATTTGAGGAATTTCATTGCGTTTAGAGATATTACCTATTCTCTGACATCTAACACAAGAAGTAACATACCTGTTAGCGTCTTTGAATAGAGTGGGCCAATAAAAACTTGATTCGAGCGTTTTATGAGTTGTTCTAATCCTGCTGTAATGTCCTCATGAAGGTCCTGAATGGTAATGTTCTAGGATTTTGCTTGCTTTTTCCTTTGTAACACATCTCTGAATTACTTGATCTGCACATATACGAAAAAGAAGAGGGTCCTCCCAAAAATAATTTTTTGCATCAGCAAAAAATCGCTTCTTTTGATGATGTGTTAACCTTTTTGGTAGGATGTTAGTAGCTAAGTAATTTGCAATGTCTGCAAACCAAGGTACCTCGAAGTCAGTTATAGCAAATTGCTGTTCTTCAAGAAACGAGTCATTTATCTCACTATCATCGAGTTCTTTGATATGTGGATTTTCAAGCCTAGAAAGATGGTCTGCTGCAAGATTTTCAGCTCCTTTCTTATCTTGAATTTCCAAATCAAATTCCTGTAAGAGTAAAATCCAGCTTATGAGTCGAGGTTTTGCATTAGATTGAGTTAAAAGATAACGAAGAGCTGAATGGTTAGTGTAAATGGCAACTTTAGATAATATCAAATACTGTCTAAATTTATCAAATGCAAAAACCACAGCTAGCAGTTTTTTTTCTGTGCTAGTGTAATTTTCTTGTGTGGCTGTCAATGTTTTGCTAGCATAATAGATCGGCTAAAAATGTTTGTCTCTTCATTGTCCCAAAACTGCACCTACTGCAAAGTCACTCACATCACATATTAGTTCAAAGGGTAAATTCCAATCAGGTGCAATTATAATTGGAGCATTTATTAGTTTATTTTTAAGGGTATTAAATGCTTCTAAACATTCCTGATCAAAATCGAAAGGCACATCTTTTTCTAGTAGTTTTGTTAAAGGCTTAATAACAAAATCCTTAATAAATCTTCTATAAAATCCAGCATGTCATAAAAAGCTTCTAATAGCCTTAACTGAACTAGGAGGAGGTTATTTTTCTATGGTTTCAATTTTTGCTTTGTCAACCTCAATCCCTTTACTAGAAATTCTTGAACCATAAAGTGACACTTTTCCCAATTAAGCACAAGGTTTGTTTCCTCACATCTTATTAGAACTCATTTTAAATTTTTAAAGCAGAGATGGAAAGAATTACCAAATACAGAAAAGTCATCCATAAATACCTCCATAATATCTTCCACGAGTTCATCAAAAATGGCTAGCATGCAGCACTGAAAAGTCGTAGGAGCATTACATAATCCAAAAGGCATTCTATGATAAGCAAATGTACCGTACGGACACGTAAGTACTGTCTTTTCTTGATCCTCAAGGGCTATTGGGATTTGGAAGTAGCCAGAGAGTCCATCTAGGAAGCAGTAGTACATATGCTCAAATAATCTTTCTAACATCTGATCAATAAAGGGTAAAGGGAAGTGATCTTTTCTCGTGGCATCGTTCAACTTCCTATAATCAATGCATACTCTCCAACCTGTGACTGTTCTTATAGGAATCAATTCATTCTTTTTGTTAGCTACAACAGTCATGCCTCCTTTCTTTAGGACAACCTGCACATGACTTACCCAAGTACTGTCAAAAATAGGATAAATAACTCCAGCATCTAGAAGTTTAATTACCTTAGCTTTAATAGCTTCCTTCATGCTGGGATTCAATCGTCTTTGAGGTTGCACACATTTTTTATATTCATTTTCCATTTAAATTTTATGGGTGCAAAATTATGGGCTTATCTCTTTAATGTCAGAAATATTCCAAGCTGTGGCTCTTTTATGCTCCTTTAGTACCTATAGTAACTAGTCTTTCTTTTTGAGTTTCAGTTCTGAAGAGATGATTACTGGTAACGTAAAATTATCTCCGAGGAATGCATATTCTATGTGATTTGTAACTGTTTCAATTCCAATTTGAGTGGTTGTTCAATAGAGGGTTTTTGTTTTAGTTCATTGTTTATTTCAATGCCCTCGTCTTTCTTTTGTCTAGTGGAAGACGTATTAGAATTTAACTTTTTGGTATCGTCATCCGCCCCCTCACTTTGGGAAAGACACAGTTCCAACGTGTCATCATGTATGATCTCCTGAAAGGAATCTTGAATAAAATGATCAATTGCATCAATAAAATAACAGGAATCATCTTGCTCTCTAGAATATATAGCATCGAAAATTTTAAAAATAATTTCCTCGTCGCCTACCCTTAGCGCAAGTTTAGCATCACCTACATTAATAACAGCCATAGCAGTAGCTAAAAAGGGGCGTCCCAAAACTAAAGGTACCTCAACGTTCTCATCCATGTCAAGCACAACAAAATCAACAGGGAATATAAATTTATCAACTTTTACCAGAATATTTTCAATAATTCCCCTAGGATATTTAATAGATCTGTCAGCTAATTGAATACTCATCTTAGTGGGTTTTGGTTCCCCAAGACCAAGTTGCTTTAACATTTTGTAAGGTATTAAATTAATACTGGCACCTAAATTAGCTAATGCCTTCTCAATGTTTAAACTACCAATTAAACAGAGAATAGTGAAACTTCCTGGATTTTTCAATTTGGTTGGTAGCTTACTTTGGAGAATAGCTTAACATTCCTCATTAAGTTCTACGGTTGATATCTCTTCAAACTTCCTTTTATTTGTTAGAAGCTCTTTTAGGAATTTTGCGTATGTCGGCATCTGCAAAATAGCTTCAACAAAAGGTAAGTTAATATGTAATTGTTTAAAAAGTTCAAGAAGTTTACCATATTGTGCGTCTAAGTGATCTTTCTTCAGCTTTGCCGGATATGGGATTGGTGGTTTATATTCTTCACGTACCGGTGTTACATTCTCGACTTCCTCACCTTTTTCCTAATTAGTTTCTTGTGGCATCTTCTTTTCTGCTTCAACCAATACCTTCCCATTCCTTAATGTTACTGCCTTCACTTGTTCTTTTGGTTTAGGTTCAGTATTATTAGGTAAACTACCTGGTTGCCTTTCAGAAACTAACTTGGTTAGCTGTCCTATTTGATTTTTAAGCCATTGAATCAATGTTTACTGATCTTTAAATGCCATTTCAGTATTCTAAAAATGAGTTTCCAACGCTGAAATAAACTTGGCTAGCATATCTTTAAGGTTCTGTTTTTTCTCTTGTGGGTAGGGTTGCTGTTGGAAGCCTAGAGGGGGTTGTTGTCTTTGATTTCCTTGGCCACCTCATGAGAAGTTTGGGTGGTTCCTCCAACCTGGATTGTAAGTGTTACTATAAGGGTTATTTTGAGGTTTAGAATTGTTACCCATATAGTTCATCTATTCGCTTTTTATGCCAGGGTTGTAGGATGGATATTCTGTATTGCTCATCCCTCCTCCATTTGTATCGCACTGCATCACTGGATGTACCTGCGAAGAACCACACAAACCATCAATTTTCTTACTTAAAAGTTCTACCTGATTTGATATCATGGTTACTGCGTCGAGGTTGAAAACACTAGTGGCTTTTGTTGGTGCCACTGATAGTTATTCAGTGCCATCTCCTCTATAAACTCATAAGCCGCTTCAGGGGTCTTGTTATTTAGAGTTCCGCCGGCGGCTGAATCAATCAACTGCCTAGCTGAGGGGTTCACACCATTGTAAATGGTTTAAACCTGTAACCATAAAGGTAATCCATGGTGTGGGCACCTTCTCAGTAGATCTTTATATCTCTCCCATGCATCGTAGAGTGTTTCTAGATCTATCTTCACAAAAGAAGAAATATCATTCCTCAACTTAGCCATTTTAGCCGGCGAAATATATTTCAGTAAAAAATTTTCAGTCATTTGGTCCCATGTAGTGATTGATCCTCGTGGTAATGAGTTCAACTACTGTTTAGCTTTGTTTCTCAATGAAAAGGGAAACAATCGAAGGCAAATGGCATCATCAGAAACGCCATTGATTTTGAAGGTATTGCATAATTCTAGAAAATTTGCCAAGTGATTGTTTGGATCCTCATCCTCCAAACCATCAAACTGAACAAATTGCTGAATCATCTGTATAGTGTTAGGTTTCAGTTCAAAATTATTTGGAGCAATAGCAAGTCTAACAATACTTGATTCATTTCTTGTTAAATTAGGTTTAGCATAATCGTACATAGTACGAGGAACAGGATTTTGATTCACCAGATTTGTGACAACTATAGGAGGTAGCGAATTATTGTCGGCCATCTCTTTAGTAGTATTAGTATCGTCCTCTTGCTCTTCTTCTATGTATTGTAGGCTTCACCTTATTTCTCTTCGATTTCTGCGAATAGTACCTTCTATATCACTATCGAAAATCAAGGGTCCTGACGGGTTCCTTCTAGTCATAAACTAGAATTACCTGTTAGAAGCAAATAAAAGAAAATTAGCAAAGTTAAAATAAAAATAAAAATAAAAATTAATTGCAAATAAATAAAATGGCTAAAGTAATAAAAATTTAGTTTTCCTAATATCTTAGTCCCCAGCAATGGGCCAAAAACTTGATGGGCTTGAAACTAACTATTATTTCGATAAAGGCAAGCACACCTATCAAACAGTAGTATAGCTGTGGTGAGTCCTGACTATCGTATCCTCAAGGACCAAGAGTACTGGAATTAACTATCTTTTTATTATCTAGCCTAGTAATTAAGTGGATTTAGTTTTAATCTAAAATTAACTAACTGATTTAACTAACTATGAACGCGACAGAGAGTGAATTGGGAAAATACTTTTAGACAACTTATAGTCGATAGTCCAGGATGTGTTCGATCCTGCTTGTCACACACGGCCGTGTGGCCCGCCCGTGTGTGGTGGTCCAGGCCGTGTAGGCCCATTTTGTCCCCTTTTTGGCCCATTTCTCATTCTTTTCGACTCCCTAGGCTCTCCTGGGTATAAAATATGAAATTAAGAGATTAGGAGCATCGAGTCCATCAAATTCAATGGAAAATCATCCAAAATTAAGAAAAGCATGGGGTTAAAATATGTGTATTTTATGGTTTATCATATTTCGACTAGGGTTTAAACTGGGCTGTTACAACTTCCCCCCTTAGGGATTTTCGTCCCCGAAAATCTTACCAGTGAATAGGTGTGGATATTGTTCGCTCATAACGTTTTCAGGCTCCCACGTAGCCTCTTCTACTCCGTGTTTGTGCCACAATACTTTCACTAAGAAAATTCTTTTGGTTCTCAAGTCTTTAATCTCTCGTGCCAAAATTCAAATCGGTTCTTCACTATGTGACAAATCTGAACGAATTTCAATCTTAATAGGAGCAATCACATGAGACGGATCACTTCGAAGCATCGACACATGAAACACATTCTGAATTTTCTCTAATTTAGGTGGCAACAACAATCTATAAGCAACCGACCCAACTCATTCAATGATCTCATACGGTCCTATGAACCTCGGACTCAACTTGCCTTTTCGGCTAAATCGAAGTACTTTCTTCCACGGAGACAATTTCAAAAAACACGTTGTCACCAATCTCAAATTTGATATCCTTCTGTTTCAAGTTTGCATGAGACTTTTGACGATCTGAGGCCGCTCTTAAACTGTCACGAATCACTTTCACTTTCTGCTTAGTCTCATTTATTAGATCAACCCTATGAATCTTATTCTCACTCAGCTTAGTCCAATACAATGGAGTTCGGCATTTTCGACTGTAAAGAGCCTCATATGGTGCCATTTTGATACTAGTTTGAAAACTATTATTCCACGCAAACTCAATCAACGACAAATGTTTTTCCCACGTACTTTCAAACTCAAGTATACATCATCACAACATATCTTCGACAATCTAAATAATCCACTCGGACTGACCATCTGTTTGCAGATGAAATGCAGTACTAAAATGTAATTTTGTGCCTAAAGCCTCTTGCAATTTCTTCCAAATTTGTGAGGTAAATCTCGGATCTCTGTCAGACACAATAAATAGTGGCACCCCGTGCAATCTCACAATCTCAACAATATACAATTCAGCCAATTTATCAAGTGAATAATCTATTTTCACTGGAACGAAATGAGCTGATTTTGTTTATCTGTCAACTATCACCCAGATTGTATCTTTCTTTCCTGGAGATAAAGGCAACCTCGACACAAAGTCCATCGTAATTCTCTCCTATTTCCACTCAGGAATCATGATCGGCTGTAACAAACCCGATGGAACTTGATGTTCAGCTTTAACTTGCTGACAAACTAAACACTTCGACACAAAGTCAGAGATGTGTCTTTTCATACCATGCCAATAATAAAACTGCTTCAAATCATTGTACATTTTTGTACTCCCCGGGTGAACAGTCAAACGACTATTGTGAGCTTCATTCAAAATCATCTGAATCAACTCTGAATTCCTCGGAACACAAATCCGATCTCTGAATCTCAAACAATCATCACTACCAACTCGATATTCTAAATCAGATTTCAAATCACATTGAGCTTGTTTTGCTATCATTTCATCATCACTTTTCTGGGCATTACAAATCTGACGTACGAACATCGACCTTACTTTCAACTCGGCCAAAACTGAATCATCATCACATTGATCTATCTGAGTACTCATAGCTCGCAAAGCACATAAAGACTTTCGACTCAAGGCATCAGCAACCACATTAGCTTTGCCCGGATGGTAATCAATTACAAGTTCGTAATCTTTCAACAATTCTAACTATCTTCTCTGTCGCAAATTCAATTCTTTCAGAGTCATCAAGTACTTTAAGCTCTTGTGTTGGTATAAATATGACATTTCTTACCAAATAGGTAGTGACGCCAAAGCTTTAATGCAAATACAATCGCGGCTAATTCAAGGTCATGCGTTGGATAGTTCTTTTCATGCAACTTTAACTGCCTCGAAGCATAAGTGATGACTTTGCCTTCTTGCACCAGCACACAGCCCAAACCATTCACCGATGCATCATTGTAAACTATGAATTCTTTGGCCAATTTAGATTGAACTAACACTGGCGCTTCTTCCAACAATGCTTTCAACAGCTCAAAACCCTATTGGCACTTTTCCAACCACTCGGATTTAACATCTTTCTGTAGCAATTTCGTCAACGGAGTCGTAATCATCGAGAAACCTTTCACAAATTGTCTATAGTCTCCTACTAGTCCCAAAAAAATACGGACTTCAGACACACTTCTCGGAGGCTTCCATTCTAAAATAGCTGAGATCTTACTTGGATAAACTTGTATTCCCGTAGCTGATACAATATGCCCCAGAAATCCAACCTCGCGCAACCAAAACTCACATTTACTAAACTTTGCATACAATTGCTTCTCACGTAGAGTCTATAACACAATTCTCAAATGCTCTGTATGTTGCGTCTCATCACATGAATAAATCAGAATGTCATCAATGAACACCACAACAAAACGATCCAAATACGGTCTGAATATCCGATTCATCAAATCCATAAACACTGCAAAAGCATTCGTTAGTCCGAAAGGCATAACTTAAAATTCATAATGTCCGTACCTCATTCTGTGGCTTCTTTCAACTGATCAAACAAATCATCAATACGTGGCAGGGGGTACTTATTCTTTATCGTCACCTTGTTCAACTGTCGGTAATCAATACACATCCTCATAGTGTCGTCTTTCTTTTTCATGAACAACACAGGAGCACCCCAGGGTGAGAAACTCAGTCATGCAAATCTTCTATCAGTCAACTCTTGCAACTGAGACTTCAACTCTTTCAATTCTGTTGGTGCCATTCTACATTGAGCTATTAAGATAGGAGTAGTCCCCGGCACTAATTCAATTCCAAATTCAAGTTCTCGTATTGGAGGTAATCCCGACAGTTCTTTAGGAAACACATCAGTGAATTCACAAACCACAAGCACAGATTTCAACTATCTTTGCTGTCACTTTTGTATCAGTCACGTATGCCAGATAAGCTTCACAACCCTTTCTCACAGAGTTCAATGCTTTCATCGTAGATGCAACAGCTGGTAACCCATTCAAATTACTGGATTCTATTTGAACCATCTCACCATTCTAACTTCTCAAATCAATACCCTTTCTTTTACAATTCACAATACCATTATGCAAAGTGATCCAATCCATACCCAGAATAATATCAAATTCATCGAATGGTAGCAGCATTAAATTAACTGAGAAGCAAATATCCCGAAACATCAGCAGGCAGTTCTTGCATACTTTATCCACCAAGACACACTTGCCTAAGGGGTTTGATACTCTAATCATGAATTCAGTAGACTCAATAGGTAGAGTCTTACTTGATACTAGATTCACACACACATAAGAATTAGTAGAACCTGGATCTATCAATGCAATCACATCAGTATCAAATAGAGTAAAAGTACCGGTGATGACATCCGGAGATGACGCTTCCTCTCGTGTGCGTATAGCATAGGCTCGGGCAGGTGCTCTTGCCTCCGATCTCACAGCTGTATCAGTTGTCCCTCTTTGACTTCCACTCATATTCCAGATATTTCTGGGTAGTCTACCCCTAGCCGTCACATTGCTCGGTCTCATATTCTGAACATTTTCTTCCTCAGCTAACTTTGGGCAGTCTCGAATGAAGTGATCTCATGATCCACATTTGTAGCAAGTTCTAATATTATACTCGCCCTAGCATTCTCCCACATGTCGCCTTCCACACTATCTACACTTAAGCTTGTCACTTTGTCACACTTCCAACACTTGATTCAGTTGGGAATTGAGCTTTTGGACCAACACTTTGTCTCGCACGGTCTCTACACGGATGTCCAAATGAAACATTTGAATGATTGTTTGCATCTCTAAATCTTTTATCGAAGGTTGAGATGACTTACTCATCAATCATTTTCTTTCATCTCGAGCTTCAGAATCAGCTTTCTTCTTTTCTTTGCTAAGCTCCTCGGCTTTGCAAGCTCGTTCAACCAACACAACAAATTCATTCAAATCAAGTATCCCAACCAAGAATTTAATGTCTTCATTCATCCCTTTAATGAAGCGTTCACACATGGTAGCTTCGGTCAAAACACATTCCCATGCATACTGGCTCAATCTCACAAATTCCCGCTCATACTCAGTAACAGACATGCGACCTTGTTTCAACTCGAGGGATTCTTTACGTTTCTAATCAATGAATCGTTGACTGATATACTTCTTTCTGAATTCAGCTTGACAGAAATCCTAGGTGATTCTCTCTCTCGGAACTACGAAAATCAATGTCTTCCACCAGTTATACGCGGTATCCCTCAACAATAAAACAATAGATTTAATACATTCATCAGGAGTTAATGACATCTCGTCAAATACTTGAATGGTATTCTCGAGCCAAAACTTAGCTCGCTCGACATCATCATTAGCTGTGGCCCTAAACTTTTCAGCCCCGTACTTACGGATTTTATCTACAGGAGGCTTATTCAATTAGATCAGATCTGTCACTCGTGGCATAACAGGTACTTGTGGGGGTGAAGGTTATGGAGAAGCCAGATTCATTCGAACGAACTCCGAAAACCACTCACTCATCATTCAGAAGAAGGCTTGCTTAGCCTCTCCTCCCTCACCACTATCATTCGGCCAAGATGTGGCTAGCACTGTCCTTTGAGCAGGAGCAGGCACGTTACTCTCTACAACGTCAGCAACTGCTCGACCGAAATCCATTACTATATGAAAACACATTTTTAACTGTCAGGATTCATCACACTATCGCAATTATATATATGGCATGTATAGCTAAACTCACACATGCTACGTTAGTCTGAGAATCGACTAAATCGTGGCTCTGATACAAACAAAACCCCTAACTCGTAACCATCGCCGAATTAGGGTTAAGAGGCATTACGAATCATTTTCGAACATTTCATAACATTTTACAACACATAGTCAATCATCATTTAAAACATATCACAACATAAGCATATAGTCCTTAAAAGAGATCTACGAGACCTTAAACACATGTTAGGAAGAGGTCAGGACCAAACAGAACACATGTGAAAATTCTCTGAAATTCTAACATTTTTCAAAACTGCAGAGGTCACACGCCTGTGTGGGCAGGCTGTGTGCCTCCCACGGCCTCAAACACGCCCGTGTGTCTAAGCCATGACAAAATAGGGCATACATACTAGATTGTCCATATGGCTTGAGACACGCCCGTGTGCCTCACCCGTGGTCGACATTGACTTGCACCATATGGCCAGTCACACGCCCGTGTGTCCAACCCATGGTCGAGCCTGACTTGTTTCACTTGGCAAACTTAAACAACACGGTCGAGCCATACGCCTATGTGCTCAACCATGTGGGCAATTATAGGCCATATCCAAGGCCAAACTTGCCACCCACACTTAGGTACACATACAAGCTTCAAAACAATACCAATTTATGCCTCAAAATGCATCCAAACATACCATTTCATGTATCAATTAAACACCAACTATACCATCTATAATAATAATCAATTTCATCTCACATTGGTTCAACCAAAATTCCGAAATTCACATCTCAAACATATAGACCTAACATCATATGAACCTTACCACCATTCACATTTAAACCACAATTTACACCAACCATTTAAGCATGAAACATACTATATTAATCATTTACAAAACTCACACTTAATACCTACATCATTCCACTTCAAAGCCAAATCACATGGAAAGGATTAAACATTTCAAAACATACCGTATCAGCTAGCCTATACATGCCATATACCAACTATATACATCTTTCAAAAGTACCCCAAGTAGATAGCCAATAGTGTGATAGAGATGCTGACGATCCCCGGATTCGAGCTAGCTTACTGACACTATAAAATAGACAAATAAATCACACAGTAAGCTTGTGAGCTTAGTAAGTTCGTAATATCATACATACTACTCAATAATACCACATCAATACATGATTAAATCATCACATAGATAGATGCTCAATTAGGTACATTATCATCCTCAACTAAATGCTTAAGTATCTATTCATTCAACTTTTAAAACTATCATCAACCACATAGGTTCAAACGTACCTTGATCAACACATAGTTACTCACCATTCATGCTACTCAATTGCTCGATATTACACCTCGTTCAACCTTTATTATTCTTTTGATTATTTTGCACACTTAGTGTTAGTTTCATAATCGAAACATAACTGTCATTGCACACTTAGTGCCAATATGTTAAACCGAACTATATCATTATCGCGAACACAGTGCCAAATCAATAAGGCAAAGCTTCTATCTTTTCGCGCACACAATGCTAATCTTCTCTGTCTCGTTCCAAATTTTCGCACACTTAGTGCCATCTAATTCAATTTCACACATAGCATTTCTAATCTCTTAATTATATATATTTTCATTCAATTCACATCACATATATATAATTTAACAACTAGCATTATATCCGAACTTACCTCGGACGTCGCAGTACCAAAACGGTCGATTAATCGAGCACTATGTCTTTGCCTCGATCTCGATCCGAATCTCTCCTTTCTTGGTCTGTACATATTCAAATTTAATTCATTCAATCACCAATTCATTGAATTTAGTCCAAACACATATATTTAGGGCATTTTACAAAATAGCCCTCACATTTTCACATTTCGACACTTTAGTCCCTATTTCACAAAATTACAAAACATACAACATTTTACTTCACCCATGCCTATCCGAATTCTCTCTATGTTCATACAAGTCCACACATTTCATTTAATTCACATTTTAGTCCCTCAATTTACACTTTTTTCAATTTAGCCCAATTTATTCAAATTCATCAAAAATTCAAAGACAAAATGTGTTAATCTAACACATATCTTTCATAATCCATCACCAAACTTCACAAAGCTCATGAATTCATCCATGGCACATTTCAAATTTATCATGAATTAACAAAATTTAAGCATGGGTTTTGTAGGGCACAAAGCAACGATTACAAAAACGTAGAAATTATCAAAAATCGAGCTTGAAACATACCTTAATCAAATACTCAAATGGCCGAACCCTAAAAATTTTCTCCTTTCTTTTTGTTTAGAAAATTTTGGCAAGGATGATTAAAAGATGAGCAAATTTTTGGTTTTGTTTTATTTAATATTAACTTAATAGGCTTTTTTACCATTTTACCCTTAATGAAAATTAATAATAACACCAAAACCATGCTATCATCTTCCACTAACTTATAAAGTGGACTAATTGCATCATAAAACCTCCAAATTATAAAGTCAACAACAATTAGACACTTAAACAATCAGCACACAACTTTTTCACTTTATGCGATTAAGTCATTTTTCTTAATTCGACACACAATCAATAAAATTTTCACACAAAAATTTTCACACATGCTCAATCACATACTATAAACACAGAAAATAATATTAAAATATTCTTCTAGCCTCGAATTTATGGTCTCGAAACCACTATTATGACTAGGGTCTAGACTAGACTGTTACAAATACACACCTATGTTTTCTGATAAGTGGATCTTTGATGCTTTCTAGCTTTCAACCAAATGAACCTTTCCACTATTCTCGTACCACAAACTAATTTGAGTGTGAGCTCGAACCAATTGCATCGAAATACAGAACTAGAAAAAGGTTTCTCTCCTTTTGGGGTGAAATCAAAAATTCTCTCTTCTTTAATAAAAACTAGTAGAATTGTTATTCTGGAAATATATATGTAACAATTGAGAATAATTTCTCTCTATTTTTTTTGACAGAATAATAATCTCTCAAAAGTTGTGTTGATAGCTTTATCAGTGTCATTTATTTTTAGGAAGAGAGGGTAGAACCATTATACAGTTGTAGAGGTTTTAAATAAAAGAAAACATCCTACTTAGAGTAGGAGAGGGGTAAACGACTCACCATTGTATTTGTTCTAGGGTTGTCGCCCAGTTCATGTTATGTGAGGGGTTTTGGGCCTTTCTCACATCGGGTCCAATTACAAGTACTTCTTGAGCCTTTTGACTAACACCAATTTAGTTTTTCTATTTACCAAAATAAGATTTAATATTTACATATTAAATAACTTTCTCATCTCAATTTTACTATAGTAAAATTTTGACAATTTTACCCTTGGTAAAATTTTGACAAAAATCGTTCAATATTTCACAACTCAACATGTTCACTATGACCAAAAGGTTTGTTTTCATTTTCGGGCTCAAAACAGTCCAAAAACATAAACCCATTCTTTTATCATTTTTTAAGTAATCCTATATAGGATTGTAAATTTTCATTTTTATTTCCATTTCCATTTTTTGAAACCTATATTCATTTCCAAATGATCCCATTTCTCCATTTTGGAGAAAACATAATCATTCCTTAATGTTTCTCATTTCTCTTTTTCAATTCATTTTTTCCATTTTTATGCAAACACGTAATTAATTTCTAGGTTCAACGAGCTAGCGGAGGGACTGATTGAACATATGAAATTTAGGCTCACATGATTTATAATTAAGTTTCGACATTTTGCCTATTAGTTATAAACTTATTTAGTCACGAAGTCATTCCACTATAGTATCGTGACTGAGCTCTCCGTAATGACATACCATTACGAAAGCAACTACTTAGTGCTCGTCCAATGACCTTTTCATTAATGTGTTACCCTAATAGGATATCCTTGATCTCTTTCAGGTAATATCCACTCTCCCAGTATGATCCTATTTTATCTTATGGTAACCATTACATCTTCCTTCATGAAAAGTCAATCACTATTAAATAGTGATCAAATCATCCATCACAAAGACGGATGACCCGTGGCCACATCACTTTTCATCAACCATGCAATTCCAATGAGAGGATATCATTTACCGATGTTTTGGGTAATGAATTCCACTGTTATGAATGACACTACATGACCATCCATGAAGAGTGATTACTATGGAATGCGTAACGATAGTGAGTACAGGAAGAAACTAAGTCTAGCTTAGTTTAGGGATCACAAAGGAAGAACTTTAGAAAGACAAGCCCTGGTGCATCAGCTCATGCTTACGTAATGAAGGCGAAGAAAGACGCAGACATACCTGAAGTCATAATTAGTGATTTTTCTTTTCTTAGCAATGATATTTATTTTTTAATTAACCCGGGTTCTATGCATTCATACATCTGTACTAAAGTCTTAGAGGGTCATAGTATTGAGATAAAAATATTCTAAAACAAATGTACTTAAAATGAATCCTTTGAGTCAAAGTACAGTAGTGAATAAGTTAATTAGAAATTTTCCATTGGTTGTTCGCGTTGTTGTTGAGTTTTCATGAGTTTAACGCCATTTTGAGATTAAATTGGCTGACTAGGCATAATGTTTGGTCGACTACTGAACTACAAGTGTACGCCTAACAAGTGCTGAAGGTAAAGAGATATTGTTTGTAAGAGCCCGATTTTGGGTCTAGTCGAAACAGTGGTTTCGGGACCACAAATCCGACACAGTAAAATTTTTTTATTATATTTTTATGGTCTACAATTTTATAAAATGATTTCATGAAAATTTCGTTCGAAAATTTTGACGTTTGAGCACTCAATTTAGCAAAAAGGACTAAATTGTAAAAAGTACAAAAGTTAAGTTCTACATGTTAGAGGTGTCTAATTGCTATGAAATTGTAAATTGAAGGTTCTTAGATGGTAGAATAGACATTTGTTAAGTTAGTGGACAAAAATGGACATGGTGAGATAAAATTTCAAAGTTTTAAGTGAAGGTCATTTTTGTCATTTGGTAATTAAATGAATTAAAAAGCAAAATCAAGCCAAAATCCCTGTCCATCTTCCTCACCATAGCCAAAATTTAGAAGGGAAGCCATAGCTAGGGTTTGGCCACTTTCAAGCTTGACTGTAAGTACATCCTAGACCCATTTTTAATGCTCTTTACATTTTTAAAGTCATTATCACTCGATCTATCTATTTTTACCATTAATTTGAGAGATGATTGAGATCTAGGGTTTGACCCATGTTAGACATGTGTGTATGTTGATGTTTAATGGTAGATTATGCATGTTTAATGTGTGATAGATAACTTTTACTAAGTGATTTTTCATGAAAATACCTAAAAAGGACCTAATTGTAAAAAATTGTAAAATGGGTAGTAAAAATCTGATTTAATGGAAAATATGGGCTGCTATAAGCATGAAATTAGTCCGGCTAGGCTTGGGTTATCATGAAATTAAATAAATTTCATTTTACGAGTCTAGGGACTAATTTGTAAAAATGTGAAACTTTAGGGGCAAAAAGGTAATTTTTCCATAATGTGATGTTTGGACTGATTTGAGTAATGTGAATATTAAATAAGTTAATTTTTCTATTATAGATCGAGAAAAACAAAGTTCGGACCTTGATCGGGGAAAGAATAAGGTGTTTAACGATTAAATCCTTTTCTATTATTTTGTACCGAGGTAAGTTCGTGTGTAAATAAAGGCAATGTTATATTTGTAGTTTTATATGTTTTATTATACATAAATTGTATTAATGACACTGTGGATACGTTCGACGACAAAATGACAAGTGAGAAATCCCATTTGAACCTTAGGAATAGATTAGGATACGAGTGACATGTCACTAGGAAACCATGTGATATATGTGATTTATGTGATTCGGGTGCTGGTCTCATACATCTACCAGTGTCTGGGTAGTCCGGCATGTGTTGTGGATACTTGACAGCTTGTGTGAGTAGCATTGTGTAGTTACGTCTTGACTGACAACTTGTGTGAGTAGGCCTGTGATTAGCTCGAGAGTGAGCCCTTATGTGTTATGATATATGAGGTAGCATTGGCTATGTATGTGGCACTTATGTGCAAGACTTTCTATGTATCTGATTAGTATTCCAAGTGTTCAACGGGTATGTCAAAGACGAGAAAGAGCATGATATGTTACGGGTTGGTACAGGCATGTACGAAAAACTCATAAGAATGAGCTCGATATGTGATGAACACTTGGTAAGATTAAGAATGATTAAGTTATGTTTATGAACCTATGATGACAATTATGTAACTTGTGTTATACTAATTGTATGATATCCATGTTTAATGTTGTTTAATGTTGTTTATTATTTACATGTGAACTTACTAAGCTATAAAGCTTACTCACCTTCCTTTCCTTTATCTTATAGTGTAACCAAGCCAGCTCAGGATTAGGGATTTGTCAGAGATCCATACACACTATCTACAACAATTATTTTGGTACCAATGAATTCTAGTATTTTGAGTTAAGGCATGTATAGGGACTTGGTCATTTTGTCATGTGTCATAAATGATTTGGCCTAAATGTATTGGCATTGTAATGGTTAATGATTCATTTTGTATATGGCCATTGGCAGTTGGCTATTATTAATTTTATTGGACATTGGTATGTTTATGTGATGATGCCTATCATGAAGATGAAATTGGCATGAATGGAAAATAGGATATGTGATGTTTATGCATGATAGATGTTAGTATGTGTAAATGATGTATTGATATCTTGTTTGTGGCTGATTTGGTTGTATGTATATACTTGGATTGGTGTGGCTTGTTGTTGTGTAGATTGGTGCAAGTAAGGGTGGCAAAATGGCTTGGTAAATATCCCTATTTTTGTTCACACGGGTAGACACACGGACATGTGTCTAGACAATGTGTGACACACGGTCTGCCCCACGGGCATGTGTTTCAGCCGTGTGTCCCCTACACCTTAATTGATGCAAAACAGAATGTCCAAAACTGAGCACACGAATGTGTGTCTCGGTCGTGTGTGCTACACGGCCTTGGAACGGGCGTGTGTCTTAGCCATGTGAAGTCTGCACATATTTTATGAAAAATTATGGAAATTAAATCGGCCACACGGCCCAACACACAGGCGTGTGGCACGACCATGTTGGACAAGTCAGAGAGCATCCTATTTTGAACACGGCCTGTAACACGGGCGTGTCTAAGGGTCACACGGGCGTGTCCCTTGGACCACACGAGCGTGTGAGTCCTGTAACATGAAAATTTTCTAAGTTTTGTAAAAATTTTCTAAAGTTCTTGGTTTAGTCCCGAACCACTTCCAAAGTATGTATTGAGCCTCGTAGGCTCGTTTTAGGGACGATATAAATGTGTATGAATGATTTTAATTTGGACGAAAATTTATGACTCGAAAATGTATGTTTGCTTGTGTTTATGTCCAGTAATGCCTCGTACCTTGTCTCGGCATTGAATACAGGTAAGGGGTATTACATTGTTGTTTGGTAAATAGTCAGAATTGGCGAATAGAAATTTTTCTGCAGTGTCTTCCAAGAATATGATTGTTCATGGCGCAACTACTTATTTGGCGTTCATCATGGATACACCTTAGACTAGATGTGCGATCAGTCAAGTACTTGTTGTAAGAGAGTTTTTGGATGTGTTTCCTAAAAAACTTCTTAGTATGCCTACTAAGAGGGAGATAGAGTTCTCGTCTGAGTTGGAACCAGGGATAGCCCCTATATCATGCATGACCTACTGAATGGCAGCAGTAGAACTTATGGAATTAAAGGAACAGTTGCAGGATGTGTTGAGTAAAGGTTTTACCAGGCCTAGTATGTCACCATTGGGTATGCCAATCCTATTTGTTAAGAAGAATGATAGATCTATACACCTATGTATAGACTATTGTCAGTTGAACAAAGTCATGATAAAGAACAAGTACCCTCTACCCAGAATTGAAGAGTTATTCGACCAGCTAAGTGGGGCGTCCATTTTCTCCAAGATCAATCTAAGGTAAGGATATTACCAGATCAAGATTAAGGGTGAAGATGTGCCTAAGATAGCCTTTCAGTCAAGATAGGGTCTCTATGAGTTTTTAGTAATGCCTTTTGGGTTGAATAATGCGCCAACAGTATTCATGGACTTAATGAACATGGTCTTTCAACCTTACTTAGATTTATTTGTAATGGTCCTTATCGATGATGTACTGGTCTATTCTAAGAATGAGATTGATTATGAAGAGCATTTAAGAATTGTGTTGAGGACCCTGCATGAACATTAGTTGTATGCAAAATTCAGTAAATGTGAGTTTTGGCTGAAAGAGGTACACTTCTTGTGGCACGTTACCGCAACTGATGGCATCATGGTAGATCCTGCTAAGATAAGGCAGTTCTTGAATGGAACTCGCCCAAGAATATTCCTAAAGTTCGTAACTTTTTGGGATTAGTTGGATACTACAGTAGGTTTGTGAAAGGATTCTCGATGATAATGTCACCTTTCACTAAATTGCTAAAAAAGAAGGAAAGATTTGTATGGAGTGATGAATGCCAACAGAGCTTCAATAAATTGAAGGCAATTTTGACTTAAGCTTTGGTGTTAGCACAACCAAAAGCTGGGTTTGAATATAAAGTTTATACAAACGCATCTTTGAATAGGTTAGGATATGTTCTTATACAGAAAGGTAAGGTCACAGCTTATGCATCACGCCAACTGAAACCTCATGAAAAAAACTATCCTATGCATAATCTAGAATTGACAGTAGTGGTCTTAGCACTAAAACTCTAAAGACATTATCTATAAGGAGAAAGATGTCATATACTTTTTAATCACAAGAGTTTGAAGTACTTACTGACAAAGAAAGATTTAAATCTACTCCAAATAAGGTGGTTGGAGCTATTAAAGGATTATGACTTAATCATTGAGTATCATCTAGGGAAAGCAAATGTTGTGGCAGATGCTTTGAGTAAGAAGATTGTGACAGCCTTGCTGTCTCTTCGAGCTAAATGTCTGATAATAGAGAACTATTGGCAAAATTAGTTGTTAAACCAACCCATCTCACTCTGATATTAGAGGAACAAATGAAAGATGCTCAATATGGTCAGCTCAAGCAGAAAGTTAAGGCTGAACACCAAGTTCCTTTAGGAAATTTGTATCATTTGGAAATTCCAGAATGGAGATGGGATAAAATTACCACTGATTTTGTTTCAAGATTACCCCTCTGTCCGTCTAAAAAGAACTCTATATGAGTGGTAGTAGAGCGGCTTACAAAGTCAGCTCATTTTCTACCGGTGAATACTACCTATTCCTTGGAGAAGTTAGCTGAACTTTATATTGCTGAAATTGTATGCTAGAATAGAATACCCTTTTCTATAGTGCTTGATAGAGACCCAAGGTTTAATTCAAGGTTTAATAGTTACAGAAGTCTTTGAGGACTAAACTTCAATTCAGTATAGCATTTTACCCTTAGATTGATGACCAATCATAGAGAGTCATTTAGGTTTTAGAGGATATGTTAAGAAGTTGTGTGATCGACTTTGGGATAAATAAGGAAAGGTATATTCCTTTCGTCGAGTTTTCCTACAATAACAATTACCATGCCAGTTTGAAGATATTGCCATTCGAAGCTTTATATGGCAAAAGGTGTAAAGCACTTACTTGTTGGATGAAACTTAGTGAGAGAAAGGTAGTGGGGCTAGATCTAGTATTCGAAATTAAAGAGAAAGTTGTCACTATTCACCGTCATTTAAGATCGACAAAAAAACATATGTAGATTTGAAAAGGAAAGAAATCTCCTTTGAGGTTGGAGATAAAGTGTTTTTGAAGGTTTCCCCTTGGAAAAATATCATCTGGTTTGACCAAAAAGGAAAATTGAGCCTAAGGTTTGTAGGACCTTGTGAATTTTTGGAAAGGGTTGCACTAGTGGCATACAAGTTAGCTCTACCACTTAAACTGTTAAAGATCCACAATTTATTCCATATATTAATGTTAAGAAAGTATAAGTCCAATCCTAATCATTTGGTACAAATTGAAGAACTTAAGATTGAGTTGAACCTATCCTACAAGGAGGAACTTGTTTGTGTTCTAGCTAGAGAAGTTAAATAGATGAGAAACAAAAGAATTCCCTTGGTCAGGGTGTTATGGAGGAACCATATCACTGAAGAGGTTAATGGGAAAGAGAGAGCTTAATGAAATATCAGTACTCGCAGTTCTTCTTAGGTATAAATTTCAGGTATGAAATTTTCTAAGTGGGGAAGGGTTGTAACATCCCACTCGACGAAGCCCTAGCGTCCGAGTACTATTATAGAAGTATGTGAAATCTATAGATGTAACACCCCTAACCCGTATCCATCGTCAGAGTAGGGTTACGAGGTATTACCGATCAATACACAACATATAGCATACATTTATCAAACATAAAGCATTCATTCTCATAAATCATTCAACAGAATCACATTGTCCCTTATAAGGGCCTACGAGGTCTTAAACAAGCTTTAGAAGTAGTTTTGGACTAAATCGATAACATATGAAAATTTTGGAAACTTAGAAAAATTTCAACCATTCAGGGGTCACACACCCGTGTGCCTCACACGGCTTCGGACACACCCGTGTCTTAGGCTGTGTGGAAACAGGGCATACATGCTTACTTGGGTCACACGGGCAACCACATGCCCGTGTGTCTAGCCTGTGTGCCCTTCGAAGTGGCCACACACGCCCATGTGACAGGCCGTGTGCTAGGCCGCACCAAACCTGTAGGGTATACTGACTTATGCAACACGGCCAAGTAACACGCCCGTGTGCTAGGCCATGTGCCATTTAGGGGGTATAATGACTTGTACACACGGCCAATCACACACCTGTGTGTGAGACCGAGTGGAGCATACTGACTTCATTTTAATAACAACACCAGGGGACACACGGCCGTGTAACATGACCGTGTGTCGCACATGGCCGAGACACACGCCCATGTGGATAATAATAGGCCATTTGCAAGGCCAATTTGTCATTACAACTCATGCTCACCTAAACAATCAAAATGGTACCATTTCATCATACAATTCAGCAGCCAAAAATCATCAATCAAATGCTCAATTCATACTATATCCATTTCAACCAAATTCAGCACTCAATTCAATGCCCTTTACCTAATCAAATACTTATCAACTCAACTTCTAAAATCGTACTTCATCAAAGCACTTCTCAAGCATTTAGACTCCACAAATCAATTAACCATTTACTCAACTATGAAATCATAATCATATTCACACCAAACATACCATAATAAGCCATCACTCATGGCTATATATACAAACCAAAACATATACATTTACAAGCCATTTCTAATAGCCAAACAATATCAATATTAACATCGTTTACAAGCCATCTCTCATGGCTATAATCCCAACCAAAATACCACATCTAGCCTATACATGCCATATACCATAAATGTATAACTCAAAAGTACCAACTTAGATGTTTGATAGTACGATGATGTTCCTGACGATTCTCGGATCCGAGCTAGCCTTGATTCACTATAAAATATAGAAAAATAACATGAAGTAAGCTTCATAGCTTAGTAAGCTTGTATGAAAAATAAGCAACTATCACCATTTATTCATCATTCAAATAATAGAGAACGATATATAATAATTCTATTAAATCCCGAAGCTATCAAATGATCATTCATATAACTTACCAAGAAACTCATCAATTCCATAGTCTAATACTCAATTCATTACCGTACGTACCTATACCATCTCGTACTAATCTCATACTCAACCTCTCTTTCATTTACCCGTTGAACCATTCAGAATAGAAGTTGGATACTCAAGGATCTCAATTGATAAATACCTATACCATGGCCCGAAGCCAAATCAAGGTAACTTATCCCGGGAGTACCTATACCATGGCCCGTAGCCAAATCAATGTAACTCATATCTGAAATACCTATACCATGGCCCGAAGCCAAATCAAGGTATAACTCACACCCGAAGTGCCGATATCATGGCCCGAAGCCAACACAATAACCTAATGGCATGTCACTAGTATCCTAAACTATTCCTAAGGTTCAACCGGGATTTCACACTTGTCAAATCATCGTTGAATCATTCCTGAACCTGTCCGTCATCACATAATTACAATTCATGCTATATCAAAGCAAGTAAAATACAATTATAAATAAGTTCATTGCATACGAACTTACTTCGAATTCAGAATTGACGGATTGAGTTGACTACTCGATAACCTTATTTTTCCCCGATCTAAATCCGAATTCTTTCTTTCTTGATCTATAAGAATTCAAAATTAACTTATTTATTCAACCATTCATTCAATTTAGTCCAAAACATACATTTAGGCTTATTTGCACATTAGCCCTTAAAGTTTTGCATTTAATCAATTAGCCCCTATTTCATAAATACACAAAATTCACACAATTCAACAAAACCCATACTTAGCTGAATTATATATAGGTCCCTAGTAGCCCAAAATTTTCATTTATTTCACATTTCAACCACTCAATTTGCATATTTCACAATTTAATCCCTATTATGCATTTTCATCAAAAATCACTTAACACAACATGTAAAACTATCATCAAGCTTTCATAATCTATCATCAATCATCAAATTACTCAAGTATTCAAAAATGGCAACATGTTTAATCTTTAACGATTTCAAAATCTAAGGTATGGGTTAGCTAGATTGAGCTGCAACGATTACAAAAACATAGAAATCATCAAAAATTGAGTAAAAATTACTCACCAATTAGACCATGCAATAGCCAAACCTTAGAAAGCTTCAATGTCTTCTCAAAACATGAATTTTTGGTGGTGGAAGATGATAATATGAACATAATTTCATTTTTTTATTAATTTTAACTTAATTAACTAAATTACCTTTTTAACCTTAAATAAAAACCACCAAATTTCATGGTATTATGCCCATTAATGTCCACTCAATTTAATTATGGTCTAATTACAACATAAGGACCTCTAATTTAATATTCCATAGCTATTTAATACCTTTAGCTATTAGAACTCACGTTTTACTCTTTACGCGATTTAGTCCTTTTTCTCAAATTGAACAATTAAACAATAAAATTAGCTCACGAAATTTTCAAACATATCAAATAACATGTTGTAAATACCGAAAATGATTTTTTGACATCAGATTTGTGGTTTTGAAACCATTGTTCTAATTTAGCTAAAACCGGCCTGTTACAATAGATGTGCCTTTGGGCGAAGTCTACGTTAGGCAAGCTTGGTGGTTTGGTATACTCTCTTGTAGATTTTATGCCACCCCCATCTGATAGATGAAAATGTTAAGTCCTTAATCTTAAATCCTTAGTTTGAAAGAACTCATTTGCTATATTATTATTTTATTATTCTAGATGAACAATTTAATTAGTCTGATGAGAACTAATCAGAATGGAATCCAGTTTCTGAGGTTTTCAATACTCACATTTATGATGAAAGAGAAAAATTTTAGTCATGAGTACCGAAGGGTAGTAGGGTATTTTAAATTTACCCATTAATTCTTACTTCCATGCTTTTTTTTTATAAAGCCAAAGTTAACTTCCTAAGCAAGTTTTATGCTTTCTTTGGCAGCCATATTTTCTTCCCAAACTTCCTCTTCACTTTTCTCTTAGAGAAACCCTAGACATAAAGCTTGTTTGAAGATTTGGGTTCGCTATACTCAACCCAACTCTATCGTCATTTAGTGTCTACGCAAGAAACTCCTGAAGGCTCCCAAGATAAGGGCAAAGGTTCTACTGTTTAACATTTCTACATTTTTCTGGTGAGTTTCTTCTTACTCCATGTGTGTGTAATATGTCTATTTATGTTCGGGTTAAGGCATGTATACCATCCTGTGAAGAGGTAATGTTTGTGCAAAAGTGATGATGTTTTTTGTCAATGGTCTGGTTTGGCATGTTCATATTAAAGGTGTAAGAACCTCTCTTCATGCTTAAGCCACTACCCCTTGACTCTGAAATGAACCATACAATTTGAATGACAAAGGAAATGAATTCATGGTGTTTCCTTCAATGAAATAAGCATTGAACTGGCAGACCAGGATACATGAAAATGGTCATGTAGCCTCTAGTAAGGTAAGTGTTATTGCAAACCAAATTGGCAAATCATGACAAGGGAAAAGGGATGAACGAATGACATAACTCTAAACTTGGACCAAGGTTTGTTGCTAACATCAATAAGGTTGTCTATATGATTGAATGGGTGTAATGTACACACCAAAAGAATAGTGTCAGACATATAGTCTGCCTATGTTTGGTATTCGTCAATTGGCGAACTGTGTGACTATACTGAGTTGGAAAGGTTTAATTGGTTTATGTGTGATTATTTTATTGTCTTCCTCTGGAACTTACTAAGTTCTTTGAACTTACTTAGTTACCTTTCCTTCTCAGGTCTACTAACAAGGTAAAAGGGATCTCTGAAGACTACGCCAGGGGACCATCTTTGTCGTGAGACATCTTATATTTTGTATTATGCATGACTTATAGGTGGTGTTAAGACATTTACATTTTGAAGAATGTATTTTGTACCTAAACTCCAAATCATGAACCTATGATTCTAATGATACTTTAGTGAATTATTTATGTTTTCTTTTTTGAAAAGTACACTATCTTATTTATTCTTGAATGATAAATAGTTCATATTTTACACTAATT
This sequence comes from Gossypium bickii, assembly GCA_025503065.1. Lineage (NCBI taxonomy): Eukaryota > Viridiplantae > Streptophyta > Magnoliopsida > Malvales > Malvaceae > Gossypium > Gossypium bickii. The sequence continues at coordinate 60,539,824 of CP106710.1, read as the reverse complement.
GAAACTATAGTTTTTAATTGGTTACGCCAGATACGGTTTCAAAGATATGATTTTAAGGTAGTGGCATGCCATTCTTGGATCCTCCATGAGGATTGGACTGGGGGCGTTTCAAGCTTCACCTAAGTCCTTCATGTTAAACTATTGAGATAACCACAATTTGACCGATGATAATTCTCCTACATCATTTCTGCTAAATAGAATATCATTGACATACATAATGAGGAAGACCACCTTTTTGTCCTTTATACACTTATAAACCCAAGGTTCATCATCGTTTTGCCAAACCCAAAAGTTTTGATTGTTTAATAAAATCTTTTATTACATGAGCGGGACACCTAATAAGTCCATAAATAGATCTTAACAATTTGAAAACTAGTAATAAAAAAGTAAGAGACATATTTGAACTGAAAAACAATAAAGATTCACTAATTACTATCTTTATTTTAAGAAAATATTTTCATTTCAACAACATATCAAGAATGTAGTATGATGCATGCATTTTGTATTAAAACTTAACAAATATGTTTCCATTACTACGATAATTCTCACACCCATTAATCATGTTGCCTTGGGGTCCCGTGATTAACTAACAAGAACATGGATTACATCCAATCAATTTGTGAATCTTAATTCTCAGAACTCCACACAAACCAAAGACACCTATCATGAACATGTTTAAATATAGTTTCTTAAGAAACTATTTAACAAGAAACGATCTTGTGTGTTTAACCATTGACTCAACACCTATCATGAACATGCTTTCATATGTGAGACATCTTGGGACAATCTCACTAAGGGTCATGAATGACTAGTTGTCCTTAAAAAGAAATATCATCCAGTGAACCCACATGATAAAGTTTACCTTGGGGTGCAGCCAGGCTAGTAACCAACTCAAAAATTTATCATGCTATCACTTAAGGACCATCAATGAAGGTCGTAGGTTTTGTTCAATGACCTTCTCCCATACAATATTTTAAAAACATGTGAGGCTTTTATCCCAAATTTCAAGAATGATCATACAATAATCCTAGTGGCATTCTCACCTAATCTTTATGACATGCTTTCAATATATGCATAGCATGCTATGAAAAATTTCTAATATTAACATTCATTTATCAAGAAGAATCAATCAATAAAAACCAAGTCTTTTAAGGGGAAAAAATGAAAAAATGATTATGAACCGTAAGAATGAGAGGTAAGTCATATTTGATCAGTTAAAAACCAAGTCTTTCCTTGTCAGATCCAATCCTACATATGAACTAAATAACCTAAAGAAGTGAATGGAACAATAAAACACATGTATTTTCTCATTACCATGATTGTTATTTTTAAATCGATCAATTGTGGATCATCTCTTACATATTTATCAAACTTATAATATAACATAATATAAATAGTATAAAAAATTATAAAATAGATATATAAAGAGATGGGTAATTAATATAAAATTGTCAGTCAAGGTTTCCATGATTTTATTTCTAAAACATAAATGAAAAACAAAAAAACCACAGTTTTTCTATAACAACCCATTTTTGGTCAAATTGAAATAATGGTTTTGGGACCACAAATCCAAGGTCAAAATATTTATTTTATTATTATTTTAATATCTAAAGTATGAATATATGATTGTGTGAAAGTTTCGTTAGAAATTTTATCGTTGGATTGGTTAATTTGATAAAAAGGACTAAATCGCGTAAGGTGTAAAATGCATGTTCTACTAGTTAAAGGTGCTAAATCAATTTGGTTTTTGAATATGGTGGCCTTAAATGGTAATTAAACCATTTGAAAATTAAGTGGACAAAGATGGGCATTTATATGATGATTTTAATGCTTTATTATTAAGGTTATAATTGTAAATTGGTTATTAAACATAACATAAATAAAACAAAACACAAATTAATGGTTGTATCATCTTCTCCACTAATTTTTGGAACAGAAGAAACACAATTTTAGGGCTACCATTCGACTAGGGAATTTTTGCTCATTAAGGTATGATGTTTGTCTCGTTTTTAATGATTTTTTGTGTTTTTGTGATCATTGTAACTAGTACTAGCTAGCCCAGGGATAATTTGTAAAAATGTTAAAGATTTTGAAAGTTTCCATTGATGAGTATATGTGTTCTTTGATGTTTGATGATGAAATATGAAATCTTGTTGTTAGATACATAAGTTTTGTAAAGTGATTTTTAGAGAAAATGAAAAATAGGAATTAAATTGAGAAATGTGTAAAGTTAGTGGTTAAATGTGTGAAAAAGTGATAAATATGGGCTTCTAGGGGTCTTATAGAAATTTGACTATAATGGGTATTAAAGAAATCTCATTAATTTATGATTTTATGGAATAATGACTAAATTGTGAAATATGTAGGGCAAAAGTGTAAATGTGTTTTTAAGTGTGATTTGGACTTAATTGAATGAATAGATGATTAAATAAGTTAATTTTGAATATATCTAGATCAACAAAAGTTAAATACGGACTTGGATCGGGGAAAAGATAAAGTAATTGACTAATCGACTCAATTTACTGTTTTAACATTCGATGTAAGTTCGTATGTTATAATTTCGTTACAAATGTATTTTATATGCTTTGATATAGCATGAATTGTGATTGTGTGATTACAGACAAATTCAGAAATAATTTGACGATGATTCAATAGTTGTAATCCCGGTTGAACCTTAAGAATAGTTTAGGATGATAGTGACATGTCATTATGTATACTTGAAGTTGGCTTCGGGCCATGTTATTAGCATTTCGGGTGTGAGATATATCGATTTGGCTTCAGGCCATGGTATAGGTACTTATCGGGTGAGACCTTGAGTATCTAACTTCTATTCCAAATGGTTCAACAGGTAAATGAAGGATGTGGTTGAGTATGAGATTGGTACGAGATGGTACAGGTACGTACGGTAATGAATTGAGTATTGAAATTATGGAATTGATGAGTTATTTGGTAAGTTATGTGAATGATCATTGGATAGCTTTGAGATTTAATAGAATTGTTGTATATTGTCTTCTTTTATTTGAATGATTAATGAATATTGATATTTGCTCATTATTAGCATACGAACTTACTAATCTATATAACTTACTTTGTTGCTTTTCCATGTTTTATAGTGATTTCAAAGCTAGCTCGGATTCGGGGTTCGTCAGAGACTTCACCACACTATCCACTGACTTTTTAGTACTTTTGAAACTATGTTTTGAGTATGTGACATGTATAGGTATTTTTATGTCATTTTGATTATGGGTTGATAGTGATTTTGGTTATTTGTAATAACTTGTAAATGTATATGTTTTGAGGTGTAAATATAGCCCTGAGAGTTGGCTTAATTTGGTGAATTTTGGTTATGTGCATATATGGTTGATATTAGATGTGAGCTATGTTTGTGAATTGGTTTAAGATAAGGTATGTTTAGTAAAGGTATAGTTAGTTGATTTGTATATGTGATTTGGTATGTTTTGATGGAGTAAGGTTTGAGGTTATAAGCATGTTGAATGTTGGTAATGAAAATGGTATGAATTAGCCTTGATTGCGGCTAAATTGAATGTTATTTATGCTATGATATGGTGCCATTTTGGTTGTATAGGTATATGCAAATTTGGGTTGTAACACCCCAAACCCAGCCTAGAAGTTAGGCCCGAATCTGGCGTGTCACATTGAAGTGTTTCTCGAAAATCGTGTTTTCGTTTGCGTTCATTTATTTTCAAAACATGGTTTATATAAAAACTATTCCCTTTTTGAAAATGTTATTAATCACTTAGTAAAATATTTTTCAATTGCGAAAGCTTAATTAAAATAAATGATTTATGGAAACATGATATTTAAAAATTAGGTTGCGAAAACATAGTGTTTGAAAGTAGTTATTGTTCTAGAAAAAAAACTGCGTCCTACTTCTAGCAGATATTAAACATGTTTTCCCCAAATAAAAATAAAAAAAATAGCAAGGCCTTATTACAACCCAACTCAAAAACCGAAGTGCTTAAATAAGTGAACAAGATAGAAAAACATGTGTGGCTGTGTGGTCGTCTCTGAGTCCCTCGCAGCACCGATCCTCCTAGTGCTGGGGATTACTTGCACAGTTAAAAATGGGGTGAGTTTACGAAAACATAGTGTGTAATCCCCTTACTAGAGTAACAATCAGTATACAGAAACCTAAACAGTCTGGGCCAAAGCCCACTACAATATCATTTGGGTCACAGCCCATAACAGAATCAATTCCATATGCATAATGTGCGATGCATGCTAACCCATCCCATCCAACCCTGCACTACCTGTAGGGAATAAATCACCCACACCATCCCTACACTTTCAATGTTAGCACCGGTTGTGGCACTAACCAAAATCACAGCAAAGCTACTAGTATATATATATATACGGCTCTAAGCCTTCAGTAGCGGTACTATAATTGGCACAAAGCCATCAATAACTGTATTATGTTTGGCACATAGCCATCAGCGATGTTAATATAATCGGCACACAGCCCTGGGTAAATATGATCGACACAGAGTCATCAGTATATATGTTAGGCATATAGCCATAGGTAAATACGATTGGCACAAAGCCATAATCAAGATGGCACAGAGCCATATTTAGGTTGGCACAGAGCCATAATCAGATTACGTAGCTTTAAGCCATTCGTTGGTCCACGGTCGTCATGCGACCCGCACGACTTCAACAGATCAATGCTGGATCCACAGTCGTCATGTGACCCGTGCGACCCTATCAGATTAATAATGGATCCACAATCGTTAGGCAACCCGTGCGACCCTATTAGATCAATACTGGATCCACAGTCGTCAAGCGTGTAACATCCTGAAAAGGGCCTATGCATTTTTGGTTTAATTGTACGAAATGACATGTCTTACGTGTTATGAATAAATTTTTAACATTTTTGGAAACTTGAAAATGCATGGAAATGATTTAGAAATGAACATTTTTGGAAACCTGGAAATGTATGGAAATGATTCAAAAGAGGAAAGTGAACATTTTTGGAAACTTAGAAATGACTTGGAAATGTCGAGTTTTAAGGTTTAAAAGAGGAAACTGAGGCAATGTGGCCTTAAAAGAAAAAGTATGTGAAATTTGACACACAAACAGGCTTGGAAAAATGGCCTGAAGATGTCACTTAGGGCCTATGGAAATGGCGCCACATGCAAGGTGTTGGGCCTGAGTTCGAGTCACAAGGGAAGCAAATAAAAGAAATTTTATTTTTGCTTCCAGAAGCCAGAGGTGGACGGCACAAGCTTTCTAGAAAGGAGGAGTTTTATTCTCTTTAAAATACGGCTAATTAAGGGGATAAATAAGGATTTAATTTGGAGAGATAATTAAAGGATTATTCTTTTAATTATTTTAAATTAAGGGATAAAGTTATCACAAAGGAAGAGTGGTGGCCAAGTAGGGGACTCTAGCCTAGTAATTTCAGCTAAGGAAGGAAAAGGAAGGCTATTCTTTCATCTTTTCTAAGTGTTTGCCGAAAATCCCCTAGCGAACTCTCTCTCTGCCGAATTTCTCTTGGCCAAGTAGCCTCTCTTTCATCAATTCTTTTCCTCTCCAAAATCCTTCTTTTCTTCTTGCCTTCTTTTCTCTTCTACTATCATAGCCTAAACCTTTCTGATCCCTGTCTAAGTCTCCATAACCGAATCTTTGTGGTTTCAAACAAGGGTGCCGTCGACTGTGGTGTTAAGGTAAGAACAATGGATTTTTGTTGTTCAATCTCTTTTAATCAAGATCTAGGAACTGATTCTCTTGTTGTTTCTTTGACCGAAATATTAAGGAGAAATTTCTGGATCTTTGCTAGTGTCGACTATTAAGGAAGATAGTTCGAGATCTAGCCAAACAAGGTAAGTGTACAATCGGCCAAGGGCTATATAAAGGTGGTTTAAATGTTAGAAGTGGATCTAACAGATATCATGTAGGTTTCAACATCTCCATAGCCAAGGGATACTTCTCGGGATTTGAAATCACAAGGTATGTGTTTAAGACATTCGGCCAAGGCCTATTTTAAATGTTTGGATTTATTATCAGAAGCCGAAAACTAACCCGTGGAGTAATATAGTGTTTAGCCGATTTCAAAAGGGAGGAATACAAAGTCCCGGCATTTGATTCTTAATTCAATTTAGCTACGAGGTAAGTTTTAGTAATACTAATCCTATTAGGATTTGGATTAATGGCCGAATGGTTTTTATTAAATAGTAAGTGATTAATTTATGTAGGACTTGAGATCTAAATCTGTAAATCGGTTTTGTTTGGATTTCAAGGACTTCGTTAAGCGAATCAGGTGTGTACCCCACAGTAGTTTTTAATACGATTTATGGCAACATTTAATATTAGTATGTATAAGAATGAATAAGAATGTGAATATGGCTAAGGTACCTTATTGTGGTACAATATACTCAGGTACGTTTCCTACTCCTACTAGGATTACGAAATATGTTATATTTTTAACATGTGAAAAGTGACATGAATGTGAATTTATGCATGATATGTATAATATGAATAATTTGGGGCATTCGGGTTATATGAAAAAGGGGAAGTGAATGTGGTGACTTCGGTCTCACTATCTGAATGTGGTGACTTCGGTCACATTATCTGAATGTGGTAACTTCGGTTACATTATCTGAATGTGGTGTCTCATGACATAATTATCTGGTGGCTATGCCACAAATTTTATATGGGCGATGAGCACGTCGATCGCAATGATCGCTTCGATGGTGTGTAGCTGATGGAGGGTTGACTTAGTAGTCCCCACGGTGTGCAAGTTGGTACGGGGATGTGTAGCGGATGGCATCTAGGTTTGGGTTTGGGTTGCATCATTGTTTTTATCTGTTATATGTATTGATATGTGACATGATAATGAATGCCTGATCTATTAAATTTTAGTGTTGGTTACACATTGAGTCTGTTGACTCACCCCGTTGTGGGAACATGTTTGGTGTGAATGTGATGGACCGGGTCGGCGGGAGTTTAGTGGTGGCCATGCAAAGTTTGATTTTCCTTATTGTTGGACTCTTGTTATTTGAAGTATTTTATAATTTTATTTTGGGTTTTTATCTGATGTAATAAGGCCACAACTGAACTAAGTTATTTTCTGCTTTATTCGCTTTGTTTCGACATTTTTAATTATTAAAGATTAAGTCAATTTGATTTAATATAAACTTTCAATATTTGTCACTTGAAACAAATGGGCTTTCAAAATAAAACAAACTTGTTTTCAACTCAAGCCCAACCCAATTCGAACTTTCTTCCAAAATCACTTAAAATTTTTCAAAGTTCCAACGAATTTGAACTAGTTTTCTTCGAGGAACATACCAGATCCGGTCAGGACTCGTGGGCCGGGTGTGGGGTGTTTCAAAGCGACCTATCCGACCCTATCAGAACTTCCTCCGTATCAATGTCCCAACCCCATACAATGTGTCGTGTATGCCATGCTCAATCATTACATGTGTATGCAAAATGGCCATGCTTAGTATCAGTCACACGCCCACAGTCAAGTCAGTTAAAACACAGTCATACGATCACAGTCAAATCAGTCAAATCATAGCATAAGTCAGTCATTTACCCAAAAGGAAAACCAGTCATCTCACCCTATAAGAGTATTTCGGTAACCCTACCCTACATGGGTAATTCAGTAATTCTACCCTACAGGGGTAATTTAGTAATTCTACCCTACAAGGGTAATTCAGTAATTTCGCAAACTGGGGTATTTTGGTAATTTCATAAACTGAGGTATTTCGGTAATTTTACAAACCGAGGGTATTTCAGTAATTTTACAAACCGAGGGTATTTCAGTAATTTTATAAACTGAGGGTATTTCAATAATTTTACTAATCAGGGGTATTTCGATAATTTTACAATCTGAGGGTATTTCGATAATTTCACAAATTAGGAGTATTTCAGTAATTTTACAATTTGAGGGGTATTTCGATAATTTCGTAAATCAGGGGTGTTTCGATAATTTACAATTTGAGGGTATTTTGGTAATTTCACAAATCAGGGGTGTTTCGGTAATTTTACAAACCAAGGGTATTTCAGTAATTTTGTAAACCAAGGGTATTTCTGTAATTTTACAATCTAAGGGTATTTTGATATTTTCACAAATCAGGGGTATTTTGGTAATTTTGCAAATCGATGGTATTTCAGTAATTTCACAAATCGGGGGTATTTCGATAATTTTACAAACCAAGGGTATTTCAGTAATTTTGTAAAACCATGGTATTCTAAATAGAGATAACGATGTGAGTGGGCCTAGGGCCCATTCTCGGCCCAAATGGGCCCACACCCTCGTGTGGCCCATTTAGCCCAAATTTAGCCACAGATATGAGATTCATATAGACCAGTCCAATATCTACTACACAATAATATAATTTATTCATATGGGCCCACGGGCCCATTAGCCCCACATGGCCCATCGTGGCCCAAACAGCCTAAACCCACAAGAAAACTCAAGATGGCCTCAACTATCACGTTAAAGCTCCCACAAGTGCGCTCACATGCTCGTGTGGCTACCATTGCCGTGTGACCGGCATTTCGGCATTTGCCGCTCTACAGCTACAGTAGTGTGAAATACACACATGATAGGAATCTGAAGCTAATCTGCGCTCCAAACACTCCTATGCCCAAATGCCAACCAAGGTATGCTTACTCTCCTCATAGATCGCTCTATTTAAAGCCAGCTTCTCACCTACTCTCACGCTAGCTTCTCGATGTAGGATTTCACCTTCAGCAGAGTTTAATTCCAACACAACCTCCTGCTGTCCCAACTTAGAAAATAAATATCCCTTTTTGCTTACAATGAAATTCGAACCCTTGCCCTCTCCTATGCTCCAGACGCTACATGCCACCACAACACAAGCTCCTTTTGTGAATTCAAACATGCGCAACTAAATATAAGCCTATGGGCCAAAGTCTAAGTTCATTTAAAAGGAAATCAAAATGAACTGCAAGCGCCAAGACTTGAACCCATGCTCCCTTGCAACCTTAATGACGCCTTGCCACTTAACCACTCACTTCCGTGTATAATTTTTTCCCTCAATTTATTCTTAAAGCCTACTTACTTCTCCCAGGATTTTATTCACCTAAAACCAAAATTTTTCCTAAAGCCCAGGTTTGAATCCGGGACTTCATGGAAGCCCCCTAACCTTCCAAAATCACTCACCTAATTGGTCCAACTTGCATTATTGCCATTCTCTTGTTCTCAAAAATTTTAAACGCTCCCATGCCCAAGGCCAAATAGGCCCAATTCTACTAGGCCCAAAAATTCGGGGCGTTACATGGGTGACAAAGTGGCTTGGTAAATAGCCTATTTTTGTCCACACGGGCAGAGACACGGGCGTGTGTCTCAGTCGTGTGTGACACGGTCATGTTACACGGTCGTGTGTCCCCTGGTGTTGATATTAAAATGAAGTCAGTATGCTCCACACAGTCTCACACACGGGCGTGTGATCAGCTATGTGGCACAAGTCAGTATACCCCCTAATTGGCACACGGCCTAGCCACGGCCTGGCACACGGGCGTGTGTGGCCACTTCGAAGAGCACACAGACGTGTGATTGGTCATGTGACCCAAGTCAATAACCTCACTTGTTTAGACATAGGGTAGGACACGGGCTGGGACACGACCATGTGCTCGCATTTCGAATGTCCACACGGCCTATGACACGGGCGTGTCTGGTGGCCATGTGAGATACACGGCTTGGTCACACGGGCTTGTGTCCCCTATTTTGGAGAAAAATTTTGTAAGTGTTGAACAATTTTTCGAGTTATTGGTTTAGTCCCTAGTCACTCGAAATACATGTTTAAGGCCTCGTAGGCTCATTTAAGGGACACTATGGTTGATTGTGATTGAATTGTATTTGAATTGATAAGTTGCGCATGGAATGTTTTTTTAAAAGTGTTGTATGTCCGATAATGCTTTGTAACCCTATTCTGACTGTGAATACAGGTGAAGAATGTTACATTTATTGGTATCAGAGCTATGATTTACTCGATTCTATGACTAACGTACCGCGTGTAAGAGTCTAGCTATACATGCCATATATAAATTGTGATAGTGTGATGACTCCTAACATTTTAAAATGTGTTTTCATATAGTAATGGATCCCAATCGAGCTATAGCTGATGAGGTTGAAAGTAATGCGCCTGCTCCCGTGCAAGGGATAGCGCCATCTAATTCTTGACCCGTGACTGGTAGACAAGGAGGAGAGGCTAAAGAAGCCTTTTTTCCAAATTATGAACGAGTGGTTCACTCAATATATTTGAACGAACCCGGCTGCTCAAAAACCTCCACCCCTCCTATTCCCCAACCTGTACCCGTAGTTCCCCAAGGAGTTGAGCTTTTAAGATTGAATAAACCTCCAGTTGAAAAGATTCGTAAAGATGGGGCTGAAGAGTTTAAAGCTAATGTAGATGATGATCCTGAGAGAGCTGGGTTTTGGCTTGAAAATACGATCCAAGTGTTTGATGAGCTTTCTTGCACACCAGCTGAATGTTTAAAGTGTGCTATATCCCTTCTGAGAGACACCTCATATTAGTAGTGAATTACATTAGTATTAGTGGTGCCGAGGGAGAGAGCTACTTGGGAGTTCTTCCAGACCGAGTTTCAAAAGAAATACATCAATCAACAGTTCTTGTATCAAAAGCATAAAGAGTTTTTGGACCTGAAACAAGGCCGTATGACCGTAACCAAGTATGAGAGAGAATTTGTACGGTTAAGTAAATATGCTCGAGAGTATGCTTCTACTGAAGAGATAATGTGCAAGTGGTCTGTTAATGGGATGAACGAAGACATTAAACTTCTGGTTAGAATTTTAGATTTGAAAGAATTTATTGTATTAGTTGACCAAGCTTGCAAACTCAAAGAGTTTAGCGAGAAAAAAAGAAAGTTGATTCAGAGTCTAGATATTCAAGGAAAAGATCGATGAATAAATGATGTGTGCTGTCAGAGTCTTAAAATTTTATATAATGAATGATCGAGCCTAGAAACTAACTGTGACAATGATTAAGTCAAGCGCACCTATCGAACAGTTGATAAACCGTCAAAGTAACATATTTTAAGCCCACATTTAGCATGCTTTTGGATGATTTAAGCCTTGAATTATGTAATTTGGTGCTCTTAATCCTTTGTTTTCATGTTTTATACTAAGAAGAGCACTAGATGATGAAAAGAACGAGAAGCAGGCCCAAAACGGACTAAATGGGCCATATCACAAAATCCACATGGCCTGGGCCCAAGACCACACGGCCTTGCCCCGTTTAACAGTCTCGAACACGGCCCAGCCACGACTTACACTGGCGTGTGCCATGGGCGTGTCCTTGCTGCATCCAAGAGGAGTTTTACTTATAATAGGATACTTGGAGGCAAAGAAACACATTCCAATGTCTATATAAACACCCAAATAGGAATCCTATTCAGATTAGGATACTTGGAGGCCAGGTAAGGCTTTTCAAAGCCTATATAAACATCCTAGGGGGAAACTTAAGTGGGGAGTTCGGTAGAAGCCGGGACCCAAGACTTTAGTCAGGGGGCGTCCAGCTAGGCCAAAGAGGGCAGACTTATGGGGATTTACTCGAAGCTAGCCAATTGATTCATCTCAAGAAGTTGGAATCATACTCAAGACGGAGGATCTCTCCTTCAATTCCTTCAGTGGATTTTAGGGATTTCTTATGTTTTGTTTTATCTTTTCTTTTGAGATGTTTTCTTCTATTACTGTGAACTAAACCCTCAGATACTTGAGGGGGAAGAAACCTAAGATGAATCTTGTTATCGTTTGCTGAACTATATAATAAATATTTGACTTGTTCTTAGTTATGTGTTCTTAATTCTTGTGTTGATATTTTCGGGATATTAATTAAAGTGTGATGTGCTTAGGTAGAGGAGCAAAAGTCCCTGTCTAAGAGTAGATCTAGCATAATTAAGCGGAATTGATCGCACGCCTAGAGATAGGGTGATGAAATTTTGCCAGATTAGGTTGAAACCTAATATGGGAGTCCATAGATCGAGTTAATGCAATTCTCGGGGTTTTAATTTGAAAGAGATTTCAATTAATCAACCTAGGGTTAGACGTTAGTTGCCTCGAGAGAGGGATTAATATAATTTAGGGAATCCCACGGATCAAGTCAAATGAATAAATCGTTTGGTTCAGAGTTAGATAACAAGTGAAGTCCAGGTGGATTCTTCCTCGGGTATTGTCCTAATCAATTTGTTTTTCCCAAAGTATTTTTCCCAAATTCCTTCTCTTTGTCTTTGCATCTTTAGGTTAGTTGTTAGTTAATTTTAGATTAGATAAAAAATTCCTTTAATTCTAAGGCTAGATAATAAAAAGAAAGTTAGTATTAGTACTTTTAGTTCCTTTAGGTTCGACAATCCGTTCTTCCCTTAACTATACTACTGTTTGATAGGTGCGCTTGCCTCAAATTGTTGTCATAGTTAGTTTCCAGGTTCGATCATTCTTTATATAAATTTTAAGACTGACATCGCATAAAACAACGATCAAGTTTTTGGCGCCTTTTCCGGGGAACTAAAATATTAAGAAAGCTCAATTTTTATTACTTTAGCCATTTTTATTTGTTACAATTTATTTTTTATTTTTAACTTTGCTAATTTTCTTTCTTTTGTTCCTTTCAGGCACCTCTAGTTTATGACTAAAAGGAACCCGACAGGACCCTTACTTTATGATAGTGATATTGAAGGTACAGTCCACAGAAATCGTAGAGAGATACAAAGCTTAAACTACATAGAATAAGAGCAAGAAGTCGAAGCTAATACCATCGAAGAGATGACTGTGAATAATCCGCCACCTCAAGAGATGGCCAAAAATCATGCTCCTCGAACTATGTATGATTATGCTAAACCTAGTTTAACAGGAATTGAGTCAAGTATTGTTAGGCCTGCTATTGCTGCAAATAATTTTGAACTAAAACCTAACACTATACAGATGATACAATAGTTTGTTCAGTTTGATGGTTTGCAGTATGAGGATCCTAATACACACTTAGCGAATTTTCTAAAATTCTGTGATACCTTCAAAATAAATGGCATTTCTGATGATGCCGTCCGTCTTCAGTTATTTCCCTTTTTTTTTTGAGGAATAAAGCCAAATAGTGGTTGCATTCTCTTCCACGAGGATCAATCACTACATGGAATAAATGACCGAAAAAGTTTTATTAAAATATTTTCTGCCAGCCAAAATGGCCAAGTTAAGGAATGATATCTCTTCTTTTGTGGAGATGGATTTAGAGACACTTTATGATGCATGGGATAGATATAAGGATTTGTTGAGAAGGTGTCCACACCATGGATTACCCTTGTGGCTACAGGTGCAGACTTTCTACAATGGTGTGAACCCCTCAACAAGGCAACTAATCGATTCAGCTGCTGGCAGAAATCTGAATAACTAAACTCCTGAAGTGGCCTACGAGTTTATAGAAGAGATGTCACTGAATAACTATCAGTGGCAAGTTACAAGGACAAGGCAAGCAAAAGTAGCCTAAATTTTCAACCTCGACACAGTAACCATGCTATCAAATTAGGTAGATATGTTACATAAAAAATTTGATGGTTTATATGGTTCTTCACAGACACATCCAGTTATGCAGTGTGACACAAGTGGAGAAGTGGTGAATCTTGAGTACCCACCCTATGGACAGGGCATGGAGAGCGAACAAATGAACTATATGGGTAACAAGTTTCTGTCTAACAATAACCTTTATAGAAGTACTTATAATCCAGGTTGGATAAACCACCCTAATTTCTCATGGGGTGGTCAAGGAAATCAAAGGCAACAACCATCCCAAAACTTCCAACAATAGCCCTACCTACAGGAAAAGAAGCCGAACCTCGAGAAGATGCTGACAAAATTCATAGCAGCCACAGAAACTCATTTCCAAAATATAGAAACAAAACTTGAGGCATCGACATAGGAGCTCAAGGATCAACTCGGGCAACTTATAGTTTCTGAAATACGATCAGAAAGCTTGCCTAGGGAAAAGGAGCAAATTCAAGCCATAACAGCTCAAGATAGTAAAGGTTTAGACGAGCCCAATTTAAAGCAAGATAATGTGGTAGAGGAAGGTAAGGTTGAGGTAAGCCAAGAAAAGCCAAACCGGTAATCAAAGAGTACCAACCTCGCATACCAAATCCCGAAACAATAAAGAGAGACGACACGGAGGAACAGTTCGGTAAGTTTCTTAAACTTTTAAAGAAATTACATATCAACTTACCATTACTTGAAGCTCTTTTGCAGATGCTAGATTCTAGGAAATTCTTAAGGGAGCTATTGAGAACAAACAAAAGATAGACGAAGCATCACATGTGGAACTAAACGTAGTGTGCTCAGCAATGTTGCAAAATAAACTACCACAGAAATTAAAAGATTCATTGAGTTTTACAATTCCATGTTTAATTGGTAGTTTATCTATTGATAATGGTTTAGCTGATTTAGGGGCAAGCATAAATGTCATGCCTTATAAATTGTTTAAACAACTGGGTCTAGGGAAACCCAAACAAACTAGGATGAGCATTGAATTAGTTGATAAAACTATTAAAATTCCTAGGGGTATAATTGAAGATGTGCTAGAGAAAATTGATAAATTCGTATTCCCGGTAGACTTTGTCGTTTTAGACATAGATGAGGACAATAGTATCCCCCTAATTTTAGGAAGGCCCTTTTTAGTGACTGCCGGGACTAAAATTGATGTCAGTGCAGGTGAACTCATACTTTTTGTAGGTAACGAGTCAATCATTCTTCAAGCTCTCGACTCAGCTAAGACATCGAGTAATCAAGGTGAGATCATTAATTCTATTAATAACCATTTGGTTAAACCTTCTTTTCAGGAAGAACTACGGAACTACACAATTGAGCCAGATCCTAGACCTCATGCCAACAAGGAAATATCCAATGGGGAATGAAGGCTTCAGATCGATGAACTAGACGAGTGGAAGACACACTTCAAGGAAAAATTAGGAATACACAAAGTAGAACCAAAGCCACTCCAAGAAACAAACAAATTCAAGATCGGAGATCAGGTACTGTTAGATAAAGCAGACCCTCGAATACCTCCTCCAGACCCTAATACAAACAAAGAAATCTCTTTTAGGGTACTCAATGTTTTCCCATACGGAACAGTTGAGGTAAGTAATCCTACAATCGGTACCTTTAAAGTAAGTGCTACTCGACTTGAATTTCACCATGATAATAGGATTGATAGCATGAGGAATGACTTTCAACTCCTCAAACCACCATGAATATGCGAATGAGAGGAAAGTATAGCTTAAAACTATAAACGAGCGCTTCTTGAGAGGCAACTTGAGCACTAACTCTACTAATTAGTTTCATTTTAATTCTTTTTGTATTTAGGCATAGGTTTCCATAACCACACGGCCTTGCACATGGCCATGGCTGCCACTATGTAGGCACCATAAGAAGGAACACGGGCGTGGGATGCATCTCTATTTAAACCCCCTTCTTCCTTTCCTTTTTCCGTTATCTTTCTTCTTTCATTTTTCATTATTTACTTTTATTCTTATTTTATTGTTATTACTTTCTTCTTTTTCTCCATGGCATTTAGATTTAGCTTAGGATACAATAAAATCAGACCAGCTACTTTAAGGATTCAAGTCAAATGGCTCGAGGCACTCCCTATGTAACACCCCAAACCTGGCCCAAACATCACGATCAGATCTGGTATGCCACGGGTTAACAGTTAAAAACTTCACTTTAAAGGGTTTTCCAATCTTGGTTGATTTGTAGAAGTATTCGTTGAATAAGTGACAAATGGAGAAAACTTTTGTAGCATTTTTTTATAAAACTTCTTGTTTGAAAAGCCCATTTTATTTCTTTTTATAATTAAAACTTTGAACATAAATTGATAAATGTAAACATCATCAAATATAGATCAAAACATTAAGCTAGGGAGGTCTTATTACAAAAATAGTCCCAATAATTCATAACTTAAATAAACACCCGAAATAGTCTAAGAAAATAAATAACTTGATGGCCCCTCAAGTCCGTCTCGGCTCCCATGTCCACGATCTGCTGCTCATCTGAAAGAGTAGAGGAAAAATGAAAGGGTGAGTCACCAAAACTCAGTGTATAAATCCCGAAACACACAACTACCTGAGGCCTACAAACACATTATGGGCCTTGGCCCATACATTATGGTAACAATCATACACACATATTAAATGATGAATGGTAAATGGCCCAACCCATCCTAACAGTCCATCCTCTACACACCAACCCTACCAGCCAACACACCTCGGGGATTTCTACAATCAACCCACCAACCACTACACACTATATCGAAAGCCGTGCTGCCTATTCCTATTAATCAGGAATCATTTAAGTGTGGCTTTGCCACTGATCACTATGTGACCTAACATTTGAATTCGTGGTTTAACCATCGGTCACCAAGTGACCTATCATGCTCTTCCCCTTCATTATCATAATCCCACCCTATGCATACACACACGAAAAATTGAAAACATCATACCATCTTTAAGGGAATAGGCTTTCATATATATTGATACTCATAGAGAGATTTCTATGATTACGTACCTGGCATCCTTTGCCTAACCCTTTTCGGGTTTTATTCGACTGTCTACACAGCCTCTTTCCGGCTTTTAGCCCATAACCTATATTTTGTACAGATTAATTAGTATGTTAGGGATCTATACACCTGTTTACCGATAAAACGATACTTTCTATGTCGACACTGTCCATAGCCGACACAATTGCTATCTCCCTAAGGTGTTGTTCAGAAGCCGGTCCACAACTCGGTGGCCAATCCCGAACTGCTGACACTGCTCGTTTCTTAAACTTAGGGATTGGTTTGACAGATCCAATCCCCTTCTTCGCCTAATCAATATTTGATTCCATTAAAAGTTCTAATCAGTAGCTACCATCACAATATATGGTTGTTAATCCATATCATAAAGCTAAGATTATAACTACAATGAACGGACCTAACGGAAATCTAAAGAGAACCCCTTACCTTGAAATCCCGAAAGAAGATTGAGACTCAGAGACTAGTAATTTCCTGCTTTTAGATCTAAACGATCTACTTCGATTCCCGACGTCGCCCAACAAGAAAACATCAAACCATTAATCAAACATCAACCTTACCAATCTCATTAGCCTTTCGGCTTTAACTTCCAAAAACTGAAAGTGAAAGTGAAGAGAAAAAGGTCGGCACTTACCCTATCATAAGAGATTCGGCTACTACTAGAAGATTTTGGCTTTTGAGAAGATCAAAAAGAGAAGATGATAGGAAGAGATCTATGTGGATTCAGCTTTTAGTGAAGAGATCGGCAAAAGTGAAAAAGCAAAGAACAATGATTATTTGGCTTATAAGAAAAGAATGGAAAAGAGAATTAGAATCAAGAGTTTCAGCTTTTGCATAAAAGTGTAGATGAGAGAATGGGATTTAGGGATTTTGGCTTTGGCAGAGAATGAGAGAAAATCTTTAAAATAATGGGGTTCAAATGCCGAAATTGAAGATATACCCCCTATTTATAGAGAATTTCAGCACTTATCTATCGAAAACTGAAAGTGTCGTTCCTGATAACTAACAACTAATCCAATAGTAGGGGAAATTTCGGTACCCCTCCAAGTGATGGAAATTCGGCCACCTCCTAGCTTACTGGATAATTTCGAGATTTTCTCCCTTATCTACATCTGATCACTCATCCTCAAATGGCATGGATAACACCACCTCTTCCTTCTTTTTATCAGTTACTTTATCATCCATATCATCCATATTATCCATCAATTATTCTTCCTAATTTCAAGCATTCTAACTGACTCCAACTCTGCTCTTCCTTGACGCCAAAATTAATTAAAATAGATGGGTAATGCGACTCGAACCTTGGACCTCACTTACTGCTTATCACGCCACCTCAAAGCCTCTAAGTGGCGCCACTTTGCCAATGGGCCATAAGCCCATTTGTGTCTTAAAACATAGATAACATCTTTTAAGCCCTATCCTACTGGCTTTCCACTAGAGTGCCCAAGCAGAAGATTTTTAACTAAGGCCTCGGCCCCACCCTGAGCCCAATCTGGACCCCTTAAACACTCTAATTAGCACATTATACGTAACACACAACAAATGCAAAGGCCCATTAATTCAGGATGTTACAGTTCTACCCCCCTTAAAGAAATTTCGTCCTTAAAATTTCCAACTACAGGAACAGTCGTGCAACCTAACCTGCAACACTACAGTCATGTTGCGCACTCTGATTCCAATAACCCTCTATCCAACAACTCCTGAATTTGCGCTTTCAATTCCACCAACTCCTTTGGCGCCATCCTATATGGAGCAATAGATACTAGCGCTGTTCTCAGAAGAAGATCGATACCGAACTCCTCTTCACGATCCGGGGGTAATCTTGGAAGCTCTTCTGGAAAAACATCATGAAATTCCTTCACTATCCTAACCAATAGTTAGTTCCTTGGCTTCCAGAGCTCGAACAAATATTAGAATTGCCTCGCATCCTTTTCTCACCATCCTTTCTACTCTTAAGGCAGGCACTACATTAGACAAACAGTTCCTCCTTTCACCTATCACCAACACTTCGCCTCCTTCGGGAGTTTTTAACACCATACGCTTGGCTGCACAATCCAAGTTTGCTTGATACTTCACTAACCAATCTATTCCTAAGATCAAATCGAACTCTCCAAACGGCAGTTCCATCAGATTAGCCCAAAAAGCTACCCCATGAACTCATTCTACCGATTCGCATTTATCTGATTAGAAGTTTTATGAATTATTAATTTCTTTCACTGATTATCCACGAACAGTCTTATGAGTAGTAGTTTTAAGAGTAGTTCTTTCGAATTTGCAATTATATCCACAATTCAGTCTCAAGTTCGCATCTCCTAGTTCTAGGAAGCACATACATTCAATCATCAACCATCAACATACAAATAGCATCCATGAACTCACGTTCATCACATAAGGGTATTTTTGTCATTTCACTACCCAGGGGTTTTTCGGTAGTTTTGCCCTATAGGGTATTTTCCAAAATAAAGTATCTTAGTGATTTCCTTAGAGTTAGAGGTACTTTGGTACATTTTTTTGTTTTTTTCTCTTTCTTTTTTACAAAACGAGGGTATTTTGATAATTTCCTCAAAATGGGGTATCTTGATTTTTTTAAAGCAGGGGTACTTTGGAAAATTTAATTTTGCAACCCGGATTACTTTTGTAATTCTAGAGGTTTTTGGGTAAATTTGCAAAACATGGGTATTTTATAAAATCACAGTTGTTTTGGAAATTTTCACAAACCAATGGTATTTTGGAAATTTTGCCAACCGGGGTGTTTCGGTAATTTCACAAAATTTGATAGTTTTACAGTTCTGGGGTATTCTGGGAAATTTTCACAAACCAAGTGTATTTTAGAAGTTTTACAAATCTTGGGGGTATTTTAATTGTGAAATAGGGTGGCTGGTCCCTTTCAGGTTTTAATTATAGATTCTGGCCCGTCAACAAATCCTTGTGGCTAAGGTGAACAGTCACTACGCACCAGGTAGGATTCCAGCGAAGAGGAGGTGAGTCGGTAGGACTGCTAGGATTTACGGCTTTGTTTGGATAGATTAAGTCTTATGAATTTAAAGAGTTGTTTTAACTAAGCCTATAGTCCATCAATGCCTAACTAGTCTATGTCCATCAAGCCCATCAAGCCCCCATACATATCACATCCAAAAGTTTAGAATACTTACCTGTGTGGATCGGGTGCCGGTAGACTCGAAGGCCATATCTTGTTCCAGAATTTTTTCCAAATCCACATCAACTTTACAAAACATTACTAGACCCATTTCACAGCCCTAGTTTTGAACTGGGCTCTGATACCAAAATGTAACACCCCAAACCTGGCCCAAACATCACGATCGGATTTGGTATGCCACGGGTTAACAGTTAAAAACTTCACTTTAAAGGGTTTTCCAATCTTGGTTGATTTGTAGAAGTATTTGTTGAATAAGTGACAAATGGAGAAAACTTTTGTAGCATTTTTTTTTTATAAAACTTCTTGTTTGAAAAGCCCATTTTATTTCTTTTTATAATTAAAACTTTGAACATAAATTGATAAATGTAAACATCATCAAATATAGATCAAAACATTAAGCTAGGAAGGCCTTATTACAAAAATAGTCCCAATAATTCATAACTTAAATAAACACCCAGAATAGTCTAAGAAAACAAATAACTTGATGGCCCTTCGAGTCCGTCTCGGCTCCCATGTCCACAATCTACTGCTCATCTGAAAGAGTAGAGGAAAAATGAAAGGGTGAGTCACCAAGACTCAGTGTATAAATCCCGAAACACACAACGACCTGAGGCCCACAAACACATTATGGGCCTTGGCCCATACGTTATGGTAACAATCATACATACATATTAAATGATGAATGGTAAATGGCCCAACCCATCCTAAAAGTCCATCCTCTACACACCAACCCGTACCAGCCAACACACTTCGGGGATTTCTACAATCAACCTACCAACCGCTACACACCATATCGATAGTCGTACTGCCTATTCCTATTAATCAGGAATCATTTAAGTGTGGCTTAGCCATCGATCACTATGTGACCTAACATTTGAATTCATGGTTTAACCACCGATCACCAAGTGACTTATCATGCTCTTCCCCTTCATTATCATAATCCCACCCCATGCATACACACATGAAAAATTGAAGACATCATACTATCTTTAAGGGAACATGCTTTCATATATATCGATACCCATAGAGAGATTTCTATGATTACATACTTGGCATCCTTTGCCTAACCCTTTTCGGGTTTTATTCAACTGTCTACACAGCCTCTTTCAGGCTTTTAGCCCATAACATATATTTTGTACAGATTAATTAGTGTGTTAGGGATTTACACACTTGTTTACCGATAAATCAATACTTTCTATGTCGATGCTGTCCGTAGCCGACACAATTTCTATCTACGTAAGGTGTTGTTCAAAAGCCGGTCCACAACCCGGTGTCCAATCCTGAACTACTGACACCGCTCGTTTCTTAAACTTAGGGATTGGTTTGACAGATCCAATCCCCTTATTTGCCTGATCGATATTTGATTCCATTAAAAGACCTTATCAGTTGCTACCATCATAACATATGGTTGTTAATCCATATCATAAAGCTAAAATTATAACTACGATAAATGAACCTAACGGAAATCTAAGGAGAACCCCTTACCTTGAAATCCGGAAAGAAGATTGAGACTCAGAGACTAGTAGTTTTCGGCTTTTAGATCTAAACGATCTACTTCGATTCCCAACGTCGCCCAACAAAAAAACATCAAACCATTAATCAAACATCAACCTTACCAATCTCATTAGCCTTTCGGCTTTAACTTCCAAAACCAAAAGAGAAAGTGAAGAGAAAAAGGTCGGCACTTACCCTATCACAGGAGATTCGGCTACTCCTAAAAGATTTCGGCTTTTGAGAAGATCAAAAAGAGAAGATGATAGGAAGAGAACTATGTAGATTCGGCTTTTAGTGAAAAGATCGGCAAAAGAGAAAAAGCAAAGAATAATGAATATTTGGCTTATAGAAAAAGAATGGAGAAGAGAATTAGAATCAAGAGTTTTGGCTTTTGCATAAAAGTGAAGATGAGAGAATGGGATTTAGAGATTTCGGCTTTGGTAGGGAATGAGAGAAAAGCTTTAAAATAATGGGGTTCAAATGCCAGAATTGAAGAGATACCCCCTATTTATAGAGAATTTCGGCACTTACCTATCAAAAACCGAAAGTGCCCTTCCTGATAACTAACAACTAATCCAATAGTAGGGGAAATTTCGGCACCCCTCCAAGAGATGGAAATTCGGCCACCTCCTAGCTTACTGGATAATTCCTAGATTTTCTCCCTTATCTACATCTGATCACTCATCCTTAAGTGGCATGGATAACACCACCTCTTCCTTCCTTTTATCAGTTACTTTATCATCCATATCATCCACATTATCCATCAATTATTCTTCCTAATTTCAAGCATTCTAACTAACTCCAACTCTGCTCTTCCTTGACGTCAAAATTAATTAAAATAGATGGGTAATACGACTCGAACCTTGGACCTCCCTTACTGCTTATCACGCCACCTCAAAGCCACTAAGTGGCGCCACTTTGCCACTGGGCCACAAGGCCATTTGTGTCTTAAGACACAGATAACATCTTTTAAGCCCTATCCTACTGGCTTTCCACTAGAGTGTCCAAGCAGAAGATTTTTAACTAAGGCCTCGGCCCCACCCTGAGCCCAATCTAGACCCCTTAAACACTCTAATTAGCACATTATACGTAACACACAACAAATGCAAAGGCCCATTAATTCAGGATGTTACACCCTAAGTTTCTCTTTATCCAAAATTCAGGAAATTTCACTTCTCTCCCTCTGGTTTTATTTTCTTACTATATGATCATTATCTATATTTGTACATTTTAAGTGCGGGGGTTAACTATAGTATTATTTGAAAATCCCTGAATTATGCCTTGTTCTAAAGTAATTTACTTATATTATGAGTAGAATGAAAATTCCTTTGATTTATGATTTCTATTGATATGTTTTAGATTAAGTCATTGATAATAGTGCATTGATGATGTAAACTTTAAGATACTAGAGAATGAAGCATGATAAGTCTATTTTTCAGAATAAATTTTTTTTTTTAGGTTGTCTACCTAAATCTGAATATTACTTTAAAGTTTGAAATTTATGAGGTTGACATCAAAAACCCATAATTTTTGTGAGATTTTGAGCCTTATAGAGCATACATTCTATCGTGCTCAATTTATTGATTATGAGTGTGTCAACATTGATTTGTTATTCTAGAACTTGCTTCGATTATACATGTCAAGACTACACCTCTGATTTGATATACAGAGATGATAAAGGCACTTAGGTTTTAACCCACTTACTCCACTAAAAGCCTACCTTCACAATTAACCCCTAGTGAACCCCGTTTAATCCTAACAACCCTTTTTTTTGACTCACCCACTAATATTAACTGAAAACCCTTTGTATTTGTTATCACCATTCCTTTTGACTACCCTTATGTCGAGATTTGATTTGATCAGTTGCCTGACTATGATCTTTATTTCAAGTAGTTGAATTTATTCTTTATTAAATATTTGACTTGTTCTTAAAAAAATCGAAGTATATTCACTATTAGTTTTGTGATTAGGTGAGCGTATACGTTAAATTCCAATTATTGAAGAATAAGCTCATATCAGAATATTATTATTAGTAGTACAAGTTTTTAATTATTGTCAGTTCGATATCTCTAGTTAGGTAATTTGTCAAGTCAATCTCGATTCTAACCCTCTAATTCAGCCTTTATCCACACCTTTAACCCAAGCCCCATTACAACCCTGTTAAAGAGCTTTTGCTTTGTGTATCATCTCATATTATAGTGGTGGAGACTTGATTTTCATGCAAGCCTATAGGATTAACTCTTTATGTTTGACTTTTGAGTGCTTAATTCTGAACCTTAAACACTTCGAGTGATTTGAGTGAATATTTAGTGACGATGTCAATTCTTGTCGATTTTGAATCAGAGGTAATTATTTAGATGAGGGGAAACACCTATGTTTTGTGCTATAAATGTATGACTTTGATTGCTTGAATCTTTAGGACCCTTCTATTTAAATTATCAATGTATGAATTATCTTTGAATTATGATGAAACACTATTGATGAATGTTATGAATCAAGGAAGTTTGTTTTAATTATGAGTTGAGAATTTTGCTTGAGGACAAGCCAAAGCTTAAGTGTGGGGGTATTTGATAAACCGTAAAAGTAACATATTTTAAGCCCACATTTAGCATGCTTTTGGATGATTTAAGCCTTGAATTATGTAATTTGGTGCTCTTAATCCTTTGTTTTCATGTTTTATACTTAGAAGCGAACTGGATGATGGAAAGAACGAGAAACGGGCCCAAAACAGACTAAATGGGCCATATAACGAAATCCACACTGCCTGGGCCCAAGACCACACGACCGTGCCCTATTCAACAGTCTCAAACACGGCCTGGCCACGACTTACATGGGCGTGTGCCATGGGCATGTCCCTGCTGCGGCCAAGAGGAGTTTTACTCGGAATAGGATACTTAAAGGCAAAGAAACATATTCCAAAGTCTATATAGACTGTAACACCCCAAACCCAGCCCAAACGCTACGACCAGGTCTGGCATGCTACGGGGTTTAACGTTAAAAACTTCACTTGGATAATTTTAGAAATTCAGTTTGCTTATTTAGGTATTCGCTAAAATATGTGATATTGAAAGAAAACCTTTGCTTTTTCTTTGAACGTGTTTGAAAATCTCGTATTATTACTTCTTATAGATAAGTCTTTGAAAACATAAAATTTAAATTTTAAAACAAAATAGAATAAAGACATTAACAATTATAATTTAATCCCAAGCTATGGAGCCTTATTACATAAATAGTCCCAAAATTAAAAACTTAAAGGAAAACTGAAAATAGTTTATGAAAATAAAAGAACTTGATGGGCCCTCGAGTCCGCCTCGGCTCCCATGTCCACGATCTACTGCTCATCTAAAAAGTCAGGGAAAATAAGGGGGTGAGTCACCAAGACTCACATAAAAGGCTTGAGGCCCACAAACACATTATGGGCCTTGGCCCATACACAATGGCAACAGAATATTTACATGCAACATGGCCCAACCCAACTTAAAGTCCATCATCTACACACCAGCCCGTACCAGCCATCACACCTCGGGGATTTCTACAATCAACTCACCAACCGCTACACACTATATTAACGGTCATGTTGTCAGTTAAAATGCCAATCACCATGTGACCTTATTATCAAGTGTGGCAGAGCCACCTATCACTATGTGACCTTATTATCAAGTGTGGCAGAGCCACTGATCACTATTGTGACCTAAATGTACATATCATGGTTTAATCACTAGGTGACCTTTTAACATGCTCTTCCCCTTCATCATATCAACCCCATCCCATGCATACATCCATGCAGAAGCAAAACAACATACTATCTAAAAGATCACAGACTATCACATACATCGATACACATAGAGAAGTTTCTATGATTACGTACCTGGCATCCCTTGCCTACCCTTTTCGGGTAATACGACTGTCCATACAGCCTTTTTTCCGGCTTTTAGCCCATAACATATATATAGTACAGATAAATTAGTGTGATAGATCTATACACCTGATTACAGTCAAGATGAGACATTCTATGTCGACACTATCAGAAGCCGATACGACTGCTAACTGTCTAAGATTTTGTTCCGAAGCTGGTCCACAACCCGGTGGCTAAGCTTGAACTGTCGACACTGCTCACTTCTTAAACTTAGGGATTGGTTTAACAGATCCAATCCCCTCCTTCGCCTGATCGGTATTTGATTCCATGAAAAGACCTTATCATTTGCTACCATCATAACATATGGTTAAGATTACAATTACGATAGTGAATCGAACGAGGATCTAAAGAGAACCCCTTACCTTGACGGGAAGAGAGATATGAGGTTCAGAGACTAGCGGTTTTGGCTTTTAGATCTAAGCGATCTACTTCAATTCCTGAATGTCGCCCAATATGTAAACACAAGAAACCATCAATCCATTAGCCTTTCAGCTTTGGCTTCTAAAAACTGAAGGAGAAAAAGAATAGATCAGAAGAAATCGACACCTACCTTTACAGAGAATTCGGCAACTCCTAGAAGATTTTGGCTTTTGAGAAGATAAAAAAAGAGAAGAAGATAGGAAGAAATCTATGTAGATTCAGCTTTTAGTGAAGAGATCGGCAAAAGAAAAAGAATAGACAAGGGTATTCGGCTATGGAGATGTAAGCAGAGAAAAACAATGGAATTTCGGCTTTTGAATAAAAGTGGGAATGAGAGAAAAGAATGAGAGAAAAACCCAAATGTCGGAATTAAAGAAGAGAATAGAAGAATAAAGCCCTAATGCCAAAAATAAAAAGATATCCCCCCCACTTAAGCACAAAATTTCGGCAACTACCTCTCAAAACTGAAAATGCCCCTTTTGATAACTTAAAATTGATTGACTAATAAGTGAAATTTTGGCAGCCCCTATAGTATACCAAAACTGATTTCTTCCCCCTCCAAGAGATGGAAATTCGACCACCACTGTTGATCAGTGGATAATTTCTAAACTCTCTCCCTTATCCTTACCTGATCTCTCATCCACAGCTGACCCAGATAACACCACCTCTTCTTCCTTTTACCTGCCACATTATCCATATTATCCAAACACATAAATCTCCTAATTCCAAGCATCCTAGCCATCCCCAACTCTCCTCTCTTTTGACTCCAAAAACATTTAAAATAAGTGGGTAATGCGACTCGAACCTTGGACCTTCCTTATTGCTCATCACGCCACCTCAAAGCCCCTAAGTAATGCCACTGACCACTAGGCCATAAGCCCATTTGTGTGTCTTAATTTACAGATAATATCTTTTAAGCCCTATCCTAGCTGACTTTCCACTAGAGTGCCCAAATAGAAAATTTGATTAAGGCCTCGGCCTAATTCCTGAGTCCAATCTGAACCCCTTAAACACCTTAATTAACACCTTAAGGATAACATCACATCACCACACATCAAATGCAAAGCCCCACAAATTCAGGACGTTACATAGACAACCAAATAGGAATCATATTCGGATTAGGATACTTGGAGGCCAAGTAAGGTATCTCAAAGCCTATATAAACATCCTAGGGGGCAACTTAAGCGGGGAGTTTGGCAGAAGCCGAAACCCAAGACTTTAGTCAGGGGGCGTCCAGCTAGGCCAAAGAGGGTAGACTTGTGGGGATTTACCCGAAGCTAACCAGTTAATTCATCTCAAGAAGCTAGAATCATACTCAAGACGGAGGATCTCTCTTTCAATTCCTTAGGGGGATTTAGAGATTTCTTTATGTTTTGTTTTATCTTTTCTTTTGAGATGTTTTCTTTTATTATTATGAACTAAACCCTCAGATACCTGAGGGGGATGAAACCTAAGATGAATCTTGTTATCGTTTGCTGAACTATATGATAAATATTTGACTTGTTCTTAATTATGTGTTCTTAATTCTTATGTTGATATTTCTGGAATATTAATTAAAGTGTGATGTGCTTAGGTGGAGGAGCAAAAGTCCCTGCCTAAGAGTAGATCTAGCATAATTAAGTGGAGTTGATCGCACGCATAGACATAGGGTGACGACATTTTGCCGGATTAGGGTGAAACCTAATATGGGAGTCCATAGATCGAGTTAATGCAATTCTAGGTGTTTTAATTAGAAAGGGATTTCAATTAATCAACCTAGGGTTAGACGTTAATCGCCTCGAGAGAGGGATTAATATAATTTAGGGATTCCTACGGATCAAGTCAAATGAATAAATCGCCTGGTTCAGAGTTAGATAACAAGTGAAGTCTAGGTAGATTCTTCCTCGGGTATTGTCTTAATCAATTGGTTTTTCCCAAAGTATTTTTTCGAAATTCCTTCTCTTTGTCTTTGCATCTTTACCTTAGTTGTTAGTTAATTTTAGATTAGATAAAAAATTCCTTTAATTCTAAGGCTAGACAATAAAAAGAAAGTTAGTATTAGTACTTTTAGTTCCTTTGGGTTAAAACAATCCGATCTTGCCTTAACTATACTACTGTTCGATAGGTGCGCTTGCCTCAAATTGTTATCATAGTTAGTTTCCAGGTTCGATCATTCTTTATATAAATTTTAAGACATTGACATCAAATAAAACAACGATCAACAGTAGTATAGCTAGTGGCAAGACAGGATTGTCGAACCCAAAGTTACCTGAAATACTAATACAAACTTTCTTTCTATTATTTAGCCTAAGAATTAAAGGAATTTTTATCTAATCTAAAATTAACTAACAACTAAGCTAAAGATGCAAAGACAAATAGAATGAATTGCAGAAAATAACTTGTGGGAAAAACCAATTGATTAAGACAATACCCGAGGAAGAATCCACATATACTTCACTTGTTATCAAACTCTGAACCAGACGATGTATTCACTTGACTTGATCCGTAGAATTCCCTTAGTTATATTAATACCTCCGCCTAGGCTACTAACGTCTAACCCTAGGTTAATTAATTGAAATCTCTTTCTAATTAAAACCCCTAGAATTGCATTAACTCGATCTATGGACTCCCATATTAGGTTTCACCCTAATCCGACAAAATCTCGTAACCCTATGTCTAGGCGTGCGATCAACTCCACTTAATTATGCTAGATCTACTCTTAAGCAGGGACTTTTGCTCCTCCACCTAAGCACATCACACTTGAATTAATATCCCAAAAATATCAAAACAAGAATTAATAACATAAAATTAAGAACAAATCAAGTATTTATCATATAGTTCAGCAAACGATAACAAGAATCATCTTAGGTTTCATCCCCCTCAGGTATCTGATGGTTTAGTTCATAATCGTAAAACAATACATCTCAAAAGAAAAGATAAAACAAAACATAAGAAAAGCTCTAAAACCCCCTGAAGGAATTGAAGAGAGATCCTCCGTCTTGTGTATGACTCCGGCTTCTTGAGATGAATCAACTGGCTTTCTTCAATTAAATTCCACAATTCTGACCCTTCTAGCTCGGCTCTTTGGCCTAGCTCGACGCTCTCTGAAGGTTGGCCTTTAGGGTGTATATATAGGCTCTTGGAATGGCTTTCTTTACCTGTAAGTACCCTAATCCGACTGAAAATCTTCTTTCTCACGTTAGGGAAATGCCCATGGCACACGCCCGTGTGAATCGTGGCCAGGCTATGTTCGAGACTATTGAGGAGGCACAACCATATGGTCTTGGGCCCAGGCTGTGTTGAGTTGGTGATATGTCCCATTTATTCTGTTTTGGGCTCGTTTCTCGTTCTTTTCATCCTCCGGTGCTTTTCTGAGTATAAAACATGAAAATAAAGGATTAAGAGCACCAATTTACACAATTCAAGGCTTAAATTATCCAAAAGCATGCTAAATGTGGGCTTAAAATATGTTACTATTACGGTTTATCAAATACCCCCACACTTAAGCTTTTGCTTGTCCTCAAGCAAAATTCTCAACTCACAATTAAAACAAACTTCCTTGATTCATAATATTCATCAATAGTGTTTCATCATAATTCAAAGATAATTCATACATGGATAATTCAACTCAAAGAGTCCTAAAGATTCAAACAATCTAAGCCATACATTTGTAGCATAAAACATAGGTGTTTCCCCTTATCTGAATAATTACCTCTGATTCAAAACCGACAAGGGTTGACATCCTCACTAAAGATTTACTCAAATCACTTGTGGTGTTTAAGGTTCAAGAAAAAGCACTCATAAGTCAAACATGAAAAGTTAATCCCATAGGCTTGCACGAAAATCAAATCTCCACCACTATAAAATGAGATGATACACAAATCAAATGGTCTTTAACAAGGTTGTAATGGGGCTTGGGTTAAAGGTGTGGATAAAGGCTAAATTAGAAGGTTAGAATCGAGATTGAATTGATAATTTACCTAACTAGAAAAATGAACTAATCCTAAATAATTACATCAATTGAAAATTTGTAATAATAATAATACAAGCTTTTTCTTCAAGATGTGGGGTTTAAATGTATAAGCTTACTTAAATATAGAGCTAATAATGAATATACTTCATTCTTTTTAAGAAAAAAATCAAGTCAATAATAAGAAAGAACTTTAACAACTGAAATATAGAACATAGTTAGGAAATTGTTCAAAATCAAATCTCGACAAAAAAGGGAGTTAAGGAATGGTGATAACAAATACAAAGGGTTTTGGGTTAATATTAGTGGGTGAGTTAATAAATGGGTTGTTAGGATCAACGAGGTTTATAGGGGTTAATTATGAAGGTAGGCTTTTAGTGGAGTAAGTGGGTCAAAACCTAAGTGCCTTTATCATCTCTGTATATCAAATCAAAGGTGTGGTCTCGACATGTATAATCGATGCAAGTTCTAGAATAACAAATCAATGTTGACACGCTCATAATCAAAATGTGAGCACGAAAAAGAATATATGCCCTACAAGGCTCAAAATCTCACAAAAATTATGGGTATTTGATGTCAATCTTGTAAATTTCAAACTTCAAGGTAATATTCAAATTCAGGTAGACAACCTAAAAAAAAAAATTTAATTTTAAAAATAGACTTATCATGTTTGGTTCTATAGTCTCTTAAGGTTTAAATCATCATTGCACAATTATCAATGACTTAATCTAAAACATGTCAATAAAAATCATGAATCGAAGGAAATTTTATTCTAATTAGTAATATGAGAAAATTACTTAAAGACAAGATATCATTCAAGGATTTGAGAATAATGCAGAAAGTTAGGCACTTTCTCGAAATAAATATTCACCCCCCCACACTTAATATGTACATTTCCCTCAATGTACAAAGATGTGAGATTTAAGAGAAAGGGAGAGGTGAAACTTCCTGAATTTGGATGGTTTCCTTGAGTTGGGAGTCCCGTGGTGTGGTGGCTGCTACCTAGCTCTGCGCTAGATGAAGAAATTGGGAGGCTCGTGAAGAAGGAGCCAAGAAATAATAATAATAATTCAAAATGTACTAAATATATATTTAAAGAGAAGAAGAAAATAGAAAGGAAATTAAAATTAAAAGAAAAGATGAATGGACTGAAGAGTCCTTATTGTTAGATGGCTCGCGAGGTGGGTGTGATTTCTAAGGCTGCGGTGGGGTGGCTATGGTCATGGTCATGGTGATTCCCTAGTAGCCTTTAGAACCTAAATCAAAGAAAATAAAATAGAATAGATTAAACTAAGTAAAAGAGAAATAAAGAAAAAGGAAAATAAAGGAGAAGTGAAAATAAAAATAGAAGTTAAATAGACTCAAAGGTCCTTTTCTTGTCGAGTTAATGAAGCGGCCGGCATGAACTTATGTAGATCGATCTCACAAAGGGAGACTGCGCTAGGATCCTTCCATTTCTTCGACACGGATGATTGCTAAGATCAAGGGTTAGAAGAATAGTATGGAAGGGGAAAGATCTGAAAAAGAGCAGGGGAAAAAAAATGGTATAAAAGAAAAGAGATGGGAAGTAGGTGAGAAAAGGGAGGGGTGGGGTGATTTAATAGAGTTTTGGGGTCTGGTATATCCCCATGCCTGTGTATTGTGGGCGTGTCGAGTCACACGGCCGTGTTATGCTTCATTCGTTTCTCCTACGCATGTGTGCAGGTCGCCACGCTGGTGTATAATTTAACAGTGTCGGCCACGACCATATCGCACGGCCGTGAGTGGTAGTTGAAGTCTGTGACTCGAAAATATGATTCGTTCTGACTCGTCCCATCTCTGCCCTGTCAGTATGGAGATTTGTGGTGCCTACACGGCCACGACCATGGCTCGTAAAGGAATAAAAATAAAAATAAAGGAATGCAAAATTTAATAGAGTTTGTGCTCGGGTTACCTCCCGAGAAGCGTTCATTTATAGTCTTAAGCTAGACTTACCTCTCATTCGCATATTCATTATGGTTTGAAGAGTTGAACTTCCTCTCTCATGCTATCCGTCTTACTAACAGTATATAGTTCAAGTCGAGTACCATTTAATTTGAAAGTACCGAATATAGGATTACTTACCTCGACTGTTCCATATGGGAAAACATTGATTACCTTAAAAGGGATTTCTTTATTTGTATTAGGATCAGGAGGAGATATTCGTGGGTCTGCTTTATCTAGCAATACCTGATCTCCGACTTTTAATTTTTCTGTCCCATAAAGTGGCTTTGATTTTGCTTCGTGCATCCCTAGTTTTTCCTTGAAATGCGTCTTCCATTCGTCTAGTTCATCGATCTGATACCTTCGTTCCTCCTGAGTTATTTCTTTGTTGGCACGGGGTCTAAGATCGATTCAGTTGTGTTCTTTTGTGGTGCTCCTTGAAAAGAAGGTTTAACTGAATGGTTATGAATAGAATTTACGTTCTCAACTTGATTATTCGATCTCCTAGCCGAATTGAGAGCTAGAAGAGTGACTGTCTCGTCAACTACATAGAGTATGAGTTCACCTGCGTCGACATCAATTTTAGTCCTGGCAGTTGCTAAAAATGGTCTTCCTAAAATTAAGGGGATTGTTTTGTCCTCATCCATGTCTAAAATGACAAAGTCTACTGGAAATACAAATTTATCTATTTTTACGAGTACATCTTCGATTATACCCCTAGGAATTCTAACAGTTTTATCAGCTAATTGAATGCTCATCCTAGTTTGTTTGGGTTTCCCTAGACCTAGTTGTTTAAACATTTTATAAGGCATGACATTTATGCTTGCCCCTAAATCAGCTAACACATTATCAATAGGTAAACTACCAGTTAAGCATGGAATTGTAAAAATCCCTAGATCTTTTAATTTCCGTGGTAGTCTATTTTGCAAGACTGCCGAGCACATTGCGTTTAGTTCCACATGCGATGCCTCGTCTAACTTTCGCTTGTTTGTTAGAAGCTCTTTTAAAAATTTCCTTGAATCTGGCTTCTGTAAAAGAGCTTCAAGAAATGGTAAGTTAATATGTAATTTATTTAAAAGTTTAAGAAACTTACCAAATTGTTCCTCTGTGTCGTCTCTCCTCATTGCTTCGGGGTATGGTATGGGAGGTTGGTACTCTTTGATTACCGGTTTTGGTTTATCATTACTTACCTCACCCTTACCTTCTTCTACCAAATTTTCTTGCCTTAAGCTGGGCTCGTCTGACCCTTCACTTTCTTGAGCTTTTATGGCTTGAATTTGCTCCATTGGGTTAGTCTCGGTGTTGCTTGGTAGGCTTCCTTGTGGTCTTTCAGATATCAGCTTAGCAAGTTGCCCTAACTGGTTTTCGATCCCTTGAATCGATGCTTGTTGATTTTTAAGTGTTGTCTCGGTATTTTGGAAACATGTTTCTGAGACTGCTATGAATTTTGTCAGCATCTCCTCAAGATTTAGCTTCTTTTCCTATGGGTAGGGCTATTGTTGGAAGTTTTGGGGTGGTTGTTGTCTCTGATTTCCTTGACCACCCCATGAAAAAGGTGGGTGGTTCCTCCAACCTGGATTATAAGTATTACTATAGGGGTTATTTTGAGATCGGAAATTGTTACCAATATAGTTTATTTGTTCGCTCTTCATTCCCTGTCCGTAGGGTAGGTGCTCAGGATTCGCTACGCCTCCACTTGTCTCACATTGCATAACTAGATGTACCTGCGAGGAACACAAACCATCAATCTTTTTATTTAGCATCTCTACCTGATTTGATAGTATTTTTACTGCGTCGAGGTTGAAAACTCCGGCTGCTTTTGCTGGCCTTGTCCTTGTAGCTCGCCACTGATAGTTATTCACTGACATTTCCTCTATAAACTCGTAGGCTGCTTCAGGAATTTTGTTGTTCACGGTTCCACTAGCGGCTAAATCAATTAATTGTCTTGTTGAAGGGTTCACATCGCTGTAGAAAGTTTGGACCTGTATCCACAAGGGTAATCCATGGTGTGGGCACCTCCTCAACAAATCTTTGTATCTCTCCCATGCATCGTAAAGTGTCTCAAAATCCATCTACACAAAAGAAGAGATATCTTTCCTCAACTTGGCTGTTTTGGCTGGCAGAAAATATTTTAATAAAAAATTTTCGTTCATTTGATCCCATGTAGTGATTGACCCTCGTGGAAGAGAATGCAACCACTGTTTGGATTTATTCCTCAAAGAGAAGGGAAATAACTGAAGACGGATGGCATCATCAGAAACGCCATTTATTTTGAATGTGTCGCAGGATTCTAGAAAATTCGCTAACTGTGTGTTAGGATCCTCATCCTACAAACCATTAAACTGAACAAACTATTGTATAATCTGTATAGAGTTAGGTTTCAGTTCAAAAATATTTGCAGAATTAGTAGGTCTAACAATACAAAACTTAGTTCCTGTTAAATTAGGTTTAGCATAATTATACATAGTTCGAGGAGCATGATGTTCGGCCATCTTTGGAAGTGGCGGATTGTTTTCAGCCACCCCTTTGGTGGTATTAGCTTCGATTTCTTGCTCTTCTTCTATGTAATTTAAGCTTCGCCTTATTTCTCTACGATTTTTGTGAATAGTACCTTCAATATCACTATCGTAAAGTAGGGGTCCTGTCGGGTTCCTTCTAGTCATAAACTAAAGGTACCTGAAAGGAGTAAAAGAAAAAAATTAGCACAAATTAAAAAAAATAAAAGTAAGAAATTGCAGAAAATAAAAAATGGCTAAAGTAATAAAAATTGAGCTTTCTTAATATTCTGGTTCCACGGCAACGGCGCCAAAAACTTGAAGTGTGCTGTCAGAGTCTTAAAATTTTATAATGAATGATCGAGCCTAGAAACTAACTGTGACAACAATTAAGGCAAGCACACCTATCAAACAGTAGTATAGCTAGTGGCAAGACGGGATTGTCGAACCCAAAGGAACCTGAAGTACTAATACTAACTTTCTTTCTATTATTTAGCCTAAGAATTAAAGGAATATTTATCTAATATAAATTTAACTAACAACTAAGCTAAAGATGCAAAGAAAAAGAGAATGAATTGGGGGAAATAACTTGTGGGAAAAACCAAATGATTAAGACAATATCCGAGGAAGAATCCACCTAGACTTCACTTGTTATCTAACTCTAAACCAGATGATGTATTCACTTGACTTGATCCGTAGGATTCCCTAAGTTATATTAATACCTCCGTCGAGGCTACTAACGTCTAACCCTAGGTTGATTAATTGAAATCTCTTTCTAATTAAAACCCCTAGAATTGCATTAACTCGATCTATAGACTCCCATATTAGGTATCACCCTAATCCGGCAAAATCTCGTCAGCCTATGTCTAGGCGTGAGGTCAACTCCGCTTAATTATGCTAGATCTACTCTTAAGCAGGGACTTTTGCTCCTCCACCTAAGCACATCACACTTGAATTAATATCCCGAAAATATCAAAACAAGAATTAAGAACACATAATTAAGAACAAATCAAGTATTTATCATATAGTTCAGCAAACGATAACAAGATTCATCTTAGGTTTCATCCCCCTCAGGTATCTGAGGGTTTAGTTCATAATCGTAAAATAATACATCTCAAAAGAAAAGATAAAACAAAACATAAGAAAAACTCTAAAACCCCCTGAAGGAATTGAAGAGAGATCCTCCGTCTTGAGTATAACTATGGCTTCTTGAGATGAATCAACTGGCTTTCTTCAAGTAAATTCCACAATTTTGACCCTTCTGGATCGGCTCTTTGGCCTAGCTCGACGCGCTCTGAAGGTTGGCCTTTAGGGTGTATATATAGGCTCTTGGAATGGCCTTCTTTGCCTCTAAGTACCCTAATCCGATTGAAACTCTTCTTTCTCATGTTAGGGACACTCCCATGGCACACGCTCGTGTGAAACGTGGCCAGGTCGTGTTCGAGACTATTAATGAGGCACGACCGTGTGGTCTTGGGCCCAGGCCGTGTTGATTTGGTGATATGGCCCATTTATTCTATTTTGGGCCCATTTCTCATTCTTTTCATCCTTCGGTGCTTTTCTAAGTATAAAACATGAAAACAAAGGATTAAGAGCACCAATTTACACAATTCGAGGCTTAAATCATCTAAAAGCATGCTAAATGTGGGCTTAAAATTTGTTACTATTATGATTTAACAATAAACCTTTTCATTCTTTATCAAAGAAATTTTGAGATTCGTATAGTACATCTAATGCATCAGTGGGATACCAGAATAGAGATCGTGGAAATCAATTTATGAATTGTAAAGCTCAAGCAACATCTATCTCAAGTGTTGGTAGTGTGAGAAATAACAAACTTGAGTGTCATCAGTGCGGGAGAAACATTTTGGTGAATGTTGGAATAAAAGTACTAAAGCCTATTTCAAATGTGGCTCGTTGGATCATTTTATTAAATACTATCCTGAGATGGTTGAGAAAGATAGACCTCAAAATGTGAGACCGAGTCATATGTTGACTAGAGGAAGACCACCAAGAAATGCTGGGAATGTGAGTGGTAGTCAAGCGGCAACAAGGGACTCCAGTGTCTAGTAAGAAATTTCCTGTTGAAATTACTGAATTTATGATTAAAGTATCGAACCCCTTAGGCAAGTATGTTCTAGTTGAAAAAGTATGCAAGAACTATCCTTTAATGACTCGGGGCTACTGTTTTTCAGCTGACTTGATGCTTTTACCATTTGATGAGTTTTATGTGATTCTGGTATGGATTGGTTGACTCTACATGATGCCATTGTGAACTGTAGATGAAAGATTATAGAATTGAAGTGTCAGAATAATGAAATTCTTCAGATTGAATCCAATGAGTTGGATAGATTACCAATAGTGACTTCATTGATGTCGGCTCAGAGATATGTCAGGAAAGGTTGTGATGCATACCTAGCATATGTTTTAGATACCAAGGTGTCTGAAAAGAAGATTGAATCAATGTCTATAGTTTTTGAATATTCGAATGTATTTCCAGAAGAATTGCCTGGGTTGCCACCAGTCAGAGAGTTTGAGTTTGCCATTGAATTAGTACTGGGGACTTCACCGATATCTATTGCTCCGTGTAGAATGGCTCTGACGGAGTTGAAAGAGTTGAAAACTCAGTTGCAAGAGTTAACAAATAAAGGTTTTGCATGACCAAGTTTTTCGTCCTGAGATGCGCCAGTATTGTTTGTTAAGAAGAAAGATGGATCAATGAGAATGTGTATTAACTATCGTCAGCTCAACAAGGTTATGATAAAGAACAAGTATCTATTACCGAGAATAGATGATTTGTTTGATCAGTTGAAAGTTGCAACAGTGTTTTCAAAGATTGATTCGAGATCTGGCTATTATCAGTTGCGAGTTAAAGACTCAGATGTTCCGAAAACTACGTTAGAATGAGGTACGAAGATTATGAATTACTTGTTATGCCTTTTGGACTAACTAATGCTCTTGCCATTTTTATGGATTTGATGAATAAGATCTTTAGACCGTATATAGATAGATTTGTTGTTGTGTTTATTGATAATATTTTAATATATTTACGATATGAGTCTGAGCATGCCGATCATTTGAGGATTGTATTGCAGACCTTGAGAGATAATCAACTATATGCTAAATTCAACAAATGTGAGTTTTGGCTCTAGGAAGTCAGGTTTTTGGGACATGTAGTCTCAGCGGATGGCATTCGAGTTGATCTAAGCAAGATATCTGTAGTTATTGACTGGAAACCACCTAGAAATGTATCCGAAATCAGAAGCTTTCTGGGATTGGCTGGTTACTATGGACACTTCGTTAAAGGGTTCTCGATGATTGCTACACCGATGACCAGACTGTTACAGAAAGATGTAAAATTTGAATGGTCCGAGAAATGTCAACAAAGCTTCGATCAATTGAAAACATTTTTAACTAAGGCACCAGTGTTGGTTCAACCTGAGTCGGGTAAAGAATTTGTAATTTACAGTGACGCGTCATTAAATGGTTTGGGTTGTGTATTGATGCAAAAGGGAAAGGTTATAGCTTATGCCTCTAGACAGTTAAAACCACATGAAAAGAACTATCCGACGTATGCTTTAGAGTTTGTTGCTATAGTTTTTGCATTGAAAATCTAGTGTCATCATTTGTATGGTGAAAAATGCAACATCTTTTCTGATCATATGAGTTTGAAGTATATTATGACTCAAAAAGATTTGAATTTGTGATAACAGAGATGGCTTGAGTTACTAAAAGACTATGAGTTAGTGATTGATTACCATCCGAGAAAAGCGAATGTAGTTGCAGATGCTTTGCGTAGAAAATCGTTGTTTGCTTTGGGAATAATGAATACACAGTTGAATTATCTGAAGATGGTTTGATCTTAGCTGAGTTAAAAGCTAACCCAGTATGTCTTCAACAAATTTGCGAAGCTCAAAAATATGATAATGAGTTGCAAGCCACAAGAGTGCAATGTGTGTCAACTAGTGATTTAGAGTACCAAATCGGATCCGATGATTGTTCAATGTTCCAAGATAGAATCTGTGTACCGAAAAATTAGGAGTTGATTTAGAAAATATTACACGAGGCACATAGTGGTTGTTTATCCGTTCATCCTGGAAGTACTAAAATGTATAATGATTTGAAGAAATCGTATTGGTGGTCTGGTATGAAATAAGATGTTTCTGAGTTTGTATCGAAGTGTTTGATTTGTCAGCAACGGAAAGCCGAGCATCAAGTACCTTCAGGTTTGCTTCATCCAGTGATGATACTAAAGTGCAAATGGGATAGAGTGACTATGGATTTCGTATTGGGATTACCCCTGTCTCCGAAAAAGAAAGATGCAATTTGGGTTGTCGTTGATCTATTGATGAAATCAACACATTTTATTCTGATACGTACTGACTATTCACTCGATAGATTAGCTGAATAGTATATTGATGAGATCTTAGATTGCACAGGATGCCAGTTTCAATTATTTCAGATAGAGATCCGAGATTCACGTCACGATTTTGGAAGAAATTGCAAAAAGCTCTGGGTACAAAGTTAAATTTCAGTATAGCTTTTCATCCACAAACTGACGGTCAGTCTGAGAAAGTAATTCAGATTCTCAAAGATATGCTCAGATGTTTTGTTTTAGAGTTCGAAGGTAATTAGGAGAAATATTTTCCGTTGGTTGAATTTACATATAATAACAGTTTTCAAACGAGCATAAAGATGGCACCATATGAAGCTTTATATGGTCACAAATGCCGAACTCCATTGTATTGGACCAAACTAAGTGAGAAACAGATTCACGGTGTTGATTTGGTTAGAAAAACTAAAGAGCAAGTGAAAGTAATTCGCGACTGTCTAAAAGCAACTTCAGAGCGTCAGAAATCATATGCGGATTTGAAATGGAAAGATATTGAATTTTTGATCGGTGATAAAGTGTTCTTGAAAGTGTCTCCGTAGAAGAAAATCCTTAGATTTGGTCGGAAAAGCAAATTGAGTCCGTGTTTCATCAGACTGTACGAGATTATCAAAAGAATAGAGCCATAAGCATATCGATTAGCCTTACGATCAGAGTTAGAAAAGATTCATAATGTTTTCCATGTGTTGATGTTACGTCGATATAGATCTAATCCATCATCTGTAATTTCTCATTCAGAGATTGAAATTCAACCTAATATGACTTACAATGAAAAACCGATCAGACTTTGGCTCGAGAAAATAGTACCCTAACCTATTCACAGGTAAGATTTTTGGGGATGAAAATCCCTAAGGGGGGAGAGTTGTAACAGTCTGTTTTTGGTCAAATTGGAATAGTGGTTTGGGACCACAAATCCAATGTCAAAATATTTATTTTATTATTATTTTAATATCTACAATATGAATATATGATTGTGTGAAGTTTCGTTTAGAAATTTTATCGTTCGATTGGTCAATTTGATAAAAAGGACTAAATCGCGTAAGGTGTAAAATGCATGTTCTACTAGTTAAAAGTGTTAAATAGCTTTGGTTTTTGAATATGGTGGCCTTAAATCGTAATTAAACCATTTGAAACTTAAGTGGACAAAGATGGATATTAATATGATGATTTTAATGGTTTATTATTAAGGTTATAATTGTAAATTGGTTATTAAACATAACATAAATAAAACAAAAACCAAATTAATGGTTGTATCATCTTCTCCACCAAATTTTGGAAGAGAAGAAACACCATTTTAATGCTATCATTAGGCTAGGGTATTTTTGCTCATTAAGGTATGATTTTTATCCCGTTTTTAATGATTTTTATGTTCTTGTGATCATTGCAACTAGTACTAGCTAGCCCAATGACTAATTTGTAAAACTGTTATAGATTTCTAGAGTTTCCTGTAACACCCCAAACCCAGCCTAAACATTATGGCCGTATCTGGCAATGTCACACGATAGTGTTTTTGAAACCTCGTTGTTACGATGAAAATATTCCATGTTATTATCTTTAGTAAACTTTGTTAGAACTTAGGAAGCCATCTTTATTCATTTAAAACACTTGTTTTGACACATCCCTCGTTGCGGAAGCTTTAATAAAACAGTCTAGGTGATCATGCGTTTAGGAAATACTTTAACTTTTTGAAAACCAAATTTCATACGACCAGCAGATATAAATCCATAAAGTAAAATAAATAAATAAATACCTAAATTTAAAACCAAAGTCCCAGAGGGTCCTTAAATTACAACCCAAATAATCAATAATAATCAAATCATAAATCGTAAATTGAAAACCATGAAGTTCAAAAATTACTGTGGTCACCGCTGAGTCCTCCATCGCGCCAATCCATCTAAGTTTGGGGATTACCTATGCACATTAAACAAAAAGAGTGAGCTTATGTAAACCTAGTGTGCAATCCCAAGAAACAAACAAACAATCAATATTCACAGTGCACAATTCAACAGTCTTGGGCCTAAGTCCTTTTCAATAACAGTGAAAGTTTGGGCCATAGCCCATCTCAATACATTGTTAAAAATGCAATAGGGCTGTAGTCTATTATAGTATCAGTAGCAGTAACGATTATACAGTAGCAAAATCCTACCCAACCAGCCTCTACAGACCATCTCCGTCCAACCCTACACTCTATGTGGGGATATAATCAACCCACCCACCCCTACACTCTAAGTAGTACTGAATGCAGCTCAAAACAGTAGTTTGTAGCTGAGCTACCAATAAATTAGGCTTAAAGCCTTTCAGTTCACTTCCTCCGAATAACAACCCCTAACCCAATGCAATGCAACATACAATGGATGGCATGCTATTATGCAATTTCAATACATATATTTAGTTCAAAAATTAACATGCCCAGTACAAATATCATTCTGTCAATTTCACACATTTAGAGGTCTAAGTGGCGTTTACCGACCCTACAGTAGGTTCACAGTCGACTTGGGCGACTCGTGCAACCCCAAAAACATTTCAGTAAAAATGGGCCCACATGCCCATGTGACCTACCCGTGTGGGCCCATATGCTCGTGTGTCCCACTCGGCCCAAATCGGCCTTGGCCGTGTGATCCATATTTTAAAGCAACCCATGCTAGCTCAATACTCATATACGTTTTCATTATTTACTTATATGTTCATTCAAAGCTGTCTACTTGAGTCATTATCACTAAATTATTTATATCTTAAGCTACAGAATTCCAAATTAAGATCCTCTTGATTTTTTTGAAACTAGACTCAAATACCTTTCTATCAAAAAAATGTCAGAAATTATAGTTTATCAAATAACTATAGTAAAATCTTTAAAGTTATCCCTATTCTACTGTTTGACAGCTTTGACCTTTCCTTACTAAATTTTTTTTATCTTTTAGTACAGAATTTATATGATGTTTCCGTTCGTTTCTCTTGAAAATAGACTTATTAAGGATTTAAATATATAAATAAAAGCCCATAATTATTTTTTTACAATTTTTTGATGATTTTCCAAAGTCAGAACAAGGGAACCAAAATCATTCTGATCTTGTCTCAACAAATTTTATTATAACTCATGATTTACAATTCCATTGCTTACACTGTTTCTTCCATGAAAGACTATACTCAATAAAATTTAATTTCATGTTTTATACAACCTCTAACTCAATTTACACTATTTTTGATGGTTTTTCAAAGTTAGGCTACTGCTACTCTGTAAAACTGTTTTAGTACAAAATGTTGATTTCCTAATTTTTAACACCCTTATTTCCTTTCTCTACATTTTTTCGCATAATTTTCTCTTATTTCTCGACAGCAAGTAATTTCAATTTTTCATTGAACCCCGTTTTCTACATTTCGGGTACACACCTGGTATCGTTTTGATACCTAATCACTCTCGAGCACTTTAAAGCCTAAAATTAAGATACTCAACATCAATTTAACAGATGTACAAGTGAATTGATAACCAAGAACAAATAGAAACCCAACTTACCACCAACGATAACCCTCTGTTTAACTATTTTTAAGATGAAAACACTGAATTCACTAGTCTGAGCCTCCCCCTATGCCCAAATCGCGAACAAAAACATTACCACTTCAGTCTCTAAGAGATTCCTGACAGAAACGAAGAGAAATACTTACCGAAACTAAGCGAGCACTAACCGCGTGCATAAATGAAAGAAAATAAATGGATTAGGGAAAAATCAAGAAGAAGAAAAGAAGAAAAAGATGGAAAAACTAAGAGAATTTTGGCAAGAGGAGAGGGAGAAGAATAGACGGCAGATTTTTTTTTGAAAAGGGAGCCAAAATTTGGTAATGGGAAAAAACGTAAAATAAAATACCGATAACCCCCAAAATCCCTTAATATTCTCCCTTAATTCCCAATTCACATCCACTACTTAGAATCCCCCTATTATAAAACTCTCTCCCAAAATCAGAGCAAAAAAAATAATACCTTTGCCTGCGCAGAGATTCGAACACAAGACCTCCACCATAATAACACACTCCTTAACCACCAGACCAGCAGACCCATTCTGATGTAATTTACCCAACGTTTAAACTTAAGCTCTTTGCACAAGGTTAAGGCTTTATTTATAAAAATACCAAAAATTTCCCAAGTAAGGCTTGAACTTGAGACCTCTCACACACACCCAAAACACATAACCACTGAAGCAGATAGACATTGTGTGTCACACATACACGAAATCAAAAATTGAAATTTTGTGGCGTCACAATTCTACCCCCTAAAAGAAAATTTCATCCTCGAAATTTACCCGATCGTAACATATGAGGATATTGCTGACGCATCGTATCCTCAGGCTCCCACGTGGCCTCTTCAGTGCTATGACTACACCAAAGAACCTTAACCAGTGGAATAGATTTCTTCCTTAGTACTTTTACATCTCGATCCAGAATCTGAATCGACTCCTCCTCCAAGGTCAAGTCTGGCCTAACTTCAATCTCCTCAATGGAAATAATGTGAGTAGGATCAGAGTGGTAGCACCTCAACATCGAGACGTGGAACACATCATGGATACGATCCAACTCGGGAGGTAGCTCCAACTGGTAAGTGACTAGTCCCACTCGTTTCAAAATACGGTCAGGTCCAATAAACCTAGGGCTCAACTTGCCTTTATAACCAAACCTCAATGCCTTCTTCCATGGCGAGACCTTAAGGAATACAAAGTCCCTTACCGAAGACTCAATCTCACGTCACTTCAGGTTCGTATAGGATATCTATCTATCATCAGCCACTTTCAGTCGATCCCGAATTAGTCTAACCTTATCCTCTGTCTCAGAAACCAACTCAAGACCCAGAACACGTCGTTCGCCCAACTCAGTCCAACATAAAAGAGTGCAACACTTACAACCATACAGTGCCTCGTAAGGTGCCATCTAGATGCTAGACTGGAAATTATTATTATAGGCGAACTCCACTAACGGCAAATACTCCTCCCAACTACCACGGAAATCAAAACTCGCACTTGCTAAACATAGCATAGAGCTGCCTTTCCCTCAATGTCTGAAGGACAACTCTAAGGTGCTCATCATGCTCATTCTCAGTCTTCGAATAAACCAGTATGTCGTTGATGAACACCACCACAAATCGATCTAGATAGGGCTGGAATACTCAGTTTATTAGGTCCATGAAAGCTGCCGGTGCATTTGCCAGTCCAAAAGGCATCACTAGGAACTCGTAGTATCCATAACGAGTCCTCAATGTCGTCTTAAACACATCAGCATCTTTAACCCTCAACTAATGATATCCAAAACTCAGATCAATCTTGGAGAACACAGAAGCCCCTCGAAACTGGTCAAACAAATCATCAATCCTTTGAACAGGATACTTATTCTTACTTGTTAGCTTATTCAGCTATTGATAGTCTATACACATCCTCATCGTCCCATCCTTCTTTTTCACCAAACAGCACAGGTGCTCCCTATGGAGACACACTTGGACGAAAGAACCCACGATCTAACAGCTCCTGAATCTGAGCCTTAAGCTCTATAAACTCCTTCGGTGCCATTCGGTAGGGGGCGATAGACACCAGAATGTACCAGAAAGAAGCTTAATCCCAAACTCTACTTCACGATTCGGAGGTAAACTCAGTAGCTCTTCAGGAAAAACGTTTGGAAAATCCTTTACAGCTCTAATGTCCTTGATGGTATAGTCATCAAAAATAGAAACACTCACATAGGCCAAATATG
This sequence comes from Gossypium bickii, assembly GCA_025503065.1. Taxonomy (NCBI): domain Eukaryota; kingdom Viridiplantae; phylum Streptophyta; class Magnoliopsida; order Malvales; family Malvaceae; genus Gossypium; species Gossypium bickii. The sequence continues at coordinate 60,495,755 of CP106710.1, read as the reverse complement.
CCTCACGTCCCTTACGAACCAATTTCTCAGCCACCAGTGCAGAGATCACATTAGTCAGATAATTCTGTTGTTCCCCAATCATGACTACCTCAGTATCCTCCTCGGCGATCTTCACCTTCTCCACCAGTGCAGTAAAATCTTGCTCCCTCTACGGAGCTATTAGAACCCTCAGATTATCCTTGAGACCATCCTCGAAGCGGATACATCACTTATATTCAGTTGCCACCATACCTCAAGCATAGCGGCTCAGTCACAAAAATTTGGCCTCAAACTCGGCCACTGATCTATCTCCCTGAGTCAGATTTAGAAACTCTCTCCTACAGGTATCCACATAACTGGCCACGACATATTTCCCTTGGAAGGCGCTCTTAAAATACTCTCTCGGTCGATCGTTGGTGAGTGCCCTCATTGCAAGCAAATGGCGATGCGATAAGCCTCATCACGCAAACATGCGACTGCGCACCCTTTAATTTCTACTCGGGAATGCAGTTCAGATCATCCATGATCCTCTCTGTGGCCTCAATCCAGTACTTGCCCACATTAGGGGCGACCCCAGCGACACCCCTAAAAAGCTCAGCTCTATTGGATCGAAGTTGTTCCGTAATCAACCCTTAGCCCCCAGATCCAGTATTGGGCCCAGCGACCCTCTCCAAAATCCTTAGCATAGCCTGGGACAATGCGTCGTCCACAGCCATGTGATCTTGAGATCCATTCTCAGTAGCAGGCAACACTGGCGTCTCACTCGTATTCAAATTTGGTATGCTACCTGTTGAAAAGGACTCAGCTTAAGCCCCTCTACGGCCTCTACCTCGGCCTCTAGTACGTCGTCCACGGATACCTTGTGCGCTCATTGTCTAATCACGTTTATCTGTATTAATTATTTTATGAATCAGTTACAATTTCAGTGTTTATTAACAAATTTTTTATGTAAAACAATATCGATTATTCAGAGTTCATTTTCATAAATCGCAGTCTCACTACAGTTTTTAGTTTTTCTACAATTTTTAGTATACACTAACTAGTGTGTTTTCAGTACAGTTTACTACCTATAGTAGTTTCAGAATATACTATCCATAACGATTTCAGTTTAAAACAAATCACAGTTTAGAATACTTACAGGATCGACGCCGGAGACTAGATGTACCACTTACTCAGTAAAAACATTTCAAATCATTTGGAAATTCATCAATTTTTCAAAAGCCCATTTTTATAAAACCCATAATCCACAGCCTAGTTTTGTAACATAGCTCTGATACCACTAAATGTAACACCCCAAACTTGGCCTAGACGTTATAGTCGTATCTGGCAATGTCTAAGTTAGGGGTCTAAGTAGCGTTTATCGACCCAATAGTAGGTTCACAGTTGACTTGGGCAACCCGTGCAACCCTAAAAATATTTCGGTAAAAATGGGCCCATACGCCCATGTGACCTACCCGTGTGGCCCACTCAGCCCAAATTGGCCTTGGCCGTGTGATCCATTTTTTAAAGCAACCCATGCTAGCTCAATACTCATATATGTTTTTACTATTTACTTATATGTTCATTCAAAGTTGTCTACTTGAGTCATTATTACTCAATTATTTATATCTTGAGCTACAGAGTTCCAAACTAAGATCCTCTCAATTTTTTTGAAACTAGACTCAAATATCTTTCTACCAAAAAAATTTCAGAAATTATAGTTTATCAAATAAGTACAGTAAAATCTTTAAAGCTATCCCTATTCTGCTGTTTGATAGCTTCGACCTTTCCTTACTAAAAATTATTTATCTCTTAGTACAGAATTTTAGAAGATGTTTCTATTTGTTTCTCTTGAAAATAGACTTATTAAGGATTTAAACAGATAAATGTAAACCCTTAATTTTTTTTCACAATATTTTGATTATTTTCCAAAGTCAGAACAAGGGAACCTAAAATCATTCTGACCTTGTCTCAACAAATTTTATTATAACTAATGATTTACAATTCCATTGCTTACATTGTTTCTTCCATGAAAGACTAAACTCAATAAATTTAATTTCATATTTTATTCAACCTCTAACTCAATTTACACTATTTTTGATGATTTTTCAAAGTTAGACTATTGTTGCTGTCTAAAATTGTTTTAGTGCAAAATGTTGATTTCCTAGTTTTAACACCCTTATTTCTTTTCTCTACAATTTTTCGCATCATGTTCTCTTATTTCTCTTATTTCTCGATAGCAAGCAATTTTAATTTTTTGTCAAACCCCATTTTCTGCATTTCGGGTACACACCTGGTATTGTTTTGATGCCTAATCACTCCCGAGCACTTCAAGGCCTAAAATCAAGATACTCAACATCAATTTAATGGATTTACAAGTGAATTGACAACAAAGAGTGAATAGAAACCCAACTTACCACCAATGATAACCCTCCATTTAACTATTGTTAAGACAAGAACACTGAATTCACCAGTCTGAGCCTCCCCCTACGCCCAAATCGCAGAGAAAAACATTACCACATTAGTCGCTAAGAGATTTATGACAGAAACGAAGAGAAACAGTTACCGAAACTATTCGAGCACTAACCACTTGCGAAAACGAAGGAAAATAAATGGATTAAGGAAAAATGAAGAAGAATAAAAAGAAGAGAAAAATGGAAAAGCTCAAAGAATTTTGGCAAAAGGAGAGGGAGAAGAATAGAAGGCAAATTTATTTTTTTTTGGAAAAGGGAGGCAAAATTCGGTTATGGGGAAAAAAAATACAATCTCGATAACCCCTAAAATCCCTTAATATTCTCCCATAATTCCCAGTTCACATCCACTACTCAGAATCCCCCTATTAGACAACTCTATCTCGAAATCTGAGGAAAAAAATAATACCTTTGCCTGTGCAGGGATTCGAACACAAGACCTCCACCATAATTAATCAAAGATACCAAGAAAAAAACTATATTGATAAAAATAATTTTTATGAATTTATTGCAAGACATCAAAAAATAACTGAAAATAAAGACAAAAATCAGTATGATTTGTTTGTTCCTGAAAATATTTTATCCCCTAACCACCGGCGAGAATTGCGAATTAGAATTTCTTTCAATTCACCAGACCAGCAGGCCCATTCTGATGTAATTTACCCTACACTTAAACTTAAGCCCTTTGCACAAGGTTAAGGCTTTATTGATAAAAACACCAAAATTTGCCCAAGTAAGGCTTGAACTTGGGACCTCACACACACATCCAGAACACATAACCATTGAAGCAGATAAACATTGTGTGTAACACATACATGAAATCAACAATTAAATTTTGGGGCGTTACATTTCCATTGATAAATATATGTGATCTTTGGTGTTTGCTGATGAAATATGAAATCTTGTTGTTAGATACACAAGTTATGTAAAGTGATTTTTAGAGAAAATGCAAAATAGGGATTAAATTGAGAAATGTGTAAAGTTAGTGGTTAAATGTGTGAAAAAGTGATAAATATGGGTTGCTAGAGGACTTATAAGAATTCAGCTATAATAGGTATTAAAGAAATTTTATTAATTTGTGATTTTATGGAATAAGGACAAAATTGTGAAAAATGTGAAAAATGTGGGGTAAAAGTGTAAATGTGTTTTAAAGTGTGATTTGGACTAAATTGAATGAATAGATGATTAAATAAGTTAATTTTGAATATATCTAGATCAAGAAAAGTGAAATACGGACTTGGATCGGGGAAAAGATAAAATAATTAACTAATTGACTCGATTCACCGTTTTAACATCTGAGGTAAGTTCGTATGTTATAGTTTCATTACAAATGTATTTTATATGCCTTGATATAACATGAATTGTGATTATGTGATTACACACAAATTCATAAATAATGTGACAACGATTCGACAGTTGGAATCCCGGTTGAACCTTATGAATAGTTTAGGATGCTATTGACATATCGCTAGGTATACTTTGAGTTGGCTTCGGGCCATGTTATTAGCACTTCAGGTGCGATATATACCGATTTGGCTTCGGGCCATGCATATCGGCTGATTTGGCTTCGGGCCATGATATCAAAATTTTGGATAAATTACCTTGATTTGGTTTTGGCTCATGGTATAAGTACTTATCGGGTGAAACCTTGAGTATCTGACTTCTATTCCGAATGGTTCAACGGGTAAATGAAGGATGTGGTTGAATATCATATTGGTACGAGATGGTACAGGTACATACGATAATGAATTGAGTATTGAAATTATGGAATTGATGAGTTATTTGGTAAGTTATGTGAATGATCATTGGATAGCTTTGAGATTTAATAGAATTGTTGTATATTGTCTTCTTGTATTTGAATGCTTAATGACTATTGATATTTTCCCATTATTAGCATACGAGCTTACTAAGCTAAATAGCTTACTTTGTTACTTTTCCATGATTTGTACTGATTTCAAGGTTAGCTCGGATTTGGGGTTTGTCGGAGACTTCACCACACTATCCACTGACTCTTTAGTACTTTTGAAACTATGTTTTGAGTATATGGCATGTATAGGTATTTTGATGCCATTTTTATTATGGGTTGATAGTGATTTTAGTTATTTGTAATGGCTTGTAAATGTATATGTTTTGAGTTGTAAATATAGCCATAAGAGTTGGCTTAACTTGGAAACTAACTCTGACAATGATTAAAGGCAAGTGTACCTATCGAACAGTAGTATAGCTTATGCAAGACCAGATTGTCGAACCCAAAGGAACTAAAAGTATTAATACTAACTTTCTTTTTATTATTTAGCCTTAAAAATAAAGTGAAGTTGTTTTAATCTAATGCTAACGACGACTAAGCTAAGAACAAAGACAAAAAGAACAAATTGGGAAATAACTTGAAGAAAAACTCAGTTGATCACGACGATACCCTCAGGAAGAATCCACCTAGACTTCACTTGTTGTCTAACCCTGAATCATATGATTTATTTACTTAGCTTGATCCGTAGGACTCCCTAATGTATATTAAACCCTCTCTCGAGGCGAATAACGTCTAACCCTAGGTTAATTAGTGGAACTCTTGTTCTCTTATAATAACCCCCTAGAATAGTAGTAAATCGATCTATGGATTCCCATATTAGGTTTCACCCTAATCCGGCAAAATCTCGTAACCCTATCTCTAGGCGTTTGATCAACTCCGCTTAATTATGCTAGATATACTCTTAAGCAGGGTCTATTCCTCCTCCACCTAAGCACATCAGATTTGGATTAAACATGCATAATTAAGAACAAACTAAATAGTTGTCATGTAATTCAAGAATCAAATAAAAAGATTCATCTAGGTTTCATCCCCTTCAGGTATCTGAGGGGTTTAGTTCATAACTAAATAAGAAAATATCTCAAGAGAAAAGATAAAACAAAACATGAGAAATCCCTAAAACTCCCTAAAAGAATTGAAGGGGAATTCCGCCGTCTTGAGTATAACTCCAGCTTCTTGGGATGGATCAACTGGCTAACTTCAAGTGATTCCCACAATTCTAACCTTTCCGGCTTGGCTCCTTGGCCTAGCTCGACCCCCTTTCAATGGTGGCACTTAGGGGATATATATAGGCTCTTTGGAATGCGATTCTTTCTCCCTAAGTATCCTTTTCCGACTGAAATTGCTCATTCCAGCAACAGGGGCATAGCCATGGTACACACTCGTGTGGGTTGACTTTAAGCCATGTTCGGATTTCTACTTTGAGGTACGACCATGTAAGTCGGGTTGAGGCCATGCTCTAGGTGATCGGTGAGGCACGGCCATGTGGGATTTGGGCCAGGCCGTGTCGATTTCGTGATATGGCCTATTTACTCCTTTTTGGATCCGTTTTACGTTCTTTTCATCCTTTGGTGCTTTCCTGGGTATAAGACATGAAAAGAAAGGATTAAAAGCACCTTTTTACATAAATCAAGCGATTAATCATCAAAAAGCATACTAAATGTGGGATTAAAATATGTTATATTTACGGTTTATCAAAAACCCCACACTTAAGCTTTGCTTGTCCTCAAGAAAAATTCTCAACTTACAATTAAAACGGACTTTCCATGATTTATAGTTCCTATCAACAATGCCTTATCCTAATTCCTAGATAATTTATACATGGATAATTCAATTCAAAGAGTCCTAAAGATTCAAACAAGATAAGTCATTCATTTGTAGCACAAAAACAGAGGTGTTCCCCTTCATCTAAATAATTACTTTTAATTCAAAATCTACAAGGATTGACATCCTCACAAAAGATTCACTCAAATCACTCAAAAAGTGTTTACGGGTCAAAATTAAGCACTCATAAGCCGAGCCTGAAAAAGTTAATCCCATAGGCTTGCCTGAAAATCAAATCTCCACCACTGTAAAATGATATGATAAACAGATCAAAAGGTCTTTGTTAGGGTTGTAACGTGGCTAGGGTTAAAGGTGTGGATAAAAGCTAAAATTAGAAGGTTAGAATCGAGATTGAATTGATAAGTTACCTACATAAAAATCTCTAAAATAATAATTACATCAACTGAAAATAATAATAAACCTACTAATACGAGCTTTTTCTTTTAATAATTAGACTTTAACTTGTATAAGCTCACTCTTCATAATACTGAATATACTTTGATTTGATGAATTTTTTTTAAGAACAAACTAATAATGAATTCAACTCATAACATAATAAAGTTTGGTAACTAATCAAATCATATCTCAATCAAAGGGTAGTCAACAAGAAGGGTAATAACAAATACAAAAGGTTTTGAGTTAATATTAGTGGGTGTGTAACATCCTGAATTTTTTGGGCCTATGCGTTTAATGGGAGAACGGGTGTAATGTGTTAATTTAAGTGATAGGGGTCCAAATTAGGCTCAGGATTAGGCAAAGGCCTTGGTTACATTATCTGATGAGGTATTATAGAGTTAAAAGGTGGTAATTGTGTTTAAAATACTAATGTGGGCTTGTGGCTCAATAAAAGGTGGCACTGCAAGGGAATTATAAAGTGGCGTCTGCAAGGTAATTATAAAGTGGCGTCATTAACAATTAAAGGGGCCCAAGTTTTGGCCGCAAGGAGCCCATGTTTCTGGGCCATTTTCGGCACTTTGAAGGGAGCAAGGGGTGACGCCATACACAAGGAGTTAGGGGCCCAAAATTTAAGTTTCATAGGGCCCAAATCCTTTAATTTAAGTTAGCTAAATTTGGCATTAGGGTTAGGTGAAGTGGACGACAACAAGGCTCAAAAATAGGAAGATTTATGTGGATTTTATAATTGATAATATAGACAATAAAAAGGAGAAAAGATAGGAGCTATCTGCAAGGCAAGGTGATGGCTGAAAATCCACCACCTAGAGGAGTAAAGAATTCGGCTACTTCATGGATAAAGGGTGCTAAATTTTCCCTTTTTATTAGCTTGACTTTTAGTTATCAAGAAGGGCGTTTTCGGTTTTAAGCAGTAGATGCCGAAATTTCTATAAATAGAGGGGATATCTCATTGATTCTGGCATTTAAACCCTAATTTCCTCTTCACACTTTATGCCAAAATTTTGAGCCTCTCCCTCTACAATTTCTTTTCTTAATTTCGTCAAAAGCCGAAACCTCTCTTTTCACCCTCTTCTCCGTTCTTTTTCTCTTGAGCCGATTTCTCTAAAAAGCTGAAATCTCCATAGTTTTTCTCTATTCATCCCATTTGTGAGATAGTTCTATTCTTCCAGCATTTAATCTTTTCCTTTGGCATTGCTGAATCTTCTCTCTAGTGCTAGCCGAATCCCCTGTGTTAAGGTAAGCTCGACTTCTGTTAAGCTCTCACGTTCTATTTTAGTTTTTTGAAAGGCAAAAGCTAATAGTTTAATGGTTCTATGTTGGGCGGCATTCTGGGATTTGAAGGAAACTTGGTCGTCTAGATCTAAAAGCCGAAAATCGTTAGTCTCCAATTTTGGGATTTTAAGGTAAGAAGATTTTCCCTAGATTTTTACTAGATTCACTTATTATATGCAAGATCTTAACTTTATGATGAGGATTAACGATCATAAATTGTGATAGGTGTTCTGACAAGGACTTGTGATGGAATTAAATATGGATCAGGCAAAGGAAAGAATCCTTAAGTTTAAGAAACGAGCGATATTTGCCGTTCGAGTTGTGTCGACTACAGATTGCGTTGGCATAGAAAGTGTCATTCTATCAGTAGTCAGGTGTGTAGATCTCTAACACACTCTTTAACTGTGTTTTATGTGTTATGGGCTAAAAAGCTGGAAAGTGGCTGTGTAAACAGTCGAATAAAACCCTAAAAGGGTTAGGCAAGGATGCCAGGTATGTAAACATAGAACTCTCTATGTGTATCGAAATATGTATAAGTCTGCATGATGTTCCTTTTATGTGTATGCATGGGGTGGGATTATGATATTGAAGGGGAAGTGCATGATAGATCACATAGTGATCGATGGTAGAAATCCCACAAATATGAATGTTAGGTCACATGGTGATCGGTGGAAGAAAACCCACGTAATGAAATGTTAGGGCACATGGTGATCGGTGGTAGAAAACCCACGAAATGAAATGTTAGGTCACTTGGTGATCGGTGGTAGAAAACCACGTTAAAATTCTTGATTGATAAGGAATTGGCAGTACGGCTGCCGTTATGGTGTGTAGCAGATGGAGGGTTGATTGTAGAAGTCCCCAAGGTGTGATGGTTAGTACGGGTTGGTGTGTAGAGGATGGAATTCTAGGTTGGGTTGGGCTATGCATCATTTATTATCTATCATGTAATTATGATTGTTGCCATCGTGTATGGGCCAGGGCTCATAATGTGTTTGCGGGCCCAGGCCTTTTATGTGTTTTCGGAACTTACACACTGAGTCTTGGTGACTCACCCTATTATTTTCCCTAACTTTTTAGATGAGCAGTAGATTGTAGACATGGGAGCCGAGACGGACTCGAGGGGCCATCAAGTTTTATTTCTTTAGACTATTTTCAGTTTTCTTCAAGTTTTTGGTTTTTATTTCACGAATATTTACGTAATAAGGCCCCATAGTTTATACTCACCTAAGTAGTTTTTAATATTTGCAACTTAAGAAATTTTGTCAAAAGGTTTAATTATTCAAAATAATAATAATAGAATGTTTTATTTTCAAAAGGTCACCTATTTGTTTAAATATTGTCTAATTAACTTACGATTTCCAAAACCAACGAAGCAAAAGTTTTTAATGTACAACCTGTAGCATACCAGATCTGGTCGAAACGTATGGGCTGGGTTTGGGGTATTACAATTTGGCATCAGAGCCCAGTTCAAAACTCGGGTTGTGAAATGGGTCTATTAGTATTTTGAAAATTTGATGTGAATTGGGCAAAAAAATGTCTTGGTTGAAGTTATGGCCTTCGAGTCTACCGGCACCCGATCCACGCAGGTAAGAATTCTAAACTCTTGTTGTGATATATATGTGGCCTTAATGGGCTTGAGGGATGTAGATTAGCATGATAGTATTAATGGACCTTAGGCTTAAATAAACAACTCTTCAATACCATAAGATTTAATCCAACTAAACAAACCCATGAACGAGTCAATAGGTTAGGGTGTGGCAACAGGCATACGCATGTCTAGGATTGGATTCAGGAAGAGCTTGATACTTAAGCAGTCCTAGTGACTCACCTCCTCTTCGCTAGAGTCCTACCTAGTGCGTAGTGACTGTTCACCTTAGCTACGAAGACTTGTTGATGGGCCAAACTTTATAATTAAAACCCGGAAGGGACCAGCCACTCCATTTTTTTAAAAAAATAGAAGACCCCCAAGTTTTGTAAAATTTCCAAAATACACTTGATTTGTGAAAATTTCCAAACAACCATGATTTTATAAAATACCCATGTTTTGAAAATTTACCCGAAAGCTTCATGTTTACGAGAGTAACCTGGATTGTGAAACTAGATTTTCCAAAGTACCCCTACTTCAAAAAAAAAACACCAAGATACCCTATTTTGAGGAAACTACAAAATACCCTGTAGGACAAAACTACGGAAAAACCCCTGGGTAGTGAAACGATGAAAAAAAAAACCCTTATGCGATGATTGTGTGTGTGCATGGATGCTACTTGTACGATTGATGTATGTTGGTTGATGTATGTGGTTTCTAGAATTAGGAGATAAACTTGAGACTGAAACTGTAGATAGGTTCGAATTCGAAAGAACCACTCTTAAAACTACTTTCCATAAGATTGTTCGTGGTTAATTAGTTAAAGAAATTAATAGTTCATAAAATTTCTAATTAGATAATACGAGAATCAACGATGAGTACTAGAAAAGGAAGAAGAGGCTGCGGCCGAGGCCGTGGAAGTGTTAGGACTGTTGTGCTCACTCTGCTAGTTAGGGAGGTACTAAAGGAGGTTAAAGAAATCGGTGAAACACTTCGGTTTGGGTGCATGGACTGTAAGAAAAAAAGAGATTGTAGTTTTCTAGGGTTGCAGTCTCATTCTGTGAAGCATGTTAAGGTACGTCCAAACTTTTAGGTTTCCAAATATTGTAGAAGGCGTCATCCGGGTGAATGTTGAAGGAGGTCAAGAACGTGTTTAAGATGCGGTTCTGAGGAGCATAGGGCTCGGGATTGTTCAATCACCATTAAGTCGGGTACGTTTGGTGTGGATGCTATATTTTTGGGTATAGAAACTGTATGCGTACAATGTTTATATATTATTAAATTAGAGTGCACAGTGAAAGCATAGTGGCGAGACTTGGGTAGTACGATTAATAGTTAGTTGGAAATTTCGAGGATGAAATTTCTTTAAGGGGGTAGAACTGTAACATCCTGAATTTTTGGGCCTATGTGTTTAATGGGAGAACAGGTGTAATGTGTTAATTTAAGTGATAGGGGTCCAAATTGGGCTCAGGATTAGGCAAAGGCCTTGGTTAAATTATCTGATGAGGCATTATTGTAATTGTGTTTAAAATACTAACGTGGGCTTGTGGCCAAACAAAAGGTGGCACTGCAAGGGAATTAGAAGGTGGCGTCATTAACAATTAAAGGGGCCCAAGTTTTGGCCGCACGGAGCCCATATTTCTGGGCCATTTTTGGTACTTTAAAGCGAGCAAGGGGTGATGCCATACGCAAGGAGTAGGGTCCCAAAATTTAAGTTTCATAGAGCCCAAATCCTTTAATTTAAGTTAGCTAAATTCAGCATTAGGGTTAGGTGAAGTGGACGGCAACAAGGCTCAAAAATAGGAGGATTTATGTGGATTTTGTAATTGATAATATAGACAATAAAAAGGAGAAAAGATAGGAGCTATCTGTAAGGCAAGGTGATGGCCGAAAATCCACCACCTAGAGGAGTAAAGAATTCGGCTACTTCATGGATAAGGGGTGTCGAATTTTCCCTTTTTATTAGCTTGACTTTTAGTTATCGAAGAAGGCGTTTTCGATTTTAAGCGATGAGAGATTTGAAATTTCTATAAATAGGGGGATATCTCATTGATTCTGGCATTTAAACCCTAATTTCCTCTTCACTCTTTGTGCCGAAATTCTTAGCCTCTCCTTCTACAATTTCTTTTCTTCAATTTCTTCAAAAGTCGAAACCTTTCATTTCACTCTCTTCTCCATTCTTTTACTCTTGAGCCGATTTCTCTAAAAAGCCGAAATCTCCATATTTTTTCTCTATTCATCCAATTTGTGAGATATTTCTATTCTTCCGACATTTAATATTTTCCTTTGGCATTCTGAATCTTCTCTCTAGTGCTAGCCGAATCCCCTGTGTTAAGGTAAGCGTCGACTTCTGTTAAGCTCTCATGTTCTATTTTAGTTTTTTGAAAGGTAAAAGCCGAAAAGCTAATAGTTTAATGGTTCTATGTTGGGCGACATTCCGGGATTTGAAGGAAACTTGGTCGTCTAGATCTAAAAGCCAAAAATCGTTAGTCTCCAATTTCAGATTTTAAGGTAAGAAGATTTTCCCTAGATTTTTACTAGATTCGCTTATTATATGCAAGATCTTAACTTTATGATGAGGATTAACAATCATAAATTGTGATAGTAGTTCTGACAAGGACTTGTGATGGAATTAAATATGGATCAGGCAAAGGAAAGAATCCCTAAGTTTAAGAAACGAGCAGTATCTGTCTAACACAACGAAATCAACAGGGAAAATAAATTTATCAAATTTCACCAAGATTCTTCAATAACTCCTCTAGGATGTTTAATGGATCTATCTGCTAACTGAATACTCATCCTAGTGGGTTTTGGTTCCCCAAGATCTAGTTGTTTAAACATTTTGTAAGGCATTAAATTAATACTGGTACCTAGATCAGCTAATGCTTTTGTAATATTCAAACTACCAATTAAACAAGGGACAGTAAAACTTCCTGGGTCTTTTAATTTGGTTGGTAACTTGTTTTGGAGGATGGCTAAGCATTCTTCATTGAGTTCCACCGTCGACACTTCTTCAAGTTTCCTTTTATTCGTCAGGAGTTCTGGATATGGGATTGGTGGTTTGCTCTCATTGCATACTGGATTTATATCCTCAATCCCCTTATCGCTTTCTTTGTTATCTTCGTATGGGATTTACTTCTTTGGTTCGACTAATTCTTTTCCACTTCTTAGTGTGACTGCTTTTAATTGTTCTCTTTCTTTAAGAAAAATTTCTGCCCGTATTTCACAGATCATCTTACTAAGTAATCCAACCGTGTTAGTGAGTTCCCCAAATTACTCAGTAAATTTTTCAACTAATGCCCGTTGATCTTTAAGGGTTCTCTCGGTATCTTATAGACGTTTTTCTGTGTCTACCGTGAATTTTGTCAGCATATCCTCTAGGGTTGGTTTTTTCTCATGTGGATAGGGTTGATTTTGGAAGTTTTGTGGAGGTCGTTGCCTTTGATTTCCTTGGCCTCCCCATGAAAAATTTGGGTGGTTCCTCCAACCTGGATTGTAAGTATTACTATAAGGGTTATTATTAGGTCTAAAATTGTTACCTATATAGTTCATCTGTTCGTTCTCTGCTTCCAGTTGGTAGGGTGGGTACTCAGGATTCGCCACAGTTCCACTTGCGTCGCACTACATTACTGGATGTACCTATGAAGAACACAAATTATCAAGCTTTTTGTTCATTATCTCCACCTGTGTTGATAGCATGGTTATTGTGTCTATGTTCAAAGCTCCAGCTGATTTTGTTGGTTTTGTCCTTGTAACTTGCCACTGATAATTATTCGGTGACATCTCTTCAATGAACTCATACGCTGCTTCAAGAGTTTTTTGTTCAGGGTTCCACCGGCGGCTCAGTCTATTAGATGCCTCGTTGAGGGGTTTACACCGTTATAGAATGTTTGGACTTGGAGCCATAAGGGTAAACCATGGTGTGGATACCTTCTTAAGAGATCATTGTATCTCTCCCATGTGTCATATAATGTCTCTAAATCCATCTGCACAAAAGAAGAGATATCAGTCCGAAATTTGGCTGCTTTGGCCGGTGGGAAATATTTTAACAAAAATTTTTCGGTCATTTGTTCCCATGTAGTGATTGACCCTCGTGGTAACGAGTTTAACCACTGTTTGGCTTTATTCCCTAATGAAAATGGAATTAACCGAAGACGTATGGCATCATCAGAAACACCATTTATTTTGAAGGTATCACAAAACTCTAAGAAATTAGCTAAATGAGTATTTGGATCTTCGTCCTGCAAACCATCAAATTGAACAAACTGTTGAATCATTTGTATTGTGTTAGTCTTTAATTCAAAATTATTAGCAGCTATAGCGGGTCTAACAATACTTGATTCTGCTCCTGTTAGATGTGGTTTAGCATAATCAAACATAGTACGCGGAGCGTTGCGGTCCCCCACAACATTGGGTTGTAGAATAGTCTCGTCCATCCCTTTAGTAGGATTAGATCTGCCTTCTTGATTTTCCTCTGTGTAATTTAAGGTTCACCTGATTTCTCGGCGATTCCTACGAGCGGTTGCTTCAATATCACTATCGTATACTAAAGGTCCTCTCGGGTTCCTCCTAGTCATAAACTAGAGGTACCTGGAAAGAAAAGAAAGAAAATTTAGTGAATTTAAAATTTAACCTAAAAATAAAAAACAAATTGCTAAAAATAAAAATAATGGCTAAAGTAATAAAAATAGAGCTTTCTTAATATTTTAGTTCCCTGGCAACGGCGCCAAAAACTTGATCGCTGGTATCAGAGCTTTAAAATTTATAAAAGAATGATCGAACTTGGAAACTAACTCTGACAATGATTAAAGGCAAGTGTACCTATCGAACAGTAGTATAGCTTATGCAAGACCAGATTGTCGAACCCAAAGGAACTAAAAGTATTAATACTAACTTTCTTTTTATTATTTAGCCTTAAAAATAAAGTGAAGTTGTTTTAATCTCATGCTAACGACGACTAAGCTAAGAACAAAGACAAAAAGAACGAATTGGGAAATAACTTGAAGAAAAACTCAGTTGATCACGACGATACCCTCGGGAAGAATCCACCTAGACTTCACTTGTTATCTAACCCTGAATCATATAATTTATTTACTTAGCTTGATCTGTAGGACTCCCTAACGTATATTAAACCCTCTCTCGAGGAAAATAATGTCTAACCCTGGGTTAATTGGTGGAACTCTCACTCTCTTATAATAACCCCCTAGAATAATATGGATTCCCATATTAAGTTTCACCCTAATCCGGCAAAATCTCGTAACCCTATCTCTAGGTGTTCGATCAACTCCGCTTAATTATGCTAGATCTACTCTTATGCAGGGTCTATTCCTTCTCCACCTAAGCACATCAGATTTGGATTAAGCATGCATAATTAAGAACAAACTAAGTAGTTGTCATATAATTCAAAAATCAAATAACAAGATTCATCTAGGTTTCATCCCCTTCAGGTATCTGAGGGGTTTAGTTCATAACTAAATAAGAAAACATCTCAAGAGAAAAGATAAAACAAAACATAAGAAATCCCTAAAACTACCTAAAGGAATTAAAGGGGAATTCCGCCGTCTTGAGTATAACTCTAGCTTCTTGGGATGGATCAACTGGCTAACTTTGAGTGATTCCCACAATTATGACCTTTCTGGCTTGGCTCATTGGCCTAGCTCGACGCCCTCTCAACGGTGGCACTTAGGGGATATATATAGTCTCTTTGGAATGCGATTCTTTCTCCATAAGTATCCTTTTCCGACTAAAATTGCTCATTCCAGTGACAAGGGCACGGCCGTGGCACACGCCCATATGGATCGACTTCAAGCCGTGTTCGGATTTCTACTTTGAGGCATGACCATGTAAGTCGGGGTTGAGGCTGTGCGCTAGGTGATCGGCGAGGCACGACCGTGTGGGATTTGGGCCAGGCCGTGTCGATTTCATGATATGACCCATTTACTCTGTTTTGGGCCCGTTTTACATTCTTTTCATCCTCGGGTGCTTTCCTGGGTATAAGACATGAAAAGAAAGGATTAAAAGCACCTTTTTACATAAATCAAGGGATAAATATTCCAAAAGCATACTAAATGTGGGATTAAAATATGTTATAATTACAGTTTATCAGTGACACACAGTCATGTTACACGATCGTGTGTCCCTTGGTGTTGATATTAAAATGAAGTCAATATGCTGCACACGAGCGTGTGATCGGCCGTGTGGCACAAGTCAGTATACCCCCTAATTGACACACGGCCTAGCACACGGGCATGTGACTTGGCCGTGTTGCATAAGTCAGTATACCCTACAGTTTTGGCACGACCTAGCACATGGCCTGGTACATGGGGGTGTGTGGCCATTCGAAGGGCACACGGACGTGTGATTGGTCGTTTGACCCAGGTCAGTAACCTCACTTGTTTGGACACAGGCTGGGACACGACCATGTGCTCCCATTTCGAATATCCATAAAGCCTATGACACGAGCGTGTCTGGTGGCCATGTGAGACACACTGCCTAGTCACACGAGTGTGTGTCCCCTGTTTTGGAGAAAAAAATTATAAGTGTTGAAAAATTTTCTGAGTTATTGGTTTAGTCCCTAATCACTCTCAATGCATGTTTAAGGCCTCATAGGCTCATTTAAGGGATACTATGATTTATTGTGATTGAATTGTATTTGAATTGATAAGTTGCATATGAAATGTTTGTTTAAAAGTGTTGTAAGTCCAAAAATGCTCCGTAACCCTATTCTGACGGTGAATACAGGTGAAGGGTGTTACATTTTCACCGCAAGGCATTCCTTGGGTCTTCAACCATCACAGCTCCATCTTCTCTTCATCATGGACTCCTTTTGAAAAAATTACATTTAAGTCCTATTTCCATTTCTGGCTCACAAGAATTATATGAATTGAAAAAAACGATCTATTTCCTAAGAACTATGATAAACCGTAAAAGTAACATATTTTAATCCCATATTTAGCATGCTTTTGGATGATTTATCCCTTTATTTATGTAAAAAAGTGCTCTTAATCCTTTCTTTTCATGTCTTACACTCAGGAAAGCACCGGAGGACGAAAAGAATGAGAAACGGGCCTAAAACGAAGCAAATTGGGCCAAGAAAGAAATTGACACGGCCTGGACTTAAGCCCACACGGTTGTGCCTCACTGATCATCTAGAACACGATCTTACCTTGAGTCACACCGCCGTGTCTCATTCGAATTCAGCTCACATGGGCGTGTGCCATGGCCGTGTCCCTATCATGGCAAAGAACAATTTCATTCAAATTTGGATACTTTGGGGCAAAGAAACTTATTTCAAAAGCCTATATAAACCCCCTAAGTGTCAACTGAAAAGGGGGCGGTTAGCTAGGCCAAGGAGCCAAGCCGAAAAGGCCAGATCTGTGGAGAATCACTCGAAGATAGCCAGTTGATCCATCTCAAGAAGTCAAAATTCTACTCAAGACGGTGGATCTCTCCTTCAATTCCTTCCGGGAGTTTTAGGGAGTTCTTATGTTTTGTTTTATCTTTTCTTCCGAGATGTTTTCTTTATTAGTTATGGACTAATTCCTTCAGATACCTGAAGGGGATGAAACTTATGATGAATCTTGTTATTGTTTTCTAAATTATATGATAAATACTTAGTTTGTTCTTAATTATGTGAGCTTAATCCAAAATTGATGCGCTTAGGTGGAGGAGCAAAAGTCCCTGCTTAAGAGTAGATCTAGCATAATTAAGCGGAGTTGATCGCACGCCTAGAGATAGGGTGACGAGATTTTGCCGGATTAGGGTGAAACCTAATATAGAAGTCCATAAATCGATTTACTGCTATTCTCATGGGTTATTAACAGAGAAAGAGATTTCCATTAATTAACCTAGGGTTAGACGTTATTCGCCTTGAGAGAGGGTTTAATATACATTAGGGAGTCTTACGGATCAAACTAAGTGAATAAAACGTATGGTTCAGTGTTAGATAACAATTGAAGTCTAGATGGATTCTTCCTGAGGGTATCGTCTAAATCAACTGAGTTTTTCTAAAAGTTATCTCCCCCAATTTAGTCTTTTTGTCTTTGCATCTTAGCTTGGTAGTTAGTTAATTTTAGATTAAACAACCAATCACTTAATATTTAGGCTAGATAATAAGAAGAAAGTTAGTATTAGTACTTTTAGTTCCTTTGGGTTCAACAATCCGGTCTTGCCTAAGCTATACTACTGTTCGATAGGTGCACTTGCCTTAAATCATTGTCAGAGTTAGTTTCCAGGTTCGATCATTCTTTTATAAATTTTAAAACTCGACAACACAATGATCAAACTGCAACCTTGACAAAAATAACAATTATATAACAAATATATAATATCACATCCATTCTTATATATAACTCAAAAACATGCATAAGATCTAAAGAATGTCACTTTCTATGTAATCGAATTATTCAAGAAGAAAAGAAATCTATTTTCATTACTTTTTTATACTTATAGATAGAGCATAACCTAACTCTAATACCATTTGTTGGAAAAACGAGTCTAAAACATAGTGAAATATAAGTTTGAAGAAAAAAAATTACAGTTTTTAAAAATTTTCCAAAACTAGAACTTGGTTGTGGAGTCTGAAATAATAAATACTTAATCAAATTTGTACCTTTTCAATTCATCTAGGATGAATACTTTGACTGAGTAGCCTTCTCCGCTATCCTAAAGCTCACGTCTACCAAGTGTGGGCTCACATCGAATCAGAAAATTTTCTACAAAATTACTAGTGGGTAATTTTGAAATTTCTCTAAAATTTTAGGCCAAATTATAAATAATAAAAATATCTCTAGCAATTTTCTAAAATAATTTCTTCAGAGAATTTTCTCTCTACAACTTTCTCTTGAATTCAAGTGTGTGAAAACTAATGACTTGTGACTCTCTTTATATAGTGGGAGTTTAGATAATTCAATTGTGGTTAAGTTTAATCACTTTAATATTAAATTAATATAATATTTATCTAGATAAATATTAGGTTAAATTTAATATTAAATCTATAGATAAATATTAAATTAAATTTAATATTAAGTTAATCACTTTGATATGAAATTAATAAAATACTATTCAGATAAGTATTAAATTTAAATTAATATTAAATATATCAAAATAAAATTATTTTTGGAATAATTAATCTGAAATCAAATTATCCGATACAGTCCTAGTAGTACTCTGATTCCTCCACTGCTTAACCCCCGAAAGACCACCCGTCGGCCACTGAAATGTCACTGCCGCCACCGGCACCATCGTGTCTGATGGTGCCATCACAGGTGCAACACACTCGAGGCACCACGAACTAGTTCAGTTGTTGTTGGTTCAGTCTAGGCCAATGACAACCCGACCGGTCTGGTCCAGCCACCAATTTCACAAATAATCCTTTCAAGTATTTGAATCAAACACTCACTTTGATTC
This sequence comes from Gossypium bickii, assembly GCA_025503065.1. Lineage (NCBI taxonomy): Eukaryota > Viridiplantae > Streptophyta > Magnoliopsida > Malvales > Malvaceae > Gossypium > Gossypium bickii. The sequence continues at coordinate 60,477,019 of CP106710.1, read as the reverse complement.
TTTTACGGGATTATAGACTCATTTAAATTATTTATTGAAGTAATTTTTCTTTCTCGCAATGTAAATGTTCTTACAATGCCACTTATCATCAGTTTGAATTTAGACAATCAATGAGCTAATATTTTCTTTTTACAGTTTTGCTATTTATGTAAAACATGAAAGATAGAAACACAAAAGATATAACAGCGAAATGTACAATTAAATTTATTTATTCATTTTTCAAATACATAGAAAATAATTACATGTTTACTAAAATATGGACTCATTTATGATAAACCGTAAAAGTAACATATTTTAATCCCACATTTAGTATGCTTTTGGATGACTTATCCCTCAATTTATGTAAAAAGGTGCTCTTAATCCTTTCTTTTCATGTCTTATACCCAGGAAAGCACCCGAGGATAAAAAGAATGAGAAACGGGCCCAAAATAGAGTAAATGGGCCATTTCACGAAATCGACATAGCCTGGACTAAAGCCCACACAGCCGTGCCTCACTGATCATCTAGAACATGGCCTGATCCCGATTCACATGGCCATGTCTCATTAATGAAGTCTGAGCACGGCCTGGCCATGATTTACACGGGCGTGTGCCATGGCCGTGTCCCTGTCGCTGGAAAGAGCAATTTCATTCAGATTTAGATACTTTAGGGTAAAGAAACCTATTTCAAAAGCCTATATAAACCCCCTAAGTATCATCTGAAAGGGGGCGGTTAGCTAGGCCAAGGAGCCAATCCGAAAAGGTCAGATTTGTGGGAATCACTCGAAGATAGCCAGTTGATCCATATCAAGAAGCTGGAATTCTACTCAAGACGGTGGATCTCTCCTTTAATTCCTTCAGGGAGTTTTAAGGATTTCTTATGTTTTGTTTTATCTTTTCTTCTGAGATGTTTTCTTTTAAAGTTATGAACTAAACCCTTCAGATACCTGAAGGGGATTAAACCTATGATGAATCTTGTTATTATTTTCTGAATTATATGAGAAATACTTAGTTTATTCTTAATTATGTGAGCTTAATCCAAATTTATTGTGCTTAGGTGGAGGAGGAATAGGCCCTGCCTAAGAGTAGGTCTAGCATAATTAAGTGGAGTTGATCGCACGCCTAGAGATAGGGTGACGAGATTTTGCAAGATTAAGGTGAAACCTAATATGGGAGTCCACAGATCGATTTACTGCTATTCTAGGGGGTTATTAAGGGAGAAAGATATTTCCATTAATTAACCTAGGGTTAGACGTTATTCACCTCGAGAGAGGGTTTAATATATGTTAGGGAGTATTACGGATCAAACTAAGTGAATAAATCATATGGTTCAAGGTTAAATAACAAGTGAAGTCTAGGTGGATTCTTCCTGAGGGTATCGTCTTAATCAACTGAGTTTTTCCTAAAGTTATTTCCCTATTCATCCTTATTGTCTTTGTGTCTTTAGCTTAGTATTTAATTTAGATTAGATTAAATCAACTTCACTTTATTTTAGGTTAAATAATAAAAAGAAAGTTAGTATTAGTACTTTTAGTTCCTTTGGGTTCGATAATCCGGTCTTGCCTAAGCTATAATACTGTTCGATAGGTACACTTGCCTTTAATCATTGTCAGAGTTTGTTTCCAGGTTCGATCATTCTCTATATAAATTTTAAGACTTTGATTCACAGCGATCAATTTCCCAACAACTTTGTCTTGGACATCACAGTGGATAACTCCCAAAAGATAGAGACATAGATGTGACTAACTAGACTAACAATGCATCAGACTGGATCCAAGAAGAATAGATCCTGAATTTGTTTATGAATTTATTCACTTGTGACGTTCAAAGTTGGCATACATATATCCTGAGTGGATGAAGAACTATTTATGTGTGACTTGTATACTTTCGTAATGATATGTCATTATGGAGAGCTCAATCACGATACTATAATGGAATGACTTTGTGACTAAATGAGTTTATAATTAATAGGTGAAAAGTTGGAACTTAGTTATAAATAATTTGATCCCTAATCACATATGTCCAACAATCCCTCCACTAGCTCATTGAAACTAGAAATGAATTTCATGTTAAATCAAATGAACAAAAATGGATCGAAATGATGAAAATGGAGAAATGGGAAACATTTAAAAAAGAATGTTCTTTTATCCAAAATTTAAATGAAAATGGAAACATTTATAAATGAATGTGGTTTTCTCCAAAATGAAAATGACCTAGAAATGAATTTATGGTTTTCAAATTAAATAAAGTTCGAAAATAAAAATAATTCATTTGGTCATAGTAAACCCATTGAATGTACAAATATTAAATATATTTTCTCATGAATTCTTTTACAGTAAATTCATCATGATTTTAATGGAATTAAAATTAGGCTGAGAATATTAATTAATTGAGAAATTAATATATTTATTTGAGATATTTATTTTGGGAAATAGAAAAACAAATATCGGGTTGGATTGAATTATAACATATTGAGTTAAAATTCCAAGAAATACTTGTAATTGGACCTGATATAAAAAAGGCCTAAAAGCCCCTCATGTTAAAAGGGGACGACAAACCATAGTATTATTAATTAGGGTTGTCGCCCCCTATGCTTCTAATTTGATTAGGAGTTCGTTTTTCTATTTGAAATAGACTTCTACGATTTAATAAGGGTTTTACTTCTTCTTCCTATAAATATATGGCTCTAGTAGGGCTAAAATATGTAACTTTAAGATATTATTACTCTGCTCGAAAATAGTGAAAGTATTCTCTACGTATTAAATCTATTCTCTAGAATAACAACTCTGAGGCTTCTATTGAGAAGACATTTTGCTTTCACACTGAAAGTAAAGAAAACTATTTGTAGTTCTATGTTTGATTCAAGTTGTTCGAGCATGCACTCGAAGTAGTTTCGTGGTACGAGAATAGAGGAGAAGGTTGTTCAGTTGAAAGCCGGGAACAAAAAGGATCTGTCTAGCCGAAAACATAAGTTTGATTTCAGTAAAGGTTTTATTGCTACAAATATCACAAACGGGATTGGTTTTCAAAATTTTTATTTTCCAATGTGCAAGAAAATTGTTTTCAAATCGGATTTTTTTCAACATACTTTGCAACCATCAAGTCAATACCCTTTGACTTTTGAAGTTCTTAGCACCATAGTTTCATAATTTCTCAATCGGTGCTCTCCTAACTACAATAGTGGGTTGACTCGGAGGGATGGTTCCAGCAACACTCTGCAGTTTAGTAATTGTTACAAGTAGAAGTACATCCTGATCAAACACCGAATGACTACTAGTACCTCCTTAGTGGTACCTTAAGGTTATTCTTACCCCCCAACTTCAATTTGTGCTCCCTTAATTTGAGGTGCATGACTTTCTCCTTCATCATCCACAATGTGCATTGATTCAAAAGACAATCTCAATCTAAGGTCAAAGGTAAGAAGGAAAGTGTACCTGTATTTTGTAACAGCCTGTTTTTCGGTGAAATCAGAACCGTGGTTTCAAGACCACAAATCCGAGTCGAAAATAAAATTTATTTTTATTTTATTATATGGTCCGTATTATGATAGATATGACATGTGAAAATTTTGGTACGAAAATTTTATCGATTTAGTGCTTAATTACGAGAAGGACTAAATCGCATAAAATATGAAAGTTGAATTCTAGTAGCTATAAGGATTAAATAGCTAAAAACTTCAAAACTAGAGGTCCTTATATGGTAATTAGACCATTAAGAAAAGTATGTAGATTTTTCTTGATGACTCATCCATGGAAATATAGAAAAAGGGCAATGACTAAATTGGAAATAGAAAAATATTTAATTAATTAAAAAGATGATAAAATATATCATCTTATTTTATGTCATCTTCAACCTAAAAACACATGGAAACCCTAAGTGAGAGAAAAGAAACTTTTAGGGCCTAATTGGGTAAGTTTTCTTGCCCCGTTTTTAGTAATTTTGATATTTTTGGTATCGGGATAGCTTAATCTCTCTATTTGGAGGATTAATTTGAAAAGTTATCAAGGTATGAAAAATGGGTCATGTATGTATATGCTGGAAATTAGAAATTTATGGTAGAAAATGAAAGATTATTGATAGATAAACAAATTTTACAAAGTGATTTTTGATGGAAACATGATTTAGGGACTAGAATGTAAACTTGTGAAATTGAAGGAAAATTCTAAAATTTTATGAATACATGTGTTGTAAATTTTGTAATGGGGCTTTGCTTAGGCTTGGAATAGGGAGTAATTTACACAAGTTTCATTTTCCGAGCCTAGGGACAATTGGAATTTATGGAAAAGTTAGAGGCAAAATGGTAATTTTTCCTAGGACGTAAATTGAGTCCCAATGAGTATAAAATGTATGAAATTGATGATTAAAATTATTTCTATAGATCCGAACAACCCAAATTCGGAGTTAGAACGAGAAAAAGAGGAAAATGTCAAATTAGTAATCCTGTTGTATATATGTGTGGCTCGAGAGTGTATTCTCTGAAATAGCACCTTATGGGTACCATTGAACATGATTTAACAGATTCTGATTTGTACACCTCGAGTGTACTACCTGCGTGTAACAAATCGAATTTGATCCTAATCGGAACGGTGGTCTCGGGACCACGAATCTGAGTCTGAGAAATATTTTAATATTATATTTTGAGTCTATTATATGTGAATTGATGTGTGTCGAAGTTTCGTATGAAAATTTAATCGTTTGTGTGCTCGATTTAACAAAAAGGACTAAATCGCGTAAAGCGTAGAAGTTGCATGCTATAGTGTAAAGTGCTAGATTGATGATGGCTTTTTAAAATGGGGTATCAAATGGGAAATTAGACCATTTTTATGTGTAGTGGGCGGCATATGTCTAAATTAACCTTATATGTATATGTTAATTATATTATATAATAATGGCATTATTGTACATTTGTTAATATGTTATTTTAGTTAAAAGAAAACATAAAATAAAACTTTGTTCTTCATCTTTTTATCACCGAAATAAGAAATAAAGAAAGAGAAGTGTGAGCTTGTTCATTCGGCCTTCATTCAAGCTTAAATTGGGTATGTAATTTTAGTCAGTTTTTGATAATTTTTACGTTTTTGTGATCGTTGCTTCGTATATTACCCGACCCATGCTTGAATTTTTGAAATTTGTATGTATATAGGATTCGGCCATTAACATGTTTAAATGGTTTTGATATTTGATGGTTTTAGATTAAATATATGTTAAAGATTTACAAGTTTTGTATTAGGAATTTTGGTGAAATTTTGTATTTATGGCTAATTTGTAAAAATGAAATTTTAAAGGGACTTATTTGCAAAATAAATGAAATGTGACGGCTTGTAAAGTCCCTAGGAACATTCGGCCCTTGTATAGTATTAGCTAATTTGGTGTATTTTGTGTGTTAAGCAAAATAGGACTAAATTGCAAGGTAGTGAAATATTAGGGGTAATATGGTAATTTGTCTAATTATGTGATTTAGGACTAAATTGAATTGAAATGTACTTGAATGAGCTGAATTTAATGTGTTTTAGTCAAGAGCAAAGAAAAGCGAAATTGGATCGGGGAAAGACGAAGGTTCTCGAATAGCCGATTTACACGGTCTATCGACAACCGAGGTAAGTCCTAAGCAAATATCGTTAAAGATTTATTTACGACTATGATAAATGATGAAACTTGAATATTTAAAGTATAATTATAGATAATAGCCGAATGTAGAAGTATGGTATTGAATTGAATTTACTTTGTAAAAGGAAAAGTGTATAAATATGTTTTGGTTGGTATGTGAAGGTAATATGATCTATATGAGTTGTTTGCATTGTTGATGTTATGAAATGAGGTTGAATTGATGATCATATCTATATCGGGCTTTAAGCCTTCCAGAGAGCTTCGTGCGGTGTTATTTATCGGGCTAAATGCCTAGCGTGCCTTGTGTGCCGTGATGTAGTCGGGCTATGAGCCTAGCGGGCCTTGTCTTTGGTGATGTATATCGAGCTTATTGCCTAGCGGGCTTAATGCCGGTGATCAAGTTCGAGAACTTCGGGTCTATGAGGCTTAATACCGGTGATGTGTTATAAATTCTTTACAAGGTGGGATGTAAATACTTCAATAAACAAAATGCTCGGGTAAAAATAAAGGTTTATAGATGCAAGGAACAAGGTAAGTGATTATCTTTCCTTTCAAATTACATAAGTGATAGAATGGTTAAAGTTTTTGATAATGAGTCTTTATGATATGTGCATTTGAATTACTCATTAATAAGTGTGATATGTATATTGAATATAAACTTGGTGATATCTTTGAGATTCGGTCAAAAGTAAAAATGTCAAAAGTGAAAGTTATCAAAAATGCATATCTGTATATGTATATGATTAATCATACATGATTGTGATATATGCTATACTTGTTAATAAGGTAATGTGCGAATACTTAAGGCTTAAAGTCTTTGGAAGGGTTGTATACCTTCAATGAGGGAATAATAAATGATAAGTTACAGAGACGGCTGTTCGACCATATTGAAATTATTATTTGTTAAATTACTTGGATTTATAGGTATATTTATATATGTATGTGTGCTAAATGTTGGAATATTTGACTGTTGTTTCGTAAATGCTTAAGACTTACTAAGCTAGTGAGCTTATTTCGTGTGTTCTCTTTTGTTACATTTTATAGATTTTTTCCATCAAGCTACGGGCATCCGAGGATCGTCGGAAAAGTCAACCACACTATCTCCCTTTTGGTACTTAATCTTAGTTTTGAGCAGAAGGCATGTATAGGTTAGACTAAGGTTTGGATTAATGACTTTCGGCCTTTATATATATGAATAGCCTTGCGAAAATGGCTATTTCTTTTGATTAAGTTTAATTCCTATGTTCTTGATATAATGGATTGATTATGATATTAAGGAATGTGAAATTCGGCCATGGTTTAATCATGTATGGAATATGGTCAAATAATATGCCTATTATATCTAGATGTGATGCATTTGGGATAAGCATGATACATTGATATGTTTTGCATTCGTTTTGATTTGATTCGAATGAGGTGGATATAGTTGAGATGATGTTCTTTGGGTTGTAAATTAATTTGGTCTATTTGGATTATTAAAGATGCCATGTTAATGTTGATGAGTAGTAAGTTATTTTAACCTATATTCGGCCATGGTATATATATATTTGATAGGTATGATTTGGTTTTGTGGTTTATGACATTTTGGGCTAAGATAATAATTTGATAAAGTATATTTGGTTTAATAGACGTTCATGTTATGTATAATATTTCACAGTCTATATGTGCAGCCGTTTGATGCGTAAATATATATTTATAATAATGATTTTGCTAGTATATTTTGCTATAGGGATTCGATGTATAATGGTAAATAATAAAGTAGTACATGAACATATTTGTACATGGATTGATTTTAAAAATGGTATGTGCTAATTTGGTATTTATAAATATTACGTATATATATATATGGAATGCTTTAAGATTTTATTTGATTAAATATGTAAGTGACTATTAGATTTTCGTTTGTGTTCGTGTTATAGGTGAATAAATGTCTAAATATTATATACTTATGCCGTCGTTGTTTTTAAATGACCATGTGATTTTATAATGCTAGTTGTTGTATTAAGACCTGATAGAATATATACATATATATATATATATATTCATTTGTGATAGCATGAATGATATGAATTTATCAAGTGTTAGTTTGGATGGAGTGCATGGACTTGGTAATTGTTATAGTAAGGCCTCGTAACCCTAATCTGGCGACGGATACGGGTTAGGGGTGTTACATTTGATTGGTATCAGAGCTTACGGTTTAGTCGATTCTAGGACTATCGTAACGCGTGTGAGTCTAGCTATACATGCCTTTATCATATATCGATAGTGTGGTGACTTCTGACATTCTGAACTGTGTTTTATATAGTAAATGGATACTGATCCTGAAAGAGCCGTAGCGGATGATGTAGAGAGTGTAGCGCCTGACCATGCACACGGATCACTGCCAGTAGACTCTCGACTAGTTTCGGGTAGCCACGAGGGGAAGGCTAAACAAGCCTTCTATTAGATGATGAACGAGTGGTTTACCCAGTTTATTTAGACTAACCCAGCTGTACACCAACCTCCACCCCCGAATAATCCAACTTTGATACCTTCAGCACCCCCGATGATAGATCCAATGAGATCTAGTAGGCCTCCAGTTGATAAAATCAGGAAATTTGGGGCCGAAGAATTCAGGGCAAATGATGATGATGACGCAGAGCGAGACAAAATGTGGCTTGATAACACTATTCGGGTACTTGATGAGCTATCTTGTACTCCAGACGAATGCCTGAAGTGTACTATATTTTTACTTCGGGACACTGCATATCACTGGTGGAAGACACTAGTATCAGTGGTTCCGAAAGAAAAAGTGACGTGGGATTTCTTTCAGCATGAATTCCGCAAGAAATATATCAGTCAAAGATTCATTGATCAAAAACGTAAAGAATTTCTTGAACTAAAATAGGGGCAAACGACCGTGACTGAATATGAACACTGGAACACCCCAAACCCGGCCCATACGCCACGGCCGAATTTAGAATGCCACTGTGGAAAACGTTTGAAAAATATTTTGATTTAGAGTGAAAACATATAAATTTATTGTCTTTAGAAAAACATGGTGTACTTAAAATTCTAAATAAAATTAAGTTGCTAAAAATAAACATTTTCAAATAATAATATAATCGACAATCCAACTTAAAACATAATAATAATCCATAAATACTTTAAATAGCCCTTATTACAATAAATAACCTTTCATAAGAAAAATGTGTAAAACAAATAAATTTATCTTCTGCATGGGCCACCTCGTATCCACTCCAACCCGGTCCAAGCTTTAAGCATCACCTGTAAGGTTTGAGAAAAATTGGGTGAGTCAACAGACTCAGTGCATAATTATTACACATGTCCCCACATATGGGCTTGACCCATATCCACACATCAATCACATATCAGATGATAAGACAATATATCCACATAATTTCAGATGTTGGGCTTGGCTCATATCCACATTGATTCACATAATTAGTCATGCAAAATGCATAAATATGCAACATGAAGCCCAACCCAACCTAGAGTCCATCCGTTACTCCTACCTTAGCAGACTCCCTGTCCAAGGCCGTGGCTAATCCACCGATCAAATAATGATCGTCATATCTTACCTTGGCAGACTTGCTGCCCAAGGCCGTGGCTAAGCCACCGATCACATAGTGATCCACATATCTTACCTTGACAGACTTGCTGCCTAAGACCGTGGCTAAGCCATCGATCACATAGTGATCCACATATCTATATTCACGAGGTGACTCGAGGTCATCCTCAATCTATGGTGATGCACACAGCTATCATCCGTCGAGATGGGCACCTAGCCAACACCTCCCTTGATGAAGCACATAGCCACCATCAAGCGCCAATGTAGCACAAGGCTAACATTAGACCACGTACATAAAGTACACCCTTTCCTTCGATAGTCACATCCCAAGTCCCATGCATATATGTGTATCATGGCAACATATCACTTGAACAATAATGCATCACAAACAATCACATTTCATATATTCATCAATGATCATTTAATATCGTAAATCACTGACCTGAGTATTCGATCACCCACCACGGGTATTCACAATCTTAGCCCTTAATTCGGCTACCGTTAACATCATATCACATATACATAAATATAACACATACACACAATCAAGAGACAAAGGCGATAACTACGCACTTTTTTGCACTGATCGGCTAAATCTCGAGATCACACGTTTGCACCTAAAAGTCTACCGAAATCCCTAAATGGAACCATATTAGTTTCGGCCTCTATACCAAAAAGCATTAGAAAGTGGCCTTTGCCCTCAAGAAAACGACATAGAAAAGAGAAAGGAATTACGGCCTTGAACCCTTACCTATCTTCCAAAACCGATTGAAGAAAACCCAAAGATTATCTACCCTTGATGATATTCGGCCAAGACAAACAAAAAGGATATTGGAAGTTTCGGCAATATGGTTGATTTGTAACAACAAAAAGGATTCGGCTAGAGTGGAGAAAGAGAAAGGAAAAGAAAAGTGAAAGAAATAGGAGAAGGATGAGTCGGCAACAGAAGAAAGAAGAGAATGGAGAGAAGAAAATAAAATGGGAGAGGGATGTTTTCGACTTTGAGCAAATGTGGAAGAAAGAAAAAGAGAAATGGAGGGAAGGAAGGTTCGGCTAACCACTAAAGATGAAGAAAGAGATGAAGGGAAATGAGTTGGTTTTAGGCTTCAAATAAAATAAAATATGAGAGAGACTCAAATGAATATTCGGCCAAATGCTTAAAAGAAAATTCGGCAAACCACAATGGTCCTTTCGGCTTTGACACTAAACAAGAAAACAATGCCAAAACTAAAACAAAAATTGTACCAAATGCCCAAGACACAATCGGCTAAGGAGGAAGATTTTGGAGAGGAAAAGTAAAATACAAAAGATGCACAAAATGTTAGAATTGACCAACTAAAACCCCCCAAATTCCTATCAACATTCGGCCAACCCCCCTAGACACCCATACCGTCCATATTCATGTCAAACTTTCTACACAAAACTTTCCATAGCATATCACCTTACAACATGCCTTATGTTCTCACATCAACCTTTAATCAAATGATTTCTTTCCCAAACATCAAGCTTACCTAAACTATCATTCAACTTACCATAAAAATATAAAGTCCAACCTACCAAAGCCTCCAACAAAAACGGTTAACCCTCCCCCTAGACCAAAATGTCGTCCACATACATGGACTAATGGCCATAGAAGAGTTTCCAAAACATCACCCCATACTTCAAGCCTTATGTCCCCTTATCCTATCATAACTCCTTGATTCCATACCATAAATAAGTACTTGCCTTATTCTTTAGTCTACTATCCAAAAATAACAAAGTCCATCCTTACCATAAGTAAAATTCGACCAACACATGCCATACAATAATTAAAAGTCACCTTAATGTCATCCATGGGATTCGAACCTAAGACCATTAATACACTCCACACTCCACTTGCCACTTTACCAATTGACTCATTTATGCTAACATTAAACACTTAAATTAACTTAAGCATCATAATCACTTGATCCACTTCACTAAATTCTCCATACTAAAAATTATTCTAAACCAATTAATTCCAAGCCTTCACAAGACTAAATTAAGCACACAATAAAATCATACCTAAATTAACACAAGCAACAAGATGATACTCAAATTTTTCCTAAAGCCCAAGGCCCAATTGGCCCAATCTTACTAGGCCCAATTTCGGGATGTTACAAACGGAAATTTGTCAGACTCAGCAGATATGCTAGAGAGTGTGTTTCTACTGAAGCTATTATGTGCAAAAGGTTTGAAGACGGTCTGAATGAAGATATAAAGTTGCTTGTCGGCATTCTTGAAATTCAAGAGTTTGTGACACTAGTTGAGCGAGCTTGCAAAGCTGAAGAGCTCGGGAAAGAGAAAAGAAAGGCTGAGACAGACGCTAGAGACATTCGTAAGAGATCTTCGGGTAAGACCTTCCATCCCACATCCAAGAAGTTCAGAGATGACTTCAGCCGACATAAAGCTACTTCAGATTTACCTAGACGTGATCGACCTCCAATGGGTTCCCGAGCTACCTCGATGGCCAGTGTTGGAAACGCTCCACAGAATAGAGTTGAATGCAAGCACTGTGGGAAATGGCATTCTGGGAGCTGTAAATTCCATGATCGGTCTTGCTTTAAATGTGGATCGTCAGATCATTTTATTAGGGAATGTCCGATGTTAGTTGAGCAGAATACAGTTCAGAACATTAAGTCGAGCAACACGTCGCGAGGTAGACCACCCAGACATTCAGGCAATATAGGTGGTAGTCAGAGAGGAACGAAGAACACTGCAGTTCGATCTGAGGCTAGAGCTCCAGCTAGAGCTTATGCTACGCGAGCCCAAGAGGATGCTTCCTTCCCCGATGTTATTACCGGTACTTTTACCCTTTATGATACTACTGTGATAGCATTGATTGATCCTGGTTCTACTCATTCTTATGTGTGTGAAACTCTAGTGTTCGGTAAGACTCTGCCAGTTGAGTCTACTGAGTTTGAGATTCGTGTGTCCAACCCTTTGGGTAGATGTGTGCTTGTTAATAAAGTGTGTAGAGGTTGCCCGTTGATGATTCGAGATTCTTGCTTCCCAGCTGATTTAATGTTGTTACCCTTCGATGAGTTCGATATAATTTTGGGAATGGACTGGTTAACTTCACATGATGCAGTGGTGAATTGCAAAAGAAAACTTATTGATTTGAGATGTCAGAACGTGGAGATCATCAGAATTGAATCCAGTGATTTAAGTGGGTTTCCTACAGTAATATCTTCGATGTTAGCCCGAAGTATGTGAGAAAAGGGTGCGAAGCTTATTTGGCTTATGTACTGGATAATAAATTGTCTGAAAAACAGATTGAATATATATCGGTTGTATGTGAATACCCAGATGTGTTTCCTGAAGAACTACCAGGTTTACCACCAGTACGAGAGATTGAGTTCGGCATTGAATTAGTACCGAGAATGACTCTGATTTCGATAGCTCTGTATCGGATGGCACCTACTAAGTTAAAAGAGTTGAAAGTGCATTGCAAGAGTTGACAGATAGAGGCTTTGCACGACCGAGTTCTCTCCTTGGGGTGCACCAGTTCTGTTTGTGAAAAAGAAAGATGGAACGATGCAAATGTGTATTGATTATTTGCAACTGAATAAGGTAACTATAAAGAATAAGTACCCGTTACCTCGGATTGATGACTTGTTTGATCAGCTAAAAGGGGCTTCAGTATTTTTGAAGATAGATTTAAGATCAGGCTATTATCAGTTGCGAGTCAGAGATATAGATGTGCCAAAGACTGCATTTCGGATGAGGTACGGACATTTTGAGTTTCTCGTTATGCCTTTTGGACTCACTAATGCACTCTTTGTTTTTATGGATCTAATGAATCGAGTCTTGAGACAGCTTTTTGGATCGGTTTGTAGTAGTGTTTATTGATGATATCTTCGATCTACTCAAAAATGAAAACCGAGCATGCCGAGCATTTGAGATTAGTGCTACAAACTTTGAGAGATCAATGATTGTATCGCGAAGTTTAGTAAATGTGAGTTCGGATGACAGAGGTCACTTTTTGGACATGTTGTTTCAAAGATCGTGTATTCGAGTCAATCCAAACAAAATTTCGGCTATACTTGATTGGAAGCCACCAAGAATGTTTTCGAGATTGAAGTTTTCGGGACTTATGGGCTACTATAGAAGGTTTGTGAAAGGTTTTTCGTGATAGCTACACCTTTGACAAAACTACTACAGAAAGATGAAAAGTTCAAGTGGTCGGAAAATTGTCAGAAGAGTTTCGATCAGTTGAAAGCCCTTTTGACAGAAGCTCCAATATTAGCTCAGCCTAAATCGGGTAAGGAATTTGTTCTCAGATTCGATGCTTCCTTAAGTGGTTTTGAAGGTGTGTGTATTAATGCAGAAGAGGCGAGTAGTAGCCTACGCATGGAGACAATTGAAGCTGCATGAAAGAAATTACCCGACGCATGATTTGGAGCTTGCAGCCATTGTAGTCGCACTGAAGATTTGGCGTTATTACTTATTCGGCGAGAAATGCCATGTTTACTCGGATCACAAAAGTCTGAAGTATTTGATGACTCAAAAAGACCTGAATTTAAGACAACGCAGGTGGTTGGAATTGTTAAAAGATTATGAATTGGTAATTGACTATCATCCGGGAAAAGCTAATGTTGTTGCGGATGCCCTAAGTCGAAAATCATTGTTTGCTCTTCGTGCGTTGAACGCACATATGGTTATGTCCAGAGATGGTTCGATCATAGCTGAGATGAAGGCTAGATCGTTGTTTATTCAGCAAATTAGTGATGCACAGAAAGTTGACAAAGATATGATTTCTAGACGAGCACAATGTGAAAATGATACAGAGTCAGAATTTTGAGTTGATAAAAATGACTGTTTGATTTATAAAGGCTGATTATATGTACCGAGAAATGCTGACTTGATTCAGATGGTGTTGGATGAAGCTCATAATAGTCAAATGTCGATACATCCGGGTAGCACAAAGATGTACAATGATTTGAAACAGTTCTATTGGTGGCCGGGCATGAAGTGGGATATATCTGAATTTGTTTCGAAATGTTTAGTTTGTCAGCAAGTAAAAGCTGAGCATCAAGTGCCATCCAGACTACTTCAGCCAATCATGATACCTGAATGGAAATGGGATAGAATTACAATGGATTTTGTATCCAGTCTTCCTATGACACCGAGTAAGAAAGATGCCGTCTGGGTTATAATTGATAGACTAACTAAATCAGCTCATTTTGTGCTAGTACGTACAGACTATTCACTTGATAAACTTGCTGAATTGTTTGTATCACAAATTCTAAGGTTGCATGGTGTACCGAGTTCCATTATTTCAGACAGAGACCCGAGATTCACATTGCAGTTTTGGAAGAAGTTGCAAGATGCTTTAGGTACTAAACTTCATTTTAGTACAGCCTTTCATCCACAGATAGACGGTCAGTCTGAGCGAACTATTCAGATACTTGAGGACATGTTGAGATGTTGCGTTCTTGAATTTGAAGTACGTGGGAACGATACCTACCTTTGATTGAATTTGCTTACAATAATAGCTTCCAATCTAGTATCAAAATGGCGCCTTATGAAGCCTTGTACGGGCGAAAATGTCGAACACCGTTATATTGGACTGAGCTCAACGAGAATAAGATACACGGGGTTGATTTGATTAAAGAAACAGAACAGAAGGTAGCTATTATTAGAAGTAATTTGAAAGCTGCTTCGGATCGTCAAAAGTCTTATGCTGATATGAAACGTAAAGACATTGAATTTAGGTCAGAGATCGTGTATTTTTAAAAGTTTCTCCGTGGAAGAAAGTACTCCGATTTGGTCGGAAAGGCAAGTTGGGTCCGAGATTTATCGGACCGTATGAAATCATCGAACGTATCGGGCCGATTGCTTATAGATTGAAGTTGCCCTCTGAGTTAAAAAAGATACATGACGTATTTCACGTGTCGATGCTTCGTAAGTACAGATTAGATCCATCTCATGTAATCATTCCGTCAGAGATTGAATCCAATCCGACTTGACATATGATGAAGAACCGATCCGTATCTTAGCTCGGGAAATAAAAGAGTTGAGAAATAAGAGAATTTCATTAGTGAAAGTACTATGGAATCGTCACGGAGTTGAAGAGGCTACGTGGGAGCCTTAGGTTATAATGAGACAATAATATCCGACTTTGTTTAACGGTAAGATTTTCGGGGACGAAAATCTTAAAAGGGGGAAGAGTTGTAACAGACCGAATTTGATCCTAATCGGAACGGTGGTTTTGGGACCACAAATCCGAGTCTGAGAAATATTTTAATATTATATTTTTAGTCTATTATATGTGAATTGATGTGTGTCGAAGTTTCGCATGAAAATTTAATCGTTTGTGTGCTCGATTTAACAAAAAGGACTAAATCGCGTAAAGCGTAGAAGTTGCATGCTATAGTGTAAAGTGCTAGATTGATGATGGCTTTTTAAAATGGGGTATCAAATGGGAAATTAGCCCATTTTTATGTGTAGTGGGCGGCATATGTCTAAATTAACCTTATATGTATATGTTAATTATATTATACAATAATGGCATTATTGTACATTTGTTAATATGTTATTTTAGTTAAAAGAAAACATAAAATAAAACTTTGTTCTTCATCTTTTTATCACCGAAATAAGAAATAAAGAAAGAGAAGTGTGAGCTTGTTCATTCGGCCTTCATTCAAGCTTAAATTGGGTATGTAATTTTAGTCAGTTTTTGATAATTTTTACGTTTTTGTGATCGTTGCTTCGTATATTACCCGACCCATGCTTGAATTTTTGAAATTTGTATGTATATAGGATTCGACCATTAACATGTTTAAATGGTTTTGATATTTGATGGTTTTAGATTAAATATATGTTAAAGATTTACAAGTTTTGTATTAGGAATTTTGGTGAAATTTTGTATTTAGGGCTAATTTGTAAAAATGAAATTTTAGAGGGACTTACTTGCAAAAGAAATGAAATGTGAGGGCTTGTAAAGTCCCTAGGAACATTCGGCCCTTGTATAGTATTAGCTAATTTGGTGTATTTTGTGTGTTAAGCAAAATAGGACTAAATTGCAAGGTAGTGAAATATTAGGGGTAATATGGTAATTTGTCTAATTATGTGATTTGGGACTAAATTGAATTGAAATGTACTTGAATGAGCTGAATTTAATGTGTTTTAGATCAAGAGCAAAGAAAAGTGGAATTGGATCGGGGAAAGACGAAGGTTCTCGAATAGCCGATTTACACGGTCTATCGACAACCGAGGTAAGTCCTTAAGCAAATATACGTTAAAGATTTGTTTACGACTATGATAAATGATGAAACTTGAATATTTAAAGTATAATTATAGATAATAGCCGAATATAGAAGTATGGTATTGAATTGAATTTACTTTGTAAAACGAAAAGTGTACAAATATGTTTTGGTTGGTATGTGAAGGTAATATGATCTATATGAGTTGTTTCCATTGTGGATGTTATGAAATGAGGGTTGAATTGATGATCATATCTATATCGGGCTTTAAGCCTAGCAGGCTTCGTGCGGTGTTATTTATCGGGCTAAATGCCTAGCGTGCCTTGTCTTAGGTGATGTATTCGGGCTATGAGCCTAGCAGGCCTTGTGCCGGTGATGTATATCAGGCTTATTGCCTAGCAGGCTTAATGTCGGTGATCAAGTTCAGACCTCGGGTCTAGCAGGCTTAATACCGATGATGTGTTATAAATTCTTTACAAGGTGGGATGTAAATACTTCAATAAACAAAATGCTCGGGTAAAAATAAAGGTTTATAGATGCAAGGAACAAGGTAAGTGATTATCTTTCCTTTCAAATTACATATGTGATAGAATGGTTAAAGTTTTTGATAATGAGTCTTTATGATATGTGCATTTGAATTACTCATTAATAAGTGTGATATGTATATTGAATATAAACTTGGTGATATCTTTGAGATTCGGTCAAAAGTAAAAATGTCAAAAGTGAAAGTTATCGAAAATGCATATCTGTATATGTATATGATTAATCGTACATAATTGTGATATATGCTATACTTGTTAATAAGGTAATGTGCGAATACTTAAGGCTTAAAGTGCTGAAGGGTTGTATACCTTCAATGAGGAATAATAAATGATAAATTCTGAGAGGCAATTTTATTCGACCATATTGAAATTATTATTTGTTAAATTACTTGGATTTATAGGTATATTTATTTATGTATGTGTGCTAAATGTTGGAATATTTGACTGTTGTTTCGTAAATGCTTAAGACTTACTAAGCTAGTGAGCTTATTTCGTGTGTTCTCTTTGTTTTGTTTTATAAATTTTTTTCCATCAAGCTACGGGCATCTGAGGATCGTTGGAAAAGTCAACCACACTATCTTCCCTTTTGGTACTTAATCTTAGTTTTGAACCGAAGGCATGTATAGGTTAGACTAAGGTTTGGATTAATGACTTTCGGCCTTGTATATATATGAATAGCCTTGCGAAAATGGCTATTTCTTTTGATTAAGTTTAATTCCTATGTTCTTGATATAATTGATTGATTATGATATTAAGGAATGTGAAATTCGGCCATGGTTTAATCATGTATGGAATATGGTCAAATAATATGCCTATTATATCTAGATGTGATGCATTTGGGATAAGCATGATACATTGATATGTTTTGCATTCGTTTTGATTTGATTCGAATGAGGTGGATATAGTTGAGATGATGTTCTTTGGGTTGTAAATTAATTTGGTCTATTTGGATTATTAAAGATGCCATGTTAATGTTGATGAGTAGTAAGTTATTTTAACCTATATTCGGCCATGGTATATATATATTTGATAGGTATGGTTTGGTTTTGTGGTTTATGACATTTTGGGCTAAGATAATGATTTGATAAAGTATATTTGGTTTAATAGACGTTCATGTTATGTATAATATTTCACAGTCTATATGTGCAGCCGTTTGATGCGTAAATATATATTTATAATAATGATTTTGCTAGTATATTTTGCTATAGGGATTCGATGTATAATGGTAAATAATAAAGTAGTACATGAACATATTTGTACATGGATTGATTTCAAAAATGGTATGTGCTATTTTGGTATTTATAAATATTACGTATATATATATGGAATGCTTTAAGATTTTTTTTGATTAAATATATAAGTGACTATTAGATTTTTGTTTGTGTTCGTGTTATAGGTGAATAAATGTCTAAATATTATATACTTATGCCGTCGTTGTTTTTAAATGACCATGTGATTTTATAATGCAAGTTGTTGTATTAAGACCTGATAGAATATATACATATATATATTCATTTGTGATAGCATGAAATGATGTGAATTTATCAAGTGTTAGTTTGGACGGAGTGCATGGACTTGGTAATTGTTATAGTAAGGCCTCGTAACCCTAATCCGGTGACGGATACGGGTTGGGGGTGTTACACTGTGGATCCATCGATATTCTAAATAATATTAATGGGTAAAAATCTTGACATGAAAGGACATGAATAAGAAATGAGTTATTACACATAGTTGTCTGAAATACATGA
The DNA here is from genome assembly GCA_025503065.1 of Gossypium bickii. Taxonomy (NCBI): domain Eukaryota; kingdom Viridiplantae; phylum Streptophyta; class Magnoliopsida; order Malvales; family Malvaceae; genus Gossypium; species Gossypium bickii. Next base: position 60,458,347 of record CP106710.1, on the reverse strand, counting down.
AAATGATTATACATGACAAATTGATGTATGAAAACATGAGATGATGATATTTGTACATGGGATTCATTTGATGAATATGTTCATCCTTGGTTATAAACTTGTACACTTTGAGTGTACTACCACTTGTGTGACATTGATATTTCGAGTAATATGAGTAAAGTTTTGATATGAAATAATCGGAACTTGGATTGAGCTATTATGAAATTTTACTTGTAATAATGAGATGAATCATGTATGTTGAATGGATACATGTTGTGGAAAGCATATGTTCTTGGAAACTTGATTGTTGTTGAGCCTATATATGTCTTGATATTACAATGGATTATATGACTAACAAAGGTAATGAGGATATGTGTAAGGCTTGAGGTCAAATTGAATGAATGTGCCTTACATAGTTATCTCAAAATAAAATAAATGGTAAGTTAAGTACCATGTTATACGAACTTACTTAGCATGTAATGCTTAGTTTTATTCCCGTTTATAGTAAATCGGGAGCTCGTTGGATTATAAGCTCGGTGGCGATCAGTCACATTATCCATCAGCCTATGACGGTACAATATGGTAAATAAATTATGGCTGTAATGGCATGTATAGGATATGTTGGCCATATTGGCACGTAAATGTAAATGATGCTTGTAATCTAGCAATTGGAATAGCTAGTAATGGTTGTTTTGAAATACTTATGATGTTATGCTATGGTAACCATATGTATATGTTAAGTAGTTGATCTGTAACATCCTAGATTAGGGGTTATGCGTTCATGCCTAATTCATGAGTTAGTAGGTTTTGGCAGTGTTGGAAGTGTATTAAGGGTTTTTAGAATTCTAGGATGGAAGAAGAAAGCTTTGGAAAATTATTGGTTTTTAAGTAAAAAGGGGAGCTAGGTAAATGAGGCTTTAAAAGAAACTCTGTGTGAAGCATGGCACAAGGAACCATGTGGTAAAATGGCATGTTTTATGAATTATGAATGTGTTATGTGAATTCTAGAAATAAGGAAATGTATGGAAATGTAAGGAAATGTAAGGAATTGTATGGAAATGTAAGGAAATGTAAGGAAATGTGAGGAAATGTATGGAAATGTAAGGAAATGTCTTGTCTTGGAAATGTATGGAAATGTTAGGTTAAAAGAGGAAAGTGAACATTTTTGGGGCGAGGAAATGTAAGGAAATGATTTAGAAATGATTCAAAAGAGGAAAGTGAACATTTTGGAAACTTGGAAATGTAAGGAAATGTCAAGTTTAAAGAGAGAACGAAAATTTTTGGAAACTTGGAAATGAAAAGAAATGTCAAGTTTTAAAGCTTAAAAGAGGAAACTAAGGCAAGGTGGCCTTAAGAAAATTAATATGAAGAATTTGACACACAAATAGGCTTGGAAAAAGTGGCTGGAGATGCCACTTAGGGTCTCTGGAAATGGCGCCACATGCAAGGTGTTGGGCTGAGTTCGAGTCACATGGGAAGCAAATAAAAGAAGTTTTATTTTTGCTTCTAGAAATACTGAGGTGGACGGCACAAGGCTTGCAAAAGAGGAGTTTTATTCTCTTTAAATTTCGGCTAAATAGGAGATAAATAGTAGATTTATTTAGATTATTTTTAAGAGATAATTGTGGATTAATTCCTTTTATTTTTTAATGGATAAAAGAAGAGATAATAGAAGGATTATTATTATTAATTCAAAGGATAAAGTTATCAAATAAAGAAGAGTGGTGGCCAAGTAAAGGATTACGAGTAGTAATTTTGGCTATAAAGGAGGAAGGAAGAGGGCTACTCATCAATTTTTCTTCTTCCTCTTCTCTCTGCCGAATTTCTTAGGGCTCTCTTCTCTTCTCTTCTCTTCTCTTTTCTTTCTAATCCCTCCAAAAGCCGAAAGTTGTGAGAGCATCATTTAGCCATAGCCGAATCTCTGAAGTGGTGTCAAGAAGGATCTGTCGATTTCAATATAAAGGGTAAGGATCTATAATCATAATTGAATTCCTTTCTTTTAAGCCAAAAGTTAGTCTAATCCCTCCTCAATCTTATTGATCGGGATTTCAGATCTAAGGTATTTCGGCATCTCCATTAATCAGGAAGAGAGTTTCGAGATTTAAAGAGTTAAGGTAAGAAACTATAAGATTCGGCCAAAGGCCATGCTTTATGTTTTGAGGATTAGATTAAATCTAACGTAAGGTTATAGGAATTTCGACACTACTAGGAAAACAAGGATCGGTTTGGGATTTGTTGGTGTCCCAATCAACAATGTGGTCGGTTTAAGAATACTAATCCTACTAGGATTTGGATTTATGGCTGAATGGCTTTTTATTAAATTAGTAAGTGATTAATCAAATGTAGGGATTAAGGATTTAAGCAGTAGATCAGATTTCGAAATCTCAAGGAATTTGCTAAGCGAATCAGGTGTGTACCCCACACAATTTTATAATACGTTTTATGGCTATGTTAATTAAAATATGTGATATTAAGAATATGAAAGTGGCTAAAGTACCATGTTATGGTACAAAGTACCCAGGTATGTTTCCTACTCCTACTAGGAATATGAAAAATGTTATTAGTAACATGAGAATATGATAAGGATGTGAACTTTGACATATTTATGCATATTATTATTATATGGGGCATATGGGTTTGTTTGAAAGGGGAAGTGAATGTGGTGACCTAAGACCACGAACACAGTGACCTAAGACCGTGATATCTGAAAAGTGGTGACCTAAGACCACGAACACGGTGACCTAAGACCGTGATATCTGAAAAGTGGTGACCTAAGACCACAGTAATCTGAACGTGGTGACCTAAGACCACGAATGCGGTGACCTAAGACCGCAAATTGGTGTGTAGCGGAAGGAGGGTCGACTTAGTAGTCCCCCATTGTGTATTTGGCAGTGCACGAGGTGTGTAGCGGATGGACAATTAGGTTTGGGTTTGGGAATGCATCATAACTTGTATTCATTGTTCTGAATGTGTAACTCTTGTATGCCTAATTCTATTATGATTTAGTGTCGTGTACACATTGAGTCTGTTTGACTCACCCCGTTGTGGGACTATTTTCAGGTGACAATCAGTAATGGACCGGGCTCGGCAGAAGCTTAGGGATGGCCATGCACAGCAAGGAATTTAATTAATGTGGATTTTTATTTTTGTCAAGTACTTAAACTTAAAGTTTGGGGAATTATTTGATATAATAAGGCCATAAGGCCATAGTTGGTTTTCTTAAATTCTTTTACTCTTATTTATTATGTTTACAAATTATTATTTATGGATACAAGTAAATTTATTTTGAAATAAACCCTAAATGTTTATCACCTTAAATAAATGGATTTCAATGTAACATAAATTGGTTTTCAATAAAAGCCCAACCCAAACAATATTTTTTAAAAATCACACAACTTTTCTCTAAGTAACAAAAGAATTTGAAACCGGTTTACTTGAGGAACATACCAAATCTGGTCAAAGCTCGTGGGCCGAGTTTGGGGTGTTTCAGTTTGGTATCAGAGCCCAATTTTAAAACTCTCGGCCTGTGGGCTAAGGCCCAAAACGTTTTCAAATCGAGCCCAAATGAGATTTATGAAAGTATTTTTGAAGATGAGCAGGTTTTCTGGCATGGCACCCAAGTCTCCGACCCGCAGTCCACCAGGTAAGTACCCCTAACTATTTGGGTGATTATGTGAATTATATTATGAATATTAGAAGGGTAGAAAAGGCATGGAACGTAGAATAGCATGATAGGAACTCGAACCCTAGGACTAGTCTACTCAAACACAAATACATAAGACTTAATGCACTCAACAAACCTATGGCTAAGTCGCCGAGTTAGGGTGTGGTAACCATTGTGCGCATGTCTAGGATTGGATCGGGAAGAGCACAGTACTTGCATGATCCTAGTGACTCACCTCCTCTTCGCAGGAATCCTACCTGGTGCGTAGCTTCGGTTCACCTTAACCAAGAGGACTCGGTCATAGGCTAAACACAATAACTAAAACCCGAAAGGGACTAGCCGTGTTTTTATGAAAACCCTAGTTTTAAAATCACCATATTACCCTTTTAAAGTATAGCAGAATTTAGTTTGGAAAATTTTTCCCAAAATATTTCTGAATTACAAAATTACTAAAATACCCCTAGTGGTAAAATTACAAAAATGCCTTTGGTTTATGAAATTCCCAAAATACCCACAGTTATTATCAAGATTTCATTACTTTATAAATTGTTCAAAAACCCTAATTTGTAAATTAAAAAAAATATCTTGATTTTAGAAAATTACGAAATTGCCCCTAACTTACAAAATTACCAAAATGACCCTGATTTCCAAAATTTTTTTTTTGCAACATCACCGTTTTGGAAAAAACAATTCTCAAAAAGAACCCTCAAAGTTTTGCAACTTTTGAAATATCCCTGATTTATTAAACTTTACAAATTTACCCTGGTTTGTAAAAAAACTACCGAAATACCCCTGGAATTTCAAAATTTCCGAAAGGCCCCTGGATTTCAAAATTACCAAAATACCCTTATTGACAAAATCACCAAGGAACCTTATTTTGATAAATTACGAAAATACCTGTCAGTAGGACAAATTACGAAAATACCACAGGTAGTGGAAAAAACAACAACAATGAAAACTACAACATTTCTCTGAATGAACGAAAGTTCATAATTGGTTGATGAATGTGAACGTGACTTTCTGAATAGTGAACTTGAGCTGAGAACTTTGTTTGATCGAAAGAACCACTTTTAAACATCTCTTTTCGTAAAACTATTCGCGGTTAATCAGTGAAACAAAAGTTTTGATGCATAAAACTCGTTAACCAGATTAAATCGCGACGTTAGAAATAAGTTCTAGGGGACGTGAACTTAGAGACTGTGCCTAGAAGGTATGATGGCTTTATTAAGATCAAAGTGCGCAGCGTAAGCATAGTGCGGTGAGAAGGATTGTACGACTATTAGGAAGAAATTTCGAGGACAAAATTATTTTTAAGGAGGGTAGAAATGTAACATCCTAGATTAGGGGTTATGCGTTCGTGCCTAATTCATGAGTTAGTAGGTTTTGCCAGTGTTGGAAGTGTATTAAGGGTTTTTAGAATTCTAGGATGGAAGAAGAAAGCTTTGGAAAATTATTGGGTTTTAAGTAAAAAGGGAAGCTAGGTAAATGAGGCTTTAAAAGAAACTCTGTGTGAAGCATGGCACAAGGAACCATGTGGTAAAATGGCATGTTTTATGAATTATGAATGTGTTATGTGAATTCTAGAAATAAGGAAATGTATGGAAATGTAAGGAAATGTAAGGAAATGTATGGAAATGTATGGAAATGTAAGGAAATGTGAGGAAATGTATGGAAATGCCAGGAAATGTAAGGAAATGTCTTGTCTTGGAAATGTATGGAAATGTTAGGTTAAAAGAGGAAAGTGAACATTTTTGGAAACTGAGGAAATGTAAGGAAATGATTTAGAAATGATTCAAAAGAGGAAAGTGAACATTTCTGGAAACTTGGAAATGTAAGGAAATGATTTAGAAATGATTCAAAAGAGGAAAGTGAACATTTCTGGAAACTTGGAAATGTAAGGAAATGTCAAGTTTAAAGAGCCGAATGAAAATTTTTGGAAACTTGGAAATGAAAAGAAATGTCAAGTTTTAAAGCTTAAAAAGAGGAAACAAAGGCAAGGTGGCCTTAAGAAAATTAATATGAAGAATTTGACACACAAATAGGCTTGGAATAGTGGCCTGAAGATGCCATTTAGGGTCTCTGAAAATGGTGCCACATGCAAGGTGTTAGGCCGTCACATGGGAAGCAAATAAAAGAAGTTTTATTTTTGCTTCTAGAAACACAGAGGTGGACGGCACAAGGCTTGCAAAAGAAGAGTTTTATTCTCTTTAAATTTCGGCTAAATAGGAGATAAATAGTAGATTTATTTAGATTATTTTCAAGAGATAATTGTGGATTAATTCTTTTTATTTTTTAATGGATAGAAGAAGAGATAATAGAAGGATTATTATTATTAATTCAAAGGATAAAGTTATCAAATAAAGAAGAGTGGTGGCCAAGTAAGGGATTATGAGTAGTAATTTTGGCTATAAAAGGAAGGAAAGAGGGCTACTCATCAATTTTTCTTCTTCCTCTTCTCTCTGCCGAATTTCTTAGGGCTCTCTTCTCTTCTTTTTTCTTTCTAATCCCTCCAAAAGCCGAAAGTTGTGAGAGCATCATTTAGCCATAGCCGAATCTCTAAAGTGGTGTCAAGAAGGATCTGTCGATTTCAATATAAAGGGTAAGGATCTATAATCATAATTGAATTCCTTTCTTTTAAGTCGAAAGTTAGTCTAATCCCTCCTCAATCTTATTGATCGAAATATGGAAGGTGAATTTCGGGATTTCAAATCTAAGGTATTTCGGCATCTCCATTAATCAGGAAGAGAGTTTCGGGATTTAAAGAGTTAAGGTAAGAAACTATAAGATTCGGCCAAAGGCCATGCTTTATGTTTTGAGGATTAGATTAAATCTAACGTAAGGTTATAGGAATTACGACACTACTAGGAAAACAAGGATCAGTTTCAGGATTTGTTGGTGTCCCAATCGGCAACAAGGTAAGTTTAAGAATACTAATCCTACTAGGATTTGGATTTATGGCTGAATGGCTTTTTATTAAATTAGTAAGTGATTAATCAAATGTAGGGACTAAGGATTTAAGTAGTAGATCAGATTTCGAAATCTCAAGGAATTTGCTAAGCGAATCAGGTGTGTACCCCACACTATTTTATAATACGTTTTATGGCTATGTTAATTAAAATATGTGATATTAAGAATATGAAAGTGGCTAAAGTACCATGTTATGGTACAAAGTACCCAGGTACGTTTCCTACTCCTACTGGGAATATGAAAAATGTTATTAGTAGCATGAGAATATAATAAGGATGTGAACTCTGACATATTTATGCATATTATTATTATATGGGGCATATGGGTTTGTTTGAAAGGGGAAGTGAATGTGGTGACCTAAGACCACGAACACGGTGACCTAAGACCGTGATATCTCAAAAGTGGTGACCTAAGACCACAGTAATCTGAACGTGGTGACCTAAGACCACGAATGCGGTGACCTAAGACCGCAAATTGGTGTGTAGCGGAAGGAGGGTCGACTTAGTAGTCCCCACGGTGTGTTGGCGCAGTGCGGGGTGTGTAGCGGATGGACAATTAGGTTTGGGTTTGGGAATGCATCATAACTTGTATTCATTGTTCAATGTGTAACTCTTGTATGCCTAATTCTATTATGATTTAGTGTCGTGTACACATTGAGTCTGTTTGACTCACCCTGTTGTGGGACTATTTTTGGTGACGATCAAGTAATGGACCAGGGCTCGCGAGAAGCTTAGGGATGGCCATGCACGCAAGGAATTTAATTAATGTGGATTTTTATTTTTATCAAGTACTTAAACTTAAAGTTTGGGGAATTATTTGATGTAATAAGGCCATAAGGCCATAGTTGGTTTTCTTAATTTCTTTTACTCTTATTTATTATGTTTACAAATTATTATTTATGGATACAAGTAAATTTATTTTGAAATAAACCCTAAATGTTTATCACCTTAAATAAATGGATTTCAATGTAAGATAAATTGGTTTTCAATAAAAGCCCAACCCAAACAATATTTTTTAAAAATCGCACAACTTTTCTCTAAGTAATAAAAGAATTTGAAACCGGTTTACTTGAGGAACATACCAAATCTGGTCAAAGCTCGTGGGCCGGGTTTGAGGTGTTTCATGATCAAATCATGTTTAACACATGAATTGAACCAAGCTAGGATAGTAAACATGTATGCATGCAATGATAGGTCATGTTGAATGATGAAATTTGCTTATTTGAATGCTTAGAATGGTTGAATTGTACTTGATATGTTTTGGTGCAGGAAAATAGTAGATTTGGGGGACAAGTGAGGCTAGGAAATTGCTTTATTTTGTCCACACGAGCAAACACACGGGTGTGTGTCTAGACCGTGTGTCTACCCCATGGGCGTGCAGTCAGGCCGTGTGTCTCCTGCATCTTAAATTCGAGAAAACAAAATGCTCAGAATTGAGCATACAGCCAGAGACACGGGCGTGTCTCAGCTGTATGGGAGACACGGCATTAAACACGAGCATGTGTCTTGTCGTGTGAAACCTGCACCTAATTTGAATTGAATTAAATAATCACACAGCCTAGCACACGGGCGTGTGGCCATGCCATGTTGTACAAGTCAGAGAGCAACCTAAATCGGACACGGCCTGAGGCACGGGTGTGTCTAAGGGTCACATGGGCGTGTGAGCCTTGCACCTTGGAAAATTTTTGAAATGTCACGAAAAATTCTTAGAGTTTCTGCTTTAGTCCCGAATTGATTCTAATGCTCGTATTAGACCTCGAATGTAACACCCCTTACTCGGGTTCTACGCCGAAATTGAGCCTGAGGCGTTACCGTAATTAAAACCACTTGATTGCCACTTAGGCTCATCGTGACTACTCTCTAGTCACCTCAACAACCTCATTCTTGACTTACGAGGCCTCACTCATACATATGAGGACTCTCGAGACTATTCCAGAACTTTTTCGAATCTTAAAATTTTCTCTTTTATACAGGGCTCACACGCCCGTGTAAGATGAGACACGCCCGTGTGTAGACAAACACGCCCATGTCTTCAACCCGTGTATGAAAACCCAAGCATTCTGCCAATGCCCCATGGCTAGGGTACACGCCCGTGCTCTCCAACCGTGGTGAACACTGACTTCACTTACTCAGCCTAGAGCCTAGACACACGCCTGTGTGGCTAGATCGCGGCCAAATCTCACTTAAAAATTCAACATGCAGGGGACACACGGCCAAGTCACACACCATGGGCTGACCGTGTGCCACACATGGCCTAGACACACACCCGTCTGTCTATGCACATGGACAAGAACAAAGCTATTTGCTAAGCCCTTCTCACCCTTATAGCATACACAACATGCACTCATTCAACACATCCATAATCAACTCAAATAAAATCACAATCTCACATGGATAACTACATCTTTTCATATAATATAACAGCCAACAACTATGGCATTACACAAAATAGATTATCCAACTATGGGCTAACACATCCTAGCCATTTATAACAAAATTCACTAACTTGTCTAGCCTCTATACATGCCATATACAAAACATTGAGTCTCATATACCAAAGTATGATGATAATGTGGACGATCTTCCAATTGATCCTCGTATCTCGATTCAACACTTTTACTCTATAAGACAAGGGAAAAGAAAGGGAGTAAGCTTTGAGCTTAGTAAGTTTATAATAAACAATTAAACATCATAGTTTAAGCTAAACAACAATTAGCATTATACAAAAATATAATGTACAACTATGCTTACTCTTTCTATCCCTTACCACATTTCCAACACATCATGAGTCACATACTCATAACCATTGAAATGCACCCCTGCATTCAATATCACATTTGCACAATATACAACACAACATTATTTCTCGATAATTCATCCACACAGCTAATTAACTCAATATTACAACCACACAACTAATCCACACAGTTAATCCCTCGGTGGTTTCGCACTTAGCTCACCACAATCAATTAATAAGGTAGTATCGCCCTTAGCCTACCACAAAGGTAATCATAGTGGTTTCACACATAGCCGACTAGAAGATATACCTAACGATAGCATCGCACATAGCCATCTCATCGTCAATATGCATTAGGATGGTATCGCACTTAGCTTACCATTTAGTATTCTCACTACACATTCACATATCTACTTACTTAACCATACATCCATTCACAAATTCTACCACATTCATCCCACATAGGTTCTCAATCATTTTCAATCATGCTGCACACTAGCTAGCATTAACAAATCGTAAGTATGAATGCATTGTTTAAGCATAGACTTACCTCGATACTTAAAAGTATAGAAATATGCAATTTAGTCCACCACCTTACTCTTGCCTCGATTTAGATCCGGGCTTCGTTTTTCTTGATCTATAATGAATAAATCAGCTTATTCAATACACACATTGACTAAATTGACACTTATCTCCTACTTTGGTAAAACTACTCATTTGCCCCTATCTTTCTCATAATTACACTTTTGCCCCAAGGCTCGTAAAGTGATTTTTATTCAACTTTCTAGCCTTTCATGCTTAGTCGAATCACTTACTCAACTAAAGCTATCATCAACTCTCACTAAATCACACATGTATGACTAAACTCAAGACTTTTACAAACTAGTCCCTACATGCATTTTCATGGAAAATCACTTAGCAAAAGATGTTTCTACTCCAAAATACATGCATGTCATACATAGGAACATTTTTGAATATCCATCATATCTCATCAAATAGCTAAAAATAGCTTACTCATCCTACTAAGACTTTAAAAATATGAAATATATAAAAAACGGGGCTTGGATGCACTTACTAGCAAGCTTGAAAAATTTGAAGAACCATAACAATGGCTCTCTCAATTTTCGGCCTTGGGGAAGAAGATGAATGAATTTTGTCATCTTTTCTCCCATTTTAATCATTTAATTGATAAATGACCAAAATGCCCTTTTTGATAAACTTCCTATTTTAACTCATCCATGCCCAATTTTGTCCAAAAATTAAAAATTAAGAAAACTTCTATTTAAGGACCTCTAATATATATTCTAAAGCCATTTCACACAAATAGCTTCTAGAATCTCACATTTTGCAACTTTTTCAATTTAGTCCTTTTGAACAATTCAACCGCAATTTCACAAAATTGCTTCATACAACTTTCACACTAACATGCAAGCATAGCATAAACCTCAAAAACTCATACATAGACCTTAGATTTGTGGTCTCGTACCACTATTCTGACTAGGCCCTAAATCGAGATGTTACATCGAGGGTTCATATAAGGGACATTATGAATGATCCCGGTTAATGAATAGTGATTGACATGATTTATCTTAGAATGTTCTGAAAAGTTTTGGTAATGCTCCGTAACCCTGTTTTAATGACGAATACGAGTCAGGGGTGTTACATTAAGTGGTATCAGAGTTATGGTATAGTCGATTTTCAGGCTGAACGTAGTATATGTGGAGTCTAGATATACATGCCATTATATAACCTGTGATAGTGTGATATCTCCTGACTCTGATGAAAATTGTCTTACAAATAGAACAAAGATGCTTTCCAACTGAGCTAATTCCGATATTACTGGAAGTAATACTCACGTGCTTGAGTAAAAATGTTACATGTTATAAATGGGACTTATAAAGGTACGGATAAATGTTTTATAGTGAACATTGTTATTAATAAATGTTAAGTGATATGTGTGTATTTACGATCTCTACCCCTTTACCAGTATAGTGTTATACAATGAAATTCACAAAATTTATATGGATTAAGCTCATGAATGTGGAACTAAAGAGTTCAAAGGCTGAATGATGAATGATGTAGTCAGAATGAGAACGAGTTAGTAAGTAAAGACTGTATTAAAGAGATATCATATTTTTCTAAAGATTATTCTGAATATGTGATGTCATTGTTAAGAAAGAAGTTATTCATGAGTAATTGACTTATCCAGATATGATAATTACAGAACGGATTAGCTAAAAAAAAAAATTTCTAAATTGACTCCTTCAATGAGCTGAATAATATAAGATTATTGATGACTTTATGGGTCAGTGGAATAATGATAAAACTGCAAAAATATTTGAATACAGCTATGATAATTGGGTATATTACAGCAACATCTACTGGGTACTCTATGAATCCTATTATTCTCAGAGGCATATGAAATTGTGCATGTACAGATGCAATATTTGTCGTATTAAAAGCCTAGTAAATCATGATAGATGAAATTAATGTAAGTCTGGTTGATTCATGAGTGGTATTACTCTATCATACTTGGGCTTTCTAATTCATCATGATTGATAAAAGATTGGATGATAGGGTTCATATGATATCATTTTATACTTCTACTGATTGAAGCCCTGAATTACAAATATGCAAAATTTTATTGTCTTTATCACAGTTGTTTCTACTGATGTATGCGTGATATTACTTTCTTGAATTTTCTCTGAGATATCATCAGCCTCTTCATTATTCAAGAATGGTTTATTTCTGAAAGATATTCATTGGTCAGTGATAATTATACTTATTACCATTATGAATTCTGACTTGATCTTAGGAACATGGTAATATGGGACACATTATAGAAACTATATTATTGCATTGGTTATTATTAGGGCCACTTTCGGTCCTTCCTCATCTAATTTGAGGTACACTATTGATATTAAAGTGTTGCTTTATCTATACAGTTAAAATGTCGGTCATGATATAACACTATGGTTTTGAATCTATTTGATGGTTCTGGCTTTGGAAAAACTCAAAGCTTCAATGTTAACAATTGAAATAGTTACATTGATGATCCAGTTATTACAGAAAAGAGGTAAGATTTGAATGGACCGATAAATATCAGTAAAGTTTTGACCAATTGGAAGCTCCATTGACCGAAGTATTAATTCTAGTTTAGCCTGAATCAGGTAAGGAATTTGTTATTATAGTGATATACTATTGAATGGGATTAGATTGTGTTTGATGCAGTAAGGCAGAGTAATAGCTTGTGCTTTCAAACAGTTAAAAACCACATGAAAAGAATTACTTGATACAAGACCTAGGATTAACAGCCATTGTTTTTGTATTGAAATCTGACAACATTTCTTGTTTGGTGAAAAATGTCATATATTCACAGAATATAAAAGTTTGAAGTATCTGATGTTGCTAAAAGATTTCAATCTGAGATAGTGTATGTGGTTTGAATGTTGAAAGATTATGACTTGATAATTGTATATCATTTGGAAAGAATGAATGTGGTTATAGATGTTCTGAGTAGAAAATCTCTATATATTTTGCAAGCCATGGGTATCGAATATGATTTTCTGATAATAACTTAATTTTAGCTGAGTACAGAGCTAAACCGGTGTCTCTACAACAGATTAGTGAAACTCAGAAAAGTGATAAAGAGTTTTGAGTTAAATGAGTACAGTGTGAAATAATTTCTGAATTAGAATTTCAGAATAGATTCGATAAATGTATGTTATTCAAAGATAGAGCCTGTGTACTAAAGAAATTAGATCTTGTATTGAAAATTTTACATGAATGATCACAGTGGTACTATGTCTGTTTATCTAGGGAATGAGGAAATGCATAATGATTTGAAAAGAATGTATTAATAGCTCTTAATGAAAGGTGGTATTTCTGAATCTATATTTAATTGCTGGATGTATCAGCAAGATAGAGATTGTAACATCCCCAAACCCGGCCCATTCACTACGACCGAATCTGGTTATGTTATTGCGAAAAGACGGTTGAAAAACCTCGTTAACTTAGCATAAAGCATGAAAGAATTCAATTTTGAAAACTATATCAGATATGTGAGTAAAACGAATTCCTCTTACTTAAAACTCATGTAATTTCTTTTGTTGTGTGAAAACATTTTTGAGTTAATAAGAATTTAAAATAACAAAACCATAATCAAGTAATACCAAATAATAAAATGGCCTTTATTACAACCCAATAATTCAAATAAAGTACTTATATCAAAACCAAACATAAAATATTAAATCATCATCTTCGGCATAGGCCACCTTGTCCTCTCCGATCCCGGTCCAGCCTTATGCAATACCTGAAAATGGTTAAAGGAAAAAGGTGAGTCACCAAGACTCAGTGTGCCACCCTTTTTCCCGGATTAGCAAAATATCATATGCAACATAAACATAACCATCATGCATCCAATCAATATGCACCCAATCCTAACCATCCATACACCTTTTCTACCCCGTGTGGTACCAAACCACTGGTGGTGCCAAACCACTGGTGACATATAGTCACAATGTGTTACCAAAACACTGGTGTCCCAAAGACACGATATCCGTCAATGTGGTGCCAAACCACTGGTGTCCCAAAGACACGTTTGTGATACCAAATCACTGGTGACCGAAGTCACAAATCCGATGATGGGGCCAACCCATCGTGTGATACCAAATCACTAGCGACAATCCCGTATCTCTCAAGTGGGGCCAACCCACGGTGGTGTCCAACCACAGGGACGAGTCGCAATGAGGTGCCAAACCTCTGGTGTCCCAAAGACACAAATGTGGTACCAAACCACTGGTGACCGAAGTCACAATAATCGGGTGATGGGGCCAACCCATCGTGTGATACCAAAACACTAGCGTCAATCCCGTATAATCATCTGTGGGGCCAACCCACTGTGGTACTGAGCCACTGGGACGAGACGCTGAGGTACCAAACCTCTGGAGGTGCCAAACCTCTGGTGACCCAAAGTCATAAAGTGTGCTACCAAAGCACTGGTGCTCGTCAGCACAATATATCACTGCTCCCTCCACTCGTATCACCCATCAACATGCCATACTCATGTACTCATGCATATCCTACAATCATGCATATCATGCCAATATGTCTAATCTCATACCCCATGTCACATATATCCATAGCCATGATATCATATAGATTATCAGTAACTCATAATAATATTAACACTGACTTACCCGAGTCCACGATCATACCCATTAGGGCATTATATCAATCATCACTGTTTCATTAATCATCACACAGGTTATCAATCATACTACTAAGCAGAAGTGTGTTAGTTTACACACCTGATAATACGAGTCTAAAATCCCAACGAAAACGGTCTAAGTCCCTCGCGTACTGACTCCTACAATCGGCCAACATAGGGGTTAGGCACTAAGACCATTCGGCCAACACCATTAGACCACAAGAGTTGTCGAATCACTCTTACCTTTCACCTGATTTGGTTTCCTACCAAATCCCGAACCAAAAAGTGGTTTCCTTAGACAATCGGCCAACCTATCAAGAAGGAAACATTAATCTCTTGAAGCTTTGACTAACTAAGAACTAAGAAAAGATAGACATGGCCATTCGGCCAACCCTTACCAGATTCCAAACGATTGAAGCAAGGCCCCAACCCTTCACTGCTACTCGGCCAAAACTACACTAGGAGGGATTGGAGATTCGGCCTTACTCACAAAAAGAACGCAAGAAAAAGATGGAGAAGGGATGGGTTGATATTCGGCCAACAACCAAAAAGATGGGAAAAGAAGAAGAAAAGAAAGTGTTTTCGGTTTTCGCAAGGAAAAGAAATGAAGAAAATGTTATGGAGATTAAAGTTCGGCTAGGGAGATTTCAAGAAGAAAAAGAGAGTTGAGAAGAAAAGAGAATGGACTTTCGGCTTAACACAAATGGACAAAAAAAGAAATAAGAGAAAGGTGGGTTCGGCCAAAGTGAATGAAAGAGATAAGAGTTTGAAGGCTCAAGAGTATTCGGCTACCAAGAAGATTGAGAGAAAAGCAAAGCAAAATTCGGCAAGGTTGCTTTTGGACTTACGGTTTCAAAGAGAAAAATGAAGAAACTAGCTTGAGAATTTGGCTTTGGTATGACAAAAAGAAGGAAATGTGGTTTGACTCCCAATGGCCGAATATACACAAAAATGCCCAAAAGAAATTTCGGCTACAAGGAATTAGGACGGAAAAGGGGTTTGCTTGAACTAACTTTCGGCAATGGACAAGGGAAAATAAATAAAAACAAAGGAAGAACTTTTGGTAAGGAGAAAGCAAATGGTGAATGAAAATGAGCACCACCCCCTCCCTTTATATAGCATTCGGCCAAGCTCCAACCTCCCACAAAAATCCCTCAAATCTCTCCTAAAATACCTCCCTTCCATCCATTTAAAAAGCTTTGAAAAAGTCAAACCTATCTAGCTAAATTCAAAAAAAGATGACCAAGTCTTTCTCCACTTTTCAAGCCTCCAAAAGCCACCCAACTCTTCTCCTCTTTGACGCAAAAACAAGGCCCCAATTGCTGCTCTTGCGAATCGAACCTGAGCCCCTTCTCCTTACAAATGGCGTCACTTCTCCATGCTCTAAGTGGCGCCTCCTTGCCACTCTGCCAAGCTACTCTTAGTGCTAAAATTCCACCAAAAATTCTCTTAAGGCCCCCTCTGTCCAAGCTCCCCTTTTAACCCCTAAATCTAAAAATTTTCCAAAACGTTCCACTACTACCTAGGGTTCTCCGAACCCCTAAAACTTACCCAACCACACCCTAGAGTGTGCCAACACCCGAGCTAAGTACCAAACGCCTAACCCCTAGAACCAGGGTGTTACAGAGATGATACTTTCAAGAAGGTTATAATCAGTGAAAATACTGAAATGGAAATGGGATATAGTTACTATGAATTTTATATCAGGATTCTCCCTGTCTATGGAAAAGAAAGATACATTTTGAGTAATTGTCGATTGTTTGACAAAGCCTGCACATTTTATCCTGGTATGAATGGATTTCTCACTTGATAGATTGCTTGAATAAACTATTTTTGAAATTGTCAGATTTCATGATATGCTAGTTTTTGTTATTTCTGATAGAGATCTACAATTCATATTCTGATTCTGAAACAAGTTACAAGAAACTCTGGGTGCATGGTTACATTTTAGTACAGTATTTCATCCTCAGATGAATGATCAATCTTAACATATGATTCAGATTTTGGCAGATATGCTTCGATATTGTGTACTTGAATTTGAAGGTAACTGAGAAAAATATTTGTCTTGGGTTGAAATTACTTATAACAGTTAACAGTCACATATAAAATTATACTGTACGAGGTTTATATTATCACAAATGCAAAACTCCGGTGTTTTGGACGGCATTCAATGAGAAAAGATACATGTGGTAGTTTTGATTCGTTAAACCCAAAGAGAGATGAAAGGGACCTGAGACAGTTTAAAAGCAATATTTGATCATTAGGAATCCGATGTGGATCTAAAATCAAAAGAAATAAAGTTTCTGATTTTGACAAAATATTTCTAGAGATTCACCATGAACGAAAGTTCCCCAGTTTGCCCGTAAAGGCAAATTAAGTTTGTGGTTTATCAAATCATAAAGATTATTGAAAAGAATTGGACCAGTTTCGTATTGATTGGTATTATTATCAGAGTTCTACAGAATTCATAATGTTTTTATGTGTATATGTGTTATGATAGAATTGATCGGACACATCATCTGTTATTGCTTTGATAAATGTTAAATTCAGCTTGACATGACTTACAACTAGTGACTGGTTGAAATTCTGGCATGTGAAGTGTAAGAAACAAAGTGAAGTTCTTGGACAGTGATATGATATAGAGAAAGGTAATTGAGAACCGGATAGAAACATGAGAAAGTAATGCTTGAATCTTCTTACTCGTAAAATTTTTGAGGACGAAAATTTCTTAAGGGGGAGCGTTGTAACAGCCCATTTTTCGATGAAATCGGAATAATGGTTTCAGGACCACAAATCCGAGCCGAAAATAAAATTTATTTTCATTTTATTATATGGTTCATATTATGATAGATATGACATGTGAAAATTTGGGTACGAAAATTTTATCGATTCATTGTTTAATTATGAGAAGGACTAAATCGCATAAAAAGGCAAAAGTTGAATTCTAGTAGCTATAAGGATTAAATAGCTATGGAATTCAAAACTAGAGGTCCTTATATGGTAATTACAACATAAAGAAAAGTATGTAGATTTTTCTTGATGACTCATCCATGGAAATATAGAAAAAAGGCAATGACTAATTTGGAAATAGAAAAATATTTAATTAATTAAAAAGATGATAAAAGATATCATCTTATTTTATGTCATCTTCAACCTAAAAACACATGGAAATCCTAGGTGAGAGAAAAGAAACTTTCAATGCCTAATTGGGTAAGTTTTCTTGTCCCGTTTTTAGTAATGTTGATATTTTTGGAATCTGGATAGCTTAATCTCTCTATTTAGGGGATTAATTTGAAAAGTTATCAAGGTATGAAAAATGGATCATGTATGTATATGCTGGAAATTAGAAATTTATGGTAGAAAATGAAAGATTATTGATAGATAAACAACTTTAACAAAGTGATTTTTGATGAAAATATGATTTAGGTACTAAAATGTAAACTTGTGAAATTAAAGGAAAAATTATGAAATTTTATGAATACATGTGCTGTAAGATTTGTAATGGGGCTTTGGTTAGGCTTGGAATAGGGAGTAATTTGCACAAGTTTCATTTTTCGAGCCTAGGGACAAAATTGGAATTTATGGAAAAGTTAGGGGCAAAATGGTAATTTTGCCTAAAATGTAAATTGAGTCCCAATGAGTATAAAATGTATGAAATTGATGATTAAATTTATTTATATAGATCCATACAACCCAAATTCTGAGTTAGAAAGAGGAAAAGAGGAAAATGTCGGATTAGTAGACTTTACGTACACAGACATTTGTCGAGGAAAGTTCGTGTAACTAAGTTATGTATATTTATATGCTTGTATCGAATTTTAATATGTGTGAATTATTTGAATGCTATGAATACGAAATTTGTTACATGATTGAGAATACTTAACAAAAGTTAAGTCCCGTAAACATATCCGAGAAATAGCAGATAAATGGTAAAAAGGTTACTTTTATACTTGAAATGAATGTGGAATGTGTTTGTGCATTGTATGGATGCCATAAATATATGAAATGATCACATACTCGTTGAAGCCCGATATATGAAAGTGCCCGATCAACAATAATGCCCAATAAATGATAAATGATAAAAATGTAAATTTTATGCTTCAGTTGAATGTGAACATTTGAATTGCATAAATGCATAAATATATGAGATTGAACACATGCCTGATAATGCTTGAAAAAATGTCAAATTTCGTTTGAATAAATGGAAAATTTTATGGATATGTGATTTCCAAAAATGAATGAGGTCTAGAATTTGTTGCAGACAGGATTTAGCTTGGACGAGTAATCCTATTAATCTTATTATAGAAAATGATTTATCCCGGACGGGTAATCCTGATATAAGTCCTCTCGAGCATATGTTATGGACTAGATTTAGCCCAGATGAGTAATCCGAATCAAGCTCTTTAGAGAATATGTCATAAAAAGGATTTAGCCTGGACTGGTAATCCTGTTGTATATATGTGTGGCTCGAGAGTGTACTCTCTGAAATAGTACCTTATGGGTACCATTAGACATGCATTGACGGATTCTAATTTGTACACCTCGAGTGTACTACATGTGTATCCATCGATATTTCGAATAAATTCAAAGGGTAAAAATCTTGACATGAAAGGACATGAATAAGAAATGAGTTATTACACGTAGTTGTCTGAAATACATGAAAATGATTATACATGACAAATTGATGTATGAAAACATGAGATGATGATATTTGTACATGGGATTCATTTGATGAATATGTTCATCCTTGGTTATAAACTTGTACACTTTGAGTGTACTACCACTTGTGTGACATTGATATTTCGAGTAATATGAGTAAAGTTTTGATATGAAATAACCGGAACTTGAAATGAGCTATTATGAAATTTTACTTGTAATAATGAGATGAATCATGTATGTTGAATGGATACATGTTGTGGAAAGCATATGTGCTTGGAAATATAACAGCCCGATTTCGATGAAATCGAAACAGTGGTTTCGGGACCACAAATTCGAGCCGAAAATAAAATTTATTTTTATTTTATTATATGGTCCATAATATAATAGACGTGACATGTGAAAATTTTAACACGAAAATTGTATCGATTTGGTGCCTAATTGCGAGAAGGACTAAATCGCATAAAATGTGAAAGTTGAATTGTAATAGCTATAAGGATTAAATAGCTATGGAATTCAAAACTAGAGGTCCCTATTTGGTAATTAGACCATTAATAAAAGTATTTAGATTTTTCTTGGTGACTCATCCATGGAAAAATAAAAAAAGGATAAGGACTAAATTGGAAAGGTGAAAAGTAATTAAATGACAACTTAATTAAATGAAAAAGAAAACATTTTCATATCATCTTCCCCAAATATTTCCATGGAAACCCTATGAGAGAGGATGAAAACCTTTCAAGCTCAATAAGGTGTGAAATCAAGTCTCGTTGTTAATGATTTTTTATATTTTTGGAATTGGGATAGTCTAATCTATCTATTTGGGGGATTAATTTGTAAAGTTATCAAGGTATGAAAAATGGGTCATGGATGTATATGCTGGAAATTAGAAATTTATGGTAGAAAATGAAAGATTATGGATAGATAAACAACTTTTACAAAGTGATTTTTCATGAAAACATGATTTAGGGACTAAAATGTAAACTTGTGAAATTGAAGGAAAAATTCTAAAATTTTATGAATACATGTTATGTAAATTTTGTAATGGGGCTTTGGTTGGGCTTGGAATAGGGAGTAATTTGCACAAGTTTCATTTTTCGAGCCTAGGGACGAAAATGGAATTTATGAAAAAGTTAGGGCAAAATGGTAATTTTTTCTAGAATGTAAATTGTGTCCCAATGAGTATAAAATGTATTAAATTGACAATTAAGGTTATTTATATAGATCCGAAAAACCCAAATTCAGAGTTAGAACGAGGAAAAGAGAAAAATGTCGGATTTGTAGATGTTTGTACACGAACCTTTGTCGAGGTAAGTTTGTGTAACTAAATTGTGTTTATTTACATGCTTGCATTGATTGTGTTTATGTAAATTGTATCAATGTCATAAATATGTGAAATGATCACCTACTCGATATAGCCCGATAAATGAAAATGCTTGATAAAATGGTAAATGAATAAAATGTTACTTGTATGCTTGACATAAATGTGGGATGTGTTTTACTTGAATTACATGAATGCTATGAGATTTTAAATTAGAAGTCTTTAGTTGGTAATTAGACCATTGGATAAGTTGGTGGACAAAAATAGACATGGTTTGGCATGTTTCTAAAGTTTTTTATTAAGGGCATTTTGGTAATTTGGTAATTAAAATGAATTAAAAAGCCAAAATAAAGCCAATTTTTTTGTCCATCTTCCTCCCATGGCTGAAATTCACGAGGGGAAACCAGGGCAAGGGTTTTTCAAGCTTCCAAGCTCGATTGTAAGTCTGTTCTAGCCCCATTTTTAATGCTTTTTATATTTTTGAAGTCGTTGTAACTCGTTGTTTCTATTTCTACCATTAAACTGAATAGATGTCAAGGTCTAAAATTTTACACATGATGAATGTTTGTGTATTTTGATGTCTAATGGTATAAAATGCATATTTGGTGTATGATAAACGACTTTTGCTAAGTGATTTTCAGTGAAAATGCCTAAAAGGACTTATTTGTAAAAGTTATAAAATATGGTGTAAAAATGTGAATAAATGAAAATTGTGGGCTGTTATAAGCATGTATAAGGTTCGGCTAGGCATAGGTATTGAAGAAATTGAGTACATTACATTTTACGAGTGTAACACCCCTTACCCGTATTCAACGCTGGAATAGGGTACGGGGCATTACCGGACTTAACTTGCTTGAACATACAACTTTGGGTTTAAAATTTCATTTCCAATTTAAGACTTCTCATACATATGTATAACATCCTTATCATGGGCCTACGAGGCCTTAAACATACATTCAGAAGGTCTTGGAATTTAACCGGCAACTTTCACGCACGTAGAAAAATTTTGCCTAAACAGGGGCCACACGCCCATGTGAAATGGACCACGCCCGTGTGGGCAAGCGATGTGGTCACACATGCACATGTTCCTAGTCCATGTGAGATTTATTTTCACTTTGAACCTACAGGGTTTTCACACGGTGGGGCACACACCCATGTCTTTGGCCCGTGTCCTCCACACAGAGTGCAATTGTCTATTGTGTCTGATAGAGATCAGAGATTTACTTCACGATTCTGGAAGAAACTGCAAGAGGCCTTAGGTACTATATTGCATTTAGTATGTCTTTTCACCCGCAGATGGATGGTCAATCTGAATTGGTTATTCAGATACTCAAGGATATGTTGAGATGTTGCATTATTGAGTTTAATGGTACGTGGGAACAATATCTGCCATTGATTGAATTTGCATATAATAATAGTTTTCAGTCAAGCATCAAAATGGCACCTTATGAGGCTTTGTACGGACACAAATGTCGAACCCTCTGTATTGGACTGAGCTCAGTGAAAATAAGATACATGGGGTCGATTTGATCAAAGAAATAGAACAGACAGTGAAAGTGATTCGTGACATTTTGAAAGCAGCGTCTGATCGTCAGAATCCTATGCATATTTGAAAAGAAAATATATCGAGTTTGAGATAGGAAACAAAGTGTTCTTGAAAGTTTTTCCGTGGAAGAAAGTACTCCGATTTGGACGAAAAGGCAAATTAAGTCCGAGGTTTATCAGGCCGTATGAGATCATTGAACTTATTGGACCTGATGCATTCCAATTTTTGTTGTCACCGAAATTAGAAAAGATTCATAATGTATTTCATGTGTCAATGCTTAAACGATAAAGATCTGATCCATCACATGTGATTTCTCCGTCTGAGATTGAAATCCGGTCTGATATGACTTATGAAGAGGAACCGATTCGTATTTTGGCTTGTGAAGTGAAAGAATTGCGAAATAAGAAAATTCTGTTAGTTAAAGTGTTATGGCATCGACACAGGGTTGAATAGGCTACGTGGGAGCCTGAAGATACAATGAGACAACAATATCCAAACCTATTCAATGGTAAGATTTTCGGGGACGAAAATCCCTAAAGGGGGAAAATTGTAATAGTTTGATTTAGACGCTAGTCGAAATAGTGGTTTCGGGACCCCAAATCTGAGTTAGAAAAATATTTTAATATTATTTTCTTTGCCTACAGTATGTGAATTTGTATGTGTGAAATTTCTGTGATTTTATTTAGCTGTTTGGGTGCTTAATTTGATAAGAGGATTTAATTGCAAAAGATGCTAAATTAGCATGCCATAAGTTAAAAGCTTCTAAGTGTCATGTCTTTTTAAAGTTGGTGGCCTTATGAAGTAATTAAACCATTAATATGGTTAATGGACAATAATGGCCTTGAATTATATATGTCTTATATGTTTATTAAAGGTTAATTTAGTAAACGAATTATAAATGTTATATTAAATAAAATAAAGACATAATATAGGCCATTTTGTCTTATTCTTTGGTCGAATATCAAAAAGAAAGAAAAGAAAAAGATCTAGCTTCATTCGGCTAGGTTTAATCTTAATTCAAGGTATGTTTTGCTTCAGTTCTTGATAATTTTTACGTTTTTTATAATCATTGCTTCGTGCTCTACAAAACCCATGCTTTAATTTTGTGAATTGATGATGAATTTGAAATGTGCCATGGATGAATTCATGAGCTTTGTGAAGTTTTGTGATGAAATATGAAATATATGTGCTAGATTAACATAGTTTGTCTTTGAGTTTTTGGTGATTTTGAGTAATTTAGATTAAATTAAGAAAATAATATTTTGAAGGACTAAATTTTGAAATAAATGAAAAATATGGGTTGCTAGGGACCTATAGAGAATTCGGCTAAGCATGGTTGTATTGAGATTTTGTGTATTTTGTGATTTTGTGAAATAAGGACTCAAATGTCAAAATGTGAAAATGTGATGGCTAAATTATAAATTGCCCTAAATATATGTATTCGGATTGAATTGAATGATTTGGTGAATAAATGGGTTAAATTTGAATATGTATAGATCAAGAATCGAAGAAAACAGACTTAGATCATGGGAAATCGAAAGTAATTGAGTAGCCGAGTTTGTTTCCGTTTATCCGAATTCGAGGTAAGTCTATATACAAATAAATGTATTTGTATTGATTTATGTATGTTCATGTGAAATATCATTGTGATGAATGCGTACGAGAATGATAAATATATGAAATCCAAGGATGTATCGATAGTGTAACAATGTCCGAGAATCCCCGTACGAACCTAAGAATAGATAGGATTACCTATGTCATGACATAGGTTTCCGATATATGATATCATGTAAGACCACATCTGGGACATTGGCATCGATATGAGATTTACGTGTAAGACCATGTATGAGAAATTGGCAACGTATTGATTTGTGTAAGACCCTGTCTGGGACAGTGACATCGATATTTGGTTACATGTAAGACCATGTCTGGGATGTTGGCATTGTACGACTATTCTGAGTATTTTGAGTATCCTATTTGATTCCGAACGGTTCAACGGGCAAGTCTGAGAAATGAATGACTATGTGAGTTGTATATCCGTTTCAGGTACGTTTGATATATATGATTTGAATAAGCATGAATGGTGAGTAAATACGTACATAGATGCAATGAGCTAAAATGTGTTATATGAATCAATGTGATAGGAGCAAATGAGATAGATGGAAATATGATGGTTGATAAGCAATGGCTAAATAATGAGCCACTGAAGAATTATGAATTTGCTATTGAAATATGTTAATGATTCATGTATTAATATGATAATGTGAATTATATGTTAAGTTTATTTGTATATGGCTTACTAAGCTTTTGGAAAGTTTACTTTGTGAGTGTTTGCTCTGTTTTATAGATCATCAAAGCTACTGAGGGCTCGGGGATTGTTGAGGATTATCATCACACTACTCAAAACACATTTTGGTACCTTTTGGAAATGTATAGATATTAAAGTATGGCATGTATAGGCTAGTTATTTTAGAATATGTTTATGATATGTAATAGCCATGTGATATGGCTAGACAAATGGTTGTGTTATGAATGAAGAGTCATGCTATATGATGTTTGGTTTTGGTATGGTTCTATGGTTAAGAATGGGTCAAATTAATGGTAAGCTCATTTATGAATGGTAAGCATATATTGGATGAATGGTTGCTATAAGGAAATGGTATGTTTGTGATGCATTTTACTTGGAAATGATTGTGAATGGATTGAGCTAATTGTTGTATAAGATGTTGTGCTTGAGATGCTTTTGAAAGCTTGGAAAAGTTGGTTATTTTCACATGAATTGTATTGGTATGATGCTTGTGAGTATAGACCATAGTGTGGGTGGCATTTTGGCCTTGAAAATGGCATATAATTGCCCACACCGTTAAGCACACGGGCGTGTGGCTCGACCATATCCCTCGTGGTTGTATTTCAAAACAAGTCAGACTCGACCACGGGTTGGACACACGAGCGTGT
Organism: Gossypium bickii; assembly: GCA_025503065.1. Classification (NCBI taxonomy): domain Eukaryota; kingdom Viridiplantae; phylum Streptophyta; class Magnoliopsida; order Malvales; family Malvaceae; genus Gossypium; species Gossypium bickii. The sequence goes on along the minus strand of CP106710.1, from coordinate 60,433,317 downwards.
GACTGGTTGTGTGGTTCAAGTCAGTAGCTACCATGGGTGAGGCACACGGGCGTGTTCACAGCCGCGTGGACAAGTCAATATGTATGCCCTGTTTTGACACAACTTAGACACACGAGCGTGTCTGAGACCATGGGAGGCACACGGGCGTGTGACCTTTGTAACTTTGAAAAATTTTTAAATTTTTGAGAATTTTCGTATATGTTCGGTTTAGTCCCAGCCCTATTCTAAAGCATGTCTAAGGTCTTGTTGACCTATTCTAGGGACATTTGGATTAAATTCTTTGAATTAAATTATGAAATATCAGTGAATGTTTTCGTTTGTCCGGTAATACCTCTTAACCCTATTCCAAAAACGGATACAGGTTAGGGGTGTTACAATCATCACTATCTTACATTCAAATTTTTCCGCAACATTAGATACTTTAGCTCATCAGGATTCAAAAAGCGCAGAACACTTTCCATAGATCATACTATATCATCGAATTCACAACACAGACATAAAAGTTATCATCTCTAAATCGCCAGTCTAATAGTTCTTTTTGATATAACCTTAACCATCTAAAGATCCAAACTATCTCTTAACACTCTGGTATTAAGACATTTTCCAATTTATTCAATAGCACATCACTGAACATCATAAATTCCCTTTTTCAATTCAAACTAAACTCATAACTAGAACTTTCAGTTAATAATACCTTCAATAGCTTTCGACTTTACTAACCTGCAACAGATCAATCAAACTTTCATAAAGGTGATACTTTTCAATCTGAACAACTTCAACTTGTAATTTACATCATCCGATTAGAATATTTCAATAGACATATCTCTGTATTATGCTTCCAAAAATCTAATTTCCTCATTCAGACTATCCGTCTTCATACTTTTGAATACACAGAATTTATTCTCTTTATGGAGGCATGCTTAAATATACACATAACTCGAATCATATCTCAACAATAAATCTACTCTTTTCTTCATACTAAGAATACAGTTCAAACACACAATCCTTTGAATTCCTCTTGTTATGCTAATCAAAAACATTTGCTATCGTCTTAGCTCAGAATAACAAGGATATCTCGATTGAATGCATTGACTTTAATTCGGCTTACATGAAAAGTCCACTGCACAACTTGAAACTTGTGATTTCACTACTTATACTTTTGTCAATATTAACTTCTTATACGAAAATTAGAGGTATTCAAATACCAGATTTATCACTATTCTATGATCGAACTAAAAGCGTAATCATAGTAGATATAACTATCACAAACGAAAAATACACTTTAAAGATAAATCATGACCAGCAGGAACATAAGAATAGCCTCACATAAAATTTTTATCACCGACTTCACTCCAAAATATCAAAATAGAATTACGACGAGATAAAGAAATGCCGATTGCGAACCAATCAAATCAACAAAAATTTCATCTAATTTTACAATCAGCTAACATTCTCACACGATCATAATTTCATAAAAATGAACAACCACATAATCCCTGAAGGGAAATAGATATCTAAACAGAATACTCAAAGAGGTTGTTATAATCTATTCAACCATTGATTGTCATAGTCAAATTACAGCTCAAATATTGATTCTCTAACCATTTCCGTCATCATAAACCCTTTTATTATTCCTTTCACTAATGAACATCGATTCGGGAAGATCTCGATAAGTACATACCTTAGGTTTCATGCTCATCCGGGGTGAATAGTCGAGACTAGCTTTTTCTTTACTCGTAACATTGCATAATCGGTGTAATCTTTAAAACATTTTAATGTTCTTCTCAAAACTGTTTTCACTTTTCAACTACTTTCATCTATATACACATTATTGATTTTTTCACCACCGAACTCTTTAGTTTCACACTTATGAGCTTATTCAACTCGACTCTCATAAAAATTCGCTATAAATCAACACTGGTAAGGGGGTAAGGTCGTAAAGCCTCTAACTTGCCTCTCATGACTACACACATATGTCTTAACATTCATCATTAACAAAATATCATCGTAATTACACAACTCGCTCCAAGCGAATTTTTCACACTTACTCATGTTACAAACGTTTCTATCACCCATAATTTCAAACAGTGGTTTTACTTATTCAATCTCCATATTAATATCTATTCAAGTACTCAACATTTAACCCCAATTTCTCTTACCATTGTTTATCAAATTAGAGAATGTCTTACGGGTTTGAGTACGTCGTTTACTTGATTGCCACAGTTCAACTATGGTCTTACTCATATCACAATATCATAGCCCAGTTATATTCTTACATGTCGTCATGATGCCATAGTCTCGCTATGGTTTTCCCCAAAATCTCATACCAATACCAATGCCATATCCTAGATACGGTCTTACATGGAAACACATGTCGATGCCGATGCCATATCCTAGATATGGTCTTACACAAGATCGTACGTCGATGCCATGCCCCAGACATGGTCTTACACGATTTCATACCGAAGCCAAGTCACAGACGTGGTCTCACACGGAATCACTATTCGATGCTGATGCCATATCCCATATATAGAATCTCACAACAAGTATCGATGCCATATCCCGGATATGATCTTATACGATTCTCATATTCAATACCGAAGCCATATCCCAGATATGGTCTTATACGGGATCATGTATCGATGCCAATGCCATGTCCCAGACATGGTCTGTAACACCCCAAACCCGGTCAACATACCACGACCGAATCTGGCATGTTACGGAGTGAACACACTTGAATAAAACAAGTTACCGGTTAAATTTCATTGAAAAACTCTTTATTGTTTTAAAGTTTAGAAAACCTCTTATAAAGTGATGTTGAAATCATTTTAGTGATGCTTTAAACTCAGAAAACTTACGTTTGAAAATTTCATCGGTTGTTACTACTTATTGAAGATCATGTGATTCTTTTAAATTCCGAGTAAGTTGTGTATAGTCTAGATAAAACCATTTGCTTTGAAGTTGTTTGAAAATTAAATACGAAAATCATTTAGGTTACTCTTGCACTCATGTTGTGAATGTGGTTACCTGTTACTAAGGTTTTGAAAACCCGAAAGAGATATAATTTTGAAAACGTTGATTTTACTAGTTAATTAAGCAATCAAGTTGTTAAGCACATGCGCGATATAATCAGAAGTAAAGCAAATAATTAAAAACCCAAAATAATACTTAGCGGCCTTATTACAAAACCAAAACCAAATATAAAGTAAATAAATAAAACCGAAATAGAAATTTTAAAGTCAAAACCCGAAAATAAGTTTGCATAGCCACCTCGAGTCCTCCCCGGCTCCAAATCTGCAATCTATGCCTCATCTGTAAAATATTAGGGAAGGGTTGAGTCACTAAGACTCAGTGTATAAATCCCCAACCCGATAGTTCAAGCACTTACACAGATCATCAGTAAAACATGCAAATTATGCAACCCATAACCTAATCATCCGATCTCCTTTAACTACCCCGTGTGGTCAAAACCACTGGTGGTCAAAACCACTGGTGACCGAAGTCACAATATATCGGTGTGGTCAAAACCACTAGTGACCGTAGTCACAAATCAAGTGATGGGACCAACCCATCGTGTGGTCAAAACCACTGATGACAATCCCGTAATTAATCATGTGGGGCCAACCCACTGTGGTACCAAACCATTGGGATGAGTCACAATATCCATATGTGGTCAAAACCACTGGTGACCGTAGTCACAAATATCATCAATGTGGTCAAAACCACTGGTGGTCAAAACCACTGGGACATAGTCACAAATAATAGTATCAATGACGGGGCCAACCCGTCGTGTGGTCAAAACCACTGGTGACAGTCCAAAATAAATCATCCCCCTCCTCTCATCAATCCCACCATCATGTCCATATCAACAGTGGCATAATATCATATGATGATGCAAAATAACATATGGCATAACATTTATCAGTGACATGATAGCAAATATCGGGAATCCATAATCAGGGACTTACCCAGAGTCCACACTCATGCCCACAAGGCATAGCTACCGGTTACAATGGCTATAACAGTCATAATATACATATACTACTAACGAAGTGTGTAAGCGTTACACACCTGACTATTTGTAGATCTAAGCGAAAATCTCGAACTACGCGAAACTAACGAGATCCCGAAACGTTGCTTTTCCCCCTTCCTACAATCGGCCAATACTTGTTAGTAACCAAAAGCCCATTCGGCTAAACTAGCAACCCCAAATGATATGTCGCATGAAAATAACTCCTTACCTTAGTGCCGATTTGGTTTCCAACCAAATCCCGAAACTACGTGATGATCTCCCTTGCAATCGGCCGAGCACTAAGGCATACAAATGATTAGACTTCGGCTACTGAAAGAATAAGAAATAGGTTCGAAACGCACAAGAACCCTTTACCTAGATCAGCAATCAAATCCCGAAGATAGGTTGTACTCCTCCCTACAATCGGTTTAACACACCATTAAGAATCCAAAGGCCATTCGGCCATAACATGAATCCCTAAACCAAATGAGTTTGTCGCCCCTTACCTTAATGACTGATTCGGCCTATACTCACCAAAGATCGGCACCCCCTAAATAATGTTAGGGGTTTCGGCTACTTTTAAAGAACAAAAATAGAGTTCAATTCATAGATCTAAAATGGAAAAGAAGATACAGGAGAGGTGGGGTTTCGGTCATTACCCGGATTAATCAAAAAGAGAAACAAAATAACACTTACCAAGAGATTCGGCTATGACTCACAAGGAGAACTAGATTTGGCACTTCAATAGAGACTAGATCACGCGAGAAAAGAAGAGAATAAGGCTAAGAATGTTCGGCCAAGAAGAGAACAACAAGGTTTCGGCTTTTTGAAAGAATGTAAAAGATGAAAGAAGATGGAATCAAGATTTGGCTTAAGTGATGGTTTGATTAGGAAAGGATGGTGAAGAGAAGAGAAGTGGAAAGAGATAGATTCAGTAATGGGTTTGAGAGAAGAGAAAGAAAGGAATAGGAAGAAAAATAGAGGAGAAGATGTGAGGGTAGGTTTTGGCTTTGAACAAAATAGGAAGAAGATGAAGTGAACAAGAGATGGATTCGACAAGGAGAAGGTTTGGCTAACAAGTAACAAATGCTGAATGAAAAAGAAGAGAAAATGCCTAATGAGGTTTCGATTGACACTAATTATGGTAGAAAGGGTCGACTAAACTTGCACAGGGAAGAAAAGAATCAAAAGGGAACCTCCAAAACACCCCCCAGCTAACCGATTTCAGCTACTACCCTTAGCACATTCAGCCACCATCACTTGAACCCAAAACCGATAGCACACCTCTCTCCGTAAAGTCCATAATTCGGCCAACACCTCAAATGAGTTTGAAATAATTCAAACTCCTAAATTTCCTCCCTTTCATCAGTTCAAATTTGTTTAAATGAATCAAACTCCCCAATTTTCTCCTCTTCATCCATTTAAAATCTGATAGCTTAATCCTCATCCACTCAAGAGAGTCCCACCTGAGCACTCTACTTCCCTGCTTCTGGCGTGAAAAAGAAATAGCAAAGAAGGGATTTCTACAGCTCGAACCAAGGCTCTCCCACATACCTGAAGCGTCACTTCCCTTGGCCTCAAGTGGCACCTCCTTGCCACTTTTCCAAGGCACTTTTGTGTCTAAGTCCTCAAATAAATTCTTTTAACCCCTGATTCCCCTAGCTCCTTCTTCTTAAGTGCTAAAACAAAATTTTTGGCCATGACCCAGGACTAACCCGAGGTCATGCCTAGACCCCCAACACATACCAAACGAACACAGTAAGCATATCATCACATGCAAACACATACAAAATGCAGAGACCCCAATTTAAGGATGTTACATGGTCTTATATGGGATCACATGTACTGCCATGGTCCAACCATGGTCTTATCCATCATTTCTTCCTTGAGCGACCGTACTCATCTCCTGCGTTCTACTTAATTTAACATCCCAGTTTAACTCTCACACTATTATAATATTTGTGGATTCATAACAGAGTCATAAAACAAAACATTATACATCCTCTAATTTAACAGTCACACATGAGATTCAACTATGTAGACATACTGATTATACATTATTCAAACAAATGTACATGCACACATATCCCGTTCACTGGGTAAATTTACTCATCATATTCACTTAGTCAAACATGTTGAGTATATTACACCGTATGCATGTTGAACCAACATCGATAGACTTATCACCATATAATTTTCATTTCGTTCCATATTTTTCACATTCCTCAACTTATGATTATCTCTTTTTGTACCGTGTTACACATATGTTATAAACTTCCATTCGTACCTTTCTAAATTTCATCACAGCATAAGAACATTTCAATTATCTCATTATCATTTTTAGCATTATCGAAAATAGCTCAGTCAGGAATCATCTCTATCTTAACAAAATAATTACACTAGAGCCCGGAGATATCACACTATCATGAGTAGTAATATGGCGTGTATAGCTATACTCTCGTACGCTAGGTTAGTCCGATAACCAACTAAACCATAGCTCTGATACCACTAAATGTAACACCCCTTACCCGTATTCAACGCCGGAATAGGGTACGAGGAATTACCGGACTTAACTTGCTTGAACATACAACTTTGAGTTTAAAATTTCATTTCCAACTTAAGACTTCTCATACATATGCATAACATCCTTATCATGGGCCTACGAGGCCTTAAACATACATTTGGAAGGTCTCGAAATTTAACTGGCAACTTTCACGCACGTAGAAATGTTTTGCCTAAATAGGGGCCACACGCCCGTGTGGGCAGGCCGTGTGGTCACACACGCCAAAGTTCCTAGTCCATGTGGAATTTATTTTCACTTTGAAACTATAAGGGTTTTCACACGGTCAGGCACACGCCCGTGTCTTTGGCCCGTATCTTCCACACGGTCTAGACACGCCCGTGTCCTCACCCGTGTGTGAAAACCTGGGTATTCTATTTATGACGTCAGCAACCTTATAAGGGGCACACGGCCTAGGCACACGCCTGTGTGTCTAGCTCGTGGTCGACACTGACTTGCATCATTAACATGCAGGGGACACACGGCCTAGTCACACACCCATGGGACTAATCGTGTGTCACACACGGTGTAACAGTCCGATTTAAACCCTAGACAGAACAGTGGTTTCGGGACCACAAATCTGAGTCAGTGAAATATTTTAATATTATTTTTTATATCGTTGATATGTGATTAAGCATGTGTTAAAGTTTCGTAAGTTAATTTGCCCGTCTGAGTGTTTAATTTAATAAAAGGATTAAATTGCATTAAATGCAAAATTTGCATGCTAACTGTTAAAGTACCTATGTGTTGTGTTTTTTTTTAAGCTAGAGGCCTTATGTTGTTATAAATCCATTCATAAGATAATGGATGCTTAAATGACATAAGGACCATAGTGTTATTTTGTCTTATTTGATTTATGGAAGGGTAAATTAGTAATTTGAGAAATAAAAGATGATTAAACAAAAACTAAGGCTAAAATGTTATCATCTTTATGCTTCATCACCGAAAATAAGAACAAAGAAGAAAGGGTTTAGTCCTTTTGATTTTCGGCACTTGCAAGCTCAAATTAAGGTATGTTTTGACTTTGGATTTTGATGATTTTTATGCTTTTGATATTATTTCTTAGTCTACTATCAAACCCATGTTGTAATTTGAAGAATTAATGATGTTTGTGAAATGTGCCATTGGTGAAATAGTGAGATTTGTGATGAGTTTAGGTGTTTAATGGAAGATATGTGTTAAATGAACATGTATTGTTCTTAAATTTTTGATGGATTTAGCTAATTAGGGCTAAATTGTGCAAATAGCAATTTGAGGGGTTGAATTGTGAATTTGATGAAATGTTTGGACTTGTATGAGATATATGAGCATTCAGCTAATCATGAGTGTATGGTGATTTTGTATATTTGATGTTTTGAGAAAAATAGACTAAATTGATAAAATGTACGAACATGAGGGCTAAATTGCAAATTGCCCTAAATATGTGTATTTGGGTTTAATTGAATAAAATAGTGAGTAAAAAGTTTGAATTTGAATATGTATAAATCAAGAACCGAAGAAAGCAGAATTAGATCGCAAGAAAGCGAAAGTAGTTGAATAATCGAGTTCGATCGAATATCTGAAATCTGAGGTAAGTAGATATACAAATAAATGTATTTGCTTTGAATTATTTGAGTATATATATGATAATTGAATTGCTATGACTGTCTATTGAGATGGAATGTATGTGAAATACGAGTTACGAATAAGTCGACAAGTTGATAATGTCCGAGAAGTCCCGATTGAACCTAGGAATAGATAGGTGTCTGTTATGTGATACCATGTAAGACCACGTCTGGGACGTTGGCATTGATTCAACATTTCGTGTAAGACCACGTCTGAGATGTTGGCATCGATATGAGATTTACGTGTAAGACCATGTATGAGAGATTGGCATCGTATTAATTCATGTAAGACCCTGTCTGGGACAGTGGCATTGATTTTTGGATTACATGTAAGACCACATCTAGGACGTTGGCATTGTACAATTATTCTGAGTACTCTACGTATTCTATTAGATTCCAAACGGTTCAACGGGTAAATCCGAGATATTAGTGACTATGATATTTGTATATCCGCTTCAGGTATGTTTGATATGTACACTAAGTGTGCATGAAATGTAAGTATCTATGGGAACTTACTAAGATGAATATGTGAAAATATGCTTGAATGTGCTATGAGTATATGTGATATTTGAATTGAAGAATTTGGTATGATAAGGCTAAGCATATGAGCCAATGAAAATGAGATGAATTTGCTATGAGAACTATAAATGACATCTTATCTAATTGAATATGTGTATTTTATACTAAGTTTATTTGTATATGGCTTACTAAGCTTTCGAAAGCCTACTCTGTGTGTGTTTGCTCTGTTTTATAGATCGTGTTAGCTACTGAAGGCTCGGGACCATTAAAGATCGTCATCACACTATCTAGCTCAATTTGGTACCTTTTGGATATATATAAATATAAATATGGCATGTATAAGCTAGTCATTTTGGTTATGTTTGAAATGTGTATAATAGCCATGAGATGTGGCTAGATAAGTATTCGTAATATGTTTGGGCATATATGAAAAATGATGCATGTTTTGGTATGGCTAGATAGGTAATGGAATGGTCAAATATATGGTAAGTTTATGAATGCATTGTGAGTATATATGTTTGAGAAAAGAAATGAGTTTTAATATGAAGAATTGTTGATTGTTTGACATGTTTTGGATATCAAGTGTATATGAAATGAATTGGTAATTTGCTTGTAGAGATTTACCCTTGTGTGGGTGTCATTTTGGCCTTGCAAATGGCCTGTTTTGCCTACACGGTTGTGGCACACGGGCGTGCTTAGTGGCCGTGGGATTATGTCAGTAGCTATCCCAAGTGTGCACGTCCATGGTACATGGACGTGCCTGGTAGCCGTGTGAATAAGTCAGTATCTTGCCTAAGAATACACAGCCATGACACATGGGCGTTTCGAGTGGCCCTATAGATAAGTCAGTATTCAAGCTCTGTTTTGGCACGGCCAAGACACATGGGTGTGTCTGGTGTCTGTGAAGACACACGGCCTGCCCACACAGACGTGTGGCCTTCATAACTTATAAAATATATGTTTGGTTTAGTCCCGACCCTATTCTGAAATATGATTAAGGTCTCGTTGACCTATAAAAAGGGACACTTTGACTGAGATTGATGAATTGTAATACTAAATGTCTGTAAAAGTTTTCAATCTTTTCGGTAACACCTTTAACCCTAATCTGGTGATGGGTACAGGTTAGGGTGTTACATTTGATTGGTATCAAAGCTACGGTTTAGTCGATTCTCGGACTAACATAGAGTGTCAGAGTCTAGCCATACATGCCATATATCTAAACTGTGATGGTGTGTTGAATCCTAACGTGTAAAATATGTTTTACATATAGTAATGGATATCAAAAGAGCCTTAGCTGACAATGTAGAAAGTAGTGCGCCTGCTCCCCCGCAAGGGACAGTGTCATCTGATTCGAGACCGGCTACAAGCGGTCAAGAGGGAGAAGCTAAACAAGCTTTCTTCCAGATGATGAGTGAATGGTTCACTCAATTTGTTAGAAATAATCCAGCTATTTCACAACCTCTGGCCCCGCTTAATCCCCCTCAGACACATGTTATGCCTCCGACTACAAATCTGAATCTTGTGAATAAGCCTCCAGTTGAAAAAATCCGCAAGTATGGGGCTGAAGAGTTCAGGGCTACTAGTGATGATGATGCCGAGAAGGCCGAGTTTTGGTTAGAAAACACAATCCGGGTATTTGATGAGATGTCTTTGTCTCCGGAAGAAAGTATTAAATGTGTTGTTTCACTGCTACGAGATGCAGCTTACCAGTGGTGGAAGACTTTGATTTCTGTGGTTCCAAAGGAACAAGTCACTTGAGATTTCTTCCAGTCTGAGTTCCAAAAGAAATATATCAGTGAGAGATTCATTGATCAGAAATGAAACGAATTTCTGGAATTGAAACAGGGTCGTATGACTGTTACGGAATATGATCGAGAGTTTGTGAGACTGAGTCAGTATGTTCGTGAATGTGTAACATCTGAAGCAATAATGTGTAAAAGGTTCAAAGACAGGATTAATAAAGATATTCACTTGCTAGTTGGGATTCTCGAGATAAAAGAGTTTGTTGTGCTTGTTGACCGAACGTGCAAACCTGAGGCACTCGGGAAAGATAAAAGAAAAGCTGAGTCTGAAGCTAAAGATGTGAGAAAGAGATTTCAAGGTAAATCATTTCAGGCTGCTTCGAAGAAATTCAGGGACGAACAAAGTCATTCGAGAGCTATTTGGGACATTCTAGTAAAGATCGAGTTAAATCACATTCGAGTTATAAAGCTCCAGCAACTTCAATGGCAAGTGTTGGAAATGTTCAATCCGAGAAACCTGAATGTAAGCATTGTGGTAGTTGTAGATTGAATGACAAAGCTTGCTTCAGATGTGGGTCATTAGACCATTTTCATATGTGACTGCCTAAAATCTGTTGAGCATGAGACTACCCAAAATCCGAGATCAGATAATGTACCAGTAAGAGGTAGACCTTCTCGGAATGCAAGAAATATTAGTGGTAGTCAAAAAACTTGAGAGATACTGTTGTAAGATCTGAGGCTAGAGCGCCTGCCAGAGCATATACTATCCGAGCTGGTGAAGAGGCTTCATCTCCTGATGTTACCACTAGTACATTTACTCTTTATGATACTTCTGTGATTGCATTGATAGACCCTGGTTCTACTCATTCGTATGTATGCATGAATTTAGTATCCAGTAAAACTTTGCCTATATAGTCTACTGAGTTTGTTATAAAAGTATCGAACCCCTTAAGTAAAAGTGCCCTGGTTGACAAAATATGCAAGAACTGTCCGTTAATGTTTCGAGATATCTGTTTTCCTGCTGATCTGATGCTATTACCATTTGATGAGTTTGATATTATTCTGGGTATGGATTGGTTGACATTGCATGATGCTGTTGTGAACTGTAAAAGAAAGAGTATTGATTTGAGATGTCCGAATGATGAAATAGTCCGGGTTGAGTCTAATAATCTGAATGGGTTACCTACTGTGATATCCATGTTGAAATCTCAAAGTTATGTGAAAAAAGGGTTATGAAGCATATTTTGCTTATGTAATTGATTCGAAAGTATCTGAAAAGAAAGTTGAATCAGTGCCAGTCGTTTATGAGTTTTCTGATGTATTTTCTAAAAAATTGCCAGGATTGCCTCCGATACGTGAAGTTGAATTTGATGTTGATCTGTTGCCCGGTACGACACCTATTTTGATAGCTCTGTATAGAATGGCACCAACAGAGTTGAAAGAATTAAAGTCACAGTTGCAAGAATTGACTGACAGAGGGTTTGTAAGACCGAGTTTCTCACATTTGGGTGCTCCCGTTCTGTTTGTGAAAAAGGAAGATGGCACGATGAGAATGTGCATTGACTATCTTCAATTGAACAAAGTGACCATAAAGAATAAATATCCGTTGCCCAGGATTGATGATTAGTTTGATCAACTAAAAGGAGACACTGTGTTTTCTAATATTGATCTGAGATGGGGATACTATCAGTTATGAGTGAAAGATTCAGACATTGGGAAAACTACTTTCAGAACGAGGTACGGGCATTATGAGTTTTTAGTTATGTCTTTCGGACTAACGAATGCTCCTGCTGGTTTTATGGATCTGATGAATAGAATTTTCAAACCGTACCTAGATTGATTTGTTGTTGTATTTATTGATGACATTTTGATTTATTCACGGGATGAGAATGAGCATGCCGAGCATCTAAGGATTGTGTTACAAACTTTGTGAGAAAAGCAATTGTATGCGAAATTCAGCAAATGCGAATTCTGGTTGTGTGAAGTTAGTTTTCTAGGACATATTGTATCTGCCTCTGGAATAAGAGTCAACCCGAGTAAAATTTCTACTATTCTAGAATGAAAACCTCTAAAAAATGTGTCTGAAGTTTGTAGCTTTCTGGGAGTCGCCGGTTATCGTCAGTTTGTAAAAGGATTCTCGACAATAACTACTCCATTAACCAAATTGCTTCAGAAAGATGTTAGGTTTGAATGGTCCGATAGATGTCAAAAAAGTTTTGATCAGTTGAAAGCCTTTTTGACTGAAGCTCAAGTTTTAATACAGCCAGAGTTAGGCAAAGAGTTTGTAATTTACAGTGATGCTTTGTTAAATGGTCTAGGATGTGTTTTGATGCAAGAAGGCAAAGTTGTAGCTTATGCCTCAAGATAACTAAAGCCGCATGAAAAGAATTATCCGACACACGACCTTGAGTTAGCTGCGATTGTATTCGCATTAAAGATTTGGTGTCATTAATTTTTCGGTGAGAAATGTCATGTGTTTTCATATCACAAAAGTCTAAAATATTTGATGACTTAGAAAGATTTGAATCTGCGACAGAGAAAATGGTTAGAATTGTTGAAAGACTACGAGCTTGTGATAGATTATCACCTGGGTAAAGCAAATGTCGTAGCTGATGCTTTGAGTCAGAAATCGTTGTTTACACTACGTGCTTTGAATGCTCAATTAGATTTGTCCGATAATAGTTTAGTGTTAGCTGAATTGAAAGCGAAACCGTTACTTTTACAATAGATATGTGATACTCAGAAAGTTGCTAATGAAATAATAGTGAGATGAGCTCAGTGTGATTTGAACTCTGATTCTAAATTTTGAGTTTATAATAATGAATGTTTGAGATTTCAAGATCAAATTTGTATTCTGAGAAACTCAGAGTTAATTCAGTTCATTTTGAGTGAAGCTCATAATAGCCGACTATCTGTTCATCCGGGAAGCCTTAAAATGTATCATGACCTGAAACAACATTATTGGTGGTCTGGTATGAAAAGAGACATTTCTGACTTTGTTTCAAAATGTTTAGTCTGTCAGCAAGTTAAAGCTGAATATTAGGTTCTGTCTGCGTTGCTACAACCGATTTTGATTCTTGAGTGGAAATGGGATAGAGTAACAATGGATTTTGTTACGGGATGGCCTCTGACTCCGAGAAAGAAAGATGTTATTTGGGTTGTAGTTGATAGATTAATGAAATTTGCTCATTTTATTCTAGTACGATCTGATTGCTCACTTGATAGATTAGTTGAGCATTATATTTCTGAGATTGTGAGATTGCACGGGGTGCTACTATCTATTGTGTCAGACAGAGATCCGAGGTTTACATCGCGATTATGGAAGAAACTAAAAGAAGCTTTAGGCACGAAATTGCATTTCAGTATAGCTTTTCATCCGCAAGCGGGCAGTCAGTCAGAACGGATTATTCAGATTCTCGAGGACATGTTAAGATGTTGCATACTTGAGTTTAATGGTTCGTGGGAATAGTACCTGCCATTGATTGATTTTGCGTATAATAATAGCTTTCAGTCGAGTATCAAAATGGCACCTTATGAAGCTTTGCACGGACGTAAATGTTGAACACCTTTGTATTGGAATGAGCTTAGTGAAAACAAAATTCATGGGGTCGATTTGATAAAAGATACAGAATAGAAGGTGAAAGTCATCCGAGATAGTTTGAAAGCAATGTCTGATCGACAAAAGTCCTATGCGGATTTGAAATGAAAAGATATTAAATTTGAAATTGGCGACAAAGTTTTCTTAAAAGTATCTCCGTGGAAAAAAGAACTCAGATTTGGACGAAAAGGCAAATTGAGTCCGAGATTCATCGGGCCGTATAAAATCATCGAGCGTGTTGGACCTGTTGCATATAGGTTGTTATTTCCATCTGAGCTAGAAAGAATTCACAATGTATTCCATGTTTTGATGCTCCATAGATACTGTTCAGATTCGTCACATGTGATTACTTCGTCTGAGATTCAAATCCAATCTAATATGTAATATGAGGAAGAACCGATTCGTATCTCAGCTCGTGAAGTGAAAAAATTGTGAAACAAAAGAATTCCGTTAGTAAAAGTGTTATGGCATCGACATAGAATAGAAGAGGCAACGTGGGAGCCTGAAGATTTAATGAGACAATAATATTCAAACCTATTTGACTATAAGATTTTCGGGGACGAAAATCCTTATGGGGGGAGAATTGTAACAGTCCGGTTTAGACCCTAGACGGAACAGTGGTTTAGGGACCACAAATCTGAGTTAGTGAAATATTTTAATATTATTTTCTGTGCCTTTGATATGTGATTAAGCATGTGCTAAAGTTTCGTAAGTTAATTTGTTCGTTTGAGTGTTTAATTTAATAATAGGATTAAATTCCATTAAATGCAAAATTTCAATTCTAATTGTTAAAGTACCTATGTGTTGTGTTTTTTTTTAAGGTAGAGGCCTTATGTTATTATAAATCCATTCAGAAGATAATGGATGATTAAATGACATAATGACCATGGTGTTATTTTGTCTTATTCTATTTATGGAAGGGTAAATTAGTAATTTGAGAAATAAAAGATGATTAAATAAAAACTAAGGCTAAAATGTTATCATCTTTATGCTTCATCACCGAAATAAGAACAAAGAAGAAAGGGTTTAGTCCTTTTGATTTTCGGCACTTGCAAGCTCAAATTAAGGTATGTTTTGACTTTGTATTTTGATGATTTTTATGTTTTTGAGATTGTTGCTTAGTCTACTATCAAACCCATGTTGTAATTTGAAGAGTTAATGTTTGTGAAATGTGCGATTGGTGAAATAGTGAGCTTTGTGATGAGTTTAGGTGTTTAATGAAAGATATGTGTTAAATGAACATGTTTTGTTCTTGAATTTTTGATGGATTTAGCTAATTAGGGCTAAATTGTGAAAATAACAATTTGAGGGATTAAATTGTGAATATAATGAAATGTTTGGACTTGTATGAGATATATGAGCATTCGGCTAAGCATGAGTGTATGGTGGTTTTGTATATTTGATGTTTTGAGAAAAATAGACTAAAATGATAAAATGGACAAACAAGAGGGCTAAATTGCAAATTGCACTAAATATGTGTATTTGGGTTGAATTGAATAAAGCAGTGAGTAAAATGGTTAAATTTGAATACGATAGATCACGAACCAAAGAAAATGGAATTAGATCGCGGGAAAGTGAAAGTAGTTGAATAATCGAGTTCGATCGAATATTCGAAATCCGAGGTAAGTCGATATACAAATAAATGTATTTACTTTGAATTATTTGAGTATATATATGATAATTGAATTGCTATGACTGTCCATTGAGATGGAATGTATGTTAAATACGAGTTATGAATAAGTCGACATGTTGATAATATCCGAGAAGTCCCGATTGAACCTAGGAATAGATAGGTGTCTGTTATGTGATATCATGTAAGACCACGTCTGGGACGTTGGCATTGACTCGACATTTCATGTAAGACCACGTTTGGAACGTTGGTGATTGTCAAAATCAGAGCTTTAAAATTTATAAAGAGAATGATCGAACCTGGAAACTAACTCTGACAATGATTAAAGGCAAGTGTACCTATCGAACAGTAGTATAGCTTAGGCAAGACCGGATTGTCGAACCCAAAGGAACAAAAAGTACTAATACTAACTTTCTTTTTATTATTTAGCCTAAATATTAAGTAATTGGTTGTTTAATCTAAAATTAACTAACTACCAAGCTAAGACACAAAGACAAAAAGACTAAATTGGGGAGATAACTTCCAGAAAAACTCAGTTGATTTAAACGACACCCTAAGGAAGAATCCACCTAGACTTCACTTGTTATCTAACATTGAACTAGACGATTTATTCACTTAGTTTGATCCGTAAGACTTCCTAACGTATATTAAACCCTCTCTAGAGGCGAGTAACGT
Organism: Gossypium bickii; assembly: GCA_025503065.1. NCBI lineage: Eukaryota > Viridiplantae > Streptophyta > Magnoliopsida > Malvales > Malvaceae > Gossypium > Gossypium bickii. The sequence goes on along the minus strand of CP106710.1, from coordinate 60,416,977 downwards.
ATAACCCTAGGTTAATTAACGAAAATCTCTTTCTCACTTAATAATCCCCTAGAATAGATGTAAATTGACCTATGGACTCCCATATTAGGTTTCACCCTAATCCGACAAAATCTCGTCACCCTATCTCTAGGCATGCGATCAACTCCTCTTAATTATGCTAAATCTACTCTTAAGCAGGGACTTTTGCTCCTCCATCTAAGCACATTAAATTAGGATTAAGCTCACACAATTAAGAACAAACTAAGTATTTATCATATAGTTTCGAAAACAATAACAAGATTCATCTCGGTTTCATCCCCTTCAGGTATCTGAAGGATTTAGTTCATAACTATAAAAGAAAACATCTCAAGAGAAAAGATAAAACAAAACATAAGAAACCCCATAAAACCCCCTGAAGGAATTGAAGGAGAGATCCGTCGCCTTGAGTAGAATTCTGGCTTCTTGAGATGGATCAACTGGCTATCTTCGAGTGATTCCTACAATTCTGACCTTTTTGACTTGGCTCCTTCGCCTAGCTTACTGCCCTTTTTCAGGATACACCTAAGGGGTTTATATAGGCTTTCAAAATACGTTTCTTTCTCCCTAAGTATCCAAATCCAATTGAAATTGCTCTTTCTAGTGACAGGGACACGGCCATGGCACATGCCCATGTGAATCGTGGTCAGACCGTGCTCGAACTTCTTTAATGAGGCACGACCGTGTTAATCGGAGTAAGGCTGTGTTCTAGTTGCTTGATAAGGCATGACCGTGTGAGCTAAAGTCCAGGCCATGACGATTTCTTCCTTGGCCCAATTTGCTTCGTTTTAGGCCTGTTTCTCGTTCTTTTTATCCTCGGGTTCTTTCCTAAGTAATAGACATGAAAAGAAAGGATTAAGAGCACCTTTTTACATAAATTAAGGGATAAATCATTCAAAAGCATACTAAATGTGGGATTAAAATATGTTACTATTACGGTTTATCAAATACCCCACACTTAAGCTTTTGTTTGTCCTCAAGCAAAATTCTCAACTCACAATTAAAACGAACTTTCCATAATTCATAATTCCTATCAACAATGTCTCATCGTAATTCATAGATAATTTATACATGGATAATTCAACTCAAAGAGTCCTAAAGATTTAAATAAGATAAGTCATAAATTTGTGATTACGAAAACGTAGGTGTTTCCCTTTATCTAAATAGTTACCTTTAATTTTAAACCGACAAGGATTGATATCCTCACAAAAGATTCACTCAAGTCACTCGAAGTGTTTAAGGTTTAAATTTAAGCACTCAAAAGTCAAACCTGAAAAGTTAATCCCATAGGCTTGCTTGAAAATCAAATCTCCACCACTGTAAAATGAGATGATAAATAGATCAAAAGGTCTTTACAGGGTTGTAACGGGGCTAGGGTTAAAGGTGTGGATAAAGGCTAAATTAGAAGGTTAGAATCGAGACCGAATTGACAAGTTACCTATCTAGAATAATGAACTAATCTTAAATAATTACATCATTGAGAACTAATAATACGAGCTTTTTCTTTTGATAAATCTACTTTAACTGTATAAACTCACTTTTCATAATACTTCTACTGAATATACTCCAATTCTTTTTTTAAGAACAAATCAATAATAAAAGATGAATTCAACTGCTGAAATAATATAATTAGGTAACTAATCAAATCAAATCTCGATATAAGGGTAGTCAAAAGGAATGGTGATAACAAATACAAAGGGTTTTGGGTTAATATTAGTAGGTGAGTCAATAAAAGGGTTGTTAGGATCAATGGGGTTCACTAGGGGTTAATTATGAAGGTTGGCTTTTTAGTGGTGTAAGTGGGTTAAATCCTAAATGCCTTTATTATCTCTGTATATCAAATCATAGGTGTGGTCTCAACATGTATAGTCAAGGCAATTTCTAAAATAACAGTTCATAGTTGACACACTCATAATCAATAAAGTGAGCAAGGAAAAGAATACATGCTCTATAAGGCTCAAAATCTCACAAAAATTATGGGTGTTTTGATTCAACCTTGTAAATTTCAAATTTCAAGATAATATTCAAATTTAGGTTAACAACCTAAACAAAATTTTAATTTTCTTAAAAATAGACTTATCATGCTTGATTCTCTAGTATTCTTCGAATTTAATTATCAATGCACAATTATCAATGACTTACCCAGAAACATATCAATAAAAATCATAAATCATCAGAAATTTCATCTTAATTAGTAATATGAGGAAGTTACTTTAAAACAAGACTAAATTCAGGGGTTTGAGAATAATGCAGAAAGTTAAGGACTTTTACCCTCAGGGATTTGAGAATAATGCAGAAAGTTAGGCCCTTTAATAACTATTCAACCCCCCACACTTAAGATGTACTTTGTCCTCAATGTACAAAGATAGATAATAACATGTAAGGGATAAATCAAAAGAGAAGGGGGGAAAGAATACTTCCTGAATTTTGGATGGATTCCTTGAGTCGGAGGTTTGAAAGATAAGTTAGAGGAGTCGGTCTGGATGGCGATCCTGTGCTAGATGAAGAAATTGGGAAGCTAGTGAAGAACTAGCCAGGGGTTATTAAGACAAATTTAAAATAAACTAAATATATATGTAAAGAGAAGAAAGATAAAGAAGAAGGAAACAAAAATGTTAACAAAATGAAAATTAAAGATGAATGGACCGAAGAACCCTTATTGTTGGATGGTTCACGAGGTGGGTGTGACTTCTAAGGCTGCGGAAGTGCTAGCGGTGGCGGAAGTGGCGTGATTCCCTAGTAGGCTTTTGAACCTGACATTAAGAAAGTAAAAGAAGTTAAACTAAATTAAGCAGAAAAGAAGTAAAGATAAGGAAATTGAAGCAAAAGAGAAAAGAAAGATAGAAACTAATTGGTCTCAAAGACCCTTGGCTTGTTGTTTGGATGAAGCGGCTGACATGAAATTATGTATTGGGGTCTCTCTCGGGGAGACTATGCTTGGCTTCTTCCGCTTCTTCGTCATGGCTTTGGTGTGGCTCAAGAGTTATAGAGACTTGTTATGGAGAGGGAAGAAGTTTGAGAGAAAGGAGAGGAAGAAAAAGAGGTGATCAGTAGGTGGAAAGAATGGGGGAAGGGAGGTTGGGTTTAAATAGAGTTTCAATTCTGGTACATTCACACGCCCGTGGTCCGAGGGCGTATTGATTCACACGGCCGCTTCACACGGCCGTGTGTTTGGGCGTGTTGGCTCTCCCATGCCCATTTTGCAATTTGCCACGGCCGTTGGTGATAGTCAGTATGTTGGCACGGTTGGATGGCACGGGCGTGTTCTGCTCGTGGTTGGCAAGTCAGTAATGACACACGGTCGTGAGAACGACCATGCCACTTTGTCAATGCCCGTGGGGGAGTGGTTGAGTCCGTGATTTCGAAAATTAGTTGAATCTGACTTGTACCGTCCTGCCATGTTAGTACCAAGATTCATGAGGTACGCACTGCTTCGGCCACGGCCGTGTGCAAGGCCGTGTGGCCTGGAATTCTACACCCTTGGTTATTTTTAAAGTTAGGTAAAAGAAAGAATAAAATAAAATAAATAATGAAAAACATAGAAGTTAATGAGTTGCCTCTCGAGAAGCGCTCGTTTATAGTCTTAAGCTAGACTTTTCCTTGTATATATAAAGCTTTCAGGGGGGTTTAAAGGTTTGAATATCTTCCCTCATGCTTACAGTTTTCTTGATAAAGTTTAAGTCAAGAAGCGTTTACTTTAAAAGTGTCGAATGTTGGATTGCTTACCTCGACTGTTCCGTGTGGGAAGATATTGTGTACCTTAAGAGGAATTTTTTCGTTTACTTTCAGGCCTGATGTGGTGATTTGAGGGTCAGCTTTGTCTAACAGTACATGGTCTCCTATTTTGAAGTGGTTTGATGTTCCTACGATCTCTTCTGGGGGTTCCTTCGGTTTGCTTCGTTCGGTTCCGGTTCTTCTTTGATTTGTGTTTCCTATTCTTTTAGTTCTACGTTCCTTATCTGATTTTTCTTTGTTGGTACTAGGTCCATGATTCAGCTCAGATTTGTAGTCTTATAGTGTTCCCTGTGGTGAGGGTTGAACACATTGATTATCAACTAGATTGACTATCTTGCCTTCATTGATTGTTGTCCTAGCTGAGTCAAGAACTTGAAGACTGATTGATTCGTCACCTATACAAAGTATGAGTTCTCCTATGGCAACATCAATTTTAATCTTGGCAGTTGCTAGAAAAGGTCTTCCTAAAATTAGGGGGATTGAATTATCCTTATCCATGTCTAATACAACAAAATCTATTGGAAAAACGAATTTATTGATTTTTACAAGAACATCTTCGATAATGCCCCTAGGAATTCTAATAGTTTTATCAGCTAATTGAATACTCATCCTAGTTTGTTTGGGCTTCCCTAGACCTAGTCGTTTAAACAATGTATAAGGTATGACATTTATACTTTCCCCTAAATCAGCTAATGCATTATCAATAGTTAAACTACCAATTAAACATGGAATTGTAAAAGTCCCTGGATCTTTTTGCTTCCGCAGTAGTCTATTCTGTAACATTGCTGAGCATACTGCATTTAATTCTAGATATGGCTCTTCGTCTAGTTTGCACTTGTCCGTTAAGAGTTGTTTTAAAAATTTCCTCGAGTCTGGCATCTGAAAAGGAGCTTTAAGAATAGGTAAGTTGATGAGTAATTTCTTTAAAAGTTTAAGAAACTTACCAAACTGTTCTTCTATATCATCTCTTTTTATTGCTTCGGGATAATGTATGCGAGGTTGGTGCTCTTTGATTATTGGTTTTGGCTTTTCTCGTGTTACCTCTATTTTACCTTCTTTTACCTCATTTTCTTGTATTGAGTTGGGTTCATCTAACCTTTTCCTATCATGAGCTGTGATGGCTTGGATTTGCTCCTTTGGGTTAATCTCCATGTTACGTGGTAGACGTCCTTGCGGTCGTTCGGACATTAACTTTGCAAGCCTTAGTGACTTCCCCTACTGACTTAGTAAGTTCCGTGACTCGGTTCTTGGTCTCTTTAACTGATGTTTGTTGACTTTTAAGTGTTTTCTCAGTATCTTGGAGACGGTTTTCTGTGGTTGCCTTGAATTTTGTCAGCATCTCTTCAAGGTTTGGCTTCTTCTCTTGCGGATACGGTTGATTTTGGAAATTTTGTGGAGGTTGTTACCTTTGATTTCCTTGACCTCCCCATGAAAAATTTGGGTGGTTCCTCCAACCTAGATTGTAAGTATTACTATAAGGATTATTATTGGATTCAGGATTCGCCACAGTTCCACTTACGCCGCACTGCATCATTGGATGTACCTGCGAAGAACACAAACTATCAAGCTTTTTATTCATCATCTCCATCTGTGTTGATAGCATGGTTACTATATCGAGATTGAAAACTCCGGCTGATTTTGTTGTTTTTGTCCCTGTAACTTGCCAGTGATAGTTATTTAGTGACATCTCTTCTATAAACTCATAGGCTGCTTTAGGAGTTTTATTGTTCAGGGTTCCACCGGCGGCTGAATCAATTAGTTGCCTCGTTGAGGGGTTTACACCATTATAGAAAGTTTGGACTTGGAGCCACAAGGGTAAACCATGGTGTGGACACCTTCTCAAGAGATCCTTGTATCTCTCCCATGCATCGTATAATGTCTCTAGATCCATCTGCACAAAAGAAGAGATATCATTCCGTAATTTGGCCGTTTTGGTCGGTGGGAAATATTTCAATAAAAAATTTTCGGTCATTTGTTCCCATGTAGTGATTGACCCTCGTGGCAACGAGTTTAACCACTGTTTGGCTTTATTCCTTAATGAAAAGGGAAATAATCGAAGACGTATGGCATCATCAGAAACGCCATTAATTTTGAAGGTATCACAGAACTCTAAAAAATTAGCTATATGAGTATTTGGGTCTTCGTCCTGCAAACCATCGAATTGAACAAATTGTTGAATCATCTGTATATTGTTAGGTTTTAATTCAAAATTATTAGCAGCTATAGCAGGCTGAACAATACTTGATTTTGCTCCTGTTAAATGAGGTTTAGTATAATCATACATAGTACGTGGAGCATTGTTTTCTCCCACATCATGTGGTTGTGGATTATTCTCGTCCATCGCTTCAGTAGGATTGGATCTGCCTCCTTCTGTGTAATTTAGGGCTCGCCTGGTTTCTCTGTGATTCCTTCGAGCGGTGACTTCAATATCACTGCCATATACTAAAGGTCCTCTTGGGTTCCTTCTAGTCATAAACTAAACGTACCTACAAGGAAAGAAGGAAAGTTTAGCGAAAATCAAAATTTAACCTAAAAAATAAAAATAAAAGTAAATTGCAAAAAATAAAAAGAAATAAAAAAATAATGGCTAAAGTAATAAAAATAGAGCGTTCTTAATATTTTAGTTCCCCGGCAACGGCGCCAAAAACTTGATTGTCGAAATCAGAGCTTTAAAATTTATAAAGAGAATTATTGAACCTGGAAACTAACTCTGACAACGATTAAAGGCAAGTGTACCTATCGAACAGTAGTACAACTTAGGCAAGACTAGATTGTCGAACCTAAAGGAACTAAAAGTACTAGTACTAACTTTCTTTTTATTATTTAGCCTAAATATTAAGTGATTGGTTGTTTAATCTAAAATTAACTAACTACTAAGCTAAGACTCATAGATAAAAAGACTAAATTGGGGAGATAACTTCCAGAAATACTCAGTTGATTTAAATGATACCCTTAGGAAGAATCCACCTAGACTTCACTTGTTATCTAACACTGACCTAGACGATTTATTCACTTTGTTTGATACATAAGACTCCCTAATGTATATTAAACCCTCTCTCGAGGAGAATAACCTCTAACCCTAGGTTAATTAACGAAAATCTCTTTCTCACTTAATAAACCCCTAGAATAGCAGTAAATCGATCTATGGACTCCCATATTAGGTTTCACCCTAATCTGGCAAAATCTCGTCACCCTATCTCTAGGCGTGCGATCAACTCCGCTTAATTATGCTAAATCTACTCTTAAGTAAGGACTTTTGCTCCTCCACCTAAGCATATTAAATTAGGATTAAGCTTACATAATTAAGAACAAACTAAGTATTTATCATATAGTTTAGAAAAAAATAACAAGATTCATCTAAGTATCTGATGGATTTAGTTCATAACTATAAAAGAAAACATCTCAAGAGAAAAAACAAAACATAAGAAACCCCTAAAACCCCCTGAAGGAATTGAAGGAGAGATCCACCACCTTGAGTAGAATTTCGGCTTCTTAAGATGGATCAACTGGCTATCTTCGAGTGATTCCCACAATTCTGACCTTTTCAGCTTGGCTCCTTGGCCTAGCTGACTGCCCCTTTTCAGGATACACCTAGGGGGTTTATATAGGCATTTGAAATGCGTTTCTTTCTCACTAAGTATCCAAATCCAACTGAAATTGCTCTTTCCAGTGACAGGGACACAGCCATGGCACACGCCCGTGTGAATCGTGGTCAGACCGTGCTCGGACTTCTTTAATGAGGCACGACCGTGTGAATCGGGGTAAAGCCGCATGGGCTAAATTCTAGGTTGTAGCGATTTCTTTTTTGGCCCAATTTGCTTCGTTTTAGGCCCGTTTCTTATTCTTTTTATCCTTGGGTGCTTTCCTGAGTAATAGACATGAAAAGAAAGGATTAAGAGCACCTTTTTTTACATAAATCAAGGGATAAATCATCCAAAAGCATACTAAATGTGGGATTAAAATATGTTACTATTACGGTTATAAGTTGGCATTGATTCGACATTTCGTGTAAGACCACGTCTGGGACATTGGCATCGATATGAGATTTCGTATAAAACCACGTCTGGGGCGTTGGCATCGAGATGCGATTTACGTGTAAGACCATGTCTGGGACATTGCCATCGTAGTCATTTGTCTAAGACCCTGTCTGGGACATTGGCATTGATATTTGGATTACATGTAAGACCATGTCTAGGATGTTGGCATTGTACAATTATTTCGAGTACTCTACGTATTCTATTAGGTTTTAAACAATTTAACGAGCAAATATGAGATACGAGTGACTACGAGATTTGTATATCCGTTTCAGGTATGTTTGATATGTACACTAAGTGTGCATGAAAGGTAAGTATCTATGTGAACTTACTAAGATGAATATGTAAAAATATGCTTGAATGAGCTATGAGTATATGTGATATTTGAATTAAAGAATTTGGTATGATAAGGCTAAGTATATGAGCCAATGAAAATGAGATGAATTTGCTATGAGAACTATAAATGACATCTTATCTAATTGAATATGTGTATTTTACACTAAGTTTATTTGTATATGGCTTACTAAGCTTTTGAAAGCTTACTCTGTGTGTGTTTGCTCCGTTTTATAGATCGTCAAAGCTACTGAAGGCTCGGGACCGTTAAAGATCGTCATCACACTATCTAGCTCAATTTGGTACCTTTTGGATATGTATAAATATAAATATGGCATGTATAGTCTAGTCATTTTGGTTATGTTTGAAATGTGTATAATAGCCATAAGATGTGGCTAGATAAGTATTGGTAATATGTTTGGGCATATATGAAAAATGATGCATGTTTTGGTATGGATAGATAGCTAATGGAATGGTCAAAGATATGGTAAGTTTATGAATGCATTGTGAGTATATATGTTTAAGAAAAGAAATGAGTTTGAATATGAAGGATTGTTGATTGTTTGACATGTTTTGGATATCAAGTGTATATGAAATGAATTGGTAATTTTCTTGTAGAGATTGACTCTTGTGTGGGTGTCATTTTGGCCTTGCAAATGGCCTGTTTTGCCTACATGGTTGTGGCACACGGGCGTGCTTAGTGGCCGTAGGATTAAGTCAGTAGCTATCCCAAGTGTGCACGGCCATGGTACACGGACGTGCTTGGTAGCCATGTGAATAAGTCAGTATCTTGCCTAAGAGTACACGGCCATGACAGACGGGCATGTCTAGTGGCCGCGTGGATAAGTCGGTATTCAAGCTCTGTTTTGGCACGGCCAAGACACATGGTTGTGTCTGGTGTACATGGAAGACACACGGCCTGCCCACACGGACGTGTGGCCTTCATAACTTAGAAATGTTTTAAATTTCCAAGAACTTTCATATATGTTCAGTTTAGTCTCGACCCTATTCTGAAATATGATCAAGGTCTCGTTGAACTATAAAAAGGGACAGTTTGACTGAGATTGATGAATTGTAATAATAAATGTCTGTAAAAGTTTCCAATCTGTCCGGTAACGCTTTTAATCCTAATCCGGTGACGGGTACAGGTTAGGGGTTACACAAGACCTTAACACACGCTCGTGTGTCTACCCATGTAGACCAATTCAAGGCTATTTTCCAAGCCATTTAGCCACCATAACTTGCACACATTCACACATTATCACATATCATTCTCAAACCATTAGTTATAATACTTATTTTTTCACATTCTAACCATGAAGACTAAACTATCTTCCCATATACAAGGGAGAGTTCTCGCTAGCATAAATACAAACGACATAAGCCATCATACGTGGCTATGCACAATTGACCCATCAATCGTTATAGACCAACACATTTGGCTACATTAACTATGACATAGTTAATCAAAAGATAAGATCCCTATACATGCCATATCTCAAGAAAACTTGAAAACTTATACCCAAGTGACTGCTCGATAGTGTGAAAGCGTTTCCAGCGATCTCCAATCCGAGCTAGTTAAGTTAACCTATAAGAGATAGGAAAGGAAGAGGAGTAAGCAATAACGCTTAGTAAGTTCATATGTAAATATAAATCAACTATTGACATTCATTTATTTTACCCCACCACAAAGGTATTATAATGAGATTTACATCTAAGCTCATGGTTAGTCATTCAATCATTCATAATCCTTACTCATTCCAAACCTTTACATATCACAAATACATAACATAAAACATTGTTCACTTTTACTAGCATTTAAACCCTACATTTATCACCACAAAGACACATGCAAAATTTCACTTAGTCAAGTTTCTTAAAATCACCTCGGAATAATAAAAAATAAGGTGGTGTCGTACACAGCCCACCATTAATACTAAACACAATGGTATCGCGCACAACCCATTGATAACAACAATAAGGTGGTATCGCACATATCCCACCATTAATAATAAATACGATGGTATCACACCCAGCCCATCGTAAGTAAATATTAAGGTGGTATCGCACACAACCCACCATTTAATTACACATTCACAGATATTTATCCACATTCTTTTTCCTAATTCGAATGCTCATCTACAATAATCATTCGCATTCATAAAATGCGTTAATAAGTATAACATATACAATCAAGAGTCTTCATTTACACATGAACTTACCATGGGTTCATCACATACCGAATTCACTTCAAATGAGTTTTGGGCACATACCTGTACCACTCATGACATGTCCACATACTTTCTCATTTTCAACATAACTGTTGAATCATTCAAAATGCTAAAGGATACTCTCTAGTCTCATACATTTAGTATTATATCAACATCATATTCTTGATAGGGTCTTACATGAAATATCATATCGATGCCATGTCCCTGACACGGTCTTATACAAAATCTCACACCGAGGCCATATTCCAAATATGGTCTTACACGTGACCTTAATTATCGTAGTATTATGATATCTACCTTCCATTCTATGCTTAAGTTCAATTGGAGATTTTCATTTCTTGACATCTCGTCAAAACGTATTTAATATATATTTGTAAAGAAAATATACAATTCATTCAACATTGAAATATTAAATACCTCACATGAGATTGCATTAATTGCACACGAACTTACCTCGATACCAAAAAGGGTAAAAAGGGACCTATTTGTCCACGTTTCTCTTTTCTCTTGTTCTAGGTCCGAATCTCATTTACTTTAATTTCTAGAGGTGAGGAGTTCCTGAAAATTTTCAAGCTTCCATGGCTGTTTTCCTTGAGAAATTTCGGTGGAGAGAAGGGAAAGAAAAGATGATATCTTTTCTTCTATTTATTTTATTTTATTCTAGATAATTTACCACCAAAACCTCACCTAATTCATTTAAAATTATTTCTTTGTCCCCTATGATCAGCTATTAACCTTAGAAAGGTCTAATTGCACATTAGGGACCTCCAATTAATATTCCTTAGCTATTAGATACCTTTAGCCAATAAAATAGAACTTTCGCACATTATGTGATTTAGTCCTTTTTCGCGATTAAGCATGAAATCGCTAAAATTAAAGTACCAAAATCTTCATGCACCCTTATAATCATGCCATAACCCATAAAATAAAATTAACATAATTTTATCCGAACCCGAATTAGTGGTCCCGAGACCACTGTTCTGACTAGCCCCTAAATTAGGCTGTTACAACGAGCCTAAGGATTAAATTGTAAAAATGTCAAACTTTAGGGAAAAATGTAATTTTTGCCATAATATGATTTTGGACTGATTTGAATAGTATAATGATTGAATAAGTTAAATGTGATATTATGAATCAAGAAAAAATAAGGTTCGGACCTAAAACGGGGGAAAACGAGTATTTGATGACTTAGTCCTTTTTGCCATTTCTATGCCGAGGTAAGTTCGTTTGTAAATAAAGGCAATGTTATATTTGTATTTTTATATCTTTTATTACGCATGAATTGTATAAATGACAGTGAGGATACGTTTAACGACAAAATGACAAGTGAGAAATCTCGTTTGAACCTTAGGAATAGATTAGGATACGAGTGACATGTCACTAGGAAACCATGTGATATATGTGATTTATGTGATTCGGGTGCTGGTCTCGTACGTCTACCAGTGGCTGGGTAGTCCAGCATGTGTTACGGATACCTAACAGCTTTTGTAAGCAGCACTGCGTAGTTACCTCTTGACTAACAACTTGTGTGAGCAGGCCTGTGATTAGCTCGAGAGCGAGCCCCTATGTGTTATGAGATATGAGTTAGCATTGGCTACGTATGTGGCACTTATGTGCAAGACTTTTCGTGTATCTGATTAGTATTCCAAGTGTTCAACGGGTATGCCAAAGATAAGAAAGTATGTGAATATGTTATGTGATGGTACAGGTATGTACATAAAACTCAAAGAAAATGTGCCCAGTATATGATGAACAAATGGTAAGATTATGATTGAGTAAGTTGTGCTTATGAAGCTTAAATGACATTTATGTTGAAACGTGTTATGTAATTCATATGATGAGCTATTAGTATATGACAATTATGTTGATATTAAATGTTGATATTAAATGACATTTAAGTTCATATGACATTTATGAAGTTTTATTGACATTCATGTTGATATATGTTATGTTATTCATATGATGAGCTATAGGTAAGAATGTGATTGAGTAAATTATACTCATGAAGTTTAATGACATTCATGTTGAAATATGTTATGTTATTTATATGATGAGCTGTTAGTAAGATTGGGATTGAGTAAGTTGTGTTTAAGAATTTTTAATGACATTTATGTTAATATTTGTTAAGTTATTTGTATGTCAAGTGTGTGAATAATGATTTTTATTATTTGCATATGAACTTACTAAGCTATATAGCTTACCCCTTTCCTTTCCCATGTCTTTTAGGATTATTAAGCTAGCTTGGGTTGGAGATCGCTGGAGATCCTATCACACTATCAAGCTATCATTTTGGGTATAATGAATTCAAGCATTTTAAGTCTATGGCATGTATAGAGACTAGGCCAATTTGTTATGTGTGTCATTATTAATTTGGCCATATGTGCTAGATTGTAATTTTTAATACTTCATCTTATATATAGCCATGAATGATGGCTTATGTTGATCATAAGTTTATTCATATGTTAATGCCCTCTTGTGAATGTGAAATTAGTATGTTTTTAACGGGCTAAGTACGATGTTTTAAGCATGATAAATGATGGTATAATAATGACATGTTAATGTCTTGTTTGTGGTTGTTTGGTTGCTCTCATATGCTTGAATTTGTGCCATGTGATGTTGTGTTGATGTGTGCAAGTGAAGGTTGCAAAATGGCTTGGTAAATAGCCTTTATTTTGTCCACACAGGCATGTGTTTTGGCCGTGTGTCCCCTGCACCTTATTTGTTGCAAAATAGAATGTCTAGAATTGAGCACACGGGCAGAGACATGGGCACGTGTCTTAGCCCTGTGTGCTACACGGCCTAGCACACGGGCGTGTGGCACGACGATGTGGTACAAGTCAGAGAGCACCCCTAAATCAAACATAGTCTGAAGCACAGGCATGTCCCAGGGTCACATGGGTATGTCCCTTGGACCACATGAGCATCAGAGCCTTGCATCTAGTAAAAAGAATTTCTAAGTTTTGTAAAAATTTCTGAAGTTCTCAATTTAGTCCCAAACCACATCAAATACATGTTTTGGGCTTCGTAGGCTTGTAATAGGGACTTTATGTTTGATTATGAATTATTTTAATTTGGACACAAATTTTATGACTCAGAATTGTGTGATTGCTTGTGTTATAAGTCCGATAATGCCTCGAGCCCTGTTCCGACGTTGAATACAAGTAAGGGGTGTTACATTTAGCCCGGACGGGTAATCCAGATCAAGCTCTTTAGAGCATATGTCATAAAAGGGATTTAGCCTGGACTGGTAATCCGTAGTATATACATATATGACTCGAGAGTGTACTCTCTGAAATAGTACCTTATGGGTACCATTGAATATGAATTGACGGATTCTAATTTGTAAACCTCGTGTGTACTACCTGTGTATCCATCGATATTTCGAATAAATTCAACAGGTAAAGTTTTCAAAAGAGCAAAGATGAATTGAAAACAAATTGACATGGAATGGTGTATATGATATGGATACATGACATGAAAGAATTTACATGAAATGCAAGAAAATGATGATACATGACAAGTGATATATGAAATATGAGATGATGACATTTGTACATGGCAACTATTTGATGAGAACGTTCATTCTTGATTATAGGCTACAACACCTAGAGTGTACTAATTGTGACTTTGATATCCCGAGTAATATTTAAAAAGTTTTGATACGAAATGATCTGAACTTGAAATGAACTATTATGAAATTATACTCGAAATAATGAGATGAATTATGTATATTGAATGAATACATGTTGTGGAATGTAAATGTGCATGGAAACTTGATTGTTGTTAAGCCCAAACATGTTTTGAAGTTATTATGGAATATATAACTAACAAGGGCAACGAGGATATGTGCACCGCTTGAAATCAAATTGAATGAATGTGCTTTACATAGTTACCTCAAAATAGAATGAATGGTAAGTAAAGTACCATGTTGTACGAACTTACTAAGCATGTAATGCTTACTTAGTTTCACTTCCCTGTTTTATAGTAAATCAGAAGCTCGTTGGATTGGAAACTTGGCAGAGATCACTCACACTATCCATTGGCCCGTGACGGTACAATATGGTAAATCAATTATGGTTGTAATGGCATGTATAGGATATGTTGGCCATATTGGCATGTAAATGTAAACGATGCTTGTAATCTAGCCATTGGAATGACTAATAATGGTTGTTTTAAAATACTTGCAATGATATGCTATGGTAACCATATGTATATGTTAAGTAGTTGATCAAATCATGCTTAACACATGAATTGATCCAAGGTAGGATAGTAAACATGTATGCATGGGCCATGTTGACTTATTTGAATGCTTAGAATGGTTGATTTGTACTTGGTATATTTTGGTGTAGGAAAATGGTAAATTTAGGTGACAAGCGAGGCTAGGAAATGGCCCTAATTTTTCCACAATGGCAATCCCATGGGCATGTGTTTAGACCGTGTGTGACACACGGCCTACCACATGGGCGTGTAGCCAAGCTGTGTATCTCTTGCACCTTAAATTCGAGAAAATAGAATGCTGAGAATTGAGCACACGGGCAGAGACACAGGCGTGTGTCTCAGCTGTGTGGATGACACGGCCCTAAACACGGGCGTGTGTCTTGGCCGTGTGAAACCTACACCTAATTCAAATTGAATTAAATAACCACAAGGCCTAGCACATGGGCGTGTGGTATGGCCATGTGGCTCAAGTCAGAGAGCAACCTAAATCGGACACGGCCTGAGGCACGAGAATGTCTAAGGGTCGCACGGGCATGTCCTTTGGACCACACGGGCATGTGAGCCCTGCACCTTGGAAATTTCTTGAAATGTCACAAAAAATTCTTAGAGTTTCTGATTAAGTTCGGAATTGATTATAATGCTCGTATTGAACCTCGAGGGTCCATCCCAGGGATGTTACAAATAATCTTGATTAATGAATAGTGATTGACATGATTTGTCTGAGAATGTTTTGAAAAGTTTCGGTAACACTCTATTACCCTATTTCAGCGATGAATATGGGTTAGGGTTGTTACATTTAGTGGTATCAGAGCTGCAGTTTAGTCGATTCTCGGATTGAACGTGGCATATGCGGAGTCTAGAAATACATGTCATTATATAACCTGTGATAATGTGAGATCTCTCGACTCTGATGAAAATTATTTTACAAATAGACAGAGATTCTTTCTAACCGAGCTAATTTCGATGACTCCAAAAAAGATTGTAACACTTCAAACCCGGCCTAGAAGTTAGGCCCAAATCTGGCGTGTCACAACAAAGGCATAATTCAAACAATTTTGCTAATTAAAAATTTAATGCCCAAAAGCCCAAAATCCTTGAGTCTTGTTAAATAATGGAAAAAAAAAACCATTTTATAATTTTAAGTACTTCAGAAACCAAGTTTAAATGTAAGAAATTTACTTAGGTTTAATAGTTAAGTAAACAGTTGAAACAACAAAACCCAAAGTCTAAAGTCAAAACGGAGTACAAGGCCGTATTACATCCAACAAAAATAATCAATTAAAACTATGTCTTTTGAAACAATTAAATAAAAGTTTAAACATCTTGTAGTGTGGCCATCTCCGAGTCCTCTCCCACGTCGAGCCGTTTACTGAGGATTACCTGAAACATTAAATAAAGGGTGTGAGTTTCAAAACTCAGTGTGTACAACCCTTGGCAATCAAATAAACATACAAATATTCACATTAGGCCTAAGCCCTATCGAAATCGGTGGTCTTGGGCCTTAGCTCACAATGACCTCATATTATATCATATCATATCATATCATATGCAAGACAAAGTAATGCAAAACCCTCTCAAAAATCCATCCACTACACACCATTTCCCTTCCAACCCTACACACCTGTGGGGATTTCTAAATCGACCCACTCATACTCTACACACCAAAGGTAGCACTCACAGCGGCACTACTCAATGTTGCACCAAAGCTGCTAATCATATAATGGGCTTTAACCCACTGGTGGATCCACGGTCGTCAAGTGACTATGCGATCATTAAATCTTCTTTCGTACCATAATTCCCACCCATATGCATCCTAAACAGAATACCGTATGAATGCAACATGCACATGAGTAACATCCACAAAACTTATATTCATCACATAGGAGTATTTTCGTCATTTCATAACCCAAGGGTATTTCCGTAAATCTACTCTATAGGGGTATTCAGGAAATGTTGAAAACAGAGGTATTTTGGAGATTTTGTAAATCAAGGATGTTTTGGTAATTCTGCAAATCAATGGTATTTTGGTAATTTTATAACTAAAGGTATTTTTGGTATTTTCAAATCAGGGGTATTTTAGTAATTTTACAAGTCCTTGCGGCTAAAGTGAACAGACACTATGCACCAGATAGGATTCTAGAGAAGAGGAGGTGGGCCGCTAGGGCCGCTTAAGTACCAAGCTCTCCCTAGATCCAATCCTAGACATGCATATGCCCGTTACCACACTCTAACCTAGCGACTTGTCCACGGACATGTTTAATTATTAGAAAGTCTTATGCGGTTTAAGAGTTGTTCAGTACTAATCCTAAAGTCCATAAAACCCTAGCATACTAGTCTACGTCCCCATAAAGCCCATCAACCCATTTCACGTTCATATAACCCATAATGGCCACATCACATTTTTATGGCCCACTAGGCCCAAATCTCAGTCATATGACCCATTAGGCCCAAAACAAATCCAGATCATGTAACATGCATGCTTAACCCAATTCATATAATCAAATAAATCCATTTTATCAAACATAGCCTCAGGGCCCACCGGGCCCATTTAGCCACTTTGGCCTTTCGGCCTTCCGGCGCTGCCGGTAAGTGTGTGTAGTGTTTGTACATACCTGGATACCGCGACGTGCTATTCTATCCTTAGCCTTGATCCTACAACCAACCAACCTTCAATCAACCATTCATACTTAATCAAAATATTTACTGAAAATCTGAAACCTTACCGTAACCATTCCGTGTGCCACCGAGTTCTAATGGCCCTTCCTTTGCTACTAATCACAAGTGTTCCCTAGATCTTCACTCACACATACACCATCAAAATTCAGGTGACTCATAATCCACACAAGTCATCCACACATTCGGCCATTCACTTCAACCATAATCGAGTTGAGTATCTTTACCCTTGCTAATGATCCTACCACGCTTGCAATCTTCGATCCTTACCCTTGTTAATACAAGATCACCGATAATGAAAAATTAGATCGCCCTTCGGCTTTTAACAAAACATACTAAGGGGAGTTACTAGAATACTTACCGAATCCAACCTTAGATCCTGCGGCCTAGTTAACTACCGAACAAGATTCAGCTTTTAACCTTGACTGAGAGTAGCTACCAATTGATTTGTGATAGAGAAAAACAACAAAGATTAGACTCTAATGGGGATTTTAGCAAGGAAGGATAATGGCAATTCGGCAAAGAAGAGAATTTCGCTATAGGGGAATTTGGCTTTCAGAGAAAGAAGAAGAACACAACTCTAATAGGAATTTTGTCAAAAAGAATGATGGGTTTTCTTTTCGACAAATGAAAGAATTCGGCTGAGGGGGAGAAAAGGAAGAAATAACAGAACCCAAGGAGCTAGAATTCGGCTGAGGGGGAGAAAAGGAAAAAATAACAGAACCCAAGGAGCCCTTCAATGAATTCGGTACCCCGTTTTTATAACCAAAGTCGAATCCTACCTTCCCCCCACAGTCCCATTCGGCACCAACTCCTCCCTCTCCTCATCTCCTGACTTTTCTCCCTAATAACACCTTAATCTTATCCGAAATTTCCTCCACATCCAACACACCTGTTTACTTCAAACTCTCCACGACCATACAGTAAAATAAACACTCCACAAAATACCACTCCTAAGCCTCGAACCTTGGACCTCTTCAGCTTACAACACGCCACCTTATAGTTCCCAAGTGACGCCACTTACCACAGAACCACAAGCCCATTTGTGTCCTATTTCTTCTTCGTTTATAAAAAGGCCTACTAACTGAAGTCACTGTTCCCTAAGGCTAAAACCAAAATTTTTCCTTTACCCTTACTTGATCCCAGGACATCTCCAACACCTTTAGACACTCCAAATTCATTAATCCTCAAAGCCCACATGCCAATTGTCATTTTTCTCGCTCACTTAAAACAGATTTCTGAAATCCAAAGCCCAATGCCCAATAGGCCCAATTCTTCTAGGCCCAAATTCGGGGCGTTACAAAGATACTCAAGTATCTGAGTAAAATGTTACTGATGATGAAATAGAATTCGAAAAGGTATGGATAAATTTTTATAGTACATGAGAATGATAAATGTTGTGTTTTATGAGTATATATATAAGTTAAATTTTAAGGCTTACAATCTCCACCCCCTTACCAGTATAGTGTTATACAATGAAATTCACAAGATTTATGTTGACTAAGTTTATAAGTTTGAAAGAAGAGTTCAAAGGCTGAATGATTAATGATGTAGTCAGAATTGAGAATGGGTTAGTAAGTAAAGATAGAATTAAAAGAGATATCAAATTTTTCTGAGGATTATTCTGATTATGTGATGTCATCATTATGAGTAAACGACTTATCCAGACATGATATTTACAGAACGGATTAATCAATCATTCTTATAAATTTGACTCTTTCAGTGAACTGAATAATGTAAGATTATTGATGACTTTATTAGTCAGTGGAATAGTGATGAAATTTCATCGATATTTGAATGCAGCTGTTATAATCAGGGATTTTACTGCAATATTTTTTTAGTACTCTATAAGTTCTGTTATTATCTGTTGCATATGAAATTGTGCATGTACAGATGCAATATTTGTCGTATCGAAAAGTTAGTAAATCATGATAGATGAAATTATAGTAAATCTGGTTAATTCATGAGTGGTATTGCTCTATCATACTTGGGCTTTCTAATTCATCATGATTGATATAAGATTTAATGATAAGGTTCATGTGATGTTATTTTCTACTTCTACTGATTGAAGCCCTAAATTGCGAATGTGCATGTTATCTTTATCACAGTTGTTTTTACTGAGTATGCATGATATTATTTTTTTTTTAATTTTCCCTGAGATATCAACAATCTCTTTAGAATGTAAACATGGGTTATCTGTTAAAGCTATTCTTTAATCAGAGGTAATTACATTTATTACCGTTATGAATATTGACTTGATCATGAAATTTAGTGACAGAGATTACAGATTATAGATACTAAATTACTGCATTGGTTATTATAGAGGTGTAATGCCCCGAATTTGGGCCTAGAATGAATGGGGCCTTAAGTGTGGGATCAGCTAGGAGACTACACATAAATATTTATGTGTGCAAGGAAATGACACAAATTGCATGTTTTCTTTAATGGCTAAGTGATTTAGGAAGAGTTGGGAGTGTTGGAAAAGTCCTGGGTTCAAACCTGGGCTTTAGCAAAATTTTTTATTTTTGCTCTTAAGTGAATATTGGCCTTAGCTTGAAGGCTTTATAAATATTTTTGGTTAAATCATGACACAAGGACTCTGCTGGTAAAGGTGGAAAGTGGCGTGTGGAGTGTACTAGTGGTCTGAGTTCCGAATCCCTTGGCATGCAAAGGAGTATTTATTTTATTTCCTTACAGCATGAGAAGTGGAGTTAGACCGAAACTCTGTCAGGTGAAGTTTGAATTGGTCTTGGAGGGTTTTATGGAGCAAATCAAGGAGGAGATTGGGGAGAAAATCAAGGAAATTAAAAAATGAGAGGTTGTTAGGGTGTTGTGGCTAATTGGGACTCTAAGGCTTAGTGAAATTCGGCTAAGGGGAAGTGAGGGAGCATTTTCGGCACAAGGCAATTCTTTGTTCGGTTTTGAAAGGGTTGAAAGAAAGGTGTCGAATGTTCTTTGGGATTTTTCTACCATTCGGGGTTCCTTTCGGGTTTTCGTTTTAGCTATTGAAGTGACCAAAATTTTTACTACTTTCCTCCTTCCTACAATTGTCGAATAGGTAACCTTCTTTTTGGTTTCTTTTTCTTTCTTTGCTTTGTCGAAATCCCTTTCCTCTCTCACTCTTGCTTCTGCTTCTTCTTTTCCTTCTGAATCTTTCTCCTCTCTGCCTCCCTTCTAAATCGAACCTACTCTCCATCTTCTTCTTCTCTGCTTTCCACTCTCTTCCAATCATAGCCGAATTTTTCATACGGCTTTTTGTGTACGTTCAGTTTACCATCTTTCCCTATTGTGCTTGGCCGAATATACCTAAACTATTCCAACCGATTTCATTATCACCAATTTTGGTAAGTTTTCCAAATTTTTCCAATTGAGTTATTTCGTTAGCACTGTGTTTCCAAGCCACGCTTATTTTGTTCTTAGGGTTCTAAAATCTCTAGAAGAGAAATGAAGGTTTCCGATAATATGTTGCATAAAGAGATATCAATGGTGGCAAGTAGTAGCCATTATGAGGGAGGATTAGGAATGGTGCCAGCTGAGATTGGGCATGTAGCCCTTGCCCCCAAATTTAAGCAGCGTAAAGTGTCAGCTGTTTGGGATTTTTCGCAGGGGTGTGGTAGGTGGCTGCACCAATCTCTGGATCAAGTGGGCAAACCACAACCGACTGATCTAGTCAAGGGAGAGGTAATCTGTTGGACAAGTATTTTCGGTAGAGGCTATTGTTGATAAGTTGATTGGGATTCGATTAACCCGATTGACAAGTGACTAATAGACTGCCTTGATTGAATGTAGGTTGGAGTTCTCACGGGTCATTCACACATTTCGCAATCAGGTGTGTAATCGCACTATCATTTCTGTGAGTCGGCAAAAGATGAAAAATCGAAAAGCCAAAACTTCAGCATTTGAGGCCTCACGAGCGTGCGATCGCTCGTGCAATAAACTGAGCCCACAATCATTGGCGATAGACTGTAGAGGCCACCACGAGCGTTCTCATGTTCTTGGGCCGTTATGGGCCTCGTTTGGCTGAAATGGGCCGTCTGGGCTCAATGGGCTCGTGGGCCCCACACAAAATAAGTCCACGATAAGTGGCAATTACTGAACTCGGCTATAAGATTCACATAGCCGTGATTGAATTTGGGCTAAATGGGCCACACGAGCGTGTGGGCCCACTTGGGCCGAATATTGGGCCTTAAGCCCATTTACACCGTAATGACCATAATACCCTTGTAGGGTAAAATGACCATAATGCCCTTGTAAGGTAAAATGACTGTAATGCCCTTATAGGGTAAAATGACCATAATGCCCTTATACGGTAAAATGACCATAATGCCCCTGTAGGGTAAAACGACCGTATTGCCCCCATAGAGTAAAATAATCGTAATGCCACCGTAGGTTAAAATGATCGTAATGCCCCCGCAGGGTAAAATGACTGTAATGCCCCCGTAGGGTAAAATGATCGTAATGGCCCTGTAGGGTAAAATGACCATACTACCCCTATAGGGTAAAATAGCCGTAATGCCCTCGTAGGGTAAAATGACCGTAATACCCCTATAGGGTAAAATGACTGTTATGGAGGAAGTGTACTGTTACTGGTGGCTTTGCCACATATACTATTACTGGTAGCTCTGCTGCGTTATTAATACTAGCAGCTATGCTGCAATATTGGTTAGTGCCGCAACCAGTGCTACATAAGGAGTGTAGGGATGGGTGGGTCGATTTAATCCCCACAAGAGTGTAGGGTTGGACAGGAGACAAAATGTAGGGTTGGTTTGGGTATTTATGCACTGCATATATTGATTCTGATACTGAGATGGGCTTAGGCCCAGATAGATGTGATATGTGATTTTGATATGGGCTCAAGCCCAACCGAGGTTGATGGGGGCTAAGGCCCACACTGTACTGTTACTGAATCGGGCTCAGGCCCAGACTATGATCGCATATGTTAATGACTGAATAATAGGGGATTACACACTGAGTTTTCCCAAACTCACCCCTTTATTTTAATTTTTCAGGTAATCCCTAGTGAGACGATTCGACGTACTGGGGGAACTCAGAGGTGGCCACACTACGAACAGTTGTATTTCTGTGTTTTGGACGTATTGGGGGAACTCAGAGGTGGCCACACTACGAACAGTTGTATTTTTGTGTTTTTAATTTACTTCATTTTTAATTATGTTTTCTTTAATTTGGTTTTTGTTGTAATAAGGCATTTCTCTGGTTTTTGTTTTAAATTTGGGATTTTAATGATTGTGATTTATATCTGCTAGAAGTAGAACACGGTTTTCCAAAATAATATCATTTTCAAACATTAAGTTTCCGTAACTAAATTTTAAATATCACGTTTTCATAAATCATTTGTTTTAAATTAAGCTTCCGCAACAAATAAGGTTTTAAAGGCAATAACATTTTAAAAGTGAATAACTTTTTTAATAAACCACGATAGAAAATAAACAAACACAAACTGAGGTTTTATACAAGTTTTAAACAGTAAGAAGTTTTAAATTTCAATAAGGGTTTTCAATGAAAACATGGTTTTCAAAAAACACTTCAATGTGACACGCCAGATTCAGCCCTAACGTTTAGGCCAGGTTTGAGGTGTTACAAGGGGCCACTTTCGGTTCTCTCTCTTATAATTTGAGGTACACTATTGATATTGAAATGTTGCTTTATCTGTACGCTGAAATGTCGATCATATTAATGTACTATGGTTTTAAATCTATCTAATGGTTGTGGCATTGGAAAAACTCAAAGCTGCAAGGCTAATAATTGAAATAGCTACATTGATGACCTAGTTATTACGGAAAAGATATAATAATTGAATGGATTGACAAATGTTAGTAAAGTTTTGATGAGTTGGAAGCCCTAATAATCGAAACATCAGTTCTAGTCAGTCTGAATCGAGTAAGGAATTAATTATTATAGTGATACATTATTGAATGGATTAAACTATATTTTGATGAAGAAAGGTAAAGTAATGGTCTATACTTCCAGCCAGATAAAGCTACAGGAAAAGAATTTCTCGATATATGATCTTGAATTGACAATTATTGTGTTTGCACTGAGAATTTGGTACCAGTATTTGTATGGTGAAAAATGTCATATATTCACTGATATCAGATGGTAAAAGATTTGAATCTGAGATAGCATATATGGTTTGAAATGTTGAAAGATTATGATTTGATAAATGAATATCACTCGGAAAGAGCGAATGCGGTTACAGATATTCTGAATATAAAATACTTGTATACTTTGCAAGCCACGAATACCGATTATGATTGTCTGATAATAACTCAATTTTAGCTGAGTATAGAGCTTAACCGATGTTTCTACAACAGAACAATGAAACTCAGAAAAGTGGTAATGAGTTGTAAGTTAAATGAATACAATGTGAAATAATTTCTGATTCAGAATTTCAAAATAGATCTGATAAATGTCTATCAGTCAGAGACAGAGTCTGTGTACTAAAGAATTTGGAGCATGTATAGAAACTTTTATATTAATGATTACAGCGGTACTATATCTGTTTATCTAGGGAAATGATAAACTACATAATGATTTGAAAAAGTTGTATTGGTAGCCGGGGATGAAAGATGGTATTTCTAAATCTATATTTGAATGTTGGATGTATCATCAAGATAGAGATGATACTTTCAAGATTGTTATAGTCAGTGAAAATACCGAAATGGAAATGGAACAAAGGTACTATGAAATTTATATTGGAATTATCATTGTCTATGAAAAAGAGATACGATTTGAGTAACTGTTGATTGTTCGATGAAGCCTGCACATTTTATCCTGGTATGAATGGATTTCTCACTTGATAGATTGCTTGAATAACTTATTTTTGAAATTGTTAGATTTCATGATGTGCTAGTTTCTGTTATTTCTGATAGAGATCTACAGTTCATATTCTAATTCTAAAACAAGTTACAAGAAACTCTAGGTGCATGGTTACATTTTAGTACGGTATTTCATCCTCAGATGGATGATCAATCTGAACATATGATTCAGATTTTGGCAGATATGCTTCGATGTTGTGTACTTGAATTTGAAAGTAACTGAGAAAAGTACTTATCTTGGGTTGAAATTACTTATAACAGTTAACAGTCACATATAAAATTATATTGTACGAGGATTTATATGGTCACAAATGTAAAACATCGATGTCTTGGACAGAGTTCAGTGAGAAAGGATACATGTACTAAGTTTAATTATTTGAGACCGAAGAAAGATGAAAATGATCTGAAACAGTTTAAAAGCAATATTGATCATTAGAAATCTGGTGTAGATCTGAAATGAAAAGAAATAGAGTCTCTGGAGGTGACAAAGTATTTCTGAAGATTCACCATGAAATAAAGTTCCCCAATTGGCCCGTAAAGGCAAATTAAGTCTGTGGTTTATCAGGTCATAAAGATTACTGAAAAGAATTGGACTGGTTTCGTATTGATTGGTATTTTTCTCAGAGTTCTACTATGTGTTATGATAGAATCGATCAGACCCATCATCTATTATTGCTTTGATAAATGTTAAATTCAGCTTGGCATGACTTACAACGAGTGACTAGTTGAAATTCTGGCATGTGAAGTTAAAGAAACGAAAAGTATAAAGGTATCTTTAGTTGAAAGTTCTTGGACAATGATATGATATAGAGAAAGCTATTTGTGAACCAGATAGAAATATGAGACAGTAATTCCTGAATCTTCTTACTGGTAAAATTTTCGAGGACGAAAATTTTTTAAATGGGAGAGTTGTAACAACCCAATTTCGGTGAAATTAGAATAGTGGTTTCGGGACCACAAATCTGAGCCGAAATTAAAATTTATTTTTATTTTATTATATGGTCCGTATTATAATAGACGTGACATGTGAAAATTTTGACGTGAAAATTTTATCGATTTGGTGCCTAATTACGAGAAGGACTAAATCGCATAAAATGTGAAAGTTGAATTCTAGTAGCTATAAGGATTAAATTGCTATGGAATTCAAAACTAAAGGTCCTTATATGGTAATTAGACCATTAAGAAAAGTATGTAGATTTTTCTTGGTGACTCATCCATGGAAAAAAAAAAGCAAAGGACTAAATTGGAAAGATGAAAAGTTATTAAATGAAAATTTAATTAAATGAAAAACAAAACATTTTCATATCATCTTCCCCAAATATTTCAATGGAAACCCTAGGAGAGAGGATAAAAACTTTTCAAGCTCAATAAGGTATGAAATAAAGTCCCGTTTTTAATGATTTTTATATTTTTAGAATCGGGATAGTCTAATCTATCTATTTAGGGGATTAATTTGAAAAGTTATCAAGGTATGAAAAATGGGTCA
The DNA here is from genome assembly GCA_025503065.1 of Gossypium bickii. Classification (NCBI taxonomy): domain Eukaryota; kingdom Viridiplantae; phylum Streptophyta; class Magnoliopsida; order Malvales; family Malvaceae; genus Gossypium; species Gossypium bickii. Next base: position 60,391,416 of record CP106710.1, on the reverse strand, counting down.
TGGATGTAAATGCTGAAAGTTAGAAATTTATGGTAGAAAATGAAAGATTATTGATAGATAAACAACTTTTACAAAGTGGTTTTTCATGGAAACATGATTTAGGGACTAAAATGTAAACTTGTGAAATTGAAGGAAAAATTCTGAAATTTTATGAATACATGTGCTGTAAATTTTTTAATGGGGCTTTGAGGCTTGGAATAGGGAGTAATTTTCACAAGTTTCATTTCCGAGCCTAGGGACGGAAATGGAATTTATGGAAAAGTTAGGGGCGAATTGGTAATTTTGCCTAGAACGTAAGTTGAGTTCCAATGAGTATAAAATGTATGAAATTAACGATTAAAGTTATCTATTTAGATCCGAACAAACCAAATTTAGAGTTAGAACGAGGAAAAGAAGAAAATGTCGGATTAGTAGATGTTTGTACACGAACCATTGTCGAGGTAAGTTCGTGTAACTAAATTGTGTTTATTTACATGCTTGCATTGATTATGTTTATGTAAATTGTATCAATGTCATAAATATGTGAAATGATCACCTACTCGATATAGCCCGATAAATGAAAATGCCCGATAAAATGGTAAATGAATAAAATGTTACTTGTATGCTTGACATAAATGTGGGATGTGTTTTACTTTAATTACATGAATTTTACGAAGGTATGAAATAATCAGATGCTCGATAATGCTTGAAAAGTGTTTAAATATCGGTTGAATAAATGGAAAATCGATGGATATGTGGTTTCCTGAAACCAAACAGGTCATGCATTTTTTGCGATAGGGTTTAGCTCGGATGAGTAATCCTTCAACCTCAATTCTGATAGGATTTAGCCTAGACGGGTAATCCTGATATAAGTCCTCTTGAGCATATATTATGGATTGGATTTAGTGCGGATGGCTAATCCAAATCAATCTCTTTGCAACATATGTCACAAAAAGGATTTAGCCTAGACTGGTAATCCTATAGTATAATATGTGGCTCGTGAGTGTACTCTCTAAAATAGTACCTTATGGGTACCATTAAATATGAATTGACAGATTCCGATTCGTACACCTCGAGTGTACTACCTATGTATCCATCGATATTTCGAATAAATTCAACGGGTAAAGTTCTGACAAGAGCAAAGATTAATTGAAAACAAATTGACATGGAATGGTGTATATGATATGGATATATGACATGAAAGAATTTACATGAAATGCAAGAAAATGATGATACATGACAAGTGATAGATGAAATATGAGATGATGACATTTGTACATGGAAAATATTTGATGAGAATGTTCATTCTTGATTATAGACATGTACACCTAGAGTGTACTAATCATGACTTTGATATCCCAAGTAATATGTATAAAGTTTTGATGCAAAATAATCTGAACTCAAAAAGAACTATTATGAAATTATACTCGAAATAATGAAATGAATTATGTATATTGAATGAATACATGTTTTGGAATGAAAATGTGTATGGAAACTTGATTGTTATTGAGCCCAAACATGTTTTGAGGTTATTATGAAATATATGACAAACAAGGGCAATGAGAATATGTGTGAGGCGTGAAGTTAAATTGAATGACTGTGCCTTACATAGTTACCTCAAAATAGAATGAATGGTAAGTTAAGTACCATGTTATACGAACTCACTAAGCATGTAATGCTTACTTATTTTTATTTCCCTATTTTATAGTAAATCAGAAGCTCGTTGGGTTGGAAGCTTGGCGGAGATCACTCACACTATCCATCGGCCCGTGACGGTACAATATGTGTAACAACCTGATTTAGGGGCTAGTGGGAACAATGGTCTCAGGACCACTAATCCGGGGTTAGAGGAAATTTTTTTTAATGTTATTTTATGAGTTATAACATGATTATAAAGGTGCATGAAAATTTTTGTGCCTTAATTTTAGCGATTTCATGCTAAATCGCGAAAATAGACTAAATCGCATAAAGTGAAAAAGTTAAAATTTTCAAGCTAAAGGTGCCTAATAGCCATATATTATTAATTGGAGGTCCCAAATGTGCAATTAGGCCTTGTTTTAATAGGTGGCCGGCCATAGGGGGACAAAGAAGTCAAAATTAGTCAAAGTTGGTGTAGCAGGTGGATTAAATTGATGAAATAGAATAAAATAAAGAAAGAAAAGATATCATCTTTTCTCCTTCACTCATCCACCGAAAATTAGCAAAAAATAAGGGGTTTTGAAAGCTCAAAAATTTCAGCAAACTCTTCTCCTTACAAGTAAGTGTTTAAGTGATCATTTTTTGATAATATTTGTACTTTTGGAACCCCTAAAGCTTAAGCTTTCTAAAGAGGGGACTATCTTGCAAAATGGTTGAAAGTTTAGAGTTTTTCCATTTGAGCTTTTTAGTTGTTTGCTGCATTTTTATGGAAAAAAATGAGTCATAGTTGTTAGATAAACAACTTTTGTGAAAGGTGTTTCCAAGAAAACACCTAAAAGGACTCTTTTGTAAAAGTCATAAAATATGTGGTAAATGTGTGAAATAATGAGTATTGAGGGTTGCCATAAGAGTAATAAATGTTCACCTAGGCTCGTTAGAAAAAGAAATTTGATTAGAATTGATTTTCGAGCCTAGGGGTAAAATGGTCATTTTGTGAAAGTCTAAGGGCAAATTGGTAATTTTGCCAAAGTATGATTATTGAAATGTGTTGATTAATATGGTTACTAAATGAGCTAAATTGTTATTATAGATCAAGAAGAATGAACGATTAACCTCGACCGAGGAAAGAGCAAAGTATTGGACTAAATCAGCAATCTAGCCTATTTTGAAATCAAGGTAAGTTTGTATGTGATAAATTCAACATCATGTTAGTATGTTTAAGAATGTTTGATATTATAATGATGTATAATATTTCTATGAAATTGAGTGATGGTGTTGAATGAGAAAAATGATGAAAGTTGTGATGTTGAACTCCTAGTTGGACTATAATAAATGTGATAAGACTATCATTGAGACATGAGATGGATAAGGTCCCGTGTACGACCATGTCTGGGACATGGCCTCAACACCGAATTGAGATCCCGTATAAGACCATATCTAGTATATGGCATCAGCATTGAATATGAAAATCGTATAAGACCATATCTGAGATATGGCATCGATAATTGATATGAGACCCCGTATAAGACCGTATCTAGGATATGGCATCGGCACTCAGAGATGACCTCATGTAAGACCACATTTGGGATGTGGCATTGACTTCGTAATTGTGTGAATGACGATGAGCATGTATGTTTGAGTATCCCAAATGATTTAGTGGGATAAATAGTTGAGCTTGAAATAGAAATGAGATTAGTGCTAAAGTTATGTGATTGAGTGAATACAGGTACTCGTGAGTAATTCACGAGAAATTGTTTACGATACGTGACATGGTATGTATGTAATAAGAACAAGCAAAAGTAAGTTATGGCAAAGTACTTAAGACTTTGCATTTTATCCAATGCCATGATTAGATGATATTATGAGCTTATGTTGTTATTTATTTTCATGCAAACTTACTAAGCTTTATGCTTACTCCTTTCATTTCCCTTTTCCTTGTAGCATTGCCAAGTTAGCTTGAGAATTCGTGGAACGTCGGAGTTCGAAAATCACACTATCGGCTACTCTTTGGTATAGCAAAGTTAGATTCATTTTGTGTATGGCATGTATAGGACTTAGTCTCTTTTGTTATGTCATATTTGTTAGCCAAAGTGTTCGCTATTAATGTTGTTAAATTTATTTTGTAAATGGTCATTGGAATTGGGCCAATACTTGACAAGTTTATATATGTCCAATGAGGATGAAATTCATTAAGTGTATGCTTGTGTGGATGTCCTGATTTTTAGTCTTTAGAAGTGTTTTATAGTCCTTATATATGTTGGATTAAATTGGTGTAAGTATGATTGTTGTATAGGGTGGCATTTGGCTTGGTATATAGCCCTTCAAATGTCCACATGGGTAGACACACGAGCATGTGTCTTGGCCGTGTGTGACACACGGTCAGCCCCAAGGGCATGTTGGTTGGCCAGGTGACCCCATGCATGCTAGGTTTACAAGGCAGTATGCTCAGTAGTAAACACACGGATAGAGACACGACCGTGTGTCTCGGCCGTGTGGGAGGCACGACCATGGACATGGCGTGTGCCCAGGCCGTGTGAATTTTGCACCTAAAATTTGGAATTTAATTTGACACACGGTCTAAGGACACGGGCGTCTGCCTTGGCCGTGTGACCATAGTGAGGTGATGATATCATAAACAGAATGTCAAGGTTTTTGGCACACGTGCTAAGACACAGGTGTTTCGAGACGACCGTGTGAAAACCCCTGTAGGTTCGAAAAAATATAAATTCCAGACGGGCTAGGAACATGGGCATGTGAGATCACACGGCCTGCCCCCACGAGTGTGTTCCATTTCACATGGGCGTGTGGCCCTGTTTAAGCAAAAATTTTCTAAGTTCGCGAAAGTTTCCAGTTTGGTCCCGAATCATTCTAAATGTATGTTTAGGGTCTGGTAGACCCTTGATAGGGACGTTATGATTATAAATGAAAAGTTTTAAGTTAGAATGAAACTTTATGGCCTGATGTTGTAGGTTTAAGTAAGTTAAGTTCAGTAATGCCTCGTATTCAATTCAGGCGTTGAATACAGATAAGGGGTGTTACAATATGGTAAATCAATTATGGTTGTAATGGCATGTATAGGATATGTTGGCCATATTGGCATGTAAATGTAAATGATGCTCGTAATTTAGCCATTTGAATGGCCAGTAATGGTTGTTTTAAAATACTTGTAATGATATGCTATGGTAACCACATGTATATAAGTAGTTGACCAAATCATGCTTAACATATGAATTGAACCAAGGTAGGATAGTAAACATGTATGCATGCAATGGTAGGCCATGTTGAATGATGAAATTTGTTTATTTGAATGCTAAGAATGGTTTATTTGCACTTGGTATATTTTGGTGTAGGAAAATGGTAAATTTGGGTGACAAGTGAGGCTAGGAAATGGCTTTAATTTTTCCATAGGGCTAGACACACGGGCGTATAGTGATTAACATGATTTGTCTGAGAATGTTCTGAAAAGTCTCAGTAACGCTCTGTAACCCTATTCTGGCGACGGATACGGGTTATGGGTGTTACACGAAACTTGATTGTTGTTGAGCCCATATATGTCTTAATATTACTATGGATTATATGACTAACAAAGGTAATGAGGATATGTGTAGGGCTTGAGGTCAAATTGAAGGAATGTGCCTTACATAGTTATCTCAAAATAAAATAAATGGTAACTTAAGTATCTTGTTATACGAACTTACTAAGAATGTAATGCTTACTTAGTTTTATTTCCCTGTTTTATAGTAAATCAGAAACTCGTTGGATTAGAAGCTCGACGGAGATCATTCACACTATCCATCAGTCCATGACGGTACTATGGTAAATCAATTATGGTTGTAATGGCATATATAGGATATGTTGGCCATATTGGCATGTAAATGTAAATGATGCTTGTAATCTAGCCATTGGAATGGCTAGTAATGGTTGTTTTGAAATACATATAATGTTATGCTATGGTAATCATATGTATATGTTAAGAAGTTGATCAAATTATGTTTAACACATGAATTGAACCAAGGTAGGATAGTAAACATGTATGCATGCAATGATAGGTCATGTTGAATGATGAAACTTGCTTATTTGAATGCTTAAAATGGTTGGATTGTACTTGGTATGTTTTGGTGCAGGAAAATGGTAAATTTGGGTAACAAGTGAGGCTAGGAAATGGCTTTCTTTTTTTCCACACGGCCTACCCCATGGGTGTGTAGTTAGGCTGTGTGTCCCCTGCACCTCAAATTTGAGAAAACAGAATGCTCAGAATTAAGCACACGTGCAGAGACACGGGCGTGTGTCTCAACCGTGTGGGTGACACAGCCTTGAACACGGGCATGCGTCTTGGCCATGTGAAACCTACACCTAATTCGAATTGAATTAAATAACCACACGGCCTAGCACACGGGCGTGTGGCATGGTCGTGTGGCTCAAGCCAGAGAGGAACCTAAATCGGACACGGCCTGAGGCACAGGCGTGTCCCTTGGACCACATAGGCGTGTGATCCCTGCACCTTCGAAAATTTTTGAAATTGACACGAAAAATTCTTAGATTTTTCAATTAAGTCCTTGATAGATTCTAATGTTCGTATTGGACCTCAAGGGTCCATCTAAGGGGCATTATGAATATATCTATTAATGAATAGTGATTGACATGATTTATCTAAGAATGTTTTAAAAAGTTCAGATAACACTCTGTAACCCTGTTCCTACGACGGATACGGGTTAGGGGTGTTACATATTTTTTTCACACAATTGAAAGCACAATTTAAAATCACATTTTAAAAATTTTAAGGCATGTACACAAGACCTTCTAAAAACAAGCTCATTTTAGAACTAGAATCGATTAAACTTATAGTTCAAAATATTTGTTTTTATTCTTCATAATCCTTCTCGTCAATCCATGATATTAATGGATGATTTTGATCTTGGTTCAAGAAAGAAAATACCTCAAGTTAAAAATAAAAGAAAGAACTACAAGGGATATAATTTCTTCTAGTGAATGGAGAAAAAACAAATATGCAATTTATCATCTCAAATGTGGTTATTCTCATCAAAAAGCCATTCGAAAAGATGTTTGTTTATTTCAACTTGAATTGTGCCTAAATTTCATGCTTGCCTCACAATATAGCAATAATCACTAATTCATGCTTAAAACCTCAAAATTTGTCCCTGAATGTGGAGGGTGATCTTTAGCAAGAGTTAAATTGAATAAAATTTATATTGACTCAAAAATGGGTAGCAAGGGATATAATTTCTTCAAGCGAATGATAAACGAACAAAAATGTCATTTATCATGCCAATTCTGAATACTTTCTTTAAAAGTTATCTGCTAAAAAAGAATACAATATATTGTTATTGATTGCACATGAATTGTTTGATCCACCATCTATCAACTCTCATTTCATCTTGAAAGTGCAAACAAAATTCTCAATATGAATTCTTCAACTTCATGAACAAGAAGCCAACAAAATTTATTTTATTTCCAAAATGACTTAGATTTTCAAAATCAAATTTTAAATGATTTTCTGAGATCATCTTTTTATTCACCACCTAGATTTCAAAAGTTGAATAAAGATATAAAGAGGATGTATGAAAGAGATGGAAGCATACGACGAATAAAGGAATAATGCAATGATGCACTACATTATTTGTAAGACCCCTAACTCGTATCAGTCACCGGAATAGGGTCACGGAGTATTACCGGGGTTTACAGAACATTCTCATGCAATTTGTATTAAACATATTATTCATACTCCAAATTTTTCTTATTGTCCCTTGAATGGGCCCTCGAGGACCAAAACAAGTATTAGAATCAAATCGGGACTTAATCAGAACTTCTAAGAATTTTTTGCAAAATTAAAATTTTTTTCTAAGGTACAGGGCTCACACGCCCGTGTGATCCAAGGGACACGCCCGTGCTATAGGTCGTGTCTGATTTAGGGTGCTCTTTAACTTGCACAACATGACCATGCCACACGCACGTGTTCTAGGCCATGTCTCCCACACGGCTGATACACATGCCCGTGTTCTAGGCCGTGTCTCCCACACGGCTGAGACACACGCTTGTGTCTCTGCCCATGTGCTTAATTCTGAGCATTCTGTTTTCTCGAATTTAAGGTGCAGAGGACACACGGCCTGACTACACGCCCATGTACTCGGCCGTGTGTCACACACGACCTAGACATACACTCGTGTATCAACCCATATGGACAAAATGAAGCCATTTCTTAGCTTCATTTTCTCACCCAATTTTTCCAACAACCTACACCAATACTTGCATGAATATGCCAGCCAAATCAAGCATTAAAACCAAGCCTAAATTAACATCTATCATGACATAATATCACATGCAATTCATGTCTATAAGCATACTTTTAATGCATATACAAGATAAACATACTCCATTCATCCACACTTAACACATAAGCATTGAACATGAGATAACTTATAACATACCAAATTAAATCATTACTAGCCATTCCAATGGCAAGATTACAAAGCATCACTTACTAATCAACATTTGGCCAAATAAATCTATACATGTCATTATACCAAAATGAGATTTCTAAGTATACCAAAAGGAGATAGTGGATGGTGTGATTATGCTCCGATCGATCCTCCAACCTTCGCGACCTTACGAGCATTATAAAACAAGGGAAAATTAAACGGGGTAAGCATTTTCATGCTTAGTAAGTTTGTATAATGGAAAATAAACTTACCAGTTATATTTATTCAAACTAGCATACGTAAACATACATTTCATCCATTATAGGTAGTTCACCTAAACATATACATTTAATCAAATAAGTTAGTCACATAACATCATTTAAATATCAAGTAAACATAAATGATCTCATTATATACAAACTTCCATTAATTCCACCTTTCCATATTTCGAGAGTCTTTTCCGTTGAACTAATGAAATTGCAATGGACATTCGATGATGTACGTAAGGCATACATATGAATTATCCGTTAATTCATATTCATTATTACCCATTGGGCATAAGTCCAAAAAGCACACTCTCAAGCCACATATTTTACAACAAGATTACCAGTCTAGGCTAAATCCTGGCGTTCACCAGAGTCATTTAAGATTGCCAGTCCAGGCTAAATCCTATTAGTGACCTGTGCTCTAAAGAGCTTAATTAGGGTTACCCGTCCGGGCAAAACCCAATCTATAACATATGCTCGAGAGGCTTAAATTCAAGATTACACGTTCGAGCTAAATTCTATTTGTAACATTTTCCATATTATACCCGTTTAAAGAAATCACCATAATCCATCGAATTTCAATATTCAACCGGGATATGATATTTTATCAATGTTTCCAACTTGTAATTATTTCATTATGTATACCATCACATGCATATTATCACAATCACACAATTCAATTCAAACATATTAATGTACCAAATTAAGTTACACGAACTTACCTTGACAGTTGTTCGTGTTTGAATTCCAACTAATCTGAAACTTTTTGTTTCCCTCGATCTAGTTCCATGGTTGGTCTTTCTGGGTCTATATAAGCAAATTTAATTACTAACTCATCGCATTTTACACACATTTGCATTACATCCTAGGAAAAATTACTATTTTGTCCCTACTCTTTTCAAAAATTCAAATTTCGTGTCTAGGCTCGGAAAATTAAATTCATGCAATCTAGTCCTCTTTCCAAGCCTAACCAAGATTCAATAACAATTTTTACAGCACACACATTTCACAAATTTCAGAATTTTCCATGGGTTTACCACTTTTTTTATTTTAGTCCCTAAATCAAGTTTCCATGAAAAATTACTTTGTAAAAGTTGTTTATCTATCAACTATCTTTAATTTTCTACCATAAATTTCAAGTTTACAGTATTTACATCCATGGTAAAGTTTCTACACTTTGTTATCTTTTCAAATAAATCCCATAAATAGAAAGATTAGGCTATCTCGATTCTAAAAATATAAAAATCATTAAAAACGAGACTTGATTTCATACCTTTCTAAGCTTGAAAATTTCTCTTCCTCTCTCCTAGGGTTTCCATAAAAAAATTTGGGGAATAAGATGAATAGAAAAGATGATAATTTCTTTTTATTTTTCTATCATCTGTTAATTTTTTTATTTCCAATTTAGTCCCTAGTCATTTCTAATTTTTCCATGGATGAGTCACCAAGAAAAATCTACATACTTTTCTTAATGGTCTAATTACCGTTTAAGGACCTCTAGTTTTGAATTCCATAGCTATTTAATCGTTATAGCTAATAGAATTCAACTTTCGCATTTTATGCAATTTAGTCCTTTACATAATTAACCACACAATCGATAGAATTCTCGTATCAAAATTTTCACGTGACCTTCCTATCATAATACCAACCATAAAATAAAAAAAATTTATTTTTGGGCTTAGATTTGTGGTCACAAAATCACTGTTCCGATCTCACTGAAAATGGGCTGTTACATTATTATTCATTAAAATGATAATAACAAGTTCACAGGGCCTTTTAAAAACTCCACTTGTTAATCTAAAGGATAACTGAGAACATCAATTAATCACTTCCTCTTGAGCCCTGTACATCACTTTTCGAGGCTTAGGTATTTTCTTTCCTTTTTAAAATAAAAAAAAAGGTTCACTCTTTTTTTATTCTGTTTTCAAATAAAAATAGAGAAGAAAACCTTTTAAAGAAGGGAAAAATATAAGATTAGTACCTAAACTTGTCCACTTCTCCTAGATTGGTATCTATGGTTTTTTTTTTTGTCTCAGATCGGTACCCGAAATTTTTTTCCGTCCACTGGTTTGGTACCTGAGCCTAACACCATTTAAATTTTGCTAACATGCCAGCGTGGGCCAATCGTGCACCACCACATGTAGCAATCTAGGAACCCCATTTGACCCATTTTTTTTATTTGCTGATCCGATCCCTTTGAAAACAAATTAAATACAACATGAATTAAAATTTGAAAAAAAAAATAAGAAAGAATTAAAAGCATAGCATTAGGCTTTCAATCGTTTGGGGAAAAATCTGAACAATTCTTTATCTGAATGATTCTTCATCTAAACAATTCTTCATCTGAAAGAAAACTGTTAGGTTTTTTTTTTTTTTTGGTTGAAGATCAAAAGCCAGATAATAGTTATTAACAATCTCATAGTTAACATTGGTTCTTCATCTAAGAAATTGTTTCATTCAATTTGTTTACAAGAAAACCCTCAATTTATTTGAAACCTTCTATAATCTTAGATACCCTTTCGATTACCCACCCATCTGTCTGGAAGAAACCCTTGTTTCATCATCAACTAGTCATCCCTTTCGATTACTCAGCTATTTGTTGTGGTATTCGAATCAAGATTACCATATTTCGACCATCGATTACAGGTATTTCACTCTATTTTTGTGGGCTTTTTTCATCATCGAATTAAGATTGTCATATTTTTAGCATACAAAGATTTTTTCATCTTTGATGGGATTTTTGTTTTTATGATTTTTTTAAAACTAAACACTTTTGTTTGGACTCATTCTCACAAACTAATTATTTTTGTACGTATTATATTTGACTTCTAATTTTTAATTCATATTATATTTGACTTTTATTTTTTTTTTATTGGCATTTGTGAGTGACAGGGATTTTCTTGGAGCGTTTAAGAGATTGAGGGTGAAAGGTATGTGTAACATCCGGGATTTAGGGGCTTCGCATTTACTTCGTATCTATGGGTTTGGTATGCTTTGTATGATTGTTTGAGTGTGTTTGAGGTCTCGGGGTGTAACGCCCCAAACCCGGCCCATTTAATCTGACCGAATTTGGAATGCCACTGCAGAACACTTTCGAAAACATTCTTACTTAAGAGGTAAATCGTTCAAATTTTGTCGAGTTCAGTAAAACAATTTTGTGACTTGTAATATTCTAAGTAAAAATTGAAGTTTGTTATAAACATATCGGGTTCAAACTTTATTGAGAAATAAAACCATTTGAAATCAATCTTTAAAGCATCCTTCCATAATAGGGCATAATAGTAACAATACTTAACAAATGAACTTAAACACTTTAGTGGGCCTTATTACAATACACACTTAATCAAAATACGAAAAATATCATTATTTAATTTATTAACCAAGAGATTCCTTTGCATGAAAATCCACTTTTGCATGGCCACCTTTGTATCCTCTCCGAACCCGGTCCAAACAGAGTATACGCCACCGAAAGGGTTTAATAAAACAGAGTGAGTCACCAAGACTCAGTGCATAGTTAAAAACACATATCCTCACATATGGGCTTGGCCCATATCCACACAATCCATGTATATATAACATACAATTATAAATACGCAATTATGAATACACAATATTATAGATATGATTACGAAAATACAATTACGAAGTCCAATCCACAAAGTGATCCACATATCTTTTCGGTCATCGATCATCAATTGCGAATGTAGCACGAGGCTAGCATTAGACCACTCATATAGTATACATCACAATTCACATGCATGCGTATGTGTATCATGGCCACATATTTCTCAAGGCAGATATACATCACACGTCATTACATTTTTATACATTCATCAATAATCAATTTATTATCGCAAATCACTGACTTGACTATTCGATCACTTACCTTAATATCCATACTGTTAGCTTTTATTTTGGCTCACATGCATAACATTTACGTTTACATCAAATAACACATACAACACATATAACAATTTACAAACATGAGTACGGTCGCGATAACTACTTTTTGACTTTAGCTTGAGATCTCGATTTATCGATTCTAATATCAAGCTGAAGTCTCGGAAGCTTCTTTTAATTTTATCGATTTGCCCCTAAAACACATAACCGAAATCGATCACATTTAGCACTAGTAATATTGCCTTAGGCCGAATGTCAAGAGTCGTTTACCTTGAGCACTTTAAATTCCCGAAAGGGTTTTTTGTGCTTCTTAGCACTAGCTACACACAAACAGAACACATCATTATAGCCTTATACACATTCCACACCTTTGCTTATTTCGATCCCGAAATACTATTTGCCTTGATATTCAAAAATCCGAGAGCTCCTTTAAAGATTCCTTCCTTCAACTACACAAAAGAGCATATCAACATAGTTATTGAAGGTTCGGCCACAAGTAAACTAGATTAAGGTTTTGGTTACCACATCTTGACACTCTTCAAAACTTTCAAAACAAATATTCAGCTAACACATGAACAAAGGCCCTCGGCCGAAATATGCATAATGCTTACCTAGATGTTCAACAACCCGAGAGCTCTCTTATAGTCTCCTTTCTTCACTCAAAAGCAAAAGCTCGATGGTCCTACTCCTGTAGAATCAGCTTCACAAAATAGGTAGGGATTTAAAATTGAAAGATAATGAACCAAGGAGAAAGGTCAAAAGATTTGGCAATAATGACCAAAACATTCGGCTATCAACAAAGTAGGAAAACCAGGCAAGCAATATTTGCTAGCCTAAATTACTCTCTAGTCTCATCAGTACCGAAACTCAACTTTGCTCTTACTCTCCTCTTCGGTCAAGAATAATTTGGAAGGGAAACAAAACAAGCTAAAAACTTTCGGCAACATAAGATGAAGAAAGAAATTTTTGAATAACAAGGTGATAAATTCGGCCATGCACATTTGGGAAGGAACGAAATACAATCTAAAAAGATTCGGCCTTCCTTTTCCAAGCTTAAAGCTGACCAAAAAGCTCCTCAAAGCTTCATTCGGTCAAAACAATTGCAAAATCAAAAATTTTGGCACTCTTTGCTACTAGAAAGCCGTTCATGAAGGTGCCTAGGAAACTCTTCCCTCCATTCGGCCATGCTTCCCACGCCAAAAGACCACCACCATACACAATATTATTATTTAATAAAAGTCCCCATTCTAACCAATCATTCCTTACATTCAAAAATAATAAAACAACATAATTAATGCGCTCCATGATTCCCTATGGCCATGCTTCTCCTTTTATCAAAACCAAGGCCGGGCCAACTTCCCCAAAGCATGCTCTCCTTCCATTTTTCCCATACATAAAAAAATTTATCAAAACACAACAAAATACCAACCCATGCCGCACATGCTCTCCTTTTGTTAAGCTCAAAATTGTTTATTTTATTATTCTATCACCTTTCCTATGTTTTCATAGAAAATGATAATAATAATAACAATATTATATATATATATATATATCCCATTATCCTAAGCTAACAATAAAAATAATAAAACAATGGTTTAAGCCCCCATACTTTCCAAAACAAATAAATTAAAAGAATAATGCTCCATATTTCTAAAACAAATAAAATAAAATAAAATAAAAAGAACAAAACAGCCCTTTGCTTCTTGCGTACCAGCGTGCATGTGCCATGCAGGGCTTTCCACGCCGGCCAAAATAAAACAAGGCCAATGCAGGTGCTGCTCCCAGGTCTCGAACCCGAGACCTGGAGAAAAGCTCTCCATGCCACAGCCACTCGGCCTTTTGCGCGTTTCATGCAATTAATCGCGCAGAATTTCTTTTAAACCATACTTCGCTGGTTTCCTCACTTTAAAAGCTAGGAGTCAAAAATAAAAGCATCCGTACCCCCCAATGGGACTCGAACGCCTGGCCTTAAAGCCGAAATCATCGCCTCACGCTCTTAGCCACGCTACCACTGGGACTTTCATGTCCATTTATGCTTCGAAAATTCTTTTAAAAACTCCTTTAAAGCACACCATTTTTCCAGAAACAAAACACTTATGCCGCGCCCAGTGTTGCTCGATCCCCTGACCTGCTAAGCGCCCAAGCCAAGCTTTAAGTGGCACATGACGACCACTTTACCAGGGCATTTTATATGCCACAACTTTACAAAATTTTTATTTAAGGCCTTCTTCCATATTTTCCTCTTTTAACCCTAAATTTTCAAAAATTTTCAAATTACTCCCTTTTTATCCTCAGGCATTGGGAACCCCAAAAACACATCGAAACCACTCTTGAGGCCTATTAACACTCGAGTTATTTACCAAACTCGCAATCCCTATTTCAGGATATTACAATTCTACCCCCCTTAAAAATAATTTCGTCCTCGAAATTACTTATGTATAAACATCTGCACATTTCAATTCACCATATATCGATCACATATACTCAAATGTACACATATGCAAACACATTTCAAACTTTTTCACATTTAGCATTTTCACATATGTGGCCACTTCGTTCACAAGCATATTCAAGCTTAGATTCTATTTTGGAAATCATACACAATGGTAAGATCAATTGCACATATTAACATCCTTATCGAAGCTTGAACTATACCACATCTTACTTAGTTCAAATGGGAATATACCAACTTTCCTTATTCATTGCAAGTACGAAAGACTTGCACTTATCCGAGCATTTAGCTTATGGTAATAAACATGTTCCATCTTGTAAGTGATTCATGAAATCTCTATAATAACACATCACCGGCATTAAGCCTGCTAGGCATCAAAGCCTGAAATATTACACCGGCACAAGGCCTGCTAGGCATCAAAGCCTGAAATATACACTGGCACAAGGCCTGCTAGGCTGAAAGCCCGAAATAATACACCGGCACAAGGCCTGCTAGGCATCAAAGCCTGAAATATACACCGGCACAAGGCCTGCTAGGCTGAAAGCCCGAAATAATACACAGGCACAAGGCCTGCTAGGCTGAAAGCCTGAAATAATACACCGACACAAGGCCTGCTAGGCTGAAAGCCCGAAATACGATATTATCATTATCTGAATCACATTACAAGCGGACCAAAATTATAAACCATATATAATTCACATCACTTGTATTTATCACTTCAATAATATTTCATGATAGATAGTCTATCCACATATCACTTGTACTTACCACTTCAGTAACATTTCACGATAGAAAGTCTATCCACAGTCGGCTTTCACTATATTTATAACCAGAATTCCAACATGTTCACAAGGTTATAACTAACCTTAACAATATTCAATTGCTTATAGATTTATACTTTAAAACATTTTCAATTTCTGGTTCCAATACTCACGACACGATATTTTCCACAGAGCACACGGACGGTCCCAAATTTCCCGCCATTGGCTTAATCACGTGAGCAAAACTTTCAACCTTCGATCTTTTTGAAGACCCTCCAGATAATTTAATCAATTTAAGATTTCTCTTATCACGGTTCATATTCTTATCTCTATTTTACCTCATCGAGACCCTACTCTTCAAACTATCTTAACTTTAACACAAAGAAATTTCCATTCTTGTTGAGGAACTATCAACGAGTCTCAGCCGATCTCTTAATCAGTCCTTAAACCAGACACATTGTTCATATTCCGTAGTCACTATTCCTTGAGCATATTGGCTTAACCTTAGGAATTCAATCTCGTATTTCGCCATGGACTCGTTCTATTGAACCAGCCCCAAAAACATATTTCCTCTAAGCATCAATATGGTAATTATCAACATACTTCTTTTGGTATATCGTCTTGACATACTCCCGAATGGGGTACTCCACTGTGACACTATCTCGAACCGTGAGCCACTATTGATATGCCTCGTCGCGAAGTAGCGTCACCATTCCTTTCACTTCTTCTTTTTTTTTTCCAGGGTTTAGATCGAGCTCATCCATAACTCACTTGGTTATTTCCAACCATTATTCAATCGTATTGGGTGTCACGTCTGGTACATCACGTAACAATTCCGCTCTATTGGCTCAAGGTTGCTCGGAAACAAATTTCCGAGCTCTCATATTTCTCCCTCTCCAACCACCATCTCTAAAACTCGCAGTGTAATACAGCATTATCCCTCGTCTGATCTTGCTGCTCATCATTCAAAGTTGGTGGTGGAGGTGATACCTTATTGTCAACTCTTGACCCGATCTAACGAGTTCCAATACGGCCATTTTGCCTCGAACATGTCCTCTAGGACTCATCTCTTATCGCACAATCTGACTTATAAAGTTTTATGCATTAGAAATTTGTTCCACTGATTATTCGCGAACAATTTTATGGAATAAAGTATTTTAGAAGTGGTTCTTTCGATCACACGTAGGTTTGGTTCAAGTTCGCTACTTCTTATTCAGAGAGTCACATACACGATCATAAGCAGGGGCACATTCATTTACTACACCTCTAGGTCGTTTCAGTTTTCAAGTTTTATGCACTTGTTTTCGAATAGACTAGTCTTAGGGTTCAATAGCCCAAATTTTCTAATCTACAAGCACAATTATGCCCATACAATTCACATATTCAATACACCTCAAAAGTCAGAGGTACTTACCAGGTGGACTTCGGGTCGGAAGTACAGGTGCCATGCCAGAACAAGCCCAAAATAAAAGTTCACATTTTGAAAAGCCCACTTTCGAAAACTATTTTCGGGCCCAAAACCTCAAAGCCGAGTTTTGAACCAGGCTCTGATACCAAAATGTAACGCCCCAAACCTGGCCCATTTAATCCAACCGAATTTGGAATGCCACTGCGGAACACTTTCGAAAACATTCTTACTTAAGAGGTAAACCGTTCAAATTTTGTCGAGTTCAGTAAAACAATTTTGTGACTTGTAATATTCTAAGTAAAAATTGAAGTTTGTTATAAACATATCGGGTTCAAACTTTATTGAGAAATAAAACCATTTGAAATCAATCTTTAAAGCATCCTTCCATAATAGGGCATAATAGTAACAATACTTAACAAATGAACTTAAACACTTTAGTGGGCCTTATTACAATACACACTTAATCAAAATACGAAAAATATCATTATTTAATTTATTAACCAAGAGATTCCTTTGCATGAAAATCCACTTTTGCATGGCCACCTTTGTATCCTCTCCGAACCCGGTCCAAACAGTATACGCCACCTGAAAGGGTTTAATAAAAACAGAGTGAGTCACCAAGACTCAGTGCATAGTTAAAAACACATATCCTCACATATGGGCTTGGCCCATATCCACACAATCCATGTATATATAACATACAATTATAAATACGCAATTATGAATACACAATATTATAGATATGATTACGAAAATACAATTACGAAGTCCAATCCACAAAGTGATCCACATATCTTTCGGTTCACTGATCATCAATTGCGAATGTAGCACGAGGCTAGCATTAGACCACTCATATAGTATACATCACAATTCACATGCATGCGTATGTGTATCATGGCCACATATTTCTCAAGGCAGATATACATCACACGTCATTACATTTTTATACATTCATCAATAATCAATTTATTATCGCAAATCACTGACTTGACTATTCGATCACTTACCTTAATATCCATACTGTTAGCTTTTATTTTGGCTCACATGCATAACATTTACGTTTACATCAAATAACACATACAACACATATAACAATTTACAAACATGAGTACAGTGCGATAACTACGCTTTTTGACTTTACTTGCGAGATCTGATTTATCGATTCTAATATCAACTAAAGTCTCGGAAGCTTCTTTTACTTTTATCGATTTGCCCCTAAAACACATAACCGAAATCGATCACATTTAGCACTAGTAATATTGCCTTAGGCCGAATGTCAAGAGTCGTTTACCTTGAGCACTTTAAATTCTCGAAAGGGTCTTTTGTGCTTCTTAGCACTAGCTATACACAAACAGAACACATCATTATAGCCTTATACACATTCGGCCACCCTTTGCTTATTTCGATTCCGAAATACTATTTGCCTTGATATTCAAAAATTCGAGAGCTCCTTTAAAGATTCCTTCCTTCAACTACACAAAAGAGCATATCAACATAGTTATTGAAGGTTCGCCCACAAGTAAACTAGATTAAGGTTTTGGTTACCACATCTTGACACTCTTCAAAACTTTCAAAACAAATATTTAGCTAACACATGAACAAAGGCCCTTGGCCGAAATATGCATAATGCTTACCTAGATGTTCAACAACCCGAGAGCTCTCTTATAGTCTCCTTTCTTCACTCAAAAGCAAAAGCTCGATGGTCCTACTCTTGTAGAATCAGCTTCACAAAATAGGTAGGGATTTAAAATTGAAAGATAATGAACCAAGGAGAAAGGTCAAAATATTTGGCAATAATGACCAAAACATTCGGCTATCAATAAAGTAGGAAAACCAGGCAAGCAATATTTGCTAGCCTAAATTACTCTCTAGTCTCATCAGTACCGAAACTCAACTTTGCTCTTACTCTCCTCTTCGGTCAAGAATAATTTGGAAGGGAAACAAAACAAGCTAAAAACTTTCGGCAACATAAGATGAAGAAAGAAATTTTTGAATAACAAGGTGATAAATTCGGCCATGCACATTTGGGAAGGAACGAAATACAATCTAAAAAGATTCGGCCTTCCTTTTCCAAGCTCAAAGCTGACCAAAAAGCTCCTCAAAGCTTCATTCGGTCAAAACAATTGCAAAATCAGAAATTTTGGCACTCTTTGCTACTAGAAAGCCGTTCATGAAGGTGCCTAGGAAACTCTTCCCTCCATTCGGCCATGCTTCCCACGCCAAAAGACCACCACCATACACAATATTATTATTTAATAAAAGTCCCCATTCTAACCCATCATTCCTTACATTCAAAAATAATAAAACAACATAATTAATCTGCTCCATGATTCCCAATGGCCATGCTTCTCCTTTTTATCAAAACCAAGGCCGGTCAACTTCCCCAAAGCATGCTCTCCCTTCCATTTTTCCCATACATAAAAAAAATTTATCAAAACACAACAAAATACCAACCCATGCCGCACATGCTCTCCTTTTGTTAAGCTCAAAATTGTTTATTTTATTATTCTATCACCTTTCCTATGTTTTCATAGAAAATGATAATAATAATAACAATATTATATATATATATCCCATTATCCTAAGCTAACAATAAAAATAATAAAACAATGGTTTAAGCCCCCATACTTTCCAAAACAAATAAATTAAAGAATAATGCTCCATATTTCTAAAACAAATAAAATAAAAAAATAAAAAGAACAAAACAGCCCTTTGCTTCTTGCGTGCCAACGTGCATGTGCCATGCAGGGCTTCCCACGCCGGCCAAAATAAAACAAGGCCAATGCAGGTGCTGCTCTCAGGCCTCGAACCCGAGACCTGGAGAAAAGCTCTCCATGCCACAGCCACTCGGCCTTTTGCGCGTTTCATGCAATTAATCGCGCAGAATTTCTTTTAAACCATACTTTGCTAGTTTCCTCACTTTAAAAGCTAGGAGTCAAAAATAAAAGCATCCGTACCCCCCAATGGGACTCGAACGCCTGACCTTGAAGCCGAAATCATCGCCTCACGCTCTTAGCCACGCTACCACTGGGACTTTCATGTCCATTTATGCTTCGAAAATTCTTTTAAAAACTCCTTTAAAGCACATTATTTTTCCAAAAACAAAGCACTTATGCCGCGCCCAGTGTTGCTCGATCCCCTGACCTGCTAAGCGCCCAAGCCAAGCTTTAAGTGGCACATGACGACCACTTTACCAGGGCATTTTATATGCCACAACTTTACAAAATTTTTATTTAAGGCCTTCTTCCATATTTTCCTCTTTTAACCCTAAATTTTCAAAAAATTTCAAATTACTCCCTTTTTATCCTCGGGCTTTGGGAACCCCAAAAACACATCGAAACCACTCTTGAGGCCTATTAACACTCGAGTTATTTACCAAACTCGCAATCCCTATTTCGGGATATTACACGGGGAAGCTCGGGGTTAAGTCTGAGCCTTATGAAAATTTTTGATTCTAAGCATTTTAGGGGAGAGCTAGTTAAGCCAGGCTTTACAGGATTAAATTTTGTGGTTGTTGACACAAGGAAAGAGTTGGTGTAGTGGCAAGGAGACGCCAACTTGTGTGCTGGGAAGTTGCATCAGAGGGAAGTTACAAGGGGGAAGGAGTTCGAGCTGCATGGATAGCATTTTGGAATTTTATTTTGCGCCTGGAGAGGTAAGTGGTAGATGGTGGAGAGTGATCAAGGGAGGTGGAAACATTCAAACTTGTTTGAATGGGATGGTGTGAGTGAAGTTAGGAGGAAGTGAAGGGATTTGGAGAGTGGTGGAGTTGTTGGCCAATTGTGGGGTTCTAGAGGTGGGACTTTCGGTCATGTAGGGGGTGTGAGGGGGCGTTTCGGTTTAGGGGTGTTGGTACCGAAATTTGGAGAGGCTAGCTAGGAATAGTGAGCTCTCTTTTGTCATTTGATGCAAGTCGTTTTCTTTGAGGTGCACTTTTCAGCATAGTGTGTGTAGGGCCAAAAGTTAGGAGGCACTCTTTTCCTTTCTATTGTTTTTCTTTCTGGTATTTTCTCTCTGGCCGAATTCTTTTAGCATCCATTTCTCTTCTTTTGTTCTTCCCTCATTCTCTAAGGCCGAATCTTCTACCATTTTTCCACCTATACTTAGTTGCTTCATAAACCAAACCTCAACTCTCTCTTCCTCTCTTTTACACTTTGGTAACCTCAAGTGATTACTTCACCTTCAAAAGCCAAAACAATCCTTTTCTTCTGGTGGCCGAATATGCTTCCCATTTGTTGAACCATAGCCGAACCTTCTAACCATGTCCATTCCTTCTTTTTTTTCTTTTATTCGTTTATTTCGCAAGCCCCATTTCATCTCTTTCGTTTTCCTTTCGTTTTCTTTTCTCCTAAAGCCGAACTTCTCTGGTGTGGTGACTTATTTCCATTTGTAATTTGCTAGAGGAATTGCCGTCACTCTTCTCTTTCCAATTCTCTCAATTGGATTCTTTGTGGTAGTGGTAAGGGTCCTCTTCTCTATGAATCTTTCTCTTCTCTCTTTTTAGTTTCCAGAAACCACAAACATTGACTCTGTTTCTTGGGTTTTAGCCGTACATATGAAGGGTGTTAGGGATCTTCCGGTTTCGAGCCACCAAGATAAGCTGTTCATATCATGCATTCGGTCGAAGGCCACTTCTTTTACCCATAGGTTTGAATGGCCAAATCTAATATGGGATTATGTAGGGACTTCGATGATCTTTTAGCTCCAGTGTAGAACCTCCGGGTTCTGTCGATTTTGGTAAGGATTTATTCGTTCAAAGTATTTATTTTCTGCTATTATCTTATCCAACGTTTTAACCGGGTCTTCTGACCAAGATCATATTTTATGGAATCGAGTACCAGTCAAGCAAAAGAAGGGATTGGACACGTAGTCCCTACCCCTAAATTTAAGAAACGAGCAGTTTCAGTGGTTCGAGATTGGCCACCAAGTTGTGGGCCAGCGTCTAAAAAGGACAAGCAATCGCTGTGATCTCTTCAAGTGAGGACGTTAGTGAGATCGATAGTTTAGTTCTTCAAGTTTACAGGTGTGTATTTATCACACTAATCCCTTAACTTTATATATGTATGTGTTATGCTTGAAAGCCGAAAATAGTGGCAGTGGTGAGTGAGTTACCTATGCTGGGTAACCGGAAAACAGGTTAGTATACTATTTCTATACTTATGGATAATCTATTTGGGGATGCATGTTGAGTATGATATATGTATGTCATATCATGTTGCCTATCTTTTATATTATGTTGCATGTGCATGGGATATTGGGATATAAATGATATAAAAGGGGAAGTGTACAAATATTGGTGACTTTGTCACGGCTAATGATGGCATGGAGCCTCATTGTGGATATAGTGATTTAATCACGTGTGGAATCAGTGGTTAGACCACTTATGTGGACTTTGAGCAGTGTGTCTATCAGCATGACTGCAAAGAGGTATGTAGCGAATAGAGGGTTAATTGTAGAAATCCCCAAGTGTTTATGAGGATGGATGTACGGAGTGGTGTGTAGAGGATGGAATACTAGGATGGGATGGGCTATCATATTGGTTATCTGTGCATGATATGATAATTCAATGATGAGTTGGGGCTCAAGCCCACTTGTGGAATTTTGTGGAATAATTGCACACTGAGTCTGGTGACTCACCCTAATTTCTTAACACAATGCAGGTAGCTCATGATCCGTTGGACTGGGTTGGGCTAGACTCGAGGTGGCCATACGAGGGTTTATTTATTAAACTTTATTTCGAAATGTTAATCACTATTGTCTTTTGGGGTATTTCTAATATGTAATAAGGCCATTTCAAACTGAGGTAAATTCATGGATTTTCAAGTTGGATTTATTTTTCATTAACTATGGACTATTCGATGAAACATTCTATTTAAAATGACTACACAGTTTTCCTCGCGAACCCGTTTAAACACTTTCCCAAGAAAATAAAGATTTTGCTGAAAAATTCATAAAATGAAAGGTTGTTAAGTTTCCAAACATCACCCAAATGTTAAGCTAACTAAACACTATTTTGTCTTTACTTAATTAGTGGGTTTATCAAATTTGACCATTAATTTTGATTTTTATTAAAGGATATTTTCAAAAATTCTTAAATTATTCAAACCCCTTTTTTCTAGTGACATGCCAAATTCGATCATGGTGTTTAGGTCGGGTTTGGGGTGTTACAATTTGGTATCAGAGCCAGATTTTAAAAATTCAGCCTTGGGTTTTGAGGCCACAATGTTTTCAAATGATGTATTTAGGTTAGTCTAAAAAAATATGAAATGGTCTTTTGGAAGAATGGCACTCGAGTTCCCGACCCAGGTCCACCAGGTAAGTTTTCTGATTGTTGAATAAATTGCATGAGGTAGCTATATGATGTATTGTTGTGGATGTTAGAATTTTGAATACTTACTGTAGAGACGGAAACCTTTAGGAATGTATGTGTTTTACGAAGAAACTACTTAAAATTCTGTGTCATAAAACAACTCGTTAATAAACAAGTGGAAAGATATGTTGACTCATAAAATTTATAATCAGAGTAAGGCATAGCGATAGCTATGAGTGGTAGAGGATGTGGACGTGTTATACGCGGCCGTGGAAGGGGTCGGGGTGCGGAAGTTGAATTCTCAGAAGCAAAAAATGAGCCTGAGGGCGAAGTGCCAGCGTCACCTGTGGCGGAAGCAGGATCGCAAGACAGAACTAGGGGGGATGATGCCCTATCGCAAGCAATGCTACGTGTGTTGGAGCGTGTGGCCGGGGCAAGCACTGGAACAGCAGATCGAAAGTCTAACCCTGAGCGACTCTGAGCGAATGGGGCCGAAATGTTTAGGGGTATCTCTAAAGTAGCTCCAAACGTGGCTCGATCTTTCGCTAGAGGATCGAGAGAATTATGGATGACTTTGGACCGCGGTGAACCAAGAGAAGGTGAAGAAGCGCGTTTTCTACCGGGATGAGGCCTATCAGTGGTGGCTCACTGTCAGAGAGGGTACTCCGACAGATCGAGTAGATTGGGATTTCTTTAAGATGAAATTCCAAAGGAAGTACGTTGGGGCCAGTTATGTGGATGCTCAGAGGAAGGCATTCCTGAATTTCGTTCAAGGGGTAAGTCTGTAGCTGAATATGAGGTAGAATTTCTGCGGTTAAGTCGGTACACCCGAGGGATAGTTGCAACTAACTACAAGTGCTGTGTGAGATTTGAAGATGGGCTGCGAAATGAGCTGCGAGTGTTGATAGCTCCTCAGCAAGAGAGAGACTTTGCTATTTTGGTGGAAAAAGCTAAGATAGCTGAGGAGGTAAAGCGAACTAAGAAGCACAATATGGATAAGGATAGAGGCAGGAATAAGAGAAGTTATGGACCATCAGGATCATCGGGGGGTTTTCAGAAAAGGCCTAAGGTTGATGGGCCTGCTCGTGTTACAACGCCGGCTGCTGTTGGGCAATTTCGACAGTGTGCTCATTGTGGGAGGTCACATGCATGAGAGTGCTGGGGAAGAAATAAGAAGTGCTTCAAGTGTGGGTCAAAGGATCATCTGATTAAGAATTGTCCGCAAGACATAACTAGGGCTCGGTTGGTAGGTCAGGGGTATGCGCAGCCAGGAAGGGGTAGTCAACAGATGCCGAGAGGTCGTGGTCCGAATTGAGGAGGGAATGGCTTTGGTCGGGGTCGTGGAGCACCGGGTAGAGGTACAATGGGTACTGAGGCAAGACAGTCAGGTTGATTTATGAGACTAGCGTCGTGAAGAAGGGGATGCACCAGACATTATAACGGGTACGTTTCTCATTTTTGGGTTACCCTTTATTGCACATATTGATGTTTGGTTGACTCATTCCTATGTTGCTAGTATGGTGTCTGGAACTTTGAATATGAATCCTGAAACTGCTTCTAGGGAGATGACTGCACTTAGTCCTTTAGAGAAATCGGTAGTGGTAAATAAACTCTTTAGAAGTGTGCCTTTAAAAGTTCAAGGGTCAGTTTTTCCGGCTGACTTGATGGAACTACCATTTGGGGAATTTGATTTGATCTTAGGCATGAACTGGTTAGTAAGATATCGTGCAAACTTGGATTGTGCCGCTAAGCACATGATGATAAGGACTCCCAAGGATGATGAAATTTTGGTGATAGGTGAGAGGAGAGACTACTTGTCTAATGTAGTGTCTGCTCTTAAGACGGAAAGAATGGTGAGGAAAGGGTGCATGGCCTTCTTAACTTTTGTCAATGCCTTGGATGCAAAGGAAGCAACCGTGGAGGAGGTTAGAACAGTAAAGGAATTTGTAGATGTTTTTCTGAAGAGTTTCCAGGGTTGCCTCCGGATCGTGAGGTGGAGTTTGGAATCGAGCTTCTACCAGGTACGGCTCCAGTGTCCATCGCCCCTTATAGGATGGCACCAAAGGAGCTGGTTAAACTTAAAGCTCAAATCTAGGAGCTGTTAGATCGTGGTTTTATTCGACCCAGTGTGTCTCCATGGGGAGCACGAGTGTTATTTGTAAAGAAGAAAGACGGATCTATGTGTATGTGCATTGATTACCGCCAGTTGAATAAGCTGACGATTAAGAACAAGTACCTGCTGTCGAGGATAAACGACCTGTTTGATCAACTCAAAGGGGCTTCGATCTTTTTGAAGATAGATTTGAGGTCAGGATATCACCAGCTTAAGGTAAAGGAAGCAGATATTCATAAGACGGCTTTTTAGACTCGCTACGGGCACAATGAATTCTTGGTAATGCCGTTTGGGTTGACAAACACACCAGTCGCGTTCATGGATATAATGAATCGGGTTTTTCAACCCTATTTGGACCAGTTCGTAGTAGTGTTCGTAGACGACTTTTAGTATACTCCAAGATAGAAGAGGAGCATGATTCGCATCTTCGGGTAGTTCTACAGATTTTAAGGGAGAATAAATTATATGCCAAATTTAGTAAGTGCAAGTTTTGGTTAAGGGAAGTTACTTTTCTGGGTCATGTGGTAACTGCAGAAGGGATAAGAGTTGATCCTCGGAAGATCGAGATAGTGCTGGAGTGGAAACCACCTAAGTCTGTGGCAGAGATCTGAAGTTTCTTGGGATTAGCGGGTTTCTACAGAAGGTTTGTCGAGGGTTTTTCCTCAATTGCGGCACCCTTGACTAAGTTGTTGAGAAAGGAGGTACCTTTTGTGTGGACGGACAAGCAGCAAGAGAGTTTCTAGAAGCTAAAAAGGATTTTGACATAGGCTCCGGTTTTGATTCAGCCTGAGGCTGGGAAAGATTTCGTAGTGTATTGTGATGCTTCTCATACGGGGTTAGGTTGTGTGCTGATGCAGGAGGGGAAGGTGGTTGCCTATGCATCTCGGCAGTTAAGACCGCATGACATTAACTATCACACGCATGATTTGGAATTGGCTGGGGTGGTTTTCGCTTTAAAAGTGTGGAGACATTATTTGTATGGAGAGAAGTCTATTATCTACACCGACCACAAGAGTTTAAAATATCTTTAACTTAGAAGGAGTTGAACTTGAGGCAGCGAAGGTGGGTACAGCTGTTGAAGGATTATGACTGCTCGATTAAATATCATCCGGGTAAGGCAAATGTGGTGGTAGATGCATTAAGCCGAAAGGTAATATCAGATTTGAGAGCGACGTTTGCTCATCTTAGTCTATACGACGACGGGAGTTTATTAGCTGAGCTGCAAGTGAAATCGACATGGGCAAGTCAGGTTATAGAGAAATAGTTATTGGATGATGTCCTGAGTGCTCGACTTCAACAAGTACAGGATGGTGGAATAGAAGATTACCATTTGAACAAAGATGGAGTTGTGAAGTTGAGGCAAATGATTCTTCAGGAAGCGCATAGTAGTCCTTATGCTATGCATCCTAGAGGAAGTAAGATGTATCAGGATCTGCATGAACAGTTTTGGTGGCCTGGATTAAAGCGAGAAGTTATGAAATTTTTGGGAAAGTGTTTAACGTGTTAGCAGGTCAAAGCCGAACACCAGTTGCCTTCGGGGTTGTTACAACCGGTGAAGATTCCACAGTGGAAATGGGAGAGAATCACTATGGACTTTGTTAGTGGGCTACCTCTTACGCCTACTAAGAAAGACTCAGTATGGGTGACCGTGGGCCGGTTGACAAAATCCGCTCATTTCATACCTGTTCATGTCGACTATTCTCTTCAAAGGTTGGCTAAGCTGTATGTGTCAGAAATTGTGAGGTTGCATAGGGTACCAGTGCCGATCATATCAGATAGGGACCCTAAATTTACGTCGCGGTTCTGGAGGACGTTGCATCAGGCTTTGGGCACAAGGCTAGACTTTAGCACGGCGTTTCATCCACGCATGGATGGCGATCCCGAAGGGTAATTCAGGTTTTGGAGGACATGTTGAGGGGATGTGTCATTGACTTCAGAGGTAGTTGGGAAGAATTTTTACCATTGGCGGAGTTCGCGTACAATAACAGTTACCAAGCTAGCATTCAGATGGCGCCGTATGAAGTGTTGTATGGGCGGAAGTGTCGTACTCCCATCTGTTGGATGGAATTGGGTGAACGCCATATCTTGGGTTCGAAAATGATTGTAGAAATAGAGGAGAAGGTTAAGTTAATTCGAACTCGATTGAAGGAAGCGTCAGACAGACAGAAATCGTATGCGGATCTAAAACGGAAGGAGATAGAATTTGCAGTAGCTGATCGAGTCTTCTTGAAGGTTTCATCGTGGAAGAAGGTGATGAGATTTTGACGTAAGGGTAAGCTAAGTCCCAGATTTATAGGGCCTTATCGGGTTTTGAAACGGGTAGGACCAGTAGCGCACCAGTTGGAGTTGCCTTCAGAGTTGAAGTAGATGTATGATGTGTTCCACGTTTCGATGCTAAGACGTTACCGTTAGGATCCGTCTCATGTGGTGCCAGTCGAGGAAGTTGAAATTAGGCCAGACTTGTCTTATGAGGAGGAACCAATCCAGATCTTGGAACGAGACGTCAAGGTGCTACGAAGGAAATCAGTTCCTTTGGTTAAAGTTTTATGGCGGAACCATGTTTTGGAAGAAGCGTCATGGGAGCCAGATGAGGCGATGCGACAGCAATACCCTCATCTCTTTTGATCAGGTAATTTCGAGGCCGAAATTTCTTTAAGGGGGTAGAACTGTAACATCTGGGATTTAGGGGCTTCGTATTTACTTCGTATCTATGGGTTTTGTATGCTTTGTATGATTGTTTGAGTGTGTTTGGGGTCTCGGGGAAGCTCGGGGTTAAGTCTGAGCCTTAGTGAAAATTTTTGTTTCTAAGCATTTTAGGGGAGAGCTAGTTGAGCCAGGCTTTAGGGGATTAAATTTTGTGGCTGTTGACACAAGGAAAGAGTTGGTGTAGTGGCAAGGAGGTGCCAACTTGTGTGCTGGGAAGTTGCGTCAGAGGGGAGTTACAAGGGGGAAGGAGTTCAAGCTGCATGGATAGCATTTTGGAGTTTTATTTTGTGCCTGGAGAGGTAAGTGGTGGATTCGGCAAGGGCACTTAAGGGGGGAGTGTTGAAGGGGTCAAACAATTCGAATGGATGGTGGAGAGTGATCAAGGGAGGTGGAAACATTCAAACTTGTTTGAATGGAAGGTGTGAGTAAAGTTAGGAGGAAGTAAGGGATTTGGAGAGGGGTGGCGTTGTTGGCCGATTGTGGGGTTCTAGAGGTGGGACTTTCGGTCATGTAGGGGGTGTGAGGGGGTGTTTCGGTTTAGGGGTCTTGGTGCCGAAATTTGGAGAGGCTAGTTAGGAGTAGTGAGCTCTCTTTTGTCATTTGATGCAAGTCGTTTTCTTTGAGGTGCCGAATTCTCTCAACCATTTCTCCTTTTCAGCATAGAAAGTGTAGGGCCGAAAGTTAGAAGGCACTCTTTTCCTTTCTATTATTTTTCTTTCTAGTATTTTTTCTTTGGCCGAATTCTTTTAGCTTCCATTTTTCTTCTTTTGTTCTTCCCTCATTCTCTAAGGCCGAATCTTTTACCATTTTTCCACCTTCACTTAGTTGCTTCATAAACCGAGCCTCAACTCTTTCTTCTTCTCTTTTACACTTTAGTAACCTGAAGTGATTACTTCACCTCAAAAGTCGAAACAATCCTTTTCTTCTGGTGGCCGAATATGCTTCCCATTTGTTGAACCATAGCCGAACCTTCTAACCATCTCCATTCCTTCTTTTTCTTATTTTAGTCGTTTATTTCACAAGCCCCATTTCATCTCTTTGGTTTTCCTTTCGTTTTCTATTCTCCTAAAGTTGAACTTCTCTAGGGTGGTGACTTATTTTTGTTTGTAATTTGCTAGAGGAATTGCCGTCACTCTTCTCTTTCCAATTCTCTCAATCAGATTCTTTGTGGTAGTGGTAAGGGTCCTCTTCTCTATGAAACTTTCTCTTCTCTCTTTCTGGTTTGCCGAAACCACAAACATTGACTCTGTTTCTTAGGTTTTGGCCGGACATATGAAGGGCTTGGCTTCGTGTCTCTTTTGCTTTTAGCCAGCGTAAAGGGTGTTAGGGATCTTTCAGTTTCGAGCCACCAAGGTAAGCTGTTCATATCATACGTTCGACCGAAGGGCACTTCTTTTACCCATAGGTTTGAATGGCCAAATCTAATGCGGGATTATGTAAGGACTTCGACGATATTTTAGCTCAAGGGTAGATCCTCCGGGTTCTGTCGATTTTGATAAGAATTTATTCGTTCAAAGTATTTATTTTCTGCTATTATCTTATCCAACGTTTTAACCGGGTCTTCTGACCAAGATCATATTTTATGGAATCGAGTACCAGTCAAGCAAAGGAAGGGGTTGGACACGTAGTCCCTACCCCTAAATTCAAGAAGCGAGCAGTTTTAGCGGTTTGAGATTGGCCACCGGGTTGTGGGCCAGCGTCTGAAAAGGACAAGCAGATCGCTGTGATCTCTTCGAGTGAGGACGTTAGTGAGATTGATAGTTTTGTTCTTCAAGTTTACAGGTGTGTAATTATCACACTATTCCCTTAACTTTATATATGTATGTGTTATGCTTGAAAGTCAAAAATAGTGGCAGTCGTGAGTGAGTTACCTATGTTGGGTAACCGGAAAACAGTTTAGTATACTATTTCTATTAATACTCGTGGATAATCTGTTTGTGGATGCATGTTGAGTATGATATGTGTATGTCATATCATGTTGCTTGCCTTTCATATTATGTTGCATGTGCATGGGATATTGGGATATAAATGATATAAAAGGGAAAGTGTATACATATTGGTGACTTTGTCACGGTTAATGATGGCATGGAGCCTCATTGTGGATATGGTGATTTAATCACGTGTGGAATCAGTGGCTAGACCACTTATGTGGACTTTGAGCAGTGTGTCTGTCAGCATGACTACCAAAGAGGTGTGTAGCGGATGGAGAGTTGATTGTAGAAATCCCCAGGTGTGTATGAGGATGGATGTACGAAGTGGTGTGTAGAGGATGGAATACTAGGATGGGTTGGGCTATCATATTTGTTATCTGTGCATGATATGATAATTCGATGATGAGTTGCGGCTCAAGCCCACTTGTGGAATTTTGTGGAATAGTTACACACTGAGTCTGGTGACTCACCCTATTTTCTTAACACAATGCAGGTAGTTCATGATCCGTTGGACTGGGTTGGGCTGGACTCGAGGTGGCCATACGAGGGTTTATTTATTAAACTTTATTTCGAAATGTTAATCACTATTGTCTTTTGAGGCATTTCTAATATGTAATAAGGCCATTTCAAACTGAGGCAAATTCATGGATTTTCAAGTTGGATTTATTTTTCATTAACTATGGACTCTTCGATGAAACAGTCTATTTAAAATGACTACAAAGTTTTCCTCGCGAACCCGTTTAAACACTTTCCCAAGAAAATAAAGATTTTGCTGAATAACTCATAAAATGAAAGGTTGTTAAGTTTCCAAACATCACCCAAATGTTAAGCTAACTAAACACTATTTTGTCTTTACTTAATCAGTGGTTTTATCGAATTTGACCGTTAAATTTGATTTTTATTAAAGGATATTTTCAAAACTTCTAAACTTATTCAAACCCTTTTTCCTAGTGACATGCCAGATCCGGTCGTGGTGTTTGGGCCGGGTTTGGGGTGTTACAGTATGTCTGTTATGTATGTTTCTTTATTGTTGAGGGTGAAAGGTATGTCTATTATGTATGTTTCTTTATTGTTTATGTATGTATGTTGTGTTTTTAAATTGTTATGTATATTATGTATGTTATGTATTGTTATGTAAGTATGTTATGTTTACTATTATGTTATGTATTGTTATGTATGGATGTTATGTTTACTATTATGTTTGTATATTTGTATGTATGTTATGTTATGTATTGTTATGTATGTATATTTGTATGTATGTTATGTTATGTTATGTTATGTACTACTATATATGCATGTTATGTTTATTGTTATGTTTGTATATTTGTATGTATGTTATGTTATATATTGTTATGTATGTATATTTGTATGTATGTTTGTATGTTTGTTAAGTGTTATATTACTATTATGTTTGTATATTATGTATGTCATGTTTAATGTATGTATATTATGTGGTATATTACTGTTATGTGTATGATTGTTTATTAATGTTTATGTATGTTATGTATATATGTATGTTATGTTTAGCACTATTAAAAATTTGTATGTATATTACAGTTTATATTATGCATGTGCAGTTTGCTATAATGTCTTGGGATAAATGTGTGGTGGATATGCATTTGGGTGAAACTTTTGTTACAAATCCATATGCATCCTATGTTGGAGGGGAAGTGCTGCAATGGGATTTTGACCCTGATTTTTTATATTATTACACGTTGTGTGGGATGGTAGTGAAAGTTTGGTATAGAGCTGTGAGAAATTTTTTATATTGTGAGGATGGGGTAGATTTTAGTAAGGGACTGTGTGTTTGCTATGATGACTCATCATTCATAGCAATGATTAACCATATTAGACAAAGAGGATCCATACATGTATATGTTTAAAACGAGGTAGACACACCTAATGTTGTTGATGATACCATATTGTTGCCTAGCAATAAGGAAAAGGATGTAAATAGTGGTGTTTGAGGCTAGGGAACAAAATTGTAATGAAGAATTAAATTGTAATGAAAGAAGTAATGGTGGGGCTAGGGAAACATTTACAGAGTTAGGTGAGGGAATCTAATGTGGGGCCAGACTTCAGTGGGAGTAGTGATGCACGTGCTGAGGGTAGGGAAAGTACTAAAAGTAGTGGGGCAGTGATACAGACAGCTCGTTAAGCAGTGAAAGGGCTTTAGGGGCAAAATCTGATGATGAGGATGAGGAAGAAGTGGTGAGAAATATAAAGACTTGGTATAGAAAATATAGAGGGAAAAAACAGATAGAATGAGCAAAGGTAGGTGAAATTAGTGAAAATGGATAGAAAAATGGTGAGGTTCCATCAAATGGGGAACTGAATACGTCGATTCATCGGATCTGAGGTCTTATGGTAGTGATTCAGATGGTGAGGTAGTTTGTAGGAGAAGAAAACATGTATGTTTCGATCCTAATAACCTAATAATACATTTGGAGCTTGGTATTTAAGACTGCATTAGCAAAGTATACAGTAAAAAAAGGTTTGATATTGTGTATCTTAGGAATGAGAAGGGTAGGACTAGAGCTAAATGTAGGGTAGATGGATGTACATTTAGAATATATGTTGATGTAGATAATAGTGATGGGTGTTACAAGATAAAAACCTTCATAAAAACTCACGAGTGTTCTATTACTTTTAAGAACAAAAGGGGATCTTACAAGTTTGTTGGGGAGAATTTCTTCAGTAAGATTAGACTAATTCCAAAGCCGAAGTTAACTGAGATGTGGAAACTAGCCAAGCAAGAGTTGAAAGTTGAACTAAGCAAGGGTACATGCAGCAAAGCTCGCAAATAGGCACTGGAAGAAATAAATGGAACGGTTTTCTATGAGTTTAAGAGACTATGGGACTATGCAAATGCACTTAGAAAGGTAGATCCAGATGGAAATATAGAGGTAATGGTAAAAAGACTAACCCCTACTGAAGTTCCCAAGTTTAGGACATTTTATGTAGGGTTTAGTGATTTGAGAAAAGGGTTTTTGGAGTGTTGTATACCCTTTATTTGTTCGGATTGATGCTTTTTGATGGAGAGATTCAATAGGGAACTTCTGTGTGTTGTGTGGAGAAATGTAATGACGAAATATACCCTATCTCATGAGTAGTTGTGGAGAATGAAAGTAGAGAAACATGAAGATGGTTTCCTAATAATCTTATTTCAGATTTAATAATTGGTGATGGTTCTGGATTCACTTTTAAGACTGAAAGATATAAGGTATGTGTACTTAAATAATTCTTTGATATTATGCTCACTTTATTAAACCAGCCATATAATATTATTGTTTTTTTTTTTTTTTTTTTTTTTGCATTCAGGGATTGATGGAAGAGAGTTGTTGTCAAGGGTTGAGCATAAAGTCTGTGCAAGGCATCTATATGCCAACTGGAGGAAAGAAAATCCTGGTGGAGACCTGCAACAAGCATTTTAGGAGCTTGCAAATTGTACATAACTGCTGACTTTGAAAAGACATCGAAAAGATTGACCGTATCAATGGTCAAACGCCTTTTTTTTCTAGTAGGTCCATATGTGATTCAACTGACAACAATTTTGCCAAGTCATTTAATGCAACAATTTTAGGAGCTAGGTCAATGTTTATAATTTCCATGTTAGAAGAAATTAGACAGCATGTTATGGGTAGGATTGTAAAGAATTTGACCAAGACTAAAAACTGGAATAATCAATTATGTCCTAAGATATGTGAGAAGTTACACAATAGTATCCAAATGAGTTCATACTGTCATGTTAAATGGAATGGAACAGAAAGGGTTGAAGTGGCCAACTTTGGTGATGTTGTAGTTGTTAACTTATTTCAGTGGTCATGTAGTTGTAGGAGATGGGATCTCACTGGCATCCCATGTCCACATGTTGTTGCAGCAATTTTGTGAAAAAAAAAAAGTTGATATTTTTTATTTTGTTTATAAAGGGTTTAAAAAAGATGTTTATGAAAAATTGTATAACTTTGTATTGCCTACTGTCCCAAGTGAGAAATTCTGATTGAAAACTGATATGGGACCAATTGGCCTTCCCATTCCAAGGAAAATGCTCGGGAGAAAATGCTCGGGAGACAAAAAAAAACAGAGTCAGAGAAGAGGGAGAGATAAGTGGTAGTAAACTATCTAGAAGAGGGCGGAAGATAAAGTGCCACAAGTGTTCCAGAAGCTGTCAGAATTCAACTACTATAAGTGTTATTGACTTATAATAATTTTAATGCAAAACATTTTTAATTTGAGAACTACTAACATGTTTAATTTGCAGAGTATACCTCCACTAGCTGAAGTACCTCCAGTAGCTCCTACTCCACCAGCCATAGTAGCTCCTGCTCCACCAGCTCCTTCTCAAACTGTTGCATCTGAAGCATCTGCATCATGATCACCAACTCCTTCAACACAACCAACTCCTCCCACCATGCCAACCTCTTCAACACAGCAAATACTTACAGGACTTCGTAGTAGGGGAAAACAAGCTGGGCAAGAGATCGAGTTATACACCAATAAGAGGACAGGGATGCAAATTTTGAATGTAAGTAGCCAACCTTTAAACTATTTATTGTATTTTGATGACATGTTTTTTAATTATGTATTTTATGCATTGTAGCATGGTATGAGAGGGGAAACCATGGTGACTGCCCCAACCAAATGTACCAATAAAAGGAAGGACAAGGAAACTATTGATGGGACTCAGGAAAGTAGGAACACGAAAAAGGCTAAGTCCAAAGACCAACCCAAGTACAATTAAGCCATGGAGATAGTTAATGTTAATGCATGTTTAATTTAATGGTCTTATTTTGTTAACATACGATAGATAGTTTTATTTTGTCGGATGATTTTGTTGAATGTATTTTGATGATGGACAGTTTAATTGATGGTTGTATCTTGACGGACTCTTTATTGACGTTTGTATTTTGATGGATGGTTCAGTTTTGTTTGTAATGGATGGTTCAATTTATGGAAGTCAATTTACGGACAACAAAAAAAATATTTTTCATTCCATTCAATTCATTCATTTTTAACAACTAATGGAAACACATGAACAACATTTCACCATCCAGAAGCAAGATAACCAAAAAAACATCATCCATGATACAATTAACAAAAACTTATAAGAAACTATTAAGTTGTTGTCCCTGGACATTTTATCCTTGTACAATTTTATCTTCTCTTCCAAATGAGTTGCCCTTGATCACATTTTTTGCATTTTTTCAATATTGAGCTCATCGTTCTTAAGTCTTAATCTCTTGTTCTCTGTCAATAACAACTTATTTTTTAGCATTATTCTATTGATTGTGCATCCTTCTTCTTTTGTAGTTAAGTTCGTCCCTTCACTGAAATTTCAACCCAGCGTAAAAAAATCACATCCTCGATCTTCATTTTACACCTACAACAAAAAGCAAACAGAATATTAAAAATGGCAATACACAACATTCTCTATAAATTGCAATGGCAGATCAAAATCCTAAAGCCTAATTTACCTCTTTGAACTTCGAATACCTAAAGAATTTTATCCTTTTGTTCTTTGAAGTATTCATCTTGCAAACAGGTGCCCTTAAACCACAATGGCAGTACACAACACTTATTTACGCACTTGATTTCTGTTCGTAGAAGAACACATAGTGGAGACATGAAGGAGATGGAAAACGAAGAAGAGGAAAGAAAAAAAGAGAAAAGAAAAAGGAGAAATTTTAAGAGAAAACCAAATTTGGAAAAAAACAAGAGAGAAATTCAAGATGCAAGATGTTGAAAAAACAAAAGAAAAGAAAACGGCAGAGTAGATGATGCAAAGAGAAAACGAAAGAAAAAGAAATGTTGAAGAAGATGGTGAAAAATGATGGAAAATTAATGAAATATAACCTTAAAAGAAAAAAAATTAAAAAAAAAAACCAAAGGGGTTGGGTCAACAGATAAAAAAAAACGAGTCAAATGGTGTTCCTAGATTGTGACATGTGGCAGTGCGTGATTGGCCAATGCTGCCACATCAGCCAAATTTAAACGGCGTTAGGCTCAAGTACCAAACTAGTGGATAGAAAAAAAAAAGTTTGAATACCAATTTGCGAGAAGTGAGCAAGTTCAGGTACTAATATTATATTTTTCCCTTTGAAGATTTGTTTATGATATATTCCAATTAGATCTAATGAAGGGGGCTTCCTATCAGTTAGACCTAGGCCCGATGATGCTACTTCATCGGAAGTCCCCGTTTATTCATGTATGCACACCTCTGATCTTGAAGAGGAAAGCAAGTTTAGCTTCAAAAGATTTCTCTAAATATTTGATTACTAACCTATTTCTTTTTTGCTTGTAGGTTTTATACTGCATTCTTAATCTCTAAAATGTAAATTTTGTTAACAGAATTCTTGTTTATTTTTTAGAAATTGTTCCTATTCTTGTTTTCATTTGTAACTGCCTGATTTCTTTTATTTTTAATGCTCATAGTGAGGACTGCGAGCAATTAGAGTTCAAAAACTCTTAACTGCTAACTTAAAAACAGATTGGGGTTTTGGGCCCTAGAGTTGGACTTAAAAATTAAAAGTAAATGAGCCTCAAATTGAATTTGGACTTACATTTTAAAATGATTTGGGCCTTAATTTGGGTTTAATTTAAAACAATTGGGTTGATTTAAATCAACTGAGCTTTGAAAAACAATGAAAATTTGACTGTGCAAAACAAATAATCAATTTGGGCTTTTGAATTTAAATAATATTTTCAATTCCAACTTTGAAATTAAAGTAATAAAAATTTAACGTTAAAATTGAAACAATCATGCTTGAACAAGTCAAATTAAAAAACATGTTTTGAGTTGACGGTATGCTTTAATTTGAGGTTTTCCACAATTAAATAAAAGGAAGAAAAGAAAAGAAATAAAATTTCATAAGAAATGTGAAACACCCCGAACCTGGCCCACGAGCCTTGATTGAATCTGGTATGTTCCTTGAGTAAAACATTTTCAAAATTCATTTGTTACTTTGGAAAACTTGGGTGGTTTTGAAGAAAGTTTGTTGAGTTCAAATTGAAAACGGTGTTGTCCTTGAAGACTAGATTTCATTAAATCAATTGTTTTACTTGTATTTGAAATCAATAAGTTAAAAGTATTACCTGAGTTTTTAGAGTTTGACGTTAAATTGAAAACCGTTGGTCATTAGGTGTCAAAACATTTACAAATTTATTTTTAAGAAAAGTTACTTAAACTTTAATTTGATAAAATCGTATCATACTAAAATAATTAAAATGCATGCATAAAAAAAAGATCATACTAATGGCCTTATTACATCAAAGAAAACCCGAAATAAATCCAAACTTAGAAATAAAGTCTCAAAATAAAATAACTTTAAGCTGAGCATGGCCACCACTAAGCTCCTGCCGACCCGGTCCATCTACTAAGTCTCACCTGAAAAGATATCCCACAACGGGGTGAGTCAAACAGACTCAGTGTGTAACAGCAAACACAAAGTCCCAACGATTTAGGCACATCAAATCATACATATATATATATAACAAATATCAATAATGATGCAATCCCGAACCCAAACCTAGATAACCATCCGCTACACATCGCCCGTACCTGCCATCACACTGTGGGGATTACTAAATCGACCCTCCATCCGTTGCACATCATCGAAGGCAGTCACTGCAGACGACTTGCTCATCGCCCTTATAAATTTGTGGCATAGCCACCAGATAATATTATGTGACATAAGTCACCACATTCAGATTATGTGACCGAAGTCACCAGCTATTGTGGTAAAAACCACCAGATCACTTCCCCTTTCACAATCACCCATATGCCCCATGT
This sequence comes from Gossypium bickii, assembly GCA_025503065.1. Classification (NCBI taxonomy): domain Eukaryota; kingdom Viridiplantae; phylum Streptophyta; class Magnoliopsida; order Malvales; family Malvaceae; genus Gossypium; species Gossypium bickii. Next base: position 60,353,726 of record CP106710.1, on the reverse strand, counting down.
CATACAATTCATGCAAATGTAATGCTATATGCCTTACTCCATATTCATATCAATATTCACATATGTGCCATATTCCAAATGTTCATAACATTTATTAACATAATGTTAAGGTTACGTACCTGAGTACTTTGTACCATTGTATGGTACCTTTAGCCATCTCTTTCACATTCTTAATAACACATGCATTAAAATAATACCATAAATCCTTTAAGACTTAGGGTAGAGCTACACACCTGGTTTACTAACGTGTTCACTGAAATCCCGAAAATCCCGATCTAATGCTCTAGATCTTTAGTTCCTACATTCGGCCAAGCACTAGATCACTTAACTAGTCAGTTCAGCTTTTGAACAAAATAAGAAATAGATCTGAGTCACCAAGTATGGCCTTAGCCGAATGTCATTTCTACTTACCTTGTAGATCTAAGTCCCGAAGTCGTCCTTGCTCCTAGTGATGTCGAAATCCCTATAGGTATATGTTAGATCCGATTTCAATACTTAATGGACATCATTAATGGCCTTCGGCCTAAGACCACTCTGGCTTACCTTAGATCTTGAGATCCCGAATGATCTCCTCTTTGTAGACGACAACTACCAAATCCCGAAGCTTCCTTCAAAGTTTCGGCCAAGAACAATAATGGGATTAGAGTCCTAGTTTCGGTTAATCTAAAAGAAAAGGAGGAGAAGAACGATAGTTGATTCCTTACCCTCAATACAGAAGTCGACTGCTCCTTTGTTTGAACCCACAGAGATGTTCGGTAATGAAGGCTAGGTAGTGATCAACACGTTTCGGCTTTTGGAAAATTATGAAAAGAAGAAGAAAAAGGTGAAGCAATTTCAGCAATGGTGATAGGTAAAGATTCGGCTAGCACAAGGGATATTTCGGCTTTTGATGCTATGGAGAAATCGGCTAGGCTTACTTGTGTTTTCGGTTTTGACAAAATAAAAGAGAAGAGAAGATTCACTAGAGAATTTAGTAGAGGCACAATGAAGAAGAAAGAATATGGCCTCACTTCTACCCTTTGGCCAAAAATACCACCAAAAGAGTCCCTTGGCCGGCCATCACACATCCCCTTCTCAAATTCCACATTTTTCTCCTTATTTTTCTCTTTATCATTCATTCGAAATAATTTAAAATAAATCAACATTTATCTCCTGAGCTTAGTCGAATTTTAAAAGAGATTAACCACATCTAAAGCTCATCCCCTTGGTGTCCCTATGCTGTCTACCTCTGTCTATCCTTGCAGCAAAGTAAAACTCCCCTTTTTGCTTCCGTTGCAGCTCGAACCTAGGCCTCTCTAACACTCCTTGTGGCGTCACTTACAGAGGCTTTAAGTGGCGCCTCCTTGCCACTTTAACAAGCCTATTTTTTTGTCTAATTTCCCCTACAATTTCTCTTAAGGCCTATCAGGCTTAGCTCCCCTTTAAAAACTTAAAATCAAATAATTTCTAAGGCATTCTCCTACCTTCTAATATTCCCGAAATTCATAAAACACATTCAACATACACCTTGACATGCTACTTCATACAATTAAGCATTAGTGCATAGGCCATAAATCCCGGACATTACAAAATGCATGGGTAAAATACCCAAATATACCAAAAAAAAATTACGGAATTGGGTCGGTTTCTGGAAAATTTACGAAAAAGGGCCGTTTCACCACAAAAAGCGTCCACGTCAGCGTGTTTTGTGGTGAAAAATAGGAAAACGCGCCCCTGGGGACGCGCTTTGTGCCAAATCAGCAAAAGCACGCTTACGTGGATGTGTTTTGCTGATGTTTTGACCGTTGACCTATAAAAACCCCCCAACCCTTTTATTTTTTTCACACTTTAATCGTTACTCATTATTCTTTCAAATTCCTCTCAAAATTCTCTTTAAGTCCTTCAAACTTCCTCTGAAATTTCGAAATAGTCCTTTAATATTTACAAAAAAGCCCTTTTTTTAATTTTTTTAATATATTTTTTTTAAACTTTTAAAATTTTCGATCGTATTACAAATGGTCGGGGAATTACTTCGTCTAGACAACAAGCACATCTCCGTCGATCAAATGCAAATGGTAAGTTTTAATTTTAATTTTTCAATATTATTTAATATTTTTTCAGGTTTAGCAATTTTAATTAATTTTTATTTTATAATTTTTTAAACAGTCTGTAGATCGGGTGTTGCAATGTTATATTCGTAATATGCATGGTCCCCCATTGCTATTGATCGAGAATTACTTGCGGGAAGCAGGTTTTTAGCACGTGGCCCCGATAGGCCGGGGGTTCAAGTTGGAGCCGACTTTGATCAGTGCGTTGATAGAGGGGTGGAGTCCCGAGACGCACACTTTCCATCTTCCATGCGGAGAGTGTACCATCACTCTGGAAGATGTGCAGTTGCAGTTGGGATTGTCTGTGGACGGATCAGTAATCACCGGGTCCATATCTTCTACCAATTGGATGGTCGTATGCTACGAGCTTCTGGGTGCCATTCCGGATAACATTCAGAGAGGTCGGATCGATATGGCCTGATTACGAGACACATTCCCGGAGCCGAATGAGGGTTCGACCGAAATAGAAACAATACGGAATGCTCGGGCATACATTCTGGAGATAATTGGAGGTTATCTGATGCTGGACCTGTCTAGAAACCTCGTACACTCGAGATGGCTGCTGAAACTTGTTGATTTTAGAGCAGCCGGTGAATTGAGTTGGGGGTCTGCCGTGCTATCGAGGTTGTATCGGTAGATGTGAGGGGCGACGTGGCCGAGTAAAGCAAAAATTGGAGGTTGCCTATCACTACTGCAGTCATGGGCACGATTTCAATTTTCATTTTTACGTCTTCGATCGACCACCCATATTCATTCCCACTGATAACGAGGTAAATTTAATGTTATATTTTACAATTATTACTTAGATTTATAGTATAATTGTATGCTAAAAATTTATTTAATTAGATGGAACCATTTGGCGAGTTATGCTGGAATACCTACCTTGCTTGAAGATGTACGGCTTCTATAGGACCAACGATCGGAATCACAAGTAAGTTTCAAATTTCGTATTTATAATTTAGTATTTCGTATTTAGTGTTTAGTATTATGTATATAACTAACATTTTGGTAATGTTCATATAGTTTCAATGGACACCGTACGAGGATCCGACAATTCAGGCAATAATTCCGGAGGAGTTCTTGCAAAATCCAAATAGTTGGCATGTGAAGGTCCCATTGATCAACTATGTGACCGTGGAGATGCACCAGTCAGATCGGGTTCTGCGACAATTTGGATTCCAGCAACCGATTCCCGTTCCACCTGAGGTGCTCAATGATGAGCACAAAGTGGACTTACGGCAGTTGCACATGGATTGGCCAAGATTTTGGTCAGCATATATCAAGATGTGGGAGAACCGGTATGACTATTTACCTATCCAGGAACCGATTGTTGTTCCTAAGTTAACGTGCGTGTCGGAATACATGCCATGGTTTAGGATCCATGGTAAGCCGTATTTGTTGTCGGAAGAAGAGAGGCAACGTCAACTTCGTCAACAAAGGGAACGTCGGGGCCCTTTAAATCCAAGGAGAATGGGTGATGAGACGGGGCCATCAACAGCGCCGACACAGTCACCGGGCCCATTAGTTCAGCCGACGACATCGACATCACAGCCTTTACCCTTTATGCCAGGTGCGTACCCTACCCCTTATATGTATCCTAACCCATATATGTTTCCTTTTCCCAGTCCCACCCCAGGTTGGAATGCATGGCCGGGTTCGAGTCCGTTCCCGACTACTCCAATTGGCCAGCCGATCTTGAGGCCGCCGTCGCGTGAGGGATTACAGGAGGCGCCATCGGGGAGCACTTCTTTTTACCAGTCTCCTTCACCATACGAGATTCAGACACCCCCGCCGTGGTTTATGCAAACACCTCCGGGGTCGTTATATTATCAAGGTGGGTCATTCTCGCAACACCCACAACTGCACTCCACCGCAGAGGAGGCGGAATCCCCGAGGTTACACGACCCCCGTCGGAAGCTAGAAGAAGGAGGAATCCAGCGCGTAATCGCCGACCACCCCGTGTGGCACTGATTCCGACCGGCATCAACATTGATTCGGATTGGCTTTTTTATTTTTTAAATTGTAATAATTTTTTTATTTTTTAATAAAATAAAAGTTTTTTTATTTGTGTTTGTAATTTAATTTTAATATCTTCACTAAAATAGAAGTTGTTTATTTTTTTTGTATGTAATTTAATTAGATTTTTTTAATAAAATAAAAAGCTATTTTTGATTTTTTATTTATTATTTTTTTAATTTAGTTTTAATATATTTAATAAAATAATGGTTGTTTAATTTTTTATTGTAATTTAATTGTAACATCTTTAATAAAATAGAAATTGTTTAATTTTTTTATTGTAATTTAATTTTAATATATGTAATAAATTAAGAAGTTGTTTTTATTTTTATTTTTGTAATTTAATTTTAATATATTTAATAAAATAAGAAGTTGTTTTTGTTTTTATTTTTTATTTTTTGTAATTTAGTTTTAATATATTTAATAAATAAGAAGTTTTTTTATTTTTTTATTTTTTTGTAATTTACTTTTAATATATTTAATAAATAAGAAGTTTTTTTTGTTTTTTTTTTGTAATTTAGTTTTAATATATTTAATAAAAAAAAAAGAAGGTTTTTTTATATTTTATTTTTTGTAATTTATTTTTAATATATTGAAAAAAAAATAATAGTTGTTTATATGTTTTTGTAATTTAATTTTAATATATTTAATAAAATAAAATTTGTTTAATTTTTTTTGAAATTTTATTCTAAAAATAAAAGTCCAATATTTGTAATTTTATTGCAGGGCTAAAGCGCGCCCTTGGGGACGCGCTTTGTGCCACATCAACAAAACGCGTCCACGTCAGCGCACTTTTGCTGATTTGGCACAAAGCGCGTCCCCTGGGGTGCGCTTTCCTGTTTTTCACCACAAAATGCGCTGACGTGGACGCGCTTTGTGGTGAAACGGCCCTTTTCCGTAAATTTTCAAAAAATCGACCCTTTTCTGCAAAAAAAAAATTTTGGTATATTTGGGTATTTTACCCGAAATGCATTGAATTTTCTTTAAGTAGGAGAAATAGGGAGGTAGGTGTTAAAGATTTGTAATTAGGGGAAGTACCTTAGCTCAACTATTCCTTCCCATTCTAAATATTAGCTCAGTTTTCCACAAACGTTGAGTAGAATAACAATTTTAGAATTTCTATGGCTACAACAAACTGTCATGTCTGGTCTATTGTGACAATGTAGGTGCCACCTACTTTTGAGTTAATCCAGTCTTTCATTTCTTGAACGGTGGAACTTATTATTCAGTTTCTTTTAGGGAGTTTACTTAAAATTTTCAATAAATTTGAATTGCTTAATTAAAATTTGAGCCACTAACTTTACAGAGGTCTCTGCCATGCCTAGAATGAAATAGATGATTTGACTCGTTTAGCATGCGTCATATGTTGAACATGATGATCTAATTGCTCCCTCCTCCTACATTGCCTCCGGCAGAGATGGTGCCAAGGGAATATTGTCAATTTAGTCCATTCAAATTTTTTTTTAAATTAAAGTTAATTTAATGGTAAAAATATGCTTTGGGCTCTCATAAATGAAAATTTTTCAATTTAACCCCTTTAAAATTCTAAACCAACAAGCATATACAAAGAAAAAATTGTACTTTTAACTCATTAAATTTTATAATTTAATTTTGATCCCTCAAATATAAACTTCTGACTTAAGTTCAAGAGAAAATGACATTGCCCATTCCATATAAATTGAACATTTGTCTAATGTATTTATTGCCTAGAGGTTATTTCTAAGATACTTAGTACAAATCTCCAATGATGAAAATCTCGAAAACACAAATGAAACTCAAACAGAAAATGAAGAAATAGGATAAGGCTCCAAGGCGTGTATCAAGCCACTATCTTTAAGGTTATATCCGCCCCCACCTATCTTCGGTGTGCAAATGAATTTCAAGCAAATTAACCTCGAGGATAAAATGAAGCCAATGACTATTAGCGTTTTGCACTGACGAGAATAGTCCATTAAGCACTAAGCAATGTATAACAAGAAACTCAATTTCTACAAAGAATTTTTGCAGTAGCTCTTTATAGAACAGACTAATAATATTAGAAAATGAGGAAGGATAGAAATAACTTTTAGAACTTGTTGGTGTGTTTTCCAAATGAAATCTCATTCCTATTTATAGGAATTTTCATGTCTCTTCATAGAGGCATCTTTCAATAGGTGTCTTTATCAATTAATAAATAATAATTATTCATTTAATTTTATAACTATTCAAGTAATATTATAATATTGTTTGAATAGTTATAATTGTTTTTCAAAAATCAACTGATATAACTTTTGACCAATGAACAAAATATTTATTTTTTGATTAATTATACCCATTCATTTATAATTATTGGAATACTACAAAAATTTGAAAATGCTCCAACAATCTCCCCCCATTTTCAAAATATTTTAGATTTTGATATTCTTGGAAATCAATTTGCATAAATGAAGGTGTCTTATGATTGAACCTTCACTTAGTGAAAATATGTTAAAGTTAATCGAAATTGCATGGCACACTAAGCTTTAAGCCAATTATTCCATTTGATTAATCGGACACATCTCACACAATGATTTCAACATCGATTAATGCATAGTATCTAGGGACACTATTATGGACATGTGTCTGTGTCCTCTTTTCATGAGTGTTGTCAAAGCCAAGCCCTTGAGTTCCTAGAAACGGCCTTGCTTTCACTCATATAGGTAGATCCCATCAAGAGTGTTCTCATAATTATAACACTCTAACATATTTATGTTATGGGTCCATTAAGATTACATTACTCATCCTTCCCTTATCATTACCGGTACCTAGCACTTTAATATTAGGATGAATTTATTTATAGTGCTAACAGTCACATACTAATGATGTACTTTGTCTTATTGAACTCAAGACTTGATGTTATACCAAGCGTTGAGTCGAGTTTCCACCATGGGTGACTCTAATTAATGAGCTTGAGTCCCATCCCTTTTGAAGTCCTTTTTACTGCATCACTAGCAAAATTTTCACTTGACCTCACATAATTAATAGTGATCACTCCAGCAGAGATTAATTGTATGACATAGCTGTAACATCCCTTACCCGGGTTTTACGCCGGAACCGGGCCCGAGGCGCTACCATACTGAAATCCGCTTGATCGCCATAAAGATTCATCGTGACTACTCTCTTAAGTCACTTCATCAACCTCATTCTCAACTTCTGAGACCTCACTCTTACACACGATAACTCTCGAGACCCTATCAGAACTTTTTCAAATCTTAAATTTTTTTTGTACAGGGCTCACACGCCCGTGTGTAGACATACACACGCCCATGTCCCCAAACTATGCTTAAAACTACAGCATTTTGTTTTAACACCACGGTTAGAGCACACACCCATGTGAAATGGGACATGCCCGTGTACCCTCACAACATGTCCGTGTCTTCAAACCGTGGGAGGTTACTGTCTAAATTCACACAGCCTTGACACGCCCATGTGGATATTTCGTGGTCTATCCTAATTTAAAATGCTAACATATAGGGGACGCACGGCCAAGTCGCACGCCCGTGGGCTGACCGTGTGTCACACATGGTCTAGACACACGCCCGTGTGCCTACCCATGTGGACAGAACAAGGCTATTTGCCCAACTTCTAGCACCCCTATATCTTACACTACATGAGTCCATTCAACATACTAATAAACATCTCAAAATTCAACATGTACTCTCATTGATAACTTTGAAATTTCATAAATGATAAAGTATGCCATCATACTTGGCAACTTACAAAATAAATATCTTAGCAAGAGCCGATACACCTTTGGCCAAAATAACAAAATAATCTATCTAGTCTAGCCCCTATACATGCCATACACAAAATCACTAAGTCTATTTTATACCGAAGTGAGCAGATAGTGTGGGCGATTTCCTGGTTATCGGCGTATCCCGGCTTGGCTTTTCAGCACTATAAAATAAGGGAAAGAAAGGGGGAGTAAGCTTTAAGCTTAGTAAGTTTACATGGAAACAATAAAACACTTTAACATGTATTCAACAATTTTCTTGGCTTTATAATACTAAACAAGAGACAATTTATATTTATGATCATGCTTACTCATTTCCTCCATTCACACATTCCAACCATATCAATAGCATAATACATACTTTCATTCTCAAGTTTCCCTGCACTTAACATTACAAGGTTACAATATACAACACATCACAATTTCCTAATCAATTACTTAGAATCAATTTACTTGATGGTTCCGCACCTATCCCACCATAAGTTTTTATTAGTGTGATAATGTGTAACACCCCTTACTCGAGACCATCGCCGGAATTAAGTAAGAGGCATTACTAGACATGACTACAAGTTCAAAACATGAAAATCTTAAAGCTGTCAAACTGCGTTGTACCGACTAATTTGGCTATAACTCGAGTTACAAAATTCGAAATTCAGATCCGTAAATTTTCCTTGAAAGTAGACTCATATATCTATTCACCATAATTTTTCTATAATTTTTCATGTGGCCAATTTGTACAGTTTATTCATCAAAGTTACCCTTATTACACTGCTGGACAGTTCTGACCTATCCTTATAAAACTGCAGTTATCTGATTGCACAATTTTCCAATGGTGTTCTTATTTATACCAATGAAAAATAGACTCATTTAGGATTCTACACATATAAACCATGATTCCTAATTATTTTTATACAATTTATGGCAATTTTTCCAAAACTGAACAGTGACTCACGAATGCATTCAGAGCAGGTTTCACTAGAACTCAATTATCTCATAATAAATAAATCGTTTGCCTACTCTGTTTCTTTCATATAAAAATAGACACAATAAGGTTTAATCTCATATCTCATTCACTTTCAAATTCAATGTACCCAATTGTTAGTGATTTTTCTAATTTACATCAATGCTGCCACTACAAGCTGTTCTGCTAAATTTTATGAAAGTTAAACTTCTAGCCGAACCTACCTACTTCCCAAATTCAAGGATTTATATGTATGCAAATATTTCTTAGCAAAAACGATTAAACCTGGATTTAAAATTTCATGAACATTGCCGTCATGTACCAACATACATATCGTACCACAACATCATATTTACTAAGAAAAATTGTAGCCATTTTCGCATGGCTATCATAAACACTTACAAGGTTAAATATCGCATATTTCTAAGACTTCATCTAGCCTATACATGCCTTCTAATTCGTAACCAAAATTCAAAATACCAAAGGAAGGCGATAGTGTGATGAGCTTCTTGACGATCCTTCACGAGCCCGCCACGTAACCAAAATCTATAAAACAAAGGAATCATTCCACACGATAAGCTTGCTAGCTTAGTAAGTCCTAATTAAACATATATTTATTTAAGTGAAATACATACAACCATTCGAATTAATATCTTCTATCACTAATCCGAACATAAATAATACATAACCTCTTTTATTTATAAAGCCGAAACAACTTAATATCATTGATGCACTTAATACTAAGCTTTACCTTTCTTATTCACATACATCAATCATCAAGTATATCACGGACTTATGTACATATCATATGCTTATCCAATCAACTAAATACATTCATGCTTCCAAATATTTACTATCACATGATATGATTTGCATATACATATTCATTCATCTCTAATAAATTAATGTATAAAACTTTCACTTACTCGAATACTTGTTTGTCATTTTATTGAGTAACACAATTATAAAATACATACCTCTCTGTCGAATTTTTACGAATCATGCTTCTAAACCGAAATTTCTTGATATGTTCATAACTTGATTTTCATGCACTTAGAGCTCAAATACATTCACCGCAAGCACTAGGCTCGCTGGACTTAAGGTCGAAGTATATCACCGGCATTAAGCACGCTAGGCAATAAGCCCGAATTGTTTCACCCGCACGTGGCACCGCTAGGCTAAAAGCCCGAATTATTTCACGGCACAAAGCCTCGCTAGGCTCGAAGCCCGAATTACTCACCGGCTCAAGGCCTGCTAGGCTCGAAGCCCGAATTACAACATAATTAAGCCTTCAATTCATATTTATTAATGCTAACATCACAACCAAATCATATACATCATATTACATTCACATATCATATCGAAACCATATACTTGTTCAAATCACATTAACAAAATATATTTAACCCAATTTAGCACCTTTACATTCGGCTAACACAAAGTTTTATAGTCAACATTATTAAATTTCATCCTTTAACATGTTCATAATTAACTCTTTAACATATAAGTACTTAAGGACTTACCTCGGTTGTCGATAAGCCGTGCAAATCGGCTACTCGATAATCTTTGCTTTTCCTCGATCTTGTTCTTTTTGTTCCCGATCTAATTTGGTTCAATTTTAACCAATTAACCACACGTCCATTCAATTCAAGAACAAAATCATAAAATACAAAATTTCAAGACATAACAATGTGCATTCGGCATACAAGCACTACCTTGTTCAAGTGCATTCAAAATATTTGGGAACACTTTGATAATAATCTCATTATCGTGCTTTAATTTAAAACTTATCTTCTTTGTCTATGGCCACATATTAACTTGATAAAAGTGTACCTATGTACCCGAATTCAATAACCCAATTTCATGCTCTCCTATGGCCGAATATGCCAATTCAAAGTACCCATGCATTTTCTTCAACATACGACCAAGAAACAAGCTAGATAACCACAACTTATTCATCCTAATTCCAACCGAATATTAGCTTGTTTAAACCCAAAATTTAACATGATTTTTCTATTAGCATCCTAAGCAAACAATTTCTACTTCATAAGACTTATTAAATCAAGCTAAGGTATCCACCATTTCTTTTCTTTTTCTATCTATCAAACAATGTAACCAACCATAGCCAACATGTTTTCATCACACATGAAAAGGCCTTAGAACTAAGTCATGGCCGAATCTAAGGAGAGCTTAAATCTCAAATTTTTGCACAAGAACTCGATAGTATGTAAGACTACCAACACAACCATGCAAAACCATCAAAGAAATGAAGCTTGATACCTCACCTTAGGGACACATGCAGTAGAATGAAGAAGATAAATGTCTTCTCTTCTTGAAGGTAAGTTTCGGGTAGGGGATGAGTGAGGGAAGAAGAAAGAAATTTTCTTTTGTTTAAATTAAATTCTCATCCATTTAGCATGCTTAACATATAATAATACTTAAAATTTAATATACATAGAAAGCATAAGATTCTTGCATGCTTGCCAGTCCACCTTGTTTAAAGGTGGGAAATTTGACATGCAAATCCTTATGTTTTATGGACAATTCACTTAGCTCCTTTTTATTAATGCCCACTACTTTGTCCTTCTTGCAATTTAGACCTTTTAGCAATTTAAACACTCGGATAGCTAAAATTTTCCACGAAACTTTCACACTCACAAAAACACACATAACAAACACAATACATAATATTATAATATCTCTTAGGCTCGGATTCGTGGTCCCAAACCACCGTTCCGATTAGGGTCAAAATTGGTCTCATTACAACTCTCCCCCTTTAAGGATTTTCGTCCCGAAAATCTTACCAATTAAATAAGTTCGGATATTGTTGCCTCATTGACTCTTCAGTGCTCCCACGTAGCCTCTTCAATTCCGTGACGATTCCATAATACTTTCACTAATGGAATCCTCTTATTTCTCAATTCTTTCATTTCCGAGCTAAAATACGGATCGGTTCCTCATCATAGGTCAAATCGGATCGAATTTCAATCTCGACGGGGTGATCACATGGGTCGGGTCCGATCCAGATCTGCGAAGCATCAAAGCGTGAAATACATTGTGTATCTTTTCTAACTCGGAGGGCAATCTTAATCTATAAGCAACCGGTCCAATACGTTCAATGACTTCGCGTGCGGTCCAATAAATCTCGGACTCAACTTGCCTTTCGACCGAATCGGAATATTTTCTTCCACACGAGAAACTTTCAAGAACACCCGATCTCCGACACGAAATTCAATGTCCTTGCGTTTTAAGTCGGCATAGGACTTTTGACGATCCAAGTCGCTTTCAAATTGCTTTTAATCACAACCACTTTACATTCGCTTTCTTTAATCCAATCAACCCCGTGTATCTTATTCTCACCGAGCTCACCCAATACAACGGTGTGCGACATTTTCGACCATATAAGGCTTCATAAGGCGCCATTTTTATGCTAGATTGGAAGCTATTATTGTAAGCAAACTCAATCAAAGGTAGGTATCGTTCCCACGCACCTTGAACTCGAGAGCGCAACACCTCAACATGTCCTCAAGTATCAAAATAGTTCGCTCGATCGACCGCCTGCTTATGGATGGAAGGTCATGTACTAAAATGAAGTTTAGTACCTAATGCCTCTTGCAACTTCTTCCAGAATCGCGAGGTAAATCTTGGGTCTCTATCTGAAACAATGGAACTCGGTACACCGTGCAATCTTACAATCTGCGACACATACAATTCGGCGAGTTTGTCAAGTGAATAGTCGGTGCGCACTCGGTACAAAATGAGTGATTTTGTCGATCATCAACGATAACCCACACGGCATCTTTCTTACTAGGTGTCATAAGGAGACCGGATACAAAATCCATGGTGATTCTATCCCATTTCCATTCAGGTATCATGATTGGCTGAAGTAAACCGGATGGTACCTGATGCTCCGCTTTCACTTGTTGACTGATTAAACACTTGGAGACAATTTCGGATATATCTCGTTTCATGCCGTGCCACCAATAAAAGCTGTTTCAAATCATTATACATTTTCGTACTACGGGTGTATCGACATTCGGCCATTATGGGCCTCGTTCGAATCATCTCGTATCAAATCCGAGTTCTTAGGAACACACAATCGGCCTTTATAATTCAAACAATCATTCGCATCGATCCGAAAATCGATTCTCGTCGCATTTTCACACCGAGTCCGAATGGCAACTAACCTTTCATCAACTTTGCGTGCGTCACAAACTTCTTTGAATAAACATTGGTCTTGCTTGTAACTCGGCCATGATCGAACCATCATCGAGACATAGTCACCCGTGCATTCGATGCACGAAGAGTAAATAATGACTTTCGACTTAACGCATCCGCAGCAAAGATTAGCTTTTCCCGGATGGTAGTCAATCACTAATTCATAGTCTTTTAGCAATTCCAACCATCTACGTTGTCTCAAGTTTAAATCTTTCTAAGTCATCAAATACTTCAAACTTTTGTGTGATCGAATAAATGTGACATTTTTCGCCAAATAGATAGTGACGCCAAATTTTTAAGGCGAATACAATGGTCGCTAACTCCTGTGTCGTGAGTTGGATAATTTTTCTCGTGCGGCTTCAATTGCCTCAAGCGTAGGCTATCACCTTGCCCTCTTGCATTAAAACACAACCCAGACCCATTAAAGGAAGCATCACTAAAAATAATGAATTCCTTACCCGATTCAGTGAGTCAACACTGAGAGCCTCGGTTAAAAGGGCTTTCAACCGCTCAAAAACTCTCGGCATTTTTTCGACCATTCATATTTGACATCCTTCCTACGTAGTAGCCTCGTCAAAGGTGCAGCTATCACGGAAAAACCTTTTACAAATCGTCTATAATATCCCCGCGAGGCCTAGGAAACTTCGGATCTCGAAACATTCTTTGGTGGTTTCCACTCGAGTATGGTCGCTATTTTGTTTGGATCCACCCAATTCTCGACACCGAAACCACATGTCCCAAGAAGTCGACTTCGTTCAACCAAAACTCACACTTATCGAACTTTGCATACAATCGTTGATCTCTCAAAATTTGTAGTACTAATCTTAAATGCTCAAAGATGTTCCGTTTCATTCTTGGAGTAGCTCAAGATATCATCAATAAACACTACTACAAACCGATTCAAAAGCGTCGGAAGACCCGATTCATTAAGTCCATAAAAACAAGCAGTGCATTAGTGAGTCCAAAAGGCATAACCAAAACTTATAGTGTCCGTACCTGCGTTTGGAAAGCGATCTTTGGCACATCTCGTATCTCTCGACTCAGAATCGATAATAGCCCGATCTCAAATCTATTTTTGAAAACACACGAAGCCCCCTTCAATTGATCAAATAAATCGTCAATCCGAGGTAACGGTACTTATTCTTTATGGTTACCTTATTTAGTTGTCGGTGAGTCGATACACATTCGCATAGTTCCATCTTTCTTTTCACGAATAAAAGCGGTGCACCCCACGGAGAGAAACTTCGGTCGTATGAAGCCCTTATCATCAACTCTTGCAATCTGCGCTTTCAATTCTTTTAGCTCAATCGGTTGCCATTCGATGCGGAGCTATCGAAATCGAGAGCGCTCCCGGTACTAACTCAATACCGAACTCAATCTCTCGTCTTGGGGGTAAGCGGTGGCTCTTCTTCAGAAACACATCGGCGTATTCACGTATATAATCGATGTACCGATTCCATTTGTTTTTCGGACATTTTATTTCCCGATACATAAGCCAAATAAGCTTCACACCCTTTTCTCACATACTTTTGGGCTACCATTGAAGATATTATCAGAGGCAACCCATTTATGTCACAAGATTTAATTCGATCGTTTCACCGTTTCGGCATTTCAAGTCAATAAGCTTTCTTTTACAATCCACTATTGCCTCATGTGAAGTTAACCAATCCATACCTGGGATGATATCGAATTCGTCAAAGGGCAACAACATTAAATCGGTGGGAAGCAATAATCTCGAATCATCAACGGGCAACTTCTACACACTTTATTAACAAGCACACATCTACCCAAAGGGTTGGACACTCGAATCACAAACTCGGTGAGACTCGACTAGCGAGTCTTGCCAAATTTTAAATTTTCACACACATAAGAATGAGTCGAACCGGGATCAATTAGTGCAATCACAAAGAGTATCATAAAGAGTGAAAGTACGGTAATGACGTCGGGGAGGAAGCATCCTCTCCGGCTCGCAAAGCATAAGCTCTAGCTGGAGCTCTAGCCTCGATCGATCGATGTAGTGTTCTTTGTTCCTTTCTCGACTACCACCTACATTGCCCGAATGTGCGGGTGGTCTACCTCGCATTGGCACTTTGCTCGGTGTAGTGTTTTGGATTGCATTCGCTCGATTAACTTTGGACACTCTCGATAAAATGATCGGCGACGACCACATTTATAGCAAGACCGATCACGGAATCTACGACTCGAGTGCCATTTCCCATGATGCTTGCATTCGACTATATTTTGTGGAATATTACCAACATCAAGCTATCGAGGTAGCTCGGGAGCTCATAGGAGGTCGATCTTGTCTAGGCTGATCAGAGCGACTTTACGTCGATCAGTAGTCATCTCTCGGGCTTCTTGTTCGTGGAATGAAAGACTTTACCGAAGATCTTTTACGAAAGTCTCTAGCTTCTGTCTCACCTTCCTTTTCTCTCTTCCCGAGCTCTTCGGCTTTGCAAGCTCTCTCAACTAAGGTCACAAACTCTTGAATTTCAAGAATGCCAACAAACATCCTTATATCTTCATTCAAACCATCTTCAAATCTTTTACACATCATCGCCGGTGGTAACACACTCTCGGCATATCTCTTTGAGAGCGACAAATTTTCTTTCATATTAAGATTCGATCATTCGTCCCTGTTTTGACTCCGGGAACTCCTTTTCGTTTTTGATCAATAAATCTTTGGTGATGTACTTCTTACGAAATTCATTCTGGAAGAAGTCCCATGTCACTTTTTCTTTCGGAACCACTGATACTAGTGTATTCCACCAGTGATATGCAGCGTCCCGCAGCAAAGATATAGCACACTTCAAGCATTCATCCGGAGTACAAGACAGCTCATTAAGTACCCGAATAGTGTTATCCAGCCACATTTCGGCTCTCTCAGCATCATCATCATCATTAGCTTTAAAATCTTCGGCCCCGAATTTTCGGATTTTATCAATTGGGGGCCTACTAGATCTCATCGGATCTATCATTGGGGGAGCTGAAGGAATCGGAGTTGGATTATTCGGGAGTGGAGGTTGTGGTACAGCCGGATTATTTTGAACAAATTGGGTAAACCACTCATTCATCATCCGATAAAAGGCTTGTTTAGTCTCTCCTTCGTGGCTACCCAAAACAGGTCGAGAGTCTATCGGCGCTGATCCGTGGGTACGGTCAGGTGCCACGCTCTCTACATCATCAGCTACGGCTCTTTCAGATCGAGATCCATTTTCTATATAAAACAAAGTTCAGTGCCGAAGTCACCACACTATCAACATATAATAAGGCATGTATAGCTAGACTTCTGCACGCGCTACGGTAGTCCTAGAATCGACTAAACCGTAAGCTCTGATACCAATCAAATGTAACACCCCTTACTCGAGACCATCGCCGGAATTAAGTAAGAGGCATTACTAGACATGACTACAAGTTCAAAACATGAAAATCTTAAAGCTGTCAAACTGCGTTGTACCGACTAATTTGGCTATAACTCGAGTTACAAAATTCGAAATTCAGATCCGTAAATTTTCCTTGAAAGTAGACTCATATATCTATTCACCATAATTTTTCTAGAATTTTTCATGTGGCCAATTTGTACAGTTTATTCATCAAAGTTACCCTTATTACACTGCTGGACAGTTCTGACCTATCCTTATAAAACTGCAGTTATCTGATTGCACAATTTTCCAATGGTGTTCTTATTTATACCAATGAAAAATAGACTCATTTAGGATTCTACACATATAAACCATGATTCCTAATTATTTTTATACAATTTATGGCAATTTTTCCAAAACTGAACAGTGACTCACGAATGCATTCAGAGCAGGTTTCACTAGAACTCAATTATCTCATAATAAATAAATCGTTTGCCTACTCTGTTTCTTTCATATAAAAATAGACACAATAAGGTTTAATCTCATATCTCATTCACTTTCAAATTCAATGTACCCAATTTTTAGTGATTTTTCTAATTTACATCAATGCTGCCACTACAAGCTGTTCTGCTAAATTTTATGAAAGTTAAACTTATGAACCTACCTACTTCCCAAATTCAAGGATTTATATGTATGCAAATATTTCTTAGCAAAAACGATTAAACCTGGATTTAAAATTTCATGAACATTGCCGTCATGTACCAACATACATATCGTAACACAACATCATATTTACTAAGAAAAATTGTAGCCATTTTCGCATGGCTATCATAAACACTTACAAGGTTAAATATCGCATATTTCTAAGACTTCATCTAGCCTATACATGCCTTCTAATTCGTGAACCAAAATTCAAAATACCAAAGGAAGGCGATAGTGTGATGAGCTTCTTGACGATCCTTCACGAGCCCGCCACGTAACCAAAATCTATAAAACAAAGGAATCATTCCACACGATAAGCTTGCTAGCTTAGTAAGTCCTAATTAAACATATATTTATTTAAGTGAAATACATACAACCATTCGAATTAATATCTTCTATCACTAATCCGAACATAAATAATACATAACCTCTTTTATTTATAAAGTCAAAACAACTTAATATCATTGATGCACTTAATACTAAGCTTTACCTTTCTTATTCACATACATCAATCATCAAGTATATCACGGACTTATGTACATATCATATGCTTATCCAATCAACTAAATACATTCATGCTTCCAAATATTTACTATCACATGATATGATTTGCATATACATATTCATTCATCTCTAATAAATTAATGTATAAAACTTTCACTTACTCGAATACTTGTTTGTCATTTTATTGAGTAACACAATTATAAAATACATACCTCTCTCGTCGAATTTTTACGAATCATGCTTCTAAACCGAAATTTCTTGATATGTTCATAACTTGATTTTCATGCACTTAGAGCTCAAATACATTCACCAAGCACTAGGCCTGCTGGACTTAAGGTCCGAAGTATATCACCGGCATTAAGCCCGCTAGGCAATAAGCCCGAATTGTTTCACCAAGACGTGGCCGCTAGGCTAAAAGCCGAATTATTTCAGGCACAAAGCTCGCTAGGCTCAAGCCCGAATTACTCACGGCTCAAGGCTGCTAGGCTCAAGCCCGAATTACAACATAATTAAGCCTTCAATTCATATTTATTAATGCTAACATCACAACCAAATCATATACATCATATTACATTCACATATCATATCGAAACCATATACTTGTTCAAATCACATTAACAAAATATATTTAACCCAATTTAGCACCTTTACATTCGGCTAACACAAAGTTTTATAGTCAACATTATTAAATTTCATCCTTTAACATGTTCATAATTAACTCTTTAACATATAAGTACTTAAGGACTTACCTCGGTTGTCGATAAGCGTGCAAATCGGCTACTCGATAATCTTTGCTTTTCCTCGATCTTGTTCTTTTTGTTCCCGATCTAATTTGGTTCAATTTTAACCAATTAACCACACGTCCATTCAATTCAAGAACAAAATCATAAAATACAAAATTTCAAGACATAACAATGTGCATTCGGCATACAAGCACTACCTTGTTCAAGTGCATTCAAAATATTTGGGAACACTTTGATAATAATCTCATTATCGTGCTTTAATTTAAAACTTATCTTGCTGTCTATGGCCACATATTAACTTGATAAAAGTGTACCTATGTACCCAATTCAATAACCCAATTTCATGCTCTCCTATGGCCGAATATGCCAATTCAAAGTACCCATGCATTTTCTTCAACATACGACCAAGAAACAAGCTAGATAACCACAACTTATTCATCCTAATTCCAAATTGAATATTAGCTTGTTTAAACCCAAAATTTAACATGATTTTTCTATTAGCATCCTAAGCAAACAATTTCTACTTCATAAGACTTATTAAATCAAGCTAAGGTATCCACCATTTCTTTTCTTTTTCTATCTAGCAAACAATGTAACCAACCATAGCCAACATGTTTTCATCACACATGAAAAGGCCTTAGAACTAAGTCATGGCCGAATCTAAGGAGAGCTTAAATCTCAAATTTTTGCACAAGAACTCGATAGTATGTAAGACTACCAACACAACCATGCAAAACCATCAAAGAAATGAAGCTTGATACCTCACCTTAGGGACACATGCACAGCCGAATGAAGAAGATAAATGTCTTCTCTTCTTGAAGGTAAGTTTCGGGTAGGGGATGAGTGAGGGAAGAAGAAAGAAATTTTCTTTTTGTTTAAATTAAATTCTCATCCATTTAGCATGCTTAACATATAATAATACTTAAAATTTAATATACATAGAAAGCATAAGATTCTTGCATGCTTGCCGTCCACCTTGTTTAAAGGTGGGAAATTTGACATGCAAATCCTTATGTTTTATGGACAATTCACTTAGCTCCCTTTTTATTAATGCCCACTACTTTGTCCTTCTTGCAATTTAGACCTTTTAGCAATTTAAACACTCAGATAGCTAAAATTTTCCACGAAACTTTCACACTCACAAAAACACACATAACAAACACAATACATAATATTATAATGTCTCTTAGGCTCGGATTCGTGGTCCCGAAACCACCGTTCCGATTAGGGTCAAAATTGGTCTGTTACATAATGCACTTAGCCCATCAAAAGAATTTAAATACGGTGGTATCGCACATAGCCCACCGAATAATAAATAAACGATAGTTTCGCACAAAGCCCATCGTAATTGAGCAATAAGATGGTAACGCACTTATCCCACCAAGATAAATAAATGATGGTATCGCAAAAAGCCCATCATAATTAAACAATAAGGTGGTATCGCACTTAGCCCACCATTAAGCGATGTCTTCACATATTTATATGGCTATTTCTTCATTCATACAATGATTATTCAATGACTACAACATTCAACCCATTTGAATCACATACAATCTCAATCAAGTCATAATTCAATTAGCAGCACAATGCATATAAGTAGATTGTATTGTTTACATGTAAACTTACCTTGATGCAAAACGTGTTAACTAGCAATTTACTCGGTCACCTTGCCTTTCCCACGGTCAAGGTTGATTCCTCGGTCTTCTTGATCTGTGACAACAAAATTTATTCGTTTAGATCATTCTAGGACCATAATACATCAAATTCTAACCTTGGGCAAAAATGACCATTTTGCCCTTGTACATTGGCAAAATTACGATTTTGCCCCTAGGCTCAAAATTTATTTTTCAACACATTTTCTTAATAAACAAGCATAAATGAACATTTATTTCTCTTATAACTATTCACCATTCCAACTATTTCATGCATTTATGACATAATTTAAATCTTTGCATTCAAGTCCTATTTAGGTATTATCATGAAAACACCTTTCACAAAAGTTGTTTCACAACTCCCCAACATTCATTTTCTTCCATAAAAACTCAACTAATCACATAAACACTCTCATGGCAAGTCCGTTGACTTTCAACCATATCACAAATTAGTCCCCTCATTAGCTAGCTTAAGCTTTGGGGGTTCTAAAAGTACAAAAATTATCAAAAATAGCCATTAAAAACACTTACTAGTGTGAAGAATAAGTTGCTGAAGTTTCAAGCTCCCAAGAATCTTCTTTTAGTGTAAAAATTGGTGGAAGAAGAAGAGAAGAGAAAAAAGATGATAGCCTTCCCTTATTTTCATATTTTATTCACATAGTCTCCATCAAATTTGACCAACATTTAATGCATTTGTCTCCCTAGCTTGTTTGGCCGGCCAACACACATTAAATGGCCCAATTGCACTTTAGAATCCTTCAATTTACATTCCATAGCTATTAGGTACCGCTACCTCATAAAATAGAACTTTCGCACCTCATGCGATTTAGTCATTTTTCTCAATTAAACATGCTATTGCTAAAATTAAAGCACCAAAATTTCCATATAGTCATATATTAATACCATAACACATAAAATAATACTAAAATTATTTTCCTCAAACTCGGATTAGTGGTCCCGAGACCACTATTCTGGCTAGCCCCAAAATCGAACTGTTAGAATAGCTATATCTTAATCCAATGTGTCTAGACTTTCCATTATATACTTGGCTATATGCCTTTGCTAGAGTAGCCTCACTATCACAACGAATAGAAATAGGTGAAATTGGCTTAGGCCATAAAGGTACATCATAAAGCAAAGTTCTTAACCATTCTACTTCTTTAGATGTAGCGGCTAATGCAATAAATTATGTTGCCATGGTGGAATCAGTAATACATGTTTGTTTCTTGGAACCCCAAAAAATGGCTCCTCCACCAAGAATGAAGATCCACCCACTAGTAGATGCATGATCTTCCAAACTTGTAATTCAACTAGCATCCAAATACCCTACTAAAACTGGAGGATATCCATTATAACACAATCCATAATTG
The DNA here is from genome assembly GCA_025503065.1 of Gossypium bickii. Taxonomy (NCBI): domain Eukaryota; kingdom Viridiplantae; phylum Streptophyta; class Magnoliopsida; order Malvales; family Malvaceae; genus Gossypium; species Gossypium bickii. The sequence continues at coordinate 60,332,360 of CP106710.1, read as the reverse complement.
GTAGTTTCTTTAAGTACCTAAGTACTCTATTCAAAGCTTGCCAATGCAAACTACTTGGATTACTTGTATACCTACTTAATTTCCCAACAACATATGCAATATCTGGTCTTGTACAAGTCATTATGTACATAATACAACCAATTAGACTTCCATATTTCAATTGATCAATGTTCCTACCACCATTAGATACTAATCTTATTTGAGGATTCATACGTGTATGTAACAGTCCGATTTAGACCCTAGTTGGAACAGTGGTTTCGAAACCACAAATTCGAGTCAATGAAATATTTTAATATTATTTTCTGTGCCTTTGATATGTGACTAAGCATGTGTGAAATCCTCGTATGAAAAATTTGTATGTTTAATTTGACAAAAGGATTAAATTGCATTGAAATGCAAATTTGCATGTTTTATGAAAAGATACCTATTTGTCATGTCTTTATAAGTGTGAAGATTTTATGTGGCAATTAAGCCAATATTAAGGTTAGTGGATGGACAAATGACCAAATAACCTTAATGTTTGTTTGTTTTATATGTTTATAAGAAGGGTAAATGGGTAAATTGATAAATCAAAGTTTATTAATCAAAATCAAAAGGCCAAATCCCATCATCTTTTTATTTCATCACCAAAAATTAAAGAAAGAAAAAGAAGAAAACTTACTAGGGCATTCGGCCATATATAAGCAAAATTAAGATCAAAAACTGAAGAAAACAGACTTAGATCGCGGGAAAGCGAAAGTAGTCGAATAACCGAGTCCGAACGAATATCTGAATCTGAGGTAATTCAATATACAAATAAATGTATTTGTATTGAATTATTTGAGTATATGTCATAGTTGAATTATTATGATTATCTATTGAGATGGAATGTATGTGTTATCTGAGATGATGAATTAGTCAACAAATCGATAAAGTCCGAGAAGCCCCGTTCGAATCTAGGAATAGATAGGATTAACTATGTCATGACATAGGTGTCTGTTGTGTGATATCATGTAAGACCATGTCTGGGACATTGGCGTTGATTTGAGAATTCGTGTAAGACCACGTCTGGGACGATGGCATCGATATGAGACTTACATATAAAACCATGTCTGGGACATTGGCATCGTATTGGTCCGTGTAAGACCCTGTCTGGGACAGTGGCATCGATATCTAACTACATGTAAGACCATGTCTAGGGCATTGGCATTGTACGATAATTCTGAGCATTCTGAGTACCCTATTAGATTTCGAATGGTTCAACGGGCAAATTTGAGGTATGAGTGATGAAGTGATTTGTATATCCGTGTCAGGTACGTTTGATATGTACACTAAGTGTGCATAAAAGGTAAGTATCTTTGTGAACTTACTATGATGAATATGTGATATTTGAGTTGAAGAATTTGGCATGATATGGATAAGCATATGAGCTAATGAATATGAGATGATTTTGTTCTAAGAACTATAAATGACATCTTATCAAATTGATTATGTGTATTATATGCTGAGTTTATTTGTATATGGCTTATTAAGCTTTTGAAAGCTTACTCTGTGTGTGTTTTCTCTGTTTTATAGATCGTCAAAGCTACTGAAGGCTCAGGGACCGTCGAGGATCATTATCACACTACTCAAACTTGTTTTGGTACCTTTGAAATATGTATATAGCTAAATATGGCATGTATAGGCTAGTTATTTTGGATTATGTTTGAAATATGTATAATTAGCCATGAGATGTGGCTAGATTAATGTTGGTAATGTGCTTGAGTAAATATGAAATATGATGCATGAATTGGTATGGCTTGGTAGCTAATGAAAGGGTCAAGACTATGGTAAGCTTATGAATGCAATATGAGTATGTATGTGTGAGAAAAGAAATGGTTATATGAAAGGTAATTGTGGATGGATCATGTTTGAATGTATATGTGTTTTTAGTTGAGCCAAGTGATATGATTAGAAATGAGTTTGAATATGAAAAATTGTTGATTGTTTGACATGTTTTTTGATGTCTAGTGTATATGAAATGAATTGGTAATTTGTTTGTAGGGATTGACCCTTGTGTGGGTGGCATTTTGGCCTTGCAAGTGGCATGTTTTGCTTACACAGCCAAGGCACACGGGCGTGCCTGGTAGCCAAGTGAATAAGTCAGTAGTTAGCCTAATCTTACACAGCCATGGTACACGGGCGTGCCTAGTAGCCATTTGATCAAGTCAGTAGCTTGCAAAATTCTACACGGCCATGGCACACGGGCGTGCCTGGTGGCCGTGTGGATAAGTCTGTATACATGCTCTGATTTGGCACGGTCAAGACACATGGGTGTCTCTAGTAGCCGTGGGAGGCACACGGCCTACCCACACGGGCGTGTGACCTCTGTAATATAGAAAATTTTTAAATTTTTCAGAACTTTCATATGTGTTCGATTTAAACCTGACCCTATTCTGAAGCATGATTAAGGTCTTGTTAACCTTTAAAAGGGACACTTTTATTGTGATTGATGAATTGTAATACTAAATTTTTGTAAAAATTTTTAATCTACCCGGAAACGCCTTTAACCCTAATTCGACGACGAATACGAGTTAGAACTGTTACAGTGTAGATGTAACAACCTGTTTTCAGTGAAATCAGAATAGTGGTTTGAGGACCACAAGTCCGAGTTAGAAAGAAATTTTATTTTAATATTATTGCATGGTCTGCATTATGATAGGAAATATTTATGAAAATTTTGATAAGAAAATTTTGCCGATTTCATGTTTAATTATAGAAAGGACCAAATTGAATAAAATGCAAAAGATTGGTTCTAGTAGCTATAGGTATCAAATAGCTATAGAATTTAAAATTTGAGGTCCTTATATGATAATTAAACCATTAAATGGAGTTAGTAGATATTTATGATGAATCATCCATGGAAAATTAGAAAAAGAAAAGGACTAAATTGGAATTTGAAATAAATAAAGATGATAATAACTTAATATCATCTTATTTCATCATATTCCCAAAATATTTTCTATGAAAACCCTAACTAAGAGAGATAGATTCAATCAAGCTTAATTAGGTAAGTAATCATGTCCTATTTTTAGTAATTTTTACATTTCCGATATCATAATAATCTAATCTATCTATTTTGGGGATCAATTTGAAAATTTATCAAAGAATTAAAAGTTTTCCATGGATGATTATGCTGAAATTTTGAATTTTATGTTAGAAAACGAAAGGTTGTTGATAGATAAACAACTTTTGTAATGGAAATTTTGATGAAATTGTGATTTAGGGACTAAATTGTAAAGATGTAAAATTCATAGAAAATTTCTGATTTTTGTGAAATACATGGGCTGTAAATGTTATATGTACAAACTTATTAGACTTGGAATAAGGATCAAATTGCATTAATTTTAATTTCTGAGCCTAGGGACGAAATTGGAATTAATTAAAAATATAGGGGCAAAATGGTATTTTTGCTTAAAATGTGAATTTGATTGAATTGAATATGAATTTCATTAAATTAAGTTAAATTTACTCATATAGATCCGGATACACCTAGTACAAAATTGGATCGAGGAAAACAAAAGGTATCAGATTAGTAGATCTTCGTATACGAGCAAGTAACGGGGTAAGTTCGTGTAACTAAATTGTGTATATATTTATATGCTTGAATTGAATGTTGTGTATGTGAATTGTATAAATTCCATATACATGAAATTGATTACATATCTGACAAAGCCCGATAAATATTAAATCTTGTTTGAATAATGGAATTCGATGGATACAGGATTTCTCGAATTGGTTGTAGTCCTGCATATGTTGCAGACACACCATAGCTCCTACAAGCATCCTGTTATAAGCCCTCTCGAGCTTCCTGTTATCTGGTTCCTGCGAGCATCCTGATCGGTAGTGATCCTGCATGTGTTGCGGACTACCGCAACTCTTTGTGAGCGTCATGTTATATGATTGGTTGTGATCCTGCATATATTGCGGACACAAACGCAGCTCTTTATGAGCATCCTAATATGGGCTCTTTGTGAGCTTCCTGATATGGCTTGCTTGAACTTCTTGTTATATGGCTATTTGGAGCTCCCTGATAATAACTCTTCGGAGTTACATGTTAAGCTCAACGAGCTTTTTGTTTTAAACTCTTATGAGTTTCCTGTTATAGCCCAGATAAGCTTCCTGTTACATGGCTTACATGAGCATCCTGTTATATGGCTCGAGAGAGTGCTTCCTAATTATGTGCCCTAATTGGGTACCCCTGAATATGATTTGACAATTTATAGTTTTGTACACTTCGAATGTACTACATGTGTATTCATAGATATTTCAAATAAATTCAACGGGAAGAGTTCTGACATGGATAAAATGAAATTAAGATGATTTGTTATGGAAATGCACATGCTATATGAAAATATGATATGAAAAGCACATGTTTATGAAAGTTACTACATGATGAGCTCATCTTTGATTCTTGAAATTTATGTGAAGTAATGACTAACATGTTTGATGAAGTTGTGTGTTTTAGGCTATTAGCCAAATTACTTGGGTGCATTTTTGTATGCTTACCTTAAATGTAAATGTATGGTAAGTTAAATTCCCGTTATGCGAACTTACTAAGCATTAAATGCTTACTTGTTTTATTTACCTCTGTTTTATAGTACTCGGAGGCTTATGAAGGTTGGAATTTGGTCAGAGTCACATCACACTATCCCCGGACCTCTCGGTATATGAAACAAGCTAACTTTTGATATAATGGCATGTATAGGTTAAATAGATTAAATGATGAAATATATTGGTTGTAACTAGCCATTGGAATGGCTAGTGTTAAACATACTTTGATGTAATTATATAAGGACTTATCATGTTTGAGGTGTATTGAAAATGGTTTTATGGTGGAAGGTATATAAACCAAATGATTATTGGAATTGAATTAGTATAACTGATAAAATTTTCATATAAACATACGCGCAAATTTGGTAAGTTTAATCACATGATCATATGTGCTAATATGTCATACATAATACTTGTATTTGGCTTGATTTAAATGTCTGGAAATGGGTTGGAAATGTGTTAAAATGTTAATGTAGGTACAAGGCAAATTTGGGTGAGAAATAAGGCTTGTAAATGGCCTTATTTTTTCCACACGGACGTGTGTCTTAGTCGTGTGTGACCCACGGTCATGCGCACGAGCGTGTGGTTTGGCCGTGTGTCCCCTGCATCTTGAAAATTTAGAAACAGAATGCTTCGATTGTCTCACACGGGCAGAGACACGGATGTGTGTCTCAGCCGTGTGTGAGACACGCAGCCTAGAACATAGGCGTGTGTCTTGGCCGCGTGAATCCTACACTTAATTTTTGAAAATTAAATTGTCCACACAGTCTAGCACACGGGCGTATGGTTGGCCATGTGACTCAAGTCAGAGAGTTACATGGGTATGGACATGGGCTGGGACACGGCCGTGTCTCTCAAATCGAATGCCCACACGGCTTGAGACACGGGCGTGTCACTTGGCTGTGTGAGCCACACGGGCATGTGACCCCTGCATCTAATAAAAATTTTGAAATTTTCAAAAAAATTTCTGAGTTTCCTATATAGTCCTGATTTGTTTCTAGTGCATAATTTGGGCCTCGATGGTCCATTTAAGGGACGATATGATTTAATATGATTGGTTTTGGATATGAATAGTAAATGAAATAAATTAATTATATTTGTTCTGTAAACTCTGGTAATGCTCCATAACCCTATTCCGGCGACGGATATGGGTTAGGGGTGTTACAGTAGATGTTGGTACAATTGAAAAGATCAAACTTTTTAATCACCTTTTCAATGTAATGTGATTGTGATAAAACTATAGTTCTTTCATCTCGAGTTATTTTAATCCCAAGAATAACATCTGCTACACCCATATCCTTCATAGCAAAGTTGTTTGACAAGAATTTCTTTGTGTTTTCTATTTGTTCCAAATCCGTGCCAAAAAATGAGCATGTCATCTACATATAAGTAAATTATGACACATTTTTCCATTTTCAAATTTGCTATATATACACTTATCGGATTCATTTATTTTATAGTCATTAGCTAAAACAACCTTGTCAAACTTTTGGTGCCATTATTTTGGTCCTTGTTTAAGTCCATATAAAGATTTAACAAGCTTACATACCTTATATTCTTGACCTGGAACAACAGATCCTTCCAATTGTTCCATGTACACTTCCTCTTCCAATTCACCATTTAAAAATGCAGTTTAACTCCATTTGGTGAACAACCAAATTATATATAGAGGTAAGTGATATTAAGAGCCTAATTATAGCAATTCTTTTTACTAGAGCATAGGTATCAAAGTAATCAATACCTTGTTTTTGTGTAAAACCTTTGGCTACCAACCTTGCTTTAAATTTATCAATGGTTCCACCAACCTTCATTTTCTTTTTAAAGATCCCTTTACAACCTATTGTTTGGAACCCGATGGAAGATCAACTAAGATCCAAATTTGATTTCCCACTATTGAATTCATCTCACCATTTATTACTTCTTTCCAAAAAGCAGAGTCTTAAGATTTCATTTCCTCTTCAAATGTAACAGGATCAGATTCCGTATTATAACAATAAGGTATCTTATTGCATATACTTTCACCTTTTCCTTTTACAAGAAACATAATGAAATCTGGTCCAAAATCTTTGACCTTTTTAATCCTTTTACTTCTTAATTCTTGACAAGATTCGTCATTATAATCAATTTGTTCCAATGGAATTTATTCTCATTTGAAGAATGAATCAATTGTTGTGGTTGTAATTATCTTGAAATAGAATTAAATCTATTTTCATCAAAAATAGCATCTCTTGATTCAATAATAGTATTAATTGAAATTAAACCATTTGGTTCAATTAACATGAACTTGTATGCCTTGATATTATGTGCATATCCTATAAATATGCATTCAATTCCTCTTTCACCTAACTTTTTACGTTTAGGTGTTGGAACTTTGACAATAGCTCTACAGCCCCAAACCTTCAAATAGTTAAGGTTTGGTTTCCTTTTCTTCCATTGTTCATAGGGGGTTATTTTAGTTTCCTCATCAAGAACTTTATTCAATATATGACAAGCTGTTAGAATAACTTTGTAACAACCCTAACCCGTATTTGTTGCCGGAATAGAGTTACGGAGTATTACCATAAAATTTAAAACTTAAAACATTCATTTCTAAATATTTCATAAATCATGTTATAATCCATTCAAATACAAGCATATTTTCCCTTATATGAGCCCTCGATGCCATAAAAACACTTTAGAAACAAATTGGGATTAAATCGAAAACATATAGAATTTTTGGGAAAAAGATAGAATTTTTCAAACTGCAGGGGTCGCACAGCCATGTGACACACACGGTTGAGGCACATGTCCGTGTCTCAGGCCGTGTGAACATTTGAAGTAGGGACACACGGTTGTGTCCCAACCCGTGTCTGTGCCTTTGTAACTCTCTAACTTAGGTCACACAGACGTTTGTGTGCTAGGCTGTGTAACTCTCGAAATGGCCTCACACGCCCATGTGCCAGACCCTGTGCTAGGGTGTGTAACTGTCTAACTTGCAACACTTTGAAACCTATAGGGGGCACACGGCTGAGACACACGCTCATGTCTTAGGCCGTGTGGACAAGAATTAGGCCATTTTCAAGCCATTTCTTCCACCCAAATCATGCACACACATACCATCTATTTGCATATATTTCAAGCATTCAAAGTGTACCTAAAATATGCATAATCAAGCTAGAAAAAAGTGTTACCAATTCATATAACCAATATGCCTCAAGGCATCAAAATCACAAGTTATCAAATTAACTTAAAACATACATATAATTAGCCATTTATCAACTCAACATTTGCTACTTAATTCCATACCAAACCATACCACATTGGCCACATTCAAACATACCAAAAGAGCCATTTATAACATGTATTCAATTGACCATTCTAACACACACCATTTAAGCACCAAAATGCCAAAATGTTAGCAATCATAAAACCATATATACATGCCAATGTAACAACCAACCAACCACCCCAAATACCATATTTACAAGCCAAACATATTGGCCCTTTCACCAAAAAGAAAATACCTATACATTCCATTATAACCAAGACTTGAAAACATCAAAATCTACCGATATAGCCGATGGATAGTGTGATAGGTCTCCGACGATATTCTAACCCAAACGAGCTTCCGATTAACTATAAAACATAGAAAAAAAACACAAAGTAAGCATATAATGCTTAGTAAGTTCGTAATACATAAACGATGCTTACCAATACAATGCATAAGCTTAAAATAAATATGGATCAAATCCAACACAAGCTTGGCACAAGCCTAAGCATCACCAACATCCCAAATTAGTGCTTAATCACATAAATTCAATATCAACACATGATAAAATAACTTTCATAAGTTTAAATCATATAAATTCATACTTTCCAAAATCATGAATATACATGCTTCTTACCTTCCATAGTAACAAAGTAACTTGCATTAAATATTCTTACCGAAACTCACACAAATGGAATCACGATGGTCGTCACCATCCCTTTTTATAATCGATAGCCAAAGCTATCCCTTTTCATAATTCATTGGTCGCCACCATCCCTTTTCATAATCGATGGTTGTCACCACCCATTTTCATAATTGATGGTCATCACCATCCCTTTTCATAATCGATAGCCCAAGCTATCCCTTTCCATAATTCGATGGTCGTCCCATCCCTTTTCATAATTGATGGTCATCACCATCCCTTTTCATAATCGACAGCTGAAGCTATCCCTTTTCATTGGTCGATGATCGTCAATAGGCCATTTGATTTTTCCACCGAAACATAATTTGATATTATAAAATAATAGCATTTAAAATAGAATTTAACACGCTATTTAAATGCACGAACTTACTTCGACGACAAAATGTGGAGACGGAGTCGATTAATCTGAAGCTTTCTCTTTGCCCCGATCTAAAGCCATATGAGGTCTATCTTGATCTAAATGAATAAATTCAATCAATTTAATAGCCATTCTATTCAATTCAATCCAAATTAACATTTTTGCAAAATTACAGTTTTACCCCTAATGTTTTGATTTCTTTATGATTTAGTCCTTAAGCTTGTAAAATGAAATTCATCCAATTTCATCCCTACCCAAGCCTAGTTGAATTTAATATAAGCTCATAGCAGCCCACACATTATATTATTTCACAAATTACACCATGAATATTTCCTATTTTTCAATTTAATCCCTAATTGACAATTGCATTAAAAATCACTTAACAAAAGTTTTTTATCTAACAACAAAGGTTCATTTTCTTCCATCAATCTTCACAAACAACATGAATTCATTCATGGAAAAACCTATTCTTTTAACAATTTTACAAATTAGTCCTTGAGCTAGCTATATTAAGCTACAACAATCTCGAAAACATAAAAATTATTAAAAATGAAGTCGAAATTCACTTACATGCAAGGATATAAGGAGCGAACCTTCAAATGCACTTCAATAGAGTTTTTCTTTCCTTCTTTTCGATTGAAGATGGACAACAAGATGATAGGTTTGTTTTTTATTAATTTTACTAACCTTTATTTATTAAATTACATGTTTAACCTTATTATTAACCTTTGAAATTTCAAAACTAATGTCTATATTTGTCCACTTAATATATCGATGGTATAATTACCACATAAATCACTTAACTAATTAATTTCATAGCCATTTGATTCCTTTAACTTATAGAACTCTAATTTTGCACCTTTTACGATTTAGTCCTTTTTACTAAATTAAACATGCAAATGATAAAATTTCTTAATGAAACTTTTATAGGACCTTCCTAATACTCCATAGACATTAAAATAATAAAATAAATATGTCAACATCGAATTTGTGGTCCCAAAACCACTATTCTGATTTCACTGAAAAATATGTTGTTACAACTCTCCACCCTAAAAGAATTTTCGTCCCCAAAAATCTTACCAGAAAAGAGGTTCGAATATTATTTTCTCATAGCTTCTTCTGATTCCCAAGTGGTCTCCTCTATACCGTGTCATTGCCAGAGAACTTTTACTAAAGCTATGTTTTTATTTCGTAATTCTTTAACCTCTCGAGCTAATATTCTGATCAATTCTTCGCTATGCGACATATCAAGTTGAATCTGAACATCCACTGGTGAGATAACATGTGAAGGGTCTAATCGATACCATCGTAACATTGACCCATGAAACACATTGTGAATCTTTTCTAACTCCGATGGCAAAGCTAAATGATACGCTACTAGCCCGATTATTTCAATAATCTCATACGACCCGATAAATCGCACGACTTAGTTTTCCTTTACGATAGAAATGAAGAACTTTCTTCCAGGACGATACTTACAAGAATAATTTATCGCTGACATAAAATTCAATATCTTTACATTTTAAATCCACATACGATTCTTGTCGATCTGAAGCTACTTTTTCTTCAGTCTCTCGAATCAAATTAACCATGTGAATCTTTTTCTCACTAAGCTCAGTCCAATACAACAGAGTTTGGCATTTACGACCATACAAAGCTTCATACGGTGCCATCTTTATGCTCGATTGATAACTGTTATTATACACAAAATCAACCAACGGTAAATATTTCTCCCAATAGCCCTCAAATTCTAAAACGCAACACCGAAACATATTTTCAAGTACCTGAAAACTAGTGCTAAAATGTAATCACGTACCTAGAGCTACCTGTAAGATGCTCCAAAATCATTATGTAAATTGCGGATCTCTATCCAAAATAATGGAAACTGGTACTCTATGCAAACTGATAATCTCAGTAACATATAGCTCGGCTAACCTCACAAGAGAATAATTTGTATGTACCGGAACAAAATGTACAGACTTCATCAGACGATCAACGACAACCCAAATTGCATCTTTCTTCTTTGGAGACAAAGGTAATCCCGATACAAAATCCATCATGACTCGCTCCCATTTCCATTCTGGTATCATTACTTGCTATAACAACTAGAAGATACCTGATGTTTAGCTTTAACTTGCTGACAAACTAAACATTTTGATACAAATTCAAAAATTTCTCGTTTCATAACCATCCACCAATACATTTGTTTTAAGTCTTTGTACATCTTATTCCTACCAGGATGAACAAACAAGATACCACTCTGAATTCTTAGGTACGCAAATTATGCCTCTAAAAAGTAAACAACCATCTGATCTAATCTGAAATCTGAATCAGGAGTCGACTCAATCTGTTTCCTTTTAGCTATTAACACGTCATCACATTTCTGAGCCTCGCAAATATTTGTAAAAACATCGGTCTAGCTTTAAACTCAGCTAAGAACGACCCGTCATCAAACAACGTTAATCGCATATTCAATGCTCGTAAATCAAACAGGGTTTTCTACTCAAAGCATCAACAACTACATTTGCTTTACCCGAAAGATAATCAATGGTCAAGTCATAATCTTTCAATAATTTGAGCCATCTGCATTGTCTCATATTCAAATCTTTCTGCGACATTAAATACTTCATACTTTTGTGATTTGTAAAGATGTGACCCTTTTTGCCGTATAAATCTTCAACCAAAACACAATAGCTGCAAGTAGCAAATTATGCGTCAGATAATTCTTTTCGTGCGGCTTTAACTGTCTGGAAGCATAAGCTATCACTTTGCCTTCCTGTATTAGAACACACCCTAAACCATTCAAGGACGCATCATTGAAAATCAGCGAACTCTTTAGCCAACTTAGGCTAAACTAACACTGATGCCTCGGTTAACAACACTTTCAACTGATTGAAACTTTGCTTACATTTCTCAGACCACTCGAATTTCACATCTTTCTGCAATAATCTCATCATTGGTGTAGTAATCATTGAAAATCCATTAACAAACCTTCTATAATACTCGGCTAGTCCCAGAAAGCTTCTAACCTCGAATACATTCCTCGGATGTTTCCAATCAACAACAGCTAAAATATTGCTCAAATCAACTCTGATGCCTTCGGCTGATACAACATATCCAAAAAAATCCAACTTCCCTAAGTTAAAATTCACACTTACTAAAATTGGCAAATAATTGCTTTTTGCTCAAAGTTTACAAAACAATTCTCAAATGTTCGGTATGCTTAGTCTCATCTCATGAGTAGATCAATATATCATCGATAAATACCACCACAAATTGATCTAAATACGGTCTGAAAATTCTATTTGCCAAACCCATAAATACTACAGGTGCATTAGTTAAACCAAACGACATCACAAGAAATTCATAATGTACGTACCTGGTCCTGAACAAGATTTTCAACACATCAGAATCTTTAACTCGTAGTTGATAATAACCTTAACGAGATCAATCTTCGAAAATATTATTGCACCTTTCAACTGATTAAACAGATCATCAATTTGTGGCAATGGATACTTATTCTTAATCGTAACTTTGTTGAACTGGAAATAATCAATATATAATATCATAGATCTGTCTTTTTTCTTAACAAACAGAACAGGTGTTGTAACAACCCATTTTTAGTGAAATCAGAATAGTGGTTTCAGGACCACAAATCCGAACTGGAAAGAAAATTTATTTTTATATTTTTGCATGGTTTGCATTTTGATAGGAATGTCATATGAAAATTTTGATAAGAAAATTTTATCGATTATATGCTTAATTACGGAAAGGACCAAATTGCATAAAATGAAAAAGTTGGATTCTATTAACTAAAAGGATCAAATAGCTATGGAATTCAAAACTTGAGGTCCTTATATGGTAATTAGACCATTAAAGAAAAGTTAGTAGATATTTTTGATAATTCATCCATGGAAAAATTAGAAAAGGCTAAGGATTAAATTGAAAAGTGATAAAATTAAAAGATGGTAATTAAATTAAATAGATAATATCATCTTATTTTCATCATCTTCCCCAAAATATACATGGAAACCCTAGGAAAGCGAAAACAAGCTTTCTTGGCTTAAATTGGTCCGAATAACTCAAATTCGAAGCTAGATCAAGGAAAAGAGAAAGTTTCAGATTAGTAGATTTTCTTATACAAACTATTATTGAGGTAAGTTCGTCTAACTTATTTACGCATATTATCATGTTGAATTGAATGTTGTATTTAGTTCAAATGAGGTAAATACTTATGTGATGTATATGGATGTCATAAATACATAAATGATTACATGATAGAAAATGTCATTAAGATGTTAAACTCTATTTGAATAATGAAAATCGATGGACACATGTGATTTTCCGTATATAAATGTGATTCTGCATATGTTACAGATGTAATAAAGTCTCTCGAGCATTTTCATATATATAGTTCCTGCAAGCATCCTGATCGGTAGTGATTTTGCATTTGTTGCACATTATCGCAACTCTTTGTGAGCGTCCTGGTACATATTTCAATCGGTTATGATCTGGTCTATAATGCGGGCATAAGCGCAGCTCTTCATGAGCGTCCTGTTAAGCTCGCTTGAACTCTCTATTACCTTATTTGAAGCTCCTTGATATTATCTCTTCAGAGATATCTAAAAGGGTCTATGAGCTTCCTGAGTTAAAACTCTTATGATTTTCCTGATTAGCTCGGATAAGTGCCCTGTTACATGATTACATGGCTCATTTTAGCATTTTGACATGTGCCTCGAGAGTATGCTCACTGAGTATGTGTCCTAATGGGTACTCTCAATTATGAATTGACGGTTTACAGATATGTACAGCTTGAGAGTACTACTTAAATATCCATCGATATTTCAGTAATTCAAGGGATAAAAATCCCGACAAGAAAAGGTGGTGAAATAAATAGAATTATATTTTGAATGATTTTTAGTAATCTGATGAATTGTTTTATGATGAGCTCATCTATGCTTACTTGATATACATGAGACTAATGTAACTAACTTGTTTGATTAAGTGTATATGTTTAGGTAATTTGTCAAGTTGATGGAAAACATGTTATTTTATACTTAATTTTAATAAATGAGATTTGTAAGTTTAATTCCTATTATACGAACTTACTAAGCATATAGTGCTTACTAGGTTTTATTTTCTCTATTTGATTGTGCTCGGAAGCTCGCGAGGGTTAGAGATTGGTTGGAGCATCATCACACTATTCACTAGCTTGTTTTGGTACAAATAGTAAACTTATTTTGGTATAATGGCATGTATAGGTAACTTGGCCATTATTGACTTATAAATGTTGCTTGTAATCTAGCCATTGAAATGGCTAGTGATGTTTATATTTCGGTATACCTATTAAGGTTATTCTATGGCAATAATATAGTTATACCATGGATTGATTGAGTTATGCTAAATGAATTTATCTATTAAAGATAAGATTATAAATATGTATGCATGTACTGATAGACCATATTAGATGTTAGAATTAACTTGGTTATGATGCTTGAATTGGTTAGTATATGAATGTAAATTTTTGTGTAGGTTATTGGCAAGGTTTGAGTGAGAAATAAAGCTAGAAAATGGCTTTATTTTGTCCACAAGGGTAGACACACGGGCATGTGTCTTAATCGTGTGTGAGACACAGCCTGACACATGGGCATACGGTTTGGTCGTGTGTTCCCTACATCTTAAATTTCATAAACTGAATGCTCAGAATTGAGCACACAGGCTGAGACACGGGCGTGTGTCTCAGCCGTGTGTACTATACGACCTAGAACACGGGCATGTGTCCTGGTCGTGTGAAACCTGCACTTAATTTTGAAAAATTAAATTTAACCACACGCCCTAGCACACAGGCATGTGGCATAAGTCAGAAAATTACATGGGGTCGAACACAGCCTGTAGCACGGGCATGTATTAGGGTCACACGGGCGTGTGTGCCCTGTATTTAGGAAAAATTTTGAAATTTCACAGAAAAATTCTCTTAGTTCCTGATTTAGTCCCGACTCAATTCTAATACTCATATTGGGCCTCGAGGGTCCATTTAAGGGATGTTATGAATAATCTCAGAAAATGAATAGTAATTGATATGAATTATTTTTAAATATTCTGAAAACTCTAGTAATGCTCTGTAACCCTGTTCCGGTGAAGGACATGGGTTAGAATTGTTACATTTATTGGTATTAGAGCTACGATTTAACTGATTCTCGGGCTGAACGTAGCAAGTACGAGTTTAGCTATACAAGCCATTATATAATTTGTGATAGTGTGATATCTCCTGACCATTTTAAATGTGTTTTTCATATAGTAATGTCATCCAACCAAGCTAGAGCTGAATCCAATGAAGCTGAGAGCAATGCTTCAGCTTCAATTCAAATAGTCGCATCTAGTAGTTGAAGACCCATATTTGAAGGCCGAAATGAGGGGGCAAAACAAACCTTCTTTCAAATGATGAATGAAGGGTTCACTGAGTATAAAAGAACAAATCCTACTGTACAACAACCTCCCCCACCTGCTCCTCAATCGGTTCCTGAGATACCACAAAGTGCTGAACCTGTTAGAATTGGTAAGCCTCCAGTAGATAAAATCATAAATATGGGGCAGAGGAATTTAGAGCTACTGCAGAAGATGATCCGGAAAGGGTTGAGTTTTGGCCGAAAAATACTATTCGAGTTTTAGATGAATTATCATGCACACCAGTCGAATGTTTGAAGTGTGCAATTTCTTTATTAAAAGACACAGCTTTTCATTGGTGGAATACCATAACTTCTGTTGTACCAAGAGAAAATATTACATGGGAATTTTTCCAGACTGAGTTCAGAAAAAAGTACGTTAGTCAGAGATTTTTGGATCAGAAAAAGAATAATTTTTAAAGCTCAAGCAAGGAAACATAACTGTATTTGAGTATGAGCGAGAATTTGTTCGATTGAGCAAGTATGCCAGAGAATGGGTTTCAACTGAAGCTGATATGTGTAAATGATTTAAAGAAGGGTTATTTAAGTTATTGATCAGAATTCTTGAATTAAGGGAATTTGTGGTACTGGCTGATCGAGCACACAAAACTGAGGAATTGAGTAAAGAAAAGAAACAAGCTAAAAGAAAAGCTCGATTTCTTGGTAAAAGAATTATGAGCAGGTTGCAATCATCTACTTCTAAGAAATCAAATAAGTATTATGATTGTTTTAAAACATAAGTGGGATATTCGAGAAGAGAGCGAGGTTCTCAACGCTCTAACCCGAGATCTTCGTCCCCATCTGTAACAAGTGTGCGAAGTCCCAAACTGAAGTGTAAACATTGTAATAAGTATCATTTTGGGGAATGCCGATTAAGAAGTGGAGCATGTTATAAATGTGGTTCTCTTGATCATTTTCTTAAAGATTTTCTAGAAAGGATTGAAAGAGATATTGAACAAACTCTAAAGCTACATAATCCTATTTTGAGAGGCAGACCACCCCGCCACCCTGGCAATGTTAGTAGTAGCCGAGGTACTACAAGGGATACAATAGTCAAATCTAAGGCAGGAGCACCGACAAGGACATATGCTATTCATGCTAGAGAAGATGCTTCTACACCAGACGTCATTACTAGTTCATTTTCTCTACTTAATACTGATATTACAGCTTTGATTGATCCTAGTTCCACACATTCATATATATATATATATATATATATGCACAAATTTAGTGACTGTTAAAGATTTACTTGTTGAATTCACTGAATTTGTGGTTAAAGTTTCAAACCCCCTAGGCCAAGCCAAATGTTATGGTGGATAAAGTCTGGAAAAAATGTCCGTTGATGGTAAAAGGTTATTACTTTTTAGCTTATTTGATGTTATTGCCATTTGATGAATTTGATGTGATTTTGGGAATGGATTGGTTAACCCAACATGATGTAGTGGTGAATTGTAAACATAAATACATTGTGCTGAAATGTCAAAATGGTGAGTTACTTCATGTTGAATTTGATAAATTAGATGGATTATCTAATATAATTTTAGCAATATCAGCACAAAAATATGTCAGAAACGCTTATGATGCTTATCTTGCATATTTGTTGGATACTAAAGTATCTAATTCAAAGATTCAGCCAGTGCAGGTTGTATGTGAATTTCCTGATGTATTTCCAGAGGAATTACTTGGTTTACCACCAGTTAGAGAAGTAGAGTTCTTTATAGGTCTTGTTGACAACACATATATCTATAGCACCTTACAGAATGGCTCCTACCGAATTAAAAGAGTTAAAAGCACAGTTGCAAGAGTTGATTAATAGAGGTTTTGCTCGACCCAGTTTCTCACCTTGGGGTGCACTAATTTTGTTTGTAAAGAAGAAAGATTGATCATTAAGGTTGTGCATTGATTAAAGACAGCTCAACAAGGTTACAATAAAGAACAAGCATCCATTTCCTCGAATTGATGATCTATTTGACCAGCTAAAGGGTATCACTATATTTTCAAAGATTGATCTCCGTTCTGGTTATTATCAGCTACGGGTGAAGGAATCAAATGTTCCAAAATCAACTTTCAAAACTAGATATGGGCACTATGAGTTTCTTGTGATGCTGTTTGGTTTGGCAAATGCACCTGCAGTATTTATGGATCTGATGAATAGAATTTTCAGACCATATTTAGACAGGTTTGTGGTGGTATTTATAGATGATATTTTGGTTTACTCTATAACAGCCGGAATTTGGGGCTAGTTAGAATAGTGGCTTTAGAACCACTAATTCGAGGTCAGAGAAATTATTTTTAATATTATATTATGATTTATGTCTTGATTATATGAATGCATAAAAATTTTGGTGCATTAATTTTAGTGATTGTATACTAAATTGTAAAAAAGGACTAAATCGCATAAAGTGCAAAAGTTCTATTTTACAAGTTATAGGTGTTAAATAGCTATAAGACCTTAAATTGGAGGTCCTTAATGTGCAATTAGGCCTTTCTAAGGGTGATGGTCGACCAAGGGGATAAGAGAATTAAAATTGGTCAATGTTTAGTGACATTAGGTGACTGAATGAATAAAATAAGATCAAATAAAGAAAAAGCTATCATCTTTTCATTTCTTTTCTTCTTCCAACGATTTTTACACTTAAGAAAGGGCTATGAGGGAGCTTGAAATTTCAGCTAGTAAGTGTTTTTTATGGTTATTTTTGATAATTTTTGTACATTTGGAACCCCTAAAGTTTAAGCTAGCTAAAGAGGGGACTATTTTGCAAAATGGTTGAAAGTTTAAGGATTTTCCATGAGAGTGCTTATGTTGTTTGCTGAGTTTTTATGGAAGAAAATGAGTCTTGTTTGTTAAATAAACAACTTTTGTGAACAGTGTTTCCATGAAAACACCTAAAAGGACCTTTTTGTAAAGGTCGTAAAATTAATGATAAATGTGTGAAATAATTGAAATCTTGAGTTTCTATAAGAGGGAATATGAATCGGCTAGGCTTGAGTGTGTGGAAAAATAAACACATTTCATTTTACGAGCTTAGGGGTAAAATCATAATTTTGTTAAAGCCTAGGGGCAAAATGGTCATTTTTGCCAAAATAAGAATTTTGGAGTAATTTGATTAATGTGATTATTTAATGAGCTAAATATGTCATTATAGATCAAGAAGAACGTGGAATCAACCTTGACCGGGGAAAAGGCAAGGTTTCGGACTAAACCGCAAACTAACATATTTTGTATCGAGGTAAGTTTGTGTAAACGATACATCCTTATTACATATGTTTTACCTATTAATGCATTGTGTGGATGTAGTTGATTATTGGTGAGATTTATTGAGAATAGTGGAAAATGATAAAGCTATCGGATGAACCTCCGGAATAGAAATACGGGTACGGATAAATATCCATAAATATGTAAATTTTGGTGGGCTGTGTGCGATACCAACTTGTTGTTTATTAACGATGGGTTGTGTGTGATACCATCGTATTTATTGTCATTGTTGGGCTATGTGCGATACCACCTCGTTAATTATAAATGGTGGGCTGTGTGCAAAACCACCGGGAATATGGTATCATTCCAAAAGGTTCATCGAGAAACTTGTCTAAGTGAAATTGCATGTGGCTTTGTGGTGTTAAGTGCAGGGTATAAGTGCAAGTAAATGTGAGCAATGTTTGTGATATGCATTTGGGATGTGGTAAGGTTTGAAATGAGTAACATGATTATGAGGATATGAATTGTTTTTACTTAGTATGTAATGCTTATGATTGATAAGTATGTGGTAAGATGTTTATTGTTTACATATAGACTTACTAAGCTTAAAGCTTACTCCCTTTCTCTTTCCCTTGTTTTATAGTGTCGAAGAGCCAGCTCGGGATACTGAGATAATCAGAGGATCACCCACACTATCAACACATCTTGGTATAGTTAGATTTTGCATTTTGAGTATGGCATGTATAGGGACTAGACTTAGTTGAACGTCATATTGTTTTGGCCAAATGTGTTGGCTCATTCAAAGATGAATTCTTTTGTATAAAGCCATAGTTGATGGCACTTTCTTATTAATCTATGAAATGATGAGGTCATTCAAGAATATGCAAGTTGTATGGTTGATTTACTTGGTTTAATTATGCATGAATGAGTTGAGGATTTGGTGTGATTTATGTTTGTATGAGTTGGGGTGGTAGAAAGAGCTTGGCATATAGCCTTGTTCTTGTCCACACGGGTAGGCACACGGGCGTGTATCTAGGCTGTGTGTGATACACGGTCAGCCTCATGGGCATGTGGTTAGGCCGTGTGTCCCCCTGCATGCTAGGTTTGCAAGTCAGTATACTCAGTGGTAACCACACGGGTGGAGACAAGACCGTGTGTCTCAACCGTGTGGAAAACATGGCCATAGTACATGGGCGTGTGTCTAGGCCGTGTGAAGTTTGCACCTGAATTAGAAATTCAATTCGCGACACAGTCGAAGGACACAGTAGTGTGCCTTGGTCGTGTGACATTTATAGGGTGATGACTTCAGAAATAGAATGCCAAGGTTTTTGCACACGTGCTAAGGCACAGGCGAGTCATGACCGTGTGAGGGACATGAGCCATGGACACAGGCGTGTGTCTAACCATGTGAAAACCCCTGTAGGTTCGAATTGAGAAATAAGACCACACGGGTGTGGAACACAGGCATGTGATATGCCATACGAGTGTGCCCCTTCCTCCACACAGGCGTGTGGACTGTTTGATGAAAATTTTCTAGGTCTTTCTAGAGATCTTTAAAAGAGTTTGATTTGATTCCAAACCATTCCTAATGTATGTTTTGGGCCTCGTATGCCCTTAATAGGGACAATATGAATGCAAATGAAAAGTTTAAAATTTGGACAGAAATTCATGTCTCGATTTTTTATGAATGCTTATGTGTAAGTCCGGTAATGCCTCATACCCCGTTTCAGCATCGAATATGGGTAAGGGGGTTACACACTCTCGAGATGAAAATGAGCATGCTGAACATTTGAGAATAGTGTTGTAAACTTTGCGTGAAAAGCAATTATATGTCAAACTCAGTAAATGTGAAGTTTGGCTACGGGAAGTTGGTTTTCTTAGGCATATTGTATCTGCTGAAGGTATCAGGGTGGACCCGAATAAAATTTTAGCCATTGTTAATTGGAAATCACCGAAGAATGTGTCTGAAGTCTGAAGTTTTCTGGGACTGGTTGGATATTATCGGAGATTTGTTAAAGGGTTTTTGATGATAGCTTCTCCGATGACTCATTTGTTGCAGAAAGATGTGAAATCCGAGCGGTCTAATATATGTCAGCAGAGTTTTGATAGGTTGAAAGCCTTATTGACAGAAGCACCTATGTTAGTTCAGCCTGAATTAGGTAAGGAATTTATAATTTACAGTGATGCGTCGTTAAATGGTTTAAGCTGTATTTTGATGCAAGAAGGTAGAGTAATATCCTATGCTTCTAGATAGCTAAAACCACATAAAAGAAATTCCCTGATACATGATATTGATTTAGCAGAAATTGTGTTTGCATTGAAAATATGGAAACGTTATCTGTTTGGTGAAAAATGTCACATATTCACTGATCATAAAAGTTTGAAGTATTTGATATCACAAAAAGATTTGAATTTGAGACAGTGCAGGTGGCTTGAATTATTGAAAGATTATGATCTAATTATCGATTACCATCCGGGAAAAGCCAATGTGGTTGTAGATGCTCTGAGCAAAAGATCCCTATTTTCTTTGCGAGCAATGAATATCCAATTGTCGTTATCTGATGATGGTTCAATTATATCTAAGTTAAAAGCTAGACTGATGTTTTTGCAATAGATTTCTGAAGCTCAGAAAGATGATAGTAAGTTACAAGCAAAATGGATACAGTGTGAATCGATTACTGATTTAGAATTTAAGGTCGGGATTGATGGTTGTTGTCATTTAAAGGCAAAATATGTGTACCAAAGAATTTAGAACTAGTACAGAAGATTTTGAATGAAGCTCATAATGATACTATGTCTGTACATCTAGGAAGTAACAAAATGTATAATAACCTGAAATAGATGTACTGGTAGCCGGGTATGAAACAAGATATTTTTGAATATGTATCTAAATGTTTGATATGTTAGCAAGTAAAAGTTGAACATCAGGTGCCTTCAGAATTATTACAGCCAATTACGAAACTAGAATGGAAATGGGAAAGAATTACCATGGATTTTGTTTCGGGATTACCCATATCTCTGAAGAAGAAAGATGCTATTTGGGTAACTGTTGATCGGTTGACATAGTCTGCACACTTTATTCTGGTACATTTTGATTTTTCTTTGGATAGATTGGCTAAATTATATGTTTCTGAGATTGTCAGATTGCATGGAGTACTTGTCTATATTATTTCAGATAGAGATCCTCGATTTACATCTCGATTCTGGAGCAAATTACAAGAAGCTCTGGGTACACAGTTACATTTTAGCACTGCATTCCATCCCCAAACTGATGGTCAATCTGAATGTGCAATACAAGTTTTAGAAGATATGCTTCAGTGTTGTATACTTGAATTTGAAGGTAATTGGGAAAAGTATCTATCTTTAGTTAAATTTGCTTATAATAACCGTTATCAATCCAGAACTAAAATGGCACCTTATGAAGCTTTGTATGGCCGGAAATATGGAACTCCATTGTATTAGATAGAGCTCAGTGAGAGAAAGATACACGGTGAATTAGCCTGTGAAACCGAAGTAAATGTGAAAGTAATTCAGGACAGTTTGAAAGCAGCCTCTAATCATCAAAAGTCCTATGCTGATCTTAAACAAAAAGAAATAGAATTTCAGGTTGGTGACAGGGTATTCTTGAAAGTATCACCTTGGAAGAAAGTTCTCTAGTTTGGCCGTAAAGGAAAATTGAGTTCGCAATTCATTGGGCCATATGAAATCACAGAAAAAATTGGGCCTATTGCATATCGGTTAGCTTTACCACCAGAACTTGAACAGATTCATAATGTTTTCATGTGTCTATGTTACGACGGTATCGATCGGATCTTTCACATGTTCTTTCTCCGCCAGAGGTAGAGATTCAGCCTGATGTGACTAACACTAAAGAACCAATCACATTACATTTGCTTTACCCGAAAGATAATCAATGGTCAAGTCATAATCTTTCAATAATTCGAGCCATCTGTGCTGTCTCAGATTCAAATCTTTCTGTGACATTAAATACTTCATACTTTTGTGATTTGTAAAGATGTGACACTTTTTGCCGTATAAATCTTCAACCAAAACACAATAGCTGCAAGCTCCAAATTGTGCGTCAGATAATTCTTTTCATGCGGCTTTAACTATCTGGAAGCATAAGCTATCACTTTGCCTTCCTGTATTGGAACACACCCTAAACCATTGAAGGACGCATCATTGAAAATCAGCAAACTCATTACCCAACTTAGGCTAAACTAACACTGATGCCTCGGTTAACAACACTTTCAACTGATTGAAACTTTGCTTACATTTCTCAGACCACTCGAATTTCACATCTTTCTACAATAATCTCGTCATTGGTGTAGCAATTACTGGAAATCCCTTAACATACCTTCTATAATACTCGGCTAGTCCTAGAAAGCTTCTAACCTCGAATACATTCCTCGGATGTTTCCAATCAATAACAGCTAAAATATTGCTCGGATCAACTCTGATGCCTTCGGCTGATACAACATATCCCAAAAAATCCAACTTCCCTAAGTCAAAATTCACACTTACTAAACTTGGTAAATAATTGCTTTTTGCTCAAAGTTTGCAAAACAATTCTCAAATGTTCGGTATGCTCAGTCTCATCTCATGAGTAGATCAATATATCATCGATAAATACCACCACAAACCAATCTACACACGGTCTAAAAATTCTATTTGTCAAACCCATAAATACTACAGGTGCATTAGTTAAACCAAACGACATCACAATAAATTCATAATGTTCGTACCTGGTCCTGAACGAGATTTTCAACAGATCAGAATATTTAACTCGTAGCTGATAATAACTTTAACGAAGATCAATCTTCGAAAATATTATTGCACCTTTCAACTGATTAAACAGATCATCAATTTGCGGCAATGGATACTTATTCTTAATCGTAACTTTGTTGAACTGGCAATAATCAATATATAATCTCATAGATCTGTCTTTTTTCTTAACAAACAGAACAGGTGCTGTAACAACCCATTTTTAGTGAAATCAGAATAGTGCTTTCGGGACCACAAATCTGAATCGGAAAGAAAATTTATTTTTATATTTTTTCATGGTTTGCATTTTGATAGGAATGTCATATGAAAATTTTGATAAGAAAATTTTATCGATTATATGCTTAATTACGGAAATGACCAAATTGCATAAAATGAAAAAGTTTGATTCTATTAACTAAAAGGATCAAATAGCTATGGAATTCAAAACTTGAGATCCTTATATGGTAATTAGACCATTAAAGAAAAGTTAGTAGATATTTTTGATGATTCATCCATGGAAAAATTAGAAAAGACTAAGGATTAAATTGGAAAGGGATAAAATTAAAAGATGATAATTAAATTAAATAGATAATATCATCTTATTTTCATCATCTTCCCCAAAATATACATGGAAACCCTAGGAAAGAGAAAACAAGCTTTCTTGGCTTAAATTGATCTGGATAACTCAAATTCGAAGCTAGATCGAGAAAAAGAGAAGGTTTCGGATTAGTAGATTTTCTTATACAAACTATTATCGAGGTAAGTTCCTATAACTTATTTATGCATATTAACATGTTGAATTGAATGTTGTATTTAGTTCAAATGTGGTAAATGCTTATGTGATGTATATGAATGTCATAAATACATAAATGACTACATGATAGAAAATGTCATTAAGATGTTAAACTCCGTTTGAATAATGAAAATCGATGGATACATGTGATCTTCCGTATAGGTTGCAGACGGGATTTAGCTCGATTGAGTAATCCCAATATAGCATCTCGAGCATTTTGATATATATTTAGTTCCTGCGAGCATCCTGATTGGTAGTGATTTTGCATTAGTTGCACATTACCTCAGCTCTTTGTAAGCGTCCTGATACATATTTCGATCGATTGTGATTCGGTCTATAATGCGTACACAAACGCAGCTCTTTATAAGCGTCCTATTAAGCTCGCTTCAACTCTCTGTTACCTTATTTGAAGCTCCCTGATATTATCTCTTTGGAGATATCTAAAAGGGTCTATGAGCTTTCTAAGTAAAAACTCTTATGAGTTTCCTAATTAGCTCGGATATATGTCCTGTTACATGATTACATGGCTCATTTGAGCATTCTGACATGTGGCTCGAGAGTATGCTAACTGAGTATGTGTCCTAATGGGTTCTCTCAACTATGAATTGATGGTTTACAGATATATGTACACCTTGAGAGTACTACTGAAATATCCATTAATATTTCAATAATACAACGGATAAAACTCCCGACAAGAAAAAGTGGTGAAATAAATAGAATTATATTCTGAATGATTCTGAGTAATCTGATGAATTGTTTATGATGAGCTCATCTATTCTTACTTGATATACATGAGACTTATGTAACTTGTAACACCCCTAACCCGTATCCGTCACAGGAACAGGGTCACAGAGTATTACCGGGTTTCACAGATCATTCGCATACAATTTGTATTAAAATAGCATTCATGCTCAAAATTTTTCTTATTGTCCCTTGAATGGGCCCTCGAGGCCGAAAATGAGTATTAGAATCAAATCGGGACTGAATCGGGACCTCTATAAATTTTTCACAAAATTACAAAATTTTTCTCAAGTGCAGGGCTCACATGCCTGTGTGGTCCAAAAGAACACGCCCGTGCTACAGGCCGTGTTCGATTTACGGTGCTCTCTGGCTTGCGCCACACGGCCATGCCACACGCCCGTGTGCTAGTCCTTGTGGATAATTAATTTAATTCAACTTAGGTGCTGGTTTCTGACAACCAAGACACACGCTCATTCTAGGTCGTGTCTCCCACACGACTGAGACACACGCCCGTGTCTTTGCCCGTGTGCTCAATTCTGAGCATTCTGTTTCTCAAATTTAAGGTGCAGGGGACACACGGCCTGGCTACACACCCATGTACTTGGCCGTGTGTCACACACGGCTTAGACACACACCCGTTCGTCTACCCTGTGGACAAAATGAAGCCATTTCTTTACTTCATTTTCTCACCTAATTTTGCCAACAACCTACACCGATACTTGCGTGTATATACCAGCCAAATTAAGCATTAAAACTAAGCCTAAACTAACATCTATCATGGCATAATATCACATGTAAATCATATTTATAATCATACTATTAGTGCACATACAAGATAAACATACTCTATTCATCCACATTTAACACATACGCATTGAACATAAGATAACTTATAACATACCAAATTAACACATTACGAGCCATTCCAATGGTTAGTTTACAAAACATCACTTACAAGTCATCATTTGGCCAACTCAGACTATACATACCATTATACCAAAATGAGATTTCTATGTATACCAAAAATGAGATAGTGGTTAGTGTGATTATGCTTCGACCGATCCTCCAACCTTCGTGAGCTTACGAGCACTATAAAACAAGGAAAATTTTAAACAGGGTAAGCATTTTCATGCTTAGTAAGTTCGTATAACAAAAAATAAACTTACCAGTTATATCTATTCAAACTAGCATAACAAAAAATTAACTTACTAGTTATATCTATTCAAACTAGCATACATAACATGCATTTCATCCATTATAGGTAGTTCACCTAAACATATACACTTGATCAAACAAGTTCGTCACATAATATCATATAAATATCAGGTAAACATAAATGAGCTCATTGTATACAAACTTCCATTAATTCCACCTTTCCATATTTCGAGAGTCTTTTCCATTGAACTAATGAAATTTCGATGGACATTTGGGCGATGTACATAAGGTATACATATGAATTATCTGTCAATTCGTATTCATTATTACTCATTGGGCATAAGTTCGAAGAGCACACTCTTGAGCCACATAATTTACAATAGGATTACCAGTCCAAGCTAAATCCCGATTTTCACCTAACGTCCACAAGAGTCATTTAGGATTGTCAGTCTAGGCTAAATCCTATCAGTGACCTGTGCTTTAAAGAGCTTAGTTAGTGTTACCCATTCGGGCTAAACCCCATCTATAACATATGCTCGAGAAGCTTAAATTCAGAATTACCCGTCTGAGCTAAATCCTATTTGTAAGCTTTGCCATATTATACCCGTTTCATAATCCACCGAATTTCAAAATTCAACCGGGACATGATATTTTATCAATTTCCAACTTGTAAATATTTCATTATGTATATCATCACATACATATTATAACAATCACACAATTCAATTCAAACATATTAACGTACAAAATTAAGTTACACGAACTTACCTTGACAATTGTTCATGTTTGAATTCCAACTAACCCGAAACTTTTTATTTCTTCGATCTAATTATGTAGTTGGTCTTCCTGGGTCTATAATAGCAAATTCAACTATTAATCTATCACATTTCATATACATTTGCATTCTACTACATCCTAGGCAAAATTACTATTTTGCCCTTACTCTTTTCAAAAATTCCAATTTTGTCCCTAGGCTCGGAAAATGAAATTCATGCAATCTAGCCCTCTTTTGAAGCCTAACCGAAATTTAATAACAATTTTTACAGCACACACATTTCACGAATTTTAGAATTTTCCATGGGTTTTACCACTTTTTCATTTTTGTCCCTAAATCAAGTTTCGATGAAAAAGTGCTTTGTAAAAGTTATTTATCTATCAACTATCTTTCATTTTCTACCATAAATTTCAAATTTCCAGCATTTACATCCATGGAAAAGTTTCTACACTTTGTTATCTTTTCAAATAAATCCCATAAATAGAAAGATTAGGATATCCTGATTCTAAAAATATAAAAATCATTAAAGAAAAATGGGACTTGATTTCATACCTTTTTAAGCTTGAAAAGTTCTCTTCCTCTTTCTTAGGGTTTCCATAGAAATATTGGGGAAGAAGATGAATAGAAAAGATGATAATTTCTTTTTATTTTTCTATCATCTTTTTAGTTTGTTCATTTCTAATTTAGTCCCTATCCATTTCTAATTTTTCCATGGATGAGTCATAAAAATCTCTACTAACTCTCCTTCAATGGTCTAATTACCAAACAAGGACCTCTAGTTTTAAATTCTATAGCTATTTAATACCTATAGCTACTAGAATTCAACTTTTGCATTTTATGCAATTTAGCCCTTTACCTAATTAACCACACAATCAATAAATTTTTCGTATCAAAATTTTCATGTGACCTTCCTATCATAATATCAACCATAAAATAAATTTTTATTTTTGGGCTCGGATTTGTGGTCCCAAAATCACTGTTCCAATCACACCAAAATTGGGCTATTACAACTCTCCCCTTTAAAAATTTTCGTCTCGAAAATTCTTACCAGAAAAGAGGTTAGAATATTGCCTCCTCATGATATCCTCCGGCTCCCAGATAGCCTCATCTAAACCATGTTGTTGCCAGAGCACTTTTACCAATGCCACCTTTTTGTTTCTTAGCTCTTTCATCTCATGTGCAAGTATTTTGATTGGTTCTTCATTGTAGGTCATATTAGACTGAATCTCAACTTTTGTCGGACGAATAATGTGTGAAAGATCTGATCAATATCGTCGTAACATGGATACATTGAAAAAGTTGTGAATCTTATCAAGCTCAGGTGGTAATGCTAACCGATATGCAACCGGCCCGATTCTTTCAATGATTTCATAAGGTCCGATGAACCGTGGACTCAATTTTCCTTTACGACTGAATCGGAGAACTTTCTTCCACGGTGACACTTTCAAGAACACTTTATCACCAACCTAAAATTCATCTCTTTTAATTTCAAATCGGCATAGGACTTTTGACGGTCTGAGGCTGCCTTCAAACTATCTTAGATTATCTTCACATTTTCCTAAGTTTCACGGATCAAGTCAACCCCGTGTATCTTTTTCTCGTTTAAATCTGTCCAATACAATGGAGTTCTACATTTGCGAACATATAGAGCCTCATACGGTGCAATTTTAATACTAGACTGATAACTATTATTGTAACCAAATTCAATCAAAGGTAGATACCTTTTTCAGTTACCTCCAAATTCAAGTACACAACACCGAAGCATGTCCTCTAAAATTTGTATCACACGTTCAGATTGTCCATCTGTTTAAGGATAGAATACAGTACTAAGGTGTAAATGAGTGCCCAGAGCTTCTTGCAACTTACTCCAAAATTGGGATGTAAACCGGGGATCTCTATCAGAAATAATGGAGATTGGCACTCCATGCAGCCTTACAATCTCAGAGACATATAATTCAGCCAATCTATCCAATGAAAAATCCATACGTATCGGGAAAAAGTGTGCTGACTTCATTAAACAATCGACAATTACCCATACAACATCTTTCTTTTTCGGCGACAAGGGTAATCCCAATACAAAGTCCATGGTAATCCTTTCCCATTTCCATTCTGGGATCGTAATTGGTTGCAATAATCTCGAAGGCACTTGGTGTTCAACCTTTACTTGTTAGCATATCAAGCATCTAGATACAAATTTGGAGATCTCTCTTTTCATTCCCGGCCATTAGTACATTTTCTTCAAGTCATTATACATTTTGTTGCTAGCAAGATGTAAAGACATAATACTATTGTGTGCTTCATGTAAAATCTTCTGTACTAGTTTTGAATTCTTCGGTACACATATTCTATCTCTGAACAACAAACAATCATCTAAATCAATCTAAAACTTTGAATCAGGATCTGACTCACTTTGCACTCGTTTGGCCAGTAACTTATCATCATCCTTCTAAGCCTCACAGATTTGTTGTCGAAACGTTGGTCTAGCATTTAACTCAGCTATGATTGAATCATCGTCAGACAAGGACAATTGGGCATTCAATGGTTGCAAGGCAAACAAATATTTTTGACTTAAGGCATCCGCAACCACATTAGCTTTCCCTGGATGGTAATCAATAACGAAATCATAATCTTTTAATAACTCCAACCATCTCCGTTGTCTTAAGTTCAATTATTTTTGTGTCATTAAATACTTTAGACTTTTATGATCCGTAAAGATATGACACTTTTCACCAAAGAGATAATGCCGCCATATCTTCAGTGCAAACACAATGGCTGCTAACTTAAGGTCATGTACCGGGTAATTCCTTTCATGCGGCTTCAGTTTTCTAGATACATAAGCTACAACTTTACCATCTTGCATCAATACACAACCCAAACCATTCAATGAGGCATCATTGTAGATTACAAATTCTTTTTCCAATTCAGGTTGAACTAATACAGGTGCTTCCATCAGTAAGGCTTTCAATCTATCAAAAATCTGTTGACATTTGTCGGTCCACTCGAATTTCACATATTTTTGCAGCAATCGAGTTATCAGAGAACCTATCATTGAAAACCTTTTAACAAATCTCCGATAATATCCGGCTAGCCCCAGAAAACTTCGAACTTCGAAAATATTCCTCGTTGGCTTCCAACTTACAATAGCTAAAATTTTATTCGGGTCCACCCGAATACCTTCTGCAGATGCAACATGTCCAAGGAAACTAACTTTCTTTAACCAGAATTCATATTTACTAAACTTGGCATACAATTCCTTCTCACGCAGAGTTTGCAATACAGTTCTCAAATGTTCAGCATGCTCATTTTCATCCCAGGAATAAACCAAAATATCATCAATAAAAACAACCACGAACTTGTCCAGGTATGGTCTGAAAAGTCTATTCATTAAATCCATAAATACCGCCGGGGTAGTCGTTAATCCGAATGGCATCTCCAAAAATTCATAATGCCCATATCTGGTTTTGAAGGTTGTCTTCAAGACATCTGAATCCTTTACCCATAGTTGATAATAACCAAATCGTAGATCAATTTTTGAAAATACAGTGGCACCTTTTAATTGATCAAACAAGTCATCTATACGAGGCAACGGGTACTTATTCTTTATTTTGACTTTATTAAGTTATCTATAATCAATGCATAGTCTCAATAATCCATCTTTCTTCTTTACAAACAATACTGGTGTACCCCAAGGTGAAAAGCTGGGTCGAGCAAATCCTTTATCAATTAATTCTTGTAACTGCACTTCAACTCCTTTAATTTAGTGGGAGCCATCCTACATGGTGCTATCGATATCGGTGTCATCCCTAGTACAAGGTCTATAGAAAATTCCACCTCTCTAGATGGTATTAAACCGGGCAATTCCTCTGGAAATACCTCAGGAAACTCACAAACAACCGGTACTGACTGGCTTTTCAACTCAGACACTTTGGTATCTAGCACATAAGCAAGATAAGCCTCATACCCTTTTCTAATATATCTCTGTGCTAATATTGCTAAAATCACTTTAGATAACCCATCCAATTTCTCAGATTCAACCCGAAGTGACTCACCATTCTGACACTTCAATTCAATGTATTTATACTTACAATTTACCACTGCATCATATTTTGTTAACCAATCCACTCCCAATATTACATCAAATTAGCTGGAAAACAATGACCCTCTATTATCAACGGACAATTCTTACAGATTTTATCCAACATAACATGCTAACCCAAGGGGTTTGAAACTTTAACCACAAATTCGGTGAATTCAACAATCATATTTTTATCAGACACAAGTTTCCTGCGTATATATGAATGCGTTGAACCAAGACCAATCAAAGCAATAAAATTAGTATCAAGTAAAGAGAATGTAGCAGTAATAACATCTGGTGCCGACGTATCTTCCCTTGCACGTATGGCGTATGTCCTTGCCAGAGCCCGTGCTTCAAATTTAGCCGTTGAGTCCTTTGCAACAGTGCGACTACCACTGACATTTCCAGGATATCGTGGTGGTCTACCCCTCGAGACGGGATTACTTGACTTAGGGGTTTGTTCTATATCTTTCTCAACTTTTTCCAGGCAATCCTTAAGAAAATGGTCGAGAGAACCACATTTAAAACATGCCTCACTTCTCATCCGGCACTCTCTAAAATGCAATTTGTTATAGACATTGCATCGCGAATTGGGGTTTCCAACACTCCCAACATTAGTTGCTAGCGGAGATGAAGACCTCGGGTTGGAGCATTTAGAACTTCTTTCTTTTCCCGAATCCCCGACTGATGAGGCAAAACGTTCTTGGTAACTTCTTGATTTCTTTAAAGAAGATGATTGCATCTTGCTCATAAATCTTTTACTCAGAGCCTGAGCTTCTCTTTCGGCTTGCTTCTTCTCTTTGCTTAATTCCTCGGCCTTGTGGGCTCTTTCAGCCAATACTGCAAATTCCCTTAATTCCAAAATCCCAATCAACAACTTAATGTCTTCATTCAGCCCTTCTTCAAATAGTTTGCACATATCGGCTTTAGTCTGAACCCATTCAGTAGCATACTTGCTTACTCTAAAAAACTCTCGTTCATACTCGACTACTGTCATATTTCCCTATTTGAGTTCTAAAAATTCCTTCTTTTTTTTGATCTAGGAATCTCTGACTAATATATTTCTTTTTGAACTCGATTTGGAAGAACTCCCACATAACATTTTCTCGCAGTACAACAGAAGATATGGTTTTCCACTAATGATAAGTTGTATCTTTCAACAAGGATATCGTACATTTCAAACACTCAACAGGAGTACATGACAATTCATCGAGAACTTGAATAGTATTTTCCATCCAGAACTCGGCCCTCTCTGGATCATCGTCAGTCGTAGCCTTAAATTCTTCAGCCCCATATTTTCTAATCTTATCAACCAGAGCCTTACCAATTTTAACGGGTCTAGTACCCTGTGGTGTTTCATCAGGTTCTAAAGCAGGTGGGGGAGGTTGTTGAACAGCAGCGCGTTTTCTCGTATACTCACTAAACCATTCATCCATCATTTCAAAGAAGGCAGCTTTTGCCTCTTCATGGCCCTTAAACATTGGCCTCCTACTACTATTGGTTGCTGCTCGTTGCATAGGGTATAATATCTATCATGGCATAATGTCACATGCAATTCATATTTATAGTCATATTTTTAGTGCATATACATGATAAACATACTCTATTCATCCACATTTAACACATATGCATTGAACATGAGATAACTTATAAAATACCAAATTAACTTATTACTAGCCATTCCAATGGCTAGATTACAAAACATCACATACAAGACATCATTTGGCCAACTAAGCCTATACATGCCATTATACCAAAATGAGATTTCTATGTATACCAAAAAGGAGATAGTGGATAGTGTGATTATGCTCCGACCGATCCTTCAACCTTCGCGAGCTTACAAGCACTATAAAACAAAGGAAAATTTAAACGGGGTAAGCATTTTCATGCTTAGTATGTTCGTATAACGGAAAATAAACTTACCAATTATATCTATTCAAACTAGCATACATAACATACATTTCATCCATTATAGGTAGTTCACCTAAACACATACACTTGATCAAACAAGTTAGTCACATAACATCATATAAATATCAATTAAACATAAATGAGCTTGTAACACCCCAAACCCGGCCTAGAAGTTATGACCGGATCTGGCATGTCACATAAAAGAGTTGTTTAAAACTGCGCGTTTGTTAAAAATTTCGAGTTTAATTTTATTCGAGTTTCAAAATTTCGAGTTTATTTAACATTTTGGAAAACGATTATTAAGGGTTTAGGAAATTCCTGTATTGAACATTTAATAATAATAGGCAGTAATCAAATTAAAAGCTAAACAAAATAAAATACCAAATTTAAAGTAATAGTGGCCTTATTACAAAATAAAATCCCGAATTAAAATAAGTTCAAAATTAAAATGGAGTTTACGAAAGAAGTAATCGTAACGCATGGCCACCTCGAGTCCGCCCTGGCTCCAAAACCCGCGATCTATGAATTACCTGCAAAAATTTAAATAGAAGGGGTGAGTCAAGAAGACTCAGTGTGCAATCACTCCACACCAACCATAGCTGGGCCCGAGCCCATTCAAATACCAACTGGGCTTTAGCCCTACAGTACAGAATAACAGATAGCATATGCAAGATGATGCAAAACCCATCCCAACCTAGATTTCCATCCGCTACACACACCTCCGTACCAGCCAATCACCATGGGGGATTTCTACAATCAACCCTCACTGCTACACACCATTGATGGCAGTCATGCTGCTCATCGTCAGAATTGTAACAGAGTCACCAGAACAGATCGTGGCAGAGCCACTACAACAGATCGTGGCAGAGCCACTACAACACTTCCCCTTTCATCATATCCCAAGCCCATGCAACATGTTGTGACATAATAATTCGTGTATGCAGTATGATATGTATGCAAATCATCTATCAAATATAACATATGAAATGGATTACCATCATAATCAGAATAAAAAATACAACATAATCAAGCTAATCAACTTCTAAGGGTATAACTGTAACACCCCTAACCCGAAAACCTTTGCCGGAGTCGAGTATGTGGCATTACTAGACTTGACTACTAATTCGGGGCATAAAAATTTAAAACTGTCCAACTGCATCATGCTGACTAAATTGACTATAACTCGAGTTACAAAACTCGAAATTTAGATCTGTAAATTTTCCTTGAAACTAGACTCATATAAATTTTTACCATAAGTTTTCCAGGATTTTTCATGTGGCCAATTAGTACAGCTTATTCATCAAAGTTACCTCTATTTCACTATTTGATGATTCTGACCTATCTTTACAAAAACTCAGTTATCTCATTTTACAAAATTTCAATAATGTTCTTGTTTATTCCAATCAAAAATATACTCATTAAGGATTCTAAGCATATAAACTATGCTCCATGATTATTTTTGTACAATTTTTAACAATTTTTCCAAGACAGAACAGGAAATCACGAATTCATTCAGAACAAGTCTCACTAAAATTTAAATATCTCATAATATGAAATTCCTTTGCCTACTCTGTTTCTTTCATATCAAAATAGACACAATAAGCTTTAATCCTATATCTTATTCACTTTCTAATTCAATTTATCCTATTTTTGGTGATTTTTTAAAATCACATCACTGCTGCTAACTAAAAACTATTTCATTGCAAAAATATGATTAACTAGTTTATAACCTCCTTACTCAATTTTATTTAAACTCTATACATTAACCATACATATATATACCAAAAACAATTCCACCAAACACACAACCAAACATAATCATCAAGCCAAAATATAAATTCCAAGATTTACAAGATGGACACACCTAGCATATATATATACCGACAACACCTCCCATATGTAATTTAGGCCATGATCACATTTAAAACATCCATTTACATTACGAGCAAGCTATAAAATTTAAAATATAACAACGATACATAACCATGAAAATAGCCATGTTCGCACGGCTATATTTACATACAAAATTAAACATCATATGTTTCAATACTTAGCCTAACCTATACATGCCTTCAAAATCATGACCAAAATTTAAAATACAAAAAAGAAGGCGATAGTGTGGATGACTTTCTTGACGATCCCTCTCGAGCTCGTAGCTTTAATCAAAATCTATAAAACAAAGGATAACATTTCACACTAGTAAGCTTACTAGCTTAGTAAGTCCTGAATTCGTAATAATATAACATTTAAACATTAAACATTTAACTTAAAATCATTCAACTCGTACGTTTGTACTCACATTTACTTTCAAACTTTCAATTTCAAAGTTATATAACGTATAAATTTATAGAACAATTTCTCTTTAATCGAATGCTTATGATCAAATTATTTACTCATAAGCCCACCTTCCAAGACCAAAATGTCATCATGTAACCATATGTATAAACATTCATATACTTAAAGTTCAATTATTATAATATAGCATCAAATACACAACCATCCATGTGGCCGAATATGCCTAGTCTTGTATCCACATATTAGAAGACCAAAGCCACAATATTCATATCATTCATTAGTAAAACCGAGAACACATATTAAAACTATACATATATACACATATATAAATCTCATTTGTAACACATATAATTTGAAATAAATGACTGAATTACGTGCTTACTTTATTATAAATAGGTAAGAAGTTTAATTCCTACCTTACATGCTTACCTGAGCCATTGACTCAATAAATTAGCTTTAATTTGCCTTGAACAAAAATTCGGTTTCTCTTTTGTAAAACACATCACCCAGGCATCAAGCTCTGCTGGCGCAAAGGCCGATAAGTGACACCGGCACAAGGCTGCTAGGCGTAAAGCCCGATAAGTAACACAGGCACAAAAGCGCTAGGCGTAAAAGCCCGATAAATAACACTTGCACAAAGCACGCTAGGCGTAAAAGCCCGAGACATATCAATGTAGTTAAACATTCCCAACACACTCTTCATAACTATTATATACGTATGTCCAATTCAATTGGACTTGCTCACATTAAACCAATAGGATCATTATATTATTATGTAACCCAACAATTCACATCACATAACCAACTTAAATCATCAACCTAGTATACCTATATACATTCGGCCATGATATAAATGGGTACAAAAATTCATCAATTCATACAATTTAATATAATCGTAATTAATTCCTTGACATGTTTTAGTTAAAGGACTTACCTCGGTTGTCGATAGTCCGTATGCGAATCGGCTATTCGAAAACCTTCGCTTTCCATGGTCTAATTCGTTTTTCTTTGCTCTTGATCTTAATCAAGCTCCTTATATTGCTTAGAAAATCAAGCTTCAACAATGGAGTTTTCTTCCTCCTACATTCGGCCAAGAAGAAGAACAAGGTATGTTCTCTTTCTTCCCACTTGTTTTTATTATTAAATGTTGTATTTAACACATATATTAACATTATTTATTAATACACTAATATAACTTATAATAAAACTAAAATAACATATAATTTGTAATTGGAGTGGCCCATTGCCGTTCCTTCTTGTTGTATATGGGCTAATTGCCCTTTTAGTACATCCACTTAAAAGCCACAATCAATTTAGTGCCTTTCAGTTTAGCATACAACTTTTTGCGCTTTTCTTGATTAAATCCTTTTATCAAATTAAGCACTTAAACGACTAAATTTTTCTACGAAACTTCCACACTCACTAAATCACATATAATAAACACAAAATATAATATTTAAATATTTCTCGGGCTTGGATTCGTGGTCCCGAAACCACCGTTCCAATTAGGGTCAAAATTGGTGGTACAACTCAACTCTCTCTTAAGAATTTTCGTCCTCGAAAATTTTACCGTTAAACAAGGTCGGATATTGTTGCCTCATTGACTCCTCGAAGCTCCCACGTAGCCTTTTCAACTCGTGACGATTCCATAGAACCTTTACTAATGGAATTCTTTTATTTCTCAACTCTTTTATTTCCCGAGCTAAGATACGAATCGGTTCCTCATCATATGTCAAATCAAATCGAATTTCAATCTCTGACGGTGTAATCACATGGGACGGATCCGATCTGTATTTGCGAAGCATCGAAACGCGAAATACATTGTGTATCTTTTCTAAGTCAAGGGGCAATTTCAATCTATAAGCAACAGGCCCTATACGCTCGATGATTTCATACGGTCCGATAAATCTCGGACTCAACTTGCCTTTCCGACCAAATCGAAGTATTTTCTTCCACGGAGAAACTTTTAAGAACACCCGATCTCCGACCTGAAATTCAATGTCCTTACGTTTCAAATCGGCATAAGACTTTTGACGATCCGAAGCAGCTTTCAAATTACTCCTAATAACAACCACCTTCTGTTCTGTTTCTTTAATCCAATCAACCCCGTGTATCTTATTTTCACTGAGCTCAGTCCAATACAACGGTGTGCGACATTTTCGACCGTATAAGGCTTCATAAGGCGCCATTTTTATACTAGTTTGGAAGCTATTATTATAAGCAAATTCAACCAAAGGTAGGTATCGTTCCCACGTACCTTCAAATTCGAGAACGCAACACCTCAACATGTCCTCAAGTATCAAAATAGTTCACTCAGACTGACCGTCTGTTTGCGGATGGAAGGCTGTACTAAAATGAAGTTTAGTACCTAGAGCATCTTGCAATTTCTTCCAGAACCGCGATGTGAATCTCGGGTCCCTATCTGAAACAATGGAACTCGGTACACCGTGCAACCTTACAATCTGCGACACATACAATTCAGCAAGCTTATCAAGTGAATAGTCGAGTGACGCATTCGGTACAAAATAATTTGATTTAGTCGATCTATCAACGATAACCCATACTGACATCTTTCTTACTCGGTGTCATAGGAAGACCGGATACAAAATCCATTGTAATTCTATCCCATTTCCATTCGGGTATCATGATTGGTTGAAGTAGTCCGGACGGTACACGATGCTCGGCTTTTACTTGTTGGATGATTAAGCACTTGGAAACAAACTCGATATATCTCGTTTCATGCCGTGCCACCAATAGAAGCTGTTTCAAATCGTTATACATTTTAGTGCTACCGGGTGTATCGATAGTCGACCACTATAGGCCTCACTCAGAATCATCTGTATCAAACCGAGTTCTTTGGAACACACAATCGGCTTTTATAATTCAAACAATCATTTGCATCAATCTAAAAATCTGATTCTGTACCGTTTTCACACTAAATCCGAATAGCAATCAAATTTTTGTCAACTTTCTGTGCATCACAAATTTGTTGAATAAACATCGGTCTTGCTTGTAACTCGTATATGATCGAACCATCATCAGACATAGCCATCTGTGCGTTCAATGCACGAAGAGCAATTAATGATTTTCGACTTAATGCATCCGCAACAACATTAGCTTTCCCCGGATGGTAGTCAATCACTAATTCATAGTCTTTCAGCAATTCTAACCATCTGCGTTGTCTCAAATTTAGATCTTTCTGAGTCATCAAATATTTTAGACTTTTATGATCTGAATAAATATGACATTTTTCGCCGAATAAGTAGTGACGCCAAATTTTCAATGCGAACACAATGGCTGCTAACTCCAGATCGTGAGTTGGATAATTTTTCTCATGCGGCTTCAATTGTCTCGAAGCGTAGGCTATCACCTTGCCTTCTTGCATTAAAACGCAACCCAACCCATTCAAGGAAGCATCACTAAAAATAATAAATTCTTTACCCAATTCAGGCTGAGTTAACACTGGAGCTTCGGTCAAAAGGGCTTTCAACTGCTCGAAACTTTTCTGACACTTTTCTGACCACTCAAACTTGACATCTTTCTGTAGTAGTTTCGTCAAAGGTGTAGCTATTACAGAAAAACCTTTTACAAATCGTCTATAATATCCCGCAAGGCCTAGGAAACTTCGGATCTCGGAAACATTCTTTGGTGGTTTCCAATTGAGTATAGCTACTATTTTGTTTGGATCCACCTGAATACCTGATGCTGAAACAACATGACCCAAGAAGCTGACTTCATTCATCCAGAACTCACACTTACTAAACTTTGCATACAGTTGTTGATCTCTCAAAGTTTGCAGCACTAATCTCAAATGCTCAACATGTTCGGTTTCATTTTTGGAGTAGATCAGTATATCGTCAATAAACACTACTACAAACTGATCCAAAAACTGTCGGAAAACTCGATTCATTAGATCCATGAAAATAGCAGGTGCATTAGTGAGTCCAAAAGGCATAACCAAAAACTCAAAATGTCCGTAACTCATTGAATGCGATCTTTGGCACATCTGTACCTCGACTGCATGGCGATAATAGCTTTGATCTCAAATCTATCTTGAAAATATCAAGCCCCCTTCAACCGATCAAACAAATCATCAATCCGAGGTAACGGGTACTTATTCTTTATAGTTACCTTATTTAGTTGCTTGGGTAGTCGATACACATTCGCATAGTCCCATCTTTCTTTTTCACAAATAAAACGGTGCACCCCAAGGAGAGAAGCTCGGTCACTGCAAAGCCCCTATCTGTCAACTCTTGCAATCTGTGCTTTCAATTCTTTTAACTCAATAGGTGCCATCCGATCACGGTTATCGAAATCGAGTCGCCCCCGGTACTAATTCAATGCCGAACTCAATCTCTCGTCTTTGAGGGTAAACCGGTAGTTCTTCAGAAACACATCGGGGTATTCACATACAAGCGATACAAATTCAATTTGTTTCTCGGACATTTTATTATCCAGTACATAAGCCAAATATGCTTCACACCCTTTTCTCACATATTTCAGGGCTAACATTAAAGATATTACTGTAGGCGACCCATTTACATCACAGGATTTAATTCTGATGGTCTCACCGTTTCGACATTTCAAATCAATAAGCTTTCTTTTACAATCGCTCATCGCCTCATGTAAAGTTAACAGATCCATACCCAAGATTATATCAAATTCGTCAAAGGGCAACAACATTAAATCGGTTGGAAGCAATAATCCCGAATCATCACGGGCAACCTCTACACACTTTATTAACAAGCACACATCTACCCAAAGGGTTGGACACACGAATCACAAACTCGGTAGACTCAACTAGCGAGTCTTGCCAAATTCTAAAGTTTCACACACATAAGAATGAGTCAAACCAGGATCAATTAGTGCAATCACAGTAGTATCATAAAGAGTGAAAATACCGGTAATGACGTCTGGGGAGGAAGCATCCGCCGGCTGCGTGCAAACATAAGCTCTAGCGGGAGCTCTAGCCTCGATCGAATCGTAGTGTTCTTCGTTCCTTTTCGACTACCACCTACGTTTCTGAATGTGCGGGTGGTCTACCTCGTCTTGACGTGTTGCTCGGCTTAGTGTTCTCGAATCGTATTCTCCTTTCACCAACCTCGGACATTCTCTAATAAAATGATCGGCGACCCACATTTAAAGCAAGACCGATCATGAAATCTACAACTCCTCGAGTGCCATTTTCCATGGTGCTTGCATTCAACTCTATTCGTGGGCGTTACCAACATCTGGCTATCGAGGTAGCTCGAGAGCTCATGGGAGGTCGATCCGTCTAGGTGGATCTGTAGTAGCTTTATGTCGGGTTTGTAGTCCTCTCTCGAACTTCTTGGTTGTGGAATGAAAGACCTTACAGAAAGGTCTTTTACGAATGTCTCTAGCTTCATCTCACCTTTCTTTTCTCTTTCCCGAGCTCTTGACTTTGCAAGCTCTCTCAACTAAAGTCACAAACTCTTGAATTTCAAGAATGCCAAAAACATCTTTATATCTTCATTCAAGCCATCTTCAAATCTTTTACACATAATAGCTTTAGTAGAAACACACTCTCTAGCATATCTCTTTGAGCCCGACAAATTTTCTTTCATATTCATTACGGTCATTCGCCCCTGTTTGACTCAAGGAACTCCTTTCGTTTTTGATCAACGAATCTTTGGTGATATATTTCTTGCGGAATTCATTCTGGAAGAAATCCCATGTCACTTTTTCTTCGGAACTATCGATACTAGTGTATTCCACGGTGATATGCGATGTCCTACAAGAAAGATATAGCACACTTGAGGCATTCATCCGGAGTACATGATAGCTCATCAAGTACCGAATAGTGTTATCGAGCCACATTTCATTTCGCTCTGCGTCATCATCATCATTGGCTTTAAATTCTTGGCCCCAAATTTTTGATTTTATCAATCTGGGGCCTACTAGATCTCACCGAGATCTATCATCGAAGTCTTTGAAGGAATCGGAGTTGGATTATTCGGGGTGGAGGTTGGTGTATAGCGGGTTAGTCTGAATAAACTGGGTAAACCGATCGTTCATCATTTGATAGAAGGCTTGCTTAGTCTCTCCTCATGACTACCCGAAACAGTCGAGAGTCTCACAAGACTCGATTCATGTGCACGGTCGGTGCTACACTCTCTACATCATCCACTACGGCTCTTTTCGGGATCGGTATCCATTTACTATATAAAACAAAGTTCAGGCTGTCAGAAGTCACCACACTATCAATATATGATAAAGGCATGTATAGCTAGACTCACACGCACTACGGTAGTCCTAGAATCGACTAAACTGTAAGCTCTGATACCAATCAAATGTAACATCCCTAACCCGAAAACCTTTGCCGCAGTCGAGTATGTGGCATTACTAGACTTGACTACTAATTCGGGGCATAAAAATTTAAAACTGTCCAACTGCATCATGCTAACTAAATTGACTATAACTCGAGTTACAAAACTCGAAATTTAGATCCGTAAATTTTCCTTAAAACTAGACTCATATAAATTTTTACCATAATTTTTCTAGAATTTTTCATGTGGCCAATTAGTCCAGTTTATTCATCAAAGTTACCTCTATTCCACTGTTTGATGATTCTGACCTATCTTTACAAAAACTCAGTTATCTCATTGTACAAAATTTCAATAATGCTCTTGTTTATTCCAATCAAAAATAGACTCATTAAGGATTCTAAGCATATAAACTATGCTCCATGATTATTTTTGAACAAGTTTTAACAATTTTTCCAAAACAGAACAGGAAATCACGAATTCATTCAGAACAAGTCTCACTTAAATTTAAATATCTCATAATATGAAATTCCTTTTCCTACTCTGTTTCTTTCATATCAAAATAGACACAATAAGCTTTAATCCTATATCTTATTCACTTTCTAATTCAATTTATCCTATTTTTGGTGATTTTTCAAAATCACATCATTGCTGCTAACTAAAAACTATTTCATTGCAAAAATATGATTAACTAGTTTATAACCCCCTTACTCAATTTTATTTAAACTCTATACATTAACCATATATATATATACCAAAAACAATTCCACCAAACACACAACCAAACATAATCATCAAGCCAAAATATAAATTCCAAGATTTACAAGATGGACACACCTAGCATATATATATATATATACCGACAACACCTCCCATATGTAATTTAGGCCATGATCACATTTAAAACATCCATTTACATTACGAGCAAGCTATAAAATTTAAAATATAACAACGATACATAACCATGAAAATAGCCATGTTCGCACGGCTATATTTACATACAAAATTAAACATCATATGTTTCAATACTTAGCCTAACCTATACATGCCTTCAAAATCATGACCAAAATTTAAAATACCAAAAAGAAGGCGATAGTGTGGATGACTTTCTTGACGATCCCTTTCGAGCTCGTAGCTTTAATCAAAATCTATAAAACAAAGGAGAACATTTCACACTAGTAAGCTTACTAGCTTAGTAAGTCCTGAATTAAGTAATAATATAACATTTAAACATTAAACATTTAAATTAAAATAATTCAACTCAACGCGTTTGTACTCACATTTACTTTCAAACTTTCAATTTCAAAGTTATATAACGTATAAATTTATAGAACAATTTCTCTTTAATCGAATGCTTATGATCAAATTATTTACTCATAATCCCACCTTCCAAGACCAAAATGTCATCATGTAACCATATGTATAAACATTCATATACTTAAAGTTCAATTATTATAATATAGCATCAAATACACAACCATCCATGTGGCCGAATATGCCTAGTCTTGTATCCACATATTAGAAGACCAAAGCCACAATATTCATATCATTCATTAGTAAACCGAGAACACATATTAAAACTATACATATATACACATATATAAATCTCATTTGTAACACATATAATTTGAAATAAATGACTGAATTACGTGCTTACTTTATTATAAATAGGTAAGAAGTTTAATTCCTACCTTACATGCTTACCTGAGCCATTGACTCAATAAATTAGCTTTAATTTGCCTTGAACAAAAATTCGGTTTCTCTTTTGTAAAACACATCACCCGGCATCAAGCTGCTGGCGCAAAGGCCCGATAAGTGACTGCCGGCACAAGGGCGCTAGGCGTAAAAAGCCCGATAAGTAACAGGCACAAAGCACGCTAGGCGTAAAAGCCCGATAAATAACAGGCATAAAGCTCGCTAGGCGTAAAGCCGAGACATATCAATGTAGTTAAACATTCCCAACACACTCTTCATAACTATTATATACGTATGTCCAATTCAATTGGACTTGCTCACATTAAACCAATAGGATCATTATATTATTATGTAACCCAACAATTCACATCACATAACCAACTTAAATCATCAACCTAGTATACCTATATACATTCGGCCATGATATAAATGGGTACAAAAATTCATCAATTCATACAATTTAATATAATCGTAATTAATTCCTTGACATGTTTTAGTTAAAGGACTTACCTCGGTTGTCGATAGTCCGTGCGAATCGGCTATTCGAAAACCTTCGTCT
The DNA here is from genome assembly GCA_025503065.1 of Gossypium bickii. Taxonomy (NCBI): domain Eukaryota; kingdom Viridiplantae; phylum Streptophyta; class Magnoliopsida; order Malvales; family Malvaceae; genus Gossypium; species Gossypium bickii. Next base: position 60,288,794 of record CP106710.1, on the reverse strand, counting down.
TTCCCGGTCTAATTCCGTTTTTCTTTGCTCTTGATCTTAATCAAGCTCCTTATATTGCCGAAAATCAAGCTTCAACAATGGAGTTTTCTTCCTCCTACATTCGGCTAAGAAGAAGAACAAGGTATGTTCTCTTTCTTCCCACTTGTTTTTATTATTAAATGTTGTATTTAACACATATATTAACATTATTTATTAATACACTAATATAACTTATAATAAAACTAAAATAACATATAATTTGTAATTGGAGTGGCCCATTGCCGTTCCTTCTTGTTGTATATGGGCTAATTGCCCTTTTAGTACATCCACTTAAAAAGCCACAATCAATTTAGTGCCTTTCACTTTAGCATACAACTTTTGCGCTTTTCTCGATTAAATCCTTTTTATCAAATTAAGCACTTAAACGACTAAATTTTTCTACGAAACTTCCACACTCACTAAATCACATATAATAAACACAAAATATAATATTTAAATATTTCTCAGGCTCGAATTCGTGGTCCCGAAACCACCGTTCCGATTAGGGTCAAAATTGGTCTGTTACAATAACAGTAATTTACCTTCCAGGGGTATTTTCGTAATTTACCTATCGAGGGTATTTCAGTAATTTTACACCTACAGTGGCCTTTCTGAAGGCCTAATTTCGCCTCGAGTGACTCAACCACCATTTTCGGTCGTACCGGACTATTGGGCCTAAAACCCGATTTCGGCCCATTCAGGCCCACAAGCTCGTGTGGCCCATCTAGAACAAATCTAGCCACATATATGAGATTCACCTAGTCTAGTTCACTATATACTACACCATCATACAATTTTAATCAATTGGGCCCACTTCGGCCCGTCGTGGCCCAAGCAGCCTCAACCCACAAGAATGCTACTAATGGCCTCAACTATCGCGTCGAAGCCCCACACATTCGCTCGCACGCTCGTGTGGCTACTATTGCTGTGATTGGCACTTCGACATTTGCCGCTCTACAGCTAGAGTAGAGAGAGTTGCACACCGGATAGGAATTTGGTGCTAATCCGCGCTCCGACCACTCTTGTGCCCAAACGCCCACCAAGGTATATTAACTCACCTTATAGAATGCTCTATATATAGCTAGCTTCTCACCTTCCTTCTTTGTATCTTTCCGATGTGGGATCCTTCCATCAGCAGAGTTTAAATCCAACTCAAACTCTTCCCGTCCAGACCGCAAAATAAATACTCACTTGCTTCTCATGAGATTCGAACCCAGGCTCCCTTGCAAAATAATCCATGTCACTAACCACTTAGTCACAAGCTCCTCTTGTGTCTAAAACCATGCGCAACTAAATGTAAATCTAATGCCAAATTCTAAAGTCCATTTAAAAAGGAAAATCAAAATGTAAGAGCCAAGACTTGGACCTTGGACCTCCTTCCTTCCTTGTGGCGTCATCCCGTTGTCTCTTATGTGGCGTCACTTTGCCACTACACCACACACTCCACTTGTGTCATTTTTCTCCACATTTTATTCTTAAAGCCTACCTACCAACTCCCAGGGATTTTTCCACCTAAAACTAAATTTTCCCTAGAGCCAAAGTTTGATCCCGGGACTTCATAGAAGCCATCTAACCTTCCAAAATCACTCACCTAATAAGTCCAACTTGCACTAAAGCCATTCTCTTGTTCTCCAAAAATTTTAAACCGTACTACGCTCAAGGCCCATTGGGCCCAATTCTTCTAGGCCCAATTTTGGGATGTTATAGAGCTCATTATATACAAACTTCCATTAACTCCACCTTTCCATATTTCGAGAGTCTTTTCCGTTGAACTAATGAAATTTCAATGGACATTCAGGTGATGTACATAAGGTATACATATGAATTATCCATCAATTCGTATTCATTATTACTCATTGGGCATAAGTTCGAAGAGCAAACTCTTGAGCCACATATTTTACAATAGGATTACCAATCTAGGCTACATCCCGATTTTTAACCGACGTTCACAAGAGTCATTTAGGATTGCCATTCCAGGCTAAATCCTATCAGTGACCTGTACTCTAAAGAGCTTAATTAGGGTTACCTGTCTGGGCTAAACCCAATCTATAATATATGCTCGAGAGGCTTAAATTTAGGATTACCCGTCCGGGCTAAATTCTATTTGTAACCTTTGCCATATTATACCCGTTTCAAGAAATCACCATAATCCACCGAATTTCAATATTCAACGGGGAAATGATATTTTATCAATTTCTAACTAGTAATTTTTTCATTATGTATATCATCACATACATATTATCACAATCACACAATTCAATTCAAACATATTAAAGTACCAAATTAAGTTACACGAACTTACCTTGACAATTGTTCGTGTTTGAATTCCAACTAATCTGAAACTTTTTGTTTCCCTCGATCTAATTCCATAGTTGGTCTTTTCGGGTTTATAATAGCAAATTTAACTATTAATCTATCACATTTCATATACATTTGCATTCTACTACATCCTAGGCAAAATTACTATTTTGCCCCTACTCTTTTCAAAAATTCCAATTTCATCCCTAGGCTTGGAAAATGAAATTCATGCAATCTAGTCCTCTTTCCAAGCCTAACCGAAATTTAATAACAATTTTTACAGCACACACATTTCACAAATTTCAAAATTTTCCATGGGTTTTACCACTTTTTCTTTTTAGTCCCTAAATCAAGTTTCCATGAAAAATTGCTTTGTAAAAGTTGTTTATCTATCAACTATCTTTCATTTTCTGCCATAAATTTCAAATTTCTAGTATTTACGTCCATGGCAAAGTTTCTACACTTTGTTATCTTTTCAAATAAATCCCATAAATAGAAAGATTAGGCTATCCCGATTCTAAAAATATAAAAATCATTAAAAACGAGACTTGATTTCATACCTTTTTAAGGTTAAAAAGTTCTCTTCCTCTCTCCTAGGGTTTCCATAGAAATATTGGGGAAGAAGATGAATACAAAAGATGATAATTTCTTTTTATTTTTCTATCATCTTTTTAATTTGTTGATTTCCAATTTAGTCCCTAGCCATTTCTAATTTTTCCATGGATGAGTCATAAAAATCTCTACTAACTCTCCTTCAATGGTCTACTTACCATACAAGGACCTCTAGTTTTAAATTCTATAGCTATTTAATACCTCTAGCTACTAGAATCCAACTTTTGCATTTTATGCAATTTAGTCCTTTACCTAATTAACCACACAATCGATAAATTTTTCGTATCAAAATTTTCATGTGACATTCCTATCACAATATCAACCATAAAATAGAATAAAATAAATTTATATTTTTGGGCTCGGATTTGTGGTCCCGTAGCCACTTTTCTAATCTCACCGAAATTGGGTTGTTACATAACTATATTGTTTGATTAAGTATATGTGTTTAGGTAACTTGTCAAGTTCATGGAAAAAATGTTATTATATAATTAATTTTAATAAATGAGATTGGTAAGTTTAATTCCTGTTATATGAACTTACTAAGCATATGATGCTTACTAGGTTTTATTTTCTCTATTTGATAATGCTCGGAAGCTCGTGAAGGTTGGAGATTGGTTGGAGCATCATCACATTATCCACTAGCTTGTTTTGGTATAAATAGTAAACTTGTTTTGGTATAATGGCATGTATAGGTAACTTGGTCATTATTGACTTATAAATGTTGTTTGTAATCTTAGCCATTGGAATGGCTAGTGATGGTTATATTTTGGTATATCTATTAAGGTTATTTTATGGTAATAATATAGTTATACCATGGATTGATTGAGTTATGCTAAATGATTATATCTATTAAAGATATGGTTATAAATAAGTTTGCATGTATTGATATACCATGTTAGATGTTAGAATTAACTTGGTTATGATGCTTGAATTGGTTGGTATATGAACGTAAATTTTGGTGGAGGTTATTGGCAAGGTTTGGGTAAGAAATAAAGCTAGGAAATGGCTTTATTTTGTCCACACAGGTAGACATATGGGCGTGTGTCTTAACCGTGTGTGACACACGGCCTAGCACATGGGCATGTGGTTTGGCCGTGTCTCCCCTACATCTTAAAGTTGAGAAACAGAATGCTTAGACTTTAGCACACGGGTAAAGACACGGGCGTGTGTCTTGGCCGTGTGAAGCCTGCACTTAATTTTGAAATTTTAAATTTAACCACACAGCCTAGCATACGGGCATGTTGCACAAGTCAGAAAGTTACACGGGGTCGAGCACGGCCTGCAACACGGGCATGTATTAGGGTCACACGGGCGTTTGTGCCCTGCTTTTAGGAAAAAATTTGAAATTTCACGGAAAAATTCTCTGAGTTCCTGATTTAGTCCCAACTCGATTCTAATACTCATATTGGGCCTCGAGGGTCTATTTAAGGGACATTATTAATAATCTCGGAAAATGAATAGTAATTTACATGAATTATTTATAAATTTTTTGAAAACTCTAGTAATGCTCCGTAACCCTATTCTGGCGACGGACACGAGTTAAGGGTGTTACAGGTGCACCCCAAGGAGAAAAACTGGGTTAAGCAAAACCCCTATCTTTCAACTCTTACAATTGTGCTTTCAACTCTTTCAACTCAGTAGGAGCCATTCTCTAAGGAGCAATCGATATCGAAGATGTTCTCGGTACTAGCTCAATGGAAAGCTCAACCTCTTTAATCGGCGATAACCCAGATAACTTTTCTGGAAACACATCTGGATACTTACAAACCACTGAACTGATTCTAACTTCAACTCAGAAACTCTAGAATCAAATACATATGCAAGGTACGCATTGTAGCCCTTTCTCTCATATTTTTATGCTGACATAGCCAAAATAACACTAGGCGTATCACTTAAACTATCTGATTCAATCTAAATCTTTTCACTATTCTAACACTTTAATATACTAACCTTTCGTCTACAGTTCACAATAGCATCATGCAGAGTCAATCAATCCATGCCCAAAATCACATCAAACTCATCAAACAAAAATAACATCAAATCGGCTTTATGAACTCGACCAACTAACACAACAAATTCTTTCAGTTCAAGTATCCCGACAAGAAGCTATATATCTTCATTTAACCCCTCCTCGAATCGTTTACACATAGCAACCTTGGTTGGAATACATTCTCAAGCATATTTGCTCAATCTGAAAAATTCTCTTTTGTATTCAAACACTGACATACAACCCTGTTTAAGCTCAAGGAATTCTTTATGTTTCTACTCAAGGAATCTCTGACTCATATACTTCTTTCTGAACTTGATTTGAAAGAATTCCAATTTGATACGCTCTCTCGGCACAACCAAAACCAAAGTATTCCGCCATTGATATGTTGAGTCTTTTAGTAGAGATACGACATATTTTACAAACTCTACCGGTGTACAAGACAACTCGTCGAAAACTCTAATAGTATTTTCTAACCAAAATTCATCTCTCTCCAGATTATCATAACTGTAGCCTTAAATTCTTCAGCCCCATATTTGCGAATTTTTTCGATTGGCTGTTTATTAACTCGCATTGGTTCCAAACCTTAAGGAACGACAGGGATCGGTTGGAGAACAGGTAGGGGTGAAGATCGTTGAGCTGTCGGGTTCATCAGTACGAACTCGGTAAACCACTCACTCATCATTTGGAAGAAAGCTTCTTTAGCTTCTTCTCCTTGACCCTCAGATATGGGCTTTGTACCACTCAACACTGATCCATGGACGGAGGCTTGCGCGTTACTTTCAACTCCATTGGAGTCGGCTCTATTGGACACAATTACTATATGAAAACATATTTCAAATGAGTTAGGAGTTATCACACTATCACAAGTTATATAATGGCATGTACTACTAGACTCGTACATGCTACGTTCAGTCCGAGAATCGACTAAACTGTAGCTCTGATACCACTAAATGTAAAACCCTTAACCTGTATCCGTCACCGGAATAGAGTTACGAAGTATTATCGAAAAATTTAAAACTTAAAACATTCATTTCTAAACACTTTAGAAATGAATCAGGACTAAATCAGAAATGTATAGAATTTTTGGGAAAAAGTTAGAATTTTTCAAGCTACAGGGGTCACACGGCCGTATGACACACACGGCTTAGACACATGCTCGTGTCTCAGGCAGTGTGGATATTCGAAGTAGGGACACACGGCCGTCTCCCAGCCTGTGTTCGTGCCCAAGTAACTCTCTAACTTAGGTCACACGGCCAAGTCACACGCCCGTGTGCCAAGCCGTGTAACTCTCGATGGTCGTCCCCATCCCTTTTCATATAATAATGGCGTCCAACCGAGCTGAGTCACATTCGAAGTAGGGACACACGATCGTCACCATCCCTTTTCATAATTGATGGTCGTCACTAGCCCTTTTTATAATCGATAGCCAAAGCTATTCCTTTTAATAATTCGATGGTTGTCACCATCCATTTTCATAATCGATAATCGAAGCTTTCCCTTTTCATAATTCGATGGTCGTCACCACCCCTTTTCATAATTGATGGTCGTCACCATCCCTGTTCATAATCGATAGCTAAAGCTATCCCTTTACATAATTCGATGGTCATCACCATTCCTTTTCATAATCGACAACCGAAGCTATTCCTTTTCATAATTCGATGGTTGTCACCATCCCTTTCCATAATCGATAGCTGAAGCTATCTCTTTTCATTGGTCAATTATCGTTGATACGCTGTTTGATTTTTCTGCATAGATATAATTTGATATTATAAAATGATAGCATTTAAAACATAATTTAACAAGCTATTTAAACGTATGAACATACATCGAAGACGAAATGTAGAAACGGAGTCAATTAATCCGAAGCTTTCTCTTTGCCCCGATTTAAAGCCGTATGAGGTCTATCTTGATCTAAATGAATAAATTCAACCAATTTAATAGCTATTATATTCAATTCAATCCAAATTCACATTTTTACAAAATTAAAATTTTGCCCCTAATGTTTTGATTTCTTTATAATTTAGTCCTTAAGCTTGTAAAATGAAATTCATGCAATTTCATCCCTACCCAAGCCTAGCCGAGTTTCATATAAGCTCATAGCTACCCACACATTACATTATTTCACAAATTACACCATGAATATTTCCTATTTTTCAATTTAATCCCTAATTGACAATTTCATTAAAAATCACTTAATAAAAGTTGTTTATCTAACAACAAAAGTTCATTTTCTTCCATCAATCTTCACAAGAAACATGAATTCATTCATGGCAAAACCCTAGTCTTTTAACAGTTTTGTGTATTAGCCCCTGGGCTAGCTAAATTAAGCTACAACGATCCCAAAAACATAAAAATAATTAAAAACGAAATCGAAATTCACTTACATGCAAGGATACAATGACCGAACCTTCAAATACACTTTAATGGAGTTCTTATTTCCTTATTTTCGGTTGAATATGGACAACAAGATGATAGGTTTGTTTTTTTATTAATTTTACTAACCTTTATTTATTAAATTACATGTTTAACCTTATTATTAACCTTTGAAATTTCATAACTAATGTTCATATTTGTCCACTCAATATATCAATGGTATAATTACCACATAAATCCCTTAACCAATTAATTTCATAGTCATTTGATACCTTTAACTTATAGAACTCTAATTTTGCACCTTCTACAATTTAGTCCTTTTCACTAAATTAAACATGCAAACGATAAAATTTCTTTACAAAACTTTTATACGACATTCCTAATACTCCATAGAAATTAAAATAATAATAAAATAAATATTTCAAAGTCAAATTTGTGGTCTCAAACCCACTATTCTGATTTCACTGAAAAACGGGTTGTTACAAGCTTCTCCCTAAAAATCTTGTCTAAGACCTGAATATGATAACATTGAATTTACCATTTCAATCAAGACTCTGTTTTTCCTTTCAGCTACACCATTTTGTTGTCATGTGTAAGGGGCTGAAACTTGATGGACAATTCCAATGGATTCAAAATAACTTGGATTATAATATTCTCTACCTCTATCAAATCTTAAGCGCTTGATAAATGATTCGCACTGAAGTTCAACATCAAATTTATAAACTTTAAATTTATCAAGTGCTTCATCTTTTGAATGCAATAAATATACATAGCAATATTTAGAACAATCATCAATAAAAGCAACAAAATATTTCTTTCCACCTAATGTAAGAGTATTATGCATATCACATAAAACACTATGTATCAAATCAAGCAATTTTGTTTTCCTTTTAACCTTAGGGAAAGGGCTTCTTGTAATTTCAGTCAACATACATGTATTGCATTTTTCAATATTATTATGAAAAATGGGAATTAAGTCTAACTTATGCATGTCATTCAATTTTTTATAATTCAAATGACCTAACCTATAATGTCATAAACAAGAAGATTCAACCATATAAGCAGAAATAATATTTTTATCCTTATTAATAATATTGAGTTTGAACATGCTCTCATACATATATCCTTTCCCTACAAAAATTCCTCCCTTAGACAAAATAAACTATCTGCCTCAAAAACAAGTTTGAAACCAAACTTATTCAACAGGCTTCCAGACACTAAATTATTTCTAACTTCTGGTACATAAAGTACATCATTCAAGGTTAAAACCTTTCCAGAAGTGAATTGTTGTTCAACAAATCTTTTGCCTTTGATTGTTGCGGTGGAAGAATTTCCCATGTACAAGACATTGTCATTTTCACATTGTGTGAACTTTGTGAACATGCTTTTGTCTTTGCACACATGTTTGGTTGCTCCGATATCAATCCACCATGCATTATTATCTTGTGCCATATTAATTTCAGATATCATTGCAACGAACTTTTCGTTATTATCAGCCTTAGAAGATGATTTCTTCTTTAAAAATCAACATTCATACTTGAAATGTCTCAGCTTACCACAATGTAGCATGAGCCCTTTTGTTTCTTTTTGAACTTAAGTGCTCTATTAGTCTGTTTGAACTTTCTCTTGAATGGTTTAGTAGTCTGTACTTCCTCCGTAACATGCACTTTGGCATTTTTTACAATTTAGGTTCTGATCTTACTTTCGATATTCTTCTTCAATACGAATATGATTTGCTAAAGCCTCAAGAGATATTTCCTCTTTCTTATGTTTTAGACTTCTTTTAAAGTCTTTCTAAGATGGAGGAAGTTTGTCTATTATGGAGGATACAATAATCATTTCATCCATTTTCATATCATATTATTTAAATTGATTCAGCATCTTTTCAATATAACGGAATTGTTCCATAACAGAACGACCATCAACCATTAGATAATTATTGAAACGACTGATAAGAAATTTTTTACTTGTAGCATCTTTAGTCATGTATATTGTCTCCAATTTGTCCTATAATTCTTTAGCGGTGACCTCGTTTTGGTAGGTGTCGAACAAACCATCAGATAAACCATTCAACATGTGGCTCATGCACATATAATCAACAAAGTCCCATTTTTGCCTTTCTCGGGTTGCAACAACAGATTCGATTTCATTCTCTTCAGGTCTTGGAGTATCCAAAACATAGGCAACCTTCAAAGTCAATAATAAGAAGTGCATCTTTTTCTATCATCGTTAAAAGTTGCCACTATCAAACTGATCAAGTTTGACAAAGTTGGAAGCCAACTCCCTTAGAGTTCCACTTTCATGTGTTGTGGTAGTCATCATGAAATATAACCTTAAAATTGTTAGTACAAATCTCCATGAGGAAAATTTCGAATACACGAACGGAACTCAAAAAGAAAAAGAAGAAATAGGATAAGGCTCCAAGGCGTGTATCAAGCCATTATCTTTAAAGTTATATCCGCCCCCTCCCCCCACCTATTTTCGGTGTGCAAATGAGTTTCAAGCAAATTAACCTCGATAATACAATGAAGCCAATGATTATTTGCATTTTGTATTGACAAGAATAGTCCACTAAGCACTAAGCAATATATAACAAGAATTTCTACAAAGAATTTCTGCAGTAACTCTTTATAAAACAATATAATAATATTAGAAAATAAGGATAGAAAAAACTTTTAGAACTTGTTGATGTGTTTTCTACATGAAATCTCATTCCTATTTATAGGAATCTTCATGTGTCTTCATAAAGACATCTTTCAATAGGTGTCTTTATGACTAAATAAAAAATAATTATTATTCATTTAATTTTATAATTATTCAAGTAATATTGTAATATTGTTTGAATAGTTATAATTGTTTTACAAAAATCAAATGATATAATTTTTTACCAATGATCAAATTATTTATCTTTTGATTAATTACACCCATTCATTTATAATTATTGGAATACTATAAATATTTAAAAATATTCCAATAGATACAAGCATCAATCTAAATATCAAAACAAAACAGTTTAAATGCTCAAGCGAATAATAGATGCCATTTAAAAGTTCAAATGGCTAATCTGGAATAGGGTAGATACCAGTAAACGATGAAGGGCAATGCGTGTAGCACTTTATTATAGGTAGAATCTCAAACTGTTGGACGCTCTAAAGTTGGGAGAGAAGTTTAATCACATCAGGCCGTGGGCGACACAAAGCCTCCAATGGCCTAGCCTTGAGGATAGTCAATCCAACAGTGTCTGGTGTCATATCCACCTTGTCTGACCCTACGTTTTCCCATTCAAAGCATTGTATAAAAACACCAATTGCCAACAAAACGGACCGTAAGCCCATGTTTCTGCCAGGACAAGCTCTCCTTCCAAGTCCAAATGGAAGATATTTCAATCCTTCCTTGTCTTCCAAAGTTCCCTCATAAAATCTTTCAGGCTTGAACTTGGTTGGCTCCTCCCATATGCTAGGATCCCTTTGGATGGCCCAAGCATGGACCAAGAGCATTGTGCCTTTAGGTATCTCATATCCATCCACCACACAATCTTCAGATGGGCAATGAGGCAATAAAAGCGGTGCTGCGGGATATAACCTTAGTGTCTCGTTTACAACACAACGAAGGTATGGAAGTTTGAGAAGATCTGATTCATTTAGCAGGCGCTCATGTCCAACATGGCGAATTATCTCGTCTCTTGCCTTCTGCAAAGCCTCTGGATGACTCAGCAGGAGTGCCATTGTCCACTCCATTGTAATAGCCGTAGATTCAGTTCCTGCAATGAACATTATCTGTTGCAAGCCAATGTTAGAAAACAGATAATTTGTTTCCTACTTTTTGCTTTGATAGATTACTCATAACTTCAACGAAAACTGTCAAACAAAGATCATCCATATCAGTATTAAACCCATTTTTTTATGTTACTCGGACATTTTATTTTTTTTAAGAATTAATGTTTAATAACACTATGTGACATATATTCGAATAAAGGCATATGAAAAGTTTAATGTACCCAGTTCTGCCACTCAGACAGAAAAAATATTATTAATTACAATTTTTTTAAAGTCGGAGTTGGGTCGAGGTTAAGGTCTGGACATGACAGTAGAGCATCAGGTCGGGTTGGGGCGGACAAAAAACCACCCGTCCTTTCCTGTTGACATCACTTAAAAAGTGTGAAAAACTATAATGTCATATGGTCAAATTCCATTATTAGTCCATATATGATACATAAATTATGAATTTACTCATATATTCTTAATCATGTATTTTTGGTATTTTGAAAATTTTGACTATTATTTTTAAAATCTTCTAATCACGCCATATAACTTATTACTTTTACACAATACCCTAAAAGACAACTTCATATAGAAGACTAGAAAGCAAGTTGCTACCTACAAAACCATAGTCAATGAATTTGAATGCTACTTACTAAAATTTTAAAGTTTAGAAACAACTTGATATAGAAGACTGGAAAGCAAGTTGCAACCTACCAAAACCATGGTCTTGATGACTTGATCGGAACAGAAGTCAGGGTCGTCTTGTTGAAGAGACAGAAGCCTTTCAATCAGCGAAAAATTCTTCTTACTTTTATTTAATCTTATCCCATCTACTAAATTCTGAAGGTATTCATCTCTTCTCCTATGTATTTCTTTCAATTTCTTTTCAATCCCTAGGAAACCAATCCACCTCAAAACTGGGAAGAAATCACATATGTTGGTCCCTAGGCTCGGAAAAAACAAGCTCTTAAATTTCGTGAAGAACATATTTTCTGCCTCCACGTCCTTAGGATCCTCGACCCCACATTTTCCGGCCACCGTCCTCCACATAACATTCATCGTCAAGAGACAAAACAAGTACTTCAAGTCCACCTTTTGGGTGCCGTTGCCTGATGAGACCTCAAACAAGCGACGAACGAAGTCCGCAACTTCTTCTTCACGTATGGAAGAAAACTTTTCAACGCTGTTAGAACAGAAGATCTCAACAGCGCTGAGACGGCGATGGTTCCGCCAAAGTGATCCGTAAGGAGCCCAAACGAAAGTAGTGTAGTTGTACGTCATAAGATCCCCAGCCATAGTCCGAGGCCGGTTTGCAAATATTATATCATTCTTGTTCAAGCATTCTTCAACAGCAGAAGGAGAAGAAAGAACAAGGACATGTCTGCAACCGAATTTGAGATATAAAACAGGGCCATATTTGGATAATAATATGGCCAGTGATTGGTAAAGTGGGTTTTTGATGAGGTGAAGGTGGCCAATAATTGGCAGAGAAAAGGGACTCGGAGGCAAATTTTTGGTTTTATGAGTCAAAAGCTTGATGGTGAGAAGAATGAATAAGATCATTACAAGGTAATGGAACAGGTTTTCCATGGAAACAAACAGGAAAACCATATGAAGAACGCTTTGTTTAGAGACACTGACTGAAGAAAGAGGGTGAGGCCCTGAAATTATATAGCATCAAATTCTTGAGTGTATAGACATAGTGTAGGCTTTTTACCAAAATGACTCAAACAAATCACTAATGACTTAAATAAAAAAATTCATGGCCTGTTTATTATAGCATCAAATTCTTGGGTAGATAGACATAGTGCGGTCAGACCCAGTACCACCCAAATGATGTCTCATTTATTGCATTTTACAAAAATAATAATTATTTTTGGGTGTCACTATTGGAATAGATGGCGGTATTTTTTAAAATAGTCGTAAAAAATACGGATATTTAAGGAGAGAAAAAATATTTTAATAGATGTCACCAATTTCTCAAGTAACACAAAAAAAATTTAGAAGAAAAATTTTATTTTGTCATATTGGAAAAAAATTATTTTCTCATTCTTTAATTTTTTATCTAATCCCTTATATTAGGAATTATAGTCGCATTTAAACACTTCTATCTCACCATTAATCTTCATGGTTAATTCATTTCTTTCAAGATCAATTGTGGATCTAGACGTGGCTAAAAATGGCCTACCCTTCAATATAGGGACGCCTTGTTCTTCCTCAAAGTCAAGGACTACAAATTCAACAGGGACGAAAAAATTCCTCACCTTAACTAATACGTCCTCAAGTACCCCTTTTAGGCGTACTACAAATCAGTCAACTAATTGCAATGTTATCGATGTGTTTTTCAACTCCCCTAATCCGAGTTTCATATAAATTGATAGAGACATTAAATTAATGATGACCCCTAATTCACAAAGGCAATTGCTAAAATATCTATCTCGTATCTCTATTGCAATTGTAAAAGTATTCGGATCTTTTAATTCTAGGGGTATCTTCTTAGCAATGATAACACTACAAAGGGCAATTATGTTAATTTGCTCACCTTTTTCAACTTTTTATGCCTCGATATAATTTCTTTTAAGTACTTGGCTTATTATGGTATTTTCTCAATTAACTCCAAAAGTGATAAATTAACATTAAAGGACTTAAATAAATTAAGAAAACTTACAAAGTCCACTTCGTCCCTCCTTTGTTTGTCATCGATCCTCGACAGGAATGGTATCTTTGTAGTTGTAGGATTCGAGATTACCGGCTCAGCTACCGATTTGGCTACTTGTTCGATTGACTCTTAACTCTTATATTCGTCCAGGGGTTCCTCGACAGATTTTTGTACATCCTAGTCTATTTGAATGGGAGCACTAAAATTGTCAAAGGTTTTACCTGATCGTAAGGCGATTCCGTTCACGTTTTCTTTCCCATCCTTTCTAGGATTATTCTTCATGTTGCTCAGGATTTCGGTACCAATTTGCCTTTGAAGGTTGCTCATCATCTCCATCATTTGGATCATTTGGTTCTGGAAGCTATCTTTAAAATCAATCAATATGTTATGGGTTAAAGTACACTCAGACTATACTTGTCGGATATCTGTCTTCATTGACTGTATTTCTCCCTCTATCCGATCTAGTCGTTGACCACATACAGTATGGTCATTCCCCCACGGATCTATCTTAAGATCTTTGTACGTGTGGAGGTTGATAAGGAGGGTTCGAATAGTTTTGCATTGGGTTCCAACCTCCTTGGTTACCTCCCCACCTTAAGTTTGAATGATCTTTCCAATCAGGGTTATACATGTTTGAATAGGGGTTTTCACCCTTATTGCCCACGTAATTCACCTCATCCAACTAGTTCTCGGAATGTGGCCTATAACTTTGGGCTAGCTCTAACATAGTTGGTTTAGATGCTGCTTCCAAACGATTCAACTTCTCCAAAATTATTTTATATGCATCCACCTTTTGAATGGCTTTCGTCATTAATGGTTTTGGATTGTCGGTGAACTACTTGTTAGGCCACATATATGAATTCATAGCCATGTAGTCAATTATTTGACAGGCTCGTTTGTATGTATGGTTCAACAAGGCTCCTCCGGATACGCCATCCAATCTGGACCTTAGATTATTGTCTAAACCATTAAAAAATATTTGCATATGGAGCCATTCTTACATTTTGTGATGGGGACACTTCCTCAACAGTGACTTAAATTGACCCCAAGCTTCATACAAATTCTCGCCTTCGAATTGCTTAAAATTAGAGATATTACGTCGAAGCTTAATGAATATGCTTATCAAGAAAATTTTGTGTACAATTTTTCCCGCTAAATCATCCCACGTGGTTATAGAACTTGGTTTTAATGAATCTAACCAATCAACAACATCGTCAAATAACGAAAAGGGGAATAACAGAAGATGAACAGCGTCATCGGTTACCCCGTTATATTTGAAAGTGTTGCACAACTAGAGGAACTGCTTTAGATGTTGGTTTGGATCCTCTATCACGTTCCCTCAGAACTACAAGGTATTTTGGATCATCTGAATTGTAGTCGTCTTAATCTCAAAATTATTGGTGTTGATCATCGGTCATTCAATGTTGCATCGCACGAAATCTTGTAACAGCCCAATTTAGGGCCTAGTCGGAATAGTGGCGCGAGACCACAAATCTGAAGTAGAAATATGAATTTTAATGATTTTTATGAGGCTTATGAGGTGGTTGCATGATTGTGTGAACATTTCATGAAGACATTTTATTAATTAGTGAATAAATTGTCCATTAGGATTAAATTACAAAGACTAGAAAATATGAGGTTCTAGAAGATTTAAGTATGAAATAGCATCATAAAAAGTAACAGAGGTCCTTATTTAGCAATTAGACCATTAAGTATTATGATGGACAAAAATAGACATGGGAAGGAAAAATCTCAAGAAAGGGTCATTAAGGGTATTTTTGTCATTTGGTAAATTAAAGAATTAAAAGGGAAAAATAAGCCAAAATCATGTCCATCTTCTTCCTTCTTGGCCAAAAATCACAAGGAACCATGGCTAGGGTTTGTCCAACTTTCAAGCTTGATAGTAAGTGCATCCTAGCCCTATTTTTAATGTTCTTTGTACTTTTGAGATCTTCATAGCTCAGTTTGACCATTTCTAGCTATATTTTGAGCTAGGGTTTATGTACAAAAATTTACCCATGTATGACATGCATGTATTTTGATGTTTTATGGAAGATTATAAATGTTTGATGTAGGATAAACATCTTTTTCTAAGTGATTTTCATGAAAAATCCATGTAATGACCAAATTGTAAAAGTTATGGAAATGGTCATACATGAGTAAAATTGAAGGTTGCTATAGTTGAGAATATGATTCAGCTAGGCTTGAATTACAAGAAAGTTGAATGAAAATCATTTTACGAGCCTAGGGGCAAAAGTGCAATTATGATAAAGTTTAGGGACAAAAATGTAATTTTTCTAAAGTATGAAATATGAGTCAATTTAGTCAATGTAAGTATTAAAAAAGTTAAATTGTTATTATAGATCAAGAAACAAGAAGCCCAAACCGAAACCGAGGCAAGAACAAAGTCGAGGACTAAATTGCACATCTTCACATATTATGGAGTACCGATGTAAGTTTGTATGAAATTAAGGCTACATATGTTTTTATGTTTAAAATTAATTATTATGTTGTATAATGTACATTACTTCCATGAAGTTGATTATCAATGTCTAATAAGGAAATCAATGAGAACATATAAGTAAAAGTCCCGGTTGAAGATTCGAAATAACGAGGATACCTATGTCATAACGTCAGATAAGGAAATCCCGTGTAAGACCATGTCTGGGACATGGCATCGGCACCCAAGAAATGTAGGTCCCGTAAAACACCATGTCTGGGACATGGCGTCATCACCGAACGTAGATCCTGTGTAAGAACATGTCTGGGACATGGCATCAGCGTTTAACAAGGAAGGTCTCATGTAAGACCATGTCTGGGACATGGCATCAACACCATACAAGGAAGGTCCCGTGTAAGACCATGTCAGGGACATGGCTTCGACACCAAAGGAAGATCCCGTGTATGACCACATCTGGTGAAATACCCCCAAACCCGGCCCACGAGCTTGACCGGATCTGGTATGTCCCTAGAATAAAACGATTCGAAACTTCTTGAATAAATTGGATGGTTTTCAAAGAAATTTTATTGTTGAGTTGGGCTTGAGTTGAAAACAAGTTTATTCTTGAAATCTAGGTATTTATAAAACTTTATTTCTCCATTTCAAATTTATCTTAAATTGAAAATCATTCATATTTAGGTGTCAAAACATTTAACGTTTTTATTTTTAAGAAAATTCATTTATAGTTTAATTTAATAAAAGTCGCATCAAAATAAAATAATTTAAAAGACATGCATCAACAGTTTCATATCAGTGGCCTTATTACAACGAAAACAATACCCAAAATAATTCCAAATATTTAAAATATAAAAGTCCAAAATTAAATAAACTCCAAGCTGGGCATGGCCACCACTAAGCTCCTGCCGACCCAGTCCATCACTGAGCGTCACTTGAAAAATATTCCCACAACGGGGTGAGTCATACAGACTCAGTGTGTATAACCAACACTAAGTCCCAAATGATTTAGGCATGTCATATCATATCACACATGTACATAAATAACAGATAGAATTAATGATGCAACCCGAACCCAAACCTAGATGCCATCCGCTACACATCACCCGTTCCAACCATCACACCATGAGGACTACTAAGTCAACCCTCCATCCGCTACACATCATCGAAGGTAGTCACTGCAGACGACGTGCCCATTGCCCTTATAAAATTCATGGCATAGCCACCAGATAATTATTTTGTGACATGAGTTACCACATTCAGATAATGTGACCGAAGTCACCACATTTAGATAGTGTGGTATAAACCACCAGATCACTTTCCCTTTTCATATTCACCCATATGCCCCATGTCATACAAATCATGCAATTATCACGGTTTATGTCTTATTTCACATTCTTAGCCAAATTCTTATTTAGGGCACATTCACGATTCATAATGCTATAACAAGTTTCGGAGAGTAACGTACCTGAGTACTTTGTACCATAGTATGGTACCCTTGGCCACTTTTCATATTATTATTATTAACATGTGCATTAAAATAAAACCATAAATCTATTAAGACTTAGGGAAGGGCTACACACCTAGTATACTTAGCGAATTTACTGAAATCCCGAAACCCGATCTATCGCTTTAGATCTCTAGTTCCTATATTCGACCACCGCTGAGCACTTTAGCAAAGAGCCATTCGGCTAAATAATCAAATCCCGAAGGATTATCACAACTTAAATTCTTACCTTGCTTCCGATTTGATTACTAATCAAATCCCGAAACTTCATAGTGGTTCTCCTTGAAACCGGTCAACACTAGATCACCTAAATGGTTAGTATTCGGCATTTAAGTAAATAAGAAGTAGATCTAAAACACCAAATATGGCCTTGGCTGAATACATATGTCCACTTACCTTGCGATTCTAAAATCCCGAAAAGTGCTACTTGGTTATGAAGGTGTCGAAATACCTATAGGCATAGGTTAGATTTAATTCTAACTTTAAATCACATAAAAATGGCCTATGGCCGAATATCACATAACTTTACCTTGGATATTGAAATCCCGAATAATCCTCCTTATAGTCGACTATAATGGAAATACCGAAAGAACCTTTCATAGTTTCGGCCAAAACATTAAGGCGTTAGAATCTTGATTTCGATTTTAAGAAAAGAAATAAAATGATAACAATAGATCCTTACCCTTACTACTATTGTCGACGACACTCTTGCTTTGAAGAAGGAAAAGGTGGAGAAATCAGCTAGGTTTACTAGAGTTTTCGGCTTTGGCAAAATAAAAAAGAAAGGAGAAAGTTTGCTAGAGAATTTCGGCAGATGAACAAGGAAAGAAAGAATGAAGATTGGCCTCTCTTTTCCTCTTTCAGTGAAATTACTACCCCAAGAATCCCTATTCGGCCAACACTATCAAATCCCTTGCTTTTCTCTTTATCTCTTCATTTAAAATAATAAAATTAATCCATCATTTATCCCCTTATCTAGCCGAATTTTAAAAAGGATTAAACTCCTCCCTTTAGTGCCTTAATGCCATCCATCACTCCCCTCTCTTTGACGTCAACAAGCCAAAATAAAAACCCCAAAATATTGCTTCCCACGTGACTCAAACCTTGGCCCATTTGCACCTGTTTGTGGCGTCATTCATAGAGGCCTTAAGTGGCGCCTCCAAGCCACTTAACCAAGCCCATTTGAGTGTCATATTTCCCCTACATTTTCTCTTAAGGCCACCCTGCTAAGCTTCCTCTTTTAGATTAAAATCGAATAATTTCTAAGGTATTTTTCCTACCTCCTAAGGTTCACAAAATTCACAAAACATAGTTATAACACACAAAGGCAGGCTACTTCATATAATTAAGCAAAATGCATAAGCCATAAATCCAGGATATTACAGTTCTACCCCCTTAAAATAATTTCGACCTCGAAATTACCTGGCTAAAATAAGTGAGGGTATTGCTGTCGCGTTGCCTCTTCTGGCTCCCACGAAGCTTCTTCCGATCCATGATTTCGCCATAACACTTTGACTAAAAGAACTGATTTCCTCCGCAACAATTTTACATCTCGATCTAAGATCTGAATCGGCTCTTCCTCGTAGGACAAATCTGGCCTTAGCTCCACCTCTTCATCTGGAACCACATGAGATGGATCCGATCGATAACGACGTAGCATAGAAACATGAAATACGTCGTGCATCTGCTTCAATTTCGAAGGCAACTCCAACTGGTATGCCACTGGTCCAATTCGCCTCAATACTCGATAAGGTCCTATAAACCTTGGACTTAGCTTTCCTTTGCATCCAAATCTCATCACCTTCTTCCATGGCGATACTTTAAGAAACACTTGGTCTCCCACATCAAATTCTATTTCCTTCCGTTTGAGATCTGCATACGACTTCTGCCTATCAGATGCTTCCTTCAACCGTGCCCGTATTACCTCTACCTTCTCCTCAGATTCTGCCACAATCTCTGGATCCAAAACTCGACGTTCCCCTAATTTCGTCCAACACGTAGGAGTGCGACACTTCCGTCCATACAGCGCTTCATACGGTGCCATCCGAATACTAGCTTGATAGCTATTGTTGTATGCAAATTCCGCTAAAGGCAAATATTCTTCCCAACTTCCTCTGAAGTCTATCACACATCCCCTCAGCATATCCTCTCTAACACTTGGATCACTCGTTCAGACTGCCCGTCTGACTGTGGATGAAAAGCCGTAATGAAATCCAATCTGGTGCTTAAAGCCTGATGTAGAGCTTTCCAAAACCGAGACGTAAACCTTGGATCCCTATCCGAAATAATCGATACCGAAACTCCATGCAATCTTACAATCTCCGCCACATACAACTTCACCAACTTCTGCAAAGAATAATCAACCCACACTGGAATGAAATGCGCGGACTTTGTCAACCGATCCACTATCACCCATACCGAGTCCTTCTTAGTGGGTGTAAGGGGAAGCCCACTAACGATATCCATGATGATTCTCTCCCACTTCCACTGCGGAATCTTTATCGGCTGAAGCAACCCTGACGGAACCTGGTGTTCTGCCTTAACTTGCTAACACGTCAAACACTTGCCGGCAAATTCTGTAACTTCCCTCTTAAGACCAGGCCACCAAAACTGTTCTCTTAAATCTCTGTACAACTTAGTACCTCCAGGATGCATAGCATAAGGGCTACTATGCGATTCTTGAAGAATCTTCTGCCTTAACTCCTCATTCTTTGGCATACAGGCTTTACCCTTGCAACACAAAAGTCCCTCATCAATAATGCCATAATCCTCCAACTCTCCATTCTGCACTTGCCGGAACTTAGCATTTAAATCCCCATCCAACAACTGACCCTCCTTTACTTCATTCAACCATGTCGGTTTGACTTGTAACTCTACCAACAGACTTCCGTCATCATACAAACTCAGATGTGTGAACATCGCCCTCAGATCCGACACCACTTTCTGACTTAAGGCATCTGCGACTACATTCGCCTTGCCCGGGTGGTACTCTATAGAACAGTCGTAATCCTTTAACAATTCCACCCACCTTCACTGTCTCAGGTTCAACTCCTTCTAAGTCAACAGATACTTAAGGCTCTTGTGGTCTGTGTAGATCACCGACTTTTCCCCATAAAGATAATGCCTCCATACCTTAAGAGCAAAGACCACTGCCGCTAATTCCAAATCATGCGTCGGGTAGTTAACCTCGTGAGGCCTTAATTGTCTAGACGCATAAGCGATGACTTTCCCGTCTTGCATCAACACGCATCCCAATCCTGTATGAGAAGCGTCACAATACACCACGAAGTCCTTTCCTGCCTCAGGCTGAATCAAAACCGGAGCTTCAGTCAAGACCCTCTTAAGCTTTTCAAAGCTCTCCTGTTGCTTCTCTGTCCATACGAAAGGTACTTCCTTCCTCAGCAACTTTGTCAAAGGTGCGGCGATCGATGAGAATCCTTCCAAGAACCTTCTGTAGTAGCCTGCCAATCCCAAGAAGCTACGAATCTCAGCCACAAACTTAGGTGGTTTCCAATCCAACACTGCATCAATCTTCCGAGGATCCACCCTTATTCCTTCTGCGGATACTACACGCCCTAAGAACGCAACTTCCTTCAACCAAAATTCACACTTCTTGAATTTGGCATAGAGCTTCTTTTCCCTTAAAACTTGCAACACAACCCGAAGATGCTCGTCATGCTCTTCTTCAGACTTGGAGTACACTAGGATGTCGTCGATGAACACAACGACGAACCGATCCAAGTAAGGTTGAAAAACCCAATTCATCATATCCATGCACGCGGCTGAGGCGTTCGTTAACCCGAACGGTATTACCAAAAACTCGTAATGGCCGCATCTTGTCTGGAAAGCTGTCTTATGGATATCTGCCTCCTTCACCTTCAACTGATGATATCCAGACCTTAGATCGATTTTTGAGAACACTGCTGCCCCCTTCAGCTGATCGAAAAGTCATCTATCCTTGGCAACGGGTACTTGTTCTTGATGGTCAGCTTATTCAACTGACGATAGTCTATGCACATACGCATAGTTCCGTCCTTCTTCTTCACGAACAAGACCGGTGCTCCCCACAGAGACACACTGGGTCGAATAAACCCACGATCAAGCAACTCTTGGATCTGAGCTTTGAGCTCAACTAACTCCTTTGGTGCCATTCTGTATGGGGCAATTGACACGTGTCGCATTCGGCGACAAATCAATTCCAAACTCCACCTCCCTATCCGGGGGTATTCCAGGTAATTCCTCTGGAAACACATCTTCAAAGTCCCTTACAGTTCTAACTCCACTAACTCCCCCTTCTTTTCTATCCAACGCACTTACGAAGGCCAAAAATGCCTTGCAACCTTTTCGAACCATCTTATCCGCCTTTAGTGCTGAAACTACGTTAGACAAGTAGTTTATTCTTTCTCCTATCATAATTATTTCTTCATCCTTCAGGGTCCTTAACTCCATTCGCTTAGCAATCCAACACGGCCCGATGTTCCACTAACCAGTCCATACCAAGTATAAGATCAAATTCTCCGAAGGGTAGTTCCATTAAGTCGGCAGAGAATACCACTCCCTGAATCTCTAGAGGTACACTTCGAAAGATCTTATTCACCACTACGGTTTGGCCTAATGGGCTTACTACAGTCATCTCCCTATCAGATAGTTCAGAGGCTATGCCTAGAGTTCCAACTACTCTACATGCAACATAGGAATGGGTCGAGCCTACATCAATCAGAGCAAAATAAGGCTTGCCAAAAATAAGAAACATACCGGTTATGATGTCCGACGCGTCTCCATCCTCCCTCCGACGGACTGCATAAACCAGACCCGGCTGTCTTGCCTCTGTATTTCCAACACCTCTGCTAGGTGTTCCTCGTCCCCTTCCAGCACCGTTACCTCTACCATTCGGACCACGACCTCGCTGAGGCTGCTGTCCATCTCTACCAGCCTGATTAGCACCTTGGCCTGCTGGTCGACTTCCATCTATCTTTATTGGACAGTCCTTAATCATATGATCCTTTGACCCGCACTTAAAGCATCCTCCCGTCTTTTTCCAACACTCCCCTAAGTGCATTTTCCCACATTGATTACAAGTACGATACTGCCCTCCTGAACCAACTTGCTGACCTCGCGGCCCATCAGCTCTAGGCCTCTTTTGTACTTTCCCCGATGATCCTGATGATCCAAATCCTCTTTTCTGCCTATTCGATCAGTGCTCTGCCTTACAGAGTCCTTAATTCCCTCGGCTACCTTAGCCTTCTCCACCAACACAGCAAACTCCCGCTCCTGTTGCGGGGCTATCAACAACCTCAGGTCATCCCTTAGTCCGTCCTCGAACCGGACACATCGCTCATGCTCCGTAGCCACTATTCCTCTAGCGTACTGGCTCAAGCTTAAGAATTCAGCCTCAAACTCCGCTACAGACTTATTTCCTTGAACCAGCCCCAGAAAAGCCTTTCTCTGTGCATCAATGTAATGAGAACCCACATACTTCTTCTGATATGCCGCCTTAACATATTCCCAGGTGAGTTCCTCAGCCGTAGCACTATCTCGAATCGTGAGCCACCATTGATATGGCTCATCACGGAGAAGCGACACCAGCCCTTTTAACTTTTCCTCAGGGGTCAGATCCAACTCATCCATAATCCGCTCAGTCGCCTCCAACCAATACTCAGCGGTACTGGGTGCCACACTAGATACGCCACGGAACACCTCAGCTCTGTTGGCTCGGAGTCGCTCGGGTACAGATTTTTGAGCTCTCATATTCCCACCTGCTCCAGCCGCCATCTCAAGTACTCGTAGCACAGCCTACGATACAGCATCATCACCCGTCTGATCTTGCTACTCAACACCAATAGCTGGTGGTGGGGGTGGTGGTACCTCATTCTCAGACCCTTGAACCGACCTAACAAGTTCCACACGGTTATTCTACCTCGACTGCGTCCTCGTACGTTACCACCACGTCCCCTAGAGCTCATTTCTATGATCGCGCTTTAATCTGATTAAGAAATTTTATGCGTTAGTATTTTGTTCCACTGATTATCCGCGAAGAAGTTTTATGGAAAGAAAATTAATAGGGGTTCTTTCGATCAATCAAGGTTTCAAGCCTTCTATCCTAGTTCAGAGAAACACATCCATTCAATGGCATGTACCACACACATTCACTATTCCAACATTTTTGCCTATTCCTACCCTATGGGTATTTTCGTCATTTGTCCTACAGGGGTATTTTGGTAATAAGTCGGGGTCAATTTGACAAATCTCTGGAAATCAAAGGTATTTCAAAATTTGCAAAACTTGGGGTTCTTTTTGAGAATTTGTTTTCTAAATCGGTGTTGTTGCAGAAATTTTAGAAATCAGGGGTCATTTTGGTAATTTTCTAAAACAGGGGTAATTTCGTAAATTTCCAAATCAAGGTACCTTAGTATTTTATAACGATAAAGTTTTTGGATATTTTTGCAAAATCAGAAAATATTATTGAGATCGGGGTAGTATGGTAATTTTAGAAACCAAGGGCATTTTAGTAATTTTACCACTAGGGGTATTTAGGTAATTTTGCAAATCGGAAATATTTTGGAAAATTTTCAAACTAAATTTTGCAACAATTTAAAGGGGTAATTTGGTGATTTTAAAGCCGAAGTTTTTATGAAAATACAGCTAATCCCTTTCGGGTTTTAGTTATTAGGTTTAGCCCGTGAATGAGTCCTCTTGGTTAGGGTGAACCGAAGCTACGCACCAGGTAGGATTCCAGCGAAAAGGAAGTGAGTCACTAGGACTACTTCAGTACCAGGCTCTTTCGGATCCAATCCTAGAAATGCGCACAATGGTTGCCACACCCTAACTCGGTGACTTAGTCACAGGTTTGTTTAATTAGGCATTAAAGTTTTATGAATTCCTGTGTTGGGGTAAACTAATCCTAGGGTTCAAGTACTTAATATACTAATCAACGTTCCATTTATACCCTTCTACAATTCATAATATAAATCAAACAATTGATTAGGGGTACTTACCTGGTGGACTTCGGGTCAGAGACTTGGGTGTCATGCCAGAAAACCCTGCTCAATTTCACAAAAATTTCACAAAAATTCATTTGGGCCTAAATTTTAAAACATTGTGGGCCTTAAACCCAAGGCCGAGAGTTTAAAACTGGGCTCTGATACCAAATTGAAACACCCCCAAACCTAGCCCACGAGCCTTGACTGGATCTAGTATGTCCCTAGAACAAAACGATTCGAAACTTCTTGAATAAATTGGATGGTTTTGAAAGAAATTTTATTGTTGAGTTGGGCTTGAGTTGAAAACAAGTTTATTCTTGAAATCTAGGTATTTATAAAACTTTATTTCTCCATTTCAAAGTTTATCTTAAATTGAAAATCATTCATATTTAGGTGTCAAAACATTTAACATTTTTATTTTTAAGAAAATTCATTTAAAGTTTAATTTAATAAAAGTCGCATCAAAATAAAATAATTTAAAAGACATGCATCAACAGTTTCATATCAGTGGCCTTATTACAATGAAAACAATACCCAAAATAATTCCAAATATTTAAAATATAAAAGTCCAAAATTAAATAAACTCCAAGCTGGGCATGGCCACCACTAAGCTCCTGCCGACCCGGTCCATCACTGAGCGTCACCTGAAAAATATTCCCACAACGGGGTGAGTCATACAGACTCAGTGTGTATAACCAACACTAAGTCCCAAATGATTTAGGCATGTCATATCATATCACACATGTACATAAATAACAGATAGAATTAATGATGCAACCCGAACCCATACCTAGATGACATCCGCTACACATCACCCGTACCAACCATCACACCGTGGGGACTACTAAGTCAACCCTCCATCCGCTACACATCATCGAAGGCAGTCGCTGCAGACGACATGCTCATCGCCCTTATAAAATTCGTGGCATAGCCACCAGATAATTATTTTGTGACATGAATCACCACATTCAGATAATGTGGCCGAAGTCACCACATTTAGATAGTGTGGTATAAACCACCAGATCACTTCCCCTTTTCATATTCACCCATATGCCCCATGTCACACAAATCATGCAATTATCACGATTTATATCTTATTTCACATTCTTAGCCAAATTCTTATTTAGGGCACATTCACGATTCATAATGCTATAACAAGTTTCGGAGAGTAACGTACCTGAGTACTTTGTACCATAATATGGTACCCTTGGCCACTTTTCATATTATTATTATTAACATGTGCATTAAAATAAAACCATAAATCTATTAAGACTTAGGGAAGGGCTACACACCTGGTATACTTAGCGAATTTACTGAAATCCCGAAACCCGATCTATCGCTTTAGATCTCTAGTTCCTATATTCGACCACCACTGAGCACTTTAGCAAAGAGCCATTCGGCTAAATAATCAAATCCCGAAGGATTATCACAACTTAAATTCTTACCTTGCTGCCGATTTGATTACTAATCAAATCCCGAAACTTCGTAGTGGTTCTCCTTGAAACCAGTCAACACTAGATCACCTAAATGGTTAGTATTCGGCTTTTAAGTAAATAAGAAGTAGATCTAAAACACCAAATATGGCCTTGGCCGAATACATATGTCCACTTACCTTGCGATTCTAAAATCCCGAAAAGTGCTACTTGGTTATGAAGGTGTCGAAATACCTATAGGCATAGGTTAGATTTAATTCTAACTTTAAATCACATAAAAATGGCCTATGGCCGAATATCACATAACTTTACCTTGGATATTGAAATCCCGAATAATCCTCCTTATAGTCGACTATAATGGAAATACCGAAAGAACCTTTCATAGTTTCGGCCAAAACATTAAGGCGTTAGAATCTTGATTTCGGTTTTAAGAAAAGAAATAAAATGATAACAATAGATCCTTACCCTTACTACTATTGTCGACGACACTCTTGCTTTGATCTACAGGTATTCGGCTATGGCTAGATGTTGATCAAAAAGTGTCGGCTTAAGTGTTGAATGAACAATCGGCTAGGGTCTAGCAAGTACTTAGTTTCGGCTTTTATGAACTTTGCGAGAAGAAGGAGAGAAGGGTTGAGCAATTCGGCAATGGTGGTAATCTTTGAAGAAGGAAAAGGTGGAGAAATCGGCTAGGTTTACTAGAGTTTTCGGCTTTGGCAAAATAAAAGAGAAAGGAGAAAGTTTCCTAGAGAATTTCGGCAGATGAACAAGGAAAGAAAGAATGAAGATTGGCCTCTCTTTTCCTCTTTCAGCCGAAATTACTACCCCAAGAATCCCCTATTCGGCCAACACTATCAAATCCCTTGCTTTTCTCTTTATCTCTTCATTTAAAATAATAAAATTAATCCATCATTTATCCCCTTATCTAGCCGAATTTTAAAAAGGATTAAACTCCTTCCTTTAGTGCCTTAATGCCATCCATCACTCCCCTCTCTTTGACGTCAACAAGCCAAAATAAAAACCCCAAAATATTGCTTCCCACGTGACTCGAACCTTGGCCCATTTGCACCTGTTTGTGGCGTCATTCACAGAGGCCTTAAGTGGCGCCTCCAAGCCACTTAACCAAGCCCATTTGTGTGTCATATTTCCCCTACATTTTCTCTTAAGGCCACCCTGCTAAGCTTCCTCTTTTAGATTAAAATCGAATAATTTCTAAGGTATTTTTCCTACCTTCTAAGGTTCACAAAATTCATAAAACATAGTTATAACACACAAAGGCATGCTACTTCATATAATTAAGCAAAATGCATAAGCCATAAATCCAGGATATTACATCTGGGACATGGCATCGACATCGAGTTAAGAAATCTCGTGTAAGACCATATCTGGTATATGGCATCGGCATCATGAGGCGATCCCATGTAAGACCATATCTGGGATATGGCATTGGCAATGAGACACATGTTTAGTGAGATTGAGTATCCTCTGATATTCCGAGTAATTCACGAACAAAAGAGCCAAGTATGAAAGAGGTAACAAGAAAGCTAAGCAAGTAAAGATAGTAATAAGTTAAGTTATTCAAGGTTGATAAAGAGCTTTATTTAAATTAAAAGATGTAGACTTGAGTTTATTTTTATATTAGCAAAGGCACTAATCTATGTGATTAAGTGATACAGGTACCATGATTAAAATACAAGTATGAAATTATTATGTAATATGTGATGAGAAAGGGTAAGCATGAGTAAGTAAACTCAAGCACTTGAGATTTATGTTGTTCTTGTTTCATGCTGGATGGGTTTATTATAAGCAAATATGTTGTTATATGAATTTCATGCAAACTTACTAAGCTATATGCTTACTTCTCTCTATTCTTTCTTCCTTGTAGTTTTTCCAAACTAGCTCGGGGATCATAGATGTTGGAGCTTGGATCACACTATCAATCATTATTTTGGTATAGCCAAGTTGTTTTATTTTAAGTATGGCATTGTTGAAACCATTTTTAAGTTTTAAAAAAAAAAAAAAGAGGGAACGACTTTAAAAACGATAATGGAGTCGCCACCAATCCCTTTTTTCTTAGGTGTGCTCGGATCACTTTATAAAACATTTCATTTCAAAACATTAATTTTGGCCTACGAAATTCAAGAAAACGAGTTCGGGAGTTGGTTACGTACGAGGAAGGATTAACACCCTCGTAACTCCCAAAATTGGTACCGGATTGATTAGTTATTGTCTTAATGTCAAAAATTCGAAAAGATTTGAAAAAATGATTTCTTTAAAAACTTGAACAATTTGAGTTGGAACTTGAGATTCCTTTGTTCCGAAAGAATACAAACATCACATCTAGCACATTAGGACATGATGTTCTAAACCCTTGTAGCCAACATCATCTCATGATTTACAAAATTCATTAAAAGGATATTTAGTTATTTAGTCAACCGGAAAATCGAAACCCAGCACGTTAGGGCACTATTTCCCGAATTCCTAAACACAAAACATTGCCTTATTTAAGAAAAACTTTTGGATAAAATGTAGTAATTAAAGGAGATAGATATTTTTAAACAAAGATTTAAAAAAATAACACTAAGTTATTACAAAAAGTGCAATTTACTAAAGTTACAGGTCATATTAACAATTAGCACTAACATAAACAATTAAGTAAAAGAATGACAAGCAATAATAATGTCAAGGTAAATAAAGATAATGGATTCAATTTTTTTTTTAAAAATGAACAATCAAAATAAAAAAAATATAGAGTAGATAATAGCAATTTTAAAATAATCTATGAAAAAATTAAAAAATTATTCACAAGATTAAATTCATGTATAAAAAATAATAATATAAGGTAAATAATATACTCAAAACAATTAATGAATATTATAACAATTTTTAAAAAAATAAAAAAATATAAAAATGATATGGATAAATAAAAAAAAGTTAAAAAAATGCATAAGTCAACCTAACTCCCGCAATATGAGGATTCAACAAAATTCCTCCACCAAAATCTAACTCGAACGGAAGCAACTCAAAAAGAAACGAAGATGAGCGAAGAAAAAACTAAAAACAAGCCACAGAAAATAAGAACGCAAAAGAGAGGGAAATTTGAGTGAATGCTCTCAAGAATTTTTATTACTCAAAACTCAAGTGTCCTTTACAATTAAAGGAGAGGCCTCTATTTATAGTTGAGCCTCCCAAAATCCAACAGTACATATCAATTACGACAACGGCTAAGATTAAAAGGTATCTACAAATTAAATCTCTAAGATTACAAAATCATATCTTCTAATATTGCATACGATATCTTCTAAAATTGCATACATATCTAAGATTTGCATATCATATCTAAGATTGCATATAATATCTTCTAAAATTGCATACATATCTAAGATTTGCATATCATATCTAAGATTGCATATCATATCTTCTAAGATTGCATACTATATCTTCTAGGATTGTATATCATATCTAAGATTTGCATATCATATCTAAGATTGCATATCCTTGAAGATTGTGTTCCCATATACGTCAAGCTTGTAGATGGACCTTCAATCTTTTCAAGTAATGGGTCATTCCGATTGGGCCAAATGATATATTTTGGACTGGACTTGGACTTTGTTTTATTATTTTGGGTTTATTATTTTTTGTATGGGCCCGGGCTAAATTGGCCTATTACAGCAGCCTCTCTTTGCTCATTGTCGTGTAACGAGAATGGAGCAAAGACTATAAAAGGACCAATTTTGCCCGGTCTTGCCGAGCCTTAACTTCTTGATCTTCATCCTCTTCAAGTAGTCTCTAACCCAACTGCAACTTCAAGGAGATTGAATCTGTAGTTTTAATCTTATTTTATTGCAACTTTAGGGAGATAAGACCTGCTCTTGCAGATTTAATCCAACCTACTATAACTTCAAGAAAGTGAGACTAGTATCTTTGCTCTTACTTCACTGCAATATTCAGGAAGACAAGATCTACTATTTTCAATCTGCTCCGCTGCAAACTCAGGGAGGCAAGCTAATATATTCGATCTGCTTCCTGCAACTTCAGAAAGATAAGATTTGCTGTCTTCAGTCTGCTCCACTGCATCTTCAAGGAGGCAAGGCTGACATTTTCGATCTGCTTCCTGCAACTTCAGGAAGATAAGATCTGCTGTATTCAGTCTGCTCCACTACAACTTCAGGGAGGCAGGCTAATATCCTCGATCTGCTTCCTGCAACTTTAGGAAGATAAGATCTGTTGTCTTCAGTCTACTCCACTACAACTTCAGGAAGATAAGATCTACTGTATTCAGTCTACTCCACTGCAACTTCAGGGAGGCAGGCTGACATTTTCAATCTGCTTCCTGCAACTTCAGGAAGATAAGATCTGCTATCTTCAGTCTCCTTCAGGGAAGCAGGCTAATATCTTCGATCTGCTTCACTGCAAATTTAGGAAGGCTAGATCTGCTTATTTTTAGTCTGCTCCACAGCAAACTCAGAGAGACAAGACTGGTGTCTTCGATCTGCTTCACTGCAACTTCAGGAAGGCTAGATCCACTATTTTCAATCTACTCCACTGCAAACTCAGGGATGCCAGACTGGTATCATCGATATGCTTCACTGCAATCTTAGGAAGACAAGATCTGTTATCTTCAATCTGCTCCACTATAAACTCAGGGATGCCAGACCGGTATCTTCGATCCGCTTCACTGTAATCTCAGGAAGACAAGATCTTTTATCTTTAATCTACTTCACTGCAAACTCAGAGATGCCAGACTGATGTTCTCGATCCGCTTCACTGTAACTTCAGGAATGCTAGATCTGTTATTTTTAATCTGCTCCACTACAAACTCAGGGAGACAAGATCTGATGTCTTTGATATGCTTCACTGCAACTTCAGGAATACTAGATCTGTTATTTTTAATCTGCTCCACTGTAAACTCAGGGAGACCAGAGTAATATCTTCAATCTACCTTACTACATTGTCCTCTAGAGAACATAACCTGTAGAATGGGTATATGCTTATGCCTAATAATTAGAATGCCTTGATCGAAATAAGTCAAATGCTCCTATTTAGACATGCTATGATATATGAATGCTAAAATGTTATGAGAATGATTCCTATTTCAGGTGTCATCACTCATTTATTCGTCAAGGTTTCATCTTTGTTCCTCACGAAGCATCAATCATATTCTGCTCAAATAATTTGCCCCATGGTAATTCTGAGTCCACTCCACTTGAACCTTGGGACATAAAGTTTGTACCTTCCATTGCAACTTTAGGGGAATAACATTTGGTTTTTTCCATCCAATCTGTTACCACTCAGAGGTATAGAATTTGTATCATCTTCAATCAATTTGATCTGTTACACCATTCCTTGGGTGTAATGACCAGATGTATGTGCCTGAAATTTGCATGAATGCAGGGTATCATTTTTCTTTTCCCTAGAATAATCCCCTTTTACACTTGGGTTGACATTGCTCATCATTTTTCGAGATGGTATCACCGACGAAATGTCTAATCCAATAAAAATCTGAAGAGATAATCATCTTTCAATGTTTCCAACCCTTAGGCTTGGTGAATTCTAAACAATAGTCCTGTTTCAGATTCTCATATTATTTAGAAGCTTCCAGAGTAATATGTTAAACTCCTTTTATGAAAGTATTATTATTTCATTAATCGTTATTTCAATATAAAATGCTTGAAAAAGATCACAACAATGGACGATAAAGAATTAATCAGGAGCATAGCTCGAAACAAATAAGTTAATCAATGATAACCAATGCAATGAAAGAAAATTGATTGGGGTGTATCTTGAAAAAGAATAAAGTAATCAAATATAGCAAATTCAAAATGGGTAAGATAGAAGTTAGGTGCCTCAGATATCGCAGCCTGAGCTTCTCTGTACAAACTTCTTTAGGACCATTTTGAGCTCAATACGTGTTTAGAGGATCCAGAGTACTTTGTCAATGCCCCAAGACGTAGCATACTTCCTCATTGTTAATTCAGGCATAGCAAGACTACCACATGCCCTATCTTTGATCAAAATTTGAGCCGCCCTTTTCGTGTTTTCGGCTCAAAACCCCTTTGGTCTCAAAGCGTCATTTGCGGGTTTTCGCCTTGGCCTCTCATTTTTTTTTTTTTGAAATTTGATGACTGTCGACTTTGCAATATTGGCATATGAAGCAACATTCACCCTCTTAGTGAAGTAATCGATGACCACAAAGATAATTTGATGTCAACTAGAAGCTTTTGACAAGATCGGCCCCATAACATCCATACCTTACCTATAGTAAAGTCTATGAAGAGAATGGAGGAGTCACATAAATCTCGTATTCTTCAATTCAGTATTTGTGGTATAACTGATGCAATCCCCTTCCATGGTAGACCAACTGTGCCCGATCCTCATGTTTAGCCCGCATTTTAGTAGCCCAGGCATGTCCTGATATGATCATGCAAAAACATCTTTGAATTCTTGAAAATAACTCAATGATGTCTCTCCTTATTTCTGTGGTGAGCTAGGCTACAATCTTCACCTCTTTTCTAGGCACATAATATCCACTGACCCTTTGTAGAGTAGGGTCTGCTTTCATCTTGTTCTACCATTCTTAACAAATTAAAAGATAGGTTACAATCTCTGTCATCTTCAAAGTCTTGAGATACCTCTAGACATATATCTTACTCGAAAGGAGACTCCGAGTTAGTAACAGCATTGCTCACATTGTTGATATCCGGAGACCTATTGTAGGTTCGAAGGAAGATTCCAAAGAATAAATGATTCAAAGAATGATTATTTGTATGGTCATGAATGAAGAATGAAAGAATACTTGAAAGAAAGTCTAAAGAACAAACAAAAGAAAAAAACTAAGAACAATTGTTTGTATAGTATGAAATGGAAAAAATAAAAGAATATTTGCTCAAAAAGATGCATTTTATTGAAATAAAAATTTCGGACACAAGCCTATTTCACAAAAAGGTTCTTATTGCCTCTAGGCTTAATGCAACAAGCGTGTTTTGAATATTACTCTAGATTAGCTCTAAAAATACAGGGATCTCTTCCACAGTCTCATTATTCAAAACACTCCCAAGTATGCAAGGGCTTGGAAACTTCGTTGCCCGGTTCCCTCTTCGCTTTTGACTTCTTTAAGGAGTCGTAAGTTTCTTGTCTCCTCCTTCAATTATCGCAATTACTGCCTCGTCAAAGTGATCAGGTTCTGATGAATGCAACTTCACAATTCCCATTTTAATGAACCATTCGACCAACTTTTTAAACGTAGTACAGTTTTCAATTGAGTGACCCGTTATTCCCGTGTAGTACTCGCATTGGGCATTCTCATTATACCATTTTGGGAACGGAGGTTGTACGGGTTCCGAGTAGAACGGAGACACCACATGTGCATCAAACAAATTCTGATATAGCTCCTTGTATGTCATCGGGATGGGTGTGAACTGGAGCCTTTCTGCATTTGGCCTCAAGTTAGATTCCTGCTTTGAAGAGCCTTGATATCTATTGGTTATAGCCCTCGACTGGCCTAACATGACTGCTTTGGGATGCATGCTCAGGATACTCACTTCATTTTCCTTGTTTCTCGGGGCTGATCTTTTGGCACTTTCTCCTGTTTCTATCTTGCCACCCCTTATGGCATTTTCAATCATTTCTCCCGCCATTACTATATCCACAAAGCTTTTTGTGGTACTTCCTATCATGTGAGTAATAAATATGGCCTTTAAAGTATTGATGAAAAGCATTGTAGTTTCTTTTTCTAGGAGCGGTGGCTGAACTTGTATGGCAATTTCCCTCCATCTTGTGCATACTGCCTAAAGCTTTCATTTGATTTCTTCTCCATGTTTTGCAAGGTGATTCTGTCAGGCGTCATGTCTGCGACATGATTGTATTGTTTCATAAATGCTTGTGCTAGGTCTCCCCATGAATTAATCTGAGCACGGCTCAATTGGTTGTACCACCTGGACGCTGCCCCCACCAAGCTATCTTAGAAACAATGGATCAACAGTTGATCGTTATTAACATACCCAGTCATCCGTCTACAGAACATGGTAATATGGGCTTCAGGACAGCTAGTCACATTGTACTTCTCAAATTCTTGCATTTTGAACTTGTGAGGAAGCACCAAATCTGGAACCAAGCTCAAGTCTTTAGCATCAATTCCATGGTGATTATCAGCATTTTCCAAGCCTTGAACTTTTCTTCTAACCATCTACAACGGTCCTCTAACTACCTTGGTAATTCAATTCTTGTTCCTTCCCTCTCCGCTATATCTAAATCAAGGACAACAGGATTAGCAGGGTTATCTCCTGGGTTAAATCCTGAGCCAACTTGGAAATTCATGGGCACCCCAGTATCAGCTTGACCTTGTTGAGGCCTAATTGTAACAGATGACCTTCGAGGATATGCCTCAGGTTGTGTTTGTGCATACGGTGGGGTAAAACCCGGAGGATAATCCTCATTAACTTCTCTAGCATTAGTTATGGGGCCTTTTCCCTTGTCCATTGCCCCATTCAGTAGCTGAGTCATTTGAGCCACCATATTCCTTTGGGCTTCCATCATTTTTTCCCTCATATCTTGTTGGATCTTTTCCAACTGCTCTTGCAACTGGTCTTGCATGTCTCTCTGGAACTGTTTGAGTCTTTGATCCATATTTTTTTGTCTTAGCGCGAGTACCGTAACGATATTTAGTTTCCAAATTAACTTTCTCTCTTTCTCTCTTTTTCTAAAAAAGCTTCAACTAATTAGGGTCCTTCTATGGATTTTAATGCATATGATACGATGTAATGCAAATGCATGAAATGAATGCAAAAAGAAAGAGAGGCGTTGATTCTGAATTCGATTCCATTAGAACAACTTTTCTAGAAAATAAATTCCTTTACATAAAACGGATATTTATACGACCTTTCCCTCATGTTCCAAGCGAAGACATTGATCCCTTTCTTCTTATCTGGATATTAAGGTCCAATCTCGCGAACTTTCTAATAAATGTCTCTACTAGCTCTTTTTACTTGATTTGGGCCGCGACTCACTGCTTACTTATTTCCACAATGCTCATTAGCCTCTTCAAGAAAGCCAAGACGTGGTGATTCTCAAATAGTCTTTGTCAGCTTGAATCCTTGGGTAATAAAGTCTTGTATTCCCTCACGGACTATCAGTATTCTCTCGTTGTGTTTACTTGGACCATATTTGGATGACCGTATTATAATCCACTTTATCAAGAAATCCATTTTCTCATGACAAACTCTTCTATTTAGCAATTGAATTTGAATCAACACCTCTTTTCTATGATGTGAATGCAATGCAATCAAAACAAAAGAGAACACGTTAGCACAAGAGAAATAAATAACAAAATAGGGCACCTATCTAGGTGACCACTAGGGTTTGGCATAGTTCTACCTAGGGTAAGCCCTTAGGTTTTCTACATATGGTTTAGCTCTAAAGTTGAGGTACCCGAACCAGCAAATTCCTTGATCCTCACCCATTATAGGCTCATACGGACCGAGTTCAGTTCAGGGGAATACATTTCCCTATGGCTGCACGGAAATAAAAATCTCATGAAGACATAGGTATGGATGTATCCTAAAAGCGATTCACTACCCTGCACGGAGGTGAAAACCTCACGAAGGAGTAGCTTCTCACTCCCACTTAAAAGGTGTGACCACAAAGGTCATGCAATGCAATACAGAAATATTTTACAAGATTAGAACAACATGCAATAAAAAGGATCATAATTTTTCAAATCAGATTTTCAAATTTAGATAAAAGGACAGGAAATAATCAATTTTACGGCTTAACTCTCTTATTATGTCCCCAGCAGAGTCGCCAAGCTGTTGAAACCATTTTTAAGTTTTTTTTAAAAAAAACGGGGATCGACTTTAAAAACGAAAATGTAGTCGCCACCAATCCCTGTTTGCTTAGGTGTGACCGGATCACCTTATAAAACATTTTATTTCAAAACATTGATTTTGGCCTACGAAATTCAAGAAAACGGGTTCGGGAGTCGGTTACATACGAGGAAGGATTAGCACCCTTGTAACGCCCAAAATTGGTACCGCATTGATTAGTTATTATCCTAATGTCGAAAATTCGAAAAGATTTGAAAACATGATTTCCTTAAAAACTTGAACAATTTGAGTTGGAACTTGAGATTCATTTGTTCCGAAAGAATACAAATATCACATCCAGCACATTAGGACATGATGTTTTAGACCCTTGTAGCCAATATCATCTCATGATTTACAAAATTCATTAAAAGGATATTTAGTTATTTAGTTAAACGGAAAATCGAAACACAGCACGTTAGGGCACTATTTCCCGAATTTCTAAACACAAAACATTGCCTTATTTAAGAAAAACTTTTGGATAAAATGTAGTAATTAAAGGAGATAGATATTTTTAAACAAAGATTTAAAAAATAACATTAAGTTATTACAAAAAGTGCAATTTACTAAAGTTACAGGTCATATTAACAATTAGCACTAACATAAACAATTAAGTAAAAGAATGACAAGCAATAATAATAATGTTAAGGTAAATAAAGATAATGGATTCAATTTTTTTTAAAAAAAATGAACAATCAAAATAAAAAAAATATAGAGTAAATAATACTAATTTTAAAAGAATCTATGAAAAAATTTTAAAAAAATTATTCACAAGGTTAAATTCATGTATAAAAAAAATAATAATATAAGGTAAATAATATACTCAAAACAATTAATGAATATTATAACAATTTTTAAAAAAATAAAAAAAGTATAAAAAAGATATGGATAAATAAAAAAAAGTTAAAAAAAAAACGCATAAGTCAACCTAACTCCCGCAATATAAGGATTCAAAGAAATTCCTCCACCAAAATCTAACTCGAATGGAATCAACTCAAAAAGAAACGAAGATGAGCGAAGAACAAAATAAGAACAAGCCACAGAAAATAAGAACGCAAAAGAGAGGGAAATTTGAGTGAATGCTCTCAAGAATTTTTATTACTCAAAACTCAAGTGTCCTTTACAATGAAGGGGGAGGCCTCTATTTATAGTTGAGCCTCCCAAAATCCAACGGTACAGATCAATTACATCAACGGCTAAGATTAAAAGGTATCTACAAATTAAATCTCTAAGATTACAAAATCATATCTTCTAAGATTGCATACCACATCTTCTAAGATTGCATATCATATCTAAGATTTGCATATCATATCTAAGATTACATATCATATCGTCTAAGATTGCATACCATATCTTATAGGATTGCATATCATATCTAAGATTTGCATATCATATCTAAGATTGCATATTCTTGAAGATTGTGTTCCCATATACGTCAAGCTTGTAGATGGACCTTCAATCTTTTCAAGTAATGGGTCATTCCGATCGGGCCAAATGATATATTTTGGACTGGACTTGGACTTTTTTTTATTATTTTGGGTTTATTATTTTTTAGGGGCCCGGGCTAAATTGGCCTATTACAGGCATGTATAGGGATTATGTCATTTTGAGTTATATCATATTAGGAGCCAAAGTGTTGGCTATTAAGGTTACTATCCTTTTTGTATATAGCCAAAGAAATTGGTTAATATTTGTTAAGTTTCATATCTTATTGATGATGGGTTTCATGAATTTTACAAGTGATGTTCCAAGGGTATTCATAGTGTACAAGGCCATGTTATGTATTACTTGAGTTGGTATAAGTGTGTTGATGTTTTAGGGTGACAATTGGCTTGGAAAATAGCCCCTAAGTGTCCACACGGGTAGACACACGGGCGTGTGTCTAGGCCGTGTGTGACACATGGACAACCTCTACGGGCATGTTGATAAGTCGTGTGTCCCCTGCATTTAATTGCGAGAATTCAATTCGTCACACGGGTCAGCACACGGGCGTGTGCTTAGGCCGTGTGCTCCTTAAGGGTTTGTTGACAACATAAACAGAATACCCCTAGTTTTCACACACGAGTGAGGACACAGGCGTGTCTAGGCCATGTGAAGGACACGGGCCATTGAAACGGGTGTGTGTCCGGCCGTGTGAAAACCCCTGTAGGTTTGAAATGAAAATAAATTCTACACGGGAAAGGGACATGGGCGTGTGGGACCACACGGCCTGCCCACACGGGCGTGTCCCAAGTCACACAGGCATGTGACCCCTGTATAGGTAAAAATTTTTAAAGAATGTAAAAGTTTCCGATTGAACTCCAAAACCTTCCGGATGTATGTTTAAGGCCTCATAGGCCCATGATATGTTTGTTATGATTAAGAAGGATAAGTTTTAAGTTGGAAGGAAATTTATAGCCCAATACTTCATGTTAAAGTAAGGTTAAGTACGGTAATGTCTCGTATCCTATCCCGACGTCAGACACAGGTAAGGGGTGTTACACATCTAGTGTTGGTAGTGCATACTTGCACAACGTCCTTTGAGCCATTAGTAGCTCTCTACAGATTTGTACTTGTGGTTCAGGTAGATCATCAAACAATGGATTTTCTCGAGGTAAGTGTAACACCCCTAACCCGTCTCCGTCACCGGATTAGAGTTATGGAGCATTACTGTACAAAACAAAACTTCAAACTTCAAAATAGAACAAATATTTCAATTTAAGTATAATCTCCAATAATTCATTCCAATCATAGCAAACATACACATTTAGGCCTTAAATCAAGCTTTCGGTTCCCTAAAAATAATTTTGAAGCAATTAGGGATCAATTTGAATAAATTAAAAAAATTTGGGAAAAATATGAAAAATTAGAAAATTAGGCGTCACACGGTCGCGTGGTCAGGCCATGTGACATAGCCTAGACTGTGTGGACATTCGAAGTAGGGACACACAGCCATGTCCTAACCTGTGTGTCCACTTGTGTGCGTATTCAAAATAGGGTCACACGACCGTATAGCAAATTGTGTCTCAGGCCGTGTGAAACATACACCTAAAATATAAATAACACACAGTCGCGTAAGGAGACCGCGTGTGGCACACGGTCGTGTGACAGCCCGTGTCCTAAGCTGTGTGCTCCAATTTTAGCCTCTAAAACAAGTCAATTCTAAAACAATTCTTGCACATCAAGGAACACCATTTGCACATACATTCCTATGGTCAAAACACTCTCCAAACACACTCAAAACATACCAAATCAATCAACTTAAAATTTCTAACCAATATGCCATTCAAAGGCACCACATGTCATTTATCAAAATCATTCTAGAACAAAACTACAATGCCATCTCTGAACCACATAACATAGTTATAAAATAGCTACTTATTGTCAACCATTACCATCACAACTTACCATTTTAGATAGGCATACCAAAATGACCATAGTCATAAGAGTTTTAGCATGTACAAGCCAAACTAAACCATATATACATATAATCATTTACAAGAGAAACCAAAACATATCAAAAAGCTTCAATGACATCAAACCCTATACATGCCATTTATAACAATAATTCAAAATAACCAAAGCTACCAAAGTGATTGTTGGATAGCGTGATAAAACTCCAACGAGATTCCAACCGGTTGAGCCTCAGATAGTCTACAAAACAGAAGAAACACAACTACTTAAGCATGTAATGCTTAGTAAGCTCACATAAGATTAACTTCAACTTACCGAACATGAATTGTTAAACCATCCAACCATGTTCATTCCATCATTTAAACATTATACTTTCCTATTCACCACAATCCACATGGTTAGTAGAACACATAAAAACATAACATCTATATAATATAGCTTATGCTAGGAGATGAATTTCCATAATTCTCTCTTCCATCACATGATAAATTCATATCCTTTACATTTCATATATACATTCATCTTTCTTTTTCATGTGAACATTAGCAATAATAAGTTTTTATACGTGCCTTTTCATTAATCTTTACTTACTCGTTGAACCATATAGAATTACGCCAGATACTCGGGAATGCTCACACATAGTGTGCTTTTTCAAGTAATCGTATCCTTTTCAATAATACTCACACAAGCTGTGGGTTGGGATGTTAGCTACACGATGCTACTCACACGAGCTGTGGAGAATCGACAACAAATGCAGGACCTCAGCCATTGGTAAGACATCCAGGACCAACAGTCGGAACTGTATAAACCCTAATGACATGTCATTTGTATCCTAAGAATTCTTAAGGTTCACACGTGATCATTTAACCGTCAATTAATCAAAACATCGTGATATTGTCGAGTCAAATTATATTTAACATATTATAATGAATAATCAATTCAAACCATAATTAATAAGGTTATAACTCATAAGGACTTACCTCGACAACTAGGGTTGCAATAACAGAGTTGAAGACTAGTCCAAAGCTTTAGCTTTTCCCTTATTTAGGTCTAGTTGTTGCGTATCTTGATCTAAATAATAATTTCATTCAATTAAGTATTTCAAATAACTTTAAATATCCAATCCAAACCTATAATCCATATTAATGTAAAATTACAAAATTACCCTTAATATTTTAACTTTTATACAACTTAGTCCTTCAGCCCATAACTTGAAAATTCGCCACTTTTCTAACCCAAAATATGCTAGCCAATTTTTCCCTATACCTATATCAATCCACATTTTTACTCATTTCACTCAAAATACGTGGAATTTACCATTTAAATCATTTAATCCGTAAACCCTGAATTCACTAAAATTCACTTAACAAATCATGTTCATTTAACAACCAAACTTGATTATATAACACTTAACATCAGAAACACATCAAATTCATTCATGGCTAGTCCCTCAACCTTTAATAAT
Source organism: Gossypium bickii (assembly GCA_025503065.1). Lineage (NCBI taxonomy): Eukaryota > Viridiplantae > Streptophyta > Magnoliopsida > Malvales > Malvaceae > Gossypium > Gossypium bickii. The sequence continues at coordinate 60,247,993 of CP106710.1, read as the reverse complement.
TTTTCAAATTACCCCTTGGACTAAGTAGATGAGATCAAAAACATAAAAATCACTAAAAATGGGTTTCAAAATCTTACCATGCATCAAATGCAACTTGAAAAAAAAAATTAACCTATTAATTGAGGTTTCGGCAAAATCCAAGTGAAATTGAAAAAGATGATAGTTAATTTCATTGTTTATTCACTTATTTAATAATTTACTACATTATCCTTGATTTAAAAGCTTATAAAACTATTAAATCATGTCCACTATTGTCCACTAGCATTATGAATGGCACAATAACCAAAAAAGTTCATTAATTTGCATTTCAAAAGCCATTTAATTCATTTAACTATTAGAAACCAACTTTTACATCTTTTACAATTTGGCCCTTTTTACCTAATTAACCATTTAAACTTCAAAATTTCTTAACGAAAATTTAATACAACCTTAAAATAACTTTATAGACATTAAATAAACAATAAAATATTTACTCTCTCATCAAAATTGTGATTTTGAGACCACTATTTTTTACACCATTGAAAACAGGTTATTACAAAAAGTCAGCTACCACAGATGGATCATTCTGCATTTATTGACGGTCGCATCTTAGAAATAATTTTGGATCAGGTAGCTCAATTAGAGTGCTTCCACTTCGGGTCATAAACTGAAATCAGAGACAAAGAATAGAAATTATTAAACTAGATTAAAAATTAAAGATAAAAAAATAAAATAAAGAAAGAAAATTGTATCTATAACTTTTAATTTTCCTATTTATCCTAGTAATTGCAAAAAGTAAATATAAATTTAATGTCGAAACCTCCCCGGCAACAGCTCTAACAACTTGATCACCTCTAAACATGCAAATTTTTAGAGTAAAAATCATGCAAATAAAATATATATAATTCAGTGAGGTATCTGGAAGAGAACAAGTGAAATTGTAATATAGTTTTGTGTTACAACTGTAACACCCCTAACTCGTATCTGTTGTCGAAATAGGGTTTTGAAGTATTACCGAAACATTCAGAACATTTAACAAATAATTTATGTAAATTACTATTCATTTACCGAGATTATTCAAAACATCCCTTAATTGGGCCGTCTAGGTCCAATGCGAGCATTAGAATCAAGTCGGGACTTAATCGAAAACTCATAAAATTTTTCGCGACATTTCAAAAATTTTCCAAGGTTGCAAGGCTCACACACCCGCGTGGTCTAAGGACACGCCCGTGTGATCAGGCCGTGTGGTCACACACGCCCATGTCCCTAACCCGTGTAACTCTCTGACTTGCAAGCATAAAGAATTTGAAGTCACATGGCCAAGTCACACACCCATGTGCTAGGCCGTGTGGAAAATTTAATTTTCGAAATTTAAGTGCAGTTTTCACACGACCGTGTAACACACCCGTGTTCATGGCCTTGTCAACCACACGGTTGAGACACACACCTATGTCTCTGCCCGTGTGCCCAATTCTGAGCATATGGCCTAGACACACGCCCATCGGGTACATATGGCCTAGACATACACCCGTGTGGACAAAATAAAGCCATTTCTAGCCTCATTTGTCACCCAAAACTTACCATTTTCCTGCACCAAAACTCACAAGCATATGTCCACCAATCCAACATCATATTCACATAAAATTTGTCATCAATCATGTGGTATTATCTCATGCATCAAATGATATAAACTTACTCTTATCATAAACTTATATGCTAACATAATTCTAACAAACTAACACAAAATAAGCACTTATGTAATTACCAAAATATTACTTCAAAATGGCCAAACTTAGACCACCACTAGCCACTCCAATGGCTAGATTACAAAACAATAATTACAAGCCATCATTGGCCAAATAAGCTTATACATGTCATTATACCAAAATGAGATTTCTATTTATACCAAAATGAGATAGTGGATAGTGTGATTGATGCTCAGACCGACCTCTAACCTTCGCAAGCTTTTGAGAACTATAAAAACAGGGAAAATTAAACGGAGTAAGCATTTTATGCTTAGTAAGTTCGTATAACGGAAAATAAACTTACCGATCATATTTATTAATACAAGCATACATAAATTTACATTCCATCAATTTTGGGTAAGTTACCTAAACACATACACTTATTCAAACAAGTTAGTCGCATAATCTCATATGAATATCAAATAATATAGATGAGCTCATCACATTACAAGCTTCCATTAATTTCACGTTTCCATTCTTCAAGAGTCCTTTCCGTCAAACTATTGAAATTTCGATGGATGTTCGGGTAATATACTCATGTGCAAAAGTACCCATTAGGGTACAAAATAAAAAGGCACACTCTTGAGCCATACATTTTACAATAGGATTACCAGTCCAGGCTAAATTCTATCCATAGCATATGCTCTAGAAAGCTTAATTTGGATTACCCGTCCAAGCCAAACCCAATCTATATCAAAAGCTCAAAAGGGCTTACATTAGAATTACCCGTCCAGGCTAAATTCTATATGCAACATATGCAATATTTTTCTTATTCAAGAAATCACCTTAATCCATCAAATTTCAACATTCAACCGAAACATGACAATTTGTCCATTTTTCGCAACTTAGGACTATTTCATTATGTATATATCATCTCACACAATCATACAATTCATTTCAAGCATATTAACATACATATTTAAGTCACACGAACTTACCTTGAAAATAGTTCGTATTTGAATGTCAACTAATCCAAAACCTTTTACTTTCCTCGATCTAGTTCTGTAGTTGGTCTTTCCGGATCTATATGGATAAATTTAACTATTAATCTATCACATTTCATTTACATTTCCATTCTATTATATCCTAGGTAAATGTACCATTTTGCCCCTATCCTTTTCAAAAATTATGATTTCGTCCCTAGGCTCGAAAAATGAAATTCATGAAATTTAACCCTTTTTTCCAAGCCTAGCCGAAATTTATATACTACATTTACAACACATACATTTCAAAAATTTTAGAATTTTCCATGGGTTTTACCACTTTTTCATTTTAGTCCCTAAATCAAGTTTTTATCAAAAATTACTTTGTAAAAGTTGTTTATCTATGAACAACCTTTCATTTTCTACCATAAATTTCTAATTTTCAGCATATTCATCCATGACCCAAATTTCATACCTTGATAACTTTTCAAATAAATCCCTTAAATAGAAAGATTAGACTATCTTGATTCCAAAAATGTAGAAATTAATAAAAACAGGACTTGATTTCATACCTTATTAAGCTTGAAAAGTTTTCTTCCTCTCTCCTAGGGTTTATTAAGCTTGAAATGTTTTCTTCCTCTCTCCTAGGGTTTCCATAGAAAAATGGGGAAGATGATATGAAAACAGATGATTTATTTATTTTTAATTAATTATCATCTATTAATTTTATTTATTTCCAATTTAGTCCCTACCATTTTCTAATTTTTCCATGTCATTAAAATATCTACTAACTATTCTTCAATGGTCTAATTACCATATAAGGACCTTAAGTTTTGAATTCCATAGCTACTTAATACCTATAGCTACTGGAACTCAACTTTTACATTTTATGCAATTTAGTCCTTTCCCTAATTAAACACACAATCAGTAAAATTTTCATATCAAAATTTTTATGGGACCTTCCTATTATGATACCAACCATAAAATAAAATAAAATAAATTTTTATTTTTGGCTCGGATTTGTGGTCCCGAAACCACTATTCCAATCTCACCGGAAATAGGTTGTTACAACAACGGAGTACTGGTAAGCATTCAGACGGTCGTACCCAAGAGAGGTTGAATTAAATCTAAAAACGTATTCTACAGTAGTAGATATAAAGAGTAGTCACTAAAAATTATATTGCGATAATTAAAACTAAATATTGAAGTCATAAAATGAAAACAAAAATACTAAAATGAAAAATTCTCGAATGACAAGAAGAAGATTAACTCACTTCAGTGATTGTAATTAACTTCAGAATTCGGGTTTTATTAGTGAATTAGTTATTAACTAACCAGTATTACCTCTCGGCCTTTACTAATTAATTAATCGACAAATACTCTCTTATCTCTCAATGATAAGTGCTAAAAGTAACATGTTTTAATCTCATTCTTAATACGTTTTTGAATGATTATTCGATGTAAAATGGTGAATTTTATGCTCCTAAAATTCATGTTTCTATACTTATGAGAGCATTTGGGAGCAAAAGAAGCGAAAATCAGAAAATTGGAGCAAGTTTCAGGAGCCACATAGGTTGGACCATTCTACACAACTTAGACACACGGCCCTGTGGCAGGCCGTGTTGATTTCGTGAATTGCATTATAAAACTTCAAAAAAAATACGATTTTTAGGTTTTTTGGGCATCCTAAGACCTATATATGACAAAAATAAGAAGATAGGAGTGCGCCATCATAGAATGTTTAAGAAAACAACTCGATAAACACCATTGAAACCAATTTTGAAGAAATTTTCCATCAAGATTAAAAATTCGTTTTTGATTTCTTTGGAGATTATTATGATTTTCTTTGTTTCTAGTGGTTATAAAATATTTTTGCTGTTTTTATTTGTTAGCATGAACTAATTTTCTAAGTACCTAGGGGAGATGAACCCTATGATGAATTCAGTCATTTGATTTTTATTTTACGCAATAAATACTTAGATCTTATTCTCAATTACGTGTGCTGAATTCTTGGTTTAATATTTCTAGATTATTGATCCATGTTTGGTGTGCTTAAATTAGAAGAGGAATAGACCCTGTTTAAAAGTAAATCTAGCGTAATTGAGTGGAGTTACATGTAATCGTAGAAATAAGACAACAAAAATTTATCAAATTAGAGTTAAATCTAATAGGGGAATCCATAGATCGAGTTAATACGATAATAAGGGTTTTAATTAGAAAGAAACTTCAATTAATCAACATAGAGTCAGTTGCTCTTATTCTTGAAGAGTGATATTAGCATAACTTTGGGATTTCTATGCATCAAAATACTAAGTGAAGAAATTGCGTAATTCAGATTTATAGTGACAAATGAAATCTAGGTGAAAATTTCCTGGGTATTGTTTCGCTTATTGATTGTTAATCGTTTATTTTCCCAAATTGTTTTTTGTCATGTTCTTAATTTAATTAGTTAATTTTAGTTTTTAATTGATCATTCAAATTTATCAGTTAAATAATAGAAAGACGATAATTACTAGTGTTTTTAGTCTTCGTGGGAATGATATTTTTGCTCACCATAACTATACTATTGATTGATAGGTGCACTAGCCTTAGCCAAATTTTAGTTGGTTTACAACTACATCACTCGATCTCACTTTCCTGACCGGGATAAATCACAATTTACTTGAAAAACTTATCTTTCAACCTCGTTTAACCTAGAATACATCCTAGGATCGTCGTTAATGTTCCTAAAAGACTTAGCCACCCATCGATTCAATAACCATCTTCTTTAAAATTAAATTAATCATGCCAGGACACAAACTAAATTAAAAGAGAGAAAAAAAGAAATCGATTCATTTGATGAATTGGATGTGCTCGGATCGTGAAATCCCTTAACAGTTGTCGAGAAATAGTCATTTTCAAGAGAAACATAAGAAAAAGTTAGGAAAATACTAAATAATGAAGACTTGGAATCAAATCGAATCCAAGTCGAATAACAAGAAATAAAATAAAACTAAGCTAAATTCCTAAACTACTAAATTAAAATCCTAAAACGGCTTGCCAAAAACTCCCTCTATTTAAGCATAGGCCTCCTACTTATAGGCAAAGTTAGTAGCCCTAATTATGTAACACCCCAAACCCGGCCTAGACGTTATGGCCGAATCTTGGCGATGTCACATGGTAGTGTTTCGAAAATAAATGAGTTGTCGTAAAAACCTCTTTTCGAATTAGCCTCATTACAAAATCTTATGTTAATTCTAGGATGCGTCATTCATTTTCAAAACGTAGTTCATTATCACAAAAGTATTCTCTTTCAAAACGATATTAATTTTCAAAACGTTACTTATCACGAAAGCTTTTTAAATCAGTTTGCGTATTTGAGTGTATTTTGTTAAAACATTTGATTCGTTTTGAAAACTCGATTAACCCTACTACTAGCAGTCGTAAATCATAGAAATCCCAAATTAAGCATGAAAATCCAAAAAAGGCCATTATTACAGTAAAATACCCTAAAGTAAAATCAAAATTATAATTAAGTACTAAAATAGAATGGAATGGGTCATGTGGCCACCACTAAGTCCTCCGCCACACCGATCCGTCTATGATTGGGGATTTCCTATACAGTTAAAACAGAAGGGTGAGTTTACGAAAACTCAGTGTGTAATCCCAAATAGCACAAACAGAAAGATGGAAGGCAATAACAATCTGGGCCTAAGCCCTATTCAGAATTAGTGACAGTATCAGTTTGGGCTTTAGCCCATCTCAGTACAAAGGCAGTCATGCATTTAGGCCCTAGCCCATTACAGTATCAAAAATCAGTACAGTATCATAATATGCAGTATACAAGTCCTACCCAGCCAGCCTCTACACTCCATCTCTGTCCAACCCTACACTCCATGTGCGGATATAATTAACCCACCCATCCCTACTCTCCAAGTAGTAGCGGTTGCGACACTAGACAGTAGTTTGCAACTGAGTTGCCAATAAGTTAGGCTCGAAGCCTTTCAGTACACTTCCTCCAACCCATATAAGCCCATCCCCATGCAATGCATCATACAATCATGTCATGCCAAATCATGGTATCATATATGTCTTCAGTACAGTTTTAACAGCATGCTCACAATACAGTCGTACACGTATATATATAAAGTACATAGATATAACAATCATCCAGTCAATTAGGGATCTAGGTAATCTTACCAACCCTACAGTAGGTCCACAGTCGACTCGGGCGACCCATGCAACCTTAGCAGTCAAAATAGTGAAAATGGGCCCACGAGCTAATGTAATTTACCCATGTGGGCCCACACGCCCATGTGGCCCACAAGGCCCAAAATGGCCTTAGCCGTGTGGATCACATGGCCTGGCCCAATAATCCCACATGCCTGTGTGGTTCATCCTTATGGGCCCACACGCTCGTGGGGCCCACACAGCCCAATTCGGCCCTGTCCATGAATCGCACATGGCCTGCCTCGTCGATCACATGCCCATGTCCGATCACACAGGCGACCACACGCCCGTGTGGTGTCGACAATCTCACTTTTTGGCTTTTTACTGATTTTCGTTTGTAGAGTTGTGTTTACACACCTAGGTCGTTCTCGATGCTTAAGCACTTCTTAACCTTCTAGAACCTACAAACAACATACCCAATCTCGAATTTAACAACTAAAACGTAATTTAATCAACACCAAAATGAGCCAAATGCACTCATTTACCGTAATCACCCCTGACTACTCACACTAATCAATTCATTGGGAAGAAAAACCGCTTCACGATCGTCCCCTATGCACAAAAAACAAAATCAAAATCATCCAAAACCAAAACTAAAAGAACACAACACTACTTACCGTTATCGCACGGAAACAAAAGCTGAGGAGCAAGATAGACAGAAAATGAAAGATTAGGGGAAACACTTGAAATTTTGACAACAAAAAGAGAGAATTGGAGGGGGAAACGGCAGCAATGGGGGATTTCGGCTGAAACAAAAGAAAAAGAAAATGTGGAGAGGGAAAGATTGGGCAAATAGACGGAAAGCACTCGAAATCTCAACAGCAACATAGGGAGATTGAACTCAAAAGAAAACGAAAAGGGGGTGGGGGAGAAAGGGACAAAATTCGGCTATGGAGGCAGAGAAAATATAAAATAAAAATGAAAGATGGTAGAGGAGAATTCTATAGAGATTTTTGGAATCAAAGGGTAACTCCCCAAACTTCTTGATTTACTCCGCTAAATCACATCCATTCCAACCACCCAGTATCCCAGTCCATCTCAAACGCCTACACTCTTTACTTTTCTCCCCAAACCCTTATTTCCCTCCCAAACCGTCCAGCACACTCCCACCACCCTCAAACTCTCAAAATTTCGGTCAAATTAGAACACACACTGCACAAGTAGCAAAATAAAACACTCCCTTGCACACACCAGGATTCAAACTCAAGACTACCAACATATTAACACTTCACTTAACCACTAGACCAGCAGACCCATTCTGTCATATTTTACCAACATTTAATTATAAGTCTACTGACCTAAGATAGGGGCTTATTCATTTAAAAACAAAGATTTGCCCAAGCTAATGCTTGAACTTGGGACCTCTCAGACACTTGCCAAACACTTAACCACTGAAGCAGACATACAATTGTGTCACAAACATACGAAAATAAAAATTAAGGATTTTTGGGGCGTTACAACTCTACCCCCTTAAAGAAAATTTCGGCCTCAAAATTTTGACCTATTCAGAACAGATGGGGATATTGCTGTCGCATCACATCCTAAAGCTTCCACGTGGCCTCCTCAAAACTATGATTACTTCAAAGAACTATAACCAGTAGGATAGACTTTCTTCTTAGAACCTTTACATCGCGATCCAATATATGGACTAGCTCCTCCACAAAGGTCAGATCTGGCCTAACCTTAATCTCCTCAATAGGAACAATATGCATTGGATCAGAGCGGTAGTCCCTCAACATAGAGACGTGGAACACGTCGTGAATTCAATCTAACTCTGGAGGCAACTCCAACTGTAGGCAACCAGTCCCACACGTTTTAGTATGCGGTAAGGCCCAATAAACCTAGGGTTCAACTTGCCCTTACGTCCAAACCTCAGTACCTTCTTCCATGGCGAGACCTTGAGAAAAACGAAGTCCCCCACAGAATATTCAATCTCTCGACACTTCAAATTCGCATAGGACTTTTGTCTATTAGATGCCACTTTTAGTCGGTCTCGAATCAATCTAACTTTGTCCTCGGAATCAGAAACTAGTTCAGGGCCCAGAATACGTCGCTCGCCCAACTCAGTCCAACATGAAGGTATGCGACACCTATGACCATATAATGCCTCGTAGGGTGCCATCTTGCTAGACTAATAGTTGTTGTTATAAGCAAACTCTGCAAGCGGTAGGTAATCCTCCCAACTGCCTTGGAAGTCAATCACACATCTCCTCAACATGTCCTTCAGTATTTGAATCACCCTCTCAGACTGACCATCTGCTTGAGGATGGAACGCAGTAGTAAAGCTTTATGTAGCTTCTTCCAGAACCGAGATATGAAGCGAGGATCCCTATCAGAGATGATCGAAATAAGTACCCCATGAAATCTCACTATCTCGGACACATACAGCTTAGCCAGCTTCTATAAAGAGTAGTTAGTACGAACCGGTATGAAGTGGGTGGACTTGGTCAATTGATCCACAATGACTCATACAGAATCCTTCTTAGTGGATGTGAGAGGTAACTCACTAACGAAGGCCATAGTTACACGCTCCCACTTCCAAAGTGGAATTTTGACTGGCTGCAACCATCTCGAAGGTAACTGATGTTCAGCCTTAACCTGCTGGCATGTCAAACACTTGGCCACAAATTCAGTAAACTCTCGTTTAAGACCTGGCCACAAATTCAGTAACCTCTCATTAAAGACCTGGCCACCACTATAACTCACGAAGGTCTCGGTACATTTTGTTTTCACCAGGAAGCATAGTATAAGGGCTACTATACGCCTCTCTCAGTATAAACTGCCTCAATTTAGTATCTTTCAGTATACAGATTCTCCCACGGAAAAAGAGTACCCCTTCGCTATTCAATCCAAAATCCACAGTATTCCCGCTCTCAATCTATCGGAAGCAAAGACCCAAAGACTCATCCTCCAATTGTTTACCCTTAATCTGCTCTATCCACGTCGGTTTAACTTGAAGTTTGGCTAATAGGCTACCATCATCAAATAAACTGAGACGAGCAAACATCATCCTCAGATCAGTCACAGCCCTACGGTTCAGTGCATCGGCCACCACATTGGCCTTGCTAGGGTGGTACTCAACCGTATAGTCATAGTCCTTAAGCAGCTCAATCCATCTATGCTGCCTAAGATTTAGCTCCTTCTGAGTGAGGAGGTACTTGAGGCTCTTGTGATCAGTGTAAATGATACACTTCTCACCATACAGGTAATGCATCCAAATTTTCAATGCAAATACCACAGCAGCCAACTCCAAGTAATGCGTTGGATAATTTCTCTCATGAGTCTTAAGCTGACGAGACGCATACGCTACCACCTTACCCTCTTGCATCAACACACACCCCAAACCGATATATGATGCATCGTTGTAAACAGTCAACTCTATTCTAGACTCTAGCTGTATCAAGATAGGGGCCTTAGTCAATACAGTTTTGAGCTTCTCAAAGCTCTCCTGTTGCGTGTCAATCTAGTTAAACGGTACACCCTTACATAGCAGCTTAGTTAAGGGTGCAGCGATCAGTGAAAACCCCTCTACAAATCATCGATAATACCCTGCCAGTCTCAAAAAGCTACGATTCTCAGGTACAGTCTTAAGCTACTTCCAATCTAAGACAGCCTCAATCTTTCGAGAATTGACGTTAATCCCCTCAGCAGAAACCACATGTCCTAGAAATGTTACTTCGCGTAACCAAAATTCACATTTACTAAACTTGGCATACAGTTGTTTCTATCGCAAAGTCTGCAGAACCACTCTGAGGTGTTCATCATGCTCACCCTCAGTCTACCAATACACCAGTATGTCGTCAATAAATACCACCACGAACCAATCCAAATAGGGTTGGAACACTCAGTTCATTAGATCCATGAAAGCTGCTGGTGCATCCGTCAGTCCAAATGGCATCACTAAGAACTCATAATGGCCATAGCGAGTCCTAAATGCCGTCTTATGCACGTCAACCTCTTTAACTCTCAACTGGTGATACCCTGATCGTAGATCAATCTTAGAGAAAACTGAAGCCCCTCGGAACTGGTTGAATAGATCATCTATCCTCGGTAGAGGGTACTTATTCTTGATGGTCAGCTTGTTCAGTTGACGGTAATCAATACACATACGCATAGATCCATCCTTCTTCTTCACAAACAACGCTGGTGCCCTCCATGGAGACACACTAGGGCGGATGAACCCACGATCCAATAGCTCTTGAATCTGGGCCATAAGCTCCAAAAGCTTCTTCGGTGTCATTCTATAAGGGGCGATGGACACCAAAGCTGTACCAGAAATGAACTCAATCCCAAACTCCACTTCATGATTAGGAGGTAACCCAGACAGCTCCTCAGGAAAAATGTCTAGAAAGTCCTTAACTGTCCTGATATCCTTAACTGTCCTGATATCCTTAACTAAAGAATCCCCAGAATCAGAAACACTGATGTAGGCTAGATACGCTTCACATTCCTTACGAACCAACTTTTTGGCCCTCAATGCAGAAATCATATTCGATAAGTAGTTTCGACGTTCTTTAATTACGACTACCCTGCTGTCCCCAATTACAAAAGATAAGGGGAAACACTTGAAATGTTGACAACAAAAAGATAGAATTAGAGAGGAAAATGGTAGCAATAGAAGATTTCGACTAAAACCAAAAAAAAAAGAAAAGGTGAAGAGGGAAAGAATCTGCAGGTAAGGGGAAAACACTCGAAATATCGACAGCAACACAGGGAGATTGAAGTAAAGAGAACGAAAATGGGGTGAGGGTGGGGGAGAAAGGGATAGAATTCGTCTATGGAGGCAGAAAAAAGATAAAATAAAAATAAAAGATGGTAGAGGAGAATTCTGCAGAGATTTTCGGAATCAAAGGGTAACTCCCCAAACTCCTTGATTTACTCCATTAAACCACATCTATTCCAACCACTCAGCATCCCAGTCCATCTCAAACGCCTCCACTCATTACTTTTCTCCCCAAATCCCTTATTTCCCTTCCAAGCCATCCAACACACTCTCACCACCCTCAAAATCTCAGAATTTCATTAAAATTAGAACACACATGGCACAAGTAGCAAAATAAAACACTCTCTTGCACACACCAGGATTCGAACTCAAGACCACCAGCATATTAACACTTCACTTAACCACCAGACCAGTAGGCCCATTCTGTCATATTTTACCAACATTTAATTATAAGCCTACTGACCTGAGATAGGGGTTTATTCATTTAAAAACAAAGAGTTGCCCAAGCTAATGCTTGAACTTGGGGCCTCTCAGACACTTCCCAGAACACTTAACCACTGAAGTAGACATCTAATTGTGTCACAAACATACGAAAATAAATATTAAAAATTTTTGAGGCGTTACAGATTAGGTCAATTACAAGCCTCAATTGCACTAAATATTGATGGTACAGATGAAATCACCCTTGCTTGATTTCTACCCTCTGTCAGACCTGTGCCGTTACACAACCTAGTGTGTGTCACGATACACAACTTCGAATATAAATTCTTGTGCTCATTCAATTGTTTTTCGACATTGGAAGCTTGTGTTGTGACTTGATTATCGTTCCTGATGCTTTTGGTCTTGAAAATAAGTGTCTTACACACATTTAAATCGTAAGGCTGATATTGGCCCAATAAGTCAACTAACTTGAAATATTGCTTAAAAACACTTATTTTGCAATAATTTCAATCTAAGATGATAAAACAAAAATGCAATAATTAAACATGAAATGACTTAAAAACAAGCTCGTTAAGTGTTAAAAAGTACTTAAATTGCTACTACAATTTGTGGTAAGTCATGATGTCAGATAGTTAAAAAATTTCTTCTTTTTTTGTGCCAACAGAACCCTATATATATACTTGTTAGCCAGTGCAAAATCTGTATATGTTGATGTTATTGATTTTTTTTAGAATTTCTTTTTTTTTTTTTTTTTGCTATTAAAGAGAAGAAACATGGGGAGAAATTATTAAATCAGAAGTAGGAGAAGAAGTGGGGGAAAAATCAATGTTTCGAACAAGGGCAAAGCAAAAACATTTTTTTCTTATTTTACTAAGAGGATATGTGATAGTATTAAGGTATGTTTGATTTAACGGTAATCCGATGGCATTCAAGTAGCGACAGATTTCATTTGTGTTTTGGGGAGTGCACCATCACCTTAAAAGATATCGCATTGCAACTTGGGTCCCAGTTAACAGTTATGCAGTCACAAATTCAAGAATAAATAAGGCTTCCAGTTGACAATGGTTTTGTGCATGGCCGAAGCCAGAACAATCTTTTAGGGGGCCGAATGAAATTTTAATTTTTTTATAGTTTATATCTTTATAATTTTTAAAGGATTAAATCAAATTTTTATAATTTTAAGGGGCCAAAGTACAATTTTACCTTTGCTAAATTAAAATTTTTAAAAAAATTTAAGGGCTTAAATAATAATTTTACATTTTAGGGGGGTCGACGCCTATGCCAACCCCTTCTAGATTCGCCACTGGTTTTGTGGTAATGGGTTCAAGTTGGTTATGCTGTCAAAGGAACCCAGTTTCGTGCCACAAGAAGAGGATGCTTTATAAACTCCATAGCTAGTTTAATTGTCTAAAACATGCATTAGTCGTTGGAGGGAAGGAGTACTCTTTAGGGGAAGTGCCGATTAAGGAAGGCCGACGAACCTTTGTATCACTAAAAGCACCTTTATCTCATGGGATTCCTAATAGACCCAAATCAAGCAAAGTTGAATATCACAAGATTCCTGATGGACATGATTCAAGCAGAAGATGATGGACTTGATTCAAGCCAAGTTGAATATCACGGGATTACAACATTAGCAACTGTGTAAAATGATTAATCCAATTGCAGTGAGTATTATTATCATATAGTTTACAATGATAGTTGGGATTAACAATTGGTCGATCCATTATTCATATAACTAGAAGTACGATAAATAAAACGAAAAGTTATTCAGTTCACTTCAAAAAGAACGGTCGTTGCTAAGCTCCCAAAAATTCTTCATATACATGCTGATATGTAATAATGGTGTTGAGAAATTTTTTTAAAATTATCATAAGAAAATAAATTTTGAATATCTTTAACGTGTACTAAATGATCAACCTTGTTGTAATAATTGGATGTGTCACTTCAAGTATAAATGTGGGAAAAATTTTAAAAATTGGAACAGGGATAAAAAAATGGAAAAAGAAAGAAGAAAAATAATAGCGGGCTTATAGAATCGAGAAGAATAAAACAAACCAAGAAAGAAGGAATGAAAAAGAGAATGATTAAAACAAAGATTAAAACAAACCGGAGAAAAAAAAAAGAAAAAGGAAAAAAATGAGGTGGGAAAGTTGTGACAGATGATCACATCGGTGCAAGGTATCAACCCGGTACCACAGTCATGGCCTTCCCTCTCTCTTTTTTCTTTATTTTTTCTTCTTTTCTCTCATATTTAAACAAAATTTAGTCCTCACCTTCCCTACCTTGTCGGATTTAGGAAGAAACAAAGAGAAAGTTTTTTTTTTTTTTTGTCGTGTTGGTGTTGTTTGAAGTTTTGGGATTGGTCCATTTGTTTTTTACGGGAAAACTTAATAGTTTTAAGGTATGTTATCTTTTAATTAATTTAATAATTGATAGATTATATTATAAATAATGTTTAATTGTATTTTGTTTTTTAAGTGGTGATTAATTTTTTTATTAATTGTGTATGTATTAGAATGAGTTCTCTTCTAAGGTCATTCGATCACATTGTACTTATGATTAATAAGCTGGTAAAAAATTGATATTTCTTATTTAAAACTATATTTATAGAGTTGCGATTTAATTTGTAATTACTTAGTCAATTTAACAAATGCGGATATATGGTATGTACAGGGTGTGTACCACATGTTGAAGGCGTGTGTCCATTGTCCAGGATACCGTCCGGACAAACTTATTATGCCTTACTTGGAGGTTGTTGGATTTGGAATAGTGGCACTAGTTCGAATGGTTGATTTAAGTTCAGACATAAAATTCGCCTTGGTTACGTGGTGGCACTCGAAGACCCATACTTTTCATTTGCTGTGTGGAGAGTGCACCATCACCCTCGAAGACGTCGCAATGAAACTCGAGCTTTCAGTTGACGGTGATACAGTTATGGGTCTGAGAAATTGGTCGAACCTTTGGCCATTTACTGCCATTTGCTAGGACACTCGCCCGGTGATGGGGAAGCTTGATTTATAGGTTTAAATTTTTCCTAGTTAAAAGGAAATTTCCAAACCTTATCGAGTAACACTATTGAGTATGAGTTGATGTGTGTTGCTCGAGTGTATATTTTGCAGCTGATACGGGGTACTCATGTCGAATGCAAATAGTAATAAAGTCCACATTATGTACTTGCCCTTATTGGCCAATTTGTACTATGCTTGTTCCTACAGTTGGGCCCCAGCAATATTAGTAATGTTGTTTCGTGAGCTTTGTCAGGCAATAAAGCATAACACACAAGATATAAGTGACTGTCTAATATTATTGTAGTCATGGGCATTGTACAGGATGTCGTTGCTGGCATTAATGGGTCACCAAACTCCCACGTTACCCATTGTAAATAGGTAAAAAAATATCAACTTGAATCAAGAATTTTTTTTTGTTTGGGAATTTGTGTTAACAAGTTTGCCTTGCTTTTAGATGGTTAAGTTTTCCAAGTATTAAGAAGTCGAAGACACTAGTTGTTTAGTGACAAATGATAAAAGCACAGGTCGGGGACAAGGTAATTTTTAATTAAAAATTAAATTATATTCATTTTGTTAAAATACTTTAATTATATTATTTAACTCGTGTAACTATCACCATGTTAAATATTTTACAGTTCATTTGGATGCCATATTCCAAACCAGACGTTGTAGCTGTCATTCCACCATGGGACCACAAGCATTCAATTGTGTGTTGCATCAACGTATTGGTGTTGAACTTTTCAATGGTGGAACGGTACAATGAGGATAGAGTTCTGCAATGGTTTGGGTGCATACAACATGTTCTAGACCCTTCGATTATATTCGACAATGTCTACGGGATTAATAAAAGGGGAAAAGAAAGAAAGAATTGGATATTGGAACATCGCGAATATATTGCATTGTGGAACATGCCTAACTAGATAGGCAACCTTAGCTACATTATTGTTTTATTAATTTCACGCCCTTAGTCAACTACCAAAGTTGGTACGTGGAGAACAGGTTGCCTTATTTATTTGGTGGGCAGTTAATGGTAGTCCCGAAACATATGTACTAAAAAGAGTCTCATCAAAGTGGATTGAGTCAACCACATCGTGGCCGAGGTGAGTCATCTCCTGCTACCCAAACTGAGCCCCAACCTCAGCGGTCACATTCACAACCGAATGGTAGTTTTTATCATTCAGAGTTGTGGGTTGATAGTTTTGGTCTGGGGTCCTAAAGCTATGCATGTTAATTGAAGATGCATGGTTGCAACTCTAATTATCAGCAACCGCAGTTATTGATGATAGTTGATATGTTTGGCTCAGCACTTTCATATTATCAATACTCCACCCTCCGGTTAAACTTTGATCTGACATACAATTTTTCGAGTTTGTTCAATACACCTCAAGATTCGTTCATGGATGTTGAGGATGCCGGTTCGAGTGAGGAGAATATGGACCGCATCGAACAACCCCATCACTAACGAAGGGCGCCTCAACATTACACCCCCCGACAACTCTAGGTTCCCAGCATTTTTTATCCTTGTAAATTTAATTATTGGTTGTTGTATATTTTGGGAAACAACATTTACAATATATTATTGTAAATAATTTTGGTCAACATGTTTAAGTTTCTTACTTTTTTGAAAATGATATATTTGATTCAAATATTACATCTAATACTTTTTCATACCAAGTAGTGAACAAGATACACTAAGGCACTGATCCAAATGGTACATTTAAAAGTCATGAATAATATACACCGAGGAACTGATTCAAATATTACATCTAATGATTATTGGTTGTTGTATATTTTATTTCAAGTGATTTAAAAAATTATTATGATAGTGAGGGCATGTCTTAATATTATTTTAACAAGTTAAGAACTAAAACTATAGAATTGGGAAGAATAAAAAAGAAAAATGAAAATTTGGAACCTCTTACACTCACACCACTTGTTTTGGAGATCAACTCTGTAGGACCTAGTCGGGACCCTCGATCGACAGATGATGTACTTTGTCACCCAAAAATGTTCCATGTCCTGGGAATACAGTTCTACATTCATTGACTTTGCTCTCAAAGCATTGACCTTTATGGCCTTCTTAACTATAACATCCCTGTTTAGACCCTAGTCAGAACAGTGGTTCGAGACCACAAATTCAAGGTCGTAAAAATATTTTAATATTATTTTCTGTATGAATAGTATGTGATATAGACTGTGTGAAAATTCTGTGTGATAATTTAATCGTTTATGTGTCGAATTTAGAAAAAAGGGACTTAATCGCGTAAAGAGTAAAAACTATGTGCTGATTTATAAGTGCTTAAATGTTGATGGTTTTTAAAGGTGGAAGCCTTATGTTGCTATTATACCAACTTATATATAGTGGATGGATAAAAGTCTTAAATGTCCATATTGTATAATTGTTGTAATTATATTAATGAAGGCCATTTTGGTAATTTAATTATTAATATTAGATTAAAGAAACAAAAGATGAGTGTTCATCTTTTGTTTCTCCCCATTTGACTGAAATTCAAAGGAAAAAGAAAGGTTAAAAGTCCTCATACATTCGGCTACTATCAAGCCAAAATTAAGGTATGTTTGGAGTCGGTTTTCGATAATTTCTACGTTTTTGTAATCGTTGCTTTATACTCTAGCTAAACCATGTTGAAATTTCATGAATTGATGATGTTTTGTGATGAGCCATTGATGAACATTTGAGCTATGTGCTAGTTGGTAGTAAAATATGAGAACTTGGTGTTTCATTAACATGTGTTGTTTTTGAATTTTTGGTGAAATTAGCTAATTAGGGCTAAATTGTGAAAATAGCAAATTGAAGGGTTAAAATGTGAAATAAATGAAATGTATGGGTTTGTATAGACACTAGTAAAATTCGGATAAGCTTGTGCTAGGTGGAATTTTGTGAATTTGATGATTTTGAGAATTAGGGACTAAAGTGTCGAAATGTGAAAATAAGAGAGTTAATTTGCAAAATGCCCTAAATTTGTGTATGTCGATTGAATTGAATGAAATGGTGATTGAATGGATTGATTTTAAATGTGTATAGACCAAGAGAGAAGAGGTTCAGATCGAGATCGATGCAAAGATAAAGGGCTCGATTAGTCGACCGTATCGATAGTCGACATCCAAGGTAAGTTCGGATATAATACATGTTATTAAGATATGCTTAGTATTATGAAATAAATGTGTATATGTGAATGAAATCGAGATGCTATGTGCAAGAATAAGCTAATGGCACTAAGTGTGCGAAATGTAAAATCAAAACAGAAATGATTGGCACTGAGTGTGCGATGATATGAAAGCTATGGCTTATTGACTTGGCACTGTGTGTGCGATACTAAGACTAGTCAATTAAAAGAATAGGCACTAAGTGTGCGAGGACAAATATGTTACGATTATGTATATAGCACTGAGTGTGCTATCCAATTTAATGAATATTAAAGGATGATCAACAAGTATAATTGAGCATTGAATAGCTTGGAGATTGAATAACTATGTGTTTGCCGAGGTATTATCAAACCTTTATGGTTCATGAGTTTATAGATGATGTTATGGACGGACGAATGAGTATTTTAGCTATAGATAGTATGGTATATGTATAAGAAGAATGATCTATATGATGATTATTATATAAATTGGTTTGATTTGATGATATGGTTGTATTTTATTTCGAACTTACTAAGCTTTATAAAGCTTACTGTGTGATTTGTTTCTCTGCTTTGCAGTGTCAGTAAAGCTAGCTCGGATCGGGGGATCGTCAGCATCTCAGTCACACTATCGGCAATCTATTTTGGGTATTTTGGAAAGATGTACATAGTTAAAATGTGGCATGTATAGGCTGGTCTTTTGAATCATGTTTGAGATTTGTTGTAGCCATGAGATGTGGCTAGATATGTGTTAGTTTTGGCATGAATGGTGTTGGTATTATGATGCATCTTTTAGCATGGATTGTAACTTGGGAAGTTGATTAATGAATGGTAACTTTGTGTTGATAAAATGCTAGCATGAATTTAGTGAAATTGAAAAAGGTATGAAGCTTGGAATGGAATGTAATATGCTTGTGAAGATATGAGTTTTAATCTTTGATATTGATATGGTTGGAATTAGTATTGAATGCATGGTTTGGATGACTATTTTGGTAAGTTTTGATGGTTATATGTGCATGAAATGTCTTGGTAAATATGGCTTGTAGGTGTGACCTTTAGGGGTGGTATTTTGGCCTTGCAAAATGGCCTATAATGTCACACGGTCATGGCACACGGGCATGCCTAAAGGCCATGTGTAATTTGGCAGGAGGCAGCTTAGTAGTACACGGCCTTGACACGGGGGTGTCAGCTGACCGTGGTGTACAAGTCAGTAGCTAGCTAAGAGCACACGGCCATGGCACACAGGCGTGCTTGGTGGTCGTGGTGGAGAAGTCAGTATATAGCCACGGGGAGGACACACGGGGGTGTCCAGCAGACGTGGAGGGAACACGGTCTCCTCCCACAACCGTGTCTCCCCTGAATTTTAGAAAAGTTTTAAATTTTCATGAAATTTTGTATGTGCTTCGGTTTAGTCCCGACCCCTCTTTAGTATGTGAAATAGGTCTCGTAGACCTTGATAAGGGACAGCATGTTTGTAAATGAAGGTGATTAATGATGATTAACTTTGTGTCATAAATTCTAGATGTTAAATATCCTATTTGGGTCGGTAATACCTCTTGACCCTATTCCGGCAATGGTCTTGGGTTAGGGTGTTACATTAACCTTCTCAACATACGCATGTTTTGTCTCCATCTACTTTACTTGTCTCAACCCCATTCTTGGCATCCATGTTTCCAGCCTATAGAACGTGGCTGAGAAAATAATTGAAACTGGCAAATGACGTTTATGCTTTAAGGCAGAGTTACTGCCTCTATGAGGTTGGTGATCATATGACTATATTGAGACCCGTCATCGAAACTTTGAGCCTATTACCACGACTCTATGCTACCTACCTACTGCTGGAATGGACGATTTGTTTCCCCCACCATGTTAACCTCAAGCCTCGCAAGCTTATGCCTCAAAAGGTATTGTTCAAGCCTGTACCTTGCTTATATATTTTGATATGACATGTTACCATTCCTTTTATTTTTTAAAAGTCATTAAAAATATTAAAAAATAAATTGAAATCGATATTTACCCATGTTCATGACTTGTTTTCGTAAGTCTGCATTCTTATAGTCCTGGTGGAAGTTAACGGCGATGTAGCGAATACAATAAACAGATCTCCACGAAATTCCGAAACACCTAATTGTGATAAATAGTCCCTTTGATTTGTTGGAGATAATGCAAATCTTGTTTTTCCTAACAACATGCCTTCGCAAGTTCATCAAGAAAAAAATACCATGATTCCACATTTTCGAAGTCAGTGATAGCAAAGGCGATGGGTAGGAGGTTATTGTTACCATTTTGTGCAACCATAATCAAAAGTATCTGTGTATATTTATCGTATAGTCGGGTACTATCAACCTGTACTAACGGCTTGCAATGGGAGAAGGCTCAAATGTATAGTTCAAACATCCAGAACAAGTGGTGGAAAATTCTTCTCCCTAGTTGTAGTTCGTTGTTCGAGCCCTTGCAAGGTAGCATTTTCAAATCAACCAAAGTACCTGGTACGCACTCCTCTACCACGGCTAACCACCTCTAAATTTTGTTGCATGACGCATCCCAATCTCTGTACAATTGCTCCACGACCATATATTTCACTAATCATGCTTTCTTGTATGACATCTTGTACTGGAACCGGGTTTGGATGTCGACAATCAGGATCGATACAAGAACTGTGGGCATGTCCTACTAGCAACATAATACAGTTGCAGATTGTTTTCGCATTCAGTTTGTGATGTTCTTGCATCATATATGCAGTAATGCATGTATAGGGCCCTTCAAATTTTTAAATTTTCCACAATTGAGTCCTCTGTATAAATATTGCTCGAATCCGCCAGTTTTACCCTTCTCCAGACCTTCAACATCCCCAACATATAATATCGGTGTAGACTTTACAACTTTGTAGTCTACTAACATCTTCACGCTATACCGTTTTATGTAAAATATGCAATTCTCCTTGTTCGCGAATTGTTTCCCTATGAACAACTCTTCCAATTCGGAATCTATCGCCAACCAGTGAGTAGGTATTATGTTTGGGTACTTAAGGAACTCGAATGCAAGCATAGCATCGGGGTCTACACTCAACATATAGGTCCCTATGTCATTTCGTATAACCAAGCCATTACTCGAGTTTCCGACCGAAAAGGGGTGTACATCTTCAGCCTCCTCTGTGCCTTCATCATTGATATCTTTTGGGACCTCATCCAGGTCAAGGTCACTAAAATCTTCATCATTGTGATGAGAATAATCGTCATATCGGGCCCTTATTCACATCTTCATTGGTGCCCATCAATTTCGGATATATCTCTAGACGAGGACTCGAAATAAGATTGCTATACGTAGTCCCACCACAGTGAGAATTCTTGGCTCGTGTCGATGTCCCTCCGTAACCTGACCATTCTGTCCATCTGATATTAAGATCAAAGTCAAATGTGAATTATTGACTTATTAGAGTGACATTTTCAACGGGCTCCACATCGGCTAACTTCGCAAACAACTTAACCAGTTCGATGTTGATGTTCCCAGTCAAGAATTAAATTGCGATCATAATATCCAAGTCATCATCATCTACAACTTCTATCTCCTCATATTTTCACTGATTTGAGGAAACTGAAAATTTGTAGAATAGTCTAGACATCGTCCTCCCACAATGGTGAGCTATTTTGACACTAATCTTTTTTTTCATTTCTTCGGCCTTACATTCTTATTAAGTCTCATCCCAACTTTTTGACGAGCTTCAAATATAACACCAACTATTGTTTTTAAAATTACTCCCTTGAATTTAACATTTTTTAAGAATTGATTATTCATCTTCGATACAACCTCTCTTCTCCTACTAAACACAAATCTTTCCTTTTTTTCTCTCTCTCTTTAATAGATTAAGAAAATTCAACAAAAAACAAAATTGACATAGATTTCATCAATTGGTGGGGGGTATGTATATTGTGTCTGGAACTATAATAGCCCGTTTTCAGTGGTATTAGAAATGGCGGTTTTGGAATCCCATTTTTCGATGATTGAGTTTGTAAATATTATTTATTAATATTTATGAGTCTCTTATAGTGTTATATTGATTTTTGGCCCGATAATTTATTGAACAGTTAGTAATTAAAGTACAATGATTAAATTGTAAAAAATCGTAAAAGTTAATCGCTATTGATTTTTATTAATAAAAAGGTTTAAATAGTAATTATTCAGGGTTTAAATGGCAATAAAGCCATTTTAATTGGTGGTGGACGGTCTTGTGTTTATAACTGATTAAATTATATGTTAAATTTTAATTAAATTATGTTAATATGATAAGATAATAAAACAAATAAAAGAAAAGAAGCTATCATTCTTTATATTTCCTTCCACTATCCAAAAACAATAAAATAAGAGGAGAATGGCCATTGTTGAATGCTTAACATTCAACCATTACATGTAAGTCCAAATCGAGCTCATTTTTTGTAAATTTTATATTTTTAAGATCGTTGTAACTCGATTTAGCTAACCTGGCACTATTTTATAAAACTGTTAAAGTTTTGAAATGTTACCATTGATGATTCTTGAAGTCTTTGGTGTTAATATGTTAGTTCACAAGCTTAGAAATGAAAATTTGACTAATTTGTAAAGTTCTAACTTTGAGTGTAAGGACTAAAATGACTAAATTGTAAAATTATCATGAGAATTTGATAGTAGAGGGATATAGAAGGACTTATTTGAAATCATATTGAAAATTGGGGCTTAAATGTGAAAGTTATGATTTTTCTGGTTTTAGAGACTAAATTGATAAAATGCAAAATTTTAAGGAATTTTGTAAAATGAAATTAAACTGTCATATGCATAAAATAAATTGTTATAAGGTAATTGAAATGGATAAATTGAAATTAATTACTGTATAGATCAAGATTTAGACCAACCAGTATATAATCGAGGAAAAGGGAAAATTTTGGATTAGTTCTCAACACTTCACTAATTGTTATTTTGTCTGGTAAGTTCATATGGTATAGTTGTATATGTAAATGTAATGCAAGTGTTTGAGCTATGAATTTATATACTTTGTATGTATTTTGAATTATATGCAAAATAATAAAAAAAGGTGAGAAATGGACTAATTGTAAATAAATTAACTAATGTGTTAAATGTGCCCAAATGAACTTATGATAGAATAAAATACAATTGGCATGTCAATAGGGTTGTTCACATGTTATACAAGATATGTTATGAGATGACACTGATGTATGGAGAATTCATTGTTTAAACCGAAATCTAACATTTGTTGCGAATTGCCGAGAGTTGTCTCTACAGAGCCAACAATTATTGATTGTCTTTACAGAGACCTTAGTGTGTTTTGGATGTAACACCCCTTACCCATATTCTTTACTGGAACCGGGCACGGGGAATTACCATGCTTAACTCACACAATTATACAACTCTTGGCTATAAACTCATTACAAATTAAAACTCTTCCATTGATATGTCTATCATTCTTATAATGAACCTACGAGGCCCTAGACATACTTCTATAAAGTTTTGGGATAATTTGAAAACTTTCGTGAACTTAAGGAAATTTTCCTGAGCAAGGGCTACACACCCGTTGGGGAGACGACACGCCCGTGTATCATCTCACACGCCCGTGTTTGACGCCCGTGGTCGACACTGACTTGAATCACACGACCTGGACACACGCCCATAGGGCTGGCCCGTGGTCGCCTCTGATTAATCCACACGGCCTGGGCACATCTGTGTGCTTCAACCGTGTGACAATTCAAATTCCAATTTCAAGATGCAGACCTCACACGGCCTGGGCACGCCCATGAACTAGCCGTATGTCACACACGGCCTAAACACACGCTCGTGTGCCTACCTATGTGGACAAGAACAAGGCTATTTGCCAAGCTTTTTGCACCCCTTTAGCTCACATCCCATGAACCCCTTTCAACATATCAATAAACAACTTATAATTGCAATATAAACTTCCATGGATAACTTTATATTTTCATAAATGATAGGGTGAGCCATCGACTATGGCAATATACAAAATAGTTATCTTAGCAATGGGGCCAATACACTTTTGGCCAAATCAACAAAATAATCTAACTAGTCTAGCCCCTATACATGCCATACACAAAATTACTAGGTCTAAATATATATCGAGGTGAGTAAATAGTGTTGGCGATCTTCTGGTTATCCTCGTATCCCAGCTTGGCTCTTAAACTCTATAAAACAAGGGAAAAAGAGAGAAGGGAAGTAAGCTTTAAGCTTAATAAGTTTACATGTAAACAATATAACAATATAGCATGTACTAATCATTTACATAGCATTACACACTAAGCAAGAAACAATCTACATTCATAATCAAGCTTACTCATTTCCTCCTTTTCTATATTCCCACCATATCACAAGCTTAATGTATACATTCATTAGCATGTTCCCCTGCACTTAGCATCACATTATCACATAAACGACACATTACAACCTCTTAATCAATTACTCGTAGTCAAATTACTCGGTGGTTTTGCACTTAGCCCACCATCAGTCTTTATTAGGGTGGTATCGCACATAGCCTACCAAAAGGGTTAGTTACCGTGGTATCACAAATAGCCCACCAAATGATAAATAAAGGATGGTATCGCACATAGCCCATCTTAATTAAGTAACAAGGTGGTATCGCACTTAGCCCACCATCAAATGCTGTCATGACATGTTCATAAGACTATTTCATCATTCATACAATAATTATTCAATGACTACCATATTCGATCCACTTGAACCACGCATGTTCTTAATCATGCCATACACCAATTAGCAACATAATGTGTATAAAGAAAATGCATTGTTTACACATAAACTTACCTCGATACAAAATATGTAAATTTGCAGTTTAATCCGAAACCTTGCCTTTCCCCTGGTCAACGTTGATTCCATGTTCTTCTTGATCTATAATGTTAAATTTCATTCATTTAGATCATCCTATGATCACAATACATCAAAATCTACACTTGGGCAAAAATAACCAATTTGCCCTTGTATTATGGCAAAATTACGATTTTTCCCCTAGGCTCGTAAATTATTTTTCAACACATTTCCTCAATAAATAAGCCTAGTTGAACATTTATCTCTCTTACAACTACTCAAAATTCCAACTATTTCATGCATTTATGACACAATTTAAAGCTTTGCATTCAAGTCCTAATTAGGTGTTTTCATGCTAACGCTTTTCAAAAAAGTTGTTTTTCATCTCCCTAACATTCATTTTCTTCCATAAAAACTCAGCTGACAACATGAACACTCTCATGGCAAGTCCCTAGACTTTCAACCATATCACAAACTAGTCCCTTCATTAGTTAGTTTAAGCTTTGAGGACTCCAAAAGTACAAAAATTATCAAATAACACCACAAAAATCACTTACTTGTAGGGAGAATTGTGTGGCTAAAAGTTTGAACCCCCAAGAGCTCTATTTTCTCTTCAATTTTCAGTGGAAAGAGATAAGTGAATAGTGAAAGATGATAGTTTTTGTTTTTACCATATTTTATTCATCTTTTCCCACCTAATTTCACCCAATTTTGACCAAAATTAAAAATCTTGTCCCCCTAGCCCCTACATAGCCGGCCATCACTTGTTAAATGGCCTAATATACTTTAAAGACCTCTAAATTTCATTCCATAGCTATTAGGTACCTCTACCTTATAAAATAGAACTTTCGCATCTTATGCGATTTAGTCCTTTTTCACAATTAAGCATGTTATTGCTACAATTAAAGCACCAAATTTTCTACATAACCATATTTTAATGCTATAACACATAAAATAATATCAAATAATTTTCCTTATCCTCGGCTTAGTGGTTTCGAAACCACTATTCCGACTAGCCCCAAAATCGGGCTGTTACATTGGAGGGATGTAATGTCTTATGACATATGATGCTTGTGGGCTTAGCACTTCAATGCTCAAGTGTGTATTGGAGATATTGCTCAGTCAAGTAATCAGGTGTGTTTTGGTAGTTACCAGCGTATCTGTATCTATCTATTATAGTTCATCGAGCTAATCGACTAATAAAAAAGGGAAACGACTGAATGATGATATATATTGTTTTGGAAATGTTTATATGGTATATGAATGATGTAAATGAAATGTAATTAACAAGTTTTAAAGAATGGCATTGAATAAGATTGATCCATACAGATTGAAATGTTTATCGCCCGGTTATTTAACATACTCACCTTATTATTGTGAAATGTGTTAACAAGAAATTATATTCATATAGCTAACTTGATATGTAATTATGAATTGAGGTGAGTTTACTATTTTAGTCCTTTTGAACTTACTAAACATATGAAATGCTTACTATGTTGTGCTTTCTTTACTTGTAATTGTCTTTTGCAAAATAAGGAGATCAGATCACTTTGACGCTCACACTATCAAGACTTCGATTCAGTAGTTTTTTAGTCATTCTGGACCCGGTTATATGGCATGTATATAAGAGATGTTTTGCATATATGTTTACTTTAAATATTTATGAGTTTGAATAATAATATGCTTAATTTTGGATGATTACTGTTGTGTATATAAATATGCATGATGGTTATGTGTTAGCCATGTTTGAGGTATATGTTTGACATGGTTGATGATGGAATGCTTGAGTATTAGATAAAAGTGAATGATATTAAATGTTAGGGTAAATGATGATTATTTTAGGTTGATATGGTTGTCAAGTACCTAATTAAGGCTTAATGGTTGATTAATTTTGTGAATGGGCAATTGTATGTTTGGTTGTTAAGTGAATTTTTCAAGTATTAAATTGAGCATAGTTAAGTTGGTATGGATTGCGTTGGTAATGTATATGTTGAATGCTAATTAAAAACATGATGAAATTATGAATCGAGAAATGGATGATTTTAATATATTAGTATGGTTTGAATTTATCTTTATCCGGGTTGTTCTATGTTTAAGGAATCAATTATGTTTAGTCTTGTTTTTTAGCATGAAAAAGTACCAAAACATGATACTTTAACATTCTGGTAAAAAGTATCGGTACCTTACCAAATGAACAATATTTTAAATCAACAGAATGTTAATTTGGTATCGATACTCATATAAGTATCGATACTTATTTTCCCAAAGAACGATACTTATAAAGGTATCGATAAAATTGGCTCGTTTTCAAATTTTGAAATTGGCGTAATGTCAAAACTGTATCGATACTTAAGTATGGATACTTGTGTATTTAACTTGATTTTTGAAACATCAAAATTAAAGATGGTATCGGTACTTGAATTTAGTATCGACACCCCTACTCAAACTTCAAAAAGGTTACAGTTTTGTCCTTATCCATGCTTAGGTCAATTTTGGAGCTTTTTGTAAGCTCGATTGAGTTTCGATTTTACTTGTATAATGTGTCGTGCATGCACTAATGTCAAGATTGAAGATTAGAATGAATTGTTGTTGAGATTTGATTGTGAAATGCTTCGGTAATAGTAATAGCATCCCATAACTCGGGTCTGGCAACCGGGTCGGGTAAGGGGTGTTATAGGAACTGATGCTGCCTGACAGTGTAGCGACACCCAAAACATTTCAAATTTCTCTAACATCAGTGCCACCAGACAACCTGGTGACACAAACAACTTGGTGACACCAAAAGAAATTTAATTTTTTAATTATCTAATACTAGTGTCATCAAACAATACGACGGTACCAAAAAATACTTCTTTACCTGCCGACACCAACAAAGATTCCTGATAATTTCTTTTTTCAATTTGACAAGATAATATTTTTTTTTTAATTCTCCGATGCCGCCCGAGACAGTGACACCTATTAAAAAATACTTTTTTTCTTTTTTTCCTTCGTGAATACTTATTTTTACGAGTATTTTAAAAAATACATATTGATATCATCTATCCCTGTGGCAACATCTAAAACAATTATTTTTTAAAAAATACAATGATTGAGTCATCATTGAGAAACAGTATCACCATTAAATTTGATGCAATACTGTAAAAAAAAAATCATTCTCGTATATAATTTTTTCATAAATAATCATTTCATTTTAGATATATTCGAAAAATACCCATACGCAATATGTAATCATTAAATAATGTCATTATCTTTTGTGGCTCCATGCTTTTATCTTTTATCAAGGCTGGTTCTACTCAATTTACTAAGCTTTCTGTGTACCGCACATT
Organism: Gossypium bickii; assembly: GCA_025503065.1. Lineage (NCBI taxonomy): Eukaryota > Viridiplantae > Streptophyta > Magnoliopsida > Malvales > Malvaceae > Gossypium > Gossypium bickii. The sequence continues at coordinate 60,219,671 of CP106710.1, read as the reverse complement.
TCCTTCAGGTCTGAAAATTTTATCCTACCAGTCCTTTCAAATGATTAATAATTCATACCTAACAAAAGTAATTAGAAAATTGCTTACCTCAATTTGCTTTTCATAAGAAGATTAACGACAAAAGTCATTCTTATAAATTCGGTATGGATAGGTGGCCCACTTTTCATATTGGCCCTTGAAATTTCTTTTAGTCAAATTTGCTCCATGACTTGCTATCCATTACATATATTGATTCTTACAGTTAACATTATTTGTTCATGTGATCAACCACGGACGTGACACGTCGATAAAGAGCAACGAAACATGTCTTTTTTCTAATTATTCTAATAAATTTAAAAAATACACACTTTTAAATATATATATATTCTAAAATTCAATATAAATAAAATTTCAAAAATAATAAAAAAATCAAAAAATTGAAAATTTCTAAAATATTTTTAGAAATTCAAACAATAAAAAATAAAAACAGAATTTAATTTTTATAAAATTACAAAAAAAAATTGAAAATATAAAAATCCAAAAAAAAAAGTAGTTTAACTTTCAAAAAATTGAAAAAAAAATGAAAAAAAATAATTGAAGAAATTGAGAAGTCAATTTTGATACTTCTATATTTTCAATTTTAAAATTTTCTAAAATTTGAAAAATTTTTACTTGTTATTTTTCGAATTTTTTATATATATTTTTTTTTTGAAATTTTAACTATTTTTAAATTTTGAGTTATATTTTTTGGATTTTTAAAATATATATTTCTTATTTTTTATGCCAACCTCATGAACGAATTTGAGAAAGAAAAATTCCGGGACCAACTTGGGCGAAATTAGAATCTATATTTTAAGCCTTGTATGAAAGCTGAAAAGGGGAATGAAAGAAGTAATTATGAGTGTTTAGTTGGTAGGATAATTAATTCAGAAATCCTTGCAAGTAAAAATAACAGGCACCTGCTTAAGAGAAAAAGTGCATATTGTGAAAGGCCAATTAATGCCCTTCTTTATTGAGATTCAAAGAAGAAAAACGCGTTACGTTAAAACCAGTGAAGTCTTTACTGAGTTAAATTCTTAAATTCTCCTGCCAACAATCAGTCGATTACTGAGTTAAAATGCCGAGTGGAGTTCGCTCTGACCGCAATGCCAAGGATAAATCAAGGAGATTCTATCATATATGGTTTTTTTTATCAAACTAATCTCAAAAAAATAATTAATTATTTAAATAATTTTTTAATAAAATACGAAAATAAACCAAAATCTATAGTAAAAGTTAGTGGAGACAAAGTGTTTGGTGCCACTAACATGTTACATCAACAATCTGAATAAAAAATTATTTTTTTAGTGGAGCCATATAAAATGGCGCCACTTATATAAATACTAGAGAAATACTACAATTTTTGAAAAAATAAGGGGCTTTAAGCAATTTTATCTTTTTCCTAGGGAAGCCAAATAATTTAGCGCCACCAAATTCCAACACCCTAGCTTATTCTATTGAGCCATTTAGAGTGGTTCCATCACTTTATTACAAGTGTAATTTTTTAAAATATGTTTTTTTAATGTAAAAATTTAAATTTTGATATTTTATTTTGGTGGAGCCATTCTTTATGGCTCCATCTCTTGGTTTTCTAACATATATAGAATGGTAAACTTGTTGTGTTTAGTACGAGAGTTCAAAAATTCTATTGGAGATGAATAATAAGGTGTTTTTGGTGTACGTTCTTTTTTATGGTGAAACTGTAGAAGGTGATGTTAGTTGTGTATTTCAAGGTCGGCAAAGACTATAGTTGCGATTCAAAAAAATTGTGAAGCTGGTAAAAATGAGAAGGAAGATCAATGCGAAAATAGCTATCCGTTGTGGAAAGGCGATGTCCAGATTATTTTACAAGTTTTCAATCCCTACAAATCCGTTGAAATTTTGTGATATGCAAGTGTTACATGATGATGACTTGGGCACTATGATAGAAATATGGTGGTTGACTGGTAGTGAGAACCCCCAACCAGTTGAGTTATTTGCTGAGTTAGTATACTTAGAGCTTGTTGAGAATATTAGTCCAATAAGTCAACATCACAAATTTGACTTTGATCTTAATGTTGGATGGACAGACCAGTTAGAATGCGGAGTGACATCGTAGATACACGAAAATCCAAATTATGGTGGGAGATCGTATAACAACCCTACCCCCGATCCCTGTCTAGAAATACATCCAGAGGTGATAATAAGCATAGAGGCAGACGTCGAAGAAAGGACCAATAATGGTGAAAATTCTAATCAGGACGTTGAAGATTTTAATGACTCCGATGTTGATGAGGTTCCGGACGATATCGATGATGAAGGCCCGGAGGAGCTTGAAGATGTTCACGGCCCTTCATTCAATATTATTTTACGAAATGAACCTAGGGGTGACATGTTGAACGTAAATCCAGATGTAACACATGCATCCGAGTTCCCTGAGTACGCCGATATAGTACCTACTCATATATTGGAACTTTTTTGTACCCCACAAATGGAACCAAGCACAATAACAATGCAAAATTAAGCAGAAATGTCGTCATATTAAAAAAAATTAATATATAAATTTATGAATGTGTCATAAATTAAAAAAATTATAACTAACACGTATAGATCAATTTCATGCAAAAAGGAGTTAAAAAGGGTTAATAACAACCAAATAGAGATCAGTTTCGTACAATCAAAACACGTTGAGCAAAGTAACGATTAGTAAGAAAAAAAGAGAAACTAAAACGAATTTTTTTATTTAATTTATAATTAATTTTACTATTTCATTAATCATTGATGAAGCGTGATCCGTATTTACTCCAAAAGACATTTTGATATTTGCATAATTTTAAAAAAATTACATAAATTAAATATAATTAATTATTATATTATAATAACTATAAAATAAAAAATACAAACTATAAATAACTTACTAGTTTTTTTTTTTTTTCTCTCTTTTCTTCCTTCCTTTTACAAAATATTTGAAAGGGAACCAAAACCCATCTTCTTAAATAGGATGTTCTTCTTCTCCATTTTTTTTTAAACTAACAAATATTAGGTTAATGATTAGTTACATCACTAATATCACTGACATGATGTGACCAGTTATAATAAATATTTTTAATTTTTAATATATATATATTTAAAAAATTCATAGTTTTTTAATAAATAAATCATTTTTTAATTTTATTTTCCAATCAATTCAACTTTCACTTTTTTTTCTCATTTTTTTTATTTTTTGGTCCTCTATTTTTTATTTCTATTAAAAATATTCCTTTAGTTTTCTAAATTATTTACAGGATTTTTTTTTATAAAACTAACTCCAAAAATTAATTAATTACATAAAATAACTATTTTTTTATAAAATACGTAAATAACCTAAAATAATAATTTTTGGGGTTTTAGACACTAGATCGCCAACACCTATGTATTTTTTTTTTGGAGTGTTGGCACAATGATGGCTGGCACCCCTTTATCTAATTAAAAAAATTATTTTTTTGTGGTGTGTGGTGCCGACCAACAAATGGCCAAAGTCACCCAACAAAAGAGATTGAGAATATTCCAACATAATCCTTCTTTGTTTTTCCATCTTTTTTATTTCCCAAGTTTAATTACATATTTTATATTTTAAAATAATACTGAACAACTTATTATGTTTTTTAATTATTATTGCATCACTCACATTATTATTAAATTTTAAATTTTATAAATATATTACTCGTTATTTTTTAAAATAAAAGAAATAATAGTTTAGCAATGTTTATTTGAATTATTATAAAAGATGAAAATCATTAAAGCAGATTCTAATTTTATAAAAAAAATATAATTTAATTGTGCTTACTAAATTTAAATTAATTTTAAATTAACTACTTTTGATTTAAAAATTAACTAGTTTAGTATCAATTACTATCATTTTGGATACTGTATTTAGCATTTTAATATATTTTCACAATTATAAAATTTAATATTAAAATTAATAAATATTTTTAAAATACTTTCATTTGAAGTTCTTAAATAATATATTAAAATAAGATAACTTTAACAACTTTTTATCAAAACCACCTCTAAAAATTTATGATTAAATTTAAAACTAAATATAATTTTTTAGGCTTAATTTATTATTTCTACTTGAGCTTAACATTTTTTTAATGTAGTGTTTGTATACGTTTTAATGTTTGAAGGTAATACTGTTGAATTTTTAGTGTTTAAATTAAGATTTAGAATTAATTTAATGAAAATTTATAACTAATTAATAATACGAAGAATTAAATTTCATCAATTCTACTCCAAAACTTGAAGTAATCACAACAATCAAGTTGCATTTAACGAAATAAAAACAAAATTTTTTAAAAAATATGAAAATTCAAATATGATAATATTAACACAATATTTTAAATTAATTTTAAATTTTAATAAAAATGTGAGTGATGCAATAATAATTAAAAACATGATAAGTAGTTTAATATTATTTTAAAATCTAAAATATGTAATTAAACTTGGGAAATAAAAAAGATGGGAAAATAAAGAGGGGTTATGTTGCAATATTCCCAATCTCTTTTGTTGAGTGATTTTGGCCATTTGTTAGCCGACACTACACACCTCAAAAAATAATTTTTTTAATCAGATAAAAGAGTGTTGGTCATCAATATGGCAGCACCCAATTTTTTTTGAAAAAAATATATGATGTCGATCATCTAGTGTCCAAAACCCAAAATTTTTTAATAGAAAAAATAGTGGTGCTGACCATCTAGTTTTTGAACTAAAGTTATTTTCGTAAATATTAATTTTTTTATCAAATGGGTAAAATAGAAAAAAAAAATAGAATAAACAAATAAGAAACAAATAAAGGACAAATAAATAAAAAAGCTAAAAAAGTAAATAAAGAAAAACGAAATAAAAAAAACGAAAAAGTACAAACAAATGAAAGAATAAAAAAAAGCAACCAATGAAAAAAAAAAAATCAGGGTGTTTGAATAGGCAACAAAATAGGTTAAGGTGTTGGAATATGGTGGCACCAAATTATTTGGTTACACCAAAAAAGGATAAAATTGTTTGAAGCCCCCCATTTTTTCAAAAATTACAGTATTTTCTTAGTATTTAAACAAATGGCGACATTCTACATGGCTCTACCAAAATTTTTTTTTATCGAAATTATTGACGTGGCATGTTGATGGCGCCAAACACTTTGACTCCACCAACTTTTATTGTAGATTTTGGGTTATTTTTGTATTTTATCAAAAAATAAGTCATTTAAGTAATTAATTATTTTTTGGGGGTTAGTTTTATAAAAAAAGCCATCATATATCAAATATCAGGTTTAGACTTCAAACAAACTTCAACTAGGGATTATTCAATTAAAGCCTCTAGCTGTGTTTAGGGGTGTGCAAATTTCGGGTAAAATCGAATTAATTTGGTTAACCTACTGAATTCAGTTAATCTGTCGGTTAAACGAATTAATTCGGTCGAGGGTCGGTTAATAATTTTTTAGAAGTTCGGTTAACGATTAATTCGGTTCGAAATCGGTCGGTAATCCGAATTAACTAAAATTAATAAATAATATTATAATATATAAGTATTCGGTCGGTTTGGTTAATTTTTTGGAAATATAAATTAACCAGTCGGTTAAGTCGGTTAATTTTTTATATGTTTTATACTTGTTTTAACCAAAAATAAATATATATATAAAAATTTTGGTTAACCGATCGGGTTAACTGAAAAAGTTCAGTTTGGTTAAATTTTTTTGAAAAAATTTTGGTTCCGTTTACGATTAAGGGTTTAAAACGATCGATTAATTTGATTAATGGTAATTCGGGTCGGTTAACCGATTAAGCACCACCCCTAGGTATGCTTCCAAAAAGTGCTTTTCACTCAAAAAGCACTATTGGCTTTTAAGGACAACTGAACAAACATCATTTCAGTGCTTTTTTTTAACTTCTAAAACGTGCTTTTCCTCTGTTGAAAAAGCTGAGAATTTTAGTTTTTTTCTAAGGCAAAAGTGCTTTTGACTGACTAATTACTTTTTTATCCTCAATTTTTCATGGTATAGGGACAATGTCTTCTTCATTTTTTCTTCCATAGAATCTCTCTGGTTCTCTTTTATTTCCTTCCATTCTTCTATTTTCTTCAAGGTTAGGGTGTTTTCTCTTATCTCTTTTTTCTTCTACTCCCCTAATCCCATCTTCTCATTTTAATTTGTTAAGATTTAGTTTGATAAGCATGGAAGAATATCAGGAGCAGCCATCCGGAGTTATCTTTTAGAGAGATCTTGTGTTTGTCAAGTTTTCGATCTGGAACGTAACTATCACTGTTTTTATCTTCTTTGTGCTGCGTCGGCGGAGGTATTTTTGTTGGTTTCTTATGAGATCTTCTGACTAATGGTGAATATTAGCCATATTATTTTTCTAGTGAAGTTTAAGTTTCCATTGTTAACAGGAAGTTGAAAAGTACAAATTGGGAAAACCCCAAAGCTATCACTGGTGAGCTTCTTCTCTTCTACACCCATTTTTTTCTTCTTTTTTCGTGGCATTGGAGTTACTTTTATTCAACCTTTATATTTTTCATCTTTTTTCAACCGAGATGGGATGTATGACCATCTAGACGGCTTGGAACGGTGAACCCACTTGTCTCGCAACTTGTTTTTTTATTGTCCATTTTGTTTCTTGTTTTGACTATTTTATATATATGGATAATAGTGTATACAAGCAGTGTTCTGGTTAGAGTAAATAAAGTAAAAAAAAAGTTTCAAGTGCTAGGAATGGTAATCGAGTGATGAGATTGACTTGAGAAGTGTTGTTGCATATCCTCCAATTTAGGTGCAATGCTTACTGAATCTTGTAAAAATACATGGTGAGAAGAATCTGCTTGTATGTCTGGTATCTGTTGCACCTGCTCTAAGAGGTAGTATGAGTTGGTTCATGCTTCATTGTACTGGAATTTAATATGTGAGATGTAGTTTTGAAAGGTGCATAAATTTTGCACAAAATAACCTTAATTATTCAGATTGAATGATAAAGCTATTGGTGGCATAATATTTGTTGAACTTTCGATCTAAAAGGATTATTTATTTTTTACCAGAGATTGTTCATGAATAGAAGATGATAGACCTGTATCACTTTCATTGCCACTGTGACTAATTTTTTTAGCAAACTATGAATGTGTAAAAAAAGTTTGTGTTGCACAGTTTGAGTTAGCTCAATTTTTGAATAAGTCAATTAACATTCTAAATAGTTTTTAGTGGACTACTCTTTTGCACTTATAGTATGAATTTGTTTTGACTAATTTCATTAAAATTTTCTTACTTGTTGTATCATATATTCATATCAGTTTGTGGATTGTTTCATGATGGTTTATCCATTTTATGCATTCAGATTTACCTATTTCTCTCGTGAGCCAGTTTTAGTGTGGCAGTTTTATGCATTCATGATAGTTTCTAACTTGTAACAAAAGAGGTTATGAATTGCGGGAAATAGGAAATCATTCTTACCTCTTCACTTTCTTGATATTTTATGACAGGGGCTAGGAAATACTAGAATATTATTAACTTGTCAAGGCTTTGTCTCATAGGCAAGTTATGATCTCTATTTCCTTTCTTGTTTTACAAGTAAGTTACCTCTCTTTGTCAAATGATGATGATGATGGTGGTGGTGGTGGTGGTGATAGTGAATCAAACAATTCAACTGGTTTTGAAATAGAATTAACAAGATATGTTATAGATTATAGTTTAATGAATTCACTTTAAATTGTAAATGTTAATGTAAAATTTTTTATGATGTATTTGGTATATAAATATTACCCATTTTTAAAACTTTAATCCAAATGAATGTAATATTTTAATTTGTTAGTTTTATGTTTTCTCTGTTATGTTAATATCTATTATGAGTTATATATTCAAATTACATTTTAAATAAAATAATACAAATGCGTTAAATTTATTAATTAAAAATAAAAAAAATATTTTTTTAAAATAATACAACTGTGTTAATATCTAATTAAATTTTATAAATAATTAATATTAATTACTTAGAAATATTTAAATTTATCATTTTATATATTAAAATGTTAACAATAAGTTATAATAAATTATTTTTATATTCTTGCTAAAATATCATAATATTAATTAATTTGAACATTATTTAAATGCATATTTGTTACTTCTTAAAAGTAATTTTCCACCATACTTTTTAAAAGTAATGCTAAATTAGCCTTAAGTTTACCCCAGACTGAAGTAAAAGTAGCATTTTTATTTTTATTTGAAAAAATAGATAAATTAATTATTATATTTAAAATATGTAAATTCCCCTTTAAGATTCCGTTTATTTGCCAGTAAAATATTTTCTGGAAAATAATTTCTAAAAAATGATTTACTTTTTTGGAAATAATTTACTTTTCTAGTATCTGGATAAATTTGTGTAAAATATTTTCTGTTGTTTGATAGATTTTCTGAAAATATTTTCCGAAAATGCTGTTTTTACATATATTAATAAATTTATATTTTAAATTATTTTTACATATATTGCAATGATTTATTTATAAATAAATAAATCAAATTAAATTAAGTATATAATAATACGTAATTATTAATCTAGAATATTAACCGTCACAAATTTAAAACAACCAAAGTCAAATAAATTATTTGTAATTGTGTTATAAAGAAATAAAAAAAATAAAAAGATTGAATAATTATAAATTAACTTCCAAACCACAATTAATACTAGAAATTATTAATATTATCCAAATGCATAATTAGTAGTACACCACATAATAACAACAAAATTGTCCAAGTGCATAACTAATATTACACCACATTAAAAGTATCAATATCTTCAACCTTGAGAAAATTTTTGAAGCCAAAATTTTCTATGATTCTTACTTTTAACTAAAAAAGCTTTGGCCTCGGATTCATGACTCACTAGATAATCAAACACAGAACACAGGAAGTCATCATCAAATCTCGCTTCCTCCATCGACATCACTTCTTCGTAAAGATGTGGTGTCTTATCGCAGTAAATTGTTCCAAAGCATTAGCAATTTTGCCAAGTTGCTCACCCACAAATTTAATTTGTTCATCAACGACACTTTCTTGAACATTTTTTCTTTTATGTTTGGATGTGCTAGATGAAGATACTTTTGTTCTTACCTCTTCAGTCTCTTCATTGCCGCAATCTATAGGCACTAAATCTTGGTTACCATCATCCAAATCTATGTCAGCAAATGTTCAGGCAAAACTCCCTATTGCCATATTTTTTCCAACAACCAAAGCCATTTCATCATAATGACCAATGCTTTTATTCAAAAATGGTTCATACCTCTTGTGTGCCTATTGGATATTATACACAATTAGAATAACAGGTAAAAAAAAATTGAAATATACTTAACATATATATACATATATTACCATCATTGCTGCATCATATGTCGCTCTATCACATGTGATTATTTTCATGTTATCATCCCATCCAAAACCACTTTCACCCCGAATTGTGCATATAATCTGCCACTGGTTTTTTACAGTCCTCAAATGATTTTCTACATGTTTCGCATCGCATTGGACTTGAAATCTTTCAGAAATAGCTTCGGCAACTCAATTAATAGAAACTGCTTTGAAAGTATTAGAAGGCTTATTTCCTCTCTAGGCCTCCTCTGCTAGAATTTCAAGAAAAAGATGTTCCATCGGTTTTATCCACTTGAATTGCTTGGAAGTCCCTTCTTTGTTACCCTTACCCATTCTACATTAATAATTGTTATTGTCAACCATTTCAATATCCAACAAGCTTAAAATATAATAAATTCAATATCCAATAAGCTTAAAACATAATAAATTCAATATCTAACAAGTTTAAAACATAATCAATATCTAACAAATTCAAGACATAAAAATTCAAAATCCAATAAATTAAAATTTCAATATCATGATCCAACCAACATTAACCAAAAAAAAAAAAAAACAATTTTAATACTAAAACATACATAACATAGAAACAATAACCCTAAGCCCTAAACCTACCTAATATTTCTAACCATAAAATCAGTCCACATAGTTTGTGCAATTTCGTCTTTTAGCAGACCATTCTCTTGCTTTTTCTCTTTCTTCTCACTCCGTAAGAGTTGATATTATCAAATCAAACTCAGGCTCCTCGTATAATCCTTGATTAAGTAAATCACTAGGATCAACTCTCATTATATGGTTATGAATGATACAACAAGCCAAAACTATATCTACTTGAGTTTGAAAATTCCAAAATGGTTCAGTGTTTAATACACGAAATCGTTTCTTCAAAATCCCAAAAACACGTTCAATAGTGATTCGTAATGATGAATGACGAAGATTAAAGAGTTCCTTTGCATTTTCAGGCCCCTGAGCACTAAACTCTTTTAAATGATATCGGACACCACGATACGGGGTAATATATCCATTTCGGATGCCATATCCAGCATCAGCAAGATAATATTTACCTACAATTTTACAAAACATAATTAATACTAATAAATTATGAGCTTACTAAAACTATTTGGTACTTAATGATAATTATTACCTTCCGGAATTCTTAATCCTCTTGGGCATGAAAGTGCATCACTTAAAATACGAGAATCATGTGCACTACCTTCCCAACCAGCTAGAACATAGGAAAATTTCAAATCAAATGTAATGACAGCCAATACATTTTGTGTCGTCCTCCCTTTACGGCTACGAAATCTTCCTTCAATGTTAAGTGGAACAAATGCACGAATATGAGTTCCATCTAATGCTCCAATACAATCTTTCACTAGGAGTTGATTAATCAGGTAATCTAATAACTAGTTTATACAATTTCAAAATAGCTCCCAATACAACCTTAAAGTAACAGTGAGTTGTCTCAGTTGATCTATAATATCTAGATCTAATCACTCGAAACCTTACATTATGACCAATTATATGTAAAAATATAACTACTTGCTCCTTAATATTCACAGATTTAGTTTATTGTAACAAATTATTCCTACTAAGAATATCACACAAATTAAAAAAGACAATCGGTCTCATCCTTATCATATCAATACAATGCTGGTCACCACTATATAAAATACTATTAATATAATTTTCTCTTTCATAATCTCAATTCACACGAGGGTGAGAAGCAATTTCCTTCCTAGTTTTTAATTTTTTAATCCAAATAGCCCCAAAAGCTAAAACTGAGGCCATGACTCCGATAATTGCATTTTGATCTTGATTACGATTCATCTATACAAAATAATACTATACAAATATTTGATCACTACGAAAAAGATACAAGATTTTCATAAGGTCACATATATGACTAAAGTTACCATGACTAAAGTGTATACATGCATAATAAGCTAATTATAATTGCATTAACAATTTTTGAGAAATTAAGCTACTTTCTTTGTACCAATTTAGTGACACAACTAAAATTAGATATGATTCAATTTGAGAATAAACCAATGATTGGTCATAATGTACATATGTAATGTTGAAAATGGACACCGGACCTATACTTATTCATCATTTCATATCGTTATTCTATTCTTCAATAAATATTGCAACCACTTCCCTCTTCTGTTTTTTTAAGTTATTTGTAGATGACATGATGTACAGTGACAGTAGTAAAAATGTTATTTTATTTAACATTTTATTCTTCTATTTAGTATTTTTTTATTACACTTTCCCTTTTGAATGTACATAGGATTCAATTAGATTTTTTTTTACTTCAAAAATTTTGGACTTAATTGTTTTAAATTTTATATCAAAATAATTTTTAAAATTAAATATTTAAATTGTAAAAAAAATATTTTATTATATTAAATTTTTTAATGGTGGTATTATTTCATTACATTTTTTTTTATAAATGTGAAATTCTTCTAATTAATGTTTTTAATTGTATCTTTATGGCTAAACATTGAAGATAAGCATAATATCAAATTTAGCCTTTAATATTTACATTTTGTATCAATTTGGCTCTTCCAATTAAAATCTCAGTTGTAGATATAATTTGATACACAAGTCAACCTTTGTATTATCATATGAATTCACAAGAAGAAACATAATATCAAAATTCACATAAAGCAGAGGATAAGGTTAAGAGTTAACAAAAGGATGATTGTGGATAAAAACACCGCGATAATGATGTATGATAATATATTATTGACAGATAAAATTTCTTAATCCATAATGAAAGCTGAAATTGAAATAAATAAAAAAAGTAGGCTAGCATATACTTAAAACTCAGAACAATACAACTTCTCTCGTAACAATACAAGAAATGCATTGTGATGGCGATGAGTAAAATTTATCGAGTGTTTTTCTTTTCTCCCTTAATTTAGTCAATCATTGTTTCCTGTATATAACATCACTCATGAGTCATGCCTCAAACCCATAAAAAAGACACTCGACCACCATTGGTACATGCCCCTATATAAGTCATAGAAAACTATATATATAGCTAAAATAATGGAGGAAGCTAGAAATGGAGTTGGTTATAATCTATAAAAAAACTATTAGTCCCACAGAATATGAGAAGTGAGAGGGCTCTACCTTTCAAGCTAGAAAAAAGAAAAAAGACTGCATTAAGGGAGTATATAAATATAAATATATGTAATAATGATGTAAAAATTAACAAAGCAAAGTGGGCTAACTATTGAAGTGCAGTAGGCTGAACTTTTGAAGAATGATGAGTAGATCATCAAACAAACAAAAAACACATCACACATCGATTTTTGTGTATATTAATTCTATGCTTTTAGGTTATTATATCAAGAACAGCATTTGGAACCTTTTTTGAACAAGGAAAACAGATCTTTTTTTTTACAAGAAGAGCAAATGTAATTTTTCTCTCGCAATCGAAAGCCTAAATATCCCAGGCTTGAGGTAGTGGTGATAACCCTCTTCATTTTTCCTTTAAAATATACCCCTATCTAACACATCATCCCTACCAGGTTTTTGCCTACTAAAAATAACAGAGAGATGTGGAGACTAGATAAGGAAACTAATGAATCAATTCGAGCACTGATCCGAGCAAACAATGAAACAACAGAAGAATATTCAAGTTTCCTTATTCTTTTCTAAGAATGCTGAAACTATAGGATATTGGACTCACTTCTTGTGGCGATTAATTTGAACCGACTTTTTTAACTACTAAACTGATGCAATGGACATGAGAAATACATTAATTTGGTATATATTATATCCATAATTTCTAACTTCACCAGGATATGAATTTCTTTGAACTTCATGGTGAGTGGAGCAGTTATTCTCTTGATTTTGATAATTTCTGGTAGTGTGACCATGCATCATTGATTCTTTCGGCATTTCTGCTGACTGAATTAGCCAATCCCTAGAAGTAACTAGTTTTGGAAATGATTCCTCGCTCGAAAAAACTTGTGGTGAGGCTTGTCTTTTATAGCTTACAGACAAACCCATTGATGTGGAGAATGCTTTTGGCTTGGCAAGGATTAATTTTAGCCCAACGTCGAAACCGTAGTGTTCTATTGTTTGTTAGCACTTACTGAGGGTAATGTAACTTTATAAAGAGGAATAGAGAAACAGAAAATCAGAAAGAAAACCATTTGTTTGACTATATAGAGCTAATAACTTATGCATGAACTTGAATGCTGGATCACATGAGAAATGAGTTCAGATCAGAATTCAATTTTATCAGATGAGAAAAGGGAAATTTTGCAGCATCTTCTGTTCTGTTTTAAGAATCTTTGCAAACATACCAATGCATTACCAACTATAACAAGGAGAAATTAAGTTACCAAATATCTATTACTTCAGAAAATCAAAGAAAAAAAACAAATCTAGGGTAATAGAAGAGCAAGCATAAACTGAACGATGCAAAACCCAGAAACAAACAAATTTTAAATAAAGCATAAAAAAGGAAGAAGAAGAAGATTCTTCAACAGACAGATGCAAAATCCAAACAGATGCAAAATCCAAACAAATTCTTCAACAAAAAAAAAAAGGAAGAAGAAGATTTGAGTGAGAGAGGCGACAAATTGAATAAAATACAGAATAAAGCATAAAAAAGTTACCTTGAGCTTTGTTTCAGGAAGGGAACTGGTACAACTGGATGAAGAAGGAGAAGGACGGAAGGAGGAGGAAAGATGGAAAATGTCTTATAGAAATAAAATTGGTAAGACATTTTCCCTGAAATCTCTTCTCATTTTCCCGTGTTTCTGAAAACGTTTTACCAATGTAAGTTATTTTCAAGCAAAGAAAAATCAAGAAAGAATTTTCTGGAAAATGTTTTCCTCGTAAACAAACGGATCCAAAATTCAATCCATATGATTAAATAATTATTTTGCTTTTTAATTCTTTTATTTAAATATGTTAAAGGGTTTTTATACTTTTTTTTTGAAATTTAAAATTTAATCTTAATACTTTAATTTTGAGATATTTAGTCTTTATATCTTTTTATTTAAAAATTTTGGTCCTCCATCTAATTTTGCATTAAAGTTAACAGTGTCAAAGGTAAAATAATATTTTTAACTCTCAATATTTATATTTTTGTCAATTTAGTCCTTAACATTTAAAACTACATAAAAAATTAAAAAATTTTAAAATTTAATTTTTTCATATTTTAATTAAAAACATAAAAATTTTAATTTTAATTTTAAAAAAATATGAAAAAGATAATAACTCTTTAAAAATATAAAAATTAAAAATGATTTTAAAAAATTCAATATTATCTAATTTGGACTAAACCAGTTAGTCAAACTGGAAGCCGGCTAGGGCATCGTCTAGCGAGAGGTAAAAGCCAGTTGACTCGGCAAACCACTAGCAACTAGTTGAACTAAACTAAAAAATGAATTGAACCAAAAGTTAAACTAATTTTAAACTAGTCTGGCAAATTAGTTCCTAAAATGACCAATCCGACCAATTCAAAACAATTAAATTATTAAAATATATATATAAATAATTTGGTTCAACTGCCAATTCAATTGATTTTTTAATCATGTTTAAACAGTTCGTATTAGTTCGTGAATCAATTAGTTTTTTTCCTCTCATTGAATCAATACATTACTTGGCTCTTAATCCAATCAGTTCAACCAGTTTAGATAACATTGAATTTTGATTTTTTTTTTAGATTTTTAAAATATTTTTTCAAAAAAGTCTTTATTTTGGATTTTAAAATGTTCTATTTTTCACATTTTTACTTTTAAAAAAAAATATTTTTAAACATATTTGTGTTTAAAATAAGAAAAATGATAATTTTTAATTTTAAAAAATTATGTATTTTTAAAATGTATAGATCAAATTGATAAAAATTAGTAAATGTTAAGAACTAAAATAGTTTAAAATTTTTAAAACCGATTGACACGCAAATTGGAATGAACTAATTAGACTGAACTAAAAAATCAGTTGAATTGACAATTAAACCGATTTTATAATTTTATAATATTTTATTTTAATAATTTATTTTCTTTGAACCGGACAAACTGATTACTCAAGAACCAATTTGTCAAAACTACTTGAAATTAATTTAATTGTTGACCCAATAAGTTTAAACGGATCTACGAGTCAACAAGTTTATTATATCTTCACCCTCAATCGGTTATTGATTTGATTGATTGATTTGATTTAATCATATAGCATTAAATTTTTAATTTTTTTTAATTTTTTTAATTTTTTAAATTTATTTATTTTTTGAATTTTAAAAAATATTTTTCATATTTTTTAAAATATATATTTTTTAATTGTTACGTTTAATTAAAATATGAAAAGAAATATATTTTTTTAAATTCTTTTATGTAGTTTTAAAAAGTAAAGATCAAAATGACAAAAAATTATAAATGTTGAAGATTAAAAGAATTATTTATTTTTGACATTCTTAATTTTAATGGAAAAATTAAAGGGAAAGATCAATATTTTTAATTAAAAAAATATAAAAACTCAATGTCTCAAAATTAAAATATAGAGATTAAATTTTTAAAAATTATATGTATCGTTTGCATATTTAAACATAAAGACAATAAAAATGAAAAACAGTAGTCTGGATATTCAAGGATAATTATAAATCGATTCTCATAATCAACTTCGATGCTCCACCGGATATTACGAGAGGGGTTAAGTTCAAAAACTGACCAAACATATTTATTTGAGGGTTCTAGAGAAATTTTAAGAGAGCATTTCGTTTTGGGGCTTTTAAAGAAGGTAGGACAGACCTGAACTCCATTCAGGGCCTGCAAGGCAACCTCTCCTGTTACGTGACTACACCACTGCTCCATAAGCCAGTGGTCGAAATGGCTCTAAACCACCACCTTCCCTTGCAAAAAAAAAAAAAAAAAAAAACCCATGGGTAAACCACGGACTCATGTATGGTGTTGGTTCATTGTCGAGATGGCTGATTGTGTAAACTGAGACGCATATAGTTCGAGGAGTGCTCTTCCTCCTCCTCCTGTTGCTGGCTGTCCATCTGGAAAACTATCATTCCCTGCCACTGCCACCACAACGTTTTCACTCACTCTCACAGTTCTAATTCAAAGATCCAAGTTTGTGCTAATGATTACTAATTAACTATTTTTCAAACCTTAGCTCATTAGATTTCACTAGAGTCAAGAAATACCTGTAGAATAGAATTCAGTCCAATGGGACAAGTTGACATCATTAACTTGTCCCAACTCAGCACGTTGCATATTATTGCTGTTGTCCAAACCACTTCTGGTGGGGCTCAACTGATCCCCGACATTTATTATTTCTTCTCCATCAAGGGGTGGTAAGATATTTTCTGCTACAGACTGACATTCATCTCTGCGAATCATTAATTGCTTCAAATTTAAGCAAAAACCCAATGAGCACATCACTAACAAAATATGTACAAGTTTCCCCTATCACCACCTTTGAGGTAGAGGACAATTTGACTCCAAAAAGTTCAAGATATGAACTTGTGGATCTTTCTTGCGTATCCAATCCAAGGCACTGCTTGAACTTGTGGCATTTTCCTGTAAACCTCGCTGTTCAAATCATAATAAATTTCAGTAACTAATGCATCTATTGCTATGTGCAACGGATTATATACATAAATAAATACACCTTGCGCAGGTGGACTTGTTGCAGTGTTTCCTCTAGGATCTGCTCGTGGAACTCAGCCTGACTCAACGTTGTGATTTCTTCACCTTCAAATATCCTGAAACAAGTTTCATGCTTACTTTATTTCAAGAACCAAATGAGATAATGGTATTAATATTATCAAATAGGTGCGCTATAAATAATCAAAGAGTAAACCTTAGTCTTCTTTGTATATCTGCAACCCGGGACTTGCATTTAACAATCTCTTGTTGCAACTCCTAAACATTTTAATTCAAATGAGGTGATTGCTTAATATTAAACAAAGAAAGTGGAAGTTGAATTGTTGGGAATATACCTCAAGTTGGGAATCGGTGCTCTCTGGGCTGCTTTAACAGCAACAAAAGATAAGAAGGTTAAAAATAATCAGGGGCCTTAAAATAGGGATACGAAAGAATCTAAATTATTACCTGGCTGCTTGGTAAGTCTGAATTTGATCAGCTTCATCCCTTAGCTTTCCAAGTGCCTTTAGTAGAAACTGAAAATATGTATGTATATATGCATCGATCTTAAGCAAACTATGGAGCTAGTCTTGAAAAGCAAGGCCATCCATCGGCAGTACATTACCTCTTTATTTCGCAGTCTTAATGTATCGGTCAGTGCAAGGTAACAACCCACCGAGCGCACAACAATGAAGCAGAATTAATACCATATAAATATCAACAGGCAAAAAAACAACAGCCTAAAAACAGAACTCCATACTGAGCTTCCAACCAATACCTTCCTCTCTCATGCTCTGGAAGATTAACATACCGTTCCAGAATCTCCTCAATGCTTCAATACACCAAAAAACAAGGATGAAACCCATATAATAGAAATGGAATATATATATATATTAAGGTGAGGCTAGCAGACCTTTTATTTCGAGAGAAGAGACTAAGTCTTCCAGAGGGGGAAAACATGATAAGAGCTACATCAACATCACAGAGAACAGAAAGTTCATAAGCTTTCTTGACAAGTCCATTTCTCCTTTTAGAGAAAGTGACCTGCCTGTTCGTTGTATTCTCTATCCTCTTGATCTGGAGCTTTACTCTACCCATCTCTTAATGTATTCGGCAACGTCTAGGGAAGATAGAACAGGATCAAAAACATCTCCGTCTGCTACAGTGGAAGAAATATCCCTCTTGGAAATCAAATATAAAAGACAAAAGAGAAAAGGGGTGAGAAGAAAAGACAATAGGGAAGAAAGAAGGTATGAAGAGATGGATGAATTTTGTCATTGTCAGGCAATCCGCAGAAGATGACGACAGAGAATGGCGGTGTGACCGTGAGCCCGAACCGACTTGGCTGCATATTAAATTCCTAGACATTCTAAGAAGGTGGATTAGTTTATTATATATGAAATCTTCTTCCTTGGTTTCCCTTGTTAGTATAATACTTCATATTTTAGAAAAAGAAAATCTGACACTATGGAATACGAATTAATTTTAAAATCTTTTGAATTTTATATTCTTTTAATTATTAAAATATCAATAACTAATTAATTTTAGAATCTAAAACTAAATCCGTTGGAGACTTTTAATGTTGGTACTAAATTCTTTGGTTTGTTGTATTTTTTTAAGAAATGGTTCCACTTTGCTTAACTCAAGTTTTGTACTTATTGCTCCACTTTAAAGAACCTTAATTTTTTCTTTTCAATTATCAACAAAGAAAAAGAATTTTAATTTTGTCCATAAAGTTATAACTTAATAATAAAATTAAGGTTTTGAAATCTTTTACCTAAAAATTTAATCACCTCTAAACATAAATGTTTCTACCAATTCTTTTCAATTTTGAAATTTAACAATTAATCATGATGTCTATTTGAATGGTATAATAATAAATTTATTTTTCGATGTTTACATATTTTGTCATTTTGGCCTTACCTCTAAAAAAGTAACAAATTCAGCATCAACATTACACGATTATAGAAATATTGCGGGATAAAATTGTTAAATTAAGACCAAATTGACAGAATATGTAAATTTTTAAAGCTAATTTGTTATTATACCAATCAAAATCAAGTACAATTGATAAAAAATATTCATATTATGAAAATTTATCTTTAATTACTCACTTCTTAAATTGACAAAAACTAAACTGGTGATTGTCGATTCCACCAATATAATCCTACACCTAATTTGCAAATTTAAGCAGTATAGGGAGTCGGGTCGATCCCACAGAGACTGAGTTTACTGAAAATTGTTTTTCTCTCGACCAGATTTATGTCTGGGCAGTTGTTGTGCCCAAGAAGTATGGGGGGATAAAATATGAAACCTGAAATAAACAGAGGAAAAAAAATGTAAAAAGTAAAAGCTGAAGACAATTAAAAAAAAACAGTGAAGTAAATTTGAGGAAAAATCAATTAAATTTAGCTCAACTTTAGGCACGGGTTTTTCTATCTTTGAACCGATTCTCGAAATTAGATGAACTCCTCTTTTCCAATAAGCTAGTTATAGCTACCAAGGACGCCTTGGACACCAACTCTTCCTTGTGTAAATTAGTTATGGAACGTCCTATAACTAACCCTTACCGATCAAACAACCTATGAAACGTTCGTGATTTAGAACTTCAGCAGCTTTGCGTTCTAGAAGAGCCTAGCTCGAACCAATGCCCTCAAGCGTGTGGGACATTTAAATCCGGTTACTACTTCCCTTGATGGAACCAAATAGCAATCCCCCACTTGGCACGCCAATGTGTTCAAGGAAAATCGATTAGACAATCGATCCTTTCAGAATCCCAATTGTACATCTAGCCATATTAACTCAAATGACGTCCTTTTTTATTTAGTGTTGATTTGACTTTGTGAGTTGACGAAGTCATACTCTTAATCCGGAGAAATAATAAATATTGAAAAGTATGAGTTAAATAGCTCGGGTTCGTAACTCACGGGTCTTTGACGGGGTTAACACCGACTTAAAGCTGAAAGGGGTTTAGTGTGGCATGAATTTAATCATGCTTGAAGGTTGTGGAATGTGATTTGGCTTTGTGTAGAGGATAATGGAATTTGGAAAGGAAAAGGGGCTTGGAAGGCAATTGAACCAATTTAGTAAAAGCAAAGCAATTGCAATTGAAATTGGCAGAATGCTTCACGCCAATTTGAATGAGAAAAAGAAATTCAATTCTAAATTGGACTAGGAAAAGACAAAGAGGATAATACAACTCCAAATTGAAGTAGGAGAATAATTAATTGATTGATGATTTCCTAAGAATAAGGAGCCCCTATTTATATACATGGGGTTTACTAAAAATAACCTAAACTAATTTAATATAAAATCTAAAATAATAAAAGTAAAAAATAAAAATAAATAAAATAAACTAAATTAAGATTTTCTATTTTTGGCTTTTTACAAAGTCAAAATATTTGATGTGTCCTTGGCTTCATCCATCTTTTTGATTTGGCCCCATTTCAATGATTTTCTTTCAATTTGGCCCTTTTCAGCTTGCTTTTGACCAACTGCATCCCTGACAAGATTTAAATCATAAAAATACTAATTTAGCAGGGATTGGTTCAGAAATAAACCAAATTAAACACAAGAAATCATGCAAATTAACATGTTATCAAATCCCCCCTACTTAGCTCATGCTTGCCCTCAAGCATGTTGTTCTTTCAAACATTAGATTTGATTCTACAATTTATTAAAAATCAAGCCTCTTTTCTGCATCCATACTCAATGTAAACAACATAGGCAAAAATAAATAAATGCTCAGAACATATAGTTTAATCAACAAGTGTTATAAAATTTGAAATACGCGAACTAGATAGTTTCATTAAATTGAGTTTGAATCCAATAATTTGCAAGGAATTATTAATTAAAAATTTTAGACATGGTCAAACCTTTTTACGTGAACTAGGATGATTACCCAAGCATCCTATCCCGGTTACTCAGTTCAAACAGTCTTTATTATTATTATTAGGCTCTGTTAGCAGAATGTTATTAAGTTATCAACTTGTCACTAGAACCTTTTTACGCGAGATGAAATGACAACCCAAGCACCTCACCCCGGTTACTCAATTCGGTCACGTTTTCGAAACTTCACTCATAACTTGAGCCTTTATTTATTTTTTTTTTCATTTATTCATGCACAAGAAAATATTTTTTTCTAACAATCAATTTAAAAAAAAAAATCTAGCTACATATATCAACCTTAAAACACAAATGTTGACTAATCTATATACTTGAACATTTAAATTCAAAAAATTGCCCAATTGTCTAAATTGACAAGTATGAGATTAAAGGCTCAATGTCAAATAAACTATCGAATGAATTCAACGTAAGATTGAACACATGCAAAAGAGAAACATGTAGCCAAAATCAATCAACCATCCATGCATACTACCATTTTCATCCCCCCCACTTAATCTATGCTTGTCCTCAAGCATGTGTCATATTATAGAAAAGAAAAACAGCAGCTCAAATAACAAGTAAAATGAAAAGTTCAGAGTACTCCCCATATGTCCTCAACGTTTTTTTTGATATTGGGGGTAACGACTTTGCAGGATATCAAAGATTGTGGAGACTTGATTTTCCATTGTTCCAAGTCTCGCCTTGATTCGGCCTAAACGTGTCTCCACAGATAAAGGTTGTTCCTCTTGCTCTCTAGTATTGATGTGTGGACGTTGGCGAAAAATCATATTTTCGTGAGTAGCCTGTGTACCTGGAGGAACAAAATAACACTAAGTAAGGGTGCCGACAAGCAATCCCATAGAATCCAAATAATATTTATCTATGCTGTCCATACTATATGCACATGTTAAGGCCAAGAAATCAATTTCAAGTGAAAAAGTTGAGAGGTTAAATTCGTAATATATGACCAAGTATTAGTGGACGATTGTAACGCAAAACGGCATGAAAATTTCGTGCAAACCAATATCCTAAATTAACTTTAAAACCCGAATGCATACACCACAAAAAGAACAGTTCAGTCTTAGTTAGAACAGATGACGAGTCATTTCTACTTGAAAAACTAAATGCCAAAAATCGGTGAATATATCTTAAAGTAGGTTATGCACCGATAAGTCTTTTGTGGTCTTCAAATTATAAAGATGATTAAAATGAGTTAAAACACGGTAAACTTCTTGAGCATCGAAGTTGCTCAGAATATCTAACAGAGCAGAATGATAGGAATAGGATTGAATATTATCAGGGTCTATGAAACCCATGACAATGTTAAATTTTGAAATTAACATCCGAAAGTCCCTTCCAAGCAAACGAAAACATACAATGTTCTGTGTTTCAACAGTTCGCAATGCATTTATATCGAAGCTAAATGTGGTGTAGAATTCGTATACCAATTCATAATATGCATTAAAGGAAATATTAGAAAATGAATTCCAACCAATAGCATCAAAATAATGAAGCACAGCATCATGAATATTTAAAAGATAAAGAGTGGTGAAATCGATTTACTTACAGACCGGGAGCGAGCGTTGTCGGATGGCGTCGTATCCTGTTCGATGCTCCGATGTCGAAAAGTCTAGAAATCCGTGTAAACTACTTTCGATAGGAATAGTGTTTGCACGACTTCGTCTATTACGTTGCCTGTCTCGGGACAGTCAAACACGTTCGCTAGGCGAGTCGGGTGGGCTTGCACTTTCAGTAGCGTCAGTACTGCTGTTCGGGGGTGTCGTTGACTCACGTGTCGATTGTCGATGACTTCAAGTTGACCATGTTTGGCATTGAGAGACACATTTGTTTACGGTGGGGGGAGTTTCAACATTGTCATCAGAAGGCCCAACCTCTTCTAGATTACCTGCATTATATGTCAGTAAAGGAAAGATAGGTCAGGTATTAGGGATTGACCTTACAGAAGTGGCGGGGCTATTATCCGAACGTTCTGTTTCGACCGGGGTCAGACTCCGTCGACGACGGGATCTTGTTGGGCAGCGTTTTATCTTGGAGGAGGTGGAAGAGAGTTATCGTTGGCTAAATTGACGACGGGAGGCGTTGAAAAACGGTTTCGATTTCGATTGAAGGAAATCGAAACATTGTCGGTCGTTTGGTTTCGAGTTCGGACCATCGCTTCCGTGCAAATATTATGAAGAATCGGTTCTGTTTGCTACTACGACGGCGAAGACGGTGACAGCGCATGGCGGCGTTGGTGGCAGTCGGTGGCAGCGAGTGGCGACGGTGCGTTTTGGCTGATTTTTAAAGGGGTGATGGTGGGGGCTTCGATTGTGGCCTTGGTTAAGGTGGTTGAGAGGGTGGTTTGGTGGTGGAGAAAAAAGAAAGAAAAAGAAATATGGAAGAGGTGGTGGTTGGGGGTGTGGTCTCCGATCGGCTAACTTGCTACGGTGGAGGATTTTAAGGGCTTTGATGGAGGGTGGAACAGCGGTAGAGGAGGCTGACGAACGGAGGTTGCAAGTGGTAGAGGAAAGAAAATGGAGGGAAAGGTGGGGGAGGCGTTCGGTGATGGCGACGACAGTGCAGCGGCGATGACAATAGGTGACGACGGCGGCGGCGTGCGACAAGGTGTGAGGTTAGGGGTTTATGTTTGTTGTAAAGAAGAAGAAGATGGATGAAAAGATTTGGGGATTTTGGGTGTTTAATTTTTATTTTTTTCTTTTTATTTTCTTTTTCTTTGGATTTTCAGTTAGGCTTATTGGGTATTGGGTGTATTTTTGGGTTTGTGTTGTTTGGGTAGGTGAGTTAATTTGGTTGGGTATTGGGCTAATTTTGGGTTTATGTTGTTGGATTGGTATTTGGGTATGTGTAGGTGGATTAAATGGGTTGGTGGGTATTGGGTTTGGGTTTTGGTGTTTTATGAAGGTTAAGTAGTTTGGGTTTTTTCTTTGTTTTTTTTTTTTAGGTAAATATTTGTCACCAAATTAGCATGTCGTCCTGCGCCACCACTATTAAAAAAATTCATGATCTCCATTATGTCCTTGAAAACATCAAATTAACTAAATTAAATAAAAATTTATTTATTTACACCCTAGATTTTACTAAAACTTTAAATTAAATAAATGAAAAAAAATTGGGTTGCCTCCCAAAAAGCATATTTGTTTAACGTCATTAGCTTGACGACCTGTTATTTAAATTCTGCGTTCATCGAGAACAATCTCCTCAACTGTGTGCGTTTGAAAATTCTCGAAAAAGGGTTTTAGTCGTTGACCATTCACCTTAAAGCACTTTCGGGTTTCTTCGCTTTGAATTTCCACTGCACCATTCGAGAATAAATTAGTAATAGTAAATGGTCCTATCCATTTGGATCGAAGCTTACCAGCGAAAGTTTTTAAGGTGGAATCGTATAGGAGAACTTTTTGTCCTATTGAAAACTGCTTCCTAGTGATTAACTTATCATGAAACGCCTTCGTCTTTTCTTTATAAACTCGAGCATTTTCATATGCATCGTTTCTAATTTCCTCGAGTTCCTGGATGTCCAATTTCCGAGACCTTCCTACAGACTCCATCTCCATATTACACTGCTTAACTGCCCAGAATACCTTGTGCTCTAACTCGACTGAAAGATGACACGGTTTACCAAAAACGAGTCGGTAAGGTGACATGCCTATTGTCCCTTGTAAGCTGTCCTATAAGCCTAAAGTGCGTCATTTAGTCTCAAACTTCAATCTTTCCTATTAGGTTTAACAGTCTTTTCCAAAATAGACTTAATTTCTCGATTCGACACTTCAGCTTACCCGTTTGTTTATGGATGGTAAGCAGTGCCAATTCGTTGAGTCACCCCATATTTCTCCATAAGTGCACTTACAAGCTTATTGCAAAAATGAGTTCCTCTATCACTGATTAATGCTCGTGGAGTGCCATACCTGGAAAAGATGGAACTTTTAAGAAAGTCAACTACGGTCTTAGCATTATCATTGCGAGTGGCCTTCGCCTCTATCCACTTAGAGACGTAATCAACAGCTAAGAGTATATACAAATTACCGAAAGAAGAAACGAAGGGACCCATAAAATCGATGCCCCACACATCGAAAATTTCACAAATATGAATAGGAGTACGGGGCATCTCATTTCGACGACTAAGGTTGCCAACTTTTTGGTATCTTTCATAGGTTTTGCAGAATAAAAAGGCATCACGAAATATGTTTGGCCAAAATAGTCCACATTCAAGAATTTTATATCCAGTGCGT
This sequence comes from Gossypium bickii, assembly GCA_025503065.1. Taxonomy (NCBI): domain Eukaryota; kingdom Viridiplantae; phylum Streptophyta; class Magnoliopsida; order Malvales; family Malvaceae; genus Gossypium; species Gossypium bickii. The sequence goes on along the minus strand of CP106710.1, from coordinate 60,194,553 downwards.
TTAGGTCCAAAGTACCCTCCACATGCATAATAATGACAAAATGTTAAGATAGACTGTACCTCTATTTCTGCTACACACCGTTGAATTATCTGATCAGAGCAATGCTTCCAAAGGTAAGGATCGTCCCAAATGTAATACCGCGCATTCTTTTTTATCTTATCTTTTTTAGACCTTGGTAATTTCAAAGGAATAGTACCTGTAACGAGGTAATTTACTATGTCTGCGTACCAAGGATGAACCGCATTTGTTGAAAACAGGTTTTTATCCCGGAGTTCAAAATCGAACTCTTGTAGGAGCAGAATTCACCTAATCAGTCGGGGTTTTGCCTCCTTCTTCCCTATTAAATATTTCAAAGCTGCATGATCAGAAAAGATAATCACCTTAGTTCCCAATAGGTAAGATCTAAATTTGTCTAAAGCAAACACAACAGCTAATAATTCTTTCTCAGTGGTTGTGTAATTGCCTTGGGCAGCATCCAAAGTCTTCGAAGCATAGTAGATAACATGATGCTCTTTCCCTATTCTTTGGCCAAGAACAGCTTCCACACTTTGGTCACTTGCATCACACATGGTTTCGAACGGGAAGTTCCAATTTGGTGGCTACACTATGGGAGCAGAGACCAATTTCTGCTTCAACATGTCAAATGCGTCTTTACAAGTCTGGTCAAATTCAAATTCTTTATCCTTTTGTATAGACTGCAAAGCGGTCGTGCGATTTTCGAGAAATCTTTCATGAATCGTCTGTAAAATCCTGCATGGCCAAGAAACGAACAAACTTCCCTCACGGATGAGGGGTAAGGTAACGAGTTAATAATATCTGTTTTTGCCTTATCGACCTCAATTCCTTTCGAGGAAACTATATGACCAAAAATTAACCCTTTGTCAACCATGAAATGACATTTTTCATAATTTAAAACAAGATTAAATTTTAGGTATCTTTATAATATCTTAGCAAGATTATCAAGACATTCATTAAAAGAGTTACCGTATACCGTGAAGTCATCCATAAAGACTTTAATGATTTTCTCGACATAATCGGAGAATATGCTCACCATGCAATTTTGGAAAGTGGCCGGAGCATTACAGAGTCCAAATGACATTCGTTTATACGCAAACGTTCCAAAGAGGCACGTGAAAGTTGTTTTGTCTTGATCCTCCGGAACCATTAGAATTTGGAAAAATCTCGAGTACCCATTGAGACAACAATAATGGGTTTTACCAGCTAACCGCTCAAGCATTTGATCGATGAAGGAAAGTGGAAAATGGTCTTTCCGGGTAGCTGCATTCAACTTCCTGTAATCGATGTAAACCCTCCATCCATTTTGGACTCGGGTAGGGACCAGCTCTCCTAACGAGTTTTTCACCACTGTCGCTCCAGTTTTCTTGGGCACGACATGAACCGGGCTAACCCAATCACAGTCAAAAATTGGGTATATCATTCCAGCATCTAATAGTTTCTGGATCTCCTTCTTTACTACCTCCATCATGGGTGGGTTAAGAAGCCTTTGAGCATCTCTCTTTGGTTTCGTGTTATCTTCGATGGAAATTTTGTGCATATAAGTGGATGGACTTAGCCCTTTTATGTCGACTATCTTCCAACCAATAGCTTCTTTATAATCTCTCAGAACTCGAACTAGACTTTCCTCCTCATCTTTGGTTAGTTTCTTTGACACTATCACCAGTAAGATGTCTTTCTCTCCCAAAAAGACATACTTAAGGTGGTCCGATAATGCTTTAAGCTCCAAGGTCGATGGCTACAAAACCAAAGGTAACATTTTAGTTTGGGAAGGTAATAGTTCAAATTAGTTACCTTGGTTCGTCAACGATGGTTACGTTTCCAAGTGTGTGACAATTTCTTGCAACGGATCTTCTATAATTGCTAATTCCTCGAGATGATGTAAAACATCCAAGTCAATGCTGTAAAGGACAGCTTCCAATTCATCAAAGTCATAATATTCGGAATAAGATTGAGTTAAAAAATCTATAATATCGATACTAGAAATATTTAATAGTGAGTTAGGATGACCCATAGCTTTGTAGACATTGAATTTCACGATTTCCCCATCAACGTCCATTGTCAGTGTTCCGCTCCAAACATTAATTTTTTCTCTTGTTGTACTTAGGAACAACCTTCCAAGCAAAATGTCAGACGAATTAGTTGAGTTATCGTCTTCCATTTTAGTAATGCAGAAATCTGTAGGGAAAACTAATTCGTTAACTTTAATAAGGACGTCTTCAAGCAACCTTTCGGGATTATTACTCCTGTTTCTTTTAAAGGACCTGCGTTAATCAACTTATAAATAGAATAAGGCATAACATTAATGGAAGCCCCAAAATCACACATGGCTTTCTTAATGCCTACATTATCTATCTCACAGGAAATAGCAAACATACATTGGTCCTTGTATTTGGGCGAAACTTTCTTTTGCAGTACTGTGGAGATATTTTCTCCTACATTTACTCTTTCGTTACCTATTAACCTCCTCTTGTTAGAACACAATTCCTTGAGGAATTTTGCATAACGAGGGATTTGTCTGATAGCGTCGAGCAAAGGGATATTTACCTCCACCTTCCTGAATGTCTCGAGGATTTCTTTTTCCTCCTCTTTCTTATCCCTTGCAAGCCTCCCTGGAAAAGGAGGTGGCATCACAACTGGTCTCCGAATTTCTGATTCTAGCCTGGTTGTTGGATCAGAGGTCTGCTTTTTCTATTCCTTGTCTTACCCATGACTTTTATCTGGAACTGCTTCTAGAACCTTTCCGCTACGAAGAGTTATTGCACTTGCATTTTGTCGAGGATTCGGCTCTATCTGGGAAGGTAATTTACTGAAAAATAAAGAGAGCTTCTAAGCTTGTTTTAAGTAAAACAGAAAAAGTATTCTAATTAATACACACAAAAATTTAAAATCGTCTTGAATTATTTCATACTATTTAGGTAAATTACCACACCTACCAAGATACTCTATTTATTTCCTCATTAAGTCCCCAACTACAATTTTATTAGTACTATTTTTTTCTTTTTCTTCTTTTATTATTATTATTATTTATTTACTTAGGAATATATTGAATCTTTTGACGTGAAGAGAGATGACAACCCAAGCACCCCACCCCGGTTACTCAGCCCAACATACTCCTAAAAATTGTTTATTTCCCGTTAATAGAGTTTTACCCATCACGTCATACAACCTTTTGACGCGAAGTAGAATGACAACCCAAGCACCCTACCCCGGTTACTCAGTCAATCACGTTCTGAGCCGCACTCATAACCTTGGTTAGCGGAGTTTTACCTATCGCGTCACACAACCTTTTGAGGCGAAGTAGAATGACAACCTAAGCACCCTACCCCGGTTACTCAGTCAGTCACGTTCTAAGCTGCACTCATAACCTTGGAAACATTTATTGTCATTAAACAAAATTTACATGAAATTTTAATTTTGGAGGACCTAAGAGAAATAATCAAGTGTCGAAAATAAGTTTTAGTAACCACCTAATAGACATGAACATAATTTAAGCATGCAATTGTATTAAGTGTCCACTTTATATTAAACTTGATCAATTTTACGAAAAGCAAGATAGAGTTAATTTATTAATCATAATTATTTTTAGCCTAATAAAAATAAAATAGTGGAGATAAAATCAAACATGCAAAATCATAACTAACTCAGTAGCCAAGAATCATACATGTAGGTCAAACAGTGGCAAGTCGTGGTCAAATTCTTGGGCATGAAAAGCGACAGAATATTCTTAAAAAAAATATGGACAAAATGGAGCCTCAAGTAGCAAACATAAATCACATCAGAAGACGACAGTAATACGAAGAGTACCTCCCCCTACCTAAAACACATTGTCTTCAATGTGGACGCAAAAAAAATAAATAGGTAGAAAAGTTTAGAAAAACTCCCTGTGTAGCTACTGTCAATTACGGAGGATGGCAATGAGTTCGGTTAGTTGCTGGCCAAAAGTGTCAAGTCGAGCCTCAATGCGCTCCAAGCGTTGCTCAACAGTCGAAGAGGGTTGGGCTTGAGCGGGTGCTATTGCGTCTTGATTTTGCTGTCGAAAGACTCGTTCGAATGGTATGGAACAAACACCAGGAGGGACAAAGCAGAAGGATGACGGATTGCCAAGAAGTAGCCCCATTGAGTCGCGGCATCGAGCATCTAAAGGATCGGCCTAACAAGCAACATGTAAGTTTGAAATAAGAGCGTTAGAACCATGCAAAGAAAACAACAGCTGTGTAATAAGAGAACTTAAAATTAGAGGGCGCTTAGCTTTGATAACATGCTCAAATTGAAGTGCAAACCAATAACCCAAATTAACCGGACGACCGATATACATACACCATAAAAAGAATAATTTCGATTTTGAGACGGTGGCCAGAACATCTTGATGGCCTGAGAAATTGTATGCTAGATAACGATGTATCTAACATAAAGTAGGGTTGCAAAACCATAAATCCTTTGATGTTTTTGGGCTATACACAGATTTAGCATTATTAATTAGAAAAGCAAAGGCGTCGACGGCCTTAAAATCAGTGGGAAATGTACACAAACTATTTTAAAAATCTGGAGACATATCATATTCTTCAGTTACGAAAGATAAGGCAATATTAAATTCAATAAGAGATAAGCTATGTATGGTACCTAATAACCTGAATTTGACATCATCTGGTGTATCTAACAAAATGTGACCATGCTGATGAAATTGAAAAGTAGAATAAAATTCTAAAACAAGTTCATAATAGGCACAATGAGGTACATCAAAATTTCCAACCTAGCCAATATTCTTGAAATAATCTGTAACAGTAGTTTCAATATGCAAGGCAGCCAAAACAGGTATCGACAGACATTTACAAGGTATTATTGTTTTATGTCGAAGAAAATCATACCTGTTTCGATCAATGTTGGAAGTAAAAGTAAGGTTACCGTGTAAATGGGCTTCCGGGGTTAAGACATTGACGCGAGAATGGTAGGTGCGACCTCGGGAAGGAATTGGACGGTGTTCGTTAGTTGGTGTCAAGGTGTCAACAGTGTCGTTAGAGGAAGAACCTGAAAGTGTCTCTGGTGGGAGCTCGGGTTGTCGTCGTGGGTGTTGCTGATGTTGTGAAGGATCAGCGTCAGAGGAGGGGGCAGTGGCGAAAGATCGGCGTGCTTACTGTCGCGGTAGCGCAGTGGCGTGCGGTGGTGCGCGATTATGTGTAGCGCACGCTGGTGGTGGGAGAAGAAGGACGGGTTTGCGCAAAGGGGATGGTGTCGAGGCGTTAATGGTGTTTGGCTACGGTGTGAAGCTGGTGCTGTCACGCGGGCTCCGTTCAGTGCGGTGGCAACGTCGCGTGTCGCATGGAAGAGGAGCGTGGTGGAGAGGGGGAGGACGAATGAGAGTTAGGTGGTGTTAGAGAGGAGGTTTACGGCAGTAAAGAAGAGGATAAAGACATGCTGTCAGTCAAATAGACGGCTTGAGACGCAGAGAAGCGGCGTCGGTGTGGGTTAACGACGAAAGTAGGCTCGATGGCAGCGCGGCTCCGAGTACGCACCATTGTGAACGACGAACAGCGGTGGTTGGTGGAGAGGGATGAAGTTTCGACGGCTATAGAGTTTGGGTGAAAGAAATTGGAAATTTTTTTTTAGGTTTTGGAGTTTTATTTGGCTGAAAGGAAATGTTTGGGTACAGGGTTAAGGGTGGTTGGCTTTAGGAATAGGGCAGTTTGGCTATAGGTATATGGCAGTCTGGGCTGGAATAGAAGTTGTTTGGTATCGTAGATAAGGCTGTTTGGTTCCATTTTTCTGACTTTTCTCCTTTTTCTTAGTATTTTTGCTTCGTTCTACCTAGGCAAAGAAGAGAATTTTATCAATATTCAGAAATAAAGTAATAAATAAAATACTAATAAAATGAAATAAAATAATAAATACTAATAAAATTTAGAAAAATAGAAAAAATAAAGGTTGGGTTGCCTTCCAACAAGCGCTTGTTTAATGTCATTAGCTCGACGACTTAAATGGTTCTACTGTGGCTCCAAATAAATCTTTTTAGTCGAGTGAGCTTGAAAAGTCTCATTTTTTTTATCACATCCACCATATTTGGGTTTAATCGTCATTGCGCCTCTTTCATTGGTTTTATATTTTCCTCCAAGGGGTTGATCCCTTTTAAGTCAGCAATGGTCTCATCATTCTCCAAAAATGTGAATTTGAGATGCTCAAGAAGTAGTTTTAATTTTAGATCCGATGCCTACACAACAGAAGGTAGAAGTTTAGTATCTATAGAGTCAATAATTTATTAACAGATTCAAAATCATCAAACATTATTTTAGATTTATCTCCATAAGATGACTCAAAAGTTTTTTCTACTGATGAGTTAATTATGTCGACATGGTTTACGTCCAAGACTTCACTTGGGTGGCTAATTGTGCCATAAACGTTAAACTTCACGATCTCCCCATCAAACTCTATCGTGAGGGTTCCGCTTCGTATGTCAATCTTAGTATTTGCAGTACTAAGGAAAGGTCACCCCAACAAGATGTTTGAAGACCCAAGAGCGTTATCCTCCTCCATTTTTATCACTTAAAAGTCTGCAAGGAAGATAAGTCCATTGACTTTGACTAATACATCCTCGAGGACTCTTTCGGGATGCACAACGGAACTGTCTGCCAATTGAATGATAACACTTGTTTTTGTCAAAAAACCTGCGTTAAGTGATTCATAAATAAAATATGGCATTACATTTATGGAGGCTCCTACATCACACATAGCCTTTTTAATTCCCAAATGACCTATTTTGCATGGTATTGCAAACATGCCCCTATCCTTACATTTTCCCAGCATTTTTCGCTGTAACACTGCGGACACATTTTCATCAACATTCACCCTTTCGTTACCTGTTAATTTCCACTTATTAGTGCAAAGCTCTTTAAGAAATTTAGCATACCGCGGAATTTGCTTGATGGCATCCAACAGCGGAATATTGATCTCAACATTCCTAAATGTTTCGAGGATTTCCTTGTCCTTTTTACCTCTTCGACACTTGTTGAATCGTTCTGGAAATTGAGGTTGAATTTTAGGCAATGGAGGTTTTGGCCGGACCTGTTCGTCTTTTTCGGGTTTTTCCTAGATGATTTCTTGGCCAAGATTCATATTAGGAATTGGTTCCAGTACCTTTCCACTGCACAATGTCACTGCATTTGCGTGTTGTCTTGGATTAGGTTCTGTTTGTGACGGCAACTTCCCTTGAGAGTTTAATTTCTCAATTGATATGGTCAATTCTCTTATAGATGCCTCGGTTTTCTATTAAAAAATAAGGATATTAGCTGCTAATTTATTTACCAAAGTTTCTAGAGAATTACCTAAATCTTGTGGCTACTGTGGAACTTGGTTTTAGTATGGCTAGTTATATGGTGGGTTGGCCCTATAACTTAAGTTAGGGTGATCTCTCCATCCTGGGTTGTAGGTATTAGCGTAAGGGTTGTATCGCTTTTGTGGTGGCCTAAGGAAATTTCCCACAGTATCTAGATGAGCCATGGTATCATCATACAAACTAGGACATGCATCAGTTGTATGATGAGGCGTAGCACATATTTCGCACAACCGGGCTGTCTTTGCTTTTTCTGCAATAAGAGAATTCATCATATTAGTAAGTCTATCAACTTTATCCTCTAAGGTTGAATTACTTAGTTGGTGAACCCTTCTGGGGGGTTCAGGATTAGCTCTGAACTGCTAAGAATTTGTAGCTATTGTGGAGATTAAGTCCCTTACTTGTTGGAGAGTCATGTGACGCTCCTCTACTAGCGGCGTCTACCATATTCATCTCCATGGGTTTCAAGCCTTCGTAAAAGTATTGGAGGAGAGATTGCTCCATTATACCATGTTGTAGGCAGCTCGCGCACAATTTCTTAAACCGCTCCCAATAATCATAAAGAGTCTCCTCTTCTTTTTGCCTTATTCCCATGATCTCTCTTCTTAGCTCAGCTGCTCTAGATGCTGGAAAAAACCTATTGAGAAATAAACGAGATAAATCAACCCAAGTAGTTATAGATCCAGGAGGTAAATAAAATAACCATTCCCTAGCTGAATCTGCTAGGGAAAAAGGGAAAGCGCGTAATTTAATTTGATCCTCAGTTACGCCTTGAGGTTTCATACTCAGACAAACCATATGAAAACCCTTCAAATGTTTATGGGCGTTTTCATTTTGAAACCTTCGGAAAGTTGGCAGCAACTGAATTAACCCTGACTTCAGTTCAAAATTGGTATCCATAGTAGGATATGCGATGCACAATGGCGGTTGTTCTGTCGGAGCTTCTGCCAGTTGCGGAATTGTTTGAGCCATTGGTTGATGTGCTAAATTCGGGTTTTCGTTAACCCTAGTTTCAAGCACTTCTTCAGGTGAATTGATTTCTACTTTTTCGCCTTCAAAAGTCTGAGTAGGGTTTTCGTTAACCCTAGACTCTGCTTCATCGTCGATTCTGACTTTTGGCGATGAATTGCTTTGAGTCCCAACCACCGCTGACTACTTTTTCCTTAGCTTTGTTTCCTTGCAATTAGCTTTCGCAATCTTTTCAATCTTTGAGTCAAACACAAGAGTGCCTGGAGTAGATCGGGTCATAAAAAACGAAAAATAAGATTATTACATTACCGATCCTCGGCAACGGTGCCAAAATTTGATGCGTCGTTGAAAGCACCAAAAATATCCTATTCCCTACAAAATAATGAAAAAGAATAGTAAAGGGGAAGTAGGGTCGAATCCTCAGGGACCGGATTAGACGAATGCTTGTTTCTCAAAATCCTGGGCAGAATCGTGCCCAAGAAAACCTGCATTCCTGAAACAATAAAAACAACAGAATTAAAAGTTTTGATCTGGAAATGAAAATAAAATAAAAACAGAATTGAGAAGTCGATTTGGAATTGCAAAAATTAAAAATAGGAAATATAGTTGAGTTAAGGAAACTCTTATGGGGAGATTCCAGCCTCCGGTTGCCTCAATCCGCCTTGGGTTCAATCTTTGGCTTTTAGATGATCATTCTCAAACCGAATAAGCCAGTTATAGTGGAAGAGGACGCCTATGACCACCAGCTCTAAGGATTTAAACTTCGATTTAGTGGAACCTAACTCTAGCCAACAATCGCTCTTGTGGGATCATCTTATGCTTGATCCACGTTTCTCAATGGCGAATCTCACGCCATTTTGTCTCTTGGGCTCGCCAACCTCTGACGTAGTAAGCTAAAAACTGACTGTGCAACCTTCTCAAAATATACAAAGCGGTCGTTCCTTGCGCACGTTGAAAAGATCACTTTTTAAGGGACATGGACGGAAGCGTCATCCCTGTAATGCGGAGAAACGATGAATACCTTGTTGAGAAGGCTAAGTACGGATTCTAAACCTTAAGAACCCTTTTTGGGGATTTTCGACAACCTTTGGCTAGATGGGTTTTAGTGACTCATGGTTGTGGTGGAAAAGAAAATAAATATATAATAAAAATGGAGATTTTATTAAAAGGAAATATGGAAAGAACAAAAGACTTTTGGGGAGAGAGTGTTTTTTCAGAAAAAGCAAAAGCAGCAATTTGAGTCACCTTACCCCCTATTTATAGTGCTAGGGGAGATAGTCTAATCCTACTTAAACTCTCAAAAGATAAATACATTTAATTGAAAATAAATAAAGATAACATCCTAAAATGAAATAATCCCTAATAATTATCTTAATATTAATTATCCTAATATAATCAAAATAGTCTAATAGAATAAAATCTATTCTTTTTGCATTTCAACCCTTGTGTCCTCCATGCTTGCACTTTTGGCACCAACTTTTCCCTGTGTCGTACATTGACCCATTTTATCTTTAATTTCACGCTTTTGGCCCTTAAATTCTCTTTTGCCTCCAATTTAGTCCCTAAATAAAATAGCATAAATTGCTTAATTTAGCAGGATCATATTCGGAATAAATACATAATTAATACATAAAAATACGTTATTCTAGAGTATTATCATTTACCTTGAGACTCCAAACGGTTAATTGCCATCGAGAGTTTACTAACTTGATTAGTTAACTATTGTATTGATACGTCTGTCCTCTGTTGATATTTTGCAGCGTCGGTGGCAAGTCTTTCCATAACAGCTTCTATAGATATGCTCGGCTTGGGTTGTTGTTGTGGCGGTTGTAGAGGTCTCGGTTGGTATGATAGATTATATCGGGGATTAGCTCCGTAATTCAAGTTGGGATGATCCTTCCACCCGGGATTGTAGGTGTTGGAGAAAGGATCATAGCGTCTTTGCGGGGGCCCCGGAAAACCTCCGATAGTATCAACATGTGCTGTTGAATAGTCGTTAAGGATTTGGCACGAATCCATCGGATGTTCAGACGTATTACAAATTCCACACAGTTAGGTCAGATTCTTTTTTTCTGTAAGCAAAGATTGAAAAACATTAGTAAGCTTATCCAATTTATCTTCTAAGGATGAAACGTTTACCCCATTAACCCGTCTTGTGGGTTCCGAATTTGGCCGATACTGTTGAGAATTTGCCGCCATGGTGGATATCAGTTCTCTTGCCCTTTGAGGAGTCATATTGACAAGCGCTCTTCCACTAGCAGCATCAATCATCTTCATTTTCATAAGGAGCAAACCCTCGTAGAAATATTGAAGAAGTGATTGTTCAGTCAATCCGTGTTGAGGACAACTTGGATACAGTTTTTTGTATCGCTCCCAATAGTCGTAGAGCGATTCACTCTCTATTTAGCGAATTCCCACTATGTCCCTCCTAAGTTCAGCTGTTCGCGATGCTGGAAAGAATCTGTCAAGAAATACACGAGATAAGTCATCCCATGTTGTGATAGAACCGGGGGGTAAATAAAATAACCATTCTCTTGCTATATCAACTAAAGAAAAAGAAAAGGCCCGAAGTTTGATTTCATCTTCGGTTACTCCCTAAGGTTTCATGCTTAAGCAGACCATGTATAATTCTCTCAAGTGAGTGTGTGGATTTTCATTCTTCAAGCCTTGAAAAGTGGGCAAAAGGTGAATCAAGCCTGATTTCAACTCGAAAGGGGTTCCTCCGGTTGGATAGTTGATGCATAACGGTGTTTGCTCGTTGGGAGCAGTGGCCAGTTGATGAATGGTTCGGTTCGCCATCCTTTCTGGTTCACCGAGGTTGCCTTTCGCGTCTTTTGTTTCAAAAAATGGTTCGGTCTCAGGTTCAACCACTTTGACTTGTTTCCCACGTCGAATTACCTCTGCACGAATTACTTCGCTCAACTTCTTGACATCAGATTCTAGGATCCCTTGTCCTAGCTCAACTTCTTCTTTACTTTTACGTTTAAGAGCTTCCGTCTCTTTTCATCGCGCTCGTGTTGATTTATCGATCTCTGAGTCGTATTCGAGATCTCCTGATGAAGATCTGGACATGAAGACGATTTAAACAATTGTAAGTGTTGTCAATCCCTGGCTTCCACCAATATAATCCTACACCTAATTTGCAAATTTAAGCAGTATAGGGAGTAGGGTCGATCCAACAGAGACTAGGTTTACTGAAAATTATTTCTCTCTTGACCAGATTTATGTCTGGGCAGTTGTCGTGCCCAAGAAGTATAGGGGGGATAAAATATGAAACCTGAAATAAATAGAGAAAAAAATGTAAAAAGTAAAAGCTGAAGACAGTTAAAAAAACAGTGAAGTAAATTTGAAGAAAAATTAATTAAATTTAGCTCAGCTTTAAGCACGGGTTTTTCCGTCTTTGAACCAATCCTCGAAATTAGATGAAATCCTCTTTTCCAATAAGCTAGTTATAGCTACCAAGGACACCTCGGACACTAACTCTTCTTTGTGTAAATTAGTTATGGAACGTCCTATAACTAACCCTTATTGATCGAACAACCTACGGAACATTCGTGATTTAGAACTTTGGCAGCTTTGCGTTCTAGAAGAGCCTAGCTCGAACCAATGCCCTCAAGCGCGTGAGACATTTAAATCCGGTTACTACTTCCCTTGACGGAACCAAACAGCAATCTCCACTTGGCACACCAATGTGTTCATGGAAAATCGATTAGACAATCGATCCTTTCGGAATCCCAACTGTACGTCTTGCCACACTAACTCAAACGACATCCTTTTTGACTTAGTGTTGATTTGACTTTGTGAGTTGACGAAGTCATACTCTTAATCCGGAGAAATAATAAATATTGAAAAGTAAGAGTTAAATAGCTCGGGTTCGTAACTCATGGGTCTTTGATGGGGTTAACATCGACTTAAAGCTGAAAGGGGTTTAGTGTGGCATGAATTTAATCATGCTTGAAGGTTGTGGAATGTGATTTGACTTTGTGTAGACGATGATGGAATTTGGAAAGAAAAAAAAGCTTGGAAGGCAATTGAACCAATTTAGTAAAAGCAAAACAATTGCAATTGAAATTGGCAGAATGCTTCATGCCAATTTGAAGGAGAAAAAGAAATTCAATTCTAAATTGGACTAGGAAAAGACAAAGAGGATAATACAACTCCAAATTGAAGTAGGAGAAGAATTAATTGATTGATGATTTCCTAAGAACAAAGAGCCCCTATTTATATACATAGGTTTACTAAAAATAGCCTAAACTAATTTAATATAAAATCTAAAATAATAAAAATAAAAATAAAAATAAATAAAATAAACTAAATTAAAATTTTCTATTTTTTGGCTTTTTACAAAGTCAAAATATTTGATTTGTCATTGGCTTCCTCCATCTTTTTTATTTGACCCCATTTTAATGATTTTCTTTTAATTTGGCTCTTTTCAGTTTGCTTTTGACCAATTACATCCCTGACAAGATTTAAATCATAAAAATACTAATTTAGCAGGGATTGATTCAAAAATAAATCGAATTAAACATAAAAAAAATCATGCAAATTAACTTGTTACCACTAAATTACTCCATTTGAAAAATTATTAATTTATTCAATTTTAGAATTAAAAATAAGGTGAAGAGATTTTTTATCAATTTAAAATAAGTTCCGGCGCCTGTAAAATAGGAGGTGCTGTATAAAAAAGTTACACGTATGATGGACAAGAGCCGATAAATGTCTTCACATCGGGATTTGGTAGAGACCTTCTTCTTAATTGGGAGATGAGTAGCTGACTCATTTCAGTTTTGAAAAATAAATTTTAATTAATTTATTTTTTTATTAAAAAATTCATTAATCAAATAAAAATTTTATTCAACTGGTTTGAATCAGTATGGTGCATTGTTTTCTAATTTTAAAATATATAATTTTTCGATAAAAAAAAGTCTTTTAAAGTTTTTTATTAATGTAAAAATTAAATATTTATTTTTATATTATAGAAATTAAAAAGCTAACTAAAAATTATATTAAAACAAAATTGAGTTTAATTTTGTAATTGTACTTTTTAACTTATAAATACATAATTAAACTGAATTAATATATTTAAACCTATTTGACAAAAAGTCAAAAACACAAATTTAAAAATATCTAAATTCAAAAAAAAAATTGAACTCAGAAAAAATCCAAACCCAAGATTAACTTAAACTCGTACTAGAATTTAATGATAAAATAAAATCAAAATTTTTGTAAAAGCTTTAATTTTTATTTTTATTCAAATACGTTTTTTTATAAATAAATAAATAAAATTTTATGTATATATAAAAAAAATAGTCATTATTGAGAAAATGGGATTACCACTATTACACAAACACCACACATTCTTGATATTTGTCATTGCGTTTAGTTTCTATTATCAAATAGCATATGTTATTTCAATTATTGATAAAACAATTAGAGGAATTATAAAAATCAAAAGCTACATTTTAAACTTTTGTGTTATTAAAATAAAAAAATACATATTTTTATAATGTATTTTAGATTTTAAAATAATTATTATATTTTATTATTTAATATTATATCTTCTCAAAATTTTATATGAATTCAAATTATAATGTAAATAGAATGTCAAGTTAATTTTTTTTGTAAGCATAAAATGTTTCCATTATTCAAACATATAAAAGAAACTTATTTTATTTGTTAAAAGTTTCTTATTTCATAGCGAATAATAATATAAATTATAATATATTATTTAATAATCAAAGTTAAGCTAATTAATCATTTTCAGAATTATGTGATATCTTTATAATAAAATTATTTAACATAATTGATTTTATATATTAAATTAATTTTATAGAATTTTTATGCTAGAGTAACAATAACAAATTTTAATTTTAAATATAATTTAAAATATTATAAATTTCAATAAAAATTTACTTAAAATATAATAAATTAATAATTTATATTGATATGTAAACATTTAAATTATGTTCATATATAATTAAATTGAATGTAAAACAAATCGAGACCAAACTCAGAATAACTCGAATCGAAAAAGGCTTGAACTCAAAAAAAATCCGAACTTGAAAATTTAAAACTCGAAACGAACCTAGTAAAAATGAAAGCTCAAATGCGATATAACATGACCTCCTCGATTGTCACCTTTAATCGAAATTGATTCAAATATTACTATTCAAATTAGGGTTTTTTTTAGTTATTTTTTCTTGACCTTAAATCAGAATTATTGCACCTACACACTGATTAAAGGTATGTACATTTAGATTGTACTAAAATATCTGATATCATGAATGAATTCACATTTGATCTAATTAATTCTAAGAGATATGTGTAAAGTATTTTTCCTTACATTATAAATTAAATGGACTCATAATAGTCCACTTTAGAAAACAACTAAACAAATAACAAAAATAGGCATCAAGGTCAAATAAACTCGTCTCAACATTGTCAACATGCTTGCCTCTTACTAAAAAGACCATACTAACAACATCGCCTTAATAGCAACCACTGACACCACCTTGAAAGTTGAACTAATGTCGACTATATAGTGTGAAACTATAGTTATTAGCTACCAAAGTTGTTTGGCAGCTAAGAAACTAACAAGTGCAAAACAATATGCTGAAAAATAATGATCTAAAAACCTATATTGACTAGAAACTTGCACAACTTATATAAACACATTAGTGGTGGTTGCTAATAGTATAACTAAAGTTAACAACCTTAACAGACTTAACTGATATGTTAGTCAAAACTAAGTTAAGCTGCTTAGCACTTTAATATTCTCCTAATTTTCTACCCTTTTTTATTATTAGACATACCAGCAAATGGTAGCACTCAAAGAGCATTGTGAAAGGAAGCAAATTGCTTTGGTGTGATTAGCTTTGTAAGAACATCAGTCACTTGACCTGTTGAGGGAACAAAATTGACTTACAAAACACCATCAAGGACTTTTTCACGTTCAAAGTGGAGATGGATTTCCATGTGCTTACCCCTAGTGTGATGTGTAGGATTAGCAACCATTGAAACTGTAAAGGTTTGTCACACTACATAATCGACAGTTGAGTTACTAACACCCCAATTTCAGTAAGCAATTGTTTTATCCATAGCATCTCAAAAACACAATTACCTAAGCTGCAATAGTTAGCTTCTCAAGATGATCTAGACACTAATTTCTTACTTCTTAGAACATCATGCAATAGGATTAGGTCCAAGGTACACATAGTAACCTGTTGTTGAACTACGATCTTCAATAGTGGAGGCCCGATCAACATCAAAGTAGTAGACTAGACCAAACTGTCCTTTTGTAAAATACAAACCATGATCCAGTGTGCCATTAGAATATCTTAACACTCATTTAACAACCTTTTAGTGAGTGTCGAGAGGCGAGTTCAGATACTAACAAAATAAGTGACCACTTTTGGACATACTAACGTCCAGAGTGTGAATACTGCAACAAAATATATATAAATGAGACAGTGTCCGCAAGTATATGGGTCAGGTTGTAATATAGTTACAACAAAGCAGGTAAATACTCCGAGGATCATACCCAATGGATTGTATTTTGGGGAAAACTGTTCTCAAACCAATTACGGGAAATAATTACTAATGTACTTGAGTCACGAATTAGTAGTGTTAATATAAAAGCAATATGATAATAATATTAATAAACTAAATAAATTGAATTAAACCTAAATTTACTCCTAAGTTCTTGTATCGACTTCTCCTATCACTTGTTTCGACTACGTGAGCTCCTTTAGCCTAGTTCTAATTGCTTTACCTAATTAATTATCGATGTAGGGTTCTAAACAATCAACAAGTTGTTACCCTAACAGGATCTCTTGATCTTCCACTAAACTAACGAGTTGGTAAGAATTACTTATCTCTCGACATCACAGCCCAGACCGGTTCGAGGCTAAGGTGTTCACGAATAGGCTACACCAATTTTGGGTTAATTCCCACCTAAATGACTTCCTAGGGTTGTCAAGCGTAGGGTTTAAGTTCTTCCTCTCCCAAACATCTGATCTGTTAAGAAACTCTACCTTCCAATCAATTGATTAAGTTAATACAATTGAAACACGTAAAATATGTATAAAGCATAGAAGGATTCTAATCTTTACACAAACATTCAACCAACAATGTTAAAGAAAGAGATATAAAGAATAAAATAAGGAAAAAATATGCTAATGGATTTATCAAGGTGAAAGCGCGACTTCAAAGCAATCGTCTAACGTCAAAATAGGATCTTCCGATTACACAAACATAAAATAAACTAAAAAAAACTAAGAACGAAGAAAAAATCTAAGAAAATAGTTCTTGTCTCCGAATACCTCCTAAATTGTGTTCAATGGAGCCTATTTATAACATTAGGGTTGGTCGTCATCCTTAACCCTAGGTCGATTGACCTTTTTATGTTAAAATACATTGTGTAGGCCAAAACACCCTTAACTCATTAATGTTTTCACGTACAGGGCTGATGTTGTGACATCCACTAGCTATGTCGTGACATCGAAGGCAGTTTGCTTGGCTTAGACTCAACTTCAAGGGTGTGTCACGACATCTACTAGCTATGTTGCAACATCGAAGGCAATATGGTTATTCTGGCCTTTTGCTCACTATGTTGCAATGCTAGATTTCCGTGTTGCAACATGGCGACCAACTTTGAGCTCTCATGCTTCCAAATTGTGTCTTGCACACTTACCAAATACGTTAGTCTTCCCTTAACCTCTTTCGACCCCTAAGGTCATAAAATTAGCTCAAATCAAACTTTTTATTAAATGGAAACTAAAATAGAAAAACTAAATAAAACATAATAAGATTGCTTATATTCAAGCTCTTTAAGTACGAAAACTAGTTTAATCAACTACAACAAATTAGTTAGATCAAACATCCTTACACTTAAGTCATTGCTTGTCCTCAAGTAATGTAAACATATAATTAAAATAAATAAACTAAAGAATAGAAAAATAATCATGAAAACAAAAAGAAAATATTTAGTTGTAAATAAAAGTAGACAAAAAGACAAAACATAAAATAAAAATAGACAAAAAGGAAAAATAAAAAAATTGACTTGGTTTCTTTCTTCAAACAAGCTAGAGTTAATGAAGATGGGTGTAAATAAAAACCTCACACCTAAACTCCCCCACACTTAACTTTTTGCTTATTCTCAAGCAAACCAAGTTTAGACACATAGCATGCAATAAGAAGACGTCCCTTGTATTTTACTACTACTATGAACATTGTTGTCAAATACTAAAGGTATAATAATTCTTATCGTACATGTAACTTAATCTTGATAGTTCAATGCCTGAAACTTTTTAAAGCAAATTAGGATTAGTTTACAAAGTTACATTACTAACACATTAGAAGTAATTCTCATGACCAAATATTTAACAATATCACCATTAACATAAATCAAATATGTAACAGACACAATCATGTGAATAAAAAATATTCATTAAGTATAATTGTTAGTAATTCCGAAAGATTATGCACAAAGAACACTTAAGTCCCATTAGTCTTCTAGGCTTGTAACATTCTGAGGCTTAGGACAATATGAGTTCAAAGAAAAATATGACTCAAAACGGTTCAAACACTAGAAATAGTTAGGCACATGACATTATTCCCTCTTTCCTCCCAAATGTCTCATCCAAGTTCACTGTTTTTTATCTCCCTCTCTCACCTAACTTATCTCTCCATGTAGGAAGATACAATATAATACTAGCAACTATGGCCAACTTAACGATTTTTGGTGTATTGATGACTGAGTTTTCTCTCACTTTTTTGACTTTTTGTTTTGTCACTTGACTTTTTACTCTTTTCTTAGTCACATTGCTTTTCTTTCTGTTTGATACTTTTTTCACTTATTTTTACTTTTGACTTTTTCTGGATTTTTTCTTTTTCGCACAATTTTGCCTGACATATAATCACTATATCACATTGTTTCTTCTTTTTTTTTTTGCTCTTTTTTTTAAACCACCATAACGTATCACCTAAACCTTCAATATCTATGACCTAACATCTATTTTGTAATGTATTAAAGGACCAAGGATAGGGAAGAGTTCTAGTTTTATGTGTGGTCTTTGGGTTTCAATTTTGTTGGTTCATCAAAAAGGAGTTATCAGGCTCAAATAAGGAGACTAGGGATTCATAGTATTAAGGTATGTTCATTTGAGAACTAGTTGTGCAAACAATGCTAGAATAAGTGATGATATATGGTTATATGTTTTGGTATGTCGAATGTTGTAAAAATGAGATAGAAGAGGTAGCTAAATTAATGAATGGCTGGAATTTACCTATTGGAAATTTATGCTTAGAAGTATGTTTGTTTTAGTTTAAGCTAAGGTCATATAGGCTCATGGTGTATAATATGAAATTGATAGGTTAGTTGTGGAAGTTGAATGAAATGTTCTAACATGTTTTAGCTTAGGTAAATTTGGCATTTGAATGAATGCAAGGAAATCAATTGATATTTAATAGGTTGAGCTCAAGTTTGAATTGGTTAGGTAATTTATTTGGCATGAAATAGCAAGAATTTGATTTGTTTTTGATGATATTAAGTTGTATAAGTCAATTAGGTGGTATTGCACATGTTGAATTGGAACCAAAATAGTGTTTTTTGCCAAAAACAGGGACCTCGTTATGACCACAAACGTCCAACGTCGGAATGTGGTGTCGACAGTGTGTGACATTATGACGTCGACATGTTCGAA
Organism: Gossypium bickii; assembly: GCA_025503065.1. Classification (NCBI taxonomy): domain Eukaryota; kingdom Viridiplantae; phylum Streptophyta; class Magnoliopsida; order Malvales; family Malvaceae; genus Gossypium; species Gossypium bickii. The sequence goes on along the minus strand of CP106710.1, from coordinate 60,175,542 downwards.
GTCACGATGTGGCTTATTGAGTTGGATACGTCACGATGTAGAGATTTTGAGGTCACGAAGTTGGCCCTGAATTTTTAAAACTTTACAATTTGGTCCTAATTTGAGCTCAGGTTAACAAAAGATCTTTTGTAAGCTTGTGTAAGACCCCCAAAATGATTGTGTAATACTTTATGTACATGAATGCTATTTAATTACATATTTAAATTATTAAATGTTGCAAAATATTTTGAATTTACGAAATCGATAGTTGCAGTATTTCGTAGCTTGAATCCAACGACCGAATCGACTATGGGGTGTTACACAAGGCACTATTAAAAAATGCATTATTGGCATCTATCTGCCTAAGTGACCATCCATTTATTACTACAACAACAAGAACAATTCGAATGGTATTTTCTTGAACCAATGGACTGAATGTATCCACAAAATTAGACGCAACATGCTAAGAAAACCCTTTAGCAACCAGTTGTGCCTCATATCGATCTATAGTCCCATTTGGTTTCTTTTTTACTTTAGATGACCACTTCCAGCCTATGGATTGTCATGCTGCAGGAAGGGGGTAAAGACTCCAAGTGTTGTTGTTGAGAAGGGTCTACAACTCATTATATATAACAGCTTGCCAATGAGGATGAGCCATAACCTCAGTATATTAGTTTAGGATCCAAATTGGATTTGTTTGGGAGAAAAAGTGATCTATTTTTTTTGAAGAAATGTTTATTTTGTTTTTAAATTATGTACAAAAGGGATTGAATTTTATATTTTCTTATAAGTGTAACAACCTGTTTTTAGTTAAATCGGAACAGTGGTTTCGGGACCACAAATCTGAGGTCAAAATATTTATTTTATTATTATTTTAATGTTTACAGCATGATTGAGTGATTGTGTGAAAATTTCGTTAAGAAATTTTATCGTTTGATTGGTCAATTTGATAAAAAGAACTAAATCGCGTAAAGTGTAAAAGTGGAGTTTCATTACCTAAAAATATCTAATAGCTATGGAATCTTAAATTAGAGGTACTTGTGTTGTAATTAGACCATTACAATTGTAAGTGGACAATATTGGGCATTAAATGGATGATATTAATGACTTTTCATTAAGGTTATAATAGTAATTAGCATAATTAACATGAAATAAAATAAAACAAAGGTTGTATCATCTTCAACCTTGAGTTTTTTTCCACCAAAATATTTAGAAAATAAAAGAAACTAGGGCTTTAAAACATTCGGTCATTGCATAGCTCAATTGGTAAGTGATTTTGACTCCATTTTTAATGATTTCTATATTTTTGTGATTGTTGCAACTAGTACTAGCTAGCCCAAGGACTATTTTGCAAAATTGTTAAAGATTTTTAATGATGCCATTGATGAATACATGTGTATTTTGAAGGTTCTTGATAGATTATGAATGCTTGTTGATAGATATACAAGTTTTGTTAAGTGATTTTTAATGAAAATGCAAAATAGGGATTAAATTGAGAAATGTGTAAAGTTAGTGGTTAAAATGTAAAATAAATGAAAATTATGGGCTGCTAGGGGCATTATGGTAATTCAGCTAGCGTGGGTTTATTTGGAATTTCACTAATTTGTGATTTTATGAAATAAGGACTAAATTGTAAAAAATGTGAAATATGTGGGGAAAAAGTGTAAATGTGTTTTAAAGTGTGATTTTGGACTAAATTGAATAAATAGATGATTAAATAAGTTAAAATACGGACTTGGATCAGGGAAAAGATAAAATAATTGACTAATCGACTCGATTCGTCGTTTTAACATCCGAGGTAAGTTCGTATGTAACAAGTATTATTATAATTATGCTTTAAATGCTTTGATATTGCATAAATTGTGTATATAAGATTAAAGTTATGTTTGACGATGATTCAGTTATATATGGCACTTAGTGTGCGAGATCGAGATAACTTCAGCTATGTATGGAACTTAGTGTGCAATTTGAGATAGTTTTGGCTATGTATGGCACTTAGTGTGCGATTTGAGATAGCTTCGTCTATGTACGGCACTTAGTGTGCGAGATATCTAGTATTCAACGGTATTCTGAATATGTATGAGCTTGTTACGGATTGGTACAGGTATGTACATGCATAGTATGAGCTTTAAATCGAAGAAGTTTGCATATAAGCATATTATTAAGCATTGGGAAAGGTTTGTTAATAATCATAAATAGAGGTGTACATGGGCCGGGTCGGGCCCAACTAAAAATTTAGGCCCGTTCATTGGGCTCGGGCGGGGCCGGGCCCAAAAAATAGGCCTAAAATTTTGCCCAGGCCCAGCCCATATAAAAATGCTAAAACTTGGACCAGGCCCGGCCCGCCCGTATTAATTTTTTATATTATTTTATATAATTTTTAAATATATATAATACATCAAAAATACTAAAAAAATCAAAATAAATATTTTTCAACAAATTGAAAATAAATTTTAAAAAATATGTAGACTTAAATAACACTAAAATAGATGCAACTTAACAAGAAAATGCCTCTAAAATAATAACAAAATTAACAAATGTCTTTAAAATAATAACAAAATTAACAATAAAATAAGTTTTATATAATATCTAAACAATAACAACAAAATAATAGAAACATAATAGTAAAATGATAGCAAAATAAGGAGAAAAACAATAAGAAAATAATATTAAAAAAACAAAATTTTTTTTTCCTTTAGTGAATTTTCGGGCAGGGCAAGTTAAAATGCCTTACAGGCAGGCCCACCCATTTTTAAATAGGCCTTATTTTTTTTCAAGCCCATTTTTCGGGCTTATATTTTTGCCCAAACCTCTCACATTTTTGGGTAGGCCTTGGGGTGGTAGCCGCATCATGACCATGTACACCTTCAATCATGAATTACATGTTAATATGTTTAAATTGATGAATGGTGTATTTGTGATTAGTTAAGTTAAGCTATAAAGCTTACTTTGTTTATTTTCCATGTCTTATAGTGATTTCAAAGCTAGCTCAGATTCGGGGATCGACGGAGGCTACGTCACACTATCCAACCATCACTTTGGTACTTTTGAACTTATGGTTTTGTCATATGGCATGTATAGGAACTATGGTCATGTTGGTTATGTTTTGGTAGTGAGTTTTGCCATTTGGGATGGCTTGTAAATGTATATGTTTTGGTTTGTGTATATAGCCATGAAAGTTGGCTTGTTTTGGTAGGTTTGAGCCTAACGTATGTACATATAAATATATGACATATATTATTGAGGTTTGTGGAATTAGTATCATGCTTGTGAATTGGTACAAAATGATACATGTTGGTGAATGTTTATAGATGTGCTAATGCTATTTTGTGATGTGTTTAATGTTGCTTAGAAATGGTTGATGAATTGATGATGTTTGTGATTGAGGTTTAGGCTAAGAAATGCTTAGATGAAATAGTAGGAATTATGTTTGATTTGGTTGTTTTGGGTTGCCTATTATGCTTTGTTTTGGTGCCATATGTGTAGGTGAAGAGTCCGTGTCTCTGCCCGTGTCTCTGCCCATGTCTTCACCTACACATATGGCACCAAAACAAAGTATAATAGGCAACCCAAAACAACCAAATCAAACATAATTCCTACTATTTCATCTAAGCATTTCTTAGCCTAAACCTCAATCACAAACATCATCAATTCATCAACCATTTCTAAGCAACATTAAACACATCACAAAATAGCATTAGCACATCTATAAACATTTACCAACATATATCATTTTGTACCAATTCACAAGCATGATACTAATTCCACAAACCTCAATAATATATGTCATATATTTATATGTACATACGTTAGGCTCAAACCTACCAAAACAAGCCAACTTTCATGGCTATATACACAAACCAAAACATATACATTTACAAGCCATCCCCAATGGCAAAACTCACTACCAAACATAACCAACATGACCATAGTTCCTATACATGCCATATGACAAAACCATAAGTTCAAAAGTACCAAAGTGATGGTTGGATAGTGTGACGTAGCCTCCGTCGATCCCCGAATCCGAGCTAGCTTTGAAATCACTATAAGACATGGAAAATAAACAAAGTAAGCTTTATAGCTTAACTTAACTAATCACAAATACACCATTCATCAATTTAAACATATTAACATGTAATTCATGATTAGAGGTGTACATGGGTCGGGCGGCCCGGCCCGAAGACCCACCCGAAATGTGGAAGGGTTTGGGCAAAAATATAAGCCCGAAAAATGGGCTTGGACAAAAAAATAAGGCCCATTTAAAAAATGGGTCTGCTCTGTAAGTATTTTTACCTGGCAACTAGCCTGCCCTAACTACTACCGAATTCACTAAAGGAAAAAAATATACTGTTTTTTTAATATTATTTTCTTATTGTTTTTCTCCTTATTTTGCTACCATTTTACTATTATGTTTATATTATTTTGTTGTTATTGTTTAGATATTATATAAAACTTATTTTATTGTTAACTTTGTTATTATTTTAAAGACATTTGTTAATTTTATTATTATTTTAGAGGCATTTTCTTGTTAAGTTGCATCTATTTTAGTGTTATTTAAGTCTACATATTTTTTAAAATTTATTTTCAATTTGTTGAAAAATATTTATTTTGATTTATTTAGTATTTTTTTAGTATTATATATATATAAAAATTATATAAAATAATATAAAAAATTAATACGGGCGGGCCGAGCCTGGTCCGGGTTTTAGCATTTTTATATAGGCTGGGCTTGGGCAAAATTTTAGGCCTATTTTTTGGGCCCAGCCCGGCCCGAGCCCAATGAACGGGCCTAAATTTTTAGTTGGGCCCGACCCGGCCCATGTACACCTCTATTTATGATTATTAACAAACCTTTCACAATGCTTATTAATATGCTTATATGCAAACTTCTTCGATTTAAAGCTCATACTATGCATGTACATACCTGTACCAATCCGTAACAAGCTCATACATATTCTGAATACCGTTGAATACCTGATATATCGCACACTAAGTGCCGTACATAGACGAAGCTATCTCAAATCGCACACTAAGTGCCATACATAGCCAAAACTATCTCAAATTGCACACTAAGTTCCATACATAGCTGAAGTTATCTCGATCTCGCACACTAAGTGCCATATATAACTGAATCATCGTCAAACATAACTTTAATCTTATATACACAATTTATGCAATATCAAAGCATTTAAAGCATAATTATAATAATGCTTGTTACATACGAACTTACCTCGGATGTTAAAACGACGAATCGAGTCGATTAGTCAATTACTTTATCTTTTCCCCGATCCAAGTCCGTATTTTACTTTTCTTGATCTAGATATTCAAAATTAACTTATTTAATCATCTATTTATTCAATTTAGTCCAAAATCACACTTTAAAACACATTTACACTTTTTCCCCACATATTTCACATCTTTTACAATTTAGTCATTATTTCATAAAATCACAAATTAGTGAAATTCCAAATAAACCCACGCTAGCTGAATTACCATAATGCCCCTAGCAGCCCATAATTTTCATTTATTTTATATTTTAACCACTAACTTTACACATTTCTCAATTTAATCCCTATTTTGCATTTTCATTAAAAATCACTTAACAAAACTTGTATATCTATCAACAAGCATTCATAATCTATCAAGAAACTTCAAAATACACATGTATTCATCAATGGCATCATTAAAAATCTTTAACAGTTTTGCAAAATAGTCCTTGGGCTAGCTAGTACTAGTTGCAACAATCACAAAAATATAGAAACCATTAAAAATGGAGTCAAAATCACTTACCAATTGAGCTATGCAATGACCGAATGTTTTAAAGCCCTAGTTTCTTTTATTTTCTAAATATTTTGGTGGAAAAAAACTCAAGGTTGAAGATGATACAACCTTTGTTTTATTTTATCTCGTGTTAATTATGCTAATTACTATTATAACCTTAATGAAAAGTCATTAATATCATCCATTTAATGCCCAATATTGTCCACTGACAATTGTAGCCTATTTTTGTCCACACGGGCAGAGACACGGGCGTGTGTCTCAACCGTGTGTGACACACATTCATGTTGCACGGCCGTGTGTCCCCTGGTGTTGAAATTGAAATGAAGTCAGTATACTCCACACGGTCTCACACACGGGCGTGTGATTGGCTGTGTGGAACAAGTCAGTATACCCCCTTATTTGGCACACGGCCTAGCACACGGACGTGTGATTTGGCCGTGTTGCATAAGTCAGTATACCCTACAGGTTTGGCATGACCTAGCACACGACCTGGCATACGGGCATGTGTGGCCACTTCAAAGGGCACACACAGGCTAGACACACGGGCATGTGGTTGGCCGTGTGACCCAAGTTGGTAACCTCACTTGTTTGGACATGGGGTAAGGCACGAGCTTGGGACACGGCCATGTGATCCCATTTCGAATGTTCACACGGCCTGTGACACAGGCGTGTCTTGTGGCCGTGTGAGACATACGACTCGGTCACACAAGCGTGTGTTCCTTGTTTTGAGAAAAATTTTATAAATGTTGAAAAATTTCCTGAGTTATCATTTAGTCCCGGACCACTCTCAATGCATGTTTAAGGCCTCGTAGACTCGTTTAAGGGACATTATGATTGATTGTGATTGATTTGTATTTTAATTGATAAATTGTATATGAAATGTATGTTTAAAAGTGTTGTAGTTTCGGTAATGCTCCGTAACCCTATTCTGATGGTGAATACAGATGAGGGGTGTTTCAATAAGGCCTTGTTTGGCAATTGGTTGATAGCTGATTGCAGTTGATGGTTTGACCAATTGATTCTATTAACTGATTTGACTAACTAATTCTATTAACTGTTTATTTAAAAGTGTTTGGTACAACTTAGCTGATAGCTCATATATGTAAAATGACAAATAAGGGCATGACACATTTTATTGTTAAGTATTTATTTGTTTATAATATTTTAGTCTTTATTGAGTGAATTTATTGGAATAAAAATTAGAATTATAAGGACCAAAAATTCAAATAACATGGACAAAAAAAAAGATGAAATACATGGAAAAAAACGACTAATAGGTTGGAAAAAAAATCAATTTATAGAGGCAAAAAATTTCGACAAATAAAAGCCCCCTAAAAAGTACAGCAATTTAAAAACATAGAAAGAACTAACCTTAATGGATGAAATCATCTTGCAAATGAATCTCCATAGTTGATTTTTATAGATTTAAGGTAGAGTTTCTTTTTTTTTTTTAGATTTACTTTGGAGTTTGGAGGTGAATGTGAAAATGGGAGAATGGAGGTTACTAATATCTTGACACCCCTACTATGTTTGAAAGCATGTGACAAATGGAGTAATTTTTGAGCAAGTATTATCAAATATGTCATTCCACATATGTCGTTCTCAATTAGCTACAAAAAAAAAGTTGCCCATCTCAGTAATTTTTGTTTTGGAAGTTTTAGCTCAACAAGCTCTTACAAACATTCATTTATCAAACATTACAATTAGAGGGTTTGATTACTCAATCCTCTATTTGTGCCCGAATCAGCTAAAAAGACTCAAAACTCTATTTACCAAATACCCCTTAGTAGTCGATTTAGTTTATATTAATTTATTTAATATAAAATAATTATCTTAAATTTTATAATTAATAAAATATATTAATATTATAATGTTTTATAAACAAAACTTATAAATAGATAAGTATGTTTACTAAAATTTATATTATGTAAAATTTCAAAAAAGAAATAATAATTAGAGAGCCCCCCAAGTAAGTGGGGGGTTTAATGATAGTTATTTACAAATCCTCTACTATTTTTTTTATATTCAATAATTAAAAGTTGAATTATTTTACTTGGGGGTTTAATGATAGTTATTTACAAATCCTCTACTATTTTTTTTATATTCAATAATTAAGAGTTGAATTATTATTTACACAAAGCTCTTGCACTTAACACGCTTTTAGGTTTCAATTAGGTGAAGTGCTTTCTGAATTAAAGAAAATTGCTAAACTCAATGCTTTATTTGCTTGGGTGATGGATGGAATGCGTGATGCGGAATGGGCGGAGGCCTAAGGACGAGAAATAAGCTAGCTGGTGCCATTAGTGGCTTAGGACGAGAAATTGCGTTTTGGGCTTAGATTATCTAATCGACTTGCATGATGCTATTGCTATTTGATTCAACGAAATGCAATAGAGTTACGGGCCAAAGTATTAAAAGAAATGCCTTCCACGTTTCTAGTGGGTCCACTCCGAGGTTGGCATTGCCAAGGACCCTCTCGGCAAGGGGTGTGTGAACAACCGAGTTCTAAAAGAGCAGGCCTTGCCTTGACTGGCTAATAAAGGCACCCAATATAACTGACACCTAATGTTCAAACAAACTTGCCATTCAATTCCCCGCCAATCACAAAGGAAACGGTTAGTTGTGACGGTAATAATATTCCCCCAGAAACCTACTAGTCTTTCTCTTATGTCTCATTTACATTTAGCCTCTCATCCATTGCTTCTTTTTGCTTCCAAATAGTAACAACCATGTTCAGGCCAGGGTTCGTACCAGCTTCCAACCATGCTCAACTTCCTCAGTGGAAAGACACTTGGACACGAGTGCTACCTGCTCTGACTTTATGGATATGTGGCATGTAATTCGTTCACTATGTTTTCTGTTTCATTCATTCTTCAATCTTAAGCTAAAAGTATTTTTGGTTTGGCTTTTCTGATTTTGCAGTGTCGGTAATCCTCCGATATGGCTACTATGGGAATTGCAGTATGGTGCTTGGACCAAGCTCTTCTCGGTTGATGAAGGCCAGTTCTGTTTTTGTACAACAGGTTCAAGTAAGAGATGAAAATTGGAAAGGGGCTCTTGTTTATATGTTTTCAGAGAAGCCAGAGTTAAGCAACGAAGTAAATTGGAACTTTTCAAATTATTTGATTGTTGGAACATATGATCGCAAGGTATTACATCTAATCTAATAATCTAATTTTTATTTATTTGCTTAAATTTAAACACAAATACTTTACCACTCCACCTATGGTTCAATTTCAGGGATACTCTTTGTGGTTAAACAAGGGTTCTAGGATCTGCATAAGATGGGCAACTCAACCTAGTAGATTAGACAAAATTGAACTCATTATCATAAAAGGTAGTCATCTTAATCTTAGCTTCTCTGTTTAGTTTATACTTTATACCAACATGAATACCCAGATTGCCAAATCTAGTTTAGTCCCTCTGGGATGTGGATTGGGACACACACGCAATTCTGTGTTTCTGCAGGAGAAAAAAAACGAGAAACGTTGCTGCCCGAACAAACAGTGCCATTTGGTGCCCTTTTCCTGAATGAACCAGTAACTGGTAAAGAAGCAGAGTACAACATTGAGGAAGATGACAAGTACTCTGTAGGTCTAATTAACTCGAACCCTAGAAGCATAATTATTACATTTAGTTTAAATGTTACATCCAAAGTTTATGATGTAACAAAAGCCAGCGATATGTGTTCAACACTAAATGGATCATGCCGGCTCCAACTTCAGTTTCCCCACACTCAGTATGTTATAGTTTCAACTCCTGATAATGTAAGGTCTCAACCCTTTTGTAATTCAACTTAACTTTTTTTCATATTACTAATGAATTCCTCCTGAAATTAGTCAACAAAATTGGAACTTTTTCAGGGTGATATTGCCGGACGGTACGTTGAGCTGTCTTTTGTTGCTCGAGTTGTTACTTACATTACAATTTTAGGTACCACATATACATGCGGACATGTTCAAGTGCAGAGCAGAGAATTAAGTTTTTATTGCTATGATGGTTTGATGCTTTTTTCTTTTTTTGTTATCTGTAGGTTTCTTCATCATTATCATTTTATTGGTGCTGAAATACCTAGGAGCATGCAATGATGAGACAACAGTAATTAATAGTAATACAACGTTCAGGGAAATATCGTGGAGGACGGAGACTGACCCTATTTTACCGGAGAAGTCAGTTCGGTTGACCTACGGAACAACGGCAGAGGACGACAATGATGATGCCGAAACCGGATCTTCAAGTAGCTCGTCGGAGGATTTATATGATGCGAAATTATGTGTAATATGCTATGATGATCAACGCAACTGCTTCTTCGTCCCATGTGGACACTGTGCGACTTGCTATGATTGTGCTCAAAGGTACAAACAAGAAGAAAAGAAAAGAAATCCTTTCTCTCTACTTTCACTAACAAATAAAATTTGCAGGATTATGGAGGAAGACAACAAGGTGTGTCCAATATGTCGAAGATTGATTCACAAAGTAAGAAGATTGTTTAGTCCATAGAATTAGGTAATGAAATGAGATTGTATATTCATGCCAGCATGGTTGCTATCTACCGAACTGAGTGCCTCGTTTAGGTTTTGGTACGAGTCTGGGCTCGGAGTTTTTCTTTTGTTTTTCCTCAATCAAGCAACATGAAAAACTCGGATATAGATGGAGGCCTTGGGGGAAACCGTTGCAAGCAACATGTGGTTTTTGCTTAGAATGATATGTTGACTTGGTAGGCTAAGGAGTCATTGTTTGTCCCCATGGTGAAATCATGTGTGTTGATTTGCTTACAAGATTACCGTTTTTATCTAATCTCATGATTGCACTATCCATCCTGATTTCATCTTTCACTAAAATGATGTTGATTCGGCACTTCAAATATATGTATATAAGTTGCTCCAATTACAAATTTTAACATCCACTTGCTCTGATTTTTGGCCCAACTAAGTTAACTAATTGTTGAATCAATAAAAATAAATAAAATACTCAACCAATAGCTAAATCATTTATTCTCAAAGATAGTTAGGAATTTTGGATAAAAAGAAAAAAACCACATTTAATTTTTGGTTCCTAACTCCACCGTTAATTTTGAAAACATTTCATTTGAGAACTAGAAAATAGAAGCAGGGATGAGAACAAATAGTGATTTATTCTTTATAAAAGATGAAGGAAAGGAATTAAACCCATTCAAATCATGATGAAGCAAAGTGAGGGATTTCTACAGGTGGATATGCAATTTTTACTCTTTTTTAACTTCAATTCCTTTGTTTTATTTTAGGTTGGGTTGGGATTTGAATATTTTATTCAAACATTTTAAAACCAGTTCATGATTCCAAGGTGGTTTAAGGCAGTTTACAGTTGAATCACTAAGTTTGTCAATTATTAAATATATAAAATCTCTTTACGAACACAACTTTCAACAAATTAAATCCTTTATATATCCCTTGATCCAACTTAGAATATTTCCATGTAAGTTTATAATATCTTGAAATATTTTAAATATATCATTATCTTCAACAATAATTCTTAAATTTAGAGCTAACGAGACTAAAAATAATGGAGGAGTGGGACGGATCAACAAGGGTCTACACATTCTTTTCATATATAAGTAGATAGATAAGGCTATGGGTTGAATTGAAGAAGGGGATGGATGTGCTAAGCCAATTGGGTGAATTAGCCCGTCCTCTTTGGTGAAGTTTTTGAATAAAATTGCCAGCTTCTCCTCTTTGATTTGTAAATGTAGCTGAGCTTATATGTTATGTGATTGTGACAATTCCTCCTTTACAAATTTCACACAACGTCAAAATATCATTTCCTCGACTTCTCCCTCATCTACCATCAATATGTTATGTTTGATTACGTATTTCATTAAAAAAATAAAATTATTGCATTTACAAGTCATTGCTTGCATGTTTCCTATTATTTGATGAGTCTGGACCGCTTGTTGGGAATCATGACTAAGCAGGAAAACAAAATTATGGCCGGTAGACTTTTGTTGGACGGATTAAATTAAAACATTTAGAACCAAGGGACTCATATAACTAAGAGTTTCGTTGTCGTGTGTTGTATCTGTACCCCCGACAAAAATTCCAATACAACCAGCGCTGCATCATATTCATCACTTGGCAATTTGTATTTTTTATATAAACGATAGTTGTAGCCTCCTTTCTCCGTCTCCTGTTTAGCCATCCATGGAAGTCTGGATCTTCAACTACGTTCTCTTCTTCCTCATCTTCTACTTTCTTACCCAAAGGTTGCTCCAAAACAGAGGACTCCCACCATCCCCTGCACTTTCCCTTCCCATCATAGGGCATCTCCATCTCATAAAGAAGCCCCTCCATCGAACCCTTGCCAAGCTTTCCAAGCAACATGGTCCAATACTTTTCCTTCGTTTTGGATCCCGTCCGGTCCTTGTCGTGTCTTCTCCATCTGCTACAGAAGAATGTTTGTCCAAAAACGACACTGTATTCGCAAACCGGCCTCGTCTTCTTGCCGGGAAACACCTTGGTTATGATTATACTACACTTGTTTGGGCCCCATATGGCGATCACTGGAGGAACTTGAGGCGTGTGGCGTCTCTCCAACTCTTGTCATCGAATCGTGTTCAAAAGTATCTTGGGATACGCATGGATGAAGTTAAATCTTTGGTTGTTAGGCTTTTTAGGAGTACTTCAAAGGGGAGTGGTGAGTTTCAGGTCGTGGAGATGAAATCGATGTTCTTCGAGTTGACTCTTAATGTAATGATGAGGATGATTGCTGGGAAGAGGTATTGTAGGGATGGAGAGGATGAATTGGAAGAAGAGAAAAAGTTCAAAGAAATTGTGAGAGAGTCCTTTCAAGTGAGTGGAGCCACAAACATTGTAGATTTTGTGCCCATGTTGAATTGGGTTGGATTAAATAAAATTGAGAAGAAGCTTGAAATATTACAGAGGAAGAGAGACGAATTCATGCAAAACTTGATTGATGAACACCGAAAACTAACCTCCAGTAATTCATGTTATGAGCAAAACAGCAAGACAATAGTTGATGTTCTTTTATCGGCTCAAGAAACTGATCCTGAATATTACACAGATGATGCCATCAGAGGCTTTATGCAAGTAACCTCTCTCTCTCTTTAGACTAGATTTTCTCTATCCATTGAAATCATACAATGTTTTTCTTATGTAAGGAAGTCAACTCTCTCCTTTTAGGTATTGTTATCAGCAGGGACTGATACTTCTGCAGCGACCATGGAATGGGGGCTATCACTTTTGCTAAACAACCCAAAAACTCTTGAAAAGGCCCGAGAAGAAATCGATATGGAAGTGGGACAAAGCAGGCTTATCCACGAATCAGATTACAAGAGACTTGCATACCTCCATGCCGTCATAAGTGAGACATTTAGGATGTGCCCACCTGGCCCACTTCTAGTACCACACGAGTCATCCGAGGAGTGCATGGTGGGAGGTTTCTCAATCCCTCGTGGCACGATGTTGTTGGTGAACATTTGGGCGCTGCACAATGACCCTGTATTATGGGAGAATCCCACTGAATTTAAGCCCGATAGGTTCCTAGGACCTGGACTTGTTAAGAATGGGTTCACATTTTTGCCGTTCGGGACAGGCAGAAGGGGGTGTCCAGGGGAGAGTTTGGCGATGGGATTGATTCCATTGACAGTGGGATGTTTGATTCAATGCTTTGAGTGGGAGAGAATGGGTGAGGAAATGGTGGATATGAGTGAAGGAAATGGGCTCAACATGCCCAAAGCTCAGCCCTTGGTTGCGAGGTATAGGCCGCGTCCAGCCATGATGAACTTACTCTCTCAACTTTAATTTTCTTTTTTTGTAGGTTTAATACTTCTTTTGGCCCCTATATTAGAGATAAATTATCATTTTGGTACCTATACTATTTTCATCAGTTTGGCCCTTGTACTCTACTTATCTTATCAGTTTGGTCCCTGTACTTTTATTTTGTAATCCGGTTACATCAACCCAAATTTCTGTTAAAAAATTAAAATAAATTTCAAATTCACTTAAAAATTTTAAAAATATTAAAAAACTAAAAAAAATTAAAATTCACAAAACAAATCATAAAATTTTTTAAAAAAAGCCCAAAAACATTAAAGCTTAGAAAATTATAAAAAAACTTAATATATATTAAATTATAAAAAATTAAAATTATAAGTATGCTTCAAATTTTTTAAAAAAATCATATTAAAAAAAAACTTGTATTTATTTTTAAATTTTAGGGTATTTAAATTTTTTAATAATTTTATGTTATTTTTAATTAAAAATCAGAATTCATTAAAAATATCAAAAATTTCATAAAAATGCAAAGAAATCCCTAAAATTTTAAAAAATCCATAAAATTTTTAATTTTTTAAAAAATTATAAAAGTTTCTAAAAAACTAAAATTTCAAAAAACAAAACATATTTTTAAAATTTTATGAATTTTTCAAAAATTCATTTTAAGTTTCACTTTCTTATAATTTAAAAAATTATAATTTTTAAAAATAGATTATGTTTTTTTTTTAAATTTTTTAAGTTTTAATATATTTTGAGATTTTTTATAATATTTTTGGATTTTTAAATATTTTTAAAATTTTAAGTAATTTTTTAAAAAAATTACACTTGGAAACGTATCATTGGTTGGTTTAATTTTTAACAGAAAATCAGGTTGGGGTAACAGGTTATGTAGAATGAAAATACATGACCAAATTGATAAAAAAAAATACAAGCAGTAAAGTGATAATTTAATTATAGTATAAGGGTCAAAAGAGGTATTAAGCCTTTTTTATTTTATATTTGTTCATTCCATGTTATTTCTCAAAATTGAAAATAGAGAATGTAAGTGAGATTTTTATTTAAATATTGTTATTTTCTTTTGTTAGCTGAATAGTATAGTTCTATATCTTATCTCGTAGAAATCAAGTATTTGGATGAAATTATATATTGAATTTTCTTGATTGAGTTATTAAAGGAGTGGGATCTTTAGATTCAAATTCTAAATTTTGAATGGTTTTTTGATAATTAAGATGTTGTAATTGAATCAATATTTTAATTAAATAGTTGTGATGGTGACTATAATTTGTTGTATATTTTCGAATATTGTGAAGATAATTTATTTCTTATTTTATTTATCCATAAAAAAAGGTTAATTTTTATTGTAGGTTCACAATGAAAACAAGGTTTGTTGATGGAATTGATCAAGATCATGTTTCTCAATAATTGAAGTGGGCAAACTAAATAAAGATGTGAATCAAGAATGTCTACAACCATTTATAGGAATGGACGATGCTTTAGAATACAACACTAAGTATGCAAAGCAAGAAGAGTTTGGGATACGTAAGAATTGTATTACGAAATATCGAAAAAATCAAGAGATTATTGGACAACTATTTGTTTGTTCAAAAGACAGAAAGTATCTTGAAAAAGAAGACAAGGTTCAAGAACCTTCGGATGAGACACGAGTGGGATACAAAGCACCGATTTACGTCTCCAAGAAACATGTTAACAAATGGTTAGTTTCTAGATTTGTTAAAGATCACAACCACAAGCTCGCGACTCCAAAAAGTGCTCTATTTTTACGAGTTCATAAAAAAGGACAAGAGCTCAAAGGAATTTGATTGATGCACTTGATGATTCGGGTATTTGCCCTAGTAAAATCATGTCAGTTTTAGCTAATGAAACGAGAGGCATTGATATGGTTGGCTTAACTAAGAGGAATATTCAAAAAAAATTAAGTAGTAGAAGGTAGAAATAACTTAAAAGAAGATGCACAATTAATGCTTAGTTACTTCAAGGAATGTCAATCAAAGAATCTGAGATTTTTTTGTTTTTTTTATGCAATACAAATGGATCCTAAAGGTCAACTAGCTAATTGTTTTTGGGTTGATGCTAAATCCAGGATGGCATATAAGTATTTTGGTGATGTGGCTTTTGATCCAACCTATTTGACAAATAGGTATAAAATTCCTTTTGTTCCTTTCACTAGAGTTAATCATCATCACTCCATCTTATTTGGTTGTGCTTTGTTGTGGGACGAGATTGAAGGAACATTTGTGTGGTTATTGAACACTTGGTTGGAAGCAATGTTTAGATTTCATCCAAAAACAATTATTACAGATCAAGATGGGGCATAATTAATGCAGTTGCAATGGTATAGCTACATACTACACATCATTTTTGCATGTGGAACATTGAATTTTTTTTTTTCCAAAAGTATCTTAGTTATATTTACCATCAATTCGATGATTTTAAAGACCAATTTTTAGGTGCATCCGTTATACTTTAGTTTCAAATGAGCTTGAATCATAATGGAGAAAGATGATTGAAAATTACGGTTTACAAGATAATAGTTGATTGAAAAAAGTTGTACCACATTTGGAGAAAAATGGATCCTTGCTTATGTGAGATTCAACTTTTGTGCCGGAATGTCGACTACTTAGAGAAATGAAAGTATGAACAAATATTTCAAAGGTTTTGTCAACTCGAGCATATCCATAGGTAAGTTTGTGATTTAGTATGACAAGACCTTTAATGCAAGATACAACAAAGAAAGGGAGAATAACAAAGAATTCGAAGCGAATTAAAAAGGCATTATACCCAATGGAGAAAGAAGCTTGAAAGGTGTACACAAGAAAAATGTTGAAAAAAATTTCAAAATGAATTAATTCATTCTCGGCAATATATCGTAGAAAAGGTGGTTGTAAATGAGAAAGTATACAAGTAGAGGGTGCATGAGTTTAACAAAGAAAATGTAGAATATATTATGACATTTGATGCTGGTCAACAACCATAACTTATGTCATATGTCTGATTTGGTATTCATTACCTAAACATTATATTTTAAATCGGTGGATAAGAAATGCTAAAAAGGGAGAAGTTGATAATCAAATCATGTCTTCAACAATATTATTTAACACTGCAATGGTTCATTCTTTGCAGCTTTCAGAAAAAGCTTCAAGAGCTCAAAAACATGATGATGTAAACGATTACTTGAAGAGCTTGATGCCTTGAAAATTGAAGATGAGAAGACTAGTAGCATTGACATTTTGAGAAGCAAGAATTCTCTTAAGGATATTGACTCACAGAATATTATATTACGTGATCCAGGTGTCCATCTCTAAGGATGAAAAGAGCTTTAGAGCAAAAAGGTAACTCAAAAACCTCTTCATGTTGTAAGCAAAAGGGGCATACAAAGCGCACTTGTCCACTCCAAAAGCAATACAAGTATTGTATGATATTTAAAGTTTAATACTTCTAATTTTTACGATTTCAGACTACCAAGCTCTTTTTTTTTTTTTATAATATATATGTGCACAAATTTATTTATTTATTTTCTTTCTTGAAGGTGTGATTACAATAAATAAAAAAAATAGTGTCAAATCTCAATGCTGTAATATTTAAATGTTATAAATAATTATTATTTTTTTGTTAAAATATTTTATTTCTATTGTTAACATTATTTTTTTTAAATGTTGTCAAGATATCACTTAAAATATCTTTGTGTATATAGGATTCTGATGTGGTTCAAAGCCAAGGAAACATATCTTTAAAATCTCATCCAACTTATTTTACGGAAATTTTTTTAACTTTGATATTACAAAATCTTACAAAATATTTGTTTATGTATTCATTTTATAAATTAATTAAAATAGTCACTTTTGTTTACCTCAAGTTACATTTTAGTCACTTATGTTTAAAATGTTATGTTTTAGTCACTCACGTTAACGTGTTGTAACATTTTAGTTAATGAGCCATTAATTGTCATTAATGGTGTAACAGTAAGCTTACGTGACATGTTAAATCATCATTTCAAACAAAAAAATATTAGGTTAAATTATACAATTGGTTCCCGTATTTTTTTCGTTTTGAGCAATTTAATATTTTTTTTATGTTCTTTTAACTTTTCCTTTTTTTTTCTTCTTTATTTTTCATTCTCTTGTACTTCTCCCTTTGTTTTCCTCCTTTCTTCATCTCTTTTAATGTAATTTTTTTATATTTTCCTATTGTTAAAGCTTTTTTTATGTTTATAAAAAGAGAAAAGGCGAAAGCTGAAACCAAAATAAAACTTATTTCTCATATTCTCATTCCAAAATTACAAACCCTCATCATCCATCATCGCTTTAACGAACCAATTTGGATCTCTCAATGACCTAGTCCACAAGCTCGCCTCACTAGAAGACCTCACCAATCGTGACTTATGGCAGTCCACCCTCAAGAAAGTTTTCCGAGCCCGTTCCCTTAACCTCCTAACCAACCCCCACGACCACCTTATCTATATTACCTACAACATTCTTGCCCTCTCGAAATTACGTTTCCTCATGGATTCTTCAAATGAGCTCTATACTCTCAATGTCTAAAACGACCACCATACGAAACTTACCCTCAACTTTACCCAAACCAGTTTGGTTCCATGCTTGACTTCCAATCAAGCTTGCTTGGGAATATCCAAGAAGGTTTAGATCAATTTTATCGTTTGCTTAATTTTATTCGTCAGAAAATAAAAGAAAAGGAAATGAATAATTTACATGATTTTGTAAAAGTTTGGAAACAGGAAAAAATTGTTTTGAATATAAAAAATTCAATTTATATTTAGATTTGATTAAGGATGTGGTTTTTTATATTGATTAGTTAGATCCAATTTTATTTTCAAAATTAGGTTATATTCAAATCAAGATTTGGTTAAGAATTATTGATATTCGGTTTTCAGTGAAATTCAATTTAGAAATCATGTGAGGAAACAAGGACTTGGTTTATTTGGTGGGTAAAGATTATGTTTCTACAGTGAAGAATATGAGAAAAGAGAAAAATAAAGGGGAAGAAGAAAATGAAAATAAAGAAATAAAAAGAAAATTGTTAAATTGTTAAAAAAATAAAAAAAAAGTATAGAGAATGGTTTTAACTAATAGAAAACATAGAAAAACTACGTTAAAAGAAACAGAGAAGGGAGGAAAACAGATGGAGAAGGAGAAGAGAATGGAAAAAAAAAAGAAAAAAAAGGGAAAGTTCAAAGAACATAAAAGAAAAAAAAGTAAATTTCTCAAAATGAAAAAACAATATAGGGTCTAATTGTATAACTTAACCTAAAATTTTCATTTGAAGTGATAATTTAATGTGCCACGTCAGTTTACCGTTAATGACAATTAACGCTTAGTGACTAAAATGTTATAACACGATAACATAAGTGACTAAGATGTAACATTTCAAACATAAATAACTAAAATATAACCTGGAACAAGCAAAATAACTATTTTAGTAGTTTACTCTAATTACTAATATATCCCAATCTAGGATTGTGGTTGAGTTTCAGTTGCGGAACAATTGTGGTTTGAAACAAATAAAGAAGTATAGGCATGGTTGAGTTTGATGATTTCAAGAAGACTATAAATTTGAAAGTTGCTTGAATTGTTAGTTGGTTGGAAGCTATTTCATATTTGCAGATTAAACTTATGAAGTTAATGATATGAGATTGACCTTACATGACTTAGCTTAATCAAATTAATATTTTTATCAGTACCTTTAAATAGGAATAGGAGATTTAGTGTGTAACATCCCGGTCTAGACCCTAGTCAGAACAGTGGTTCGAGACCACAAATTCGAGGTCGTAAAAAATTTTTAATGATATTTTCTGTGTGAATGATATGTGACATAGTCTGTGTAAAAATTCTGTGTGATAATTTAATCGTTTATGTGTCGAATTAAGAAAAAGGACTAAATTGCATAAGGTGTAAAAGCTGTGTACTGATTTTTAAGTACTTAAATGTTGTTGGTTTATTAAGGTGGAAGCCTTATGTTGTTATTAATCCATTTTTAAGTTAATGGATGGTGGAATGTCATGATAACCATAATATATATTTGTCTTATGTGATTATTAAATGGGTAAATGAGTAAATGTATAATTATGTTATTAGTTAATGAAAGAAATAAGCATGATAGTGGATTTTATTCATCCATCTATCACCGAAAATTCAAGGAAGAAGAAAGGGTTTTATCCTTTTAATTTTCGGCACATTCAAGCTTAATTCAAGGTTAGATTTCGATCCGTTTTTTATAATTTCTACGTTTTTGTAATCGTTGCTTCGAGAGCTATCAAACCCATGTATAAATTTTGAGTATTGATGATGTTTATGTGGGATTCTATTGTTGATATGTTGAGTTTTGAAATGAGTTTAGTTGATAAATGAAAGATTTGAGTTAGATGAACATGTGTTATTCTTGAAATTTTGATTAATTTAGCTAATTGGGGCTAAATTGTGAAAATAGTAAATTGAAGGGTTAAAATGTGAAATAAATGAAATGTGTGGGTTTGTATGGATATTAGTAAAATTCGGCTAAGCTTGTGCTAGGTGGAATTTGGTGAATTGATGATTTTGTGAATTAGGGACTAAAGTGTCGAAATGTGAAAATATGAGGGCTATTATGCAAAAGGT
The DNA here is from genome assembly GCA_025503065.1 of Gossypium bickii. Lineage (NCBI taxonomy): Eukaryota > Viridiplantae > Streptophyta > Magnoliopsida > Malvales > Malvaceae > Gossypium > Gossypium bickii. The sequence continues at coordinate 60,155,384 of CP106710.1, read as the reverse complement.
GTAACACCCTAAATTAGGGGTTGTTTGTAATTTAGTTAATTTCCCATGTGCGTGCTTGAAGAATAAATATTACGATTTATTTGGCGTGTTCTAGGGTCTAGAATTAAACCCGAGTTAGGCCTGACCTAGTGTTAAAATTATTTTTTTTAGTACCTAAAAGGAGGGAGCTAGGTGAGATAGGGCTTTAATAAAATTTCGGGCGAAATATGGCAAACAATGGGCTTGGGACAATTGGCTTGGTGCGCCTAAAGGTGAGGCAAAGGAGGATTGGGTTCGAGCTGAAAAGGCAGCACTTAGATTTTATTCTTGCGTCAACTAGGGAACTGGGCTAGGTATGCCTTAAAAATAAATGGCAAGGGTAAGGGACATGAAAGTCTAGGTGGTAAAGTGGCTCCCATGCGCCACTTAGGAGTTGGAGGGGAGGAAGGGCGCAGGTTCGAATGGCGTGAGCAGTTAGTTTGCGTTTTTAATTTTATTTTAGGGTGATGGGCTTAAGTAGAGAGGCTTTAAAAATAAATGTTGTGGTTTTATGACATGAAAGTCAGTTGGGAAAGATGGCATGGGGCGTTGGAAGAAAGGCCTGCGGCAGTGAGGTTCTAGGTTCGAACCAAGGGAGCTGCAAAGGGTACATTTTATTTTTTGTTTTGGCATTAGGCGAAGGAAGCTAGCGAAGGAAGGTTTAAAAGAAAATCTGATGCGTTTATGGCACGAAAGGGCAGTGGCCGAGTGGTTGGAGGCGTGGGGAGCCTCCAGCAGGTCTGGGGTTCGAAACCCCGGGAGCGCAGCATGGGTTTCTTTCTCTTTTTTTATGCCGGCGTGATTAATGTCCTGCATGGGCATTAAATTCATGAAGGCATGCTGATTATTTTATTTTCTTCTATTCTGATGGAGGTATAGGATAGTTTTGTTTTACTTTGTTTTAATATTTTTTTTATGATATAGGAAATGGGATTAAAAGATGGGGAGTTTTATTTTATTATTTTATGCAAGTATGTGGTAGTTGTTATATTATTATTATTATTTTTTTTTTTTATGATGATGGGATAGTTATTATTTTATGTATAGGAAATGAGGTAATCATGGAGGATTATTCAATATTTATTGGTATTTGATGATAGGAATTTTCAATGGATGTGGGAAAAAGAGAAAGGCATGACCGGCCTTGTGTAGCAAAACATGGCCGAAATTCATGCTTGATATTCCCTTCTTTCCATATTGTCTTGGCCAAATATGAAGCATTCTTTTGGGAGTAGGTAAGGGTTAAGTGAGGTTATTTTAATTATTTTTATTTTAATGGGAAGAAAGGGGATAAGTGGTTGTTATTTTATTAATTAAGGGGATAAGTGGGAGAAGAAAATGGAATAGGTTAAGGGACATAGTGATGGCCGAATGGGGGAGGGGCTCCTTGGGTTGATGTAGTCGGCCATGAAGAGCAAATTAGTGCCGAATTTTCTTAGCCTTTTCTTCATGATTTTCGGCTAGTGCATCTTTTTGATTTTTCTTCTTCGTTTTCTCTCAAACCGAAACACCATTACCATCTACCTTTTTCCTATTATTTTCTTCCTCTAGCCGAACCATTCTCTACCTCTAGGCCGAATCTTTTTCTCTTATTTTGTGTAGACTTGGCCGAATCTTAAACAAAGGTGACCTCCTCTAGTCTTTTCTCCAATCGGTTCATAAGGATCTCCGGGATATTTGGAACGAGCAATCTAGGCACTAGTCTTTAACAGTCAATTTTGGGTGGTGAAGCAGGTGGCTAGTACTCAAAAACGTATAGGAGCAGGAAGTCTAGGGTGCCGATTTGATTCTTCGGGATTTAGAACGATCGTTGGTGACAGGTGTGTACATACACACTTTATGATTAATAACTGTACTAAATCTGTTGTGTGCTAATCGGATCTATGTAGATTTGGATTGAATACCATGAATGGTATAGGTAAGGATTCAGGTAAGTCCTTGTTGATTATGATATTATTTTACGATGCTTTTGGAAAGCATGACACATTTGGTATGTGTGACTTAAGACATATGGCTGATGTTAAATCTGTTAAATGATGTTAAACAAATCTATTAGTATGAACTTTGTATATGCATGTAATTAATTGATGTGGGTTGATGAGAGGAGGGCGGTGATATTCGTGTGTCGAGCGGACACCGAGTGGTTTGGTACCACATTGTGACTACGGTCACCGGATGTTTGGCACCTCCGGAGGTTTGGTACCTCATCGCCTCGCCCCAAAGTGGCTTAGCACCACGGTGGGTTGGCCCCACAGATTATATTAAGAGATTGACGCCAGTGATTTGGTATCACACGATGGGTTGGCCCCATCAATCTATTTGTGTCTTCGGACACCAGAGGTTTGGCACCTCCAGTGATTTGGCATCACATCTGTGACTATAAGTCACCAGTGGTTTGGCACCACCAGTGGTTTGGTACCACACGGGGTAGACAAAGGCGTTTGGATGGCTAGGTTGGGTGCATGATTTAGTGCATGATTGTTAATTATAAACTGTGTATGAAATTGCTTAAAACCGGGGGGGGGGGAGGGTTACACATTGAGTCTTGTTGACTCACCTTCTCCTTAATATTTTTCAGGTGACACGTAGATCGCGGATGAGGAGCCGGACAGACTCGAGGTGGCCATGGAATGGAATTTTAATTAGATGAACTTGGATTTTGTTTTATTTTATTTTAAATGTTGGTTTTATTTTAATTAAGTTGTAATAAGGCCTCCTAGATACTTTTTTATTATTATTATTCTATGCTTTGGATGAATTTGGATAAACTATTTTAATGCAATTAAATTAAGTACACATGTTTTTCTAAAATTTAATCGCAAGGTGTTTTATCATGGCATCGGGCACATTTGAAATCTATAACAACTTGACTTGATTATTTTTAAAATAAACCTAAGTATGGTTTTTATACACCTCAACTGTTTTAAACTCAAACACTATCTTTTACCGAAAAGTCAAATCGGTTTTAAGAGATTTTACAAAGCATTTTCTCTGTAGCACACCAAATTCGGTCGTAGTGTTTGGGCCGGGTCTGGGTTACAAAAGGCCTTAAATGTGTGTATGTGGGCTAAATTGAATGAAATGGTGATTGAATGGATTGATTTTAAATGTGTATAGACCAAGAAAGAGGTTCGGATCGAGGCAAAGATAAAGTGCTCGATTAGTCGACCGTATCGATAGTCGACGTCCGAGGTAAGTTCGGATATAATACATGTTATTAAGATATGTTTAGTATTATGAAATAAATGTGTATATGTGGATGAAATCGAGATGCTATGTGCAAGAATAAGCTGATGGCACTAAGTGTGCGAAACGTAAAATCGAAACAGAAATGAATGGCACTGAGTGTGCGATGATATGAAAGCTACGGCTTATTGACTTGACACTGTGTGTACGATACTGAGACTATTCGGTTAAAAGAATAGGCACTAAGTGTACGAGGACAAATATGTTACGATTATGTATATAGCACTGAGTGTGCGATCCAATTTAATGAATATTAAAGTATGATCAACAAGTATAATTGAGCATTGAATAGCTTGGAAATTGAATAACTATATGTTTGTCGAGGTATGTATCGAACCTTTATGGTTGATGAGTTTATAGATGATGTTATGGACGGACGAATGAGTATTTTAGCTATAGATAGTATGGTATATGTATAAGAAGAATGATCTATGTGATGATTATTATATGAATTGGTTTGATTTGATGATATGGTTGTATTTTATTTCGAACTTACTAAGCTTTATAAAGTTTACTATGTGATTTGTTTCTCTGCTTTGCAGTGTCAGTAAAGCTAGCTCGGATCAGGGGATTGTCAGCATCTCAGTCACACTATCGGCAATTTATTTTGGGGTATTTTAGAAAGATGTACATAGTTAAAATAGTAAAGTAATAAAATGAACGAAATAGAAATCTAGAGTCCGGATAAACCATTTCTGAATGGTCCCCACCAAGTCATCCATGGCCCAAGTCCATGTCACTGAGCATTACCTGCAAGGGTTAAGGAAACGGGGTGAGTTATTAGAACTCAGTGTATAATCCCCTTACCGTCGTCCACTGAGCCTGAACCCATTTAGTAATATTTTGGGCCTAAGCCCCTTTTTACATGATAATGTATCAAATAAATCAAATAAATGTAATGCATCCCAACCCAACCTAATAATCTATCCGCTACACACCACCCGTACCATTCCATCACACCTGTGGGGATCAAGTCAACCCACCCCGCCAAACACACCAATCGCAGGCATTTTGCCATTTATAACATATTTTGATTGTGGCCAAGCCACTAGAATCATAATGAATCATATTAACAAACATTTTTGTGGCAATGCCACCGGAATCACTTCTCTTCAACATTTTCCCATCCCATGCAAAATTATATAAATGCAACATACATAGTAAATCATGATATTTACAAATATAAACAACAATCATTAATACAGAGAATCATTACAAAAATTCGGCCCATTATAACACCTTGCAAATTGGCCCATTAGGGCAATCTATCAAATCAGCCCATTAGGGGCATTTTCGTAATTCGACCCATTATAACACCTTGCAAATCGGCCCATTAGGGCAATCTATCAAATTGGCCCATTATGGGTATTTTCGTAATTCTCACAGTGTTAATATCGATTTTGACAAATTTATCAAAATAGTGTAATTTAGGCCAATTTCCCGGTTTACGCCATATTACAATTATAATCATAACTATTTATTTCCATTATGATGTCGAATCTTAAAACCCACGGAAAAGCGGTGTGAGATTACACACCTGATTACGGTAAGTACTAGGCCGTCTTGATCGTCAACACCTATGATATCATAACACTCGATTAATCTAACGGGCGAGATTTTTATTAATCCAAAACTACACCAAGCGATTTTTAATACTTACTCTCGAAATCGTGAACGACCACGGTTTGTCGATTCTCCCCGGATGATGGTCCACAACCCGATGGAAAATCTCGAACCGTCGATACTGCCCTTCGTTTAAATTTAGGAGTAGGGATCGCAAATCCGCTCCTTTTGCGATCTCTAATCGCTTTTCCTTTCGATTCGATACTACTAGCCTCCATCGGATAAAATCTTAGTCAGAACGATATTACGATATAAATATAGATTGTCTAATGACAAAGGGGTTCGGCTTACCACTAAATAAGGAGAGAATATCGAATGATTTCATCCCTACCAACATAATCAATTAGCCAACCTTCAATCCGATTAACACAATAACCAAATAGAGATATCAAATGGACTATGGAAGAACTCCTTACCTTAATCGATGATAATCCCGATTCCCACAATTGTCTTATGACTAGAGATGATTAGACGATGATGTGGTATTCGGCCACCCTCTATAACACTACGAAAAAGATATTGATCACAACATGAGAGTGATGGGGAGAGAGATATTTTGATAGGGAAACAAGATAGAATAACCGAATAATGATGAACACATATATTCGACTAGGAAGAAATAAAATGAAAATAAAATGAAATGAAAAGAGGGATATAAGGTCACTTACTGATTCGGTCAAGAAGAGATTGTCCAAGACGAAAAAGAAAAGAAGTGAAGAGATGGAATGATAATAGATTCGGTTTTAGAGGAAAATCAAACAAGAAAAAGTGATCTCAAAGTAATGTCGATTTTAGAGAAGAGAAAAGATTGATGAAATGGTCAAAAGAAAAGAATGGATGGATGGAGGAGTGCTAGATTGTTCGGCTATCAAAGGGGAAATGAGCAAAGGTGAGTGTTTCGGCCAAACAAAAGAATAAGAATGCACAAATGTGTTAGGAGGTTTCGGCCAAAGCAAAGAGGGAGATGGATTTGAAAAGAAGACACAAATGTTCAAAGAGAAAAGTGTACCTCTCATGCACCAAAAACTAACAAAATGGTATAAAGAGAAAAGAGAAATTCGGCTCTCCTTTCCCCCTAACAAAACCGTGTGAATTCTAGCCAAAAGGGTGGATGTTGACCAACAAAAATCTTTCCAAAACATCACCCATGAAAAAGGCCAACATGCTCTCTTATCTGGCCTTTTTCTTTTGATTCCTTTCCTTACCTTCATCCTTTCCTTGTTTCCTTAGCCATCATATCATAATTAAAAAGTCCACCTTGCCTTAAATACCACCATGGCCGACACTTAGGGAAGGAACACAAAAAAAAAAAAAAAAAGTCAAAATTGTACCAAGTGGGACTCGAACCTCTTCCCTTAAAGTCCTTCATGTGACGCCACAACCTCTTTGCCATATGCTCAATTATGCTAGCCATTTACTCACTTATTTCCATAAGCATTGAGGCCACTTACTATTTCTCCTTAGAGTGCTAAAATACCAAATTTTTACTAAGGCCCAATTAAACCCCGAGCCTTCTTAGAACCTTAAAATATACACGATTAATAATTTAACTAGCCTCGCACAAGATATCATGCAACACATAAAATTCTAAATTTTAGGATGTTACAATTAAAGTTTTTTGTTAAATTCAAATCCATTACAATACCATTCTCTATGACATGTTTATCGAGTGAGTACTTTTTTAATTTTAGAATATCAAATCAAAAAATTTAATAAAATAAAAATTAATGGTGTTAACAATTTGATTTAATTTTTTTAAAATCGAAAAATAAAAAAAAACTAAATTCTTACAAGACTAAATTTCAAATTGTTATAAAATAAAGAGAGATGGGGAGAATAAAGAATAAAGAAAATATGAAAGCAATAGAGAATATACTTTATTAATTAAATGGATGATTACAATGCTTCATCAGAGTCTCTATTTATAGGCATAAGAAGTATAAAAGAAGTAGAGATCTAATTCTAATAACTATTAGAATTTAAAGTACATCAAAACTTTATCTTGATCATGATGGACATCTACTTAATAAGATATTCATAACACTCTCCCTTGGATGTCCATTTGTAGATAATGCGTCTCCTTAAAACCTTATTAGGAAAAACCTTGTGGGATAAAAACCTAATGAAGGAAAAAAGAGTACGCAATCTTCTATTACAAGTTGTCTCATTAAGAACCTTTACTAGGAAAACCTAACGGGACAAAACCTTAGTTAAAGGAAAAGAGTACAACTTGTTTTAGACTCCGCCTAATGACAACATTACATTATATCGACGCATTCCAATCTTGTGTAGTAGTCTTTCAAATGTTGAAGCTGGAAATGCCTTAATAAAAGATATGCTAAATTATCACTAGAACGAATTTTTTGAATATTTATATCACCTCTTTTCTCAAGATCATGGGTGAAGGATAATTTTGGCGAAATATGTTTTGTTCCATTACCTTTAATGTAACCACCCTTCAATTGAGCTATACATGCTGCGTTATCTTCATTTAAGATAGTTGGCATCTTTTCCTATAAAGGCAAATTGTATATCTTCTGGATATGTTGGGTCAATAACCTTAGCCAAACACACTCTCGACTTGCCCAATGCATTGCAATTATTTCTACATGATTTGAAAAAGCAGCAACTAATGTTTGCTTTGTACGAGGATCTTAGACATTGATAATTCATTTCAAGTACTTTATTAATCCAACCTTTTATCTTCTCCCCCTAATATTGAGAAAACTGAAAACTCATGTCATAATTAAATTTCGAATTAATAGCCCAAAAATATTATAAGGAGACTCATGTAAATATACATTCCCAACCTCTTATTATGACCCATCTTTGTGCGTTGTGGTGGAGCAGTTGGAACATATACCGCATATCCAAAAATTGTAAAATGGGAAATATTTGGCTCTTAACCAAAAATCAATTGTAATGGGGAGTATCTATAATTTATTGGCTTGATGCGTACAACATGTAAATCAATACAATCTTATACTGAAATAGAAAGTTTTGTTCTCATAAGTAATGATTTAGCTATTAGTTAGAGACATTTGATAAACAATTCAGCTAAATCATTTTGTGTGTAAACATGAGCTATAGGATGTTCAACTTTTATCCCAATTGACATGCAATAATCATTGAAAACTTGGGATGTAAACTCACTAACATTTGCAAGATGAATTGTTTTAATTGCATAATCTGAAATTAATCATTTAAACAAGCAATCTCACAAATGACAGGTTGCGAGTTGATAACGCATGTGATTATTTTGTAGATGCATTTACCAAAATCATATAATATCAAAACCATCCACATGGTGGATGAATGAGCCCATATTCATTTCAGAAATGCAAGACATTATATCTCAGCTTTAGCTAGTGAGTTTCTAAGAATCAATTTTCATTGAGAACAAGCAACAAGTGACAATTTTTTAAATTAAAGAATCTTCTGGTTCTTTAATGAATGTCCATATGAATTCTCAATTAATTTTCACATCATATATGATCCAGGATGGTCTAACTGGTCACGCCAAGTAGTAAATGCATTTGTATTAGTAAACTTCTAGTTTACTTTAACATGTGTTTCAAGTGTACTAAATTGTAACAATTTGATAATTTTATTATCATTCCTTTTAATTTGTATCCACATATAAGTATTATTGTGATATTTACTACTGGAAATGTCTAAGTCAATGTGAAGTCTATAATACCACTAAGTCAATAAATATAATTTCCAAATAATTATATACAGTATTCGTTTCAGGGAATATGCCACAATCTTCAAATGCCTAAAAATCTATTAATAGCAAACTTTGAAAGTAGATCTTATTTTCCAGGTGTACAATAGGTACATGACCAATGATTTTTCATACATAAGTTTTCTCTATTGCAAGTTCTCATCAGTAATATTTTACCACGTAATTTTAATTGAGAACTTATTCTGAATACTGTAGAGTTATACTCACAATTTAAAAAAAAAAATGCAACTTTAGGTGCATCCAACCATAATAAGCTTTAGATAGAATTATCATATTCTATTGCTCATAAGTAAATCTTTCACAACCAAATATTTTGCTTTCAACCCTTTAAAAGGGATGATGACAAAAAAATATCACAAAAATTATAAAATAAATATAAATTAATAACCCAATCCACTTTTTTATTCATATGAAATATAATATTTTCCTCATTCACAATATCAATATGAAATCCATTACAAATATATTTTAAAAGTAATGCATTGACCATCACAAATTTTGTGCGTTTTAAATATTAAGATATTAGCTCTTCTGGAGCTTTCAACTAATTTTGTACTATCAAATATTGACAAATATTTGTTTGTTTCAATACCAAATAAAATAAATATTTTCTATCTGTAATGATAAAATTCATTACTACATTTTCATATAATTCCTCAAAAAATATTAACAAAAACAAAATATTTGGGCATACGCGACATATGTGGCCAATAATATTTCATATCACATTGATAACATAAATTATCTTTACCCTTTGAAAAGTTATCTTGAGAACTCTCACTGTTCTCTTATTTATTACTATATTCCCACTTTTAGTGGTCCATGAGTATATATTTTATTTTTTTATGTTTACATTCACTTCGGGGAATGCAACAAATTTGGTAGGACAGACTTCTAAACGTCTCTATTAATTTTTTTATTTCATAATTACCATCGTAAACATGCATGAATTTTAAATCAAAATCTATCCATTCATGTTGTCATGATTATTCTCCAATTATAATAAACATGATATAATAAATAAAACGTAAAATATATCTGAAGATCTTTAACATCATCATCACCTTAACTATTATCACGAGCACAAATATATTCTTTACCCATGCTTATACAATTATAAATCAAAGATCGGGAATAAGAACCATAATCCATTCTGAGATTGAATCTTTCAACATTCTAAAGATGAAGTTGTAAGGGAGAAAGTTTAAGGTGAAAATGAATTTGATTTGTGAGACGACTTCGAAAGATTTTGAAAGAATAGAGAATCTTGATCAATTTAAATAAATATAAAAGAAGTAAAAATCTAATTTAATAACTATTAGAATATAACTTTATCTTAATTATTATGGAGATCCACTTAATAATAAGATATTCATAATACAAATATATATATATATATATATAAAAGAATACAGAAACTTGAAACATAGTATTTAGTCCAAAAAGAATTAAGTGTGTAGGTGGTAAACTACACTATTCGTTAATATATCAACATCTGATCTTGATAACAAAGGAAATAATTCAATTTTAATATTTCAATTTAAATTAAAACTCTCAAAAATATTTATTTAGAATTTTTAATTTTAATTTTAATATATTATTTGCTATGCAAGTCTAACATTCTTTTTTCAAGTTTAACCACTTAATTCAAATTAAAATTCATAATTAATTAATAATATTAATAATAAATTTTAAAATTTAAAAAATCGAATACTGGAATCAATATATTTAGGAAGTTTGGATCATGTCAGCAGCAGAACCTGGAAGCAGGACGAAATGGTGGGGAATTAAATGGCAGCGATGGTGGAGCAGACAGGCAGATATACAATCCAGTTAAAAAGAGATGGTCTGTCTGTGTTAGTATAAGCTACTTTTTATTCTTGAGAGGCTTTCCAGTCTGAAAAATAGATTATATAATTTGCATGAAAACAAATAAAATCTTTCCTTTTTCAAAATATCAAAAATATAAATAAATAAATAACCAATCAAATCCTAACTTGATCTCTATTCTATTGTTTCTAAAACCCTCCCCCCCCCCCCCAACAAAAAAAAAATCATTCTTTTATTTCTCCCGGAGTTGTTCCCTTTTCCTTTTAAGAATTTCTATTGATTGTAATGGAGTCTGGAAACCGATCCATATGGGAGACACCGTTGGTTCCTCCTTCACGGTCACTAGGAAGTTATGTCCCTCATCATAGCCTAACATCACCACAAAATCTTCTTGATAACAACCCTTTTGATCAAAGCCTAGAATCAGCCTTTTTTGGCCTCAATTTATCAACTCAAAAGAACCCAGAACTAGATTATGGGTTTTCAACAGGAGAAAAAGAGAGAAAGAATGAGGGATTGCATGTGGGTTTTGATGGGGTGCTGAGAGTGGGACCATATAGTGACTCTTGGAATAGTTTAGTGCCTAGGTCGTATCAGCTCCCCAACTTAAATGAAAATGGGTATTTGTTTGATTCAAGAAGAGAGCATGTTTTCAATGAAATCTCAATCTTACCCTTTTCCTATCAAAATCGATTGGCTCCTCCTCTCACTGCTGCTGGTGCCGGTTGTTCTAGAAACAAGAATGTAACGAGATCTAGCTTTAACAGTCATAATAATGATCAGATTAGTAATGGTTTTAGGAGGTCTCGTTGGTCACATGAACCTCTGAATTGTTTGAGTATAGGGGATTTGAGAGGCAGGTTCTTGTCTTTAGCAAAAGATCAGTATGGCTGTCGGTTTTTAGAAAGGGCTATTGATGAAGCTTCGAGAGAGGAAATTGATATGATTTTAATGGAGGTTATTGGGCATGTTGATGAGTTGATGTTGGACCCTTTTGCCAATTACGTTGTTCAAAAACTCGTGGTCATGTGTAATGAGGAACAAAAGAGTCAAATTATTTTAATGATCGTCAAGGATGGTTTTCGACTTGTTAACATTTGTCTCAATGTTCGTGGGTATGTCTTGCTTAATTTTATTTTCTTTGAATTAAGAGTTTGTTTCAAACAGCATTTTCATTTTGGTTACAGGACTCGTGCTTTACAGAAACTGTTGGAGAACCTTACTTCTCAACAGCAAATCTCTCTAATTATGTCCGCCTTAACCACTTGCGTTGTTGCATTGACTAAAGACATGAATGGTCATCGTGTGATCCAGTGTTGCTTGAAAATTTTCTCTGATCAAGATAATAAGGTTGTTATCATTTGATGATTTAAGTTTAATTTTGTTCTTCTTGATTGGAGAGGTTGTTATGATACTTACTTTCTCAATTGTTCATACAAGATCAGTTTTGTACATTTGATGATGTTGGAACATGGTTGTTGACCATTAATTTTCATTGACAGTATCTTCTGAAAGAGGTGGCGGATAACTGTTATCAAATTGCAACAGACAAAAGTGGATGTTGTGCAATGCAGCATTGTATTTACCACTCTAAGGGAGAGGCAAAAGCCAATCTAGTTCGAGAGATTATAGCAAACGCGCTTCACCTAGCTGAAGATCGATATGGGTGCATTTTTTTTCCTTGAAACCACTTGTTTTTGTTTCCAAAAAGTTAGCGTCTGTGTGTTGATGTGAATCTTGTAACCGATGAATTGCAGTTCGAGCTTGATATACTCTGTTTTATCTTTTTAGCAACTATGTAGTGCAACATGTACTGGGACTGAAAGAGCGACAAACAACAGAAAGTCTTCTAAGGCAGCTTGAAGGGAATTACGCATCCCTTTCCTGCAACAGGTATGGAAGCAATGTTGTTGAGAAGTGCATGTTGGAATCGGGAGAAGAACAATCTACAAGAATTATAAAGGAGTTGCTTAGAAGTCCCATCGGGTCAAGGCTTCTTGTGGATCGATTTGGAAACTATGTTATCCAATCAGCTCTATCAGTATCTAAGGTTTACATACTCCACACATTGTGCTGCTTTCATGCATCTTCATGGTTATTTGGTGCGCACATGCATTATGTATGGTTCAACTATATATATACTTCCTTAGATTTTGACGAATTCTTTCACTAAACCTTCTATATATTCAGGTTTACATGATTCCTTGAACTCGTATTTAATTGTTTGAGTGAATATTTGTATCATGGAACATGAAATGATTTCAAGATTTATGCATGCTTAATTATTACTAATAACAGCTTATATTGGAGACCATTGTTTGGCTCGAGCTTATTGTTGGTTGTGATGTTTCTTTTAATTGCATGAGCAGGGCTTTGTTTACAATGCTTTGCTGAATCTGGTTTGGGTAAACTTTCCAATGATGCGCAACCATGTTTACGGAAGATGGGTACTTGCGTGGTTCAACAAAAGAGCCACCATGCAACTAAGAAAAGCACAAACATGATTACATGAAGAGATGTCGTAAGAAGAGAGATTTGAGATCTTAGGCATCTCAGTAAGATACAAGTATGATTTTGTTTAGTGTCGAGTCAATGCGTCATCATGTAGGGTCGTTACAGTGTTTGTAGTTTAGTATGTAGTTTTTGGTTTCAGTTGATGTGGAGATATTGATGGCAGTGATCGTGGATGGCTGTGCAATTGGATACAAGATTAACATGCATGAAAAGCTTGTGGTTTGTTGGTTTTTGTTGGTCAAACACTGTATTTCTTTGTTGTAGGGCACTAATTTACGTTTGGATTATATAGCTTCGTTTTGTTAAAATGTTGTTGTAATTATATTATTAAATTTAGCGAATAATCCTTTAAGAATGGAACATTTGAATAGTGTATACTTTTGTACAACAGGTTTCAGAAGATTTGCTTCTGAAATGTCATATAGTAGGTGATTTCGGTCTAAAGTTCAACAATATAAATTTTATATTTTGTTGTAGCAGGTGGTACATCCTATCCAAACACGGCGGAGGCAGGTGGCTGAGGTTAACTCATGCTAAGACGTTATGGTTTGTATCCATATAATTTTTTAAAAGAACAAGTGTGTTCATAATTCTAGCCACTCGACAGATTTTCCAATCAAGAAGCAATCGACAAATCATTTATTATGTTGCTTTAGGGTTTAATCAAATTTTAACAGAAAAAATACAAATTTAATTGTTTAGAGTAGGGATGACAATGAAATGGGGAGGAGACGAATATTGTTAAATTCATCATCGCTTCATAGTTATCATTCTTTGCTCTATTACCTGTTCCGCTCTATTATGAATGTTGGACACATCCATCCATGTCAATTTGAATTTTACTATTTATCTTTAATATTTTCAATTTTTTTAAAGTTGAAAAAATATTTAAACATAAAATATATGAATTTGTTCTATATTACATTATTGTATTTTTATCTTTTTAATAGTTTATATATACAAGGATAAAATGGTAATTTTATATAGTGGAGTGGGCCAGTGTGGGATAAACATTACCATAACCGCTTCACCCGCTATCCAAAAGAAAAAAAATCCACCCTACCTTGCATCTATCTTTCAAAAGAAGAAAACTGCTCCATTCGGAACGAATCGATTCGAAATCCATCGAACGAGTGTTTTGCTATCCTTAAATTAGCCCGTAGTTTAAATTAGGATCTAACAACTTTTATCTCGAAAAGAAATATAAAAATATAAATTAATTTAAAATTTATTCCCTAATCATAATTTTATCTTATAATTATAAATTTAGAATATATACATAAAACTGGCTTGTGATTAAAGATTTCGATAATTTTTTTATATGGAAAAATATATGTAAGTAAAATCTAAACAATATAATATACCACGGACAAAGAATTGAACAAATATCAAATTAATGTTAAAAAAAATTCAACAAAACCTATGCACACGGTAAAAGAAATTTTTAGTGTGTTTTCAATTTGGTCACTTAAAATGAAAGTCTAACAATTTGGTTACTTAATTTTTAGGTAATTTTTATTTTAATCACTCAAACGTTAAATCTCTAATGAAGGTTAATTGTACATGTCACATTATATTTATACTTCGTTTTGATTACCCAATTTTTAGGTTACTTTTATTTTGGTCACCCAAAATATTTTTTTAATCAAAAAAATCAAAGATTCAAGTGAAAAAAAAATTATCAAATCTATATTTACACGGTTTTTAGTGGTGCTAAAAGTTACATGTTCGAGACCCTATTTCCGTAAAAATTAAACAAAGGTAATTGCACACTTATTATATAGGTGAATTAAATTTTGGATAGATAATTTAGCCAATTTAGTGATTAATTAAGGTTTATAGACTAAATTGTAAAGTTTAATCGATATAGATTTTTAATTAGAAAATGGATTAAGGTCTAAAATAGAAATTAGATCATGCCAAGGTGAGTGTTAGTGGTTGGTGATGTTAATAGTGGATTAACTAAATAAATTAAAGTTAATTAAGTTGTAACAATTCATTTTTTAATATTGTTGGAAATGATAGTTTCGGAACTCCATTTTCAATGTTCGAGCCTATCAATATTATTATTTAATATTTACAAGGTTAATATAAAGTTTAATTAGAGTTTGATCTCTTAATTTTGTTAATTGTGATATAAGAATTAAATTATAAAAGAGATAAAAGTTAATCATTATGAATTTTTAATTAACAGAAACACCAATTAAACAATTAAGCTCATTTTAAAATCTCAAATGGTAGTGGAATGACGTTAAAATCCACTAACTTATTAATTGTAATTAACTTTTACTTAATGAAAGGTTAATTAAATAATTATGATTTAATTAAAAGTATATAACCTAAAAGTTAAAATGTCACATTGATCTTTCTTCATCTTTTTCTCCATGGACGAAAATTGAAGAAAGAAAAGGATTTGAAACTTTTCAACTTTAATCTTTCAATTCGTATGTAATTTCAAGTTATATGAATTGTAGGTTAAATTAAATGAAAATAAATTAATAGAAATGGTAAAGTTAGAAAAATAGAAAACACTAAGTATGAAAATAACATGAGAATTAATGTATGGTTTTTCAAATTATTATTTAATTGATTAATTAAATAATTGAAGTTTGAAAATTGAATTAAATTAATTGATCATTGTGAATCTGTTGAATGTAAAAAATTAACTATATTTTCTCATAGATTATTTTATGGTAAAGTTGTTATGATTTTAACGAAATTAGATTTAGGTTGAAAAAATTATTTAATTGAAAAATTAATTTAATAAATAATATCTATTTTGAAAAATAGAAAAAAATATGTACTAGATTAAATTAAATGATAAAGTGTTGGGTTAAAAGTTAAGCAAGCACAAATAATTTGACCCAATACATGAGAGGCCTGAATCTTCATCATAATACATATAAGGGGAATCACACCCTATTAGCCCTTATCTCTCTTAGTTCAACTAGGAAGTTGTTTTTCTATTAAAATAGATTTTTACTAATTCAACAAGGGTTTCATTTTTTCTCCCTATAAATAGATGGTACATGTCGAAACCATTTTTTGAAAGGTCAACTTTTTATTTAAAAATGAAAATGGAGTCACCACCAATTTTTTTTATGAGTTGCGATCGAGTCACTGTGTGATTGATCGTTTTAATAAACGATTTAATTTATTAAAACAACGGTTTTTTGGTCTACAAATTTCGAGAAATAGGTTCGGGAGTCGGTTACGCACGAGGAAGGATTAGCACCCTCGTAATGCCCAAAATTGGTACCTAATTGATTAATTGACGTCTTAATGCCAAAATTTAAAAACTTAAAAAGAATTTAAAATACGATCCCTCTTTGCATTAGTGTTAATTTTACTTAAAAACCACTTGAATAAACTGAAACAGACGTTAAAGACCCTCTCATCTCGAGATAACAAAATGTCACATTCCATAAGTTAAGACACGACACCTTGAACTTTTGAAAATATGCTTGCCTTTATTTTTTTTATTTGAAATCTTATGTATTTTAATTTTAAAAGGATATTCGGTTATTCAATTCAACAAGAAAGTCGAAACCTAGTAAGTTAGGACACTACTTCTCAAATCTCTAAATACGGAACATTGCCTTATTTTGAAAATTCCTTTTTTTACGTGTTTGGGTAAAAATTAATGTAATATTGAAAATGATATATGAATAAAATGTTACACTAATGAACGACAACAATATAAATGTACTAATAAGCAATTCATAGTACATATAATGACAATAATAACATAATACATATCAATTTAATACTAATATTAACAATCAAAGAAAAATAAAATAAATGATAACAATGACAACAACAACAATAATAATAACAAAACAGTGCACAAAAAAGAAAATATCAATTTTTAAATATAAATAAGACAAAGAAATAAATAAATACATAAATGAATATCGAGGAAAATAGTGTGTAAAAAAAATTAAAAATAAGGGACCAAATTAAAATATAAATGAAATTTGGAGTGCCATTTGTAATAAAGTACATAAATATATATAATAATGGACGACAAAACAAAATAAACAAATAGATGCCTAGTAAAAAGAAAATAAGAGAATAGTTTTAAATAATAATAAAATAAAATAAAATAAAATAAAATAAAAAATAGGCTAACAAGTAAATACATAAGGAGTTAAAATGAGTAAAGGACCCAATTGTCACCCAAATAAAACGGGATAAATTAAGATATAAAAAAAACAAAGGGACTAATTCGAAAGGCGTGAAAACAAGTGATGATCGAATCGGAGAATATCCCAACCTGTTGGACACGCGTCCCTTTTCCAGGAGATCAGCGAGCCAGGGACTAAATTGAAACGAGCGAAAAAATCAATGGCCAAATTTTAAAAAAAATAAAGAAAAGTAAAAAAGGACTAAACTGAAGCGCGCTGCAAAAGCGGAAGGACCATTCGCGCATGTAACACTCCTTACCCGTATTCGACGACGGAACAGGGTACGAGGCATTACCGGACTCACATCACAAGCAATCGCACAATTTCGAGTCATAAATTTGCGTCTAAATTAAAACCATCCGTATTCAATCATAAAGTCCCTTATACGAGCCTACGAGGCTCAAAACATGCTTTGGAGGTGGTTCGGGACTAAACCGAGAACTTTAGAAATTTTTACAAAACTTAGAAAAAAAAAATTTGTTAGAAGCAGGGCTCACACGCCCTGTGGTCTAAGGGACATGCCCGTGTGACCTTGGGACATGCCCGTGTTTCAGACCGTGTTCGATTTAGGGGTGCTCTCTGACTTGTTCCACACGGCTGTGCCACACGCCCGTGTGTTAGGCCGTGTAGCACACACGGCTGAGACACACGCCAGTGTCTCTGCCCATGTGCTCAATTCTAGACATTCTATTTTGCAACAATTATGGTGCAGGGGACACATGGCCGGATCACTTGCCCGTGGGGCAGATCGTGTGGGCAAAATAAATGCTATTTACCAAGCCATTTGCCACCCTTACTTGCACATATCTACACAACATCACATGGCACAAATTCAAGCATATAAATGCATCCAAACACAAGACAATAACATGTCATTCTTATACCATCATTTATCATGCTTAAAACATCATACTTAGCCCACTAAAAACATACTAATTTCACATTCACAAGAGGGCATTAACATATGAATAAACTTATGATCAACATAAGCCATCATTCATGGCTATATATAAGATGAAGCATTAACAATTACAATCTGACACATATGGCCAAATTAATAATGACACACATAACAAATTGGCCTAGTCCCTATACATGTCATAGACTTAAAATACTTGAATTCATTTATACCCAAAATGACAGCTTGATAGTGTGATAGAATCTCTGGCGATTTCCAACCCAAGCTAGCTCAATAACCCTATAAGACATTGGAAAGGAAGGGGGTAAGCTATATATATAGCTTAGTAAGTCCATACGAAAATAATAAGCAACTCTTACCAATCATTTACCAAGTCCAACAATATAAACATAATGTAATACCCTTTAACCCTAAACTGTCGCCGGAATAGGGTTACGAGGCATTACCGGACATATCGGACAATTTACAAATAACTCTTAAATAAATAACAATCATATTATAATATAATCATAAATTACTATAAATATTTACTAATTGACTTCATTCATTTTTTTTTAAATTTCAATATAACGCCTTTATAAATATTTAACCTTCCTTGCAAATTTCAAATCGCAACCAAACTAATTCTAGTATTTCAACCAATGCAATACTTAAATCATACTTGACATATTGACTTAACAACTTAATTAATGAAAAACCTATTATCATTTCTAATTAGCTCATAAAACTATCCAAACCATTCAATTCAATACCAATGCCATAAACAATTTCTACCATTTCACTAATTTAATCATCAAAACTCCAAATACCTTTCTTTACAACCAAAATTATATAACATACCAAAATACCCATTATAATCCATATGTACATGCCACTTTCACTTAAAGGAAGAAAATATCACCAAAATCTTTATGCTAGAGTCGGGATCGTTTGGATGCTGGACTGGGACACTGGACTTGTAACACTCCTAACCCGTATCCGTCGTTGAAATAGGGTTACGAGGCATTACGGTACATAGCACAGCTCATGACAAAAATTCATTACAGTGCACCACTTTCATCAATTTCTAATACGTACTTATCATGTTTGTATAATCAAAACAAATTGTTGTTTAAACTAATAAACGTACTCTATTATTCAAAAATTATATACACTTCATTCAAAAATAATCACATTATTACCTAAACAAATTTACCTCAAAACCATACAAATTACATACATCCAAAGTATAAGCATAGATAGTGTACCTATAATATCAATTTGAACCATTCTATCATAAGTCTAAATAAACCATTTCTTATTCGAATCATATCGATTCATAATGATAAAATTATACATATCATTTCACATTTTCCAACTCCAATTCATAAATAAATTTATAGCTCAAAACATGCTTCTCACACAAGTCTAAATCATAACCGAAAAATACACATATTCTTCCTTATCTCAATACCAAACTTAACCACCATTTCATCTATTATATACTTAGTAATTTACCTATTAATTCAACCACATTTCGGATTCTTAATAACAAGCATAACCCGAATAGGTATATATATCACATACATATGAAATACACATTACTTTCGATACAACTTAATCCATGATTAAATTCAGACAGATCATTAGCAAAACATACCCAACAAAGTTCACTTAATAAACCATGATCGAATTTAAATAACTTAAGCATTAAAATATATTCATTATATCAAAAGCATAGAAACTAAGATTAACCAAAAGAAATAAGCCATTTTCGCATGGCTCATATTTACATATTCAAAGTTAAACGAAAATACAAATTAGCCTATACATGCCATAAGTTCGGAAATAAAATTTTTAAAAGTACCAACGATTGACGATAGTATGGATGACTTCATTGACGATCCCTGAGCTTGTAACTTACAACCAAAATCTATAAAACAGATTAACAAAAACACACAAAGTAAGCTAACTTAGCTTAGTAAGCTTTAAGAAAATTAAACAATTCAAATGAACAATAAAAACATTTTTTATCAGTTTAAATTGTATCATTATTATTATACTAGAACTCAACAAAACACCTTGGCCGAATGCTTATATTTCTCATTGAACATAATATTATTCAACTTTTCATTCCCAAAATAACACTATCCCAACTTAACTCACAATCATACCTAGTTGACCGAATAATCAAGTTCCCATATATCGTATCATAATTACTTACTTATATGACCAAATACACATGGTTCATTATTGTCGTAACCATTTTTTTGATAAAATAGTAAACGACGCGGTCGACTCGATGTTTAAAAATAGAAAGGAAGGGAGTCACCACCGATCTTTATTTGGGTGTGATCAGATCACCTTTGTTTTAATAAAACACCTCTATTTATTAAAACGATGCTTTTGGTCTACGAAAATTTGAGAAAAATGGGTTCGAAAGTCAATCACGTGTGAGAAAGGATTAGCACCCTCGACACGCCCGAAATTGGTACCAAACTGATCGATCGATGTCCTATTGTTGAAAAATTTGAAATGATTTGAAAATACGATACTTTTTATTTCCAAAATTTGAAGGAATTGGAAGGGATGCTAAGATTCTCTTATTTTCGAAGAGATAAAGTATCATGTCCAGTAAGTTAGGTCGCGACACTTTAAACTCCTGAAACTAAGCTTGCCTTTTAAAACTTGGTTTTATTTTTGAAGAGGATTTCCCATCATTTGTCGAGCGAGAAACCAGAACCCAGTAAGTTAGGGCTCGTTTTCCCGAAAATCCAAATTAGGAATATTGCCTCTATTTTAGAAGAAAAAGAAACTTATCCCGAAGTATTTAGGCGTCGAGTCCAGTAAGTTAGGGCGCGACATTTTGAATTTCCGAGATTAAGTGTTTTGTTTAAAATATGAATTGCGATTTTTTTAAAAGGGATATTCCGTTGTTTAACTTAAACGAGAAAAACCGAAACCCAGTAAGTTAGGGCTCGATTCTCCCGAATTGCTAATACGAAAATATTGGTCGTTATAAAGATTGAGATGTCGAAAAATAGTGAGATGACGATGAGAATATAAGTAGTGGTGACAGAAAAGTATTGTGACAATGGTGTATATGCATTGATGATGATAGAAAATAATGATAATAGTAATGGTGGTAATATATATAAAATAGGTAAAATATATGCCCATAAGAAAAAAATATAATGATGATAGTAATGTGAGATATGTATATATATAAGAAAAATGACGGTAATATACATAAAATAAGTGAAATATTTACATATATATGAGAATAGTATGATACTAATAGCAATAATGATAATGCAATGATGAAATAGATAATAATAATGAAAACAAGCAATAAATAAAATATTATTGATAGCAATAATAGTAATATAATAATAGTAATAATATAGTAATAAATATAATGTATATGTGCATAGATATAATAGTAATAATGATAACCTAGTAATAATAGTAATATAATAATATATATGTACATAAAAATATGATAATATGATATTAGTAATAATGCAATACTAACAATAATATAATAGGGTAATAATAATGGTAATAATAAGAGAATAATAGTCATAAAACGGAAATAATGATACTTTAAAGAAAAAGTAATAATAAACATAATAATAGTAGTCAATTATATATATAATGATAAAAAAAATGACAATAATAATAAAAATAAAATAAAAATGATAATAAACAGATAATAGTAGAAAAGATAAAAAATGATAAAAATATAAATAATAATAATAACAATAATAAGGTAGAAAATAATAATTAATTAAGAATAATAAAGTTTGCAGTTATAAAGATTATGGATAAGTAAAATATAAAAATAAAAATGATATGATAATAGTAATAAAACGACACTAATAACAATTTAATAACAATAACAAAAACAAAATAGTATTAAAATAAAAATAATAACACATTAGTACGGGAAATATATTAATATAACCAAAAACACATAGAATAATGATAAAAGTAAAGAAATAGTTAAAATGCTAAACGGACTAAAATCGAATTAAAGCAAAGTTTTGGGGCCAAATTAAAAGAACAAAAAAAGACAGAAAACAGGACCAAATCAAGCAGATCCGTGAAAGAGAAGGGCCATTCGCGCAAATCTCCCTTTGAGGGAGCATGCGTAGCTACCCTTTCAACCAAACGGCGTCGTTTTGCTAGGTGTTTATAAAGCCTAATATTTCCCCAAAAAATTAGATTTTTTAACCCTAAAGTTTTCTTAAAAAATCAGCAGCCAACATCTCTTTTTTCTCTCCTCTCTTCTTCTCTTTTTAGCCCGATGATTGGGCTCCCTCCATCACCGTCGCACCGCCATCATGGGCCGATGGCCGACGTTTACACGGAAAGAAATCTTCGGCGACGAGGGGACCAAGGCAAGTACTCGATTTTCTCCTATTTTTCGTATAAAATAGATAAAACAAAAGAGAAAAAAAAAACTTAAGGAATGCCGTTTATAAAATGAAAATCACCTTCTGAAAGAAATGCAAAACTCAGTTCTGTTGCAATTCAATAATCAAATGTTTGCTCTTTTTGTATTGATTTGTTTAGTTTGTTGTGAATCTGTTTTTTTGTATTCTAAAAAAAAAACCCCGTTACAATAGCTTGAATTGGCTTTTATAGCCATTTTCTTACAATGCTTTCTGTCACTTTCTTACTACTTTGCGGGTACAAGTGGAGGGCGGTGCTGAGTGGGGGTCGATGGTAGCAGGTGGCGTCAGAGGCAGAGCAAGTGGCCAAAAGCAGATGGGACAGCGCCTAGGGTTTTGTTGGCTATTTTGTTTTTTTCTTTTTCTGACTTGGGTTAGGGTTAGTGGGTTGAGTTGGGCTTAAGGGTTTTTAGGTGTTATTGGGTTTGGTCTAATGTTTTTGGGTTTGTAAAAAATGGGCCGGGCAATTTTGGGCTTATAAAGTTGCCCTTCTTTGCTCATTGTCGTGTAACAAGAATAAAGCAAAGACATAAAGAATGTCAAAATTTGCCCGGTCTTGCTGAGTCTTGACTTCGGTGCCCCTATTTTTTAGGTAGCCTCGTACCAGTCCACCACACCTTGTTGCTTCGATCCACTTCACATCAACCTCAATCTTCTCTGCTGAAACTTCAAAAAAATAAGGGTTGATCCTTATTGTAAACTCAGGGAGACCGGATTTGTAATTTCAACCTAATCTACTGGAACGTCGAGGAAATGAGAATTCAGGGAGAAGAGATTTGTATTCTCCATCTTCTCTACTGAAAAAAGGGTTTATCCTTATTGTTAACTCAGGGAGACGAGATTTGTAATCTCAACCTACTCCACGGGAACTTCGAGGAAATAAGAATTCTGGGAGAAGAGATTCGTAGTCTCCATCTTTTCTACTGAAATAAAGGTTTATCCTTATTGTTAACTCAGGGAGACGGGATTTGTAATCTCAACCTACTCCACGGGAACTTTGAGGAAATAAGAATTTAGGGAGAAGAGATTCGTAGTCTTCATCTTCTCTACTGAAATAAGGGTTTATCCTCATTGTTAACTTAGGGAGACGGGATTTGTAATCTCAACCTACTCCATGAGAACTTCAAGGAATTAAGAATTCAGGGAGAAGAGGTTCGTAGTCTTCATCTTCTCTACTGAAATAAGGGTTTATCCTCATTGTTAACTTAGAGAGACAGGGTTTGTAATCTCAACCTACTCCACGGGAACTTCGAGGAATTAAGAATTCAGGGAGAAGAGATTCCTAGTCTTCATCTTCTCTACTGAAACTTTAAAGAAATAATGATTGATCCTCATTGTTAACTCAAGGAGACAGGATTTGTAATCTCAACCTACTCTACTGGAACGTCGAGGAAATAAGAATTCAGGGAGAAAAGATTCGTAGTCTCCATCTTCTCTACTGAAACTTCAAAGAAATAATGATTGATCCTCATTGTTAACTCAGGGAAACGGGATTTGTAATCTCAACCTACTCCACTGGAACGTCGAGGAAATAAGAATTCAGGGAGAAGAGATTCGTAGTCTCCATCTTCTCTACTGAAACTTCAAAGAAATAAGAATTTATCCTCATTGTTAACTCAGGGAAACGGGATTTGTAATATCAACCTACTCCACTGGAACATCGAGGAAATAAGAATTCAGGGAGAAGAGATTCATAGTCTCCATCTTCTCTACTGAAGCTTCAGAGAAATAAGAATTTATCCTCATTGTTAACTCAGGGAGACGGGATTTGTAATCTCAA
Source organism: Gossypium bickii (assembly GCA_025503065.1). Lineage (NCBI taxonomy): Eukaryota > Viridiplantae > Streptophyta > Magnoliopsida > Malvales > Malvaceae > Gossypium > Gossypium bickii. The sequence continues at coordinate 60,131,083 of CP106710.1, read as the reverse complement.
CCTACTCCACTAGAACTTTTGAGGAAATAAAATCTAAACTTTCCAACTCACTTCCTTACTATCTTCAGGAAGACTTCAATCTTCAGCCTGCTCCTACTAGGGAACAAAATTTGAACTTTCCAATTTGCTTCCTTACTATCTTTAGGAAGACTTCAATCTTCAGTCTGTTCCACTAGGGAACAAAATCAGAATTTTGATATTGCTGCACCGTCCTTTGAGGAACCTGTCCTGTAGAATTAATTTTATGTGCTTATGCTTATGCAAATGATGAGGATGCTATGATCGGAATGACTCAAAGCCTCCTAACTACATGTGTTATGGACGACACTTGCATGAATGCATAATGTTATAAGAATGGTCATTTTACAATGATTAGGAACAATGATCAGAATGAATCAAACGCTCCTAACTAAATGACTATGGATGACATTTGCATGAATGCAGAATGTCATGAGAATGGTCTTTTTATGATAATTATGATGCAATGAGTCGAATGCTCCTAACTAAACGTGCTTTGAATGATGATATATGAATGAAAAAAATGAAATGATCCATTTTTAAATGCTTAGGTCGTCACTGCTTGTAGTTCATCGAGGTTTTATCATTGATGCGTTGCCATGCTTTCTCGTTCAACAGGTACCTTTGACAGAAAGCCCAAAAAGAATATCATATTCTGCTCCGCAAGCTTGCCCCGTTGTAATTTCAGAGTCCCTTGCACTGTACCTTTTGGGACATAAAGTTTGCACTTCCTTTTGCAATTTCAAAATAACATTTGGTTTCTTCCATCCACCTTGCTACAACTCCGAGGTATATGATCAATTTGATCTGTTACACCATTCGCTGGGAGTAATGACAAAGTATCATTTTCCTTTTCCCGAGAATAATCCCCTTATACATCTGGGTTGACATTACTCGTTATTCGTCGAGATTGTATCACCGACAAAATGTCTTGTCTTTTGTTCAACCAAAAAGGCCCAAAGAGATAATAATCTTTCTCCAATATTTCCAAACCTTAAGCTGAGTGAGTTCTAAACAATAGTCCTGTTTTAGGTCATTGAATTATTCAGAAACTTCTAGAGTAATATGCGAAACTTTTTTTCATGAAAGTATTATTAGTCCAATAATCGTTATTTTAATGCAAAATGCTTGAAAAAGATTATAATGATAGACGAAACAAAAATTTATTAGGAGCATAGCTCGAAACAAACAAGTTAATCAAAGCTAACAAATGCAATGAAGAAGAAAGTTTATTAATAGTGTATTTTGAAAAGAATAAGGTAATCGAAGATAGCAAACTCAAAATGGGTAAAATGGAAACTAGGTGTCCCAGATATCGCAGCCTTAGCTTCTCTGTTCAAACTTCTTGAGGACCATTTTAAGCTCAAAATGTGTTTAGGGGATCCGGAGTACTTTGTTGATGCCCCAAGACATAACATACTTCTTCATTGTTACTTCAAGCGTAGCAAGACTACTATATGCCCCACTTTCAAACAAAATTTGAGCCGCCCTTTTGGGTTTTCAACTCAAACCCCCTTTGGTCTCAAAGCGACCTTTGCGAGTTTTCACCTTGGCCTCTCCTTTTTCTCTTTTTTTTTTTATTTCCTTTTCTGTGTTTTTTTGAAAACCTCTTTTTTTTCTCTTTTTTTTTTCAAGAATCTGAACTCACTGGGTTGGGCAGGTCTTTGCTATCCATTTTAGCCAATAACCCATGTTTCCCATGAACATGCCTTCTTTGTTGCATAAGGTCCTTCCCAGACTGGCATTTGCTTTACTCTGAAATCCTTCTGTAAAAGAAGGATCAGGTTCCCCTTTCGTGGAATTCCTCTTTATCATAAGCTTGCATCATCTGACTGTGATGGATAACTTTTAACCTCTTCTTCGATTAGGTTAAATTGGCAAAAAAAACTTTCATTCCACAAACCAATGGATAAGGTGTTGCCCCGGCAAAACCCCTGGCCAACGTTTGGTAATCATAGAAAGTAACTTCTTTATGCCAATCTTTATAAGTCTCGGCCATCTTTCCTGCAATCCTTGTTTTATTTTTTTGTTCTTTTCTTTTGGCTGCCTTTGTTGCTCTATGATAGGGTGTCTGATCTTTTGAACAGACTACAAACTTTTGACATTGTCCTTTTTGGCATTCTTTGTCGGCAGTAAATTTTTTTTTTAGAGTGAGATTTGATGACTGTCAACATTGTAAGATTGGCATATGAAGCGACCTTTGTCATCTTGTGAAGTAACCGACATCCACGAGAATGAATCGATGTTGGCCAGAAGCTTTTAATAAAACTGGCTTGTTAACATCCATGCTTCATATAGGAAAAATGGAGGAGGCACAGTCTTCCTCAACTTGGCATTTACGACATAATGGATGCAATTTCCCTTTCTTGGTGAACCAGTAGCCCGAACCTCTTGATTAGCTAGGCTGTTGTAAAACATGGGTTCTTTAAACCCCAACCTTAACGGCATACCCATGTTTCAGTAGCTTGGCATACCTTAATATGATCGTGCGAAAACATCTTGAATTCCTGAAAATAACTTAACGATGCCTTGCCTTATTCTTGCGAGGAGCTACGCTTCCATCTTCATCTCCTTCGTTAGTTCATAGTGTCTGCTGACACTTCATAAGGTAGGATCTACCATTGGGAAGTAAGTTGCAATCTTTGTCATCTTCAAAGCTCTTAGATCCCTCTAGACACATATCTCACTAAAAAGGGAGTCAGTAACAGCGTCGCTCATCTCATTGATATCTGGGGGCCCATTGTGGGTATGAAGGCAGAAAATCCAAAGAATAAATGATCCTAAGGATGATTATTTGTATGATATGGTCATGAGTGAAAAAATGTTCAGTATGAAATGTAAAGAATGAAAATATTTACTTAGAAAGATGAATTTTATTGAAATAAAAATTCTGGACTTAAGCCTACTTTACAAGATAAATCTTATTACTTCTAGACTTAAAGAAACAAGTGTGTTTTGCATATCACTCTAGATTAGCTTTAAAAATACATGTTTCTTCCATAGTCTCGTTGTTCAAAACACTCTTGAGTACATAAAGGCAGATGCTCGAAAAACTTTTATTCCTCGGTTCTCTCTTCGGGTATACCATTGGCGTTCTAATCCCCCGATTTCTAGGTTTCTGATGACTTCTTCAAGGAAACGCAACTCTCCTGCCCCCAATTTCAATTACCACTGCTCTGTCATCGAACTTCATAATACCCATGTTGATGAGATTTTCCACCAATTTCTTGAAAGTAAGGCAATATTCTATCGAATGGCCTGTGATCCCTGCGTGGTATTCACACTGAGCGTTTGGGTCGTACCATTTTGGATATGGAGGTTGCATCGGTTTCAGATATTAGGGGGACACAACGTGCGCATCAAATAAACTTTGATACAACTCCTTATATGTCATTGGGATCAGCGTAAATTGGAGTTTTTCAGCGTTTTCCCTTGTGCGAGATTCTTTTCTTGATAAACCTTGATACTCAATAGTCATCGTTTTTGGCTGATTAACGGTATTTGACTTTGAGTGCCCCATGTTTGTATTATTCACCTCGTCATCCTTTTTTCTAGGAGCAGACCTTCTAGTGGTTTCCCCTGGTTCAATCTTGCCGTATTTGATCGCATTTTCTATCATTTCCCCTGCCATTACTATGTCGGAAAAGCTCTTAGTGGTACTCCCTATCATATGGGTTATGAAAGGGGCCTTCAGGGTGTTGATGAAAAGCATGGTAGTTTCCTTTTCTAGGAGAGGTGGTTGGACTTGCATGGCAACCTCCCTCCATCTTTGCGCATACTATCTGAAACTTTCATTTAGTTTCTTTTCCATGTTTTGCAAAGTAATTCTGTCTGGTGCCATGTCTGTGACATGATTATACTGTTTCAGGAAGGCCTGAGCCAAATCTCTCCAGGAGCTAATGTTAGCCTGGCTAAGCTGGTTATACCATCTGGCTGCCGCACCTACTAAACTTTCTTGGAAACAGTGGATTAAGAGTTGATCATTGCTCACATAGCCCGCCATCCGCCTGCAGAACATGGTGATGTGGGCCTCCAGGCAGCTAGTCCCACTGTATTTTTCAAATTCAGGCATTTTAAACTTATGGGGCAGTACCAAATCCGGAACCAAACTTAAGTCTTTCGTGTCGATCCCATGATGATGATCAAAATTTTCTAGCGCTTTGAATTTTTCCTCTAGCCATTTGCAACGATTCTCTAGTTGGCTTGAAGATTCTATTCTCGACCCCATTTTCTCTACTGCATCTAAATCGGGAATAACAAGGTTGGCCGGGCCATCTCCTGGTTGGGATCCGGAGCCTATGTGATAGCTCATAGGGGTCTAGTGTCATCATGCCCTTGTTGGGGCCTGATTATAACTGGTGGCCTTTGGAGATATTCTTTACGCTGTGCTCTTACGTGCGGTGGGGTAGAACTCGGGGGGATGCCATCACTATCTTCTTCGACAGGCGGCATGGGACCTTTTTCCTTATCCATTGACCCGTTCGTCATTTGGGCCATTTGGGCCATCATATTCTTCTGGGCCTCCAACATTTGGTCCCTCATTTCCTGCTGGAGTTTTAACATTTGCTCTTGCATTTGTTCCTGCATTTTTTCTGGAATTGTTCGAACCTTTGATCCATTTTCCTGGTTTTAGCGCGTGTTCCGTAGTGATGTTCCGCTTCTAGATTTTCTCTTTTCACTTTCTTTTTTCTCTCTGATAATTTTAGCTAATTAGGCCCCTTTTTAAAAACTTAAATGCATGTAATGTGATGCAATGCAAATGCATGAATGCTAGAGGAAGACATCGATTCTGATCTACTTTATTTTAGAAAACTTTATTAGAAGGCAAAACCCTTTACATAAAACAGATTACAAATATGCTTTCGCCTTTAAGCCTCGAGTTTTGATCTTCTTAAGTAAAGAAGTCAGCTCTTGACTACGATCTGCCTGTAGCTCGTATTTCATGCTTAGGATCTCAGCTTGTGTCGCCAAGGTCTACAGGTGATTAGCCAATTCTTGAATCTGGACTATCGCTTCACCCATGAGGTAGTCTCGATCTCTAACTTGATTACGGGAATGGTGAAGCTCCTCCTCCCAATGCCCTTCTCTTGCTTCCAAAAGCTCAATTCGGAGCTCGGAACCGTGTAATGCTGACTCTAACTCTTCAATCTTACCTTTCATTTCCTCGATTTTGTTTAGACTTAATTTCAATTCGTTTTTTAAATTTCGACTTCGGTAGTGATGCAAGGATTGTCTAAGCTCAGCCACCCTAGCTTTTAGTCCTTTCTTCTCTTTTTAGCTTTTTGCCATGTCTTTTCTTAGAACCTCGTTTTGTATTTGCATTTCCTGGAACTTTTTCTCCCAACTGCTAGCTTTGGCTCTTTCCTCTCGGATCTCGCGTCGCCATTGCTCCGGAGCTTTTCCTAATCCGGTGTTTTTCATTGTCAAGCGCATCTTCTTATATTCCGTCTTTAGATCATCTCAGTCTTCCTCTATTTTCCCTTTCTCTTTTCTTAGCTTCTCAGCTTCCGACTTTTGTCCATATACGTCTAACTTGAGGAGCATCTTCTCTTCTTCCAGCCTCTCTATCTTTCTTTCAAGTTCTGAACTCATCCTTTGAAAATCTCCTTTCACGATCTCCAGTTCTGATGGGACTACTCGCAAATATTCCTCTCTTGACCGGGCGCCCTCTAGATTCGGCTCGGGGATGTTATCATTGATTCTCCTAGTCCTCCATTCTCTGTACTCCGGAGTCGTCATCGGGCCTGCGAATAATCCTTTCATCCTATGAATCTGATTCCAGGCACTAGAGAACTCTTTAACCTTTTTCTTATAGCTTCCCCCTTCGTATGAGAACTCACATTGAACCAGCCCGTATGTCGTCGGTACGAACTGTCTTGAACTATACTGTTTAAGGACCAGCAAAGGGGCATATGCAGTGGCACCCCAAATTCCCAGTAGAGGAACCCAGTCGAAGCTTCCACAACGATAAAGGATTTTGTCGGGAATCATCTAAGGAGCCTTCCACTCGATGTCGTCTTCTTGAAGGTTTTGAAGGAGCGCTATCCAGTTTTCTTCGGACACATCCTCTCTTTTAGACGTAGCGCTATCTCTTCCAACGGGGAGTAATTCTCCGACAAAAACTGATAGGACACTTTCTCCACTTTCCAGAAGTGACTATGGAACCAGGCCAATAACAACTGCACACATTCAATAAACCTGCCTTCACCTATTCTCCGGCATGCATTCAAGGATCTGAACATTTCGACTAAGATGGCAAGAACAAGAGTGACCCCTTTGTCTAATCGGCCAAATAGATCAATAACTGCTTCATCAATGTGTCTTAGATCTTTTGGGAAGATCACCAAACTGTAAATACACAAGGCCAAGACATCAATCTTTTTCTTTGCATCAGGATGCGTTAGGATCAGGTCCCTCAAACATATCCAAGGTATGCATTTGCCCTCGCCTTTCTTCTGCATTCTAACTGAGACCCATTGTTCGCTCATTCCGGTCAATTTCTTCGCAAAAGTCGGGCTATTAACTGCTTTGGAATAAGCTTTATCAACTTGAATTCTTGGACAACGTAGCAAGGTCGTATACTCCTCTACCGTGGGAACCAAATCCACTTTCCCGAAAGAGAAACAGCTATAAACAACATTCCAAAACTGAGTCATTGCTTGGAATAGGTGCTTATCTATTTTGACATCAAGCAGGTATGGTAGGTCGCCGTAAGTACTATAGAACAACTGATTTACCTCATCATCCCACTAGGTCTACATTTCTTTTATCTCCTGGAGTTCGTTCTGCGTGACACTAATATTGGTGAAATATCATAGTTCTGACACATACCCCTCAGCTAAGCTATCCCCTTTTTCTAATTGGCATTGCTCTGACCATATGTGGGCGGCCGCGTTGTCTTCCACTTTATCAAGGAATTCGCTTTCCATAACTAGCTTTCTAACTCAGAAACGGACTGTGAATCGATGCCTCTTAAAAATGGAAATGACTTGCAGAGGAAATAAAACATTACCAATTAGTACCACAGAATGAGATATGAAGCATGCAAAATGCACAAACGCCTATCTGGGTAACTACTAAGGTTTGGCATAGTTCAGCTCGGGGTAGGTTCTTAGGCTCTTTACGTGTGGTTGAGTTCTAAAGTTCGAGGTACCCAAACCAGTAGATTCCTCGATCCTCACCCATTATAGGCTCATACGGACCGAGTTCGGTTCAGGGGAATACATTTCCCTATGGCCATGCGGAAGTGAAAACTTCACGAAGACATAGGTACGGATGTATCCTGAAAGCAGTCCACTAGCCCATGCGGAGGTGAAAACCTCACGAAGGCATAGCTTCTCGCTCCCACTTAAAGGGTGTGACCACAACGGTTATGCAATGCAATGCCAAAGTATTTACGAGACCCAATATTGAAAGTGCATTAAAATAAGCATGATTTTTTGAAACCATTTTCCAATTTTAATCAAAAGGACAAGAATCAATCAATCTATGGCCTGACTCTCGAAGTCCCCAGTGGAGTCGCCAAGCTGTCGTAACCATTTATTTGATAAAACAGTAAACGACGCGGACGACTCGAGGTTTAAAAATAGAAAGGAAGGGAGTCGTCACTGATCTTTATTTGGGTGTGATCGGATCACCTTTGTTTTAATAAAACGCCTCGGTTTATTAAAACGATGCTTTTGGTCTACAAAAATTTGAGAAAAATGGGTTCGGAAGTCAATTACATGCGAGGAAGGATTAGCACCCTCGACACGCCTGAAATTGGTACCAAACTGATTGATCGATGTCCTATTGTTGAAAACTTTGAAATGATTTGAAAATACGATACTTTTTATTTCCAAAATTTGAAGGAATTGGAAGGGATGCTAAGACTCTCTTATTTTCGAAGAGATAAAGTATCATGTCCAGTAAGTTAGGTCGCGACACTTTAAACTCCTGAAACTAAGCTTGCCTTTTAAAACTTGGTTTTATTTCGAAGAGGATTTCCCATCATTTGTCGAAGCGAGAAACCGTAACCCGAAGAAGTTAGGGCTCGCTTTTCCGAAAATCCAAATTAGGAATATTGCCTTTATTTTAGAAGAAAAAGAAACTTATCCCGAAGTATCTAGGCGTCGAGTCCAGTAAGTTAGGGCGCGACATTTCGAATTTCCGAGATTAAGTGTTTTGTTTAAAATATGAATTACGATTTTTTTAAAAGGGATATTCCGTTGTTTAACTTAAACGAGAAAAACTAGAACCTAGTAACTTAGGGCTCGATTCTCCCAAATTGCTAATACGAAAATATTGGTCGTTATAAAGATTGAGATGTCGAAAAATAGTGAGATGACGATGAGAATATAAGTAGTGGTGACAGAAAAGTATTGTGACAATGATGTATATGCATTGATGATGATAGAAAATAATGATAATAATAATGGTGGTAATATATATAAAATAGGTAAAATATATGCCTATAAGAAAAAAAATATAATGATAGTAGTAATGTGGAATATGTATATATATAAGAAAAATGACGGTAATATACATAAAATAAGTGAAATATTTACATATATATGAGAATAGTATGATACTAATAGCAATAATGATAATGCAATGATGAAATAGATAATAATAATAAAAACAACAAGCAGTAAATAAAATATTATTGATAGCAATAATAGTAATATAATAATAGTAATAATATAGTAATAAATATAATGTATATGTGCATAGATATAATAGTAATAATGATAACCTAGTAATAATAGTAATATAATAATAATATATATGTACATAAAAATATGATAATATGATATTAGTAATAATGCAATACTAACAATAATATAATAGGGTAATAATAATGGTAATAATATGAGAATAATAGTCATAAAACGGAAATAATGATACTTTAATGAAAAAGTAATAATAAACATAATAATAGTAGTCAATTATATATATAATGATAAAAAAAATGACAATAATAATAAAAATAAAATAAAAATGATAATAAACAGATAATAGTAGAAAAGATAAAAAATTGATAAAAATATAAATAATAATAATAATAACAATAATAAGGCAGAAAATAATAATTAATTAAGAATAATAAAGTTTGCAGTTATAAAGATTATGGATAAGTAAAATATAAAAATAAAAATGATATGATAATAGTAATAAAACGACACTAACAACAATTTAATAACAATAACAAAAACAAAATAGTATTAAAATAAAAATAATAACACATTAGTACGGGAAATATATTAATATAACCAAAAACACATAGAATAATGATAAAAGTAAAGAAATAGTTAAAATGCTAAACGGACTAAAATCGAATTAAAGCAAAGTTTTGGGGCCAAATTAAAAGAACAAGAAAAAGACAGAAAACAGGACCAAATCAAGCAGATCCGTGAAAGAGAAGGGCCATTCGCGCAAATCTCCCTTTGAGGGAGCATGCGCAGCTACCCTTCCAACCAAACGGCACCGTTTTGCTAGGTGTTTATAAAGCCTAATATTTCCCTAAGAAATCAGATTTTTTAACCCTAATATTTTCTTAAAAAATCAGCAGCCAACATCTCTTTTTTTCTCTCCTCTCTTCCTCTCTTTTTAGCCCGACGATTGGGCTCTCTCCATCACCGTCGCACTGCCATCATGGGCCGATGGCCGGCGTTTACACGGAAACAAATATCCGGTGACGAGGGGACCAAGGCAAGTACTCGATTTTCTCCCCTTTTTTCATATAAAATAGATAAAACAAAATAGAAAAAAAAACTTAAGGAATGCCGTTTATAAAATGTAAATCACCTTCTGAAAAAAATGCAAAACTCAGTTCTGTTGCAATTCAATAATCGAATGCTTGCTCTTTTTATATTGATTTGTTTAGTTTGTTGTGAATCTATTTTCTTGTATTCGAAAAAAAAACCCCCGTTACAATAGCTTGAATCGGCTTTTATAGCCATTTTCTTACAATGCTTTCTGTCACTTTCTTTCATCGCTGCAGTGCAAGTGGAAGGCGGTGCTGAGTGGGGGTCGGTGGTAGCAGGTGGCGTCAGAGGCAGAGCAAGTGGCCAAAAGCAGATGGGATGGCGCCTAGGGTTTTGTTGGCTATTTTGTTTTTTTCTTTTTCTGACTTGGGTTAGGGTTAGTGGGTTGAGTTGGGCTTAAGGGTTTTTAGGTGTTATTGGGTTTGGTCTAATGTTTTTGGGTTTGTAAAAAATGGGCCGGGCAATTTTGGGCTTATACAATTGTATCATCACATATAGTCGAATATACTAGTATAATACATTATCATATATGACCGAACATACAAAGTTAATTAAATCATCACATATACACATATATTCAAATTTAATATAACATCACATATGACCAAATGTATACAAATTCAATTCATCATCACATATGCACATACCTATGTGGCCAAACGTATAAGGTCATTTAGATCAACTTACTTGCTCAATTTCCACATCAATATGAAGTCTTATAGACGTAGATTTGAAAATAAATCACCGGTATTAAACCTGCTAGGCGTAAGCCTGAATCACACATCGACACTAGGCCTGCTAGACCCAAGGTCTGATATTTATTCACCGGTAATAAGTCTGCTAGGCACGAAGCCCGATTAAGTTCACCAGCTCAAAGCTTGCTAGGCCTAAAGCCCGAATAATGATACTTAAAAGCTGTCTCACACACATATCATGTATCAAAACTTTCATGTACTTCATAATCTTTATACGAACGTTCAAATATTATAACTTAATCGAACTAAACTTAAACATATTAATTCTAGATTTATTCATATTCGGCTATCTCAGTACAATCTCCACAAATTCCAAATTAGCATATTATTAAATTATACACAATTTACAATGTTTAATTGCTTAAAAACTTACCTCGGATATCGTCGAACGACAAAAATCGGCTATTCAACTATTTTCACTTTTCCCCGATCCAAGTCCGATTTCTTTGGTTCATGATCTAAACATATTCAAATTAAGCTCATTCGAACATATTTTCATTCAATTTAATCCAACAACACAAATGGGAAAATTACCATTTTACCCCTGATATTTCATACTTTTACAAATTAGTCCTAATTGCACAAAATACAAAATATACAAAATCTCACCACATCATAGTTAGGCCGAATCTTCCTTATGCTCATACTAATCCATATATTTCATTTATTTTATCTTTTATCCCTTCAATCTATTATTTTTGCAATTTAGTCCTAATAATTCAAAATCATCAAAAACTCCATAAATGGCATAACTCAAAATATTCACAAAAATAAAAAATTCAAGCATGGATCAGGTAGTACTCAAAGTAACGATCTCAAAAACGTAAAAAATATCAAAAACCGAGCTTAATACGTACCTTAATTAAGTCCAACAATGGCCGAATGCCCTAACTCTTTTCTCTTTTCTTTTTGTTTTAACATTCGGTCATGGAAACAAATAATAAACTTTGGCTTTTAATTTTTATGTTTTCTTTATTATATTATAACATTAATATTAATTATAAAATTAACATATAAAAACATATAATAACATCATGTTGTCGTCCACTATATATTAGAATGGCCTAATTGCAACGTAAATCCTCCATACTAAAAAGACAACAACAATTAAACACTTTCACAACTAACCATCAAATTTTTATTTAACGCAATTAAGCCCTTTTATTAAATTAGACACTCAAATAACAAAATTAAAACACGAAAATTTAACACAAGCAAATTCACATTTAATAAGCACTGAAAATAATTTAAAAAATATTTTTCGGACTCGGATTTGTGGTCCTGAAACCACTGTTCCGGTTAGGGTCAAAATCGGACTGTTACAGGACTCCTATCAACCTGCGCATGGAAACAACCGTACGCTGAGTATTCCATACTCAGTGGTATTACCATAATTCAAATTATAATAGCAATAAAGAATTATAATTACCAAGCATGTAACTATCCAATTTCTCAAATATCAATTCATTCTTAAACTTTCATTAATTAACAATAACAATACAATTTTTAGCTATTCTTTAATTTCAATCACTACATGAACATTAAGTTCATGTCTTTCATTTTCAATCTCAATTTCAATCCACAATTTTAAATTTTTTCATATTCAATACTACAATCGATCAAATTCATTTGATTTTCTCATTTCAATTATTCACCCTATTAACAATTCGGACTTTGACGGATACACAGATTCCAACCCAAACACACCAGTACGGCACATTGTGCCTAAAACGGTACATAGTACCTGATCAGTATACGACACATAAATGCATGAAATGACACACGAGGTGCCTGATACGACACACAAGGTGCCTGAAATACGACACATAAAGTGCCTGATCGGCAAAGCCAATAAATCCCGTACTCTTCCAAATCCTATGGCATGCCAATTATATCCGACTCAGCCCGACTAGTTAATAGGGTATTCCATATTACTTTTCAATTTCAATTTCATTCTCAATCTAATTACAACTCAATTCAATATACTTTTCCATTTCAATCCACATACAATTCAGTTTCAATACATATTCATCATTCAACTCAATTTTCATTCAATTCAACAAAAACACTTACCTTATAATTTACTTACCATATACATAAATTAATTTAACATTTAATGAATAAATAAATAATTTGAATTATAGTAATACAAACCCGAATTTGGCAGTTACTCCTCGACGACCTTCTCCTTCCCTTTTTGTGCCGATGCCTCGAATTCTTTATTAGCTACGAAAATTAAAATAATTATACTATTAATTACAGCATTATTTTTTTTACAATAATAATTGAATTTCTATTTAATTTTTTCCTTTTTCTCAATTTGATCCTAACTAAGTTCACTTACTTTCCTAACTCAGTTCATACTTTATTTCTATTCAAATTTTGACCAAACTCAAATTTAACTATTAAATTTTCAGCATAAATCCCTAATTTTGAATATTTCTCATTTTAGTCCCTACAACACAAAACTTATAACTTCTTTTGCAATTTAATCCCTTTATCAGTTCTAACTTAAAATTCATTCAATTAAATCTCTAATTCAAAAATTTGTCCAACATGAACCATGCTTAAAAACCTATAAACTTCCAAAAACCTCAACTTATTTTCAGCAAAACTTTTTTTTAAAGCTTCTAAAACATCAAAATTAAATAAAAAGGGGCTTAATTGACTTACCAATCAAAGCTTTAAATCTTAAACTAAGTTCCTTTTTCTTTTCTTTCTTTCTTTTTCCTGCTCTGTTTCGAATGCCTCTGTTTCTTTCTTCTTTGTTTTGCTTTTGCTTTTATTTCTTTTTAGTTTATTTACTTTATGTTATAATAATATAATATATAATAATTATTTAATAACAAATATCTTTTAGCTTAAATTATAAGTAATTATATATTTATTTTACATTTGTACTAATAATTTTATTACAATTGTCATTATTTAATTTGTTTATCAAACAAAAAAAATCTTATAATTTAATTATTTAATTAATAAATATCTTTAACTTAATAATAATAATTAATAAATATCTATTTTTCAATTCAAATATAAATGTTACAAATGTATATATTTTTATTTATACACTTGTAATAAATCATCTCCATCCACTTGTCTTAATTTTATTTCATCATATAATATATCATAATTATAACAAATTAATATCTATTTAATATCAATTACATGTATTACAATTGTACACATACATATTATTACACATTTATTTCATCATCACCCTACATTTGTCATGTTTTACTTTATTTATCCTATAAAAATCTCATAATATAATTAATATAAATTCTAATTTATTAATAATAATAATAATAATAATAATAATACACTATAATAAATATCTATTTAATAACAAATATAAATACTACAATTGTACACATATATTTTGTACATTTGTACAATATCATCACCATCCATTTGGCAATTTTTTAATTTATTTATTATACAATTGCCTTTATTTTATTTATTTCCTATAATATAATATCTTAACTTTAATTAATATAATTTATAATTTTTTAATTAAATAATATTTTGATAATATAAATCAAGAAAAATCTAAGATTTTTCCATGTATTGCCGCCTCATCTTAAGCCATTGGCTTATTTACCTATTTAGTCCCTCTTATTTTCTTTTACTTTATAATTAAACTTTTACACCTTATTCAATTTAGTCCTTTTCACTAATTACTCTAAATTAAGCTAAGTTCACCTAATTTAAACCTAATTAAACACATCACTAACTCATAAATATTTCTAATAATTATTTTCGAACTTGATTTACTAAGACGAAGGCTCGATAATGTACTTTTTCGATGCCCGTGAATTTTGAGTCATTGCACATAAGATAGTACAAATTGCTATAAATCTCACAATTTATTCAGTCACATTGTTTACTCTATCAACTTATAAGCATAATTTAACATATCCTGGCATTAGCCTAACAATTGTAATCTCTCCTTTGTAACATATTACAGCAAATAACAAATAATTTCAAACCTCATAGTAAACATGCACATTAATTATGAGTATTTACATTTCAAGCATATACTGTAACACCTTTCAATTGCCTAAGTTCTTATCTTCCCATTTTCTCATATTTGATAAATCACAATTTGTATGAATAAAACATGCTATACCGTAACTCAATTTGGCCCGAAAGCCAATCACATAATCGTCAACCGAATTTATCATGAATTTCATACATCACAAGTATAGACTAATAATCACAAGGTTTTCACAAAATCATTCTCGTGGAAATCATGAACTCATAATTTCATGAAGTCAATGCTTATAGACTTAACGTACATACCTGTACCGATTTGTAATTACTTACATACTCTTTCTCTTCTTTGACATACTCATTGAATTTCCTGTTTAACCATTTGGAATACTAAAAGATACTCGGGAATCTCGTACACACAGTACCGTACCAATGCTATATCCCAGATATGGTCTTACACGAAGTCTCATATTGATGCCATATCCTAGATATGGTCTTACACGTAATTTCAGTAACCCTAATGTCGTGACATTTTTATCTTATCTATTCCTTATGTTCAACAAGGACTTTCGCAATATCAAATCTCTGTCGGACATTTCCATAGTATCGTACTCAATAGCATTCACAATTCATTTCAATAATATAGCATTTACCACAATTATATCAATAAAGCATTTATACACATATAATTTAATAATTATTAAACATACGAACTTACCTCGGCAAAAAATGGCAAAAAGGACTAAATCGTCAAATACTTATTTTTCCTTCGTTCTAATTCGAACCTTGTTTTTCTTGATCTATAACATCACATTTAACTTGTTTAATCATTATACTATGCAAATCAGCCCAAAAACACATTATGGAAAAATTATATTTTTGCCCCTAAAGTTTGACATTTTTACAATTTAGTCCCTAGCCTCGTAAAATGAAATGTACTCAATTTCATCAATACCCATGCTTAGCCGAACCTTATACATGCTTATAATAGCCAACAATTTTCATTTATTCACATTTTTATACCATATTTTATAACTTTTACAAAAAGGTCCTTTTTGACATTTATACCGAAAATCACTTAGCAAAAGTCATTTAACTAACAATAAACATGCATTTTTCCACCATTAAACATCAAAATACATACATTTTCAACATGGGTAAAATTTTAGACTTTGACATCTCTTCAAATTGGTGGTAGGAATAGATAGATCATGTTACAAGGATTTCAAAAACATAAAAATCCTTAAAAACGGGGTTAGAACAGACTTACAATCAAGCTTGAAAGCTTGAAAAACCCTAGCCATGTCTTCTCCATGTAAATTTGGCCAAGGAAGAAGAAGATGGACAAATTTGGCTTTATTTTGGCTTTTTAATTCATTTTAATTACCAAATTACTAAAATACCCTTAATGAAAAACTTTAGAAACATATAAAACCATGTCTATTTTTGTCCACCAACTTAACCAATGGTCTAATTACCATTTAAGGACCGCTAATTTAAGATTTCATAGCAATTGGACACCTTTAACATATAGAATTCAAGTTTTGCACTTTTTGCAATTTAGTCCTTTTGACTAAATTGAGTGCCCAAACGTCAAAATTTTCGAACAAAATTTTCACGAAATCGTTCTATAAAACTGTAGACCATAAAAATATAATAAAAATGAATTTTACTGCGTCAAATTTGTGGTCCCGAAACCACTGTTCTGACCAGACCCAAAATCGGGCTGTTACAACTCTCCCCCCTTTAGGGATTTTTGTCCCCGAAAATCTTACCGGTATATAAATTCGATTTCCACGTAGACTCTTCTATCTCGTGGCACTGCCAAAGAACCCTCACTAAAGTTATGCTTTTATTTCCCAACTTTTAATCTCTCGTGTCAAAATTCCGATCGATTCTTCGTTATACAACACATTGATTGAATCTTAATCCCTATCGGAGAATTCATACTCAAAGAGTCCAATCGATACCATCGCAACATAGATACACAAAACACATTTTGAATCTTTTTCCAAGGCAATACTTTCGGAAGCATGCTATCGTTGAACGAGAATTTCGTATCCTCATGGTTCAAATTCACATACGTTTTTTGAAAATTCTGAAGTGCATTCTAAATTGCCACGAATCACTTTTACTTTTTGTATGATTTCTAATCGGATAGTCTCTGAAATGTATAACTCAACTAGTCTATCATGTTACATACCTGATCACCAGAACATCAATTTCAAATAACTGTACATTTCATTACTCCCTGAATGAAGAAACGAGCTACTACTGAGCTTCGTACAAAATGTCCTGCATAAGCCCTGAATTACTCAGTGTGCAAATTCTATCTCGGAATAATGATAATAGTCATCAGGTTCGACCTGAAATTCAGAATCAAAAGTCTTCTCACACTGTACTCGTTTAGCTTACCACTCACTATCACATTCCTGAGGTTCTCAATCTTGCAAAGAAAATATCGCTTTAGCTTCTAATTTAGCTAGATTCAGACGGTCATCAAATAAGATTAATCATGTATCCAATACTCACAAAAATAATCAAAGGTTTTCCATTCAAGCATTTGCAACTATATCTACTTTCCCATAGGTTAATTGATAACTGCTCACAATCTTTCAATAGTTCAAGCCATCTATGCTGTTTTAAATTCAGATCCTTCTATGACATTAGATACTTTAAACTCTTGGGATTAGAAACATATGACATTTTTTGTGGAACAACCAGTGTCATCAAATTCTTAACACAGACATAAAAAATGGCAGACTCTAAATCACCTATCGGACAGTTCCTTTCATGTGACTTTAACTGTCTGAAAGCATTAACTATCACTTTACATGCTTGTATTAAAACAAATTCCAATCCGTTCGATAGTGTATCGCTGAAAAATCACAAATTCTTTACCCAATTTAAACTGGACCCAAAATCAGTGCTTCGGTTAATAATACCTTCAACTATTTTCAACTTCGCTAACACTCAACAGACCGTTCAAACTTTCACAAATGTGATAACTTTATCAATTAAAACAACTTTAACTCATAATAGTATCATCCAATTAGAACTGATCTAATAGATACGTCCTTGTATCATACCCTTTTTAAATATAAATTCTCCATTCAGTCTGTTCGTCAATTTAGCCATGAATGTACAAAATTTTATCTTCTTACTTGAGGACAAACTTGAATGCATATAACTCAAATTACCTTTCAACTGACCAGCTTGTTCAGATAAAAGAACTGAGTCGATCTCAACTATCAAATAATATCATATCAAAATATTCCCTTCTTCATGCTGTTAAAATAACTCAAACAAAAATCTCCTCACATGCTAGTCAAAGATCTTTACAATCATATTAGCTTAAGGAAACAAAGTATCTTGGTTGAACTCATTGACCTTAGTCAAACTTATCTGAAAAAAGAAAACCATAGTACAATTTGAGCTTGAGCTTCTAATATCTATACCTTTATCGATGTCAATTCCTTTCACGAAAATTAGAGTAATCCTGATACCAGAATCACCACGTTCCTATGATCGAACTAGGAGTACAACCATAATAGACATAGCTATCATAAGCCAAAGAACACACTTTAAAGATTAGCCATGATTGATAATTTACGAAATAAGGATGATAAGAAAACCAAGATAAAGAAATCCAAGATGCGATACCATAATGGAAGTCCGAGAACATAACTCATAAGAAAATGATAAAGTTCTTGATAATTCCTCAGGGAAAACCAGAGGAAAAACAATGCTTATACGCTCTGGAATCAATTGTAATAGAGATAATATATTTTCCAAATATATACACAAAAGAAAATAACATCCAGTAGAAACAAAAGAATAGCCTCACATAAATTTTCACCAACAACTTTTATTTCAAACATAATAGAATAGAATCCCGAAGAAAGAGATAAGATATGCTGATCATCAACCAACGAGACCAACAGTGCTTTCATCTAACATTATAATCAGCTAGCATTCTCATACAATAAGAATTTCATCAGAAAACAAACAATCACATATATCTCTGAGGATAAATGAATATATAAAATACCTAGGAGAGATCATCATAATCTATTCAATTGCAACTGTTACACTCAGACATCTTTACGATTAAAATATCATTTCTCTAACTAATTCTGTTATCACTAATCCCGTGTTATTCCATTCACTAACAAAAATCAATTCAAAAGAAATTTCAGCAAATACATAATTTAGACATCATACCTGAATGAGTCGATTAGCCGAGATTAACTTTTTCTTTAATCGTGGCATCGTGAAATCCAAATGATCTTTAGAATAACTTCGCATCTTTTCCATAACTGTATTCATGTAACGCCCCAAAATTTTAATTTTTGATTTCGTGTATGTGTGACACACAATGTTTATCTGCTTCAGTGGTTATGTGTTCTAGGTGTGTGTGTGAGGTCCCAAGTTCAAGCCTTACTTGGGCAAATTTTGGTATTTTTATAAATAAAGCCTTAACCTTGTGCAAATGGCTTAAGTTTAAATATTGGGTAAATTACATCAGGATGGGGCTGTTGGTCTGGTGGTTAAGTGGTGTGTTATTATGGTGGAGGTTTTGTGTTCTAATCCCTGCGTAGGCAAATGTATTATTTTAGATTTCGAGATAGAGTTGTGTAATAGGGGGATTCTGAGTAGTGGATGGGAAGTGGGAATTAGGGGAGAAGATTAAGGGATTTTGGGGGTTATCGGGATTTTATTTTATTTTTTCCATAACCGAATTTTGGCTCCCTTTTCCAAAAAAAATTTATACCGTCTATTCTTCTCCCTCTCTTCTTGCCGAAATTCTCTGAGTTTTTCCATCTTTCTCTTCTTTTTCTTTTTCTTTATTTTTCCCAAATCCATTTATTTTCCTTCATTTTCGCACGCGATTTGTGCTCGTTTAGTTTCAGTAAGTGTTTCTCTTCGTTTATGTCATGAATCTCTTAGCGACTGAAGTGGTAATGCTTTTTCTCTATGATTTGGGCATAGGGGGAGGCTCGGACTGGTGAATTTAGTGTTCTCATCTTATTAAATGGAGGGTTATCGTTGGCGGTAAGTTGGGTTTCTATTCGTTCTTGGTTGTCAATTCGCTTGTAAATCCATTAAATTGATGTTGAGTATCTTGATTTGGCCTTGAAGTGCTTGGGAGTGATTAGGCATCAAAACGATACAAGGTGTGTACCCGAAACGCAAAAAATGGGGTTCGATGAAAAGCTAAAATTGCTTGCTGTAAGAAATAAGAGAAATAATAGAAAATGATGCGAAAAATTGTAGAGAAAGGAAATAAGGGTGTTAAAAAGTAGGAAATCAACATTTTGCACTAAAATAATTTTGGACAGCAGCAGACTAACTTTGAAAATAAGAAAAAATAGTGTAAATTGAGTTAGAGGTTGAATAAAATATAAAATTAAATTTTATTGAGTGTAGTCTTTCATGGAAGAAATAGTGTAAGCAATGAAATTGTAAATCATGAGTTATAATAAATTTTATGAGACAAAGTTAGAATGATTTCGGGTTCCCCTATTCTGACTTTGGAAAATCATCAAAAATTATAAAAAAATAATTAGGGGCTTAAATTTATATGTTTAAATCCTTAATGAGTCTATTTTTAAGAGAAACAAACAGAAACATCATCTAAATTTTTTACTAAGAGATAAATAATTTTTAGTAAGGAAAGGTAGAAGTTGTCAAACAACAGAATATGGATAACTTTAAAGATTTTAATGTACTTATTTGATAAACTATAAATTCTTAAAATTTTATGATAGAAAGGTATTTGAGTCCAGTTTCAAAAACATCAAGCGGATCTTGATTTGAAATTCTGTAACTGAAGATGTAAATAATTTAGTTATAATGACTCAAGGAGACAGCTTTGAATGAACATATAAGTAAATAGTTAAAACATATGTGAGTATTGAGCTAGCATGAGTTACTTTAAAAAAATGGATCACACGGCCAAGGCCAATTTGAGCGGAGTGGGCCACACAGGCGTGTGGGCCCACACGGGTAGGTCACATGGGTGTGGGGGCCCATTTTTACCGAAATATTTTTAGGGTTGCACGGGTTGCCCAAGTCCCCTGTGAACCTACTGTAGGGTCTGTAAGCGCTACTTGGACCCCTAAATGTATGAATTTGACTGAATGATATCTGTACTGTGCATGTTAATATCTGAACTGAATATATGTACTGAAATTGCATAATAGCATGTCATCCATTGTATGTTGCATTGCATTGGGTTGGGGGTTGTTACTCGGAGGAAGTGTACTGAAAGGCTTTAAGCCTAATTTACTGGCAGCTTAGCTGCAAACTACTGTTTTGTGCCGCATTTGGTACTACTTGGAGTGTAGGGATGGGTGGGTTGATTATATCCCTACATGGAGTGTAGGGTTGGACGAAAATGGTGTGTAGAGGCTAGTTGGGTAGAATTTTGCTCTTGCATAATCATATCGCTCTCGATCATTGTGATGGGCTAAGGCCTCATTGCATTTTTAACATCAGATCTTGAGATGGGCTAAGGCCCAAACTATCACTGATATTGAAAAGGGCTTAGGCCTAAGACTGTTCAACTGTGCACTGTGAATACTGATTGTTTGTTTGTTTCTGCGGGATTACACACTAAGTTTACGTAAACTCACCCTTTTTGTTTAATGTGCACAGGTAATCCACAGACTTAAACGGATCGGTGCGACGGAGGATTCAGCGATGACCACAGTAATTTTTGGACTTCATGGTTTTCAATTTACAGTTTATGATTTGATTATTATTGATTATTTTGGTTGTAATTTAAGGACCCTCTAGGACTTTGGTTTTAAATTTGGGTTTTTATTTATTTATTTTACTTTATGAATTTATACCTGCTGGTCGTAGGAAATTCGGTTTTTAAAAAGTTAAAGTATTTTCTAAATACGTGATCACCTAGATTGTTTATTAAAGCTTCCGCAACGAGGGATGTTTCAAAACAAGTGTTTAAAATGAATAAAGATAATTTTCTAAGTTTTAACAAAGGTTTACTAAAGATAATAATATGGAATGTTTTCATCGTAATAACGAGGTTTCAAGAACACTATCGTGTGATATTTCCAGATATGGCCATAACATCTAGGCTGGGTTTGGGGTGTTACATTAAGTGGTATCAGAGCCAAGTTATGATTTTGGGTTTTATAAAAAATGGGCTTTCGAAAAATTGATTGATTTTCAAATGATTTGAAATGTTTTTACTGAGTGGTGATACACCGAGTCTCCAGTGCCGGTCCTATAAGTATTCTGAACTGTGATTTGTTTTAAATTGAAACTTTTATAGATAGTATACTCTGAAACTACTATAGTAGTAAATTGTACTAAAAACACTCTAATTAGTATATACTAAAAATTGTAAAGAAACTGAAAACTGTAGTGAGACTGCGATTTACGAAAACAAACTCTGAATAATCAATACTGTTTTGCATAAAACATTTGTTAATAAAGCCTGGAACTGTAACTTATTCATAAAACTGTTAATACAGATAAACGTGATTAGACAATGAGCGCACGAGGTATCCACAGACGGGGTACTAGAGACCGAGGTAGAGGCTGTAGAAGGGTTTGAGCTGAGTCCTCTTCACTAGGTAGCATATCGAATTTGGATATGAGTGAGATGCCAGTGTCGCTTGCTACTGCGAATGGGTCTCAAGATCGCATGATTGGGGACGACGCATTGTCCCAGGCTATGCTAAAAATTTTGGAGAGGGTCGTTGGGCCTAATATTGGATCTGGGGGCCGAGGGTCGATTACGGAACGACTCTGGTCCAATAGAGTTGAGCTTTTCAGGGGTGTCGCTGGGGTTGCCCCTAATGTGGCCGAGTACTGAATTGAGGCCACGGAGAGGATCATGAATGATTTGAACTGCGCCCTTGAGCAGAAATTAAAGGGTGTAGTGTCGCTGCTGCTTGATGAGGCTTATTAGTGGTGGCTCACTGTTAAGGAGGGCACTTATCCCGAAAAACTGACCTGGGAGTATTTTAAGACCACCTTCCAGGGGAAATATGTGAGGGCCAGTTACGTGGATTCTTGTAGGAGAGAGTTTCTGAATCTGACTTAGGGAGATAGATCAATGGCCGAGTATGAGGCCAAATTTCTACTATTGAGCCGCTATGCGCGATGTATGATGGAAACTAAATATGAGCGATGTATCTGCTTCGAGGATGGTCCCAGGGATAATCTGAGGGTTCTGATAGCTCCGCAGAGGGAGCGATATTTTACTGCACAGGTAGAGAATGCGAAGATCACTGAGGAGGATACTGAGGTAGTCATGATTGGGGAACGAGGAATTATCTAACTAACGTGATCTCTGCACTGGTGGCTGAGAAATTGGTTCGTAAGGGATGTAAGGCATTTTTGGCCTATGTGAGTGTTTCTGTTATTAGGGACTCTACCGTCAAGGAAATCAAGACTGTAAAGAATTTTCCGAATGTTTTTCCTGAAGAGCTATCGGGTTTACCTCCGAATCGTGAAGTGGAGTTTGGGATTGAGCTTCTTCTTGGTACAGTTCCAGTGTCTATCGCCCCCTATTGAATGGCACCGAAGGAGCTTATGAAGCATAAGGCTCAGGTTCAGGAGCTGTTGGATCGTGGGTTCATTTGTCCCAGTGTTTTGCCATGGGGAAAACCTGTGCTGTTTGTGAAAAAAAAAAAGGATGAGACGATGAGGATGTGTTTAGACTATCGGCACCTAAATAAGCTAACGGTTAAGAATAAGTACCCACTTCCGAGGATTTATGATTTGTTTGACCAGTTCCGAGGGGCTTCTGTGTTCTCCAAGATTGATATACGTTCTGGATATCATCAGTTGAGGGTTAAGGAGGCTGATATATTTAAGATGGCATTTAGGACTTGTTATGGATACTACGAGTTCCTAGTGGTGCCTTTTGAATTGACGAATGCACCGGCAACTTTCATGGACCTTATGAATCGAGTGTTCCAGCCTATCTGGATCGGTTGGTGGTAGTGTTCATCAATGACATACTAGTTTATTTGAAGACTGAGGATGAGCATGATGAGGACCTTAGAGTTGTCCTTCAGACTTTGAGGGAAAGGCAGCTCTATGCTAAGTTTAGCAAGTGCGAGTTTTGATTTTCGTGGTAGTTGGGAGGAGTATTTGCCGTTAGTGGAGTTTGCTTATAATAATAGTTTCCAGTCTAGCAGTCTGATGGCACCTTACGAGGCACTGTATGGTCGTAAGTGTCGCAATCCTTTATGTTGGACTGAGTTGGGCGAGCGACGTGTTTTGGGTCCTGAGTTGGTTTCTGAGATAGAGGATAAGGTTAGACTGATTCGGGATCGACTGAAAGTAGCTTCTGAAGGACAAAAATCCTATGCAGACATGAAGCGATGTGAGATTGAGTATTCGATGGGAGACTTTGTATTCCTTAAGGTCTCGCCATGGAAGAACGTACTGAGGTTTGGTCGTAAGGGCAAGTTGAGCCCTAGGTTTATTGGACCTTACCGTATTTTGAAGCGAGTGGGACCAGTCACTTATTAGTTGGAGCTACCTCCAGAGTTAGATCATACCCATGATATGTTCCACATCTCGATGTTAAGGCACAACTGCTCTGATCCTACTCACATCATTTCTGTTGAGGAGATTGAGGTTAGGCCAGACTTGACCTTTAAGGAGGAGCCAGTTAAGATTCTGGATCGAGATGTAAAAGTACTAGGGATGAAATCTATTCTACTGGTTAACGTTCTTTGGCGTAATAATAGCACTGAGGAGGCTACGTGGGAGCTTGAGGATACGATGCGTCAGCAATATCCTCATCTATGCTGACCGGGTAAATTTCGAGGACGAAATTTTCTTTTAGGGGGTAGAATTGTAACCCCCCAAAATTTTAATTTTTGATTTCGTGCATATGTGACACACAATGTCTATCTTCTTCAGTGGTTATGTACTCTGGGTGTGTGTGCGTAGGGTCCCAAGTTCAAGCCTTACTTGGGCAAATTTTAGTATTTTTATAAATAAAGCCTTAACATTGTGTAAAGGGCTTAAGTTTAAATGTTCGGTAAATTACATCAGAATGGGCCTGTTGATTTGGTGGTTAAGTGGTGTGTTACTATGGTGGGGGTCTTGTGTTCGAATCCCTGCGCAGGCAAAGGTAATTTTTTTTTTGCTCAGATTTCGGGATAGAGTTGTGTAATAGGGGGATTCTGAGTAGTGGATGGGAAGTGGGAATTAGGGGAGAAGATTAAGGGATTTTGGGGGTTATCGGGATTTTATTTTGTTTTTTTTCCCATAATCGAATTTTGGCTCCCTTTTCCAAAAAAAAAAATTTCTGCCATCTTTTTTTCTCCCTCTCCTCTTGCCAAAATTCTCTGAGTTTTTCCATCTTTCTCTTCTTTTTCTTCTTCTTGATTTTCCCTAATCCATTTATTTTCCTTTGTTTTCGCACGCGGTTAGTGCTCGCTTAGTTTCAGTAAGTGTTTCTCTTCATTTCTGTCATGAATCTCTTAGCAACTGAAGTGGTAATATTTTTCTCTGTGATTTGGGCGTAGAGGGAGACTCGGACTGGTGAATTCAATGTTCTCGTCTTATTAAACGGAGGGTTATCGTTGGCGGTAAGTTGAGTTTCCGTTCGTTCTTGGTTGTCACTTCACTTGTAAATCAGTTAAATTGATGTTGAGTATCTTGATTTTAGGCCTTGAAGTGCTCGGGAGTGATTAGGCATCAAAACGATACCAGGTGTGTACTCGAAATGCAGAAAATGGGGTTCGACAAAAAGTCAAAATTGCCTGTTGTTGAGAAATAAGAAAAAGAAGAGAAAATGATGCGAAAAATGGTAGAGAAAGGAAATAAGAGTGTTAAAAACTAGGAAATCAACATTTTGCACTAAAACAGTTTTGGACAGCAGCAGTAGTCTAACTTTGAAAAATCATCAAAAATAGTGTAAATTGAGTTAGAGGTTGAATAAAATATGAAGTTAAATTTTATTGAATCTAGTCTTTAATGGAAGAACCAATGTATCCAATGGAATTGTAAGTCATGAGTTATAATAAATTTTGTGAGACAAGGTCAGAATGATTTTGGGTTCCCCTGTTCTGACTTTGGAAAATCATCAAAAATTGTAAAAAAATAATTAGGGGCTTAAATTTATATGTTTAAATCCTTAATGAGTCTATTTTCAAGAGAAATAAATGGAAACATTATCTAAAGTCTGTACTAAGAGACAAATAATTTTTAGTAAGGATAGGTCGAAGCTATCAAACAGCAGAATAGGGATAACTTTAAAGATTTTACTGTACTTATTTGAGAAACTATAAATTCTGAAAATTTTATGGTAGAAAGGTATTTTGTCTAGTTTCAAAAACATCAAGAGGATCTTAATTTGAGAAACACGCCCTTGTCTCTGCCCGTGTGCTCAATTTTAGACATTCTGTTTTGCAACAATTAACGTGCATGGGACACACGGCCAGATAACATGCCCGTGGGGCAGACCATGTGTCACACATAGCCTAGACACACCCCCGTGTGTCTACTCATGTGGGCAAAATAAATGTTATTTACCAAGCCATTTGCCAACCTTACTGCACACATCTACACAACATCACATAGCACAAATTCAAGCATATAAATGCAACCAAACAACCATAACCAAGACAATAAAATGTCATTCTTATACCATCATTTATCATGCTTAAAACATCATACTTAGCCCACTAAAAACATACTAATTTCACATTCACAAGAGGACATTAACATATGAATAAACTTATGATCAACATAAGCCATTATTCATGGCTATGTATAAGATGAAGCATTAACAATTACAATCTGACACATATGGCCAAATTAATAATGACACACATAACAAATTGGCCTAGTCCCTATACATGCCATAGACTTAAAATACTTGAATTCATTTATACCCAAAATTGCAGCTTGATAGTGTGATAGAATCTCCGGCGATTTCCAACCTGAGCTCGCTCAATAACCCTATAAGACATTGGAAAGGAAGGGGGTAAGCTATATATATAGCTTAGTAAGTCTGTACGAAAATAATAAGCAACTCTTACTAATCATTTACCAAGTCCAACAATATAAACATGAGATAGTACAAATTGCTATAAATCTCACAATTTTAATTTATTCAGTCACATTGTTTACTCTATCAACTTATAAGCATAATTTAACATATCCTGGCATTAGCCTAACAACCGTAATCTCTCCTTTGTAACATATTACAACAAATAATAAATCATTTCAAACCTCATAGTAAACATGCACATTAATTATGAGTATTTACATTTCAAACATATACTTTAACATCTTTCAATTGCCTAAGTTCTTATCTTCCCATTTTCTCATATTCGATAAATCACAATTTGCATGAATAAAACATGCTATATCCTAACTCAATTTGGCACGAAAGCCAATCACATAATCGTCAATCGAATTTATCATGAATTTCATACATCACAAGTATAGACTAATAATAACAGTGTTTTCACAAAATTATTCTCGTGGAAATCATAAACTCATAATTTCATAAAGTCAATGCTTATAGAATTTATGTACATACCTGTACCATACCAATGCCATATCCTAGATATGGTCTTACATGTAATCTCGCATCAATGCTAATAGCCCAGCTATGGTCTTACACGAAGTCTCATATCAATGCCATATCCTAGATATGGTCTTACACGAAGCCTCATATTGATGCCATATCCCAGATATGGTATTACACGTATTCTCAGTAACGCTAATGTCATGAGATTTGTATCCTATCTATTCTGAATGTTCAACCGGGACTTTCGTAGTATCGAATCTCTGTCGGACATTTCCGTAGTATCGTACTCAATAGCATTCACAATTTATTTCAATAATATAGCATTTACCACAATTATATCAATCAAGCATTTATACACATATAATATAGCTTATTAAACATACGAACTTACCTCGACATAAAAATGGCAAAAAGGACTAAATCGTCAAATACTTATTTTTCTACTGTTCTAATTTCGAACCTTGTTTTTCTCAATCTATAATATCACATTTAACTTATTTAATCATTATACTATTCAAATCAGCCAAAATCACATTATGGAAAAAATTACATTTTTGCCCCTAAAGTTTGACATTTTTACAATTTAGTCCCTAGGCTCGTAAAATGAAATGTACTCAATTTCTTCAATACCCATGCTTAGCCAAACCTTATACATGCTTATAAAAGCCAACAATTTTCATTTATTCACATTTTTACACCAATTTTTATAACTTTTACAAATAGGTCCTTTTTGACATTTTTACCGAAAATCACTTAGCAAAAGTCATTTAACGAACAACAAACATGCATTTTCCACCATCAAACATCAAAACACATGCATGTTCAACTTGGGTAAAATTTTAGACTTTGACATCTTTTCAAATTGGTGGTAGGAATAGATAGATCATGTTATAAGGATTTCAAAAACATAAAAATCATTAAAAACGGGACTAGAACAGACTTGCAATCGAGCTTGAAACCTTGAAAAACCCTAGCCATGTCTTCCCCATGTAAAAATTCAGCCATGGAAGAAGAAGATAGACAAATTTGGCTTTATTTTGGCTTTTTAATTCATTTTAATTGCCAAATTACTAAAATTCCCTTAATGAAGAACTTTAGAAACATATCAAACCATGTCCATTTTTATCCACCAATTAACCAATGGTCTAATTGCCATTTAAGGACCTCTAGTTTAAGATTTCATAGCAATTGGACACCTTTAACATATAGAATTCAAGTTTTGCACTTTTTTTCAATTTAGTCCTTCCCAAACGTCAAAATTTTCGAATGTAATTTTCACAAAATCATTCTATAAAATTTTAGACCATAAAAATATAATAAAATTGAATTTTACTGCGTCGAATTTGTGGTCCCGAACCCACTGTTCCGACCAGACCCAAAATCGGGCTATTACAGCGTAAATATACCATCAGTTAAAAAACATACAGATCTTAGCCCTCGAGTCGGGTCGAACGCGGGTTACGTCAAAAAGACCCTTTTTTGGGGCTATTGATGCCAACCCAAAACGATGCCATTTAGCGGGGTCTATAAAATTGAATTTTTTTTGAAAAATGCCATTTTGCCCAAAGTTTTAAAAAAAAAACTCCAAAAACCCTCTGTTTTTTAGTCCTCTCACGTCCGGCCTTGGGCTCCAGCGAGTCTCACGATAGCCACCGTTCGTCGGTGACAAACTTCGCCGCTCCCAGTGGCCGAAAAATACCGAAAATACCCATTTTCACCACTATTTAAACCTAGATTTAAATCTACAGGCAAAAGCCTAAAAAAAAAGAAAAGAATTCAGCCGATGCCCTCCTCGGCCTTCCAACTTCTCATATGCCCCTCTGTACTAAGCTCAAATTAAACCTTAAAGGGCCTCCATGGCTTTCGCGAGCGGATGAACTATCCGATGGTGGCGTGATACGAATGGGAAAGTAAGTTTCAACCCTTTTTATTTGTTTTATGTTTTATTTAAAAAAAACTAAAATAGAAAAAATCACCATTCTTCAACTTTGAGTTCTATTTTTCGATTAATATTGTGTGTTTGTAAAAAAATACAAGTAGGAAATGTGGCCTTTTTTATAGCCGAATCACAAACTATCCATTACAAATATTTTGTTTTTTTCTTTGTTGTCTTCTTTGCTTTGTGTCTCTGTTGCGTGCTACTCCTTTTTTTGTAGGTGACCACGGAGTGGCTGATGGCAGCGGTGGTAGAGGCATGCACAGGTGAACGCCGACATGGCATGTGGCTAGGGTTTCTTCCCCACTTTTTTTGCTGAAAATTAGTTTAGTTTTGGTCCATTTAGGCTACTAAGGTTTTAATTTATTTTGGGTCATTTGGGTCTCTTTTGTAATTGACTTTGGGGACTATTATTTTAATTTAAGTTTGTTTCATTTTTATAATATGGGCCTGGGCCAAAATTAGCCTATTACAGCTACCCCTCTTTGCTCGTTTTCGTGTATCGAGAATGGAGCAAAGACCTCAAAAAGGGCCAATTTTTCCCGATCTTGCCAAATCTCTATTTTTTTAGTGCTCCTCTTCTTCAAGTAGCCTCATTCTAGACCAGTGCAACTTTGGGGGTATAGGAATTGTAATTTCAATCTACTCCACTATAACTTCAGGGAGATTAGACTTGTAGCTTTAATCTGCTCCACTACAACTTTAGGGATATAAGATTCGCTATCTTCAATTTGCTCCATTGCAACTTCAGGGAGATAAGATTTGTAACTTCAACTTCAGGGAGATAAAATTTGGAACTTCAATATGCTCCACTACAACTTCAGGGAGATAAGGTTTGGAACTTTAACCTGCTCCACTGCAACTTTAGGGAGATAAGGTTTATAGCTTTAATCTGCTCTACTGCAACTTCAGATAGATAAGGATTTATGACTTGTAGCTTTAATCTATTCCACTGCAACTTTAGGGAAATAAGATTTATAACTCGTAGCTTTAATCTGTTCCACTACAACTTTAGGGAAATAAGATTCGCTATCTTTACTCTATTCCACTGCAACTTCAGGGAGATAAGATTTGCTATCTTCAATCTACTCCACTGCAACTTCAAGGAGATAAGATTTTTGGCTTTCATCTACTCTACTGAAACTTTACGGAGATAAGATTTGCTATGATGACTTTAATCCATCCCACTGTAACTTTAGGGGTATAGGATTTCTGGTTTCATTGATCTGTTACACCGTTTTTTGGGGAATATGACCTGTAAAATCCATTTCATGGGCTTATCTTTATGTCAAGTGATTAGGATGTTATGATCAGAATGAATCAAATGCTCCTAACGAGATGTGTATAAATGATATTTGCATGAATGCAGAATGTCATTTACTTTTTTTCGAGAATGATCCTCTTTTAATGCTTACAGTTGACATTGCTCGTCGTTTATTAAGGTTCTATCACGGACGCATTAGCCTACCTTCTTATTCAGCTGGTATTTTTGACAAAAAAAACCTGAAAAAATAATCACAATTTAGATATTCTTTCCCAAATATTTCCAACTCTTAAATTTGGCTAGTTCTGACTAGTGGTCCTGTTTCAGATCTTTGTGCTATTTTGAACTTTTCAGAGTAATATGCAAAATTCCTCTTACTTGAATATTATTAGTCCATTAATCATTATTTAAAAAAATGCTTGAAAAAGATTTTAACAATGGACAAGATTGAAATTTATTGGGAGCAGAGCTCGAATTGAATAGATTAATCAAAGATAGAAAACACTGCTAAAATACAAGATGAATAAGATGAAACTAGGTGCTCTAGATATCGTAGCATGAGCTTCTCCACACTAACTTCTCGAGGACCCTTTTGAGCTTGATATATGTTTAGGAAATCTAGAGTACTTTGTTGATGCCCCAAGATGTAGCGTTTCTCCTCCTTGTTACGGGTTTAGGACAAGACTACCACATGCCCTACCTTCGATCAAAATTTGAATTGCCCTTTCTTGGGTTTTCAACTCAAAACCTCTTTGGTCTTAAAGTGCCCTCTGCGGGTTTTCGCCTTGGCCTCTTCCCCCCCCTTTTTTTTTAGGTGAAGTACCTCTTGACTGAATTTGAATTCACGGGATTAGGTAGGTTTTTACCATCCATCTCGGTCAAAATCAACGCTCCTCCACAAAAGGCCTTCTTTACCACATAAAGTCCTTTCCAATTCGGCATCCATTTCCCTCTGAAATCCTTTTGTATGGGAAGGATCTTTTTCAATACCAAGCCCCTCATGAAATTCTCTAAGGTGAACCTTTTTATAATAAGCTTGCATCATTCATTTTCGGTACATCTAACCATGACGGGTAGCCTTCAACCTTTTCTCTTCGATTAAGTTCAACTGATCATATTGAGATTGGATCCATTTTGCTTCATCTAACTTTAGTTCTGACAAAACTCGGAGAGAAGGAATCTCAACTTCAATAGATGGGACCGCCTCCATTCCATAAACCAATGAGAAAGGCGTTGCCTTGGTGGAGGTCCTGACAGATGTTTGATAAGCATAGTGGGTGAAATGTAACTTCTCATGCCAATCTTTATAAGTCTCAGTCATTTTCCCCACGATTTTAATGTTCTTATTGGCTGCCTCAACCGCGCCGTTCATTTTTGAGTGATATGGTGACGAATTGTGGTGTTTGATTTTGAGCTGACAGTAAACTTTTGATATCATGCTATTGTTCAAATTCAATGCATTGTCAGAGATGATCCTTTCTAGCATCCCATACCGACATATGATTTATTTCTTCAAGAATTTGCTAACTGCCGACTTTGTGACATTGGCCAATGAAGTGGCTTCTACTCACTTGGTGAAGTAATTGATGACCACGAAGATGAATCGATGCCCATTGGAATCTTTTTTCAATATCGACCCAATGACATCCATGCCCCGTATAAAGAAAGGCCATGGAAAAGTCATGACATGAAGAGGTGAATGAGGCACATTAATTTTGTCTCCATAAATTTGGCACTTATGGTATCTTTTGGCATAACTGATACAATCTCCTTCCATGGAAAACTAACAATATCTGAATCTCATGATCTGTCTGGTCATTGTAAAACCATTAGCTTGTGTTCTGCAAACGCCCTCATGGATTTCTTCTAAGATTTTCTTAGCCTCAAAAGCTTCCACACATCTTAGAAGCACCTGATCCTTTCTTCTTTTGTATAGGATCTTCACATCTAAGACATAGTCACTGGCTAGCCTTCTCAACGTCCTCTTATCATTCTCGGTTGCTTGGTCAGGGTATTCACGATTCTTCACATATCGCAGTATATCGTGGTACCAAGCGTGATCATCCTTTTCTTCTTCTTCAATGTTGTAACAATGAGGCAGAGCCTCATAAGTACTCATCTAGATAGGTTTTACGTCCTCTTGTTTTTTCACTTTGACCACGAAACTAAAGGAACCAAGGCATCATCCATTTGGTTTTCATCTCGTAGGAGATAGTAGAAGATAATATCATCAAACTCTTCAATTAATTCAAGAACTTGCCTTCGATAATTGATCAATTTGGGGTTTCTCGTCTCCCATTCAGCTCTGAGTTGATAGATCATTAATGCAGAATCCCCATATACTTCTAGTACTTTGATCTTGCTATGGCTGCAAGGATGCCCATGATGCATGCTTCGTATTTTGCCATGTTGTTTGTGCAATCGAAATCCAGTTCACTAGTAAAAGGATAATGATATCAGTTTTGGAATACCAAGACTGCCCCGATTCTGTTACCCAGAGCATTAGAGACACTATCGAAGTTTAGTTTCCAGGGATGTTCTTCTTGAGCACTTTTTTCAGTGGTTGCAACATACATCAGATCTTTATTTGGGAAATCAAAATTCAAAGGCTTGTAATATTCTAGATCTCTACTGGCTAGAAAATATGCTATTACACTCCCTTTTACCATCTTCTATTTACATAGACTATATCGAACTCGGAAAGTAGAATTTTCCATTGGGCCATTCTTCCATTCAAAGCAGTCGACTCCATCATGTACTTTAGAAGGTCCAGTTTTGAGATGAGCCAAGTTGTGTGGTACAACATGTACTGTCTTAGTCTCTGGGTTGTCCAAATTAAGGCGCAACACAAATTCTCAATTGGTGAATATCTTGTCTCACATTTTGTGAACTTCTTACTGAGATAGTATATCGCTCTTTCTTTTTTTTCCTAACTCATCATGTTGGCCTAGTACTCATCCCATGGAATTTCCAAATACTGCCAAGTATAGTATTAGTGGCTTATCTGGACTAGGTGGCATCAGCACATGGGTGCTAGATAAGTAATTTTTGGCCTTGTTAAAATTTTTCTAGCACTCCTCATCCCATACACCTGGATTGTGTTTCTTAAGGAGACGGAATATGGGGTCACATTTCTCCGTTAGTTGTGAAATGGAACGAGCGATGTAATTTAACCTCCCTAAGAAACCTCGAACTTCTTTTTGGGTACGCGGCGGAGGTAGCTCCTGGATAGCCTTGCTTTATCTGGGTCAATCTCGATCCCCTTTTCACTGACCACAAATCCTAGCAATTTCCCCGACTTAGCCCCGAAGGTACATTTTGCTAGATTGAGCTTTAGTTGAAATTTTCGCAATCTCAAGAACAATCTCCTCAGGACTTGTATATGCTCCTTTTCTATTTGGGATTTAGCGATCATATCATCGACATAAACCTCGATTTCTTTGTGCATCATGTCATGAAACAAGGTTACCATGGCTTTTTGATATGTTGCTCACGCATTTTTCAGTTCAAATGGCATCATCTTATAGCCAAATGTTCCCTACATGGTTACGAATGTGGTCTTCTCCTTGTGTTCAGGATGCATCTTTATCTGGTTGTATCTCGGGAAACCATCCATGAAGGAGAATAGTGAGTAACATGCAGTGTTGTCCACTAAGGTGTCGATATGAGGCAATGGGAAATTATCTTTCGAGCTGGCTTTATTCAAATCTCTGTAGTTTACGCACATTCGTACTTTCCCATCTTTTTTAGGGATGGGAATAATATTGGCTACCCATTCTGAGTATTTAACCACTTGTAAGAATCTAGCATCAAATTTCTTTTTGACCTCTTCTTTTATTTTCAGCAAGACATCAGGTCACATCGTTCGGAGCTTTTTTTGAACTGGCTTACATTCTTCTTTTATGGGGAGCCGGTGTACCACAATATCAGTACTTAACCCGGGCATGTCTTGATATGACCATGCGAAGACATCCTTGA
Organism: Gossypium bickii; assembly: GCA_025503065.1. Classification (NCBI taxonomy): domain Eukaryota; kingdom Viridiplantae; phylum Streptophyta; class Magnoliopsida; order Malvales; family Malvaceae; genus Gossypium; species Gossypium bickii. The sequence continues at coordinate 60,096,849 of CP106710.1, read as the reverse complement.
ATTCTTGGAGTAACTCAATGAGGTCTCGTTTTGTCTCTGTAGCAATGCAACTCCTAAGCTCACAATTTCCACTGAATCTTTGTAAGGTAGAATTTGTTTCTCATCTTGTTCTACCATCCTCAAAAAATTAGAAGATAGGTTACAGTCTTGATCACCTTTAAAATCCTGAGAATCTTCTATAAACATATCTTGCTCAAAAGGAGACTCTGAGTCAGTAGCAGCGTCGCTCATATCATTGACATCTGGAGACCTGTTATAGGGATGAAAGAATATCCAAAGAACAAAAGAATCTAAGAATAATTATCTGTATTGTATGACTATGAATGAAATGGAAAGAATAAAAGAATATTTGCTCAAGATGAAACGCAAAGATGCATTTTATTGAAATAAAGATGTTGGACATAAGCGTATTTCACAAAAGGATTCTTATTGCTCTTAGGCTTAAAGCAATAAGCTTGTTTTGAACATTACTCTGAACTAGCTCTAAAAACTACAGGAATCTCTTCCGCAGTCCAATTTTTCAGAACACTTCCATGTACATAAGAGCAGATGCCTCATAAATTCTCTTCTCCAATTCATTCTTCTGATATGGCGTTAATGTTCAGATTTCCCAACATTTCTTCCCTAGTCTCTTTTCTTGACATCTTCAGTTCAAGGTAAATAGTTCCTCCTTTATGAATGTTTTGGATATATATTGGTTCCCATTTGATTTCTCCTCCACTCAGTATCGCTCTTCTTCTTTCTTATTTCTTCTCCAACTCCCTCCTCTTTTGCCTCGCATCTGGCTTGTATCCTAAGCCAAAGTAGTCTCATTTGTCTCTCAACATTGGTGCCTTAACCCTTCCTTATAGGTATTTTTCGAGTCCTTTCCCAGGTAAGGCTCCTTTCCTAATTGTCAACTGCAGGCCCATCTTCTTAGTTTTGGAGATTTTGGGCATCGGAATCTTGTTCCCTTCGACATTAAAGGTTGCATTCACAAATTCCAGCGATCGAAAGGAACATTCTATCGCTTCATCGTCTGCCCCTATGTATGGCGCGTCACTGGTTACAGATGAATAATGTCTTCTTCCACATTTATCGTTGCCAGTTGACCTTCAGTTACCAACTTTAGCTTTTTGTGCAGTGACGACGGCATAGCCCCTGCTGAGTGAATCCAAGGCCTCCCCAACAAGAAATTATAAGAAGGCTTGATGTCCATCACCAAGAATTCTACTTCATATGTGTTTGGACCAACCAAAAGGGGTATCTCAATTCTTCCCATCACTCTCCTTTCAATACCATTGAATGCTCTCACTATGTTTTGACACGTATCCATATGAGAGCTATCCACAGACAGCCTATTTAGTGTAGATAAAGGCAAGACGTTCAGTGTAAATCCATTATCGATAACACCCCTAGTAATGTATATCCTTTGCAGCGGGTGGTGATATGTAGAGCCTTTGTAGATTCCATGCCCCCCGGAGGTGTTTCATCATCATTGAAAAAGATGAAGTTATCGGTGCTTATGTTATTGACCAGACGATCCAGCTTGTTCACAGAGATATCCTCAACTACATAAGTTTCATTCAACACTTTCATCAATGCGCTACGATATGTCTCTGAGCTTAAGAGTAAAGCTAGTACAGATATGCGAGCTGGCTGTTTATGTAGTTACTCTACAACACTATACTTGTTGTGCTTTAGAAATTTCAAGAATTTTTTAACCTCTTTCTCAATTACCAGTTCAATAACAGGCGATTCGAGTCTGGTCGTCTTCTCATTTTTTTTGTTCAACCACTAAGGTTTTTCCTTTAACGGGCTCAACTCTTGCATTCGCGGGATCATAGCGCCTTCCACTGCGTGTGTAGAAACCCACATCTTGGCCCTCTTCTAAAGTACTAATCGAGTTCTTCTCTCCCGGGATCGTCACGTTGCAGTCATAATTCCAGGGAACCCTCTTGCTATCCTTGTAGGGAAAGGCTACAGGTTTCTGGATTATGACCATTGGTGCAATTTGTACTCCGACTTCATGGCTTTTTAGTCGTGAAATAATAACCATCGAGTGGTTGACCTTATCAACTTTCTCCGTTGATCTTTCCTCTGAGTCCCATATATCTCCTTCTTTTGAGCCTTTAACCTCCTCATAAAATTCAATTTCCTTATTATCCATCAAATTTTGCACTAGAGCCCTAAACTCAACGCACTCTTGGATTTCATGACCCACCTTAACATGGAACTCACAGTAGTTCCTCATCCTTTCGGGTCTATTATCTAAATCTTGCATGATTAATCTTCATTCTACCAGCTTTTTCCAAACCCATCTTAATGGGGTTTTTACTTCTGCCACATCAATTTTGGTTCTTTTACCTCTACTCTTAATTATCGCGTTTACCCCTTTATTAGAATGACTAGGTAACAGATTTCCTGCCACATTAGGTCTTGATGGGTCGTCGAACTTTACAATTCCCATCTTAATGAACCTTTCAATTAGCTTTTTAAAAGAGGTGCAGTTCTCGATTGAATGTCCTGTGATTCCCATGTGGTACTCGTATTGAGCATTCGCGTCGTACCATTTGGGGAATGAAGGTTGCATAGGTTTCAGGTAGAAAAGGGATACCACATGTGTATTAAACAGACTCTGATACAACTCTTTATATGTCATCGGGATGGGTGTGAATTGGAGCCTTTCTGTATTTGGCCTTAGGTTGGATTCTTGCCTTGGGGGCCCCTGATGGCTAGTAGTTACTGTCCTTGGCTGGCCTACAGTGATTGATTTTGAATAACCCTTGTTATAGATGCTTGATTTATTCACCTCATTCTCCTTCTTCCTCGGGGCTGATCTTTTGGCATTTTCTCCCGCATCTATCTTACCATTTCTCACTGCGTTTTCAATCATTTCACCAGACATTACTATATCCAAGAAGCTCTTAGTAGCGCTTCCCAACATATGGTTGATGAACAGGGCTTTTAAAGTGTTGAAGAAAAGCATTGTGTTTTTTTTCTCCAGAAGAGGTGGCTGGACTTGCGTCGCCACTTCTCTCCATCTTTGGGCATATTTCCTGAAACTCCCACTTTGTTTCTTCTCTATATTCTGCAACGTGATTCTGTCAGGTGTCATGTCTGTCACATGACTATATTGCTTCATAAAAGCTTATGCTAAATCTTTCCATGAATTGATTTTGGTAGGCCCAGTTGGTTGGACTATTTGGCTGTTGACCCGATTAGACTGTCTTGAAAGCAATGAATTAATAATTGGTCATTATTAGCGTAAAAACATCGTGATGTTAGCTTTAAGACAGCTAGTTCCCTTATACTTTTCAAACTCTAGAGTTTTGAACTTTGGGGGTAGCACTAGATCTGGGACCAAACTCAAGTCTTTAGCATCAATTCCACAATGATAATCAGCTTTTCCATTGCTATGAATTTTTCTTCTAACCATCTGCATCGATCTTCAATTTGCTTTGGTAGTTCCACTCTTACTTTTTCCATTTCTGCCATATCATCTAGATCAGGAACAACGGGATTGGTTGGATTATCCCCTGGATTGGAGCTTGAACCCGTTGGATAGTTCGTTGGTACTGAAGTATCGGCCTGATATTGTTGGGGTCTAATAGTAACGGGTACTCTTCGTGGGTACGCCTCTGGTTGGCTCTGGGCATTTATCAGGGTAAAACCTGGGGGATAGATAGGGTCTTCATTATCATCCCCAGAGTTAACTGTAGTACTCTTTCCTTTTTCGAGTCCTCCAGCCAGCAACTGCGTCAATTGGCTTATCATACTTCTTTGGGATTCTTGCATTTGATCCATCATGTCTTGTTGAATTTTGGCTAATTGTTTTTACATCTCTGCTTGCAACTAATCTTGCATATCTCTTTGCATTTGTTTTAATCTTTCTAATCTTTGGTCCATTGCTTTGGTTTTGCGACAGGTACCGTAGCGATATTTAGTTGGTAGACTCTCATTGGTTTCCAGAGTAACTGTCATAATTTTAATTAATTAGGGTCTTTTTATGAAACTTGATGCATATGATTAAATGTAATGTAGATGAATGAAATGAATGCAAAAAAGAGGTGTTGGTTCTGATTCAATTCAATTAGAACAACTTTACTAGAAAACAAATTTCTTTACATAAAACGGATTACATATACGACTTTACCCTAATGCTTAAAGCCTTAACTTTCCTAAGAAGCCAAGCTAATCCTCGGCCTTGATCTGATTCTGACTCATATTTTAAACTCAGCATGTCGGCTTGAACTGCTAGGGTTTGCAGATGATCGACCACTTCCCGTACTTGAGCCACAGCTTCGCCCATGATGAAGTCTTTATCCCTAACTTGACCTTGAGAACGTTGTAACTATTCTTTTCAGTGTTCATTATTCATTTCAAGAAACTCAACTTGAAGTTCGCAATTTTGCAGTGCGGTCTCAAGCTCTCCTATCTTTCCTTCAACTCCTCGATCTTACTTAGGCTTGCCTTCAACTCAATTGTAGAGTTACGATTACGATACTGATGGAGTGATCTTTCCAATTCTACTACTCGGGCTTTTAATCCAATCTTTTCATTTCGACTTTCTGACAAACTCCTTTCTAGTATATCCTCTCGAACTCGAGCATCTTGGCATTTCTTTTCCCACTGATCGGCTCTAATCCTTTCTTCTTTGACCTCTTGTCGCCATTGCTTTAATGTTTTACCCAAACCGGCAGTTCTTATCAACAAACGCAGCTTCTAATAATCTGTTTTTAGACTGTCCAAATCTTCCTCGGCCTTTTTCTTTCCTTTCCTCAATTTCTCAGCCTCTAGCTTTTGGATGCGTCTAATCCTAGCTGCATCTTTTCCTCCTCTAGCAACCCTATCTTCTTTCCCAATTCCGAACTCATTTTTTCAAAGTCTTGCTTGATGATCTCTAACTCAGATGGGATTACTTGTAGATGCTCTTCTATCGGCCGAGTGTCTTTTTGACTTGGCACTGGGATGTTGCTGTTGACTTTTTTACCCCACCACCAACTATATTTGAGGGTTGTCATCAGATTTGCGGCAAATATTTTCATCTTGCGGGTTTGGTTCCAAGCATTTGATATTTCACGAACCTTCTTCTTGTAATTATCACCCTTGTACGAAAACTCACACTGAGCCAACCCTTACGTCGCTGGTATAAACTGCCTCGATCTATACTGTCTCAATTCGAGCAAAGGAGCATATCCAATAGCTCCCTAAATCCCAAGTAGAGGAACCCAGTCAAAGTCTCCACACCAGTACAAAATCTCATCGGGAATTATCTAAGGGGCTCTCCATTCGATGTCTTCGTCTTGGAGACTCTAGAGAATCGCCATCCATTTTTCTTTCGAAATATCGTCTCGCCTCGGTGTAGCCAATAAATCTTTCAATGGAGAGTAGTTCTCAGAGAATACTTGATATGAGACCTTTTGTACCTTCCAAAAGTGGCTATGGAACCATGCTAACAAAAGTTGCACACACCCGATAAATCTTCTTTCACCCGCTCTCCGGTATGTGTTTAAGGATCTAAAAGTTTCGGCCAAAATTGCTAGGACGAGCATAACCCTTTTGTCAAGTCGGTTAAATAAATCCGAAACTGCCTCATCTACGTGCCCTAATGCTTTGGGGAAGACGACCAAACCGTAAATGCTTAAAGAGAAAACATCAACTCTTTTCTTCATATCCGAATGTACCACGATCAAATCCTGCAAACTTTGTATGCATTTACTATCTCCTTTTTGTTGATCTGGGCTGCAACCAAATGCTCACTCCTCCCCGTGATGCTTATTAGTTTTTTTAAGAAAGTCGAGACATTGGCGGCTCTCGAATAGGCTTTGTCGACTTGAATCTTCGGGCAATGAAGTAAGGTTGTGTACTCTTCCACGGTGGGTGCCAAATCAACTTTCCCAAAGGTAAAGCAACTATAGGCAGGATTCCAATACTGGACGCGAGCTCGGAATAAGCGCTTGTCCACTTTCATATCGAGTAGATAGGGCAAATCACCATATTTACAGTAAAATAATTGCTTGATCTCGTCATCCCATTGGTCCCATATATCTTTCAATTCTTGGAGATTATTCTGAGTCACGCTGATGCGAGTAAAATCCCACAACTCTGACACATACCCCTCCATAAGACTATCACCCTTCTCTTGCTGCATTTTCTCAGACCAAATTCGGACGACCGTATTATCCTCCACTTTATCAAAAAAAACCCCTTTCCATGATAAGCTCAATATTTAGTAATTGAACATGAATTAACACCTTTTTTATAATGAACATGCCATGCGATCACAGTCAAAGCAAAACAAAGCAAGTCAATATTATAGACAAAGCTAGAATTCAAAGCAAACGAGAAATAATAAATAAAGCACCTATTTGGGTAACCACTAGGGTTTGGTGTGGTTCTACCTAGGGTAGGCTCTTAGGGCTCATTATATGCGGTTTGGTTCTAAAGCAAAGGTACCTGAACCAACAGATTCCTCGATCCTCACTCATAATAGGCTCATATAGACCGAGTTCAGTTTAAGGGAATACATTTCCCTATGGCTATACGAAGATAAAAATCTTACGAAGACATAGGTACAGATGTATCCCGAAAGTGATCACTATCCTATACGGAGGTGAAGACCTCACGAAGGAATAGTTTCTCACTCCCACTTAAAAGGGTAAAATCGGCCGATTTATGCGATGCAATATGCTGAGATATATCAAAAGGCTCAAACCAATAAGGCAAACATATTATGACAAAGATCACAAAAATGACAGATGAAATGCAACGAAAGGATCATAAATTTAAATCAAATTTTCAATTTTTGACAAAAAATAGAAAATAATCAATTTGCAGCTTGACTCTCTTATTGGGTCCCCAGTGGAGTCGCCAAGCTGTCGAAACTATTTTTTGAAAGGTCGACTTTTTATTTAAAAACGAAAATGGAGTCGCCACCAATCTTTTTTTATGAGGTGTGTCGGGTCACCGTGTGATTGATCATTTTAATAAGCGATTTAATTTATTAAAACAACGATTTTGGTCTACAAATTTCGAGAAATAGGTTCGGGAGTCGATTACGCACGAGGAAGGATTAGCACCCTTGTAACGCCGAAAATTTGTACCTAATTGATTAACTGACGTCTTAATGCCGAAAGTTGAAAACTCAAAAATAATTTAAAATACGATCCCTCTTTACATTAGTGTTAATTTTACTTAAAAACCGCTTGAATAAATTGAAACAGATGTTAAAGACCCTTTCATCTCAAGATAACAAAATGTCACATCCTGTAAGTTAGGACATGACACCTTGAACCTTTGAGAATAAGCTTGCCTTTATTTTTTTATTTGAAATCTTATGTATTTTAATTTTAAAAGGATATTCGGTTATTCAATTCAATGAGAAAGTCGAAACCTCGTAAGTTAGGGCACTACTTCTCGAATCTCTAAATACGGAACATTGCCTTATTTTGAAAATTCCTTTTTTTACATGTTTGGGGAAAAATTAATGTAATATTGAAAATGATATATGAATAAAATGTTACGCTAATGAACGAAAACAATATAAATGTACTAATAAGCAATTCATAGTACATATAATGGCAACAATCACACATATCAATTTGATACCAATATTAACAATCAAAGAAAAATAAAATAAATAATAACAACGATAACAATGATAACAATAATAATAATGACAAAACAGTGCACAAAAAAGAAAATACCAATTTTTAAATATAAATAGGACAAGGAAATAAATAAATAAATACATAAATGAATATTGAGGAAAATAGTTTGTAAAAAAAAATTTGAAAATAAGGGAATCATAAGTACATCACCTTAATGGTATAATATAAATTTGAAAATAAGGGAATCATAATTACATTATTAATAATAACGCATATACGAATCATACCTCAAAACCATATAATATAAATATAAATACCTTACAAATACGTAATTCGAATCATAAGTACATCACCTTAATGGTATTTTATTACCTAATGGAAATCAAAATATTTTACTTCATAACTCTATTCATGCGCATATTAAACCAAATAAATCATACCACATGGTTTTTCGTACATTAACATATACGACAATATCAACTTCACAAAATGTTCATGTAACAGTCCGGTTTATACCCTAGTCGGAACAGTGATTTCGGGACCACAAATTCAAATTCGAATAATATTTTAATATTATTTTCTGTGCCGTTGATATGTGACTAAGCATGTGGTGAATTTCCGTGAGCTAATTTGTCTTTCTGTGTGTTTAATTTGACAAAAGGATTGAATTGCATTAAAATGCAAATTTTCATGTTTTATGTACGAATGCTTATTGTTATGTCTTTTTAAGAGTAAGGACTCATGTGGCAATTAATCCACTATCATAGTAAGTGGATGGAAAAGGTCAAGAATAACCTTAATGTTTATATGTTTTATAAGTTTAGTAAAAGGTTAAATTAGTAAATGAAATAATATATGTTATATTAAACAAAACAAAAAGAAAAGACATGTTCATCTTTTTGGCTTATAACCGAAAATCACAAAGGAAAAGAAGGGTTTGAACTCTTCAAACATTCGGCTAGCTTGAAGCATAAATTAAGGTATGTATTGGCTTCGATTTTTGATAATTTCTACGTTTTTGCAATCGTTGCTTTGTCTACTATCAAGCACATGTCTCAATTTTGTGAAGTGATGATGTTTGTGTAAAATGCCATTGATGATATGTTAAGCTTCTGAGATGAGTTTAGTTGTTAAATGAAAGATTTGAGCTAGATGAACATATTTTGTTCTTGAAGTTTTGATGAATTTAGCTAAATAGGACTAAATTGTGAAAATAGCAATTTGAGGGACTAAATTGCAAATTTTATGGAAAATATGGGCTTGTATGATATATATGTACATTCGGCTAAGCATGAGTGTGGGTTGATTTTATGAATTTGATGTTTTGAGAAAAATGGACTAAATTGATAAATTGTGCAAATGTGAGGGTTAATTTGCAAATAACCCTAAATGTGTGTCTTTGGAATGAATTGAATGAGTTAGTGAATAAAAGGGTAAATTCTAAATATGTATAGATCAAGAACCGAGGAAAACGGACTTAGATCGTGGGAAAGCGAAAGTAAACGAATAGCCGTTTCTGTTTCTACTAAGCTAAATCCGAGGTAAGTCACTATGCAAGTAAACGTACTAGTATGAATTTGTAAATGTTCATATGACTAATAATGATAATGAATGTTTATGAGATGTTGTGCATATGAATTACGAGATAAGGTCGATATAGCGACAATGTCCGAGAAGTCCCGTTCGAACCTAAGAGTAGATATGATTAGCTATGTTATGACATAGGTATCTGTTCTATTTTATCATGTAAGACCACGTCTGGGACGTTGGCGTTGATTTGAGATTTCGTGTAAGACCACGTCTGGGACGTTGGCATCGATATGAGTTTTACGTGTAAGACCACATCTGGGACGTTGGCATCGATCTGAGCTTTACGTGTAAGACCATGTCTAGGACATCAACATCATATTGATTCGTGTAAGACCCTGTCTAAGACAGTGGCATCAATATCCGAGTGCATGTAAGACCTCGTCTGGGATGTTGGCATTGTACGACTATTCCGAGCTTCTTGAGTATCCTACTAGATTCCTTACAGTTCAACTGGCAAGTCTGTAATCCGAATGACTATGTAAAAAGAGAATCCATTTCAGGTAAGTTGATTTATACACCAAGTGTGTATATAAGGTAAGTATCTACATGATCTTACTATGATGAGTATGTATATTGGGATAACAACATGATATGTGAAAATAAGCATGAAAGAGCTTTGTATTTGTAAGACTTTTTGAGTTGATGAATGTGGCAAATATGACCAAGTTCATGAATCCAAGTATATATGTGATCATTTATTAAGTGATTTAGAGGTGCCAATGTATCTATGAGTATGTATATGCCTTATATGCTAAGTTTGTTTGCATTATGACTTACTAAGCTTTTGGAAAGCTTACTCCGTGTGTGTGATTTCTCTGCTTTATAGGTCGTCAAAGCTACTAATGGTTCGGGACCGTCAAGGATTGTCATCACACTAATCAACTTGTTTTTGGTACATTTTGGAAATATATTTTGCTAGATGTGGCATGTATAGGCTAGTCTTTTGTATTTGTAAATGAAGTGAATTTAGCCATGTGCTTTGGCTAGTTATATGTTGGTATTTTGCTTAAAGGAATTTGTAAGGTGTGAAGCATGTTTTGGCATGGTTAGATGATCCATGAAATGGTTAAGTTTTGAGTTAGTAAATGAATGAAATATGCTTGTGATGAGATGAATTATAGTCTTGTAATTTGACATGTTTGGAACTAGTTTTGAATGCATGAATTGGTTGGTTAAATTGGTATGCTCTTGCTTGACATATGTGCATGAAATGAGTTGGTAATTCTTGCTTGTAGGTATGACCCAAGTGGGTGGCAATTTGGCCTTGAAAATGGCCTATAATGTCACACGGCCGTGGCACACGGGCATGCCTAGTGGCCGTGGCACGCGGTCGTGTTTGTTACCTAGTAGCCGTGTGATTTTTGGCAGGATCGACCACGGCCTGGGTACACGAGTGTGCTTAGTGGTTGTGGGAACTAAGTCAGTTTCAACCACGGGGAGGACACACGGGTGTGTCTAGCTGTCGTGGGAGGCACACGGCCTACCCCCATGGGCGTGTATTCCCTGAAACTTAGAAAAGTTTTAAATTTTTCGAAAATGTCTGTAAGTGTTTCGGTTTAGTCCTGACCCGGTTTATAAGCATGTTTTAGGTCTCGTTGACCGTATTAAGGGACATTATGTTTGTAACTGATGGATGAAGGTATGAACTTTTGAAAATGTTTCTGATCTGTCCGGTAATGCCTTTAACCCTAGTCCGGCGACGGTTACAGGTTAGGGTGTTACAGTTCAAGTTAAACTTTAAAACATACTAGCCATATATATATTTAACCTATCAAGTATAACTCAATTCGCATGCTAAATAATATGCCTATAATGCATTTACACCGTCAATCAATTCATTATATATATATTCGGTCATGCAAATTAACTTCCATATAACATTTAAATTACATACTATCTTTGCCTCCCTATATTGAGCCTAAATAGTCAAATCATTGTAATGATATAAATATTACATAACTTATAAGAACACATACCAATGCAAATCTCATACTTATAATAATAAGTCAAATACCATAATCAATCATACAACTACATATACATATAATACATTTTGTAATTCAAGCATTATAAACCATTAGTCCTTTATATGCTGAATTATCAAATAACTTATCAAATGAGTATATTTTTTTTATTGCATATCATCAACCGAAAATACAATAATACGTTGATTTCTATTTCAATCCATTTCACCAATACACTCATACCATTACAAATTGAATCAAATTAATAATATCAAATTGTCAAATTGTAACAGCCCGATTTTGACCCTAATCGGAAACAGTGGTTTCGGGACCACAAGTCCGAGTCAATAAAATATTTTTATATTATATTTGGTGTCTATGATTTATGAGTGAGCATGTGCAAAAATTTCGTGAATTAATCTGTTGGTTTATGTGTTTAATTTAAGAAAAAAGGCCTAAATCGCATAAGTGGTAAAAGTGACATTTTATTTAATTGAATGGTTTAATTGAGTTGTCTTCTTCTGCATGTGGCCTTATGTTGTAAATTTGCCATTTAGAATAATAGTGGACGGCAACTTGGCTTTAATTTTTATATTAGTATGTTTTTATATGTATAAAATTATATGTGTTAAAGTTTACATATTATAATATAAGTTAATAATAAAAAAATAAAACATGAAAAGAAAAGCCATTATCTTTCATCTTTGGCTGAAACTAAAGAGAAAAGAAAGAAGCTTGAGCTCTCACATAGTCGGCCTTTTGCAAGCAAAATTTAGGTATGTTTTGGCTTTAGATTTTGATGATTTTTATGTTTTTGAGATTGTTGCTTACTCTACTATCAAGCCCATGTCTTAATTTTGTGCATTGATGATGTTTGTGAGATATGCCATTGATGACATGTTGAACTTTGTGACGATTTATGGTGTTAAATGAAAGATTTGAGCTAGATGAACATACTTTGTTCTTGAATTTTTGATGAATTTAGCTAATTAAGGTTAATTAGAGAAAATATTATTTTGGAGGGTTTAATTGTGAAATTTATGAAAAATATGGACTTATATAGTCCCTAGGTAAATTTGGCTATGCATGTATGTGGATAAATTTGGTGTATTTTGTAAAAATAGGACTAAGTTGTAAAGTGTGAAATATTAGGGGTAAAATAATAATTTTGCCATTTATGTGTTTTTTTATTAAATTGAATGAAAACATCTTTGATTGATATTAAATTGAAATTAATTAGATCAAGAACAAAAAGAGTCGGGATTGGATCGGGGAAAGGAAAAGTTGAACGAATAGCTGGGAAATCCTAATCCGTCGACTTCCGAGGTAAGCTTTTAAGTAATCAGATTAAATTGAATTATTTCTATATTAAAATGTACATGCTTAAGTGAAGTGATAGACTTAATTTCAAATTGCCGAATGTGGCATGGGAAATATCATGATTTAGTCGAATGTAATGTTGGTTGGAAGTTGGATTTAATTGAGTAAAATGTTTGTTATATGTTAATGGTGTAAATGGATATGGAGATATTAGTTTAGGAAAGGAATATAGCCAAAGAAAGTGTTAGTCATATGATAATGCTTTGGCCGAATGTGACTAGTTTTGGGGTATGAAATGATAAAGTTATACCTATATGTATGTACTTGTAAGTGAAGTGGTGGATTAGACTATATATATATATAAGTGTATATTCAAATGAATAACATGCTTATGAAAGGCACTAAGTGTGCGAACTTATAACCGAGCACTAAGTGTGCGAAATCGATCACATGGCACTAAGTGTGCGAACTGTGAAAGTAACGGCACTAAGTGTGCGATACGTTACAGAAACTTGGCACTAAGTGTGCGATACGTTACATGAGTTGCACTGTGTGTGCAGATTTTCGGACCCTTTCAAGGACACAAACTAGTGATTGGAGTTAACCAAAATGTGATACGTAGGTAAGCAATGCATGATAAATGAATAGTTTAGTACCATTGAGGTAAGTTATTTTAGTATATGAAATTATATTAATGTGAAGTAATCATTTATTTTTGAGCTTGTTTTGAAATGGAAAAATGGCATGTGAACATTCGGTTTTGAGACCTATTAAAAATGGTGATTGTTGAACGGGGACAAATTATGCATATTTGTGTTTATGAATTAGTTAATGATCATGATTGGATTGATTAAATAGTATATTGACTAGTTGTATATTTTTATCATTGCTTAAAACTTACTAAGCTATGATAGCTTACTGTATGTGTTTATTTAACTATTCTATAGATCTTGAAGTCGAAGTTCGAACTCGGGGATCATCGTCAAAGTCAATCACACTATCATCTATCTTTGGTACCTTTTTGTTAAATCGAACTTTTGGAAACTATGGCATGTATAGGCTATTTTCTCTTTGGAGTTACTTTGTACATAATGTATATAAATGCCATGCGAATATGGCTTCACATCTATGCTTGGGTTGATTTGTTTATGCTTGAGGTGATATATATGTTTGTGCATTTTCGATCTTTATAAAAGCATGTTTTGGTATGTATGCTTTGTGAAGTTCTAAAAGGGTATTTAATCTATACATTTCGAGTGAATGACCTATGATTAAAGTAGATGCAAATTGATGATAATTTATTTAATTGAATATGGCTTAGTCATGCTTGATTTTGGTTTATTATTGGGTATATTCGGATACATTATAATCTTAACTTGGAAGTTATATCAAATTATGTTATGTATGTGATAATTGAGATTATAAGCTTGGTTTGAATAAGGTATATAGTACCCTTTGGATAGTAAATATACTTCTACTTAAATTTATATGTACTCACAATGCATATCATGAAAAGATTAGGTCATATTTTGTGTATGTGACTAATGAATGCCTTATATTAATGAATAAGTTGAAGTATGTACATTTGCAAATATTCGGCCATAGTATTGTTTTGATTTGGAGTTCATATTATTCATGGGAGGTTTATAAGCATACGATTATGAGGTTTAAAATGGGTAAGTATTATTGTGAACAACTAGATATGGTGTGTATGTGATTAAATTAGTATAAGTATAGTTATTTGATTAATATAAGATGAATAAGGCTAATATACTTATTCGACTATAAGATGCAAAATGACCAAATGAATAGTAATTTGCTAATTGAATGTAATTAGTTTTAGTTGATGTTAATGATACTGTTTGTGATATGTTAGTTAATGTTTTGATATTAGATGGAATATACATGTTTATTCGTGATAGTATGAATTGGTACACATTTATCAAAGTAATGGTTTTTATAAAGTGCATTGACTTGTGTTTGGTTAAATAATGCCCGTAACCCTAATCCGGCGACGGATACGGGTTAGGGGTGTTACACAAATAACCATAGCATAGCATGGTCCACACATAATGAATACAACCAAATTCAAAATTTACATATGACTAAACACTTAACTACATAATTTAATCACCATTGCCGAATCACAAACTAGATTATGACCATCACCTATATTTACATCACATAAATCGAAATAACCACTATTTTATCTTCAATATATTTAGCATTTACCTATTTAATCAAGCCAAATCTCAAGACCATTCTATCACACAAATTATGCCATAAATCACAATTACAAATTAAGCTAATACAAGACCGAAAACTCACTATCATTAGCATCATTAAAAACCAAAACCAAAACACATCCATCATCCATATATCAAGCTTACGAAAATGAACTAATCATAAGCCATATATATATATCATTACATCCTACCGAATTCATATACCAAGCATACCACACACATATACTATGACCAAAATTACTTAAACATTAGATCATTAGCATTAAGATCAAGCCATTTTCGCATGGCTAAATATATACAATTTTCAAGACCAACCAAAACAAATGCTAGCCTATACATGCCATATATTCTTAGTTCAAGCTTTTAAAATACCGAAATAGTGATTGATAATGTGACGGATTTCCATGACGATCCCTGAGATCGTAACTAGCTTTCAAAATCTATAAAATAATAAATGAACACACAGAGTAAGCTTGAATAGCTTAGTAAGTCATAAGCAATTAATTTATTAAACGAACATTAGTATTAAAATCAACTAAGCCGAATCAAGAAATCATTAATCAAATACACATTTTCATGCTTGAAACTCATATACCATCACATGAACATTACCAAAATATATTAACTTAACCGAATACGCAATTATTCATAAGCATATATAATTCTCACTTTCATAATGCAGATTTCATATATTCATCTCAAATATATACTTACCTTACTTTTCCAATCATTTAACTTAGTACATACTTGACCTTTTAGCTCAATTTCACATTCGATCTTAACTCGATATTGCCCATTGAACCATTTGGAATTAAAAAGGATACTCAGATAGTCGAAAATCTCGTACATTGCCAACGTCCCAGATGTGGTCTTGCATGTAATCACATATCGATGCCATTGTCCCAGACAGGGTCTTACACGAAGCAAATACAATGTCAGTGTCCCAGACATGGTCTTACATGGAAATCACAAGTCGATGCCAACGTCCCAGATGTGGTCTTACATGAAAACACATATCGGAATCCTATATCATGACATATGTATCCTAACTATTCCTAAGGTTCGTACGCGGCTTTTGGACGTCGTAACTCGATCGATTCAAACTCGTAAACAATGCTCCCATGCTTAATTCAATTCGGCAAGTATATATATACAAGTAATAATTCAATTCAGCACTATTAAAATATATACAATCAAATTTAACGACATTTATTTACTTATGAACTTACCTCAGCAAAAACGGACGAACCGGGACAACTATTCAACAACTTTAGATTTCCCCCGATCCAATTTCGATTTCTTCTTTTCTTGATATAAATTAGTACAAATTTAACTTATTTAATCACATATTCAATCAAATTCATCCAAAAACACATAAATGAGCTAAGTACACTTTTGCCCCTAACATTTCACATTTTTCACAATTTAGTTCTTATTTCACAAAACACAAATTTCACAAAATTTCTTTATACAAGTGCCTAGCCGAATTTTCCTCTAGTTCATATAAGCCCACATGTTTCATTTATTTCACATTTTAGTCCTTCAAAATAACATTTTCAAAAATTAGTCCAATTTACTCAAATTCATCAAAAATCCAAAGACAAAACATATTAATCTAGCACATATCGTTTATTTTCCATCATCAAACAAAAAAAAAAAACCACAAGCTATCATCAATGGCAATTCATGAATACATCATCAAATTCAAAAATTCAAGCATGGGCAAGCTAGTATTCAAAGCAACGATCTCAAAAACGTAAAAATTATCAAAAACCAAGCTAAACACATACCTAAATTGAAGAACACAAGGGCCGAACCTAGTTTTCTTCTTCTCTTTATTTTTTCTTTGAACTTTCGGCCATAAAAAGATGAATGCATGGCCACTTTGAATTTTTTTGTTTTATTTTATTTCATGTTATTATACATTTTACCATTTTAACCTTAATTATTTAATTGGGAAACTATTTAATGGTTGTCTATTTTTGTCCATGCATGATTCCAATGGTTATATTACAACATAAGGACTCCATATAATAGAAGTCATAGCAAATAGATACCTTTACATATAGCATGCTAGTTTTGCATTAAGTCATTTTAATTAAATCAAGCACACAAACGATAAAATTTTCACACAAAACTTTCACACACACAAATTAACAAGCTGTAGACACCAAAAATAATATTAAAATATTTTTCTGACTCGGATTTGTGGTCCCGAAACCACTGTCCGACTGGGGTCTAAATCGGGTTGTTACAGACGTGGCATGCGGCTAGGGTTTCTTTCCCTCTTTTTTTTTTTACTGAAAATTAGTTTATTTTTGGGCCATTTGGGCTACTAGGGTTTTAATTTATTTTGGGCTATTTGGGTCTCTTTTGTAATTGGACTTTGGGGACTATTATTTTAGTTTAAGTTTGTTTTATTTTTGTAATCTGAGCCCGAGCCAAAATTGGCATATTACAGTACAAGTAAGGCTAAATACACAATAAGTGTTACATAACTTTGAGATATTGTTATTATGCCCGAAAATAGTGAGAGTTTATTCTCTAACTATAAATTTTATTTTCAGGAATAACAATTCTACCGGTTTCTATTGAGAAAGAGAATTTGTTTTCCCATTGAAAGTAAAGTAAACTATTTCCAGTTTTGTGTTTGATTCGAATTCACTCAAGCCCACACTCAAAGTAGTTCGTGGTACGAGAATAATAAAGAAGGTCATTTGGTTGAAAATTGGGAACCACAAGGATTCGTCTAGCCAAAAACACACATTTGATTTCGGTAAAGGGTTTATTGCTATAAATTTCACAAATTGGCTTGATTTTCAAAATTTTAATTTTTCGCTGTGTAAGAAAATAGTTTTCAAACCAGATTTTTCCAACACTTTTAGGACCCAAAAGTGGCAAAATGATGTCATTGAAAATCTAATGGTGTGTTTGAGTTGGTGTAAGGAAACAACGATGGCCAAATTTCGTGGAGAACTACATTTGACATGAGTGTCCGACACTAGTGCTAGGATGTTGCAATATTGAGCCTCCACTACCTCGAGGGTGCAAGACTTCAACAAGAAATCAACTTGGAGCAGACTATTGAGAGTTTTGCGACACCAAAGGTGTTGTGTTGTGACATTGAGCCCAAAGTCGTGAAACCAAGTCTCCAAGGTTACGATATCACTGAAGGTTGTTGAAGTGAAGAAACCATGGTCATTGCCGAGGATGTCGCGATACCATCCAGTCAATGTCGCAACATTGAAGACCCCTAGAGCTACGAGTGTGCCACTGTTGAGGGTGTCGTGACACTGAAGCTTGGGTTGTCATTCTTCTTCACAGGGGCAAAGCCAAAACAATTTTTTAGAGGGGGCCGAATGAAATTTTAAATTTTTTTAGTCTATATCTTTATAATTTTTAAAGTATTAAATTGAATTTTTATAATTTTAGGGGGGCCAAAGTGTAATTTACCTTTACAAATTTAAAATTTTAAAAAAATTTAGAGGGCCTAAATGGCAAATTTTCATTTTAGGGGGGCCGGGGCCCATGCCAGCCCCCTAGAATCGCCTCTGCTTCTTCGCTTAAAAATATTTAGTGACTCTCTAGATAAGTGTTTTAATTTTCGAAAGAAAACACAAGAAATGGGACAATTGGTTGTTTATGGTTGCAATTTTTGTTAAGTTTTTATCTTGGAAATTTAGCATGAATTGATATAATGGAGCCTAATTATGAGAATATTTAATAATTTTGTGCTTAATTAAATTGTGAATCGACGTGTTTGCTTTAGGAAGATGGTTGTAAGATCAAAATTTTACTAATGTCCATTTGTTTGATTGAATTGAGAATTATGGTAATTGAACTGACTTGGATGATTGTGGCATGCTTAGATTGATAAATGCAAGAAATATTTGTAGGCAAACATCGACTAAGTAGGGGAAGAATTTGATAATACGCTCAATTTACTGTTATTTTAAATTTTTTTTGAATGAAATGAAATTAATTTTGGGTTTATTATTTGATTTTTGATTAAGTGCAAAAGCAAACTCAAAAAATTTTAAGCTGAGAATCAATTTGATGGACAATAATTTATTTTTAAAAAACTTTTATTTTGGAGATTTATTTATAAAAATAATAATTTTAATTTATCATTAGGATAATATTTTAATTTTCTATTATGTTATCTTTATGATATTGTTGGATAACTCTTTAAACATTAGAGTTCAAAGTAGGACTAGTTTTATTTTGAATTATTACATTGCGCGGGAGGGGAAAGAGACGCCTGAAATCAATTTGAAATTCCAACTTTCACTAATCTGTTTCTCCCTTGTTTTTGCGCAACCCTTTTTCCTTTTTTATTTATTATATTATATTATCTTATTTTTAATTAATCTTTATTAAAACTTTCATTCAATAAATTTATTTTCATGTTGTAACTAAATTCACAATAGTTTATCCGTAAAAGAGCCATGACATCTGAAATCATATGGTTAGAAGAATCGATACAATTGTTTGTTATATTTGGTCTACTAAAGAATTTATTGACGTATTCAATTAAGTGGTTGGTTGGATTTGTCGAGGAAAATAGCAATCGAATTTAAACGATCTACGCAGTTGAGGCCGTTGGTTTAAGTTGGGCCTTTTTAATTCGTAAGACTATCAGAGAACTAAATCGTGGACACATGTTTTGTGGTTCTTCGTTCAATAATGATTAGTTGTTGGACATTCCCGCAATTAATTTATATACGGAAGGGTTGGTGGTTTGAGGCGTCCTCGACCACTATAAATGATGTATCGGTTGAAGGAAAATACTTACTATCAATGATCTGTTTGAAATTGAAACTAAAGTCGAGCCTAAAGCTAGAATATCATCACATTTGTTTATTCAATTTAATTTAATTTCTATTTATTTTTATGACTATTTCTATTATTTTTATTTTAATCATAGTTAATGTCCCCTTTTTATTTTTCATACATTGTCACACATTGTGGGGACCATAGCTACCGGAGTGCAACACGATAATTACTATTTATTTACTTTTTAGGCGTAGGAATATTATTTTTGATGGACTCGATAATTGTTAAAATCAATGATATGTCTTTCTTCGATTGTATTGTCTGCACCAATTGAAAACTCTTTTCCTTCCTATCCTACAATTCATTTTTTTTCATCAAACAAGTTTTTCTTTGATCTTCGACATTTATTGTCAAATCGATTTGAATTTAAGTTATATTCCTTTACTTGTTGATGGATACTAATCTATTATATTGACTGTCAAATCGTCGCTTGGAGCTCTTTAACGTAACTTTTTTCTAAGAATAACTTTTAAATAGATCAATAATTTAAATGAATTTTTTCGACTAATTCAATCATCAAATTATTATAATTTTTTTAACTAAGTGATAAAAAGGGTTAAAAAGTGCGACTTTCTCAGATTGAATTGAAAATTTCAAAGGCATGGAATGAAAAAATAAGTAAAAAAAGAAATGATAAAATTTGACATTTTCCTTCTTGCATTAATTTTCCTAATTTATAGCGCATCTAAAGAACATTGCAAGAAATGCGCGCCATAGAAAATCATTCTTCACACACACACACTATCATTTTAAGAAAACAAAATAGATTAATATATTTCAATCTGAAAAATGAGCTGGTGGTGGGCTGGTGCCATTGGCGCTGCTAAGGCAAGCTTTCCTTCTCTCATGCCTTAAATAGTTTGTGCAAAACGCTTTACAAAATTGCTGATTTATTTTTTGTTTTATTCTTTTCTAACTTTTACAGAAGAAACTCGAGGACGATGAAACACCCAAAAGTTTCCAGAGCGTTGCGTTGGTAGTCGGAGTGACCGGCATTGTGGGCAACAGCTTGGCTGAAATCCTTCCATTATCCGACACGCCTGGCGGTCCATGGAAAGTTTACGGGGTGGCTCGTCGCCCAAGGCCTCATTGGCACGCCGAGCATCGGATCGAGTACATTCAGTGTGACGTCTCCGATCCCAAGGACACCGAATCCAAGCTCTCCCAACTCACCGACGTCACACACATCTTCTTCGTCAGCTGGGTCAATCGAGCCACTGAGACCGATAACTGTGAAATCAACGGTTCGATGCTCCGCAACGTGTTGCATACCTTGATCCTGAACGCACCCAATCTCCGCCACATCTGCCTCCAAACCGGAGCCAAGCATTACGTGGGATCGTTCGAGTACATAACGTCGGGGAAAATCGAACCGCATGATCCACCTTTTACCGAAGATTTGCCACGCTTAAATACTCCCAACTTCTACTACGTCCAAGAAGACATCCTCTTACAAGAAATCGAGAGAAAACAAGGATTAACATGGTCGGTACACCGACCCAATACTATATTTGGGTTTTCGCCTTACAGTTTGATGAACATCGTCGGAACCCTTTGCGTTTACGCCGCCATTTGTAAATACGAAGGGAAACCATTACAGTTCCCTGGAAACAAAGTCACATGGGAATGTTATTCGGAAGTTTCGGATGCGGATTTGATCGCGGAGCATCAGATATGGGCGGCGGTGGATCCGTACGCCAAGAACGAAGCATTCAACGTGAACAATGGGGATGTTTTCAAGTGGAAGCATTTGTGGAAAGTGTTAGCGGAGCAGTTTGGGATAGAGAAATATGGGTTGGAGGAAGGGAAGAATGTAGGGTTGAAGGAGATGATGAAAGGGAAGGAAAGTGTGTGGGAAAAGATAGTGAATGAGAAGGAGTTGCAGAAGACGAGGTTGGAGGAGGTTGGGTTTTGGTGGTTCGTCGATATCCTGTTGTCGATGATGCCGATGGAGTCGCCGATGTTGTCTATGAATAAGAGTAAGGAGCATGGGTTTTTGGGTTTCCGGAATTCCAAGAGTTCTTTAATCACTTGGATTGATAAGATGAAGGCTTTCAAGATTGTGCCTTGAATGCTTCCCTTTCTTTTTTCCCCTTGAATTACTCAAATTTATCCACATATTTTACCTTCTAAGCCTCACAATAAAGCTTCTTGATTAGACAAAACAAAACCTTTTTTTATACACATTTAATTTTTTTTTATTTTAAATTTCAAAAAATAAAATTTCCCAAAGGTAGGAAAACTAAAAGAGGTTTGGTAATTAACCCTAAATTTTTAATGTAAGTGGATGTTTCTGCTAGGTTTCGACAGTTACATTAAAAGACAATTTAGGGTTTGTTTGTTTGTCAGTAAAATATTTTCTGAAAAATAATTTCTGGAAAATAATTTACTTTTCTGGAAAATTATTTACTGAAAATATTTTCTAGTGTTTGGATGAATCTGTGTAAAATATTTTCTGTTGTTTGACAAATTTCCTGAAAATATTTTCTGGAAAAGTTGTTTTTACATATATTAATAAATTTATATACATATTAATAAATTTTTATATTTTAAATTGTTTTTACATATATTGCAATGATGATTTGTTTATAAATAAATAAATCAATTTAAATATATAATAATATTCAATTATTAAGCTACAATATTAACCGTCATAAATTGAAAACAACCAAAGTCAAATGAATTATTTGTAATTGTGTTAAAAAAATAAAAAATAAGGATTGAATAATTATAAATTAGCTTCCAAACCACAATTAATACTAGAAATTAATAATATTATCCAAATGCATAATTAGTAATACACCACATAATAACACCACACTCTAGCTCAAAGATCAATTGATCCATCACTTCCACCCCCAACCATTTCACAATCCATAGCAACGGCTTTTTGAGCTTTGCCATTGTGCATTTCATCCATGATTGAACCTGACATAGTGACTTTAGATTCTATACAAGGCGTGATCTTTGTTCCCCGAATACATTGAATGAGATTGAAATCGCTCCTTTAATTCAACAATCACAGATCCGACCTAAAAATGTCTTTGCCAGAAGAAGACAAAATCTGCAGTGCAAAAATCATAAAAGCTAATGGCCACTGAAAATAGCGCCACTTAAGTTATGAAGTTAAAAAAATTCCAAATCTTAGGCTGCATAAATAAAGGAAACTTGTACCAATGTCAACTTTGAGTACTCTGCACCTGAGAGTGATTCAACTGATGAATTGCCCAAGAGATAGAGCTATTATGAGTGAAATTTTATTAATAATTTATTTGTCTAAATAATTGAAATGACAGTGCTACAAACTTGTGGAAACCATTATGCACCGTAACATTTAAGAGAACAGCTTAGTAGGATGCCATGATGCTGAAGAAAGTTAAATAGTGACCTATCATAATAGTTGAGCGAGAACTGTTGTCAGTTGTAACTATCAAAAAAAAGGTTACAGAACTCCCAAAGATGTCTCAATAAGGCAAATTGATGTGTAAGAAAGCTACATAACTTTCATGAAATTCCAAATTCTAAACCTCAAATAGATTGGCCAACAGAATTAAGAGCTTAGGAGTCAGGACCGGTCCAAATTAGGATTAGCTTACACAGAGTGCCAAAGCAACAAGATTATCAAATGTCCCTTTAAACAATCTCAAATTGCCTATTTAACTGATGCACAACAAATAAACTACAATGACATATTATTATCAATATTCTCCACTTTCATGTACTAAATAAGATGATTGACAAAGAAACAAATGATTGAAGTATTGCTTCATAATATGTACCTGTCCAAATGGAACATATGAAGGTAAGGAAGGCACCCTACGCCATCTATTGTTGTCCTCACTACCATTGTTTTTTCCTGTTAACTTGCCAGATCCTAGGTCTGATGCACCATTATTAGTGTCAAGCAAATGGTTTAACAGATATGCCATCGAGTGCCCTCTTGAATTTCAAGAAAGCGTGGTCCAACAACTACATCCTCGGTTGGAGCAGTGATTTGTAAAGTCACCGCAGATGGTTCTATGGGATCAACTTGCTTTCCTCCGTATTTTTAAATTGTCTTCTAACACCTTCTAGTGGAACAAGTTTTGAAAGTCTCCAAAAGGGACCCTGGACAGGGCCTACACCTATAACCAAGTTTTGAAAATGTGATACACTTGACATGAACCTTTTCACTTTCTTTTGATGATCATGTAGTCCATGTAGGCATGTGTGTACTTCTGATATGAAAGATCATTACGTAAGAATATAAGTCATACAGAATAGGCATGATAGTTCACATACAAGGTGAATTACTACTGATGATTCACTAGAATGAAGCATGTGATACATAATCTAGCGTTTATCCTATAGATGAAACCCTTAAGTCACTTAGCTTACAGTCATAAGTACTCATTGTTTCTAGGTATCAATCAAAGAATGCTTTATCTATGAAAACCAAAAGCACTTACACTTGCTCGTATTTTCTACACGGTCATGACTGTTAATACAACCAGCTTCAAGGTACAACTTTAACCTCTTGGTTTCATTGGCTTTAAGAATATTCTCAATCAACTTGGATGACTTTTTTATTGGAGGGCGTGAAGAAACTCTAAAAGATAATTGAGAAAATACTATCACTAAGGGAAATGAAAAGGACACCACCCCAACAATTGCAATGGATAAAAAACATAATCTTTGGTTCGAGAAAGCACCGACCTAGTCCTTTGCTTTGAAAGCCCGTAAGTAGTCTGCCTCCAACAGGCACCAATTCATCAAGCTTTGCCACCCTGCAATGCCCTAAAGCACCAGTTCAAAATTCAGTGAAAACCCAACACTTCATAATTTTTATTTCTATCAAAAAAAAGAATAGAAAAAACCCTCCATACTAAGGTGTCGATATACAATTTCTAAAGCAACTAAGGAATGAACAAATCGAAATCCAATGTATAGAAGCATTGGAGTAAGTTTAATAATTGTGAACAAAGTTTTATGTATTGATTACCCTGTCAAAAAGTCTTTATAAATTTGGAAAATCTTATACTTCGCTTCTTCTTTTAATTTCTTCTCTTCTTCACCTTCCATTCCTGCAAAAAAAAAAAGGAGGAGCTTCAGAAAGTAGTCATATAAAATATAACCAAAAAAGAGGTACAAAGCACCATTTTTAGCAGAGGAAATCCTAAACTTTGAGAAAAGATGAAGATAAAGTATACCTTTCTGACTTTGAATCCGCAAAATTCCCTAAAAATCTATAATGATTCCATATGGCAGTATGGGAAATCTCTGTTTCACAAAGCTTAATAGTCTAGAAAACTGAGTCGAATAAAGCCAAATGTTGATTCCCATAAACAAAGCCAATACTTTGTCGGAACAAGACCACTCATAGTCTCATAAACAATTTGTTGCAATTGATTGAAACATAACTCAAAAAAGAAAGAAAAAAAATGAAATATCTAAAAAATTCTGCTAATCCCACTGCACAGACACACAAACTAGCATTTCAATGCTCATGTGAATTTTAAATTTTCCCCCAAAGCCTATCTTTTAAACTAATACTTCATAAAGAAAATTTCCCTAAAAAATCAGCAAAGCTTGATTTAGTGAATACAAGAACTTAGAAATCAGACATCCAAAATACAAAATCAAGAAAAATATAGTCAAAATACATGCAAACCCATCTCATAAATAAACAATCAAAAGATTAGAGAGAAATGAGACCTTGAGGTTTTGGGCTTTGGAGGATCGGGGTCGGAGGCCATCGGAAGTAGCACCGGAATTGAACTCTTTGACGAGTGGGAGAGACGGAGTGGGAAGTGCAACTGATGAGACGTGAAGAAATTTTTGAAGCTGAGAGGATGAGAGTGTAGAGAATGGAATGGAAAATGTTACCCATGTTCCAGAAATAAAAGAAGGGATTTTACCCGTGTTTGGAAAATGTTTTCCTTTAGGAATTCATTTTCCACCAAACAAACGTCAGAAAATCCAGAAAATGTCGGAAAACATTTTCCCCCAAACAAATAGACCCTTAAAAAGTATATAAATCTTAAAATCAATTTAAGAGATTGAGGTGGTGCGTTACAAAGTAGTAATTACCTATCGATAAAACCTCTCGATTTTAATATTAAATAAATTGTGTTTTCTCAACAAAAAATAATTTAATTTTTGTTAATTTTAAAAATAAATAACTTTCAATAATTAATTGATAAAGTAATATTTTCGTTAATTGTACATTTTTGTATTGATATAATAATATATTTAACCTTCAAAGTTTACACATTTTATTGATATAATAATAAATTTAACAAATTTAGCCCATAACATTTACACATTTTGTCAAATTAGTTATGATTTAACAAATTTAACCTATAAAATGTACGCATTTTGTCAACATTTATATAAGATATATAAACATCAAAGGCTAAATTTGTTAATATACCAATAAAAATTAGGTACAATTGATAGAAAACATTAGCGTAAATGACTAATTATTTTTATCTGCTCACTTTCGAAATTAATAGAATTAAATTATTCCAATTTTTATGAGAGAGACTAGTTTACTCAATTCTGAAATTGATAAGGACTAGAAAGGTGTTTTTGCCTTAAATTTATAAGTCCTATTTGAAATAATTAAGTGGGTTACCTAACCAGCCTACCCTTCCAGGTTGTTTTCTTCATCAACTTGTAGCTATACCTCACTTAACAACAACATATATTATTAACTCACAAGATACACAGCCGAGGAATCTTAGTTGGTGTTTCACTCATCACGTGCATATCCTCCTCTTCTCCATCACCAAATTTGGTAGGTGGCTTGCAGAGACAAACCCTTTGCTACCCTCATTTCAACCCCACCTCACTTTAATATAAACCACTTTCCCCTTTGTGTAAGCACAAGCGATTCCATTTTCAGTCTTTTTTTTGTTTTTTGTTTACAACAACAATGTCTGGACACACAGTTTACACCCTCTCAGAAGTGTCTCGACACAGATCCAAGAACGACTGTTGGCTTGTCATCGATGGCCGAGTAACCCGGCTCTCTTTACTCACCCAATTATCTTTACTTATTTATGTAGATAAATAATCAGAGACTTGACTGATTCTTTCAGGTTCTGAACGTGACAAAGTTCCTGGAAGAACATCCAGGAGGAGAAGAGGTGTTGTTGGAATCAGCAGGGAAGGATGCGACGAAAGAATTCAACGATATCGGACATAGCAAGTCAGCTCAGAATTTGCTCCTCAAGTATCAGATTGGTGTTCTCCAGGGTCACACTTTAAAGAATAATGAACAGGTTGGTTCAACCGAGGAGCCCAAAAAGAAAGAGATGAGTGCATTCGTTATCAAGGATGATCTGACGCCTAAATATGCCGCAGTTGTCGAGTTCGCCGCCCCACTCCTGGTTGCTGGTTCCTATTTCTGTTATAGATACCTCACACTAAGCTCATAGGTGCTGTAATCAGTTTGGTTTTCAAGTTCAACCTCAACATGCCCCTTCTTCCCTTTAAATAATTGTTGGCATAGAATGTTTACAATGATGGTGTGTTGTTCCTTTCATTTTATCTTTAATTGTCCTTTTGGTTATTGCTGTTGATGTTTATATAAGAATAAGAGTTATCATATTCAATTATCATTACAACTGGAAAGCAATATGGCAGAAAAGAAAAAAAAAATCCTACTATGTTACAACTTGAAAAGAAAGAAAATATATCTATACATATAAAAGAAGAAGCTGGTTAAAGGGAGAATGAAAAATACAAGCGTTGTATTAATACAATGTACTATCCAAAAAGGAAAAAGGACTTAAAATTAAATATGCCATAAGTCCCTGAATTTTTCATAAATTTGAAATTTAATCCATATATTTTTATTTAAAATACTTACTTGGTACCAATATAACAAAAAAAATGTTGTAATGAACCTGAATTTAACAAAATAATTTCAATAGTTGGACTTGAATTTTTAAACCTGTAAAGCAGAGAGACTAAATTCTTAAAAATAAAAGTACATGGATTAAATTTCAAATTTACGAAGGGTACAGGGACTTATGGCATATTATTAAATGATCTGACAGCCTCAGTTCAACTCTAGAACCCCTCTGATCCTTACTGAACAAAGGGCCCTGCCCTTCATTGGAAAAATTGAAGTTGGAAGGGAGAGGCAAGAAGCAGTGGAGGGAAAGAGCAGGAAGAAAAGGTGTTCTTGCCTTCCATCATGCTACCTTCACCCAAGATGTAGCCGGGCATAGATTCCGGTGAAAGCATAATATGCACAACATATACTCCTCAAACCACTTTCAACCAAATAATTCGCCGCCGACTGTAAATTGCCGGTCCAAGATTATGCGTGTCCTTTTCATATTGTCTGCAATACAATCAAAACTGCATATAGGATAAAATCAAGCTCAGACTTGGTGAACTAAATTTCAAATGAAACTGCAAAAAGGCGAAGCAAACAACTAACTTTATTGCAGCAATGCATCAACGCACTTAATCTTGGTTCTAATATCATGAAATGAGGAATCTAAGGTCCTATGGGCTTAGATATGCATTTCTATTTGTTACTGGTCTTGGGGGGAACATGTTCTTCACTTCCAGTCACTCCGCACAATATATTGCTCTTATGCTCCATGGCAATGAGAATTCACCATTCAAGTTAAGTAGAACAAAGCACAGATAAACAGCCAAAGAATGAAATGCCTCTACTAATAAAGAAAATATAAAAAAAAAAATGCATTAATGAGGAAGAGCATGTAAACTTTGTCCATAAACAGATAAACAGAAAATATCGAACAACAAACCCAAAAAAGGAAGAAAAAATTAATGAGAATTTCAGGAAAGCTCACCAATCAAGCAAATGACGAGGAAAGCCCAAATTGCTATTTGAGCGGGGCGACTATTTTTTAATTGATACTTAGACCTTTGAAGCCGTCTTTTAATAGCCCCATACCAGCCAATCGGTTGCTTATCATTGCAATCTACACAATCGCTACTCTCTTCACAGCATTCATCATTGCCCTGTGGGATGAAACTTATAAACACTAATGGACGAAAGTTATAAATATCAAAAACTATATTTAGTTTAGTACAGAAGTTGGACTGACATTCACCCTAGCCAACTCAGGAGGTCTCGAAAACTCTGCATCAGATTCTTGATGACGAGCCGTTGCCGACTTCCTGATGCCATTCTTTGACCACTGCCCCTTGACCGCAGATTCCGTGGAACTCATGGCACCGGAGCTTGGCACCCTTCGTGGTGGAATAAAGCGTTGACCATTGGAAGAGTTTTGCTGTAAAACATCATCAACAATTGCAATCTTCCAAGCACCAATGTCAGGACTAGCACTAGCTGTCCTCCTATGCCCATATGACTTCTCGTTGTTAACCTCAGATGAGCTGAACTCAATAGACTGACCTGCATTCTTCAAGAAATCTGGCGCTGATTCTCTATTGATTCCCCGCCGAAGATCACTAGCTCTACCGTGAACCTTAGGAGGAAGCTTCTTGTCTCCGGGTAGAGGCGGTGCGGACAAAAATAATGCGAGTTCATTGCATTCACCTTCATCCAAATGCACCCAAGGCACTGGTGTCTTACCCTCGGAACTAGCTGATTCCTGTAAATATTTTTCAATCTTTAAATTCTGGTTCTTAATTGCTACTATAAATTCACGATGCCGGTCTCTTGCTTCCTCACTTGAATTCCCATAGTAACTCGATTGAACAGCTTTTTCAAACTCCTCTAACTGCAAAACAGATTCAATTTCTCTAAATCCTGAACCAATTCATTAACCAATCGGTCGTAAGGAAAATGAAAGAATGCGTAAGATGACCTGCCATTTGGTAGTGCTAAGAGCAGTATGTAGATCCCTGCCAAGTTCCTCTAAATTCCATGTAGAAGAACCATCTTTTATCGCGTGTATCCATGTCCTATATGTCGATTCCATCCTATGAAACGCGAAACAAACCAAAATTTCAACCGGTTATTGACTAATTGAAATTCTAAATCTTAATTTTATAATCTAGGAATCAAATTCATTATTCAAAGTAAGAGAATCCTAAATAAGAAAAGGAAATTAATTACCTGTCAGCAGATTGCTGGACTTCTTCAGCAACAGCGAAGAAGGGATCTTTTTCCCACCGATCAAGAGTCGAAGCCATTTCAAAAGGAGGAGGACAAACCTCGGCTTCAAATAATTAATCAATTAATAAAAATTAAATGAAACCAATCAACATTATCCGAGTTTTTTTCTTGAAAAAAGAATCTTAAGTTCCTATAAAAATTCCGGAACCGAAGGCGCAGATCAAAGAAATCTATTAAGATTTGAATTTGGAAGGAAGAGGAAATTAAAAAGCGCGAGAGACGGAGACCTTTATATTTAAAACGTCAGGAAAGAATGGACGGTCATAGGCATAGGCATAGGCATAGGCATAGCAGATTTTGGTGAATGAAGTTTGGCCTAAATATAAATGCCAAGCATTTGTCATGCTTCATTACAAGGACATAATTATAAAATTTTCAAAATTCAGGGGCCATCTCACGAATTATACCCGTACTTTATTTGGTGAGCAAACTCGATTCGGATATAATAAAAAATTCAAAATAATTTTAAATAATTCAAGTTTATTATTATGTGCTATCATATGCAATTAATTATACTGTAAAATCGAATTGGATAATAAAATATGACTTCGATGGATGGATGATCCCTAATACTGCATCATAAGATTCATACAAGGCCAGTTCCTCATACAGGAAGGTCACTGTACAATTATTCACCCACCTGGCCACCTTGTCCTTACATTGCTATAATATTAGGATAAGATGGGTTCAATTTACTGCAAGGGAGAGCATTGGACAGCCCTGTTATGTCCAGATGTAAGCTATTGGACTACTAACAATGTGCTTACCATCGGACCATTCCAGACGGGCAAAGCCAGTTGAACCAGGTGGCATAGAAATAGCTCTGAATGTCACTGTATAGCTCTTCTTCTCGTATTGTGCACTGAAACTTAATATTGCTGGCACAACCGACATTTTCACTGCTTGTGTCTGCGAATACAGTGAAATCTTGTATGTTGCCGGTACACCCACATTTGTAATGGTCCTTGTATATTTCACGGTGCTGCGCGACCCAGTTTGGAAGGGAACAGAGAAGGATGGATAGTTAAAATCTCCCAGGGTGTACTTTTTGCTTTTCTGACAAGTGAAATTTGTTTGCGTAGTGGCTTTAATTTGACTAGGTGTGTAGTTCAGGGCACAAAGAAAACCAAGATAGTCGTCGATGGTGGTGTCATAGACAAGGCCAGGGTCGAGGGCTGCGATTGGATCAACATGCCCGGCACCATAATCAAATGGTGTTGCCGGTCCCCCTGTGGCAACATCTTTAATCTTTTCACCATTTGGGTAAGTTGAGTAGGCTGTGGTCATGAGGGCAGATTTAATGGCTGCAGGACTCCATTCAGGATGAGCAGCTCTGAGAATTGCAGCTAAACCACTAACATGGGGACAAGACATTGATGTGCCTGAAACGATATTGAAGTTTACATGCCTTTGGTCGATGGCCAATCCGGTCGGGCCAACCTCACCAGTCCATCCTGCAAGGATATTGACTCCTGGTGCAATAATGTCTGGTTTAAATATTGCTGGAGTGACCGGATTCGGTCCCCTAGAACTAAATGCTGCAACCACGGGAGATGGTTGAACACCTAACACTGTGGTTCCAGGACCTATTGTGGCTGTTGGATTGGGATCAGAAGATATATATTTCTTGATTGAATCCCCAGCTATCTGACCAACGGCTGCTGAAGGTAAGAGATGTGCATCGGCAAGTAGCTCTTCACCAAAAGTTAATGTGTTTGCTAAAATCATCCCTACACCACCAGCAGCCTTCACCACCACTCCTTTTTCAACCCGGTCACTCCCCCCTCGATCGCATACCACAATTTTCCCCCTAACCTTTTCTGGAATCAAACTTCCATCCATGCAAAGACTTCCACTACTGGAATTACTCACACTACCACCATAAACTAGTGGCACCGTGGAATTAGATAACTGTTTTCCATTATAAAGTGTCACCCCAGTGTATCTCATGTTGTTTCCGAGAGTAATAGAGGCTGGGAAATCACGGTCTAATGTTCCAGCACCAACGGTTGTTATCCATGGCGCAACATTTAACAAGCTGCCTGCTTCAGGTCCTTCATTTCCTGCTGAACAAGATACAAAAATTCCATGTGCAGCTGCTGTGAATGCTCCAATGGCGATAATGTCAAGATAGTACTCTGTTATATGACCGCCAATTGACATTGACATAATATCGACACCATCCGCAATAGCTCTATCCATGCCTGCCGTAATATCAGAGATAAAACACCCATTAAGCCAACACACCTTGTAGATGGCCACTCGGGCATGTGAAGCCATCCCGCGTGCTGCCCCGGAAGCATATCCTAGTAAGTTGGCATTAGGCACAACTGACCCGGCAGCCGTAGTTGCTGTGTGAGTACCATGTCCATCATCATCTCTTGGAGACTTTGATTCCATGGTTTCATCAATAGGTCCCAACGCAGCTTCATACCCTTGTAAAAAATACCTGGCACCAATTAGTTTCTTATTGCAGCTTGATGAACTGAAGTTTTGCCCCACCTCACACTTGCCTTTCCACCCTGACGGCACCGGTCCAAGCTCAGAATCGTCGAAACTTTTTAGCTCGGGCCAAACTCCAGTATCCAATATGCCAACAATCACTTCACTCGTTGAAGCAGTGGTGGGGATGAGAGCGCTGTTGTTTCCTAATCCAAGGAACTCCGGTGTTCGAGTTGTATGCAGTTCATATCTAACGTCAGGTAGGACTGAGAGAACTCCAGACTGTTTTCCAAGCGATTCAGCTTCCTCAGGTGTGAGCCTCGCGGAGTAGCCATGGATTACGTTTTCGTATGTGTAAAGCATAGTTGTTGATTTTGAGACAGATTTTAAAGATGAATCATACCATAGGGAGTGATGGGTGAAACGTTCTGGCATGTTGGACTTGTCCATGTGAACTATGTAAGTCCTTTTGGCTTGCTCTGCTATGACGCATGCGTAACACAAACTCAGAACTACAACTATTGCTGCTACTTTGATCTTCAATGGCTTCATCTCTTCAGTCGAGTAATTAACTGACTGCATATTTCACCAAGGGAGGTTACTTTCTGGTTTCAGTGATTGATGTTTACTTTTACATATATATATGCACACACACACACACACACATGCTTGATGAGCAGAAAGAAAATGGAAAATGATGCCCACTACTTGTATGGTTATGGATACTTTTATATTGCCTTACATTAAATATAGTCTTCTCTGTCAATGGCTGCCAAAATAGGAATTTGCTTAATTCTAAAGGCCTGAAAACAGGGGGTTTACAGTTTCTTATTAAGAAAGGTTGCCACTAAAGTTGATTTAGTTCCGTCTAGCATTTGAGTAATGAGCAAACCACCTCATAAATTCCTTGTAAAGGCTCAGAATTGAAGGGAAGGAGGTTGATGTACTCAATGGCTAACTCCTATTTTACGAATTCATACATTTCTTCATCGTGCTTTCAGTTAAGATTTATGATCTTTTTAATATGAAAGCAAGTTTCATTATTTAATCCAAGCAATATTGCAGGAGTATGCGGGTGGTGGTGGCATAGTGGAAACGCATTAATTAGCTGAAAAGGAGAATTCAGAACAAATTAGGTGCAAGATAACAAACATGTAATGTCATCACTATCACACAAAAGTAATCACAAAGAGAGATGGTATTATCGGAAAATTTTCATCACAACTCCTTTTTGTTCTAAAGGTTTGTTTCTCCCACTTTATAATAATTTTTTATACTTTCATAAACTTAATTATTTAAATTGTACTTTTTTTTCATTCCTATTTTGGTATTTTTTTTACAAGCGGTACCTAAATTATTTTTTTTCTTCTGTAAGTTAAACCGTTCTATTTTTAAAAAAAAATCCATAAATTAGTACCTAAACCATGCATTTTTCCCATTTTGGTGCTTCAACTTTTTTTTGATTACAAGTGTTACCTAAACTTCTTTTTTTTCCCCAAATTGGTACATCAATTTAATAGTTAGTTAAACTGTTGAAGTCTATTTAAAAAAAAATAATAATTAAAAATTCTCATGTGGTAAAAAAATGACAAAAAATATTATTTTCTCTTTTATATATGTTGTTTTTATTTTTTTCTTTCTTTAGAACCCGACCAATGGTTAAACCGGTTCGACCACCAATTCTCGATTTGATCAGTTCTTCCGATTCGATCAAATAAATTATAAAAAAAATTCATACAAATAAAATAAATATTTTAAAAAATAAAGAAAACTAGTTCAATTACTTTTTAGGTAGGTTCAACAGACCTGTATTAACTTACGGGTTAATTAATTCAACCCCTATCTCCAAATCGATGCCCCAATTGGTCCGACCAGATGTTCCAATCTAGTTCTAAAAATACTAGGTCTGATCGATGAAATAACTTTTTTGATTTCGTCAAAAAAATTCATTTCTTTTCAATATTAAACTTGTTAAGATGTGTTTGATTTTAGATTAACTTATATCATATTTTAAAAGTTTTTAGAAACATTATTAAGTTGGGTCAGGAACAAAACTAAGCTGAGATGGATTTCGATCTCATTATGCCTCGGAGTTAGGAACAGTACTAAGTTGGGTTAGGAATATTAGAGAATCTTAGAAAATAGAT
The DNA here is from genome assembly GCA_025503065.1 of Gossypium bickii. NCBI lineage: Eukaryota > Viridiplantae > Streptophyta > Magnoliopsida > Malvales > Malvaceae > Gossypium > Gossypium bickii. The sequence continues at coordinate 60,062,601 of CP106710.1, read as the reverse complement.
AAAATAGGAATTCCAAGTAATAATATAGAAAGTAGTTAGAGCTGGTAGAAATTAGAAATACATTCAAGATGAGAAAAAAAAAATAATTCAAAGTATTGACTTGATTGTAGGAGAATGGAAACTGTTGGGGTAAAAGTAAGAAAATAAAAAGTGTGAAATGATTACCTTGAATTAGAGGAAAAAGGAGGAACGCCTAGAAGTGAAAATTTATCAAAGTAAAGTATGAATCACGGATGGTATTGTAGAGAAAGTTGAAGGAATAAATGGTAATTACTTACATTAGATAATTATGAAAAGCTTAATGATTAAGGACTAATTTGTGTAAAAAAATTTGAATGGTGGATTATTTTGATATTTATCATTTTAAAATTATTAAATTAATTAGATATTTGTTTAGAAAAGTTGAGAAAGATGAAGAGATTTTATTCATCTTTCTCCATTCAAAAGTCACCATCATTTTCCCTATCGTTTTATCTTTTGTTTTTTTTTTTATTACAAATAGGTCTTTTCCACTATATCTAAGTCTTTCAAGTTTAATTTCTCACATTTCTTTCATAAATCCTTAGTAAAATCAATAGAGGAGTTTATTAGTCACCTTAATTTCATGAAAAAAGAATCAATAGTTGTCTTGGAGGAGAGAGAAAATAAGAATTAAGATTTGGTTTCAAGTAAGGTAAGAATGACATGTTTGTTCATGAAATTGTTAGATTTGGTGCCCTGAGTGTAGTATATTTGTTTGTAAGCTTGTAATTTTTTCGAACAAATTGGTTAATAAAACAATTTCGTTGATTACATTAATATACTTTGTATGATTGTCTCATATGATTTTTGCATGGAAAGCAAAATGGAAGCAAATGTTGCTAATTGATTGTCTAATTTTTAAACTAATATTAAGCGGATTATGTGGTCAGATTATAATACGGAAAGACAACTTATATTAGTAGATGAACCTAAACATGTCCTAATCTAATTAGAAATGAGCAAACCGATTGAAAGAATAATATATAATCAATCAAATCCAATTAGGAAGATGCTTTGGTTTAGGCATCAGAGCGGATGACTCCCAAAAAATAGAGATATATATGTGACTAACTGGACTAATAATATATTGGATTAGACCTAAGAAGGATAGATCTTGAATCCATTTAGTGTGACATACTTAAATCCTGAGCGGATGACAGACTATATATGTGTGACTCGTACACTTTGATGTAAGTAAAAGCCTGAGTTCAAATAGATAAGGAACCAGAATTGGTGCGTTAGGTGTACGACTTACTGTGTGTCAGTATATAATGATCGAGCTTTATACCCTAGTCGAAGCAGATGGTTTCGGGACCACAAATCCGAGTCTGTATAATATTTTAATATTATTTTCTGTGTCGTTGATGTGTGGTTGAGCATGTGGTAAATTTCCATAAACTAATTTGTCCGTCTGTGTGGTTAATTTGATTAAAGGATGAAATTGCATTAAATGTGAAATTTGTATGCTATTTGTCAAAGTACTAAAGTGTTGTGGCTTTTTAAAGTTATGGCCTTAAAGTGGGTGTATATGGTCAAAAATAACCTTGTTATTTATGTTATAAAATTTTGTTTTATATGACTAAAAGGGTAAATGAATTATTAAGTATATTATATGATAATAAAGCATGAAAATAAAACATTTATTCATGCATTCTCCACCGAAAATACAAAAGGAAGAAGGGTTTTGAAGTTTTCTAATATTCGGCCATTTGAGAACCAAATTAAACGTATGCCTTCGGTTGGTTTTCGATAATTTCTACATTCTTGCAATCGTTGCTTCGAGAGCTTTAAAACCCATGTCTCAATTTCATGAAATGATGATGTTTGTGTAAAATGTCATTGATGCTATGTTGAGTTTTGTGATGTTTTATGGTGTTAAATGATAGATATGTAATTGATGAACATACTTTGTTCTTGAATTTTTGATGAATTTAGCTAAATAGGGCTAAAATGAGAAAATGGCAAATTGAGGGACTAAATTGTAAATTTGATGAAAAATGTGGGCTTGTATGTGATGTGTATATATTTGGCCAAGCTTGTATATAAGTGGATTTTGTGAATTTGATGTTTTGAGGAAAATTGGACTGAATTGATAAAGTGTGCAAATATGAGAGTTATTTTGCAAATAGCCCTAAATGTGTGTCCTTGGATTGATTTGAATGAATTAGTGAATAAAAGGATTAATTCTGAATATGTTTAGATCAAGAACCGAGGAAAACGGATTTAGATCGCGGGAAAGCGAAAGTTAACGAGTAGTCATTTTCACTCCGATAAACCGAACCCGAGGTAAGTCACTATACAAATAAATGTATATGTATGCATTTGTAAATGTTCATATGATTAATGATGGTAATGAATGTTTATGAGAGGTTATGTATATGAATTCCGAAATAAGTTCAAAATAGAGACTAAGTCCGAGAAGCCCCGTATGAACATAGGAATAGATAGAATTGGCTAAGTCACGTTATAGATATTTGTTCTGTTTTTATCATGTAAGACCACGTCTGGGACGTTAGCATTGATTTGAGATTCGTGTAAGACCCTGTCCGGGACAGTGGCATCGATATCTGATTATGTGTAAAACCACGTCTGGGACGTTGGCATCAATATGAACTTTATGTATAAGACCACGTCTGGGACGTTGGCATCATTATGATCTTTACGTGTAAGACCATATCTGGGATATTGGCATCGTTCTAATTCGTGTAAGACACTGTCTGGGACATTGGCATCGATATATGAGTCCACGTAAGACCTCGTCTGGGACGATGGCATTGTACTACTATTCCGAGCTTCTGAGTATCCTACTGGATTCCTTATGGTTCAATGGACAGGTCTGAAATACGAATGACAAATCTGAGCTTTGATAGATTAAGTAAATGAATGTCCGATTCAGGTATGTTGATTATACACCAAATGTGTATAAGGTAAATGACTATGTGTTTTACTATGATGGATTGGTAATATGTTACATGAAAGCATATATGAAAAAAATTGTGTCTATGATTCTTGAATTGATAAATGTGGCAAATTGGCCAAGAATATGAATTAAAGTATAAATGTGAGAAATTTGCCTTGTAGAAGAAATGAGCCAATGTGGTTATATGGTTACATGCTTTACATATCAAGTTTGTTTGTGTATTGACTTACTAAGCTTTTGGAAAGCTTACTCTGTGTGTGTGTGTCTAATCTGTTTTATAGGTCGTCAAAGCTACTGAAGGCTCGGGACCATCAAGGATCATCATCACACTGCTAATATCTTTTTGGTACACCTTGGATATGTATATAGCTAGATATGGCATGTATAGGCTAGTTCTTGTTATGAGTTGTAAATTGAACTTAGCCATGTGATTTGGCTAGTTATGTTTTGGTATTATGCTTAAATGAATGTTATTTGAGAAGTTGTTTTGGTATGATTAGTAGATATATGAGATGACTTTGAAATGGTAAGTATATAGTTGATTGGTACTTGAGCCTAATTGAGATTTGATCATGCAAATTGGTATGTTTGGAATTAGTTTGAATGGTTAGATTGAATGAATATTGAATGGATTGTAGTGTGATTACCTTAGTTGACAAATATGCATGATTTGGTTGGCTATTTGGTATGTTTCGATGGTCATAGGTGAATGAAATGGGATGATATATGTTGATTATAGGTTTGACTCTTATGGGTGGCATTTTGGCCTTGTAGATGGCCTATAATGTCACACGATTGTGGCACACGGGTGTGCCTAAGACCGTGGGAGAATTGGCAGAATGTAGCCTAAAAACAATACGGCATTAACACAGGCGTGTTTGGTGACTGTGTTGGGGAAGTCAGTATAGAACCACGGTTTGGACACACAGCCGTGTCTGGTGGCCGTGGGGATCAAGTCAGTATATAGACACGATAGGACACACTGGGGTGTCTAAAAGCCATGGATGGCACACGGTCTCCTTCCACGGGTGTGTCTCCCCTATATTTTTGACAAGTTTCAAATTTTCATGAAATTTCATATGTATTTCAGTTTAGTCCCGACTCGACTTTTAAGCACGATTAAGGTCTCGAGGACCCGTTTAAGGGACATTGTGTTTGAGAATGATGATTGAATGTATGATTTTGTCTGTGAACATTTCTGATATGTCCGGTAACACTCCTAACCTAAATCTGGTGACGGACTCGGGATAGGGGTGTTACATTTGGTTGGTATTAGAGCTACAGTTTAGCCGATTCTCGAACTAACATAGCGTGTCAAAGTCTAGCTATACATGCCATGTATTTGAACTACGATAGTATGATGAATCCTGACGTGTGAAATGTGATTTTCGTATAGTAATGGATCCCGAAAGAGCCGTAGCTAACGACGTAGAAAGTAATACGCCTGCTCCCGCGTAAGGGACAACGCCCTCTAAATTGAGACCGGCTATGAGCGGTCAAGAGGGAGAAGCTAAACAAGCTTTCTTCTAGATGATGAGTGAGTGGTTCACTCAGTTTGCTAAGAATAACCCGACTATTTTGCAACCCCCGCCCTCGATTAATTCCCCTCAGACATCTGACATACCTCCGACTGCAAATCTGAATCTGTTAAGTAAGCCTCCTGTTGACAAGATCCGTAAGTATGGGGCCGAAGAATTCCGAGCTACTAAAGATGATGATGCTGAAAAGGCCGAGTTTTGGATTGAAAATACTATCCGAGTATTCGATGAAATGTCTCTGACTCCAGAAGAATGTATAAAATGTGTGGTATCATTACTCCGAGATGCAGCATATCAATGGTGGAAAACTCTGATTTCTGTTGTTCCGAGAGAACGAGTTACATGGGATTTCTTTCAGATCAAGTTTCGAAAAAAGTATATCAGTGAGAGATTTGTTGATAAAAAATGAAAGGAATTTCTGGAACTTAAACAGGGCCGAATAACTCTTTCTGAATATGAACGAGAATTTGTGAGACTGAGTCAGTATGCTCGAGAATATGTATCATCTAAAGCTATAATGTACAAAAGGTTCGAAGATGGCCTTAATGAAGAAATTCGTCTGTTAGTCGGGATTTTAGAAATAAAAGAGTTTGTTGTACTCGTTGATAGAGCGTGTAAAGCTGAGGCACTCGGGAAAGATAAAAGAAAAGCTGAATCTGAAGCCCGAGATGTGAGAAAGAGATTTCAGAGTAGATCATTTCAGTCTGCTTCGAAGAAATTTAGAGATAATCAAAGTCGTTCCAGAGATAATGTGGGTCATTTGAACAAAAATCGAGCTAGATCGCAAATGAGTTCCAAAACTCCAGTAACTTCAGAGGCCAGCATTGGAAATGTTCGATACGAGAGACTTGAATGTAAACATTATGGAAAAAGACATCCGGGAAGTTGTAGACTTAACGATAGAGCTTGCTTCAGATGTGGATCATTTGATCATTTTATCCGTGATTGCCCTGAGTCTGTTGAGCCAGAAACTGTTCAGAATTTGAGATCTGATAATGCACCTGTGAGAGGTAGGCCATCGAAGAATATCAGAAATGTTAGTTGTAGTCAGAGAACTACGAGGGATAACGTGGCCACATCTGAAGCTAGAACGCCAGCCAGAGCATATGGTATCCGAGCTCGAGAAGAAGCTTCATCGGAAGATGTTATAACTGGTACTTTTACTCTTTATGATACTTCTGTGATTGCTTTGATAGACCCTGGTTCTATGCATTCATATATTTGCATGAATTTAGTGTTCAGCAAGACTTTGCCTGTAGAGTCTACTGAGTTTGCTATAAAGTATCGAATCCCTTAGGTAAAAGTGTCCTTGTTGACAAAGTATGCAAGAACTGTCAGTTAATGTTTCGAGATATCTATTTCCCTGCTGATCTGATGCTTTTGCCATTTGATGAATTCGATATTATTCTGGGTATGGATTGGTTGTTTATGCATGGTGCTGTTGTGAACTGCAAAAGAAAGACTATAGATTTGAGATGTCCGAATGATGAGATTGTACGCATTGAGTCGAATGATTTAAATGGATTGCCTGCTGTAATATCTGTTTTGAGAGCTCAGAGTTATGTGAAAAAGGGATATGAGGCATATTTTGCTTATGTAATTGATTCGAAAATGTCTAAAAGGAAGATTGAGTCAGTGCCTGTTGTCTGTGAGTTTTCTGATGTGTTTCCTGAAGAGTTACCAGGTTTACCTCCGATTCGTGAAGTTGAGTTCGATATTGAGTTGTTACCTGGTACTACACCTATATCGATAGCCCCGTATAGAATGGCATCAACGGAGTTAAAGGAGTTAAAGTCACAGTTGCAAGAATTGACTGATAGAGGGTTCGCTAGACCGAGTTTCTAGCCTTGAAGTGCTCTTGTTCTGTTCGTGAAAAAGAAAAATTGGCACGATGAGGATGTGTATCGACTATCGTCAGTTGAATAAGGTGACAATAAAGAATAAATACCCATTGCCCAAAATTGATGATTTATTTGATCAGCTAAAAGGAGCTACTATGTTTTCAAAGATTGACCTGAGATCTGGATACTATTAGTTGAGAGTGAAAGATTCAGACATTCCGAAGATTGCTTTCAGAACGAGGTACGGGCATTATGAATTTTTAGTTATGCCATTTAGACTAACCAATGCTCCTATTGTTTTTATGGATCTGATGAACAAAATTTTCAGATCGTACCTAGATTGATTTGTTGTCGTATTCATTGATGACATTTTGATTTATTCGCGTGATGAGGCTGAACATGCTGAACATTTGAAAGTTGTTTTGCAAACTTTGGGAGAAAAGCAATTGTATGCGAAATTCAGCAAGTGTGAGTTTTGGTTGCACGAGGTTAGTTTTCTGGGACATATTGTGTCAGCATCCGGGATTCGAGTTGATCCGAGCAAGATTTCTGCTATTCTGAATTGGAAATCTCTGAGAAATGTATCAGAAGTTCGCAGTTTTCTGGGTTTAGCTGGTTATTACGGCAGATATGTAAAAGGCTTCTCGACCATAGCTACTCCATTGACTAGACTGCTTTAGAAGGATGTTAAATTTGAATGGTCTGATAAATGTCAGAAAAGTTTTGATCGGTTGAAAACTCTGTTAACAAAAACTCCAGTGTTAGTATAGCCGGAATCGGGTAAAGAATTTGTTATATACAGTGATGCTTCGTTAAATGGTTTGGGATGTGTTCTGATGCAAGAAGGCAAAGTTATAGCTTATGCCTCAAGATAATTAAAGCCGTATGAAAAGGATTACCTGACGTACGACCTTGAGCTTGCTGCGATTGTGTTTGCACTTAAGATTTGGCGCCATTACCTGTATGGTGAAAAATGTCACATATTTTCAAATCATAAAAGTCTGAAATATCTAATGACTCAGAAAGATTTGAACTTGGGTTAACGAAGATGGTTAGAGCTGTTAAAAGATTATGAACTCGTAATAGATTATCATCCTGGTAAAGCAAATGTTGTTGCAGATGCTCTGAGTAGAAAATCGTTGTTTGCATTATGAGCTTTGAGTGCTCAGTTAGATTTGTCCGATGATAGTTCCGTGTTAGCTGAATTAAAAGCGAAACTGTTGTTTTTACAACAGATATGCGATGCTCAGAAATTTGATAATGAGTTGCTAGCGAAACAAGCTCAGTGTAAAGTAAATTTTGAATCTGAATTTCAAATTGTTGATGATTGTTTGAGATACCGGGATCGTATCTGTGTTCCGAGAAATCCAGATTTGATTCAGTTGATTCTGAATGAAGCACATAATAGCCATTTATCTGTTCACCCTGGAAGCACTAAAATGTATCATGATTTGAAACAACAGTACTGGTGGTCTGGTATGAAACGGGACATTTCTGACTTTGTTTCAAAATGTTTAGTTTGTCAGCAAGTGAAAGCTAAACATCAAGTTCCGTCTGGGTTATTACAACCAATTCTGATTCCTGAGTGGAAATGGGATAGAGTGACCATGGGCTTTGTTTCTGGTTTACCTCAGACTCTGAGAAAGAAAGATGCGATATGGGTCGTGGTTGATAGATCAACGAAAACTACCCATTTTATTCCGGTAAGATCGGACTACTCACTTGACAAATTAGCCGAGCTTTATATCTCTGAGATTGTAAGATTGCACAGGGTGCCACTGTCTATTGTGTCCGATAGAGATCCGAGGTTTACGTCGAGATTCTGAAAGAAATTGCAAGAAGCTTTGGGCACGAAATTACATTTCAGTACAGCTTTTCATCCGCAAATAGATGGTCAGTCTGAACGAATTATTCAGATTCTTGAAGACATGTTAAGATGCTACATACTTGAGTTTAATGGTACGTGGGATCAGTATATGCCATTGATTGAATTTGCGTATAACAATAGTTTCAAAGCGAGTATCAAAATGGCACCTTATGAAGCTTTGTACAGACGTAAATGTCGTACACCTCTGTATTGGACTGAGCTTAGTGAAAATAAGTTACATGGGGTTGATTTGATAAAAGATTCAGAACAAAAAGTGAAACTCATTCGAGATTGTTTGAAAGTAGCATCTGATCGTCAGAAGTCTTATGCGGATTTGAAACGAAAAGATATAGAATTTGAGATCGGTGACAAAGTATTTCTGAAAGTGTCACCGTGGAAGAAAGTGTTTCGATTCGGACGTAAAGAAAAATTAAGTCCGAGGTTCATCGGACCGTATGAGATCATTGAACGTGTTGGGCCTGTTGCATATAAATTGAAATTGCCTTCTGAGCTAGAAAAGATACACAATGTATTTCATGTTTCAATGCTTCGTAGATATCGATCCGATCCGTCACATGTGATTGTCCCATCTAAAATCGAAATCTGATCTGATATGACATATGAAGAGGAACCGATCCGTATCTTAGCTCGTGAAGTGAAAGAGTTGAGAAATAAGAAAATTTCGTTAGTAAAAGTATTGTGGAATCAACATGAGATAGAAGAGGCTACGTGGGAGCCTGAAGATTCATTGAGACAGCAATATCCAGATCTGTTTAACGGTAAGATTTTCGGGGACGAAAATCCCTAAGGGGGGAGAATTGTAACAGTCTGGTTTATACCCTAATCGGAACAGTGGTTTTGGGACCACAAATCCGAGTCCGTATAATATTTTAATATTATTTTCTGTGCCGTTGATGTGTGATTGAGCATGTGGTAAATTTCCGTAAGCTAATTTGTCAGCCTGTGTGGTTAATTTGATTAAAGGATGAAATTGCATTAAATGTGAAATTTGTATGCTATTTGTCAAAGTACTAAAGTGTTGTGGCTTTTTAAATGGCAATTGAACCACTAATTAGTTAGTGGGTGTATATGGTCAAAAACGACCTTGTTATTTATGTTATAAAATTTTGTTTTATATGACTAAAAGGGTAAATGAATTATTAAGTATATTATATGATAATAAAGCATGAAAATAGAACATTTATTCATGCATTCTCTACCGAAAATACAAAAGGAAGAAGGGTTTTGAAGTTTTCTAATATTCGGCCATTTGAGAACCAAATTAAAGGTATGTTTTCGGTTGGTTTTCGATAATTTCTACTTTTTTACAATCGTTGCTTCGAGAGCTTTAAAACCCATCTCAATTTCATGAAATGATGATGTTTGTGTAAAATGTCATTGATGCTATGTTGAGTTTTGTGATGTTTTATGGTGTTAAATGATAGATATGTAATTGATGAACATACTTTGTTCTTGAATTTTTGATGAATTTAGCTAAATAGGGCTAAAATGAGAAAATGGCAAATTGAGGGACTAAATTGTGAATTTGATGAAAAATGTGGGCTTGTATGTGATGTGTATATATTCGGCCAAGCTTGTATATAAGTGGATTTTGTGAATTTGATGTTTTGAGGAAAATTGGACTAAATTGATAAAGTGTGCAAATATGAGGGTTATTTTGCAAATAGCCCTAAATGTGTGCCCTTGGATTGAATTGAATGAATTAGTGAATAAAAGGATTAATTCTGAATATATTTAGATTAAGAACCGAGGAAAACAGATTTTGATAGCGAGAAAGCGAAAGTTAACGAGTAGCCATTTTCACTTCGATAAACCGAATCCGAGGTAAGTCACTATACAAATAAATGTATATGTATACATTTGTAAATGTTCATATGATTAATGATGGAAATGAATGTTTATGAGAGGTTATGTATGTGAATTTCGAAATAAGTTCAAAATAGAGACTAAGTCCGAGAAGCCCCGTATGAACCTAGGAATAGATAGGATTGGCTAAGTCACGTCATAAATATTTGTTCTATTTTTATCATGTAATACCACGTCTGGGACGTTGGCATTGATTTGAGATTCGTGTAAGACCCTGTCCGGGACAGTGGCATCGATATCTGATTATGTGTAAGACCACGTCTAGGACGTTGGCATCGATATGAGCTTTATGTATAAGACCACGTCTGGGACGTTGGCATCATTATGATCTTTACGTGTAAGACCATATCTGGGACATTGGAATCGTTCTGATTCGTGTAAGACCCTGTCCGAGATAGTGGCATCGATATACGAGTGCACGTAAGACCTCGTCTGGGACGATGGCATTGTACTACTATTCCAAGCTTCTGAGTATCCTACTGGATTCCTTATGGTTCAACGGGCAAGTCTAAAATACGAATGACAAATTCGAGATTTGATAGATTAATTAAATGAATGTCCGATTCAGGTACGTTGATTATACACCAAATGTGTATAAGGTAAATGACTATGTGTTTTACTATGATGGATTGGTAATATGTTACATGAAAGCATATATGAAAAACTTTGTGTATATGATTCTTGAATTGATAAATGTGGCAAATTGGCCAAGAATATGAATTAAAGTATAAATGTGAGAAATTTGCCTTGTAGAAGAAATGAGCCAATGTGGTTATATGGTTACATGCTTTATATATCAAGTTTGTTTGTGTATTGACTTACTAAGCTTTTGGAAAGCTTACTCTGTGTGTGTGTCTAATCTGTTTTATAGGTCGTCAAAGCTACTGAAGGCTCGGGACCATCAAGGACCTTCATCACACTGCTAATATCATTTTGGTACACCTTGGATATGTATATAGCTAAATATGGCATGTATAGGTTATTTCTTGTTATGAGTTGTAAAGTGAACTTAGCCATGTGATTTGGCTAGTTATGTTTTGGTATTATGCTTAAATGAATGTTATTTGAGAAGTTGTTTTGGTATGATTAGTAGATATATGAGATGACTTTGAAATGGTAAGTATATAGTTGATTGGTGCTTGAGCATAATTGAGATTTGATCATGCAAATTGGTATGTTTGGAATTGGTTTGAATGGTTAGATTGAATGAATATTGAATGGATTGTAGTGTGATTACCTTAGTTGACAAATATGCATGATTTGGTTGGCTATTTGGTATGTTTTGATGGTCATAGGTGAATGAAATGGGATGATATATGTTGATTATAGGTTTGACACTTATGGGTGGCATTTTGGCCCTGTAGATGGCCTATAATGTCACACAGTTGTGGCACACGGGCGTGCCTAAGACCGTGGAAGAATTGGCAGAATGTAGCCTAAAAACAACACGGCATTAACACGGGCGTGTTTGGTGACCGTGTTGGGGAAGTCAGTATAGGACCACGGTTTGGACACACGGCCGTGTCTGGTGGCCATGGGGATCAAGTTAGTTTATAGACACGAAAGGACACACGGGGGTGTCTAGAAGCCGTGGATGGCATACAGTCTCCTTCCACGGGCGTGTCTCCCCTGTATTTTTGACAAGTTTCAAATTTTCATGAAATTTCATATGTGTTTCAGTTTAGTCTCGACTCGACTTCTAAGAACGATTAAGGTCTCGAGGACCCGTTTAAGGGACATTATGTCTGAGAATGATGATTGAATGTATGATTTTGTCGGTGAACATTTCTGATATGTCCGGTAACGCTCCTAACCTAAATCCGGTGGCGGACTCGGGATAGCGGTGTTACAGTGAAAACCCAAACTCGAGCAAGACAGTCTGACTTGAATTCGAAGCGTTACATTAGCCAGCTAATGACCACCCGATGAACACCCCAACCTTATAACACCTCATTTATGACTAATTAACTATCATTTATGACTATTTAACTATCATTTATTAGTACAGAAGCAATTTGTGAATCATTTTTCAACTTTTTCTAAGTATTTAAACCTATGGGTATTTCGGTCATTTTACCACCTAAGGTGAAACTATCCCAATTTTATTTTTAAATAGTTTCCAACCTTATTTTAGTCAAATTATAGAAGCCCTAAAAATTTCAGCTTAATTCGAGTTCATTTACTATGTCTAATTCAAGTTTTATTATTAGGGACTAAATCGTAACTTTTACAAACTTTTAGTACATTTTCCAAATTAAAAATTAAGAGTGTTTCTACCAAATATTAATAGTTACAAATATAATCCTAAAATATTACCAAGTTTCCCTATCATTAAAGGCTTCAATTAATCTAATCAAGTTTTAGGACGAAATTATAAATTAAGCAAATTAGAATACTAGATTACCAAAACCAAAAATCAAAACCCCCAAAACCCACATGCCCGTGTGAAATGACACACGCCCGTGTGCAAACCACTTCACCTATTTTGTCAAAAATTTGTTTTAATTACCTGATTTTACATATTTTACTTACCCATTAAACTTGAAATAGCTACAATTAATTACCATAAACATCCACACATCTCCAATTTAATTTATTTACAACAAAAATGTAATAATTAATCAAAATTTAACACCCAATTATACGTTTAGCAAAAACCAATTAATTCACACAAGCTACATATCTTAGTCGCAAGCAATCCACTCCGTAGTAAGCTTCAATTAAACATTGTTAGTATAAAATACATGCTTCATACACCATATTATCAACCACCGTACGAACACTCATCAACATACCATAAATCAAATATCAATTAGACATAAAATCATATATTAAAGCAATTACAAAATAACCAAAATTTAAATTCCAAAATTTAATGTCCAATGTCCATTACAAGTAAAATAACACTAGTCCCAAAAGCATCACAATGCCCCTATATTGTCTCTAAAGTAAATTTCTTAAGCCACTACCGAGCATTATTCTTGGATCGCCCTTGCACTCGCTTTTCAAATCCTTACGCCCGGAATTATCTGCACAAAATGTGAGGGTGTGAGCTTAAAAAGCTTAGTGAATGATAGTAAAAACATCAAGTAATTTGCACCCAATCATGCATAAATCAAAGCAATTATGCATTAAATTTTCAGTGACAACATGTTAACATTTCACCATAACATCACATGCTATTTCAAGAATTAAGAATAAACTTTTCCATGGCATGTAAAATCATCTTTTAACACATAGACATTCAATTATATTGGCACAACCAATCAATTATATTGGCTTTTTAAGCCTTATATTTTCTTGAAAAATCTAATGATTTTTAATAAAGATCAATGAGGTATAAAGTATTTTTATTTCAATTTTATTGAAAAATTCAAGCTAAGATACTTTCCCTAAGTATACGTATGACTTGACCATATACCCTTATGTGCTCCTACAAAAAAAAAATGCAATATGAACATGTTAAAAAATTCAAGTATGGTTGAATCCAAGAATGTAAATATGCTCCTACGAACAAAAAAATACAATATGAACATGTTAAAAGTATTATAACAAATATAATACAAATATGGTTGAATCCATGAATCATTAGGTGACCTCTTTTTGTGAGCAAAAAGCATCTAAAACCAAAATACTAAGTGATCAAAAAATTTTCAAATAAGGTATATGCACTTAGTACAAGGCATATTAGACACATGTCACATATTTTGAACATACTTGCATACAAATGAACCTATATACAACCTATATTAACCTAGATCTATCTATTGACAATCAATATACTAAAATATACGTCTCGCAATGGAAGAAGATACTGAGATTTGGTCGTAAGGGCAAGTTGAGCCCTAGATTTATTGGACCTTATCGTATCCTGAAGCGTGTAGGACCAGTTGCCTACCAGCTGGGGTTATCTCCGGAGCTGGAGCAGATTCATGATGTATTCCACGTCTCAATGTTGAGGCATTACCGCTCTAATCCCACGCATATTGTTCCTATTAGGGAGATCGAGGTTAGGCTAGATCTGACCTTTGAGAAGGAGCCAGTTCAGATATTGGAGAGAGATGTAAAGGTTCTAAGAAGAAAATCTATCCCACTGGTTAAAGTTCTTTGGCGTAATCATAGTTCTGAGGAGGCCACGTGGGAGCATGAGGATGCAATGCGATAGCAGTATACTCATCTATTCTGATCAGGTAAAATTTTGAGGCTGAAATTTTCTTTAAGGGGGTGGAGTTGTAACGCCCCAAAAATCCTTTATAATTATTTTCTTATGGTTGTGACAAAAATATCTGTTTGCTTTAGTGGTTAAGTGTTTTGGGAGTGTCTGAGAAGTCTTGGGTTCAAGCCTTAGCTAGGGCTAAATTTTGTTTTTAATTGAATAAAACCCTATATTTAACCAGTAGGCTTATAAATAAATGTTGGTTAATATTGTCAGAATAGGCCTGCTGGTTTGGTGGTTAAGTGGAGTGTTGGTGTAAGGGAGGTCTGGAGTTCGAATCTTTGCAAGATCAAGGGGACTTAATTTTTATTTCTTGGCCGTGGAGGTGTTATAGTTTAACCAAAATTTGAGTGTTTAAGGAGCGTGGGGATGTGAGAAGGGATTTCGATTGTTAAGGGATTTGGATAGTGGGTGGTTGGAGAATTTGGAGGAGAGGTTTAAGGGATGTGATGAGAGGTTGTGTTGAATGAGGTTCTCTTTTATACAAATTTCGGCATACTCTCCCCAAAATTTTCCCAAGTTGTCGACGGTAAATCCCTTCCCCTATTGGCCGAAATTACTCCTAGTGCTTCCTTTCTCTTTTTCTCTCTTGCAAATTCAGTTTTTATTTTTTCTTTCTCTACTCTCAAGTATGTCGTCCCTCTCTTTCCTTCTTCTTTTTGATGAATTTTATGAGGTGTGTGTTTCGGCTAGATCATTGTTCTTTTTGATTTTGCCCTTTTTCACAAAAAATGTTTCTTCCTTCTTTATTGCCGACTACCTGTTTGGTTTCTTCTACTCTTATTGTGTAGTGAGCAAATGTTCTCTACATTGTTTTTCCTTGGTCGAATCTCTCCCTTCTTTCATCCTTCCCTTTCATTTCTTTGTTACCGAATCTTTTCTTTCTCTTGGGGCCGACTGTGTTCCCTTCTCTGTTTTCTGGTAAACATTCTATACTTGCTGTTAAGTCTTACACTTCGTAGTTGGTTCTCTTTCTCGCGTTGTTGGTAAGTGTAATAGTATAGTGTTATCTTGTTGCTTGTTGAATAAGTGCTTACCTATTTTCGATTGGTGCCTAGGAACTTTTAGAAGGGTAGAAGGTCTGTAATTGACATTTGAGTAGGCGAAACTTCCCTCATTACTTGAGCGAGGGTAATGTTGTTGTGAGTTTAACTATTGGGATCACTTGTGTGGATTCGATTGAGTAAAGGTGTAAATGAATAGTTGGGAATTGTTGGTCAAGTGTAGGTTTCAAAGGTGTGGGCAGTTTTCTCAACAAATAGAAACCAGGTGTGTAAACACGACTCTGGAAATGGAAATCGGTGAAAACCAGGAAAATGTGAAAGTCAACGCCACACGGGCGTACGGTCGCCCGTGTGGTAGGCCTTGTGATCGGACACGGGCGTGTGATCGACGAGGCAGGCCATGTGTGATTCATGGGCCGGGCCAAATTAGGCTGTGTGGGCCCTACGAGTGTGTGGGCCCTATACAGGTGAACCAGACGGGCATGTAGTATTATTGGGCCAGGCCGTGTGATCCACACGGCTAAGGCCATTTTGGGCTTGGTGGGCCACACGGGCGTGTGGGCCCACATGGGTAAATTACATGGGCTTGTGGGGCCATTTTCACTGTTTGACTGCTAAGATTGCACGGGTTGCCCGAGTCAACTGTGGACCTACTGTAGGGTCCGTAAGATTACTTAGATTCCTAAATGACTGAATGACTGTTACATCCACGTACTTTATATATATACATGTACGATTGTATTTTGAGCATGCTGTTAAAACTATACTGAATACATATATGATACCATGATTTGGCATGACATGGTTGTATGATGCATTGCATGGGGATGGGTTTTTATGGATCGGAGGAAGTGTACTGAAAGGCTTCGAGCCTAACTTACTAGCAGCTCAGCTGCAAATTACTGTTTAGTGCCGTATTCGGTACTTTTTGGAGTGTAAGGATGGGTGGGTTGATTATATCCCCACATGGAGTGTAGGGTTGGACGGAGATAGAGTGTAAAGGCTGGCTGGGTAAGACTTGTATACTGCATATTTTGATACTGTACTTATTACTGATATTGTAATGAGCCAAGGCCCAAATGCATGACCGCCTCTGTACTGAAATGGGCTAAAGCTCAAACTGGTACTATCACTGATTTTGAAAAGTGCTTAGGCCTAGACTGTGATTGCCTTCTATCTGTCTGTTTTTTCTATATAGGATTACCCACTGAGTTTTCGTAAACTCACCCTTTTGTTTTAACTATACAGGTAATCTCCAAACATAGGCGGATTCGTGCGGCGGAGAACTTAGCAGTGGCCACACGACCCATTTCATTCTATTTTTGTACTTAATTATAATTTTGATTTTATTTTAGTGTATTTTACTATAATAGCGGCCTTTTTAAAGTTTTATGGTTAATTGGGGATTTCTAATATTTTGATTTACAACTGCTAGAAGTAGGGTTAATCTAGTTTTCAAACTAAATCAAATGCTTTAACAAAATTCAGTCAAATACGTAAACTGATTTAAAAAGCTTTCGCAATAAGCAACGTTTTGAAAATTAATAATGTTTTGAAAGAGAATACTTTTGTGATATTGAACTACGATTTGAAAATGAACGACGGATCCTATAATTAACATAAGATTTTGTAATGAGGCTAATTAGAAAAGAGGTTTTTACGACAACTCATTTATTTCGAAAAAAACACTACCATGTGACATTGCCAGGATTCGGCCATAATGTCTAGGTCGGGTTTGGGGTGTTACATAAATTGTCTAATGTGGTGCCTAAGGCCATATTGGTTGTATTATGTTATACCATATGTTTAAGGTTTGTTTATGCTTGATTTGGAAGCCTTGTTATGGCTTGTAAGTATGTGCAATTGTGGTTGTAGGTACATGCCAAATTGGGTGAGAAAAATGCCCTATTTTCGTCCACACAGCCATGTGTCTCAGTCGTGTGTGACACACGGCCATGTGTCCCCTATAGCTTTCAAAAGGTTGCAAGTCAGGCTGTTACACGGCCTAGAATCCAGCCCAGCACACGGGTGTGTGGCTTGGCCCTGTGGCCCAAGTCAATGAGTTACACGGGCTGGGATAAGGCCATGTGTCCCTATTTTGAATGCCCACACGGCCTGAGACACAGGCGTGTCTACTGGCCATGTGAGTCACATGGCCTAGCCACACGACTGTGTGACCCCTACGGCTTTGAAATTTTTTAATATTTTTTCGAGAAATTCTTTGAGATTCTGATTTAGTCCCTACTTGTTTCTAATGCATATTTTGGTCCTCTAGGGCTCGTATGTAGGAAAATATGAATATTTTTATTGGTTTTTTATATGAATATTGATATGTTATGAAATGTACGAAATTCTATTTGTTTGTACTTTAAACTCTGGTAATTCTTCGTAACCCTATTCCAACGAAGGATATGGGTTAGGGGTGTTACATAACCAATGAGATAGACAATACCAAGGAAAGAATACACCTAGACTTCACCTATTATTATGAATCTAAATTAAACGATTTATTCACTTGTGCCTTGATCCATAGAAATCCCTAAATTATGTTAATATCTCTTTTGAGAGTAAGAACAACTGACTCTAGGTTGATTAATTGAAATCTCTTTCTAATTAAAACCCCCATTGTCACATTAACTTGATCTATAGATTTCCGTATTAGATTTGACTTTAATCCGGTAGATTTATGTCGTCCTATTTCTAGGACTGAATGCAACTCCACTCAATTATGCTAGATCTACTCTTAAACAGGGACTTTTCCTTCACTAAAATAAGCATATTAAACATGAATTAATATCCCGAAAATATCAAAATAAGAAATAAGCATACATAATTGAGAAAAAGAATCAAGTATTTATCGCGTAAAACAAAATTTAAATAAAATGATTCATCATATATTTCATCCTCCTTAGGTATCTAGGGAATTAGTTCATAATCCTGAATGAAAACATCTCAAAGTCAGAATAACCACAAGACATAAAAAAACTCATAAAAACTTCGAAAGAAATTAAAAGGAGATCTTCGTTCTTGAGGGAGATCCACTTCCGAGTTGATTCCGATGGTGTTCTTCAAGTGTTTTCTTCAATCTTATCTGACGGTTCCCTTATGCCTTCTTCTAACTAGTATTTATAGACTTTAGAAAGCTTAGAAAGCATAAAAATTGTGTTTTTTCGCGTATTTGGGAAGTAGGGTGTGAAATCAACGAAGGCTGGTACATGGACATGTGTCCATCTCGTGTGGCACACATGGGCGTGTGTTCATCCGGTGTGGAAATGCCCAGGCTGTGTGGCTCCTGAAAATAGCTATATTTGTCGGATTTTAGCTCATTTTTTCACTTCTTTCGCTCCCAAATGCTCTCCTAAGTATAGAAACATGAATTTAAAAGGTTAGGAGCATGAAATTCACTAATTTGCATAATTAATCATCTAAAAACGCATTAAGAATGAGATAAAATACGTTACTATTATAGCTTATCAAATATCTCCACACTTAAGTGTTTGTTTGCCCTCAAGCAAAATCCTCAACTCACATTTAAGTTAATATTTCTCAACTTGTAATTCTCATCAACAATATCTCAAAATAATTCACAAATAATCATGCATTGGCAATTCAACTAAAATAGCATTAAAGTTTCAAACAATCCAAGTTAACATTTTTAAGCACAAAAACATAAGTGTCTCCCCATATTGAAGTAGTTACCTTTAATTCAAAATCAACAAGAATTGACATCCTCACTGACGATTCACTCAAATCACTCAAAGTATTTAAGGTTCAAGAATAAACACTCAACAGTCGAACAAGAAATGTCATTACCATAGGCTTGCTTGAAATCTCCACCACTATAAAATGATATGACATGTAACAGCTCGATTTTGGGGCTAGTTGGAACAGTGGTTTCGAGACTGCTAATCCGAGGTTGACGAAAATTATTTTTATATTATTTTTTGTTATGGCATTAATATATGGCTATATAAAAATTTTGGTGCTTTAATTTTTACTAATTGCATGCTTAATTGTGAAAAAGGACTAAATCGCATAAAGTGCAAAAGTTCTACTTTTCAAGGTAGAGATGTCTAATAGCCATAGAATATTAAATTGGAGGTCCTTAAAGTGAAATTAGTCCATTATAGGTGTGTTGGCCGGCCATAGAGACAAGGGCATTAAATTTTTGGTCAAAATTTGGTGAAATTAGGTGATGAAAAGATGAATAAAATAAGATAAAAAGAAAAGATATCATCTTTCACTATTTACCCTTATTCTTTCACTGAAAATTGAAGAGAAAATAGAGGTTTTTGGAGTTCAAACTTTCATCCAAGCTATCTCCTTACAAGTAAGTGATTTTAGAGGTCTTTCTTAATGATTTTTGTATTCTTAGGACCGCCAAAGCTTAAGCTAGCTAATGAGAAGACTAATTTGTATTATGGTTGAAAGTTTAGGGATTTGCCATGAGAGTGTTTATGTTTTTTGCTGAGTTTTTATGGAAGAAAATGAATGTTAATGAGATGAGAAACAACCTTTGTGAATGGTGTTATCATGAAAACACCTAAATGGAACCAAGTTGTAAATGTTGTGATTTAGTAATAAATGCATGAAATAGTTGGATTTGTGAGTAGTTGTAAGAGGAATAAATGTTCAGCTAGGCTTGTTTAACGAGAAAATGTGATGAAAAATGATTTACGAGCCTAGGGGCAAAATTATAATTTTTCCATAGTACAAGGGCAAAATGGTCATTTTTTTCCAAAGTAGAGATTATGATGTATTATAATTATAAAATGAGTGAATGAGTGAATTTTCTTATTATAGATCAAGAAAAGCGCGGAATTAACCTTGACCGAGGAAAAGGCAAGGTTACGGAATAGACCGTTGATTAACGCATTTTGCACCTAGGTAAGTTTATGTGTAAACGATGCATCTTAAATACACATGTTACTTATTGGTGCATTGTATGATTGAGAACATATATGATTTAACTTGAATTTGGTAGATAATGAATAATTTCTGTATGAACGTTGAAATAGATATGTAAGTGTGGAATATTACCCTACTAATTAATGGTGGGCTGTGTGCGATACCACCTCAATAATTCTTGTTGGTAGGCTATGTGCAATACCACCTTATTACTTATTCAAGATGGGCTGTGTGCGATACCATCGTTTATAATATCATTTAGTGGGCTATGTGTGATACCACCGTAAATACTCTCAATGGTGGGCTATGTGCGATACCACCCTGTTAAAGATTA
Source organism: Gossypium bickii (assembly GCA_025503065.1). Taxonomy (NCBI): domain Eukaryota; kingdom Viridiplantae; phylum Streptophyta; class Magnoliopsida; order Malvales; family Malvaceae; genus Gossypium; species Gossypium bickii. Next base: position 60,042,065 of record CP106710.1, on the reverse strand, counting down.
ATGGTAAGCTAAGTGCGAAACCACCGAGTGTTTGGTATTACTAGGAATGGCTTATTGTGAATTTGTTAAGTGTTATTTCATGTGATTATGTGGTGATAAGTGCGGGGATGTATGTTAAATTATGTGAGCATTTGGCTTGTGATATGGTTGGAATATGGTAAGAGATGAAATGAGTAAACAAGATCATGGAATGTGGATTGTTCTTGCTTAGTATGTAATGCTATTTATTGATTAGCACATATTATATGTTTATTGTTTACATGTAAACTTACTAAGCTTAAAGCTTACTCCATTTCTTTTACCTTGTTTTATAGTGTCAAAGAGCCGGGTTGGGATACGAAGAGAATTCGAAGATCACCCACACTATCAACTCATCTCGGTATATCTAGACTTAGTGTTTTGAGTATGACATGTATAGGGGCTAGACTAGGTGGTGTTGGCTCTTTTATAGATGAACTCTTTTGTATATAGCCATAGTTGATGGCTCATTATTACTAGTTTATGAAAAGATGAAGTTATGAAAAGATGAAGTTATTTATGGAAGTGTATGTTGCAAATCTGAGTTGCTTAGTGATTTGTTGAATGGGATTATGTTGTGTGAACTAGGGTGGTGAAAAGAGCTTGGCAAATAGCCTTGTTCTTGTCCATATTGGTAGACACATGGGCGTGTGTCTAGGCCGTGTGTGACACGGTCAATCCCATGGGTGTGTGACCAAGTCATGTGTCCCCTGCTTGTTAGTGTTTCAAGTCAGTGTCGACCACGAGCTAGCCATAGGGGTGTGTGCCTAGGCCGTCTGCCCCTTATGAGGTTGCTGACGTCATAAATAGAATGCCCAGGTTTTTTCACACGTGTAAGGACACGGGCGTGTCTAGGCCGCATGGAGCACACGGGCTAAGAACACGGGCATGTGTCCGGCCATGTGAAAACCCCTGTAGGTTCAAAATGAAAAATAAATCCCACACGGGGTAGGGACATGGGCGTGTGTGACCACACGGCCTGCCCACATGGGAGTGTCCCATTTCACACGGGCATGTGGCCCGTGTTTAGGTAAAATATTTTAAGTGCAAAAAAGTTTCCAGTTGGGTTCTGAAACCCTCCGAATGCATGTTTAAGGCCTCGTAGGTCACCCTAAACCCTTAATGAGAATATTTTGATGGTGAAAGAGATATTTTAAGTTGGAATGAAATTTTATAGACTAAAGTTGTATGACCATGTGAGTTAAGTCCGGTAATGCCTCGTGCCCAGTTCCGGCGTAAGAATGGGTAAGGGGTGTTACATGACACACTAATCAAAAGGTCTTTAAGAGGTTATAGTGAGGCTTAGGTTAAGGATGTGGAGAATGGCCAGAAAAGTTTGTTATAATCGAGATCGAGTTGATAAATTACCTAACTAGAAAAAATAAACAAATGCTGAATTAAAAACAAGTGCATCAATCAAGAATTATTCAAGAATAAAAATGAGCTTCTTCTCAAAATATAAATTCAACTGTTCAAGCTCACTCAACATGGAACTAAAAAATAATCGAAAAATAAATATTTTTTTCGAATTTTTTAATTTTCTTTTTTATCTAGAAAAAAATAATTCAGCAAATCAAACAGAAGAGCATAGTTAGACAACTAACCAAATCAAATCTCGACATGTATAATCAAATTAAGTTCTAGAAAAACAAATCAAGTTGACACACTCATAACCAATAATAGAATGAGCACAAAAAATATATGCCCTGAATTTTTTTTGATGTCAAACTTGCCAATATCAAATTTTAAGATAATACCTCAATTCAGGGAAATAATCTAAAATTTTTAATTTATGAAAAATAACTTATCATGCTTGATTTTCTTATGACTTAGAGTTTAAATCAACCAATGCACAAATATCTACAAATTAATACAAAACGCATCAACAAAAAAACCCAAATCAACAAAAAATCATTCTAATAGAAGTATGAAAATATTACTTAAATACAAGACATAATTTAGGAATTTTCTAATAATTATATAAATAACCTCCCCACACTTAAGATGTACATTGTCCTCAATGTACAAACAAATATAATCACAGTATAAGCAGAATATCATAAGAGAGGGAGAAAACTAAAATTGCCCTGAATATTGGATAAAATCGCCAGAATGGTGAAAACCGGAATTGTAGGCGAATCTAAATGTAGTGCATGATTTCGAGCAAACTAATAAGAAAAATAAACAAAAATAGTGAAGAAAATTAAAAGGTTACAACTCAATTAGAAACAACCATAAAAATAAAAATATAGTTCAAAAGATACTAAATGAAAGAAGTCTAAGAAGAAAATACAACAACTAAAAAAATAAAAATAAACATAAATGTAAAATAACAAATTAAAGCGAAAAAGAAAACAAATAAAATGAAAACAGGAAAACAAATAATAAGAAAAGTAATAATAATCATAAAACTAAAATAATTAAAAAATAAAATAACAAATAATAAAAATAACAATAATAAACAAACTAATAATAACTAGAAAAATAAATAAAAATAAACAAATAAACAAATAATTAATTAATTTAATTAATTGATGGAGGGGTAAAGTGGGGAACTGACGGTGGTGAGGGGCAGTCGGTTGGCAACGGGCAGAAAGAGGGGGCTTGTGGTGGTGTGGTAGTGCGTGGCTCGAAGGCTTGGGCGAGGAAGAAGGATGGAGGGGATAGAATAGGTGGCTTTGGTGGTGCGACGAGGGGATGAGGGGAAAGATGTGATGGGGCAAAAAGGGTTGAGTGGCCAGAGTTGAGGAGGGGATCAACGGCGAGTTAGGTTGTATGGTGGGGAAAAAGACAAAGTAAAAAAGAAAAAAATTAGGGTTTGGGGACTAAAAGGGGGACACGGCCGTGTAAAGGCCCGTTTTGGGCAACACGACGATGTCGTACGCCCGTGTATGTTATAAAAATCAAGCCCAGTCTTTACAAGGCCTTAGACCCGCCCGTGTGCCAGGCCATATATGATTTCCTTCACTTCTCCTGCGCCCGTGTGAGAGGTCGTGTGGGTCACACAGCTACCCACACGCCCGTGTGGCCAGGCCGTTTCTCATACACAGTTGTGTCTCTTGCTTGTGCAACTGTCTGACTTGAAATAAAATTGAAAAAATTAGCTCCAGGATGCACATGGCTGTGTGGACCACCTCAGACTGTGTAACCTTTGGATTTTTGAAAAATTGAGTCCCAGTATCCACACGACCAAGGACATGCCCCTGTGTCCTCGTCGTGTGGGTCACTAGGCCGTGTAACTCAATGTCGAACCCCTTATTGTGCACACGGCCTGGGACATACCCGTGTCAGTCAAAAATATATTTTTTAAAATTTAATTTAATTAATTTAAAAATAACATGAAATAAAATTAAAAGAATTAGCAGAGTGTTAACACTCGGGTTGCCTCCCAAGAAGTGCTTATTTAGAGTCTAAGTTCGAGTTACCTTGTGCGCATGGTTATGGTGGTTCGCGGGGCCGAAGCTCCTCTCTAGCTATCAATTATTCTACCAAGATAAGGTCTAAGTCGGGTATTGTTTACATTGAATGTGCCGAATTTAGAATGAGTTACCTCGACTGTATCGTAGGGGAAAATGTTATGTACCGTAAATGAGTTTGATCCGTTTGCATCAAGCTCCGAAAGGGCAATTTATGGATCCATTTTGTCTAGCAGTACCTTGTCCCTAACATTAAATTGGTTCATTCCATTCATGTGCTCATCATGGCGTCGCTTTGGCTCATCATCATGCTTTTTCGGTTTCTCCTTGACATGTGTTTGCCATTCATCTAGTTTATCGATTTGTAACATTCGTTCATCATAAATCGTTATGTTTTTCTCGCATTGATTGAAACATGGCTCCATTACGTTTTTTCGAGGGGTTTCCTGCAAAGAAGGTTGAGCTATATGGTCACTAACAATAACAAAAGACTTGAAATCATCTAATCACTAGATGTTCTCACAGAATCACAAGCTTGGAGAGTAATCGTTTCATCACCTACACGAAGTACTAACTCACCTATACCAGCATCTATTATAGTCTTAGCAGTTGCTAAAAAGTGTCGTCCTAAAATTAACGGTACCTCACTACCCTCATCCATGTCCAACACAACAAAGTCAACAAGGAATATGAATTTATGGATTTTAACAAGCACATCTTCAATAACACCCCTGGGATATCTAATGGTTAGATCCGCTAATTGAATACTCATCCTAGTTTGTTTGGGCTTCCCAAGACCTAGTTGTTTAAACATTTTATAGGGCGTGACATTTAGCACCTAAATCAGCCAAAGCATTATCAACATTTAAACTACCAATTAAACAAGGAATAGTAAAACTCTCTGGGTCTTTTAATTTGTTGGGTAGTTTATTTTGTAAGATGGCCGAGCAAACTACATTGAGTTCCATAGTTGACGAATCATCTAACTTCCATTTGTTTGTCAATAGCTCCTTTAAAAATTTGACATAATTGGGCATCTACGAAAGAGCTTCAACAAACGGTAAGTTAATATGTAATTTTTTCAAGAGTTAAAAAAATTACCAAATTGTTCATTTGTGTGGTCTCTCTTCATCATGTAGGGATATGGAACTCGAGGTTTATATTCTTTGGTAACCAGCTTTTGCTCTTTTTGGCTTACCTCAACTTTATCGTTATTCACCACAATTACTTGCCTCGATTCTTGTTCAGATTCGACTAACCCTTCTTCATCTCGAACAGTAATTGCATGAAGTTGCTCCCTTAGGTTAGTTTTGGTATTGCTAGGGAAACTACCTTGTGGTCTTTCCGAAATTAATTTAGCAAGTTGACCTATTTGGTTCTCAAGTCCTTGACTCAATGCCTGTTGATTTTTCAGTGCTGCCTCAGTGTTTCAGAAACAGGTTTTTGACACTGAGATAAACTTTTTCAACATCTCCTTAAGGTTTAACTTTTTCTTTTGCTGGTAAGGTTGTTGTTGGAAGCCTAGAGGAGGTTGCGCTCTTTGATTTCCTTGACCACCCCAAGAGAAATTAGGATGGTTCCTCTAACCTGCATTATAGTTGTTACTATAAGGGTTATTTTGAGGCCTAGAATTATTGCCCATATAATTCATTTGTTCGTTCTCTGTGCTAGGAGCGAAGGGTAAACATTCTGAATTGTTCATTCCACCTCTATTTTTTTTTTTGCATTGCATCACCAGATGTACCTACATAGAAACATATAAACCATCAATTTTCTTATTTAAAAGTTCTACCTAATTTGATAACATGGTACGAGGAACAAGATCTGGATTTGCAGCAACAGCAGGAGGTAGCTGGTTATCCTTATTATCACTCATCTCCTCAATAATAATGTCCTCTTGTTCGTCTACTAAATTCTATCAATTCTTCCTTACTTCTTACGGTTTCTACGAGCAGTACTTTCAATTTCACTATCAAACGGTAATGGTCCCAACGGGTTTCTTCTAATCAATAACTAAAGGAACCTGCCAAAAGGAAACAAAAGAAAAATTAGAATGTAAAAATTAAACTAAAAATAAAAATATAAAAATAAAATAAAAGTGGCTAAATTAATAAAAAAAAACAAGTGTTCCTAATATTTTAGTCCCTGGCAACGGCGCTAAAAACTTGATGATCATTAAACTAACTATAAATACGACAAAGGCAAGCGCACCTGTCGAACCGTAGTATAGCTACAGTGAGTACAGATATCGTATCCATGAGGACTAAAAGTATTAGTAATTACCATTTTTCTATTATTTAGCCGACAATTTGGAATAATGTGTTTGAATCTAAATTTACTAAACTAATTTAACTACAAATGCAATAAAGAATGAATCAAGGAAATAATCGAATATTAACCAATGAGATAGACAATACCTAGCAAAGAATCCACCTAGACTTCACCTATTATTATGAATCTAAATTAAAAGATTTATTCACTTTTTCCTTGATCCGTAGAAATCTCTAAATTATGTTAATATCTCTTTTGAGAGTAAGAACAATTGACTCTAGGTTGATTAATTGAAATCTCTTTCTAATTAAAATCCCTATCGTCGCATTAACTCGGTCTATGGAATCTCTTATTAGATTTGACTCTAATCTAGTAGCTTTATGCCGTCCTATTTCTAGGATTGCATGCAACTCCACTCAATTATGCTAGATCTACTCTTAAACAAGAACTTTTCCTCCACTGAAATAAGCACATTAAACATGAATTAATATTCCAAAAATATTAAAAACAAGAAATAAGCATACATAATTGAGAACAAGAATCAAGTATTTTTCGCGTAAAATAGAAATTAAATAAAATGATTCATCATAGGTTTCATTCTCTCTGGGTATCTAGGGAACTAGTTCATAATCCTAAATGAAAACATCTCAAACTCAGAATAATCACAAGACATAAAGAAACTCATAAAAACTTCGAAAGAAATTAAAATGAGATCTTCGATCTTGATGGAGATCCGTTTCCGAGTTGCTTTTGATGGTGTTCTTCAAGTGTTTTCTTCTATCTTCTTGATGGTTCCCTTATGTCTTCTTATAATTTGTATTTATAGACTTTAGAAAGCTCAGAAAGCCTAAAAATTGTGTTTTTCCGTGTATTTAGGAAGCAGGGTGTGAAATCGACATGGGCTGGCACATGGGCGTGTCTCCAGCTTATGTGGCACACATGGGCGTGTGTCTAGCCCCTGTGGAAATGCCCAAGCCGTGTGGCTCCTAAAAATAGCTCTCTTTTTCTGATTTTGGCTCGTTTTTTCAATCCTTTCACTCCCGAATGCTCTCATAAGTATAGAAACATGAATTTAAAGGATTAGGAGCATCAAATTCACTAATTTGCATAATTAATCATTCAAAAATGCATTCAGAATGGGATTAAAATATGTTAATTTTATAGCTTATCAAAAGCCCATCTAGAGTTGATCGTGGAAAGATGCAGTTTGCTTCATATATCGTGGTGACTTGCTTTTGACACGAGTTTGGACCTCGTTTCTTCAATTAGACAAGATTAAAAGGTAGCTTTCTTCAAAAATAGTTTTTGACTTCCTTTCTTTGATTGAATAAGATTGGAAGGCTACTTTCTTCATAATTTATATAATGCTATTCAAATTTCTTCAAAAAACAAATTCAGATTTTGGAGAAACCTTTGAGTTCTGCAAAATCTTCCTTTCAGATAACTTCTAGTTTTCTAAATTTACGAATGTGTAAAATGGCTTAGAGGTGATCCCATTTATAGTGTTAATTATTCAAGTAAAAAGAATTCTTATGGAATGCAAACTCTTCATTTGAGTGATCCACAAATATTTAAACTATTTTATTTATTATTTATCCCATATTAATTTAATTATTTAAATTTATCACTTAATATATTTAATTTAATTAATGATAACATATTTTTTATTTCTACCTTTTAATTAATTTAATTTAATTTAATTAAAGAAAAATAATGATACAGTATGTGTTAATCACTTAACATGTAACACCCCTAACCCGTATCCATCGCCAGACTAGGGTTAAGAGGTATTATCAGACATATCGGAATATTTAACGCTCATTTCACAACATCAATCATACAACATCATTTCAAAATAATTCATACTCATGTAGATCCTTTAGAAGGTCTACGAGACCTTAAACATGCTTTAGAGAAGGTTCGGGACTAAACCGATCTCATACGGAAACTTTCCGGAACTTAGAAATTTTTTCTTTCAAAACAGGGCACATGCCCATGTGGCTAGGCCGTGTGCCTCACACGGCCGTGCCCTTCACACGGCCGTGCCTTGGACCATGTCGCAGCCCGTGTGCAACACTGACTTGGGTTACACGGTCTGGCAAATGCCCGTGCTTCTTGCCCGTGTGACATCTTCACTTGCCATATTATCAAGCCATATCACATGGCTATATTTACACATTTCAAAACATAATCAAAGTTCTCTAGCCTATACAGGCCATATTTCAATATTCACAATTACAAAAGATACCAAAGTATAATTTGATAGTGTGGTGATAATCCTTGATGATCTCCGAGCTTCCAGTAGCTTCGATAAACTATAAAACAATTGATAAACACACGAAGTAAGCTTTCAAAAGCTTAGTAAGCCTTATACAAATAAAATTATCATTTAAGGAAAGTATGCATCATAAAATACATATAATCCATAGACAAATACTATCACAAACCTCATAGTTATAAATTCATTTCACCTATTCCCAATTCATTTGCACATATGGCATAGTTTCTCATGTAGTCCAATTGTTCATAATCACTTACTTATAAACACATCACATGTTCATGTAGTTCACATATCAAATGATCATATTCATACTTATCTTCCATTGTCAAATATCATATACATTTCATACGTACCTAAAACGGATACATATTCACATATTCAATCATATCTCGAAATGCCCATTGAACCGTTCAGAATCAATAAGGATACTAGGATAGCTCATAAAGCTCGTATGATGCCAACGTCCCAGACATGGTCTTACATATAATTAAATATCAATGCCTCTATCCCAGACGGGGTCTTACACAAAATCATACACGATGCCAATGTCCCAGACATGGTCTTACACATAAATCTCAAATCAATGCCAACGTCCCAGATGTGGGCTTACACGATAACTCATATCATAATCCTATGTCATGACATATGTATCCTAACTATTCCAATGGTTCGTATGGGGCTTTTCGGATGTCATCACATTATCGAAATTTTTCTCGGATTTCACATATTCAGCTCCAATAGCCATTCATCACGTTTCATTAACATATAAGCAATAATAATTCAATTCAACACATTTATTTGTATATAGACTTACCTCGTACGGGAAAGAACGGAAACGAATGGCTATTCAACTACTTTCGATTTCCCCCGATCTAAGTCTATTTTCTTTGGTTCTTGATCTATACACATTCAAATTTAACTCTTTTATTCACCAAATCATTAATTTCAATCCATTTATACATTTTTAGGGCATTTTACAAATTAGCCCTCATATTTTCACATTTTAACACTTTAGTCCTCATTTCACAAAATCACAAAATACACTTAATTTCCTTATACAAAGGCTTAGCTGAATATTCCCTAAGCTCATATAAGCCACATATTTCATTTATTTCACATTTTAACCTTTCAAATTCTCATTTTCACAATTTAGCCCATAATAATCAAATTCATAAAAAATCCCAATACAAAATACATTTATCTATCATCCAACACTTATTTTCCATCAAACTTCACAAAGCTCACATTATCAACAATGGCATAACTCAAAATCATAATCAATTTCATGAATTTAAGCGTGGGCTAGCTAGAACACTTAAGAACGATCACAAAAACATAAAAATTATCAAAAACCGAACAAAAACGAACCTTTAATCAAGCTTGGAAGTAGTCGAATGTTAAAACACAAGAACCTTAGCTTTTCTTTCTTCAAAAACCGAACAAAAACTAATTTGATTTTTATGTTTTATTAATCATCATATAATAACTAGTTTACCAATTTACCCTTGCTTTATAACAATTAAAAATCAATTATTGCATGGTCATTAATGTCCATTAACCTTAATCATGGTCTAATAACAACATAAGGACCTTTCATTTAAGAAGCCATGTCAATTCGTCACTTCATCAAATAGAACTTAACTTTTACATTTTCTACGATTAAATCCTTTTATCAAATCGGCACACAAACGATAAAATTTTCATACGAAATTTTCATACATATCAATTCACATACCATAAACAAGGAAAATAATATTAAAATATTTTTTGACTCAGATTTGTGGTCTCAAAACCACTATTTCGACTAGGGTATAAATCGGGCTGTTACAACTCTCCCCCTTAGGGATTTTCGTCCTCGAAAATCTTACCATTGAACAAATTCAGACATTGATCTCTCATAGCATCTTCAAATTCCCACGTAGCTTCTTCGACCCCGTGTCGATGCCATAATACTTTTACTAACAGATTTTTCTTATTTCTCAATTCTTTAACCTCGTTAGTTAATATACGGATCGGTTCTTCTTCATAAGTCATATCAGACTGAATCTCTATCTCTGAAGTAGAAATCACATGTGAGGGATCAGATCTATATCGTCGAAGCATCGGTACATGAAACACATTATAGATCTTTTCTAACTCAGATGGTAGTAACAGTCTATAAGTGTAACAATTCGGTTTAGACCCTAGTCGGAACAATGGTTTTGAGACCGCAAATTCGAGGTCGGGAAAATATTTTAATATTGTTTTTAGTGTTTATAATATGTGATTCAGCATGTGTGAAATTCTGTGTGGAAATTTTATCTTTTGTGTGTTTAATTTGAGAAAAGGACTTAATCACATAAAGTGTAAAAGCTGTGTGCTGATTGCTAAAGTGCTTAAATGTAATGTCTTTTTAAAGGAGAGGTCTTTATGTTTATATTACACCATTAAATAGTTAATGGATGATAATGGCATGGCATTGGTTGTTATTATTAATATTCATTAAGGGCAAAATGGTAAATGATGTCTTAATGTTAATATAATTAGAATAAAACAAAAAGATGGCCATTATATCATCTTCCTTACTCGAATTTGAAGAAAAAAAAGGAAAAAAAATAAGCTAGGGTATTCAGCCAACATTTGAGCTTGATTGAAGGTATGTTTTGCTTCGATTTTTGATAATTTCTACGCTTTTGTGATCGTTGCTTAGTGTACTATCAAACCCATGCTTAAATTTTAGAAATTGATGGTGATTTTGAGATATGCCATTGACAAATGCTTGAGCTTTGTGATAGTTGGTGATGAAATATGAAAGATATGTGATAGATTAACATATTTTATCTTTGAATTCTTGGTGAATTTGAGTAATTTGGGCCAAATTGAGAAAAGTGTAAATTGAGGGACTAAAATGTGAAATAAATAAACTGTTTGGACTTGTATGAACATAGAGAGAATTTGGCTAGGCATGGGTGAAGTGAAATTGTATGCATTTTGTGATTTTGTGAAATAGGGACTAAAGTGTCAAAATGTAAAAATGTGAGGGCTATTTTGTAAAATGCCCTAAATATGTGTGTTTGGACTAAATTGAATGAATTGGTGATTGAATGGGTTAATTTTAAATGTGTATAGACCAAGAAAGGAGAGATTTTGATCGAGATCGAGGCAAAGACAAAATGCTCGATTAATCGACCGTTTCAGTATTTCGACGTCCGAGGTAAGTTCGGATATAATACTAGTTGTAAACTATATCTATGTGATGTGAATTGAATGAATATATATATATATAACTTTGAGATTAGAAATGCTATGTACGAAATTGAATTAGAGGGCACTAAGTGTGCGAAATTAGAAATGGGACAAAGATGATTAGTACTGTGTGTGCGAAAAGATAGAAGCTTCGGGTTATTAAATTGGCACTGTGTGTGCAATATAGATATATGTTCGGTTTAGCATATTGGCACTAAGTGTGCGGTGACGATTATGTTTCGGTTATGAAATTGGCGCTAAGTGTGCGAATAAATCAAAGGAATAGCAAAGGTTGAACGAGAGGTAATATCGAGCAATTAAGTAGCATGAATGGTGAGTAACTATGTGTTGATCAAGGTATGTTTGAACTTAAGTGGTTGATGATAGCCTTAAAAGTTGTATGAACAGATACTTGAGCATATGGTTAAGATTGATGATGAGCCTAATTGTGCATTTATTTATGTGATGGTTTAATTATGTATTGATGTGGTATTATTGAGTAAAATGTATTATATTACGAACTTACTAAGCTTTGAAAGCTTACTGTGTGATTTGTTTCTCTATTTTATTGTGTCAGTAAAGCTTGCTCGGATCAAGGGATCGTCAGCGACTAAATCACACTATCGGCTAACCATTTTGGTACTTTTGGAAAGATGTATATAGTTGAAATGTGGCATGTATAGGCTAGAAGATATGGCATGTTTTGAAATGTTTAATCCTTGCCATGTGATTTGGCTTGGAAGTTGAATGATGTTGAATAATATGGTATATTTCATGCTTATGTGGTTGATGAAAGATGTGGTTAGAAGATGAATTATGGCATGGATTACATGATGCTTGATATATATAGAGAAAGAGATGTTTTGAGATGTACATTTGTTACTTTGAATGGACTTATTTGTGATGATATTGGATATGGAAGTAGATGGTATTGTTGGTGAATATTTGGTGCATGAAATGGTATGTTTTGGTTGCATAAATGGTAATGATTTGATGCATATAGGTGATTTAATGTGTGGGAGGCAAATTTGGCCTTGAAAATGGCTTATAACTGCCCACATGGTTGAGGACACGGGCGTGTGACTCAACTGTGTCGTTTAAGTTTGCCAAGAGAAACAAGTCAGTAACGACCACAAACTGGACACACGGGCGTGTCTTATGACTGTGTGGATAAGTCAGTATGTATGCCCTGTTTCGACACGGCTTGGACGTACAAAAGTGTCTTGAGGCCGTGTGAGGTACACGGCTTACCCACACGGGCGTGTGACCTCTACAGTTTTGAAAAATGTTTAAATTTTTGAAAATTTTCATACGTGTTCGGTTTAGTCCCGACCCCTTTCTAACATGTGTTTAAGGTCTCGTAGACCTCATTAAGAGACTATATGATTATATTGTGATATGTTTTAATGATGATTGACTATGTGTTGTAAAATGAAGGTAAAATGTTTCGATTGTTTGGTAACGCCTATTAACCCTATTCCGGCGTCGGTTTCGGGTTAGAGTTGTTACAATAAGCAACCGGCCCAATACGCTCGATAATCTCATACAGCCTGATGAATCTCGGACTCAACTTTCCTTTTCTGCCGAATCGGAGTATTTTATTCCAATGAGACACTTTCAAAAATACTTTACCACCGATCTCAAATTCAATATCTTGTCGTTTCAAATCTGCATATGATTTCTGTCAATCAGACGCTGCTCTCAGACTATTTCGTATCACATTTACTTTCTGTTCAGTCTCTTTGATCAAATCAATCCCGTGGATTTTATTCTCACTAAGTTTAGACCAGTATAACGATGTTTGACATTTTCTACCGTATAAAGCTTCGTACAGTGCCATTTTCAAACTCGTCTGAAAACTGTTATTATACGAAAATTCAATCAATGGTAGGTACTTCTCCCACATACCTTCAAACTTAAGAATACAACATCTCAACATATCCTCAAGTATCTGAATGATCCGCTCGGATTGACCATCCATTTGCGGATGAAAAGCAGTACTGAAATGCAATTTCGTACCTAAAGCCTCTTGCAGTTTCTTCCAAAATCACGAGGTGAACCTCTAATCTCTATCCAACACAGTAGACAGTGGCACCCCATGCAATCTCACAATATTGAAAATATAAAGCTCAGCCAACTTATCAAGTGAGTAATCCATTCTTTCTGGAATAAAATGGACTGATTTTGTCAGTCTATCAACCACATCCCAGATTGCATCTTTCTTTCTCGAAGATAGGAGCAAACTTGAAACAAAATCCATCGTCACTCTATCCCATTTCCACTCGAGAATCATAATCGGTTGTAACAAACTGGATGGCACTTGATGTTCAACTTTGCCTTGCTAACAGATCAAACATTTAGAAAAAAAGTTGGAGATATCTCTTTTCATTCCAGGCCACCAGTAAAGCTGTTTCATATCGTTATACATTTTCGTACTTCCTGGGTGAACAGATAAACGATTGATATGAGCATCATTCAGAATCATCTATATCAACTCTAGATTAATCTAATCTCGGAATCTCAAACAATCATCATCATCAACTTGAAATTCTGAATCAGAGTTCAAATCACACTAAGCTCGTTTCGCTAGCATTTCATTGTCAACTTTTTGGGCATCGCAGATTTGCTGCAAAAACAATGGTCTTGCTTTCAATTCGGCTAAAACCAAACCATCATTAGATATAACTAAATGAATGTTCATCACACATAACACAAATAGTGATTTCTGACATAAAGCATCAGCAACAACATTTGCTTTTCCCAGATGATAATCAATAACTGGCTCGTAGTCTTTTAACAGTTCTAACCATCTTCTCTGTCGCAGATTCAAATCTTTCCAAGCCATCAGATATTTTAGGCTTTTATGATCCGAATATACGTGACATCTTTCACTGAACAGATAGTGACGCCAAATTTTCAGAAAGAATACAATCACAGCCACCTCAAGTTCGTAAGTTGGATAATTCTTTTATTGCGGCTTTAGTTGTCTCAAGGCATAGGCTATAACCTTGCCTTCCTGCACCAAAACGTATCCCAGACCGTTCAACGAAGCATCACTATATATCACAAATTCTTTACCGAATTCTAGTTGTACTAGCACTGGAGCTTCAGTCAATAGGGCTTTCAACTGATCAAAGCTTTTCTGAAACTTTTCGAACCATTCAAACTTAACATCTTTCTGAAGCAATCTCGCCAACGGAGTTGCAATTACAGAGAAGCCTTTTACAAATCGTCGATAATAACTGGCAAGTCCCAGAAAAGTATAGACTTCAGACACATTTCTCGGAGACTTTCAATCAAAAATCGCGGAAATTTTGCTCGGATCGACTTGTATACCAGAGGCTGACATAATATGGCCCAGAAAATTGACTTCACGTAACCAAAATTTACATTTACTGACCTTAGCAAAAAGCTACTCATCATGCAGGGTCCGTAGCACAATTCTCAAATGCTCGGCATGCTCAGTTTTATTACGCGAATATATCAATATGTCGTCAGTGAATATAACAATAAATTGATCTAAATAAGGTCTGAAAATTCTGTTCATCAAATCCATAAAAATAACAGGAGCATTCGTTAGTCCGAATGGCATAACTAAAAAACTCATAGTGCCCATACCTCGTTCGGAAGGCAGTTTTTGAAATGTTTGAATCTTTTACTCGCAACTGATAATATCCCGATCTTATATCTATCTTTGAAAACATAGAAGCTCCTTTTAACTGATCGAAAAAATCATCAATTCTGGGCAGAGGATACTTGTTCTTAATAGTCACTTTGTTTAACTGACGATAATCAATGCACATTCTCATCGTGCCATCTTTCTTTTTCACAAACAGAACGGGAGCGCCCCAAGGAGAAAAGCTCGGTCGTGCGAAACCTCTGTCTATGAATTCTTGCACACTTTGTCAACCAGAACACACTTGCCTAAGGGGTTCGATACTCTAATTACAAATTTAGTAGACTCTATAGGCAAACTCAGATTGGATACTAAGTTCATGTATATATATGAATGAGTTGATCCTTGGTCTATCAATGCAATCACAGAAGTATCCTAAAGAGTAAATGTACCCGTAATAACATCTGGAGACGAAGCTTCCTCACGAGCTCGAATGGCGTATGCTCTACCAGGTGCTCTAGCCTCGGATCGTATAGCTGTATCTTTAGTTGTTCTTTGACTTCCACTAACAATTCCCGTATTTCTGGGAGGTCTACCTCTAACCATATTGCCACTAGGCCTTAGATTATGCGCAATCTCTTGCTCAACAGACTTGGGACAGTCTCAAATAAAGTGATCTAATGATCCATATTTAAAGCAAGCTCGGTCATTTAATCTACAATTGCTCGGATGTCTATTACCACAATGCCTGCACTCAAGTCGAACAGATCTAACATTTCCAACACTAGCTATCGAAATAGCTGGAGCTCTAAAGCTCGAATGTGATCTTGCACGATCTTTACTCGGATATCCCACAATAGTCTTTGAATGGCTATAATCATCTCGGAATTTCTTTGATGCCTACTGATATGACTTACTTGTTGTTCATTTTCGCACCTCTCTAGCTTCTGAATTAGCTTTTCTTTTCTCTTTCCTGAGTTCTTCAGCTTTACACGCTCGGTCAACAAACATAACGAATTCTTATATTTCCAGAATTCCGACTAACAAACGGATATTTTCATTCAAGCCGTCTTCGAACCTTTTACACATTATTGCCTTAGTCGAGACACATTCTCGTGCATACTGGCTTAGTCTCACAAATTCTCACTCGTATTCTGTAACAGATGTACGGCCCTGTTTCAATTCGAGAAACTCTTTGCGTTTCTGATCTATAAATCTCTCACTGATGTATTTCTTTCGGAGTTTATTCTGGAAGAAATCCCAGGTAATTCATTCTCTCGGGACAACAGAAGTTAGAGTTTTCCACCATTGGTAAGCTGTATCTCTCAACAAAAAAAACGAGACATTTAACACATTCATCAGGGGTACATGACAACTCATCAAATACCCGAATAATATTCTCAAGCCAGAACTCGGCTCTCTCAGTATCATCATCAGTAGTACAACGGAATTCTTCAGCCCTATATTTTCTAATCTTTTCAACCGGAGGTTTATTCAGACGAATCAAATCTATAACTTGGGGAGCTACGGGAGCTTGCGGGGGCGGAGATTCAGGAACAGCCGGATTTACTCTAACATACTGAGTGAACCACTCATTCATCCTTTGGAAGAAGGCTTGTTTAGCCTCTCCTTCCTGACCGCTAGTAACAGGTCTAGAATTAGACGGTGCTATCCCTTGTACAGGAGCAGGCACATTACTTTCAACATTGTCAGCTACGGCTCGTTCGGGATCTATTTACTATACAGAAAACACATTTTAACTGTCAGGATTCATCACACTATCACGATTCGTATATATGGCATGTATAGCTAGACTTTCACACGCTACGTTAGTCCTAGAATTGACTAAATCGTAGCTTTGATACCAGTAAATTGTAACACCCCTAACCCGTATCTGTCGCCAAACTAGGGTTAAGAGGCATTACCAGACATATCAGAACATTTTACGCTCATATCACAACATCAATCATACAACATCATTTCATAATAATTCATACTCATATAGTTCCTTTAGAAGATATTAAACATGCTTTAGAGAAGGTTCAGGACTAAACCAATCTCCTACGAAAACTTTGCAAAACTTAGAAAATTTTTCTTTCAAAACAGGGCACACGCCCGTGTGGCTAGGCCATGTGCCTCACACGGCCGTGCCTTGGACCATGTCTTAGCCCATGTTCAACACTGACTTGGGTCACACGGTCTGGTACACGCCCGTGCTTCTTGCCCGTGTGGCATCCTGACTTGCTTCGAATAGCAACCTTGAGAGACACGGTTGAGACACACACCCGTGTGCTCAGCCGTGTGGGCAAATATAGGCCATTTGCAAGCCCAATTTGCCACCCAAAATTTCGTCACACCTACAAGCATCAAAAAAGCATCAATTCATGTCCAAAAGGTAACCAAAAACATGCCAAATTATGCACAATTTGACCCGTAACAACACCATTCATATCCATATACAAATCTAACTCAAACATACCAATTCAAAATACCAACTTCACATAAAAAAACATGTGATTCATACATCATATTAATCCATTTCAATTCATAGCATTTCTAATCTTATCAATTTCCCAAATCAACCATGAAACTTACCAAAATTGACCATTTCTTTTGGCCATTCATGAGCACATCAAAACATACCAAATTTGCATCACATGGCATGCACTAAATTCACTCCATAATCACATTCATTATCAAGCCATATCACATGGCTATATTTACACATTTCAAAACATAATCAAAGTTCCAGATGTGGTCTTACACGGTAACTCATATCGGAATCCTATGTCATGACATATGTATCTTAACTATTCCTATGGTTCGTTCGGGGCTTTTTGGACGTCATCACATTATCGAAATTTTTCTCAAATTTCACATATTCAGCTCCAATAGCCATTCATCACATTTCATTAACATATAAGCAATAATAATTCAATTCAAACACATTTATTTGTATATAAACTTACCTCGTATGGGAAAGAACAGAAATGAACGACTATTCAACTGCTTTCGATTTCCCCTGATCTAATTCCATTTCTTTGGTTCTTGATCTATACACATTCAACTTTAACTCTTTTATTCACCAAATCATTCAATTTAATCCATTTACACATATTTAGGGCATTTTACAAATTAGCCCTCATATTTTCACATTTTAACACTTTAGTCCTCATTTCACAAAATCACAAAATACACTTAATTTCCTTATACAAAGGCTTAGCTGAATATTCCCTAAGCTCATATAAGCCACATATTTAATTTATTTCACATTTTAACCCTCCAAATTCTCATTTTCATAATTTAGCCCATAATAATCAAATTCATCAAAAATCCCAATACAAAATACATTTATCTATCATCCAACACTTATTTTCTATCATCAAACCTCACAAAGCTCACATTATCAACAATGGCATCAATTTCATGAATTTAAGCATGGGCTAGCTAGAACACTTAAGAACGATCACAAAAACATAAAAATTATCAAAAAATCAAACAAAAACGAACCTTTAATCAAGCTTGGAAGTAGTCGAATGTTAAAGCACAAGAACCCTAGCTTTTCTTTCTTCAATTTCGGCAAAACAAAGATGAATGAAGCACTAATTTGATTTTTATGTTTTATTAATCATCATACAATAACTAGTTTACCAATTTACCCTTACTTTTTAACAATTAAAAATCAATTATTGCATGGTCATTAATGTCCATTAACCTTAATCATGGTCTAATAACAACATAAGGACCTTTCATTTAAGAAGCCATGCCAATTCGTCACTTCATCAAATAGAACTTAACTTTTACATTTTCTGCGATTAATTCCTTTTATCAAATCGGCACACAAACGATGAAATCATACGAAATTTTCATACGAAATTTTCACACATATCAATTCACATACTATAAACACGAAAAATAATATTAAAATATTTTTTGACACGAATTTGTGGTCCCAAAACCACTATTCTGACTAGGATATAAACCGGGCTGTTATATAACAAATGTTATTTATCTAACAACAACCATTCATTTTCTACCATTAAACTTAAAACACATACATATTCAACAATGGTGAAACCCTAATACTTTAACAGTTTCACAAATTAGTCCCTGAGCTAGCTAGATTAAGTTACAGCGACTCCAAAAACATAAAAACCATTAAAAATGGGACAAAATATCATACCAATTCAAGGTAAACTGTTTGTCGAAACTTTAAGCTCCCATGGATTTCTTTTTTCTTTGATTTTCGATGGAAATAAAGCTTGAAGAAGATGATACCATCTTTCTTCACTTTAATTTTAAGTCAATTTTATTAATTTACTATTTTAACCTTAATTATAAATCATTAAAATTATTAATTACATGTCCAAGAATGTCCCCTCACAATTAAAATGGCTTATTTACCACATAAGGATTCTTACATATTGATTCTATAGCTATTTAATACCTTTAGCCTATAGAACTCAAGTTTCGCACCTTTTGCGATTTAGTCCTTTTTATCAAGTTGAATATGCAAATGATAAAATTTCTTAACAAAATTTTCATATGAATCTATTAACATGCTGTAGACACTAAAATAATAATAAAATAAATATTTTAACTTCGAATTTCTGGTCCCAAAACCACTATTCAGATTTCACTAAAAACAGGTTGTTACACTAAATCACTTTAGAATATGAGGTTGTCCAGCCCATGTTCTGGATAAGGATGCAAAAAAGTTAGATGCAGGGATGGAACTATGAATGTTTGTAGGATATCAGAAAGGAACAAAGTGTGGATTATTTTAAAATCTGAAAGATAATACAATTAAAGTTTCTACTCATGTTATTTTCCTTGAGGAAAGCTACATGGATAAATTTAACCCTCAAAGTAAAGTAGTACTCGATGAACTTTCTGAATTTGTAGAATAATGACCAATTTCAATTCTCGAGAAAGTTGTGGAAAGACCTGAAATGATCAACAACATAGGAGAATTCATCGTAGTTGGGGAGTTTTTAAGAAACTGGAGTTTTTCTTCTATGATGGTAGTATTTATAATACGGAAGCCAATAATAAGGATAATGATCCACTCACTTACGATGAGGCTATGCAGGACGTTGATTACAAGCTTTAGAAACAGGCCATAGATGCCAAAATGAATTCTATGAAATCCAGTACGGTGTGGGAACTTTTAGACTTATCGTTTGGGATAAAACCCATAAGTTGTAAGCAGATTTACAAGAAAAAGAGAAATGCGGAAGGGAAAGTGGAAACACATAAAGCTAGACTTGTAGGAAAAGACTACACACATAAAGAAGACATCGGTTATGATGAGACCTTCTTTTCGATATCCATGCTCAAGTCTATCAGCATACTCTTATACATTGTCGCTACTCTTGATTACGAAATCTGGAAAATGGATATCAAGAAAGCATTGTTGAATGGCTATCTTGATGAAACCATTTACATGGCTCAACCCAATGGCTATGTTGTCAAAGGAAAGAAGTAGAAAGTTTGTAAACTACTAAGATCTATTTATGGACTTAAGTAAGCATCCCGCTCATGCAATAAAAGATTTGATCAAACGATCAAGACTTTTTAGTTTGAGTAAATCGTTGATGAACCTTGTGTTTATAAGCGTATAAAAGACAAAAAGTGGTCTTCCTCATTCTGTATGTCGATGATATTTTACTTATTGGAAATGATGTAAGGGAATTATCATCGGTTCAACAGTGGTTAACTCAATAGTTTAGCATGAAGGGCTTGGGTCAAGCTAGTTATATTCTTGGAATTCGAATCCATAGGGATCGAAAAAATAAAACAATAACTCTATCACAAGCTTCATACATCGATAAGGTACTGGAACGGTTTACAATAATCGATGTAAAGCCAGGCACTTAGTTGACTGCATCGAGTTTTCATCTATCTTTGGATGACTATCCTAAAACAACAGAAGAAAGAGAGCATATGAGTAAGGTTCCACATGCTTTGATAGTTGGAAGCCTTATGTATGAAATGCTTTGTACAGGTCCAAATATCTATTTCATAGTGGGAATGGTTAGTCAAGATTAGACAAGTCATAGTCTCAGGCATTGGCAAGTTGTAAAGCATATATTAAGGTATCTTAAAAGAACCAGTGATTATATGCTTGTGTATTTTGGGGGAGAACCTTAATTCTGTTGGATACACTGATTCAAATTTCTAAACCTAAAAATATTTGAGGAAATTGACATCGGTAAATGTATTCGTCCTAGGCGGTGGAGCCATAGTATGAAGAAGTGTAAAGCAAACTTGCACTACTGACTCTACTATGGAGGTCGAGTATGTGGTTGCTTCTGAGGTAACGAAATAAGCAATATGGCTTTGAAAGTTCTTAACTAATCTTGAAGTCATTCCTAGTATCGCAAAAGCTATAACACCATATTATGATAATAGTTCTACAATAGCTAATACTAAGAAAATGCAAAGTCAACAGATGACCAAACACATTGACCGAAAGTATCACTTGATATGAGAGGCAGTAGCCAAAAAAATTGTAGATGTGGTAAAAGTAACTTCTAAAAATAACCTTACAGATCTATTTACTAAGACTCTTGTAACTAGGAGTTTTAACAAATATGTTGAGGTTATGAGAATGTGAAACATGACACATTTACTTCACTAGGGCAAGTGGGAGATTGTTGGGAAATGTGTCCATATTGTAGTAAACATGCAACTATTTTCTATGTATTTGAACGATAAATGAATAAATTAAGTTAATTTCATATTTCACTCTTATATTTTTTGTGTTTCTGTCTTTCATGTTTTGCATATTGATCTATCATAATTCAATGTGGTAGATTAAACTATTTTGCGCACTTTAGGAGCTTGAACATAAGCATTTTAGTTAAGTTTCAATTACGCTTTCATAAGTTTAGTTCAATTCAATAAAGTGTATAATTTCAGTCTTTTATTAACCTTAGAGGCCGAATGAGGCCTAAGAGTGAGCTAATATACTTTATGAGCATGCGGGAGACCACTAGAAGGTGACCTTGTAACCTCCCAAACCCGGCCGAGACGTTATGACTGAATTGTGAAAGTCACATGGGACACCTAAGCGTCGATTCCTACTCTACCTATAGTTGAAACCTTCAAAACACTCTCTTTTAATAAAACCACAGTTACCTTTGTTAATTTTATGAAAATGTTCATTTAATTAAATCAAACTTTATTAAGTCAAGTTAGCAGAACTGGCATGGTTTTTAGAAAACATTACATGACATTGCCTCATAGGAAAAACATTTTGTTTATCTTGTTTGCAGTGGAAAAACAAATAAAATTCCCAATTCTTAGTTTAGTCGAATGACATGCTCAATCCAATTTCATCATATAGTAGTAAATCCATCCTAAATATAAAAACCATGCATGCATGAAAATCTCCAAAACGAAAACAGTTTCAAACCATAGATCAAATAATTTTACAATCCAAAACCCAAATAATACTAAGAAATTTTAAATATAAATGAAATAAAAATAATAGTGTGAAAATGAGTCCGAAGTCCGTCGTACGTCTGCATACCAAATCCAGTCCTAAATCTATTCATTACCTGATAAGTTGAAGTAATGAGGTGAGCTTAACAAGCTCAGTGTGAGTCTAAACAATCAAGCATATTACATACATTCAAGCATTTTCTCATAGAATCGAATAACACAATCAAACATCAATAGCAACATTCTTATGTCATATGATCATGACATAATGCACATGTGAGTTCCTACCCAAACCATCCGCTACACACCACGGGTTCCCTAGAACCTGTCTTCCAAACTTCAACGTATGCAAGCAAAGCTCAATATGGTAGAAACCACCATATAATGTGATAAAATTGCCAATCCCCTTAGTACTTCAGGTGCAGTGCATTGACTATGTATAAATGCAGACTTAATATGTTGCCAATACTCCACAAAACTCCTCCTTCAACCACAAAAATAATGCACCCCAATGCACATGCAATATGTTATACAATCTCATACATAGGCATAAAACAATACTTTCACATTTTATTGGCATTTTCAACATATGCCCTTAATTATTAAATAATTTTAGTGAGTGGAAATAATATTCCAACTGTTCAATTTACCAATAAAATGGTATCATTCAACAAATCACAATTTAATGTTTTTACAACTTTTCTTTATATGCATGTATAGTAGTCTTTCGAACATATCATAACAAATCACTTGTACGAATATATCATGCATAAGCCTTATTTCATTCATAATCATGCTATACATACAACCCAAACATATATCAAATTAACCAAACACTCATGACAATGTTAATCATTCAGTCAAACTAGCAACAATGCTACCATGCCAAATAGGTAGGGCCTGTACCTGATTCGGCCACTTACAAATTTAATTTCTTAGCTATTAAGCCAAGCCCAATAAGCAAGCTAAATCATCAATTAAATCATAATTATTATTACCGAACAAGTTATTGAGTTTAGGTCCCATACCTTATTTACGCTCTTTTGCAGCACACTAGCGAATCTTGTTATTTCTTTAATAAACATCAAAACATACCTAAATTAAAGAAAAATCAGTATAGAAATCAATTAATAGACCTCTTAAAAATCCCATAAACACCAAATTATGGGTTCAATCCGATAGTCACAATTACAACTATTTTTCGAATCCAAACTAGATAGATTTCTTACACTAATTTGGGGCAAATCGTACGCGCGAACGTCTTTTGGCTTTACTGCTGATTGGGGGCATTTAAGTAGGAACCTAAAATAATTAATTACTAAAAAATTAGTAGCTAATCTATGATTAAAAATTCCTTAATTGATCAATTAACAAATTTTCCCAATATCTAAACTGCATCTATTCACTAGGTTACAATTACCCACACTTATGCTTCCTGAATTGTAAACTCTGAAGTGTCAATTGATCAAGATTGATTTTTCCTAATTAACACATGTTTCAAGGCTGATTAGAAGGGTCCAAGAACCCAAAATCACGCTGGAAAACGATGGGAAATAACTACAGAAAAATAGCCCCTTTCTTGCCCATAGGCGCACGTACCACCACCCGCAGTGGCCAAATTGGGGCTGATATAAAACCACTTTTGAAATCAATAAAAAATCTAGAAAATACCAATAAATCTTTAAAAATCCCCCAAATTCTAGATTTGTAAATTTCGAGTTTTATTTAACAAGATTTAACAAGAAAAGAAAAGAAAAGAAAAATATTGGAATCGATCTTGGGGGTTCAAGATTTCATATTTGGGGCTAAATAAATTAGGGGAAATGGCAGCAAGGTGGAGGAGATGATGCAAAATCTTGTGGCAAAAAGAAAAGAAAAATATGAAAAAACTAGGTGTTATGGGCAATGGCAACAATGGAGGAAGAAAAGGAAATTGAAAATCAAGAAAGAGAAGAGAGGAGAGGGACGGCTAGGGCATGGACGGCACACTCTAATAAAAACAAGGTATTTTGCAAAATTTTAATTATTTTTCAAAGGAAAGGATTCAAACTTGGGACCTCATTTAATTCCACGCTTTCACATTCACTAACTAACCATTGAGCTAATTCCTTATTTTTTATATAATTCTACTTTCTCATTAAGCTAAAATTTTGGATGTTATAGTGCTAACTTGATACTGGTCGTTGTGTTGTAATACAGAGCATTGGATGTTGCAACATAGGGAATAGAATAGAAGAATTCCAAGACTACCTACGGTATTGCAACACAGCCGGAGGATGTCATGACACACCCCTAAAGACACCATGAAGATGAGCATATTGCCTTCAATGTCACGATACAGGACCTGGTGTGTCGTGACATCACCTCTGTACGGGAAATAATTATGATTCAGAGGTTTTTTGGTCCATACAATCAAATGTTAAGCACAAGGATGGCAACTAACCTAAGGTTAAGGACAACGACCACTCTAAAGTCTATAAATAGGCTCATTTAGCACATGTTATGGAAAACTTCTATATTGTATAATTTTCTTCTTGATTTAGTTTTTAGTTTTTCTCTTTTATTAGACTTAGGTTTTATTTCAGTTCTTGCTATTTTATGGTGGAAATTAGATTTTTGAAACACCATCAAACTCTGTGAGAATTTCGTGCTTAATTCTAATACAAATCAAGCTTCTTATAAACTTTATTCTCTTGAATTATTCTTCATGTCTATTCTTTCTATCAAGTTTATATTGTTTATTAGATCCATGAGGAACCAATCCTTCTGTAGGGGATTAGCTAGTGGAGGTATGATTAATTAACTTTTTTGTAGGGTTCTCTTAGCGAATCAGTCTTTAAAAAAGGAAGAACCTAAACTTAGGCTTGACAACTCTAGGAAGTCGTTGAGGTGAGATATAACCCAAATTTGGTATGGTCTATTTGTGAACACCTTAACCTTGAATTGGACTAGACTATGAGGTCTAGAGATAGGTAGTTCTTGTCGACTTAGTATTTCAGTGGAAGATCAAAAGATCCTGCTAGGGTATTGACTAGTTGATTGAACAAGAAAACTAGAAACAACAGTTGGTTATGATTACTAAAGCAAGCTAATCACCAATGCCCAGATTTTATATATTTTTTATTATTTGATTTCTCGTGATTTATTTCTTTGTTTTCTTTCTTTTCTTGTTATTATTAATATAGATTACCACAACCTTTTTTTTTATCTATCGTAATATAATCCATTTAAAGTTATAATTAGATCTATTTATACTTGAGTTAGAATTAATTTAGTGTTCGCCCCCTTAGGTATGATCCTTGTAATACTCATCTACTCCGTTGTACTACATTACAACCTGAATCATATACTTGCAGATAACACATTTTATATCTTTTGTGCAGGATTTCTACTTTGGACGTTGGTACGTCCGAAGGTGGTCACATATATAGCAAAATTGTGACAAGAAATACTAGTTCATTGATTGTCTAAATTCAAACTGATAATAAGTGGCATTGTATGTAACAGACCGCCCAGCGCAGACCGTATCGATATATCGTTTAGTGTATAGTTGGGTAAGCTCTGTATGTAACAACCTTCCCAGCATAAATCGTATTGATATACTGTTTGGCGTATAGTTCAGTAAGCCAAGGTAGGAAAAAAAGAGTTAAATATTTGTTAAATGTATGGGTGGCGTATTGTGTGGATTCAACAGTATGCACATTTGAGGGACGCCTTACTAGAATTTACCATTTGGTGAACTCTAAGGTTTGACAGACTCTTTTGTGTGACAATTTGTCAACCCAAAATATTAGGGGCGAACTCGTTAGTTTACAGATCAATAGACTTGTTTTCTGTGTTTTAGCGTGAAAACGATGACTCGATGAGTATCGTTAGAGTTTAGTTCAAACCTAGTTGGAATTGAACTAGAGTACTGTACTTGACAACTTCATGTGTTTAGGTAACTGAATGACTTGTTTAGTTGGCTTGTTTGAGGGTGGGTTTGGATCGATGGTAGGGTGCAGTGCGGTGCATTTAACATACTTTTTTTTTACGCTACAGTATCGCTACACTATCTAATCTCACTGCCACCGTTATTTTTACACTAACCACAGCTAAATGCACTGCCTATCCAAACCCACCCTTAGTGTACAAGCAACATTTTACTGCTCACTAAACTGATTACTGGTAGTAGTTAAGTTTGGTAGATGTTTAGGCAAGTCTATTCTCAGGTTTCAAGGGCTATAGTGGGATTTTCTAACCCTCCCACTAAGCTTTGTCCCTCTTGTCTATACTATATAATGGTGCCAAAAGCCAGCATATTTCACCTTTTTTTTCTCTGCGTTCTTTTCCGAGTCTTTGGAAAGTTTTAAGATATATTCGTTAGAGAAGACGATGAAGGTTTCTAGTAGCTAGTCAAAACACCCTTGTTAAGTACTAGCTTACTAGTAATTTTTGAAAAACCTTTAGGATGTTGTCAAAGGGATTTACATTTTTGCATTAGTGCATGCTTGATTAAATTAGATAAATAATATGATGGTTATAATTGTTTCTTATTTAGCTCAAGAAGTTAATGAAGGACTGAACAATTGAGACAAAGGACCAGTAGAGTAGATTTTGTTCTGAAGTTTGCTGGTGAGTTCTTTCTTACTTCCTTTGAGTTATGAAACTTTCATTATATGTAGGTTGAGTGCAATAAGTTGCTCTTTTTGTAAATGAGTCAATGTGTTGTGAGTATGACCATTGTAAAAACACCCTCCTTGTTGCACGAGCCAGTACTAAAAAATTTATGATATGTGAAAAATTGTAGAAAGCAGATCTATACATGATGCCTCTGGTAGGGCAACTATATTGCAAAACGGACTGGCAAATCACGGCCCGACCTTACTGGAGAACACATGTTTGACTTAACAAGAATATGAAATGAAAATAATTATGGCCGATATGTAATTCTAATTTCTGATATATAGTTTCAAGGCTGCCACAAGGATAGGTCGTTTATAACCATGTAGGGTTGTATGAGATGTGTATAAGTCAGCCGAACTTGTTTGCCTGGGTGCTATAAGTGTTTATTTAAATTGGCGTGGTGTTACCGCCAAGGGACTGTGGATAGCAATTAGCGTATTAAGTCTGTATAACAGAGTCTCACGAAAAAGTCTATTGTTCTTTTCTTACGAGTATTGATGCTTGTTGATTATCAGAGTTCTTGTAAAATTAATTGTGTCTATCTTGGAACTCATTAAGTTCAAATGAACTTACTCTGTTAATTTTCATCCTCAAGCATTTTGATAATAGAAGAAGGATCTATCGAAGGGGACTACACCAGAGTTGTGGTAACGAGTGAGCCACTTTTTTATTTTTGTATCATGCATGGCTATGTGGCAGATGACATATACATATCTTTAGTATTTAAATTTTGCAATTAATTATTATTTTATCTTAAAAGAGAATTGCCCATTCTTTGAAAGAATACGTTCAACCCTCTTGGTTTGCTGATTATGATTTTTTATGATTTAGATATATATATATATATGCCATAACTAGGAAGTAGTTGAATAAAAAATTTTCTTTTATAGCTTCTATTATTTTCTCTAAAGATGTGTTACCAAACGAAAGAAGAGAAATGACTTTTACACTAAGGAAAATATTAATAATCGTTTTTCTAAATATTTTAAATTAAGCCAAAGGATTTGAATCCATTATTAATGCCCTAGTCTTTCGGGCTGTCTGGCTGGCTGAATGATAAACACCATGTCCTCGTGACGAGATAAGGGGTGTTAAATTGTAAGAACATTTACATTGTGAAAAGATAATTTACTTCAGTAGATAATCTAAATGAGTACGTAATCTCGTAAAAGAATCAAAGTGACTGTTTAATTCAAATACTTAAAAGGATTATAATGTCATCTACAATTTCAATTGGGGAGATGACTAGTCTTAGCTATCGGAGCACATGACTCCACCGGTAGAAACATAGATGTACTCATTGGAAGAGTAATACTGTAACAGCCTAATTTTGGGCCTAGTCGGAACAGTGGTTTCGGGACCACAAATCTGAGATAGAAAATTTTATTTTTATTACATTTCTATGGTCTACAGGTTTACAAGATGATTTCGCGAAAATTTCGTTTGAAAATTTTGACGTTGAGGCACTCAATTTGGTCAAAGGGATTAAACTATAAAAAAGTGCAAAAGTTGAGTTCTACATGCTAAAGGTGTCTAACTGCTATGAAATTTTAAATTTAAGGTCTTAGTTAGTAATTATACCCTTGGATAAATTAGTGGACAAAAATGGACATGGTGAGATAAAATTTCAAATTTTTAAGTGAAGGGCATTTTGGTCGCTTGGTAAATTAAAGAATAAAAAGGGATAAATCAAGTCAAAATTGGTGTCCATCTTCTCTCCTTGGCCAAATTTTACAAGACACCATAGCTAGGGTTTTCTTCAACTTTCAAGCTTGATTGCAAGTACATCCTAGCCCTGTTTTTAATGCTCTTTATGTTTTTGAAGTCGTTATCACTCGATCTAACTATTCCTACCATTAATTTAAGAAAAGATTAAGGTTTAGGGTTTGACCCATGTTGGATATTTGTGTATTTTTATGTCTAATGGTAGATTATGCATGTTTGATGTGCGGTAAACAACTTTTGTTAGGTGGTTTTTGATGAAAATGTCCAAAGACCTATTTGTAAAAAGATTATAAAATGTGTGTAAAAGTGTGATTAAATGAAAAATGTGGACTACTATAAGTGTAAAAGAGGATCGGCTAGGCTTGGGAATCAAATAAATTGAATAGATTTCATTTTTCGAGCCTAGGGACAAAAATGTAAATATGTCAAAGTTTAGGGGGAAAAGTGTAATTTTTCCATAATAGGATTTTGGACTGAATTGAGTAATATGGATAATAAATAAGTTAAATTTTCTATTATAGATCAAGAAAGACGAGGTTCAGACATTGACCGGGGGAAAAAATAAGGTTATTGACGATTAGGTCCCTTTCTGCTATTTTTGTACCGAGGTAAGTTCGTATGTAAATAATGCATTATTATTTATACTTTAATTGTGTTATTATTGTATGAATTGTGATTTAATCTTTAAATGAATTCGAAAAAGTTCGACAAGCGAGAAAAAAATCTCGATTGAACCTTAGGAATTGTTAGGATACAAATGTCATGACATTAGGATTAGATGAGATTACGCGTAAGACCATATCTGGGATATGGCATCGATATGAGATTTCGTGTAAGACCATAGCTGGGCTATTGGTGTCGATATGAGATCTCATGTAATACCATATCTGGGATATAGCATTGGTATAGTACTGTGTGTGTGAGATTTCCCGAGTATCCTTTAATATTCCAAGTGGTTCAACGGGAAACTTAACGGCAAATTTTAAATTGTGAAAGACTCTGGTATGATGTGAAAGATTATGGTAAGTTGCAAGTTAGTACAGGTATGTACATAAAACTCATGCTTAATGAGCTCGATATGTGATGAAACCTCAGATTAGTTCGATTGAGTAAGTTATGATGTTAAGATTTTAATAACATCTATGCTAAGCCTGATTATGAATCCACAATGAGATTTATGTTAATTTACTTTATGTTAAATATATATATTAATGTGTGTATGATGCTTATTATTTGCATAGGAACTTACTAAGCTTTAAAGCTTACTCTCTTTCTGTTTCTCTTGTCTTATAGTGTCACCAAGCCAGCTTGAGGTGAGGATCAAAGACAGTCGGAGATTCATTCACACTATCGAATTATCATTTTGGGTACTTATGATTACATTATTTTGAGTTATGGCATGTATAGGGACTTGGCCTTTTTGTTATGTGTCATAATTGATCATAATTGATTTGGCCATATGTGTTGGCTTCAATATTTGGTAATTCATTTTGTAAATGGCCATTTGATATTGGCTAATATTGGTTAAGTATATATACATATGATGATGTTCTCAAGAATATGAGAAATTGCATGGTTTGAGATACTAAGTAGGTGATGTTTGTATGTGATAAATGATAGCATGTAAATGATATGTGGATATCTTGTGTATGGCTGATTGGGTTGAAAGTATATGCTTGAATTTGTGCTATGTTTTGTTGTGTAGGTTGGTGCATGGAAGGGTGGCAAAAAGGCTTGGTAAATAGCCTTATATTTGTCCACACAAGTAGACACACGGGCATGTGTCTAGGTCGTGTGCAACACACGGTCTGCCCCACGGGCATGTGATTCGGCCATGTGTCCCCTACACCTTAATTGTTGCAAAACAAAATGCTCAGTAATGAGCACACGGGCAGAGACACAGGGCGTGTGTCTCAGCCGTGTGGATGGCACGGCCTCAACACGCTCGTGTGCCTTGACTATGTGAAGTCTGCATCTATTTTATGAAAAATTATGAAAATTTAATCGATCACTCGGCCTAAGCACACGACCGTGTAACTTGGCCGTGTGACCTTAATTTGATGATGATGCCATAAACAGAATGCTCCCTAATTAGAACACGGCCTGAAGCACGGGCGTGTCTTAGGGTCACACGGGCGTGTCCCGAACCCACACGGGCATGTGACCCCTTTTACATGAAAAATTTCTAAGTTTTCCAAAAGTTTCCAAAGTTCTCGGTTTAGTCTCGAACCACTTCCGATGTAACGCCTCGAATTTGGGCCTAGTAGAATTGGGCCCATTGGGCCTTGGGCGTGGGAGCCTTTAAAATTTTTGAGAACAAGAGAACGGCTCTAATGCAAGTTAGACGTATTAGGTGAGTGATTTTGGAAGGTTAGGGGGCTTCCATGAAGTCCCAAGATCAAACTTGGGCTTTAGGAAAATTTCGGTTTTAAGTGAATAAAACCCCGGGAGTTAGTAAATAGGCTTTAAAAATAAAATGTGGAGAAAAATGACACAAAAAGGAGTTGTGGTCTAGTGGCAAATGGCGTCACATGGGGAGACAAGGAGGTGACACCACACAAGGAAGCAAGGGGTCCAAGGTTCAAGTCTTAGCGCTTGAATTTCATTTTGATTTATTTTTAAGTGAACTTAGACGTTGGCCCAAAGACTTATATTTAGTTGCGCATGATTTTAGATACAAGAGGAGCTTGTGGCCTAGTGGCTAACGGCGTGGATTAAGTTACAGGGGAGCCTGAATTCGAATCCCATCGCAAGCAAAAATCGATATTTATTTTGCTAAGTTGGGACGGCCAGAGTTTGTGTTGGAATTAAACTCTACTGAAGGAGGGATCCCACATCGAAAAGATAGCAAGAGGAAAGGTGAGAAGCTGGCTTTAAATAAAGTGATCTATGAGGAGAGTAAGCATAACTTGGTGGGCGTTTGGGCACAGGAGTGATCAGAGCGCGGATTAACTTCAGATTCCTATCAGGTGTGTATTTCACACTACTCTAGCTGTAGAGTGGCAAATGCCGAAATGCCGGTCACACGGTGATGGTAGCCACACGAGCGTGCAAGCGCACGTGTAGGAGCTTTGACGCGATAGTTGAGGCCACCATGAGTATTCTTGTGGGTTGATGCTGTTTGGGCCACAATGGGTCGAAAGAGGCCAAGTGGGCCCAATGGGCCTGTGGGCCCATATGAATCAATTGTATGATTGTGTAGTAGATATTGAACTGGTCTATGTGAATCTCATATCTATGGCTAGGTTTGGGCTGAATGGGCCACATGAGCGTATGGGCCCATTTGGGCCGAGAATGGGCCCTAGGCCCATTTGTATCGTTATCGCTGTTTAGAATACCTTGATTTATGAAACTACTGAAATACCCTTGGTTGACAAATTACTGAAATACCCTTGGTTTACAAAATTACTAAAACACCCTTGGTTTGTAAAATTATCGAATACCTCTGGTTTGCGAAATTACCGAAATACCCCGATTTGCGAAATTACTGAAACACCCCCAATTTATGAAATTACCAAAATGCCCTCAGTTTGTAGAATTACTGAAATACTCCTAGTTTATAAAATTACTAAATTACCCTTGTAAGGTAAAATTACTGAAATACTGTAATACCCCTATACCCGGTTCAATCATGCAGACCCGGTATAAGACATTACATTTGGTGCCAAAACAGTTATGGCTAGATACTGTTTAATTAAAACATTTGTATACAATATTTTAACTTACCAAACATTTTTGCTAACATATTTATTGTTTATTAATTCGTTCCATATATACCAAAATACTTCAAGTAACTGAAAATAGATAGAATTTCAAGAATCTACACTTTAGTCTCTATTACATGGGAACACTTTTGAACTGTATATGTACATGCCATTTTAATACAAAATACAATACCTACTTTTGAAACTCGTGAGGATGTGATGAGGTGAGAGATCTTCTAGTTGGACTCTATCTCTTCTAGTTTAATTGTACCTACGCGTTAAAATAAACGCGTTAAGCCGGTGAAGGCTTAGTAAGCTATACAAGAATAATTAAATAAGTAATCATAACAAAATATTTTAAACTCAATCAATTATTGCATATCTACTCACATATAAGT
This sequence comes from Gossypium bickii, assembly GCA_025503065.1. NCBI lineage: Eukaryota > Viridiplantae > Streptophyta > Magnoliopsida > Malvales > Malvaceae > Gossypium > Gossypium bickii. The sequence continues at coordinate 60,009,297 of CP106710.1, read as the reverse complement.
CTCTTCAACTATGCATTGCTTTAAATAAATTTAACTTACCTTTTGTAAGGTATTAAACTTACCTTAACACATCAGTGATTCACTTTTGTTCTCATTTCACATTCTTAGCCCAAAGTAGACTTTATAGAACACACCAGATATACGGAACAGATACAGAGGTGCATTATGATGCACAAGTGAACAGAGAGCACCAACATGGTAATAATTAGAGAGCACCAACATGCTAATAACCAGAGAGCACCAACGTGCTAATAATCAGAGAGCGCGCTAAAGTTCCTTAATGGCATGCCACTAATATCCTAGTAGTTCTAAATTTCATCTACTTGGGCATTAAAGCTGAATCTCATATATTTAAATAATTCACATAAATATTTCCAAAAAGATAAATAACAATAATATAAAATTCTTGTAGTACTTACAACAAAAAGGTTGAAATGATATATATTATTCTTCCTTCACTCCTTAACCTTCTCTTTTCCTTTTCCTTCAATTCGGTCCTCTCCTTTCTTTTTCTTCCATTTCATATAAACATATAAATTTATATGTTAAAAAAATAATCAAATAAACTTTCTCTACTGTTCAATAAAATAAACATGTATAATAAAATAAATTCATTCTTTCTTACTTTTGCTCACATTTCAATTTAATCCTTTACTCATAAATTTATTCAAAGTTGTCCTTTTGTGTCATAGTCACTAAATTATTTATTTCTAGAGCTACAGAACTCCAAATGAAGAACCGTTAATTTTTCCTAAAACTAGACTCACATATATTCATACCATAAAATTTCCAGAATTTTTAGCCTAGCCAATTAGTACAGTTTATTCATCAAAGTCACCCTTGTTCTACTATCTGGCAGTTCTGACCCTTCTTTACTAAAAATTAATTATCTCTTCATACAGGATTCCGATGATGTTACCGTTTATTTCTATTGAAAATATACTCATTCAAAATTCTAAAAATATAAATTTAAGCCCCTAATTATTTTTATCCAATTTTTGATGATTTTCTAAAGTTAGAATAGGGGAACCCAAATTCATTCTGACCTTGTCTTACAAAATTCATTATATCTCATGATTTACATATCCATTGCTTACACAGTTTCTTCTATGAGAAACTATACTCAATAAATTTAATTTCATATTTTTTTCATCTTCTAATTCGATTTCTACAATTTATGGTGATTTTTCAAAGTTAGTCTACTGCTGCTGTCCAAAACTGTTTTAGTGCAAACTGTTTATTACCATTTTTCCCCTAAGCTTTCAATAAATGATAATTTCGTCCCTGCTCAATTAACTTCTCAATTGAGCTGATTTTTTCTCATTTAACACTTTATTCTATCACTTTAAACTGCTTTATAACCTTTAGGAATCAGAAATTCAGTAATAGTCTTTAATTCCAAATATTTTCACAATTTAGTTCCTAAAAATCAATTTCTAATTAGATATTCCATCAATTAAACCCCTAATTCATCAATTTGATCCACATAACTCATGCTTAAAAATCTAAAAATTTCCAGAATTTCAACTTAATTCAACAAAGCTTTGTTCTAAAACTTATAAAACATCAAAATTAAAAGAATAGGGCTAAATTGACTTACCTATTAAATATTCAAGCTTCAAACTTTCAATTTTCCCTTCTCTTCTTTCTTTTCTCTTTTTCTTTCTTTCCCTGCTCTTTGTTTTGTTTTGGGTTTCTGTTTCTGTTTCTATCTCTTTTCTATTCTTTTTCCTTTAGTTTGTTTATATATATAATAATATAATAATATAATATAACAATATAATATAATAATATACTTTATAAATAATATCTATTATATATATACACGTTTTAAACTGAAAAAATCTCAGATTTTTTCATACTTAAACCGCCTCAACATTTTAAAATGACATAATTGCCTTTTTAGTCCTTTTTATTTTCTTTAATCTATAATTAAACTTTTACACCTTTTTCAATTTAGTCTTTTTCATTTAATTACCTACCCAGACGTTAAAATGTTCTAACGAAATTTTAATACCACATTACTAACATTTTATAAATATTTATAAAGATATTTCCTATCATATAAATATTCATGCAAATATATTGAAATAAATTTCTCTTTAAATCGGATTTATGGTTGCGAAACCATTGTTCCGATAACCTTGAATTTAGGCCATTACAAATACCCCTGAAGGGTAGGATTACCGAAATACCCTTACAGGGTAAAATGACTATTGTGCCCTTGTAGGTAAATGACTGATTTAGACTGATTTTGTGCCATGATTTGACTGTGATTGTATAACTATGAGTTTAACTAACTTGACTGTGGGGGTGTGGCTGATATGCTGTTAATATATGTTTAGATGACTGTTATTGAGAATGTCCATTTTGCATACATGTGTAAATACACGACATATTGCATGGGGTTGGGATTTGTATTTTGGAGGAAGTATTGTACTGGTGGCTATGCCACGTTTTACTGATTTAGTGGCTTTGCCACGTATACTGATTCTAGTGGCTCAGCCACATATACCGTTGTTAGCAGCAAGGCTGCATTATTGGAGAGCTTGGCTCTGTGCCATCTTGATTATGGCTTTGTATCAATCGTATTTACCCGTGGCTATGTGCCTAACAGATATCGATGACTCTGTGTCAATCATATTTACCCAAGGCTGTGTGCCGATTATATTACTATCGTTGATCGCTATGTGCCAAACATAATATAGTTACTGATGGCTCTGTGCCAATTATAATACCACTATTGAAGGCTTAAGAGCCGCATATATATGTACTAGCAACTCTGCTGCATTCTTGGAGTGTAGGGCTGGGTGGGTTGACTTGGTCCCCACATGGAGTGTAGGGCTAGTACGGGTAGAGTGTGGGGTTGGATTGGGGTGGGATGCATCCTCATACTGTTGCATATCTGTGTATGCTCGATGCATCATCATCTTATTCTTGTTGAAAGGGCTTTGCCCGCAGACGAGTTAGGTTACCTTCAGATAATCGATTGGTACTCTGGTAAGGGTATTACACACTGATTTTTCATAAGCTCACCCCATTTTTAACTGTGCAGGTAATCCTCAGCCTTAGATGAAAGTGACCACACGTCCGATTGGCTTTAAACTACGCGTCCTATTTTTATTTTAGTTTAGTTGGTTGGGTTATAAATTTTGTAATAAGGCCTTAAGATTTCTGAACTTTAAGTTTTGGGATTTTATTGATTGTTTTATAATTGCTAGAAGTAGATCACAATTTATCGGAAATAACTATTGTTTTTTTTCAAAATATCACGTTCCGCAACTGTTTTAAATTAAGCTTTCCGCAACAAACAAGGTTTTAAAGATAATAATGTTTTCCAAGAACGATTTCTAATAAACCATGTTTTGAAAATAAGCAAACAAAATTTGAGGTTTTGAATAGCAAAAGTTTTAAGTTCTTTAAGAAGGGTTTCTAATGAAAGCATGGTTTTCGAAAAACTCTTCAATGTGACACGCCAGATTTGGGCCTAACTTCTAGGCCGGGTTTGGGGTGTTACATCCGATACATGTTTTAGGCCTCGTAGGCTCGTTTTAGGAACGATATGAATGTTTTTGAAAAGTTTTAAATTTGAGTGGAAATTCATGTCTCGGTTTTGAATGTTTTCTTGTGAATAAGTCTAGTAATGCCTCGTACCCTATTCTGGCATCGGATACGGGTAAGAGGTGTTGAAGATACATTGAACTGGACCCAAGTTGAATTAATTCTTAATTTGTTTGTGAATTAATTCATTTGTGACGTTCATGGTGTGATTTACCTAAATCCTGAATTAATCACTAATCATACTTATGTAACTCATGTGCTTTGATATAAGTGGAGACTTATGCTCTAAAAATGATCAAGCCTATAGCCGGTATGTTGGGTACATGACTTGTGTATGGCATGACTTTACTATCAACAATGGAATTCATAACTCAATTAAAGAGTTAACAATATCCTCTCATTGGCATTGTGTGGATTGATAAATATGGAATGTGACCATAGGTTGCTTGTTCTCGAACAAGCAATTTATCACAGTCATTTGTTTACAGTGATCACATTAATTGTTAAGAAGACACAATGGTGACAATGAGATAAAATAGGATTGTATTAAGTGAACGAATTTAACTCAAAGCAATCAAGGATATCATATGAAGGCAACACACACATGACGAGGTTATTGGACAAAGCAGTTGGATGAATTACTTTCATAAAGAGTATACAATAAGAAGTTTTCAATCATGGTACTTCTTGTGGATTGACTCCATGATTAAGTAAATTGTGAATTATCGGAACGATGCTTCTGGACATAATTGCAATTACTAAAACCTAATTGTATATATTTAATTAGTCCCTCTGCTAGCTCAACAAAAGCTCGATCGGACTGTATTTGAATCAGAAGGAAATTCTACGACTTTGGAAATAACTTAATTGAGTTGATTTATTTGATGTAGAATTAAATTGGGCGGTCGTGAGAATTGTTCCAACCAGAGAATTTGATTAAAGAATTTTATTGAAAATTTAATTTTAAAAAATCTCAATGATTTTTGGGAAAATTAATTTTGATCAAGCAAAATTAAATTAATCAAATTAATTAAAATAAATATGATATTTTTGGAAATTAAATTTAAATTTAGACAATTTACCTAATGGGACTTGAGGTCGAAAATTGGAATCGAGAACCAAAAACTGAGACCAATACCCAAAACTAGTCAAACCGAGCCCAGTACGTGAAATTAAACCGACGATCCAACCGATGGCTAGACTAGACTGGTCAGGTCATCACTAGACCGATTGGGTCGTTACTAACCCAGACTGAACCGATAACAGTCGAACCGGTTCGAAGTGTCGTGAGGGTGTCGCACCTGCGATGACACCACTGTGCTCGGCTGTAATAGTCCTTTTTCAGTGGTGTCAAATATAGTGGTTTCGAGACCACAAATCCGACATGCTGAATTTTGATTTGGTATTTTTTATTAATTGAACAAATAGTTAAGTACAAGTTTTCCATCCCTAAAGTAAAGTGGTTTTGAAAAATGAAGTTTCGAGACCTCATTTCTGTAAATTGAGCCGTAAATATTTTTATTAAATATTTATGGAATGATTATATTGGTGTGTTGAATTTGGTCCAGAAATTTTAACGTTTAGATAGTTAATTTAGTAAAAAAGATTAAATTATAAAAGTTCTAAAAGTTAATCATTATTAGTTTATTTATGCTTAATAGCTATAAAATCATGAATTGAAGGGTAAAATAAGTTAAATAAGTGGACGGTCATGGCTTGTTAATTAGGAAATTTTAATGGTTTTTAAAGGGTAAAATGGTAAATTAATAATTAAAACAAAAACAAATGAAAGGCAAACATATTGTCATCTTCATTAATTGATTTCCACCGATTGTTGAAGTAAGGAAACACCATTTTTGGTGAGCTTAGAGGTTCGGCTAGTTATCACCTCTTGCATGTAAGTCGGTTTTGATTCCGTTTTTAGTAATTTTTATATTTGTGAGATTGTTGTAGCTTAATCTAGCTAACCTGGGGACTAATTCGCAAAACTATTAAATTTTTAGATTGTTTTTCATGGATGAATTTGTGATGTTTCTAAAGTTTGGTAATAGATTATTAAGCTATATAGTTAAATATGATTACTTTGTAAAGTGATTTTGGTTAGTTTTTAGTTAAAGGATTAAATTGATAAAATATTAAATTAGGCATGAAATCTTAGTGAAATTTTAATAAATATAGGTTGTTTTGGTATAATGGAAAATTCGACTAGCATGAAATTGGGGAAATTGTTTTAAATTTGAAAGTTTGGGGTTTAAGGACTAAATTGTATAAAGGTAAAAGTTTAGGGTAAAAGCTTAAAATGTTAATTAAAGGGCCAGTTACATAAATTTTAGTATTTAAAAGTATTTGAACTGGATAATTGAATTAAATTATTATATAGATTAAGAAACAAATCAATCGAACACAAATCGTGGAAAATGAAGTAAGCAGAATAGTCGTCGGCGTCGCGTTTGTAATCGTTTTTTATTAGGTAAGTTCTTATAATGATTAAGCTTGTTAATTTCTATTTTTGATGAATGGTTAATTAATGTTGTGCTTTTTATAACTTTAATTGATTGTAAATTGTTAACTAGTAATTTGGACTAAATCGTTATGTTAATCAAATTGATGGTTATGTGTGAAAAATGTGAATTTCATGGATGTACATTTGAAATGGTATAATGGAAAGAAGTTAAAGGATTGGATATAGAATATGTCCCATTTCAACCTAGTGAATACTTGGGATACACATGACATGTCATTAAGGGTTATTTATAGTTTCGGGTGCTGGTCTTGAATGTCCTACCAATGGCTGAGGTCCTGCAATTGTTGCGGATTCTCCACAGCTCATGTGAGTAGCATCGTGTAGCTTAACATCTCGACCCACAGCTCGTGTGAGCATATATAGTTACATGTTACAATCACAGTTACAGCTTGTCCGAGCAGTTCTCAAGTATCCGATGTTATTTCATTTGGTTCAACAGGTGATAAAGGCTTAAATGAATGTGTATATATATGAAATGTTATATGATCAAGACGTGTGAATTGGAAGATGTTGATATAATACTTGAAATGGGAATTTATGTTTATTGAACATATGATGGATGAAATATATACTGAAATGCTTATTATACCATGTTCCATGATTTTGTTGGAATTATATGCTTCATTTATACACCTATTAACCTTGTGAAGTTGTGTGTATAGGATTGAAATGTATGCACATGATTTAATGAATGAATTCATGCTTGAAATGTAATAGCCCGATTTTGGGTCTAGTTGGAATAGTGGTTTCGGGACCACAGCTTCGACGCGGTAAAATTTTTTTTATTATATTTTTATGGTCTATAGTTTTATGGAACAATCTCGCGAAACTTTCGTTTGAAAATTTTGACGTTTGGGCACTCAATTTAGTTAAAAGGACTAAATTGTAAAAAGTGCAAAATTTGAATTCTATATGTTAGAGGTGTCCAGTTGCTATGAGATTTTAAATTAGAGGTCCTTAAATGGTAATTAGACCATTGGTTAAGTTGGTGGACAAAAATGGACATGGTTTCGTATGTTTTCAAAGTTTTTCATTTAGGGCATCTTGGTAATTTGGTAATTAAATGAATTAAAAAGCCAAATTAAAAGCCAATTTTTGCCCATCTTCTTCCTCATGGCCGAAAATTGCATGGAGAAGACATAGCTAGGGTTTTCAAGCTTCCAATCTCGATTGTAAGCCCGTTCTAGCCCCTTTTTTAATGATTTTTACGTTTTTGAAATCCTCGTAACATGATTTATCTATTTCTACCACTAATTTAAGACATAATCAAGTCTAAAATCTTACCCATGATGGATATTTGTGTATTTTGATGTTTGATGGTAGAAAATTCATGTTTATGGCTTGTTAAATGACTTTTGCCAAGTGATTTTCAGTGAAAATACCTAAAAGGACTTGTTTGTAAAAGTTGTAAAATATGTAATAAAAGTTTGTTTTAATGGAAATTGTGAGCTGTTATAATTATGAAAATGATTCGGCTAGGCTTGTATATTAAAGAAATTGAATAGATTTCATTTTACGAGCCTAGGGACTAAATTGTAAATATGTCAAAGTTTAAGGGCAAAAATGTAATTTTTATATAATGGGCTTTTTGGACTAAATTGAATAATGTGATTAATAAATGAGTTAAATGTGATATTATAGATCAAGAAAAAATGAGGTTTGGACCTAAAACGGTGAAAAAAACGAGTATTTGACGATTTAGTCCTTTTCGCCATTTTTTTGTCGAGGTAAGTTTGTATGTAAATAATGTATTGTTTTATTTATGTTTAAATGCTTTAATATTGTATGAACTATGACCGACTCCTTGAACGTAATCGACAAAGTTCGACAAGCGAAAAAATTCTGGTTTAACCTTAGGAATAGATAGGATACAAATGTCATGACATTAGGGTCACTAAGATTTCGTATAAGACTATATCTGGGATATGGCATCGATTTGAGACTTCGTGTAAGACCATAGCTGGGCTATTGGCATCGATACGAGATTACATATAACACTATATCTAGGATATGGCATTGGTACAGTACTGTATGTACGAGATCTCGAGTATCCTTTAGCATTCCAAATAGTTCAACGGGAAATTCAATGGGTATGCCAAAGAAGAGAAAAAGTATGTGAATATTACGAATCGGTATAGGTATGTACATAAAGTTTATAAGCATTGACTTCATGAAATTGTGAGTTCATGATTTCTACGAGAATGATTTTATGAAAACCTTGTGATTATGGGTCTATACTTGTGATGTATGAAATACATAGTAAATTCGATTTACAATTTTAAGATTGGCTTTCGTGCTAGATTGAGTTATGACATAGCATGTTGTATTCATGCAAATTGTGATTTATCATATATGAGATAAAGGAAAGATTGGCAAAATTGCCTATTAAAATGATTATGGAAGCATGGAAAGATAAGTGTTTAAGCTATTAAAAGATGTAAGAGTATATGCTTGAAATGTAAATGCTCATAATTAGTGTGTATGTTTTATGTGAGGTTTGAAATGGTTTGTTGATTATGGCAAATGATATGTTATTCTTATGATTGAGCAAGATGTGCTCATTAAGCTTAATGTCATTTATGTTGGTATAAGTTATGTTATTCATATGATTGAGTAAGTTATGGTCATGAAGTTTAATGACATTTATGTTAATATATGTCATGTTATTCATATGACAATGTTTAATTAATGTTGTTTATTATTTGCATATGAACTTACTAAGCTATATAGTTTACCCCCTTCCTTTCCCATGTCTTATAGGGTTAATAAGCTAGCTCGAGTTGGAGATCGTCGGAGATGCTATCACACTATCAAGCTACCATCTTGGGTATATATATAATTCAAGTATTTTTTAGTTATGGCATGTATAGGGACCAAGTCAATTGGTTATATGTGTCTTTATGATTGTAGCCAATATGTTGGCTTGTAATCGTCAAAGGCTTGTTTTCTATTTCACCATGTAAGTTGGCTTATGTTGACAACATGGTTGTAAGCCTAATTATATTCATATATGTGTCAATGCCTATGGTGATATGATCATGGTATGCTTGGTGAATGTGAAATATTTGGAAATGTGATTTACGGCATGATTGTGTAGTGTTGGAATTGTGACCTATTGATGAGATGAGGAATTTGAGTATAATTTGGTAAGTAGATAGTAATTGAATGAAGCCTAACGAATGTGGGATTTGTATGTTTGATTTAGGGCTTAATAAATGTAGTGAATATGTTAGATAAACGTATAAAGTTAATATTTTTAACCATGAATGTCGATGTTTTGGTTGCCTAAGTATGTAATGTTATGTGCCTTTGATTTAATGTGAGTGTCTGTGTGAATAAAGGTGACAAATGGCTTGGTAAATAGCATTTTTATTGTCCACACGGTTAGACATACGGGCGTGTGTCTAGGCCGTGTGTGGTACACGGTCTGCTCTACGGGCATGTGTTCCGGCCGTGTGTTCCCTGCACCTTAATTTTGGAAAAACAGAATGTCCAGAATTGAGCACACGGGCAGAGACACGGGCGTGTGTCTCAGTCGTGTGTGCTACACGGCCACGTGGCACAAGTCAGAGAACACCTCTAAATCGAACACGGCCTATAGCACGGGCGTGTCCCTTGGACCACACGGGCGTGTGAGCCCTTTTTCATGAAAAATTTTCTAAGTTTTGTAAAAATTTCTACAGTTCTCGGGTTAGTCCTGAACCACCTCCAAAGAATGTTTTGGGCCTCGTAGGTTTGTTTTAGGGACGATATGAATGTTTTGAAAAGTTTTAAATTTGAATGGAAATTCATGTCTTGGTTTTGAATGCTTGCTTGTGAATAAGTTCGGTAATGCCTCGTACCCTATTCCAGCATCGGATACGGGTAAGGGGTGTTACATGAAAGGTTTAAACATTACATGTTCGGTAAGTTTAAGTTCACACTATACGAGCTTACTAAGCTAATTGATTATGTTAGTTGTTTATCTTTTTGTAGGTCATCAAAAAGTTCGATCGATTGGAATCAAGTTGGAGTACATTCACATTACCCATCCTTCATCTCAGTAAAAGTTTTGGTTATTCTGATGTTGGGTTATAAATGGCATGTACTAGAAGCCTTTAAGTTATTTTGTTTAAAATAATGTTGTTCATAAGTTGGTTTAAGTAAGCTTTGTGGTTGTATATATATGTTTGGTACTTTTGGTTTAAGTTTGAGCTTCGAAGTGCTTTTAGTTATTTTTTGACTAACTTATGTGATTCGCTTGAGATATGGTTAATATTTGTGATGAAATGGAGGATTTGGTATATCTTTAAGGAAATATTTTGTAAGTATTGAGAATTTGTTTGTTTGGATGTTTAATTTGTGGTACCAATGAGGGTATATTGGATAGGCATTTAGGTTTATTGATATGTGTGTGTTTTTGGCATGTTTCGGGTTTTAGTGTGTTTTGAATAGGTTTAGTTGCTGGTAAATGGTATCCTTATGGTCCAAGTAAACATGTTTTGGTAAACTTACATTTGAAGGTACATTTTGAGGCACACGAGCTGTCACACGGCCATGTGTCGTACACGGTCATTCCACACGGCCGTGTGTCTTATTATTTTTAAGTGCAGGATGGTCCACACGGTCTCAAAGAGTTTGGTTTGTACTGTAATACTCCGTAACCTTAATCTGACAACGGAGACAGGTTAGGGGTGTTACAGTGATGGTGTCGACGGTTGCAACGACGATATTCCAGTGGTTGGCTGATGGTCGATAGTAGTGGTTCTTCGGTGGTTGAGTAGTGGAAAAACCATATTTCTACTGGGACTCTATCAAATAATTTGATTTCAAATTAACTATTTAAAAACTAATATTATTGTAATAATTTTAATATTAAATTTAATTTAATACTTATCTTGATAGTATTTTATTAATTTAATGTTAAAGTGATTAAGTTTAATCTTAGTTGAACTCTCTAAACTCTCCCTATATAGAGAGAGGTTTAGGTCACATACTTCAATCCAAGAAAAAGTTGTAGAGAGAAAATTCTCAAAAGAAATTATTTCAAAAGATTTTTAGAGATATTTTTTTGTTTACAACTTGGCCTAAAAGTTTAGAGAAATTACAAAATTGCAGCACTAGTAATTTTGTGGAAAAAATTTTAAATCGAAGCGAGTCCACACTTGGCAGACGTGAGCTTGAGGATAGCAAAGAAGACTACTCGGTCGAAGCGTTCATCCTAGACGAATCAAAAATGTACAATTTTGATTAAATGTTTATTACTTTAGATATCACAACCAAGTTCTTATTAAAAAAAAAAGTAAAACTCTAGTTTTTTCCTTAAACTTATTTTTCGCTACATTTTCCAAACCCGTTTTTCCAACACGATATACTATTATTAATAGTAACCATGAACAATGAGAATACAAAGACACGACACATAATATAAATAATAAATAAAACATTGCAGAAATACCATGTCTACAAAATAATCCCAAAAGAGGAGAAAGACAAATGAACAATAACTACAACACTAAAAGAGGTTAGAAACAAATTAGAGATGCATTACTGATTCAATTGTTGAATATTGCGTCCTAACCCCACCATCATCAAACTAACCTCGTGTTGAACTTTGGTTAACAAAGAAACCACTACCAAGAGCCCTAAGAGACTCACTACATCAATGTTGTATAAAAGGCTAAGTCTCTGATGGTCTATCATAATCATCATCATAATCTCGGATTCTAATTTTACAAAAACCAACATTGTGTTCTATCATGATAATGTCCTACAAAAACTATTCCCAATAGATCTAGTGGTACCCTTACCTTGGCTAAGTGGATAAAAAAAACCACTAAGTGTGGACAAAAAAGACACTAAAATGGACTAAAATCAAAAACAAAAGGAAAATTAAAGAATATTGTTGAAGAAATTGTGACCGGCAATCAACCTGGAGACTATTTCTATCACAATAAAGCAAAAATTTAATTTGAAAAAGTTGGAGTCCAATATGATGATAGTATTAAATACTATTAAGTAGAATGCATGATAATAAATCACACCTTAATTTTTAGATATTTTAACTTAACTAAAAAACATTATAAATAAATTAAATCATTTCGAGCAAACATTTTTTTAATTTATTTTAAACTAGAAAATATCTATGATATTTTCAATAATATTTTCTCAAAATATCTTAAGAATACATATGTACAAGTAATTTTAAATTTTTATATAAAAAACTTGATAAATTAAAATTAACAAATACCTATTTTAATAAATAATTACATATTTCACTACATTCAAGTAAGAAAGGCCTTTGCTTAGGTATTTAATTTAAAAAGAATTTAGTATAAATTATAATTGAGAGAGGGAATTACCACAATAAATTGTTAGTTTTTGGAATCATAAAGAATAATTCATGTTTATCGTTTTCTTTTTCTAAACTGTTAATGTATTATTTGAGGTTTAAACTTAACAATTGTTATCATATAGGATTTAATTTTTGTCCAAGTTAATTCTTAAATTTGGTAATTGTTCGCAACTTAGCCTTGAAATAAGGTTTTCAACTTTTTTTTTAACAAGTTTATTATAGATTTTGATCATTTATGTTATTTTTTACACAATATATAAAATTACTTAAAGCCTTTTTCTAACTCATAAATACAAGGATAATATGCTTCAATACGTTCGAACTCACGTCCTCCTGCATTGGCAACAATATTCATGTCAATTAAACCAACTTTTTTTAAAAAATATTAAGGACTAACTCTAAATAAAAACAAAAGTATAATTATCAAATTCAAAAACTAACTCTAAATAATCAAAATAATTACCAAATTCATATTTCAAATCATTCATTAACCCTACCATAAATAAAAGATATTTTATCATAAATATCAAAAAAGTCAAAACCCTAGCAACTTTTTTTTTTTCAAAGCAAAACCCTTTTAAATGTTTTTTTTTTCCTCCCATCTTCTTCCTATATTTTCCGACTAAACAAATGCTTGTGTTACTATTTAGGTCAAAGAAATGCTAGATATTTTACTTCGATTAACGTAGACTTCCAGCAAAACAGCACCAGGTGTCTCTCTTCCCCAACAAACCACTGTTCAAACGACACGTAGCTCCCTCTTCCATCACATACAATCCCTGCCGTTCGCCTGCCCTCTACTTTCCCTCCATCGCTTACTCATGCGGTAAACCCACGCGACTAGTCATTCAGGTCCCGAGTTCAGCGAATTAATCCACGCGCCACTCTAAAATCGTTCGCTAAAAGTCTCCCGGGTAAAACGTTGGAGGGTCCAATAACATGATACACCCACGTGACTGTACGATACATTAAAAGAAGAAACCAATAGGAAATCCCCACGTGTGAGAGAAAGGAAAGCACAACAGTATCGATTAGCAGATTTTCCGTTACAGGCATTGGATCCAAAACAGGTCCCAACTCCCAACGGGTAGGAAGTGACACGAAGACAATATGACGTCATCCCCGTACTTTTGTCTCTCTTTTTTTTTTTTTTCCATTCCCCTAAAAGAAGCCATTAAAATACAGGACGGAGAGCTCAGGCATTTCCAGAGGAGAGAGGAAAAAAAGTGAGAAAGGAATAAAGACAGAGAACGAAAGAGAAGGTTAATATTACACTTTTGAATTTTGTTCCTTTATCTTTTATATACAATTTCCTTTGGTATTTTACATCTTTATTTTTTGGGGGTGTTGCAGGTGAGTGGAAATCAAATCTCTTATCCTTTAAAATTTCTGGGAGGAATTCTCTCTCTCTCTCTCTCTCTCTCTCTCTCTCCCCTCTCAGCTGGACCAAAAAGAGGAAATTTCGGTTGGTATAAAAATGCAGGTGTTTGATAGAATGACTATTCCAATTCGCAGAGTTTGGACCGGTGTCGCCACCCGCTTCGGCGTTCGTAAAAGTGGTTAGTCTCAGTTCATTTGCCGCCGATTTGTTGATGTTCAATTTCCTTTCAGATTAAAGAAAGTTTTTTTTTTTTTTTTGGCTTTTGCATTTATCTTGTCTGAGCAGTTTTGTTTTCCTTTTTCAATTTAAATGTTTTCGTTATCAGACAACTTGGATTAAGATTTTGGTGTTAAAGTTTTAAAGAAATGAGATGTATAAACTTGAATTGTGAAGAACAAGAATTTGCATGTGGGAATTACATGGATTTGGGCCCCCTTACCTTTAATTGCTAGCCTTTTTGAAGTATGGTTCTTCTTTGGCTCGTATATGATTTATAAACTGTGGAACAGCTATTTTTATCTGATGGGTTTGTTGAATTCTTAATCTTGAATGCTTAACAGGAGGGACATGACGAAAGGGAATTTTTTGCTTTTTTTCTTGAATCTCTGGAAAATAAATGGGAATCAAAGAAATAATTTAGAGGGAAATGGATGGTTGACATATGTAAATTAAAGGCTAAAATTCATACTCTGTTCTTAGCCAATATTATCATGTGTTGAAACAGCTCATATGAAGCTTCGAAAAGATATAAGCTCTTGCGAATACGAGGATGTGCGAGTGATGTGGGAAATGCTGAGCAGAAACGAAGCAGAAACCATTCGATCCCCAACAACAAGTAAAGGAAGATGCAGAAAGAGACCATTGTGGAATTGCTTTGAATGGGCAAAGCGAGCTCCTTTTCTTTGTCGAAGCTTCTGAATAACTGTCAGAGAGTGTGTCTTGTTGCCACTCGGGGTTTTCAGTTTATCATCCTATCTTAGACCTTTGTTTGTTATGGATATCATCGATCCAGTGATAATAAAAGAAAAAAAATAAAGGAAGGGAGAGAATGGAGGGATTTGTTTGTGAGATTGCCCCTCTTCTTCCCTTTGGTGCTTTTTTCTGTTATGTATGTCTCAGTTGTGTGTAGATATCAACCGTCTGTCATGCCCATGCTTTTATCTCTGGTTCTATGTAGTAAGCTACTATATTTATGTCCATGTCCTCCTCCAGGCTCTTTAATCTTGAGGGTGGTACATTGATGAAGTTTATAAAAAGATGAAAAATCACAATCAATCAATTTTTAATTAGGAGGGGGGAGTGGGGGTTGGTGCACCAATCAGAAACTGCAGTGATTGAATGGGTTAATTTAGTTATGATTTTGAAAGGTAGAGGTCTCATAACCGTAAAAATTTGTGATGTGAGACCCCTTTTTTAATTATGTTTCTTGCCCTTTTTGACAGTTGTAATGGGGTTCGTTTATTTTTTATCTTCAAACTCACTTTAATTCAACCTATCCTCCGATTAAGATTAGTTGGACTAAAAATTATGATTAAAAATAAGAGATTGAGTTGATTGAATCAAAGTTTAAATTAATTGTTATAATTTTTAAAAATTTTATTCAATTCAACGGAAAATCAACTGATTTTAAAAACTTTAAATTAATTATTTATTAATTAAACTTGTTTGAAGCAACATATATTTTTTATGTCAGAAATATTAATTTATAGGATTTACTCTGCAAAGTACCTTTCGCCAAGATCGTCAACATTCACGTTCATTGAGCCAAGGCCCAAGATTACCATTTCATTCATCCAGTTCCTATCAACAAAATTGCACAATCGCTTATATCATACCATATTATATTATATAAAAAAAAATAAAAAGGGATAAATATCAAAATTATATATGAATTTTGATTCAATGTGTAATCCTATATATGGGCTTTGAGTTTGTGTGATTTTATACATGGATTTTGATTCAATTCAATTTTCAAATCACTAACAACATTGTTGAATTATTACCATTTTACATTAGATATTACATACAAAATAATTATATTAATCCAGTATGAAAATAAATGTACGTCTTCATTTCTTTAAATGTGTATAATTGAATCAAAATCAGAGTTTCCTGTATACATAAGAACGAAAATACAAGTTTCATGTGTATATTTGCATCAAATAAAAGTTAATGTACCAAATTGCACATGACAACAAATTGAGCATTTTATTTGTACAGATACCAAATTACACATAAAAGCTTAGAGGCCAACTATGAATTGACCCTATACTAATTGTAGAAAGTTAAAAGTGAAAATTTGAAAATTTTGAAAATGAAGTCACTACCAACTCCTAATTAAACCTATTCATGGGTCAAATTACTCAGAGCTTAAAAGACTCATCCAAAATTTGGAAAGATTTGGACAAAAACATTAAATTAAACCAATTTTAAGTAATGACCAAACTCAAGCTTGAACATTAAAGGTCTAAGCTTACCTCGCTTCTTAAGATTGTATTATAGCACATAAAAAATTAAATCTATAATAATATATAATATTATAATGTAAATATTTAAAAATGCTAAGATGTCTATATATAAAAATTTAATAAATGAGAAAATATATAAAATTAATAATAATATATATATTTTTTTAAAATAAAAAAAATAATATGATCAAGTCTAAAATGAGTTTAAGTTTAACTTTACAAATATGATTTGGTTTAAACAAAATCTTAATCTCATATTTCAAATTAAACTTAAACAAATGTGAAGTGAATTAAGATTAAAATAACACGGAAAAGACTTTTCCCTACCACCAACTACTCACTATTAGTGAATGTGTTACTTAAAAGGCAATGTCTAAAACATATTGACTAGCGATATGTGTTAAGTTGCTTGCCACTTTGCCTGGGCGTTGAGCGATTAAGGCAACCATCACAAGCACAGAGCGAAAAATATGGATGGAAGCCAATCATGGTGGACCTCATGATTTACCAAAGATTAAAGCTATGGTGGTTTGAGTTAGAAGATATTAACGAGATGGTGACCGAATCACAACCAAAGCCTTATTAAACCCAACCCCATTTTCTCTCTCTTCTTCTCTTAACTTTATTTCCTTACCATTTTCATTGGTTTGCCTTCATATCATCCAACCTTCTATTTCCAAATTGGTTACTTTGTTATTTGGATGTGGAATCTTCCCAAAAATATATCCCTATTCAACATTTAATTATCTCGAATTTATATAATACAGTTATTATTTGTTTATAGATTAAATCACTATTTGGAATATGAACTTGACAATTTTTCTCACATTGGGTTTGAAATTTTTTTTTTTGGTCCAAGTTTAGTTATGAATTTGGCAATTATTCCCACATTAGGGTTTGAATTTGAATTTTTTTCTCACATTGTGGTTTAAACTTTTTTTTATTCAAGTCAATCTCTGAACTTTGACAATTATTCTTATATTAGAATTTGAACTTGAAAATTGTTTCTACATTGGAGCCTGAGCTCTGGGGTTTTCAAGGGCTAACTTAGACCAAAAAAAAAGTTCAAGTCCCAATGTAAGAATAATTGTTAGGTTCAGGGCTAACTTGAATAATAATAAAGTGAGAACAATTATTAAATTTAGGATCTAATTTAGACAAAAAAAAAAGTTCAATTATGAGAAGAAGTTAAAAGTGAACTAACCATTTGTTTATTTATTTGGGAGGTTGGGGTGGGGGAGGTTGAAGTAGATATCAAAATCAGCAAATGGAGCATACAAAAATGATTGATTCTGGCCATGGCTCCCATAAAACACATTAGTTGATAAAGATTACTTACTTTAACTCCAATTATAGGATTAAGGCGATTTCCATCTCCTACTAATCATCATTTGTTAAATTAATTATCATGTTAAATATTTTCCATATTTAACTGTATGTCATCTCTGATTATCATATATAGTTGTTTTGGCATTCTCACCAATCAGACTAAACTCTACCCATACGCTGTCTTGGCCAACTTATCTTCCCAATTTGGCTAATCATTCATATTCATTGACTTCCCATCTCCAGATCTAGAGAATACTTTCCTTTATCAATAATCTTTGAATAAAACCCATTATAATTAGCTATAATTGAGCAACAAAACTGTAATCAAGTGTTAATATTCTATTATAACTAATTTTTGTATTATTAGTGATATGATATTATTAGAAATAAATTTAAGTTTAAACTTTTTTAATGATAGCCAGTATCTAATTTACCTGTAATGCAAAGTAATAATTGAATATAAAATAAGAGTTATATTTGTTAAAATCTGATTTTCATATTTGATCTATCCGAATCAACCTTCGAGTTTAAGTTCAAAGAAAGTGGAATGAATAATTTATGAAGCAAGGGTAAGCAAAGCATGGGAAATTGGTTTTAGGATTAGATTAAAAAGAAAAATAGAAAAAGCAATTTGTTGAGGTTTGTCAACCACTTGATTAACCAGCTGACTTTACAATTTTTTAAAGAAAGCTTCCTTAATGTAAAAGCGTGGGAAGGACATGGATTCATTTGCTTACTTTCGCTTAATCTTGGAATAAATTATATGTGAATGGAAATCACGTATTTAAATTATAGATATATGTTTAAAAATAATATTTAGTAGTAAATAATGAAAAGTATGATTCGAAACTAATAATAATAGTTAATAGCACGTGAAATAAGTACAATATTAAAACAAAAACATTAGATTAGATTGTAATTAAAACACAAAAACATATCATATTAAGAATACAAATATAATTGTTTATCATTATTTTGTCATCAATTCTGAATTGGTGTTGTGTTCATTTGCCAAACTAACTCAATCAACAACGTTATTCATATACACAAATACATAAAATTTTTTAATATAGATATGCTTATTAAAGTTTTAAATAAAAACTAAAAATTACTTTAGTTCAAATGGTAAATGAGAAAGTTTTATATGCATGGTGTTCTTGATTCAAATCTCATTATGGATAAATTTTTATTGATTTATAAAATATAAAAAAAAAGAAGCAAAAACACCTACATAATTATATAACATAATTTGCAAATAAAATTATTTTTTGTTAATTTTCTAATTGAGTTGGAACTCGATTGATTTGACACTAACTCAATTTATATAAGGCTTAATAATGGTATTGATAATTCACCTTTGAATAATACTCCAATTTCTAAATTGGGTTTTAAAGATGTTTTTTTTTTTTCAAAAGCGGTAAATAAATTAGAATTTTCTCATTTTAATCAAAAATAGGGTAAATTCCCTAGTTGGTCACCTAACTTTTAAGGCACTTACATTTTAGTCATCCAAGCGTTAAATCTCTAACCACGGTTAACTGTACACGTCACATCATGTTTGTATTTTCATTTTAATCACCCAACTTTTAGGTCACTTTCATTTTGGTCACCCAAAACATATCTTTTTTAAGTATTGGTTGGGGTAAAAAAATCTAGGATTAAAGTGAAAAAGTGGTAGAAACTAAAAAAAAAAATACACAAAAATTGTCCAATTGTACTTATTTATCCCATTGCCGAAAATTATGAATTTGGGTTTTGAAATATAAATTTTCAAATATTAAGATTCAAAATTATAGTAGTAAATCCGTTGACATTATCAATGGATAAAATATTTTCAACAATTTATTTAATTAATTTTGATCTTTTGAAATTATTTTCAAAAATCATCAATGAAAATTATTGTCCTCCATTCTAAGCTAAAAGCAAAGGAAAATCCTTACAATTAATTTAGGGATAAATCACAAAACTATACATGAACTATAGTTTAATGTGCAATTGTGTACATGAACTCTGATTTTGTGCAATTTTATACATGAAATTTTAATTTTATCCAATTTTTATAAACTATTAATACAATTATTGATATAACATCATTTCATGTTTATATATTGCATACATAAATAATTATATTTATCCAATATAAAAATAAATTAATGTATTTATTTCTTTAAATGTGTATGATTAAATCAAAATTAAAGTTTCACGTATACAGTTGAACCACAATTAGAGTTCCATGTGTATAATTATACAAAATTAAAGTTCATGTATACAATTGCACATTAAATCAAAGTTCATGTATAATTTTGAGTTCCCATTAATTTAATTAATTAATTTTATCTTCCATTCCAAACAAAACTCAATTTTTTCATCACTTCTTTACCCAGACAAAGAATAAGTAATTAATTTAATTAATTGCAAGTATTTTTCCCTTTACTTTTAGCTTAGCATGGAAGATTAGAGATTATATAATCAAAAGAAATTTAAGTTTTGTAGACAATTATTAAATATGAATTATTTTGTTAAGGATCAATCTAGAAACATAAAATAAAATTTTAAAATTTAAAAGGAAATTAAATTAATTAATTTTAATATTATAATAACTTGGTTGACATTATTAATAGATAAATTTTTTTCAGCAGCCTATTCAATTTATTTTAATGTTTTTAAATTTAAATTTTAAATAATTAAAAAAATTAGAATTTCAATAATAGGATAAACAAGTATAATTTGACAATTTTTGTATATTATTTTAGTTTCTATCACTTTTTCACATTAATCCCTGATTTTTTAATCCCAACTAATACTTTTAAAAGAATTTTTTGGTGACCAAAATGAAAGTGATCTAAAAGTTGAGTGATTAAAATGAAAGTGTAAACATGATGTGACATGTATAATTAACTACCGTTAGAGATTTAATGTTTGGGTTAGGGGTGAGCGTTCGATCGAATCGAATCGAATGAAAAAATTTCGAGTTAATCGAGTTGACGAATCATATTTTATCATCCTAATTTGATTTGAAATTTTTTCGAATCGAGTCGAGTGAGATGGAATTCGAATCGAATCGAATATATTTGTTCGAGTTAAATTTTAAAAATAATTTTGGGTCCTTGTAACCATTATCACCTATCGTAATTAAATTTGTCCACCTTAACCAAATTTTTTTATTAACTTTCACACCAAATAATTTATTTATTAATATTTTATATACGGGTTAGCTTCTTTGCTTATTTAGTTCTTTTAATTATCTTCAGATTCTTGTCACTATGTATTTTAGAATTAAAAAATATATTAAACGTAAAAATGTGATTTTTTAATAAAAGTTATTTTAAAGATAAAATGTGAAATTGATACAAATATAAAATTTTAACACGAATATTTTATGGCATAATTACTAATTCAATTGTAATATAAATATTCAATATGACTAAACAATTCAATAATATAAATAATATAAAATGTGAAATTTAATTTAATAATATAAATAGTAGATATAAATAAAATTATTAGTATTTATGTTTAGTGATTTTTTTTTTTTTGGATAATTTTGATTTTTTATTTGAGAGTAAAGGGTGAGAAGTAAAAGTTTAGGGGGAAAATAAAAAGTTTTGGAGAATAAAAGTTTGAGGGAAAATAAATAGGGGGAGTAAAATTTTGAAGGGAAAATATTAAAAAAAATTGGAGGGGGGTGGGTTTGAGGTAGATGGGAGATGAGATAGGAAGGGAGTAAAAGTTTTACGGGAAAAGTGGGAGGGAATAAAAATTTTGGGGGAAAAATAAAAAGTTTTGAGGGTTTTGGGAGTAAAATTTTGAGAAAAAGTAAATGGGAGAGTAAAATTTTGGTGGGAAATGGATTTTGGGTAGATTGGGGGTTGGGAGGAGGGAGTAAAGTTTTGGGGGAAGTGGGAAGGAGTAAAAGTTCTGAGGGAAAAGTAAAAAGGTTTGGGAGTTTGGGGTAAAAATGTAAAATATTATAGTTTGATATTAGAATTATTCGAATTCGAAAACTCAACTCGGTTTTAACTTGAAATTTGAAAAAAAAATCGAGTTGACTCGAATAACTCGATTCGTTTAACTCAAAATTCGAATTTTTTTCGATTTTTTCGAGTCGAATCGAGTTTTGCTCACCCCTAGTTTGGGTGACTAAAATGAAAGCGCCCTAAAATTTAGGTGACCAACTAAGTAATTTACCCTAAAAAATATACAATATCAAAAATATGATTGAGGAGATTAACATTAAAGGAAAGCTAGTAAAATGTTTGGTGGTAAGAGTAACAAATTTGAATGTAATGAAAGATTTTGATAAATCAAAGACTTAGGAATAAGGATAAAGTAGTTGGTGGAGTTAGAACAACTCAAAGAAAGATGATTTCTAGGTCAAAGAAAGATGATTTCTAGGTCTTCTTGTTGCACCCTAAAGTATGCTTTTAGCAATTGAGTAAAGAAAACTTAGAAAATTTTGTTTTAAAAGATACTTAGAAGCTTGCTTTATGAGATATACCAAAATAATTAAGCAAAGTGATGATTTGTTTTGGTTTAAATATGCTTTGGATGGATAGTGAAATGCAATGGTGTGGCAAACTAAGGAACAACTCTTTTGCCTTGCATTGCACTTTGGTGAGGCTAAATATTAAATAATAATAATAAAACAAATACTTTTTACTATACTATATATATGGGAATGGTGGAATTTTTTTTACATTTATAAGAAAGATTAAAAAATAATCATGTCCTTCATTTATTTATTTTTATTTTTTAAATACTAATTAAAAACATGACGAGTTCTTAATAAATATATTACCAATTTAACAAATGTTTATTTAAAATGAAATATTGATAGATTTATATTAAAACTTTATTGAAGACATTCGACATTTTGAAATTTAAAGTAAAATAAAAACATAAATGACTATAAAAAAAAAAAAGGGAACAAACAAAATTTTCCATTTCACAATAATAACAGAAATAATTATGAATGTTTAAGTATGAAAAATCTAAATACCCATCTCATTAATAATTTGTGCATAATAATATTTTTTGGAACTAGATGGATTTAATAAATTTAATTGAAAATTTACTGATATGATAATTCAACCATTAAAGATACATCGATAAAAGTAAAAAATCGGAAAAATTCTATTTGAATTGGTTTTAAAAGAAAATGGATTTTTTAAATGATAGTTTTAATAAAAGATAATAAAACCTTTAACAGTAAAAAATAAGAAAATGAAAATCAACTTAAATAAAAATATAACAAATTTACTTTCTCCAAAAATACTTTGTAAACTATAAAAGAAACTTAAAGATTGATTTTAAGAAAATATTTTATAATTTTATATACCTGAATTTAATTATTTTAAACATATCTTAATATTTTATTTTTTTCACAATTTTTTTTAAAAAAACACTAACCCATATTTTCATTATATATTTGGGTTAATGGTATTTTTAGCCCTTAAACTTTTTCAAAAAAATCAATTAAGCTCCTCCAAACTTTTTCACACCCAATTGAGTCCCTGAATTAATAAAACTGGTCAAATAAACCCTTTGACTAACATTGACAATTAGTAACTAATGATAACGTTGTCATGGTCATTAACAGACACCACGTCAACATTGTGTGTTGATGTGGTAGTGTCACGTCATTGTCGGTTCTGACATGGCAGTACAACATCATCAAAAATAAAAAATTCAAAAAAAAATTATTTTTTAAGTAAGTACACAATGTATTTTTTTTTTTTTTTTGTAAAAAACAAAACCTAAAATGAACTTACTAAATTTAGCATTCTAACTCCCTACAATTCTTAAAATTTCCTAAAAGACCTTCAAAATCTAAGCTACTATTCCTATAGAAGACCCACTATTAATTGTATTGTACTGTTTTGCCCAACTAATTGACACTTTAATAGCTTCTGAAAGGCTCCAGTATAAACCTTGGAATACAAAAATATTCTTATTTTTCCATAACCACCAAGCTATCAAGCCAAAAAGCTTCAGCCAGGGGACCTCTAACCTTGGTAGCCACCTATAATTTCCTAGGTTTGTCTTGACTCATTCTAATAGATTGTCAGAAAATAATTAGGGTTGGCGATTTCCTGGTACTATATACCTCCAAATTTCTTTAGCCACTGGGCAGTCCCTAAAGACATGCAAAATATCTTGTGTTATGCTGGCATAATGGGCAAGCCTCATTTTGGCCAATACCTCTTCAAGTACGTTCAAGATTTGTAAGCAACCGTTCTTTGCACACTAGCCATAAAAAGAAGTGGACTCAGTGCAGGCCCTGGTATTTCCACACGGTCTTCCACCTAGCATCATGTTCATTCCATGTGTTACCTTTTATCATTCGATAGGCACTCTTCACTGTAAGGGCCCCATTTGACGTGTGTACCCAAAAGACTTTATTAGGATCGACTAGGGGGTAAGGAAGAGGAATATTAATTATATTTTTAAAAATATCATCTAACAACCGCTCTCTAAATGCCTCCAGATTCCATGCTCCCTCGTCTGTTACCATATCCTTAACTAAACAATCCGTGTTGGAGTTCCTCATGCGAGTCATATGTGGTTTAAGAGGGCCTACTTTTGAGACCCACGAATCTTCCCAACAGCGGATCGAAGTTCCTCTCCCAATAGACCAACATAAATTTTTTTTCAGTAATGGCCACACTTTCGTGATTCCTCTCCACACAGCTGAGCAAATTCCTCTCATTATACTCTCGGGAATTATTTTTTTTTCATTCCATACTTTGACCGCAATATACGGACCCATAGAGCATTCCCTTTAGAAACAAGATTAAAACCTAGCTTTAGTAAGAAAGAGGCGCCTTGGTCCTCCAAACGCCTAATGCCTAATCCTCTATTTGTAGGAGGTTGGAAAATAGAGCTCTAGTCGACTAATGTCATTTTCTGTTTTCCTGCACTAGACCCCCAAATAAATTTTCTTGTCATATGTTTAATTTCCTCACATACTCCTTTCAGAATTTACATGGATTGCATAAAATAATTTGGGATGAAGAGAAGGACTGACTGTGCTAAAGTAAATCTACCTGCTATAGAGAGTTGTTTTGCATCCCAATTGCACAACTTGGCTTTGACCTTTTCAACCACAAAGTGCAAAGTAGAGTTGGTGACTCTTTTATGGAAAAGTGGGATTCCTAAGTATGATCCTAGCTCTCGAACCTTCTAAAAGCCCATAAGCCTGCTTAAATTATTACTTAGCCCCTTCTCCACTCTGTTGGAAAAAAACATATTAGTTTTTCTTAAGTTTACCTGATGTCTTGAAAAACTATAGAAGTGATTACTAAGTCATCAGCAAAAAATAAGTGTGATATAGTTGGACCTGATCTTAATAATCTAATCGGTCTCCATTTCTCTAATGCTTCAGCTTTTGTTAATATTGCGGCCTAACCACTCCATACATAGGACAAACAAATAAGGTGATAGTGGACACCCTTGCCTTACTCCTCTTGCAGGTTTAAACTATTCAATAGATACTCCATTCCATAAAATTTGCATGTAGATATGGAATACATAATTACTTTTTGTAAAAAATCTAGAATCTCTACTGCTTGGATGGATCTATCTATCAACTCCTACTGAACTTTATCATATGTTTTCTCCAAGTCGATCTTAATTGTCATCCATTTCTTACTCTTTCCTTTCATGGAATGAATGACCTCTTAAGCACTGATGATATTATCGGAGATGTTCCTGCCATTAATAAACATGACATACTCTTGTACAATGATTTTGGGAAACACCACCCTGAATTTGTTTGCTATAACTTTCATGACTAATTTATAAAATACTGAACAGAGGCTGATAGGTCGAAATTGTGATATCTCCTCGGGTTGAGTAGTTTTAGGGATAAGCACTATAAGAGTATTGTTCAAATCTGGGTCAATAGGCTTGCCTCTGAAAACTTATTTAACCCATTCACAAATTGTGTTCCCAATATTACTCCATTGATTTTGAAAAAAGAAGGCATGATATCCGTCACTTCCTAGGGCTTTTAATGGGGCTATATAAAAAAGGGTCGTTTTAATATTCTCATTTGAGATTTCGTTTCCAAGAAAGTCTATGTCATTTTGCTTTGATTAAGGGAAACAAATTTGGGGTAAATCTTCTGTCCTACTTGGTTTTTCACCATACAGCCTTTGAAAGTACATTACTATTTCAGATTGAATTTCATCTGGTTTATATAGTCATTCACCATTTTCATCGTGCAATGCACTATGCGGTTGACCTTTCTTCTATGCATTGTCCGACTATGGAAAAACTTCATATTTTTGTCCTCTAACTTAAGCCAGTCGCATCTTGATTTCTGTTTCCATAGTAATCCTTCATGGTTGAGCACTTCTTCAAGCTTCCCCCTTACATCAATCTCTCTCTTTGATAATGAATCTGAATTTTTCCATTCCATCTCTTATTGAATTTTACTTAAAGATTGTAAAAGTTTTCGCTTGTGAGCCCCGATATATCCGTAGACTTTTTTATTCCAATATTTCAAGCCTATTGTGAGATTTCCTAAAGTGGTAGCCATATCTTCGTTATATCGCCATAAATTATTTATAGTGTCTGGGAAATTTTGATGCTGAGTCCAACCAGCCAAAAACCGAAAAGGACGCCCTGTTGGCATGCTTAGTTCTAGGCAAAGACTAATGAGTAAAGGTCGATGGTCAGACTTTATTCTAACTAGATACGTTGCTAGGCACTTTGGAAAAGTTTGAATCCAAGCAGCATTGCCTACTGCTCGGTCCAATCTTTCAAAAAATCCCTCTTTTTACCATGTAAAAGCCGGCCCTCGAAACCCCAGATTATGAAGATCATTGGACTCAATAAACTCTCTAAAGAAAGGACAGCTGCTTCCAGTAATACCTCCCACTTTCTTCTCATTTTTAGCAAGAATAATATTAAAATCTCCTACAACCATCTAAGGGATTGAGGTGATAGGTACGGTTTCTTTTAGCGCTTCCTATGGCAGTCGTCTTCTCGTTCTATTTGGGCTTCCATACATAAAAACAATTAGAATTGCTTGGACGGGGACTCCAAAGGATACTCATGTAAAGATAAACTGGGGATGGTTTAGGATAATTTCAAAGTGGACTGCATTTTTCCAACCTCCCCAGATTCCTTCCAAAAACCCCCTAGCTTTGACTTGGTGAGAATATGGAAAACCTAGTTTTACAATTATCCCATCAGCTTTACCACCGTTGACTTTCGGCTCCAATAGACTAACAATGTCTAGCTTATGCTCCATATTGTATTCTCTAAAAATACGAGGAAATTTTTCATTCGCACACCCTTATAAATTCCAAGAAAAGACAAACAATGTAGAATTCATTTTTTTAAGATAAAAAAGTGTTTCCCATACATATTGCCTTGCTCCTTTCGGGCCTTTTGGCCTTTCTCCTACTTCTTTAGAAATCTCATTGGCGAGCCCTTGCTGAAATTGACTTTGAAAAGTTCAACTATATTGTTAACTGACTCAGTAAGAGGGACTTTTAGAGGGGTAGCTTTGAAAGGGTTGCATTTATCTTTGATGATTTTGTTGAGAATTTTGCCCTTTCGTATTCCACTAGTCTTTCCCTCACTAATTCTCATTACTCCATTTTCCACTATATGGCCTACCTTTCCTATTTTGCCCTTTTGACTGTTGGCCTTAAAATTTAGTTGCAGGTTCTCTTTAAAGACCACTGCGGTGTGCCTCATTGTATCAAGAACGACCTCCATCAGAACCATTGTCACCTACTGCAGGCCTTCAGAGTTTGGTTGGTTGCTGCGAAAGTCGACCTCCCCCAAGGCAATACCTGCAAAGCTCCATTCGTTCGAATCATCTTTTTATCGTTCTCCCTCAAACTCTAGATTGGCCGATTTTTCACCAACATCAAGCCTTTTTGCACATCCGCCTCGGATTCTGTCGGACCACAAAGAAACCATGGCCCGCCATCATCATTTTCTCGGTTCACTCCCTCTTTTTCAGAAGCCCTAACTGCTACTCCTTTAGGGTCTTTCCAAGCCCGATTAACGTGACCTACAAATGGTCCACCCGACTTCTCCATGGTTCTTTGTTTGGGCTTATTCCCCACACCGACCCTCATTTGGCCTACTCCTTAGGCTGCTGCTTAGATCTGTTGGGCTTGTGTTGATCTAGCTCTATGGTTTTTGGGATAGCTTCATTCCCTTTGTATGAGGCTGAGAGATTAATTGTCTTTTGGGTCGCGCCATTCTCTGACCCAATTTCTTCAACAGACCTCTGTTGACCCGATTCTTGGTGAGAATGACTAAGCTCATTAGTTTGATGGTAACTTGGGCCCATGTGCAAATCTTCTCCCTCCCTTCCTATACCCAAACTAGAAGGGTTTGGACTCTTGTGGCCCATCTCTATCCTAGCCTCATCTCTTTTTTCTCGACTACTATCTTTCGCAACTAGGGTTCCCAAAACTTGGAATTGAGAACTACTAGTCCCCTCTCCGAACCCTCACCACCATTCTTCCTGCCTACCTTCATTGCGCGTTGGCCACGTCTTTCGACTAACATCTATAAGTCGTATTGGCTTGAATTTTACAATATTTCTTCTCTGTTGGCACCCTTCTTCCACGTTACTTCCATCCAATCCCTTTTGTTCCGTTGCTTTTTGAGGATAGATTTCTTTTATGTGTCCATAGTGAATGCACGAAAAACAAATTGTAGGTAAATATTCATATTCGATTTTTTGAACCACATCATTTACCATGACCTGAGAAATTAAGGCTTTGTCCAAGTTAACATACACTGCCATTTTCGCAAATCGTCCCCTAACCCCGTTGTCTGTATTAAAACCCAATTTTTCTACTTTCCCAATAAGCCCTCCCATTTTCCTCAGGATACACAGCTTGTACATGTGCCTTGGCAACTAGGAAAGCCGAATCCATGCCATGATCGTGCTTGGATATAGTTGTACTGGGTCAAATTCCACAGTCTATGGTTGTACTGATAAGTATTGCCCATACACGACCCAGAGGCCTTGGCATAAAACTTTCTCAAAATCTTCTGAGTTCTTGAATTTAGCTAGGAAGTATCCGTTCTCTACATCAATTAAGCAGAACGGTTGAAAGGGTTTCCAAAGCGAATAGACTTTGTTATGAAGCATTGAATACCTGATGCTTAGAGTTTGATTACTAATGTGTATGTCACATCTTTGATTAAAATTTGATTTACTCAATCAAAAAGTTTTAATGGAGGGGATGCCATTGACCAATGAACATTCAATATCGTTTTCCGATATCTCAAAATCTCCTTCTCCATCTGCCCCTTCTAATGGCATTATTCTTTCATCTGCTCTGAGCCCAATTCCCACCAACCTGTCTCTTCATGATAGGACCTTTTCAACAATCGGTGTTGTGTCCATCTCAATATCTAGGTTTTCCTCCGTTTCCCTTATACAAACTTTCTTCAAAAACCGACTCATTATTTCAACGTCATCTCTCCCTTCGTGCTCCGTGGAGTCCATAATTTTGTAGTACACAATATATTTGAGCAAATAGTTGTCCAAGATTGGAACTATAAAAAAAGATAAAAATTTATAAAACAATCATTAAAATTTATAGTAATTACTAGAAGTTAATTAAAACCATAAGTTTTTATAAATTTTTTTAAAAAAATATTAAAAATCGTTAAAAATTAGAAATTTAATTTAGAAATGAATTAAAAGCCATATTTTAAAAAATAAATATTTTATAAAAATTATTTTTCTCATTTTTATAAAAATATAGCCACTGATCATTAATTAAAAAAAAAAGCCATTGATTATTAAGAAGGCCCAACATTTTAGAAGAACTTTCAATAGTATGCATAAGAAAAAAAAAAGAATTCCAATGTTTGATATACTTAAAAATAAATTATATTAGTTAAATAATTTAGTAAAAATGAGAAAAATAATTTTAATAACATTTAATAAATAATTTATATGGTTTTTAATTAATTTATAACAATTTTAATTAATTATTTTTTATAAATTTTATAAAATTTTATGGTTTTTAATTAATATCTAATAATTATCATAAATTTTAATCATTTTTATAATTTTTTTTGTTATGAATATCTTATTAATTGGATGTACATCATGATCAAGATAAAGTTTTAATTTAATTTAAATTCTAATAGTTATTAGAATTAGATCTCTACTTTTTTTATACTTCTTATGATTATAAATAAAGACTCTGATGAACCATTGTAATCATCCATTTGATTAATAAAGTACAGTTTCTATTCCTTTTATATTTTCTTTATTATTTATTCTCCATCTCACTCCAAATATTATTCAAGTTGTTGTCAATAGCTATTGCAATTGCAATTTCAACTTTCAATTAAGGCCTACACACTATGAGTAACCATTAGAATATTTAATCACTCAGATCTTCCACGCATGTTTGCAATGATAATTATGAAATAAAGAATCAAGACAGACGTTTAGAAGTCTATTTTACTAGATTTATTGCATTCCCTACCAATCCCCTAATTTTATCTTTTTTCTATATTGTGAAAAATGATATATTTACTTTGGTAGGAACCATAAATAAATAATATCGTAAAAGAATTTATAAAGTAATTTCTCGTTAAGAAACTAGAAATGTGGCAGCCACGTGTAAGTAGTTTAGTAACAGACCTACAGAGGTTGCCTCTCCTCCACGCGACTCATCTATCCCCATAAAACCCCGCCACTGCAATAGATTCCCTTCACTTTAAATTACATACTACAAACTAAATATATACTGCAGAGGTCACTCCTAGCATTATCACCCTTATGCTCTCTAATCTAATCTAATCTTTTCCCACATCCCTTTCACTCTCTCCTCTCTGAAAATTCTGAGTGTTGATGTTATAAGAATAAAATCTGTTAAATCCTAATAGTTTTTTCAATATAAAATTGGAGTTGTTTATGTTTAGATACGTTTAGGTGTTGGGAAGAGAGTGAGATTAAAGGATCAGACTGTGGAATTGAATTTTGTGAGGGCCTCCCCAATGGTTGCTGCTACCCTAAACCCCAAACACATGGGAGGAACTGGGCTACTGCCTCCCTTGTTGCCCTCCGACCCCCACAATTCCATCCCTCCGCCCCCTCAAAATTCCCGAAAATGTTTGTCCACCTCTTCATCTCACTCAAATTCTTCCACAAAACACACGACTTCATCGGCTATTAAGAGGTCTCAACTGGTGGAGAGGAGACATGCGGTGACCCCGCCGTCTAATAAACCTATGCGTTTGAAAACTGACAACGCTAACAACAACACTGCTGACAAAGTTAGCAAAGCTACACCAGCTCCATCACCATGCCCCACAAAGAAAGAAACCACCAAGAGGCGCAAACCGACGCTGGAAACGAGAAGAACAGAGCAAACCGAAATTTCAAAGACGGAGCGGTGGCCGGCGAGGTTAAGGCTACCCAACTCGGTGACTAGTAGAAGCATGGCTTGCACCGATGAGAGGAAGAGATTAAACGGTTCTGTTAATGGCAATGTACTTGGGCTACTGCAAGATTCCATGGCTGATAATAGAGATATAACAGCCGTTACTCCTGTTGAATCTAAGGCTCAACGTGGTCTCGCTGCTTCTGATACTGAAAGTGTTTCTTCCGGTAGTACGTCAGGTTCTTCACAAAGTTCCTCCGCTAACGTAGACGTTAAGCGTGGGCCTCTAGGACTAATGGTCTCCGCTCGGTCCTGGCAACAAACTGCTAATCGGGTATGCCGGTCCCATCCTGGCTCGCCCGTTCCTAAGAAAAATACAGTGCGCACTAAGCTAATTGTACCAGACAAGTTCGGAACTGATACTCCTTTTTCGTCTCCAAACGGTGTATTGAACAGCAGAGGACAGTTATCGCCAATTCATGGGCCAGTTCGGCCTGCGTCACCGAGTAAGCTTGGGTCATCTTCAACGAGGGGAATGAGTCCTAGACTGAGGAATGGGTTGGATGATAATTTGGTAACTAGGCTGTCGATTTTGAGCTTTGTTGGTGATGGTTTTAAGATTGGGGAGAACAAAGTTTCGGATGCTAATTTGTTGAGGCTACTTCATAACCGGTGGTTGCAGTGGCGTTTTGTTAATGCTAGAGCAGATGCTACTCTGTCTTCCCAAAGGTCTAACGCAGAGGTACGACTCTAAGAAGTGACTTTGAATTTCTCTCGTTGTGTTTGTATGCTGTTTGTATGCTTCATCAAGTTTGCATGCTTTACTATTATAATATTCACAGGAATTCGCTTTTACTGTAATTTTGGCAGTACAGCTCGCAGCATTAAACGTTGCATACGAACACCATTTTGAGGATTTTGGCTAAGTTTTACTTTTAGAATGTTGCCTGGCTGCACGCAGTTTGTTTTGTCTTACTGTCTGGAATTTCAGGGTTTTGTTAATTAAAAAAAAAAGAGCTCAAGAACAGTCCAGTCAAACAATTGAATTATGTCTGATAAAAACAGAGAGTGGTGTTCTTGGTAGAGCTGAAATTCTTTAGGCCACTTCTGCTTGATCGAACTTGGCACCCTGCCGTTTTTGGTTGTAATTGCTTTTATGGTGTAGAAGTTATGTAGTATGAAAGCAGCCTGTGAGTTGTTTTGTGGCTTAAAATGAGTTTAATCATGTTAGGGAGAGAGGCTGCAGTATTGGTGAAAATAGAAATTTTCCATAAGACTGTAAAGGGATATTTTTAGTACAATCTATGATAAGTGATGACGGATAGAATTGGATCAAAGAGATTGCATGCCTGATTTTTACAGGTTTTTCCTTCAGACCAAATCCAGAGGCCATGTGAGACACTGAGATCAGTAGGTTTTGATTTTGAAATAATATTGGAAATCAAGAATGCTAAATGTTCTAGAGGAGCATGCTGGTTCATCAGTTGCTGATTTTCTTGCACTAAGGAATCAGTCAAAGAGGGCATTCATTATGCTGGAAACAACTTGATCAAATTAGAGGCAAGCAGAGGTTGCAGATTGTATGTGTCTTGAAATAGCTATGGTTGATTACTGATTGACATCTCAGGAATGAGAAACAAGTGAAATAAAAGTTGCATTGATTTTTTTTTTCATATTTTAACTTTCGATACAATTAATTCATCTTAATCTTTTTTGCTTTGCTTTGTTTAAGATGCTTCAGTTTTTTTTTAACTGTCCTCTTGTTTCTCAGGATACTAAAAATTTATGTTGTCAATTATCTTCATTATAGTTAGTTAAAATATGACAATGAGTCCTTTTGTTATCATTTCTGATAACAAAAAAGCCCTCTATAATGCATGGACAGCTACCTCAAATAAAATTTTCCATCTCTTGTTTCTCAGATTAGTTACAATTATTGTTTTTTATTATCTTCATTAAAATATGAGGAAGAATCCTTTTATCGTGTTCATATAACAGAAAAGCCTCCATAATGCATGGACAACTACCTCAAAACTGCGAGAATCTGTTAGAGCCAAAAGAACCGAGTTACAGTTGCTGAGGCAAAATTTGAAGCTGATTTCCATCCTCAAGGGGCACGTAAGAACCATCTCTCCCTTGTTATTTCCATCATGTTAAAAGTCAGGGCAATGAAACTGCACACTTGCTTGCTAAACAATTCTCTCTTTACTGAGGATGTCATTTGGATGGAAGAATACCCACCTTTTATCCACAATTCTGTAACCAGGGATGCTATTTACTCTTAGTCTAATGAAGTTCAGTTTACTATGAAACAAATAAAGACAAAGAATCATCTTTCCCCTGTGGATGTGTTTCTTATTGACTTTATTTTTCCTTCATTTGTTTTACTTATTCTCATCATTTTGTTGATCTCAATTATTGCTAGTTTATCACTGTCTGCCTCTTTGGCTGTGTCCCCCCCCACCCCCCTGCCCCCAAAGTTGTGCTTGAAGCTGCTCATCTGAAGAAACCTGGAATTCATATTCTTGTCTTTTATAACCATCGTTTCTTTCAAATATCTGATTTAAATTGCATGTTTCAGTTCATGAAATCGAATGCTTTTTCATCTAATGACTAATTATTGTCGTTGATGAGTGTAGATGATATTTTTGGATGAATGGACTATCCTGGACCCTGATTATTGCAGTTCTTTATCTGGGGCTACTGAAGCTTTGATGGCTAGCATGGTCCGCCTTCCAGTAGTTTGTGGGGCAAGGGTAAGTTTCTTCTTCTGCGTGTTGACAATTTCCTATAAGGTTTGGCATTTTAACTGCCAAATTAATTTATTTGGGTCTTAAAAGAAACATCGTGCTTGTCTTTTTATTTGTACAGGTTGATGTCCCAAAATTGCAGGATGCGATTTGTTCAGCAGTTGATTTATTGCAGGCAACAACACTCTCTATACACTCATTGGTGTCAAAGGTTATGCTTTTTCATCGCTCTTTCTCCCCTCACCCTCTCCTCATTCTTTTACATGCAAACTTTCAAAAAAAATTTAAGTCCCTTAAAAAACAAGATAAAATTATATTTTTACCTTTCAAAAATTTATAAATCAATTCCGTTCACAGTAAAAGAATTTATGGATTTGCCCTTGACAACGGATCTTCCCATCGAAGTGGTTTTAATCCTCTATGAAATGCAGATTTTAATGATTTTGATCGGTTCCTTTATGTTTGCATCTTTTTTCCTTGGATGATAGGTAGCAAAAGTAAATTGTTTGGCATCTGAACTTGGAAATTTACGTTCAAAAGAGGTCTTATTACTTTATCAATGCAAAGAACTTTTGTCAGCAGTTGCAAGCATGCAGGTAAAATTCTTTATCTGTTTTCATAAAAAATCGGCAGATGTAAAATATTGTGTTAAAACTTGAGGGATGTATAATTAGCAGGTGAAGGAATGTAGCCTTAGAACGCACATTTCACAACAAAACCGTTTACCTTCCACTTTTGACAACACAATTGGAAGGCTCATCTGATTTCAATTACGTCCTCTATCACCAACCTGACAATCGATTGCCATTCCAATTCCTGGGGACTACGGTTCCAATGCTAATGTACGACTGAATTATACATGAAAAATTAGGTGAAGGTAGGTTAGATACCTTTCTTTATAGTTTTGTATAGGACAGAGGAAAGTGTGTAAATATGTATAAATGTTGCCAGTCAGTGATGATTTGTAATATATAAGCTTTCCCACATGTATGCTTTCATACAAGGAATGATGGGTTTATATGCACTTCTTGGGCCTAATCGTAATAATAAAAAAGAGCTACGTGGTCACATAACAATGAAGTTCGTGTAGCTCAGCCGGTACAGTGGGTTCGAACCCTGCGTTGGGCGTTGTTTTTAAGTGAGTGAGCCCATAGCCAACCCATATGGAGACAAAGTTTGACTTCAGATATTGTATAAAAGTTATTACCTTGAATTGGGCCGCCAAAGTAGAACGCCGACGTTCCGCTCCCAAAGTCAATACAGTTAAATTCAAAGAGAAGCTTCTCACCACTCTATTTACTATATCTTAATTATATAATACTAATAAAGATTTTTAATAAAACAACTGTTAGGTTATGATAAACAAACCCATGTGACCTCACCCAAATAGTCGTCCTTTTAAAGCTAGTAGTTATGCCAACCAACTAAATAGATGTATTAGCTTATGGTACGCAACATTTAAACGTGGATGGTATCACATCTATATTATAGATGAGATAGCTTTTATTTTTATTTTATATAATTATAAGATTACACTTTACACAAATGATAAAACATATATTAAACACAAATATTTAAAAAAAAAAAAAAGAAACTCAAAAATCGTGGTTGATGATGGTGGTCGTCACTAGTTTGCTACTGTTTGTCTTTATTTATTTGATTGGATGGATAAAGTCAATTTAGGTTTTGAAATTGGGAGTGATTTTAGTTGAATTTTATATATCGAGTTGGAATCATTTATATTTCCCATTACTTGGAATTTGAAATATAATGGGAACACACATGGCAATGGTTTTGTAGTAGCGGAGAAGTCTCCAACACAATATATGTTTGTAGTTGGAGGAAGAAGGTTCCTTGAAAGCTAACAATGGGGTTGGTTTCTTCAAAATCGTACATGCATGTATAACGTTGAAGATTCCCCCCATGCATTGTTACAGTATATTTTAGCTACCAACCGTGAAACAACAGTGATAAATTAAATAATGGAGTTGTTAATTAAAAAAGAATGAATTGAATTGAATTAATTTTTAAGTATAGCAAATGAGAGACCGGAGAATTCTTCAAATGCTATCTACACCGAAATAAAATATTCAATAGAAGAAAATGAATCTAAAATAATATAATTCCGACAAAAGAATTCAGGAATTGTTTAGTTGACTTCAACTTTAGGTGGCATCCGTATTACGACACGTGGCTTTTTAGCAGGATGTGGGCTTTCCACTTCTTCATCGCCGCCGGAAACAAACAATTTTGACAGTGAGAATTCCGGCAAAGCCGGAAGGTTGAGGTCAAAGCCCCGCTGGCTGGTGGTACTGGTGGACGCTGATCTTTCAGATGTCGTAACGCCTCTACCAGTCCCAGCACCGCCTTCATAGTGCAAACGCTTGTGACCTCCCAAGGCCTGTCCGGAAGGGAAGCTTTTATGACAGATGGAACACTGGTGGGACCTGCCGCTTGGGTTGGAGGTGGAACTGGAAGAGGTGGTTGTTGAGGTTGATTGGTCATCGTTAATACCAGATGAAAGCTTACGGTGGCTGGCTTTGTGGCCACCCAAAGCCTGGTAAGAGTTGAAGGCCTTGTTGCAAACTTTGCACTTGAATCTAAGTTGTTGATCAGTTGGAGTGGGAGAGCGGTGGCGGTGAGGAATGGTAGAGGCGGAGGAGTCAGTAGCGCCGCGAGCGAGCATGAGAAGGCAGAGAGCAAGGTATTCTTCCTCGGTGGGGACGTGGTCCTCGGAACGCGGCCGCTTAGAACGCTTACCCTTAGTAAAAGAGTCGAGGCAATGGAAATTGGTGCAAGTATGAGAATGAAAGTGAAAGGGGGGCGTGGCAGTGGCAGGTGTTGGAGAGTTGAGAGCTTCTAAAGCCATCTAATTCAGAGAGATTTGGTGTATTGAGTGGGAAGAGAAATTAATTGGGGAATTGTGAGATAGGAGTGAGTGGGGGAGAAGAGGTGGTTTTAAAGGGGGCGGAGGGAAGGAAGCTGCAAGACAGGTGGTGAGAAGGTGAGTGGAGAGTTGATCGAGTCAAAGAAAGGCGATTGAATCTAAGAATAATAGTAAGAAAGGGACAAGGAAAGTAGAGTGTGGGTCCACTCCGGAAGTGTGTGAAATGAATGAATTTAGATAGTCGGCTTTCCAAGTCAACTAGTAAATTCCCCCAAAAGGGGTTGAGAACGCAGGACCTACTGTCACTACACCCCTTTTTGTGCAGTGATTGAAAGCCGTCGAGGATGTTCGTGGTCGGTAATGATTAATTCTTCTGTTACTTCAACCACCATATTCCAATGGAAACAACGTATCGTTCACTCCCACTAAACAAAAGAACTGTCGGTAATAGTAATAAATGAAAGCGGTGGCAATCCCTACGTCGGCACAACAGCTTTCAAAACTATTCTCATGAATGGTTTGGTTGCTTTTACTAAAACAGAATTAATGGGAGATTAAAATAATCAAATATTGAATTAAACCAACTTGGAATAGAATAACCTCTTAAGTCATCTCTTTGCTTTAATTAAAGGAGTCATTCAACAATCCACTCTTTTATTACCTCAACTTATCGCATATATACTTCAAATCCCATTACCGCCATGCAAAATTGGGTTAAGAATTAAAAAGAAAAACTAATATTATGAATAATAAAATATATGATTTGAAATTAATTAATAATCACAAATTAAATATTTATATTATTAAAATAAAAAATAGATTAAATTGTGAGTTAAATCAAATATAAACACGTTAATACAATTAAAATGTAAATATTATTTAAGAGTAAAGCTTTTGTATTAGTACTAAAATTAATATTTTATTGATATAAATATCACGATTTAAATTCAATCACATGCAAAGTTTTAATTGAGGTTTTTCAAATAGAAAGATTAAATACTCTCGAATAATATAATTTATTTTAATTACAGAATGATATATTTTTTAAATTTTCTTAACCAATGTCCAGATGATCTTTTGTTTTTTTTGTGAGGCATCCATGGAACAATTGTTTTTTTCATCTAATGCGGATAGGTGTGTGGCAAAGGGCATTGCGCATCGTCTGGGCTTTCATTTAACGATGAACTTGGGCACATATTTGAGGCTTCCGTTTTTTCACCAATGGGTTATGGTTTCTACATTTTTGTTGTGGAGAAAGTAAATAAGAAACTTAATATTTGGAATGTGTCACTGCTATCTATGACGGGACAAGTTACGTTAGCTAAGTCAGTGCTTTTAGCCATCCCTAGGTATTTTATGTTGGTTACTTCTCTCCCAATTAACATTTGCAAGACAATTGAGAAGTTGGCTTGAAGCTTTACCTGGGGTGCCCAAACAAGGAAGCAGAAGCCAACTTTAGTAGGTTGGGCGGAGGGTGTCAACCATCCAAGTATGGGGGTTTAGGTGTTTGGCTATCACAAGAACAAAATCATAGCTTTTTGATGAAGTTGGGTTTTAAGCTTCTCACTAGTATGGATACTTACTGGGTGCGTATTTTGCGGTGCAAATATAATTTCAAGTAGGGATGCTTGCTAAGTATTTAAAAGTTCGTCTTTTGTTTGAAAACTGTTAGCATGTTTTTGGCAGCAAATAAGGAACGGTATATGTCAGACTATAGGTGAGGGTAGGTCGGTACAATTTTGGTTTGATACATGGATTGCGAAGCCTGATCCTTTAGTCCAAAACTGTTGCAACTTAGTGATTGCGGATAATAAGGTTATTGTAACAGTCCAATTTCGGTGAAATCCGAACAGTGGTCTCGAGACAACAAATTCGAGCCAAAAAAATAATTTTTTTTATATTTTATTATATGATCCATATTATACTAGAAATGTCGTATGAAAATTTTGAAAAGAAAATTTTACCGATTATGTGCTTAATTACGAGAAGGACCAAATCACATAAAATGCAAAAGTTAAATTCTAGTAGCTATAAGGATTAAATAGCTATGGAATTCAAAACTAGAGGTCCTTATATGGTAATTAGACCATTAAGAAAAGTATGTAGATTTTTCTTGATGATTCATCCACGGAAATATAGAAAAAGGGCAAGGACTAAATTGGAAATAGCAAAATATTTAATTAATTAAAAAGATGATAAAAGATATCATCTTATTTTATGTCATCTTTAACCTAAAAACACATGGAAACCCTAGGTGAGAGAAAAAGAAACTTTCAAGGCCTAATTGGGTAAGTTTCCTTGTCCTGTTTTTAAAAATTTTGATATTTTTAGAATCGAGATAGCTTAATCTCTTTATTTGGGGGATTAATTTGAAAAGTTATCAAACTATGAAAATGGGTCATGGATGTATATGCTGGAAATTAGAAATTTATGGTAGAAAATGAAAGATTATTGATAGATAAACAACTTTTACAAAGTAATTTTTGATGAAAACATGATTTAGGGGCTAAAATGTAAACTTGTAAATTTGAAGGAAAAATTCTGAAATTTAACGAATACATGTGCTGTTAGTTTTTAATGGGGCTTTAGCTAGGCTTGGAATAGGAGTAATTTTCACAAGTTTCATTTTCCGAGCCTAGGGACGAAAATAAAATTTATGGAAAAGTTAGGGGCAAAATGGTAATTTTACCTAGGATGAAAATTTAGTCCACATGAATGTAAAATATGATAAACTGATGTTAAATTTACTCGTATAGATCCGGATAGACCAAATTTGGAGTTAGAATGAAGAATGAGAAAAATGTCGGATTAGTAGATTTTACGTACACGAACCTTTGTCGAGGTAAGTTCGTGTAACTAAATTGTATATGTTTTTATGCTTGATTTAAATGTTATGTTTGTGAATTTTATCAATGTCGTAAATATGTGAAATGATCACCTACTCGATATAGCACGATAAATGAAAATGCTCGATAAAACGGTAAATGAATAATATGTTACTTGTATGCTTGACATGAATGTGGAATGTGTTTTAGTCGAATTACATAAATGTTATGGAGGTATGAAATAATCAAATGCCTGATAATGCTTGAAAAGTGTTTAAATCCCGGTTGAATAAATGGAAAATCGATAGATATGTGATTTCCCGAAACGAAAGAGGTCCTGCATTTGTTGCGGATAGGATTTAGCTCGGATGAGTAATCCTTCGACCTCAATTCTAATAGGATTTAGCCCGGATGGGTAATCCTAATATAAGTCCTCTCGAGCATATGTTATGGATTAGATTAAGCCCGGACGGGTAATCCAGATCAAGCTCTTTAGAGCATATGTCATAAAAAAGATTTAACTTGGACTGGTAATCCTGTTGTTTTTATATATGTGGCTCGAGAGTGTACTATCTGAAATGGTACCTTATAGGCACCATTGAATATGAATTGATGGATCCTAATTTGTACACCTCAAATGTACTACCTGTGTATCCATTGATATTTCAAAAAAAATTCAACGGGTAAAGTTCGGACAAGAGCAAAGATGAATTGAAAACAAATTGACATGGAATAATACATATGATATGGAAATATGACATGAAAAGAATTTTACATGAAATACAAGAAGATGATATTTGTATATGGAAATTACTTGATGAGAATGTTCATCCTTGATCATAGGCCCGTACACTTTGAATGTATTACTACTTGTGCGACCTTAATTCTCGAATAAAATGAGTAAAGTCCTGCCATGAAATGATCTGAACTCGAAAAGAATTACTATGAAGCTATGCTTGTATTAATAAGAGATGTCTATACATGTTAAATGAATACATGTTGTGGAAAGCATATGTGCATGGGGACTTGATTGTTGTTGAGCCCATACATGTTTTGATGTTACTATGGAATATATGACTAACAAGGGAAATGAGGATGTGTGTAGGGCTTGAGATCAAAGTGGTTGAATATGCCTTACTTAGTTACCTCAAATATGGATGTATGGTAAGTTAAGTACCATATTATACAAACTTACTAAGCATTTTATGCTTACTTAGTTTTATTTCCCTGTTTTAGAGTAAATTGGAAGCTCGTTGGTTTAGAAGCTCGGCGAAGATCACTCACACTATCCATTGGCCCA
Source organism: Gossypium bickii (assembly GCA_025503065.1). Lineage (NCBI taxonomy): Eukaryota > Viridiplantae > Streptophyta > Magnoliopsida > Malvales > Malvaceae > Gossypium > Gossypium bickii. Next base: position 59,968,550 of record CP106710.1, on the reverse strand, counting down.
TGACAGTACAATATGGTAAATCAATTATGGTTGTAATGGCATGTATAAGATATGTTCGCCATATTGGCATGTAAACATAAACGATGCTTGTAATCTAGCCATTGGAATGGCTAGTAATGATTGTTTTGATATACTTGTAATGTCATATTATGTTAGCCACATATATGTTAAGTAGTTGATCAAATTATGTCTAACATGAGGACATAACCAAGGTAAGATTGTAAACATGTATGCATGAAATGATATGCCATGATGATGGATGGAATATGCTTGATTAGAATGCTTGAAATGGTTAGTAATTGTATGTGATGATATATCATGTTACATGATAGAATTAACTTGAATAAAATGCTTGGATTTGTTGGGTTATGAATGCAAGATGTGGTGTAGGATTATGGCAAAGATTGGGGTGAGAAATGAAGCTAGGAATGGCTTTATTTTTTTCCACACCAGTAGTAGACACTGCAGGCGTGTGTCTCAGGCCAGTGTGTGACACACTGACCTGTAACACGGGCATGTGGTTAGGCTGTTTGTCCCCTGCACCTTAATTTTGAGAAACAAAATGCTCAAAATTGAGCACACGGGAAGAGACACGGGCGTGTGTCTCAGCCGTATGTGCCACACGGTCTAGAACATGGGCGTGTGAAACCTGCACCTAATTTGAATTAAATTAATTAACCACACGGCCCAGCACATGGGCGTGTGGCATGGTCGTGTGGCGCAAGTCAGTGAGCAAACTAAATTGAACACGGCCTGTAGCACGGGCGTGTGAGCCCTGCACCTTGGAAAATTTTTGAAATGTCTCGAAAAATTCTTAGAGGTTCCGATTAAGTCCCGACTTGTTTCTAATGCTCGTATTGGGCCTCAAGGATCCATTTAAGGGACGTTAAGAATGATTTCAGAATATGAATAGTAACTTGCATGATTTATCTGTAAATGTTTTTGTAACATCCTGAAAAAGGCCTATGCATTTTCGGTTTAATTGTACGAAATGACATGTCTTATGTGTTATGAAAGTATTTTGAACATTTTTTTGGAAACCTGGAAATGTATGGAAATGTTAAGTTTAAAGTGAACATTTTTGGAAACACTGAAATGTATGGAAATGTTAAGTTTTAAGTGAGCATTTTTGGAAACACCGAAATGTAAGGAAAATGATTTAGAAATGATTCAAAAGAGGAAAGTGAACATTTCTGGAAACTTGGAAATGTAAGGAAATGTCAAGTTTAAAGAGGGAAACGAAAATTTTTGGAAACTTGGAAATGTAAGGAAATGTCATAGAAATGTTAAGTTTTTGAGTTTAAAGAGGGGAAATTAAGGCAAGGTGGTCTTAAGAGAAAATGTGTGTAAAATATGACAAACAAACGGGCTTGGAAAAGTGGCCTGGAGATGCCACTTAGGGCCCTGGAAGTGACGCCACCAGCATGTGAGGAAGGGCCAAGGATCGAGTCACATGGGAAGTAAAATAAAGTTTTATTTTTGCTTCGAGCGAGAGAAGTGGACGGCACTAAGGAACTCGGGAGGAGTTTAAATTCTCTTAAAATTTGGCTAATAGATGGATAAATGATGATTTATCTTAAAATATTTTTCAAGGAGATAATAAGGGATTATTCTTTAATTTTAAAACTAAGGGATAATGATAAGGAAGAGTGATGGCCAAGTAAGGGAGTCTTGGCCTAGTAATTTTGGCACAAGGAGGAGAACTAAGGCCATTCATTCATTCTCCTTCTCTATTCTCTCTGCCGAATTTTCCTAAGCAAAAATCCTCTCTTCTCTTTTCTTTTTCCAAAGCCGAAATACTCTATGTTCTAGTCGAAAACTTCTTCCATTAAGAGCCGATTCTTTCTAAGCCTAATATCCTTCTCTTTTTATCTTGAAATCGAATACATAGGTGGCTCATAGCTGACTATTCTCTAAGTCTTAAGCCGAATTTTTGAGGACTCAAGGAAAAGGGGCTGTCGATTTCTTCAAGGGTAAGATCAAGTTTGATTTCTATTCTTTCCTTTAAGGATTTGTCGAAATTTCAAAGGCTAATTCTTATTTTTATTCTTTGACCGAAATCTTAAGGAGAGATTCGGGATTTTGGCCTATTGTCGATTTCTAAGAGGAAGATCTTCGGGATTTCAAGGATTTACGGTAAGTCATGTATTCAGCCAAAAGCCATTGATCATGTTTAAGTAATTAGATTCGGATCTAACATATGTGTATAGGGATTTCAACATCTCCATAGTCAAGTGGTGCTTCGGGATTTAAGATTTAGAAGGTAAGTACATTCGGCCAAGGGCCTATTTCAGTATTTAGACTTGTTTCTTATCTGTTCAAACTGAAAACTAACCAAGCTAATGAATCTAGTGGTTAGCCGATTATAAGGAGGAAACACTACAAGTTTCGGGATTTGTTTGAGAAACAAATCGGCAACAAGGTAAGATTTTTGTCACCAAGATCCTTCGGGATTTAATCTCGTAGTCGAATAGACTTTTGCTAAAACATCAAAGTGATTGACCAAATGTAGGAATTAAGATTTAAAGTGTTAGATCGGATTTCGGGTTCTTAGGAAAGCGTTAAGCGAATCAGGTGTGTATCCCACACTAACTTTTAATAAGATATATGGCAATATTTAATATGTGCATGTTTATAAGAATATGGCTAAGGTACCGTGTTACCGATCGGATTTCGGGTTCTTAGGAAAGCGTTAAGCGAATCAGGTGTGTATCCCACACTAACTTTTAATAAGATATATGGCAATATTTAATATGTGCATGTTTATAAGAATATGGCTAAGGTACCGTGTTACCGTACAAAGTACTCAGGTACGTTTCCTACTTCTACTAGGATTACGAAATATGTTATATTTAACATGTGAAAAGTGACATGAATGTGAATTTAAGTATGATATGCATAATATGAATAATATGGGGCATTGGGTTATATGAAAAGGGAAGTGAATGTGGTGACTTGGTCTCACTATCTCGAATGTGGTGACCTCGGTCACATTATCTCGAATGTGGTAACCGGTTACATTATCTCGAATGTGGTGTCTCATGACACAATTATCGAGTGGCTATGCCACGAATTTTATATGGGCGATGAGCACGTCAAGCTGCAGCGATTGCCTTCGATGGTGTGTAGCGGATAGAGGTTGACTTAGTAGTCCCCACGTGTATGCAAAGTTGAGTACGGGGATGTGTAGTGAGATGGCAACTAGGTTGGGTTGGGTTGCATCATTATTACATTTGTATATGAATATGCCCGTGGTATGATATGGTATGCCTGATTTATTAAATTTTAGTGTTGGTTACACATTGAGTCTGTTGACTCACCCCTTGTGGGAACATGTTTCAGGTGATGAACAGTGAGGGACCGGGACGGCAGAACTTGTAGTAGCCATGCTCAGCTTGAAGTTTTATTTAATTTGGGACATTTGCTTTTATTTAAGTACTTTACAACTTTATTTTTGGGTTTTGTTTGATGTAATAAGGCCATTGTGAGGATTTTATATTTGTTTTATTTACTATGTCACAAATTTATGATAATTAAAGAATAAGCCAATTTAATTTAAAATAAACTTTAAATATTTTGACACCTGAAATAAATGGGTTTTTAGTATAAAATAAACTTGTTTTCAACTCAAGCCCAACCCACAAACAAACTATCTTCAAAACACACAGTTTTTTTCAAAGTAACAAAAAAAAATAATTTTGAACCGGTTTACATCGAGGAATATACCAGATCCGGTCCAGGCTCGTGGGCCGGGTTTCAGTTTGGTATCAGAGCCCAGTTTTAAACTCTCGGCCTGTGGTCTAAGGCCCAAAACATTTTCAAATCGAGCCCAAATGAGTTTATGGAAGTATTTCTGGAAATAAGTAGATTTTCTGGCATGGCACCTAAGTCTCCGACCCGCAGTCCACCAGGTAAGTACCCCTAACCATCTGTGTAATTATGTGATTTATAAAAGGGTAGAAAAGGAAAGGAACGTAGAATAGTATGATAGGTACTTGAACCGTAGGACTAGTCTACTCAAACACAAATACATAAGACTTAATTGCTTAACTAAACAAACCTATGGCTAAGTCAACCGAGTTAGGGTGTGGTAACCCCCGCATGCGCATGTCTAGGATTGGATCCGAAGAGCACAGTATTTAAGCGATCCTAGTGACTCACCTCCTCTCTTGCGCAGAATCCTACAGTGCGTAGCCGGTTCACCCTAACTCGAGAGGGCTCGATAGGTGTGGCAACCTGCCTGCGCATGTCTAGGAATGGTTTGGTGGGAGCTTGGTACTTAAGCGATGCTGTGTGACTCACCTCCTCTCCATTCGAACCCGCCTCAGTGCGTAGCTTTGGTTCACTACGACCAAGAGGACTCTGGTCACAAAGCTAAACACGATAACTAAAACCCGAAAGGAACTAGCCGTGTTTTTTTAAAAAAAACCCTAGTTTCAAAACTCTTAAAATTACCTTTTTAATTTGTGAGAACTATTTATACAAAATTTTTTAGAAAAATTCATTGATTTATAAAATTACAAAAATACCTAGTGGTTGTGAAATTACAAAAATGCCCTTGGTTTATGAAATTTCCAACATACTCTGATTTTATCAAAATTTTCATCACTTTATAAAATGTACAAAAACCCTAATTTGCAAATTATCAAAACCCTTGATTTTGGAAAAATTACAACATTGCCCCTAACTTACAAAATTACCAAAATGACTCGATTTCTAAAATTTACGCAACATCACCGTTTTGAAAAGTAAGATTCTCAAAAGAACCCTCAAAGTTTTACAAATTTGGAAATACCCTCAAGTATTAAACTTTACAAATTTACCTGGTTTATTACCAAAATACCCCTCGAGATTCAAAATTACCGAAATAACCCCGATTTCAAAATTTTCCAAAAAATACCCAGGAATTTAAAAATTTCAAAATACTTTTGACAAAATCACCAAGGAACTTTTCTTTTGAAAAATTTTGAAAATAATACCATAGGACAAATTACGAAAATACCCCAGGTAGTGGAAAAACAACAACAATGAAAACTACAGCGTTTCTCTGAATGAGCGAAAGTTCATAAGCGATTGATGGATGTATGAATGAAAAGGCTGTGTGCATGTATGAATACGAAAGAACCACTCCTAAAGTTCTCTTCATAAAACTTCTTCGCGGGTAATCAAGTGAAACAAAGACTAATTCATAAAACTTCTTAATCGAGCACGACGTTAGAAATGAGCTCTAGAGGGCGTGGTCGTCGCCGGACGCCTTGGTAGAGGCGGGATGACCGTGTCGAACCCGTTAGATCGGGTCAAGGGTCTGACAATGAGATACCACCGCCACCACCACCCCTAGCTGTGGGTGTTGAGCAGCAAGCTCAAACGGGAGATGGTGCTGTATCACAGGCTGTGCTGCGAGTTTTGGAGTTGGTGGCTGGTGCAAGAGGAAATTCGGGAACTCGGAAGTCGGTACCTGAGCGACTTCGTGCCAACGGAGCTGAAATGTTTCGTGGAGTATCTGGAGTGGCACCCAGTACAGCTGAGTACTGGTTGGAGGCAACTGAGCACATTATGGATGAGCTCAACTTGACCCCTGAGGAGAAGTTGAAAGGAATAGTGGCACCGTTACGCGATGAAGCATACCAATGGTGGTTAACTATTCGGGATGGTGCCACAGTTGAGGATCTGACCTGGGAGTATGTTAAGGAAGCGTATCAGAAGAAATACGTTGGAACCAGGTACACTGATGAACAAAGGAAAGCTTTTCTGGGGCTGGTTCAAGGAAACAAGTCCGTTACGGAATATGAGGCTGAATTTTTGAGGTTGAGCCGGTATGCTCGAGGAGTAGTGGCAACTGAGCATGAGCGCTGTGTCCGTTTTGAGGACGGACTAAGGGATGATTTGAGATTGTTGATAGCACCGCATCAGGAGCGGGAATTTTCTGCTTTAGTAGAAAAGGCCAAGGTGGCCGAGGGAATTAAGGATGCTACAAAGCAGACTATGGATCGGATTAGGCCAAAAAGAGGTTTTGGATCGTCTGGGAAGGTTCAAAAGAGGCCTAGAGTTGATGGGTCGCGAGGTCGCAGTCGGTGCACAGGATGGCGATGCACCGTCCTTGTGAGCATTATGGAAAGAAGCACTTAGGGGAGTGCGAAAAAGACGGGAGGATGTTTTAGGTGTGGGTCCAAGGACCATATGCTCAAGGATTGTCCTAAGAAACCGGATGAAAGTCGATCGCCACTCGGAATGTTAGCTTGGTGGTAGAGGCGGGACAAGAGCCTCAACGAGGTCGTGGTTCGAATAACAAAGGTAATGGTCTTTGGCAGAGGGCGTGGAACACAGGCGGAGAGGTCTTTGCTAATCTTTGAGGCAAGGCAACCGAGTTTGGTTTTTGCGGTTCGCTGTAGGGAGGATGGAGACGCACCGGATGTTATAACCGGTACGTTCTTTATTTATGGCAAGCCTTATTATGCCTTAATTGATGTGGGCTCGACCCATTCTTATGTTGCATGTAGTGTAGTGGAAACACTAGGCCTAGACTCGAACTTTACGATAGGCAGATGACTGTAGTAAGCTCATTAGGCCAAACTGTAGTGGTGGATAAGATCTTTCGGAGTGTACCTTTAGAGATTCGGGGAGTGAACTTTCGGGCTGATTTAATGGAACTACCCTTTGGGGAGTTTGAACTCATACTTGGAAGGGGTAGCTAGTAGCACCAGGCCGTGTTGGATTGTGTGGCTAAGCGAATGGAACTAAGGACCCGGAGGATGAAGTAGTAGTAATGATCAGAGAAAGAAGAAACTACACATCTAACATAGTTTGGCGTTAAAGGTCGAGAAAATGGTTAGGAAAGGGTGCAAGGCATTTTTAGCCTTTCGCAAGTGCGTTGGGTGGAAAGGAATAAGGTGTCGGTGGAGTTAGAGCAGTAAGAGGACTTTGAAGATGTATTTACGGAGGAATTACCAGGAATACCCAGAGATAGGGAGGTGGAATTTGGAATAGACTTACTCACAGGAGCAGACTCTGTGTCAATCGCTCCATACCGAATGGCGCCAAAGGAGTTGGTTGAGCTCAAGGCTCAAATCCAAGAGTTGTTGGATCGTGGGTTCATTCGACCGAGTGTGTCTCCATGGGGAGCACCAGGTCTGTTGTAAAGAAGAAGGGCGGAACTATGCGGATGTGCATAGATTATCGTCGATTGAATAAGTGACCATCAAGAACAAGTATCCCTTGCGAAGGATAGACGACTTGTTCGATCGGTGAAGAGGCCGCATGATATTCTCGAAGATAGACTTAAGGTCGGGATATCATCGATTGAAAGTGAAGGAGGCGGATATCCATAAGACCGCTTTTAGGACAAGATACGGCCATTTTGAGTTTGTAGTGATGCCGTTTGGATTGACGAACGCTCCAGTCGCATTCATGGATATGATGAACCGGGTTTTCCAACCCTACTTGGATAGGTTTGTTATCGTGTTTATCAATGACATTCTTGTGTATTCGAAGTCGGAGGAGGAGCATGATGAGCACCTACGGATAGTGTTACAAGTATTAAAGGAGAAGAAGCTCATGCCAAATTCAAAGCAAGTGTGAATTCTGGCTTAAGGAGGTGGCATTCTTAGGACATGTAGTATCCACAGAAGGTATAAGGGTAGATCCTAGGAAGATCGAAGCAGTGTTGGACTGGAAACCACCTAGGTCCGTGGCTGAGATCCGAAGTTTCTTAGGTTTGGCAGGCTATTACAGAAGGTTTGTGGAAGGGTTCTCGTCAATAGCCGCGCCTTTGACAAAGCTACTAAAGAATTAAGTATCCTTTGAATGGACTTATAAGCAACAGGAGAGTTTTGAAAAGCTTAAGAAGGTGTTGACAGAAGCCCCAGTGTTAATTCAGCCGAAGGCAGGGAAGAATTTTGTGGTATACTGTGACACTTCGCATACGGGATTAGGATGTGTCCTAATGCAAGATGGAAGGGTAGTCGCGTATGCGTCGTGACAGCTAAGGCCTCATGAGGTTAACTACCCAACCCATTACTTGGAATTAGCAGCAGTGGTTTTTGCCCTTAAGGTGTGGAGGCACTATCTTTATGGAGAAAGGTCAGTGACCTACACAGACCACAAGAGCCTTAAGTATTTGTTGACTCAGAAGGAGTTGAACTTGAGGCAGTGAAGGTGGGTGGAATTATTAAAGGATTATGATTGCTCGATAGAATACCACCCGGGCAAGGCGAATGTGGTAGCTGATGCTCTAAGTCGGAAGGTTGTGTCAGATCTAAGGGCTATGTTCGCTCACTTGAGTTTGTATGATGATGGAAGCCTGTTGGCAGAGTTGCAAGTCAAACCCACATGGCTGAATGAGGTGAAAGGGGGACAGTTGGCTGATAAGGACCTAAGTGCTAAATTTACAGCAAATCTGAAGCGGAGAGATCGAGGATTATGGCGTTAATGATGAAGGAGTATTGTGCTATAAAGGAAAGGTCTGTATGCCGAGGAACGAGGAGATAAGACAGAAGATTCTTCGGGAGGCGCATAGTAGCCCTTATGCTATGCATCCCGGAGGCACTAAGTTGTATAGGGATCTAAGGGAACAGTTTTGGTGGCCTGATCTTAAACGGGAAGTTATGGAATTCGTGGGAAAATGTCTGACGTGTCAGCAAGTTAAGGCTAAACACCAAGTTCCATCGGGATTACTTCAGCCAATCGAGATTCCACAATGGAAGTGGGAGAGAATCACCATGGATTTTGTTAGTGGGCTTCCCCTTACGCCTACTAAGAAGGACTCGGTATGGGTAATAGTGGACCGTCTGACCAAGTCCGCGCACTTCATCCCGGTAAGGGTTGATTATTCTCTTCAGAAGTTGGCCAAACTATATGTAGCGAAAATTGTAAGGTTGCATGGAGTACCAGTGTCAATCATTTCGGATAGAGAGCCAAGGTTTACGTCTCGGTTTTGGAGAGCACTTCATCAAGCTTTAGGCACTAAGTTAGACTTCGCTACGGCTTTTCATCCACAATCGACAGGCGATGCGAGCGGGTTATACAAGTGTTGGAGGATATGTTGAGAGGCTGTGTGATGGATTTACGAGGAAGTTGGGAAGACTATTTGCCTTTCGCTGAGTTCGCCTACAACAACAGCTATCAGGCTAGCATTCGGATGGCACCATATGAAGTGTTATATGGTCGGAAGTGTCGAACTCCTACTTGTTGGGTGAGTTAGGATAACGCGTCGAGTTTTGGGTCCGAGTTAGTGGCGTAAACCAAGAGAAGGTTGAAATAATTCGAAGCACGATTAAAGGAAGCCTCTCGACAGCGGCGAAGTCATCACGCGCAGACCTTAAGCGGAAGGAAATAGAGTTTGAAGTGGGAGACCAAGTGTTTCGAAAGTCTCGCCTTGGAAGAGGGTGATGAGGTTTGGTCGAAAAGGAAGTTAAGCCCAAGGTTTATAGGGCCCTATCAGTCTTTGAGCGAGGTGGACCGATGGCATACCGGATGGAGTTGCCACGGAGAGTTACAAACAAATGCACGGCGTATTCCATGTATCCATGCTACGTCGCTACCGATCGGATCCATCTCATGTGGTACCAGTTGAAGAAGTGGAGTTAAGGCGGACTTATCCTACGAGGAAGAGCCGATTCGAGATCATTGGGCGTGATGTAAAAGTGTTACGGAGGAAGTCGGTTCCCTAGTCAAAGTATTATGGCGCAATCATGGATCGGAAGAAGCTTCGTGGGAACGAGAAGAGGCAATGCGACAAACAATACCCTCAATTATTTTAGCTAGGAAATTTTGAGGGCAGAAATTATTTTAAAGGGTAGAAGCTGTAACATCTCGAAAAGGCCTATGCATTTTCGGTTTAATTGTACGAAATGACATGTCTTATGTGTTATAAAAGTATTTTGAACATTTTTTGGAAACACGGAAATGTATGGAAATGTTAAGTTTAAAGTGAACATTTTGGAAACCTGGAAATGTATGGAAATGTTAAATTTTAAGTGAACATTTTTGGAAACCTAGAAATGTAAGGAAATGATTTAGAAATGATTCAAAAGAGGAAAGTGAACATTTTCGAAACTTGGAAATGTAAGGAAATGTCAAGTTTAAAGAGGAAACGAAAATTTTTGAAACTTGGAAATGTAAGGAAATGTCATAGAAATGTTAAGTTTTTAAGTTTAAAGAGGGAAATTAAGGCAAGGTGGTCTTAAGAGAAAATGTGTGTAAAATATGACAAACAAACGGGCTTGGAAAAGTGGCTGGAGATGCCACTTAGGGCCCTGGAAGTGACGCCACCAGCATGTGAGGAAGGGCCAAGGATCGAGTCACATGGGAAGCAAAATAAAGTTTTATTTTTGCTTCCAGAAGCAAAGAAGTGGACGGCACTAAGGAACTCGGGGAGGAGTTTAAATTCTCTTAAAATTTTTGGCTAATAGATGGATAAATGATGATTTATCTTAAAATATTTTTCAAGGAGATAATAAGGGATTATTCTTTAATTTTAAAACTAAGGGATAATGATAAGGAAGAGTGATGGCCAAGTAAGGGAGTCTTGGCCTAGTAATTTCGGACAAGGAGGAGAACTAAGGCCATTCATTCATTCTCCTTCTCTATTCTCTCTGCCGAATTTTCCTAAGCAAAAATCCTCTCTTCTCTTTTCTTTTTCCAAAGCCGAAATACTCTATGTTCTAGCCGAAAACTTCTTCCATTAAGAGCCGATTCTTTCTAAGCCTAATATCCTTCTCTTTTTATCTTGAAATCGAATACATAAGTGGCTCATAGCCGACTATTCTCTAAGGCTTAAGCCGAATTTTTGAGGACTCAAGGAAAAGGGGCTGTCGATTTCTTCAAGGGTAAGATCAAGTTTGATTTCTATTCTTTCCTTTAAGGACTTGTCGAAATTTCAAAGGCTAATTCTTATTTTTATTCTTTTGTGAAATCTTAAGGAGAGATTCGGGATTTTGGCCTATTGTCGATTTCTAAGAGGAAGATCTTCGAGATTTCAAGGATTTACGGTAAGTCATGTATTCGGCCAAAAGCCATTGATCATGTTTAAGTAATTAGATTCGGATCTAACATATGTGTATAGGGATTTCAACCTCTCCATAGTCAATTGGTGCTTCGGGATTTAAGATTTAGAAGGTAAGTACATTCGGCCAAGGGCCTATTTCAGTATTTAAACTTGTTTCTTATCTGTTCAAACCGAAAACTAACCAAGCTAATGAATCTAGTGGTTAGCTGATTATAAGGAGGAAACACTACAAGTTTCGGGATTTGTTTGAGAAATAAATCGGCAACAAGGTAAGATTTTTGTCACCAAGATCCTTCGGGATTTAATCTCGTAGCCGAATAGACTTTTGCTAAAACATCAAAGTGATTGACCAAATGAAGGAATTGAGATTTAAAGTGTTAGGTCGGATTTCGGGTTCTCAGGAAAGCGTTAAGCGAATCAGGTGTGTATCCCACACTAACTTTTAATAAGATATATGGCAATATTTAATATGTGCATGTGTATAAGAATATGGTTAAGATACCGTGTTACGGTACAAAGTACTCAGGTACGTTTCCTACTTCTACTAGGATTACAAAATATGTTATATTTAACATGTGAAAAGTGACATGAATGTGAATTTAAGTATGATATGCATAATATGAATAATATGGGGCATTCGGGTTATATGAAAAAGGGAAGTGAATGTGGTGACTTTGGTCTCACTATCGAATGTGGTGACCTCGGTCACATTATCTCGAATGTGGTAACCGGTTACATTATCTCGAATGTGGTGTCTCATGACACAATTATCCGAGTGGCTATGCCACGAATTTTATATGGGCGATGAGCACGTCGATCGCAATGCGCGCCGATGGTGTGTAGCGGATGGAGGTTGACTTAGTAGTCCCCACGGTGTGTGCGAGTTGAGTGCACGGGGATGTGTAGCGGATGGCTACTAGGTTGGGTTCGGGTTGGGTTGCACCATTATTACATTTTGTATATGAATATGCGTGGTATGATATGGTATGCCCTGATTTATTAAATTTTAGTGTTGGTTACACATTGAGTTTGTTGACTCACCCCGTTGTGGGAACATGTTTCAGGTGATGAACAGTGAGGGACCGGGACGGCAGAACTTGTGGTGGCCATGCTCAGCTTGAAGTTTTATTTAATTTGGGACATTTGCTTTTATTTAAGTACTTTACAACTTTATTTTTGGGTTTTGTTTGATGTAATAAGGCCATAGTGAGGATTTCATATTTGTTTTATTTACTATGTCACAAATTTATGATAATTAAAGAATAAGCCAATTTAATTTAAAATAAACTTTAAATATTTTGACACCTAAAATAAATGGGTTTTTAATATAAAATAAACTTGTTTTCAACTCAAGCCCAACCCACAAACAAACTATCTTCAAAACACACAGTTTTTTTCAAAGTAACAAAAAAAAATTTTGAACCGGTTTACATCGAGGAACATACCAGATCCGGTCCAGGCTCGTGGGCCGGGTTTGGGGTGTTTCTGTTTTTGAATGTTTCGATAATGCTCCGTAACATTGTTTCGATGACGGATACGGGTTAGGGGTGTTACATTTAGTGGTCAGTTCTCGGACTGAATGTAGCATATTTGAAGTTTATAAATACATGCCATTATTTAACCTGTGAATTGTTTTACAAATAGAAGAGATGCTTTCCAATTGAGCTAATTCCGATGACTCCGAATGAGATACTCAAGTATCTGAGTAAAATGTTACTGATGATGGAATAGAATTCGAAAAGGTATGGATAGATTTTTTATAGTACATGAAAGTGATAAGTGTTATATTATATGAGCATATATATGAAAGTTAAATTTTGAGGCTTACGATCTCCACACCTTTACCAGTATAGTGTTATACAATGAAATTTACAAGATTTATATGGATTAAGCTCATGAATGTGGAACTAAAGAGTTCAAAGGCTAAATGACTAATGATGTAGTCAGAATGAGAATGAGTTAGTAAGTAAAAACGGTATTAAAAGAGATATCAGATTTTTCTGAAGATTATTCTGAATATGTGATGTCACTGTTAAGGAAGAAGTTATTCATGAGTAATTGACTTATCCAGATATGATAATTACAGAACAGATTAGCCGAAAATTCTTCTGAATTCACTCTTTCAGTGAACTGAATAATGTAAGATTATTGATGACTTTATTGGTTAGTGGAATAGTGATATAACTGAAAAGATATTTGAATACAGCTGTTATAATTGAGCATATTACAGCAATATCTTTTGGGTACTCTATAAGTTCTATTATTATCAGAAGCATATGAAATTGTGCATGATAAGATGCAATATTCATCGTATTGAAAGACTAGTAAATTATGATAAATGGAATTACTGAAAGTCTGGTTGATTCATGAGCGGTATTGCTCTATTTTACTTGGGTTGCTAATTCATCTTGAATGATATAAGATTTGATGATAAGATTCATGTGATACTACTTTCTACTTCTACTGATTGAAACCCTGAATTGCGAATGTGCAAGTTATATTGTTTTTATCACAGTGATTTCCATTGAATATGTGCTATATTATTCTTCTGAGTTTTTTCTGAGATATCAACAATCTCTTTAGTATGTAAACCTGGGTTATCTATGAAAGATATTCTTTAATTGGAGGTAATTACATTCATTACCAATATAAATGTTGACTCGATCATGAGGTATGGTGATAGGGATCACAGATTATAGAAACTATATTACTGCATTGGTTATTATTGGGGCCACATTCGGTTATCCCTCTTATAAATTGAGGTACATTATTGATATTGAAGTGTTGCTTTATCTGTACGACTGAAATGTCAGTCATAATATAGCACTATGGTTTTGAATCTATTTGATGGTTCTGGCTTTGGAAAAACTCAAAGCTTCAATGTTAATAAGTGAAATAGCTACATTGATGACATAATCATTACCAAAAAGATGTAAGACTTGAATGAACCGATAAATATCAGTAAAGTTTTGACCAGTTGTAAGCTCTGTTGACTGAAGTATTAATTCTAGTTCAGCCTGAATCAGGTAAGGAGTTTGTTATTACAAAGATGTATTATTGAATGGAATTAGACTATGTTTTGATGCAGTAAGACAAAGTAATAGCCTGTACTTTTAGACAATTAAAAACCACATGGAAAGAATTACCCGATACATCATCTAGAATTGACAGCTATTGTTTTTGTATTGAAATCAGACAACATTTCTTGTTTGGTGAAAAATGTCATATATTCATCGATTGTAAAAGTTTGAAGTATCTGATGTTGCTAAAATATTTGATTTTGAAATTGTATATATGGCTTGAATTATTGAAAGACCCTGATTTGGGTAATTGATTATCATTCAGGAAAAATAAATATGGTTGCTGATATATTGAGTGGAAAATTCTTTGTTTGTTTTATGAGAAATAAATACTTGATTGCTATTGTCTGATGAAAGAATAATTTTAGCTGAGTATAGAGCTTAACCGATGTTTCTACAACAGAACAGTGAAACTCAGAAAAGTGATAATGAGTTGTAAGTTAAATGAATACAGTGTGAAATAATTTCTGATTCAGAATTTTAGAATAGATTTGGTAAATGTCAGAGACAGAGTCTGTGTACTGAAGAAATTAGAGCTTGTACTAAAAATTTTACATGAATGATCGCAATGGTACTATGTCTGTTTATTTAGGGAATGATGAATTGCATAATGATTTGAAAAGAATGTATTAGTAGTTCGGAATGAAAGGTGGTATTTCTGAATCTATATTTAAATGCTGGATGTATCAGCAAGATAGAAATGATACTTTCAAGATGGTTATAATCAGTGAAAATACTGAAATGGAAATGGGACGTAGTTACTATGAATTTTATATCAAGATTCTCCCTGTCTATAAAAAGAAAGATACTATTTGAGTAATTGTCGATTGTTTAACGAAGCCTACACATTCCATCCTGGTATGAGTGGATTTCCCACTTGATAGATTGCTTGAATGATTTATTTTTGAGATTGTCAGATTATATGATGTGCTAGCTTCTGTTATTTTTGATAGAGATCTACAGCTCATATTCTGATTCTGAAACAAGTTGCAAGAAACTATGGGTAGATGGTTACATTTAGTACTGTATTTCATCCTCATATGGATGATCAATCTGAACATATGATTCAGATTTTGGCAGATATGCTTCGATGTTGTGTACTTGAATTTGAAGGCAACTAAGAAAAGTATTTGTCTTGGGTTGAAATTACTTATAATAGTTAATAGTTACATATAAAATTATACTGTACGAGGCTTTAAATGATCACAAAATGCAAAATTCCGGTGTTTTGGACGGAACTCAGTGAGAAAAGATACATGTGGTAGTTTTGATTCGTTGAACCCAAAGAGAGATGAAAGGGACCTAAGACAGTTTAAAAGCAATATTTATCTCAGGAATCCAATGTGGATCTAAAATGAAAAGAAATAGAGTTTCTGATGGTGACAAAGTATTTCTGGAGATTCACCATGAAAGAAAGTTCCCCAGTTTGCCTGTAAAGGCAAATTAAGTATGTGGTTTATCAGGTCATAAAGATTATTGAAAAGAATTGGACTGGTTTCGTATTGATTGGTATTATTTTCAGAGTTCTATAGAATTCATAATGTTTCTATGAGTATATGTGTTATGACAAAATCGATCAGGCCCATCATCTGTTATTGCTTTGATAAATGTTAAATTCAGCTTGGCATGACTTACAATGAGTGACTGGTTGAAATTCTGGCATGTGAAGTGAAAGAAACGAAAAGTATAAATGTATCTTTAGTGAAAGTTCTTGGACAATGATATGATATAGAGAAAACTGTTTGGGAACCGGATAAAAGCATGAGAAAGTAATGCCTGGATTTTCTTGCTGGTAAAATTTTCGAGAACGAAAATTTCTTAAGAGGGGAGAGTTGTAACAGCCCAATTTCGATGAAATCGGAACAGTGGTCTCAGGACCATAAATCTGAGCCAAAAAAATAAAATTTATTTTTATTTTATTATATGATCCATATAATACTAGAAATGTCGTATGAAAATTTTGAAAAGAAAATTTTACCGATTATGTGCTTAATTACGAGAAGGACCAAATCGCATAAAATGCAAAAGTTGAATTCTAGTAGCTATAAGGATTAAATAGCTATGGAATTCAAATCTAGAGGTCCTTATATGGTAATTAGACCATTAAGAAAAGTATGTAGACTTTTCTTGATGATTCATCCATGGAAATATAGAAAAGGGGCAAAGACTAAATTGAAAATTGCAAAATATTTAATTAATTAAAAAGATGATAAAAGATATCATCTTATTTTATGTCATATTCAACCAAAAAACACATGAAAACCCTAGGTGAGATAAAAGAAACTTTCAAGGCCTAATTGGGTAAGTTTCCTTGTCCTGTTTTTAGTAATTTTGATATTTTTGGAATCGGGATAGCTTAATCTCTTTATTTGGGGGATTAATTTGAAAAGTTATCAAAGTATGAAAATGGGCCATGGATGTATATGCTGGAAATTAGAAATATATGGTAGAAAACGAAATTTTATTAATAGGTAAACAAATTTTACAAAGTGATTTTTGATGAAAACATTATTTAGGGACTAAAATGTAAACTTGTAAAATTGAAGGAAAAATTCTAAAATTTTATGAATACAGGTGCCATTGATTTTTTAATGGGATTTGGTTAGGCTTGGAATAGGGAGTAATTTTCACAAGTTTCATTTTTCGAGCCTAGGGACGAAAACAGAATTTATGGAAAAGTTAGGGGCAAAATGGTAATTTTGCCTAGGATGAAAATTTAGTCCACATGAATGTAAAATATGATAAACTGATGTTAAATTTACTTGTATAGATCCAGATAGACCAAATTCGGAGTTAAAATAAAGAATGAGAAAAATGTTGGGTTAGTAGATTTTACGTACACGAACCTTTGTCGAGGTAAGTTCGTGTAACTAAATTGTATTTGTTTTTATGCTTGATTTAAATGTTGTGTTTGTGAATTTTATCAATGTCATAAATATGTGAAATGATCACCTGCTCGATATAGCCCGATAAATGAAAATGCCCGATAAAATGGTAAATGAATAATATGTTACTTGTATGCTTGACATGAATGTGGAATGTGTTTTACTCGAATTACATAAATGTTATGGAGGTATGAAGTAGTCAAATGCCCGATAATGCTTGAAAAATGTTTAAATCCCGGTTGAAAAAATGGAAAATCGATGGATATGTGATTTCCTGAAACAAAAGAGGTCTTGCATTTGTTACGGATAGGATTTAGCTCGGATGAGTAATCCTTTGACCTCAATTTTGATAGGATTTAGCCCGAACGGGTAATCCTAATATAAGTCCTCTCAAGCATATGTTATGGATTGGATTAAGCCCGGTCGGGTAATCCAGATCAAGCTCTTTAGAGCATATGTCATAAAAAGGATTTAGCCTGGACTGGTAATCCTATTGTTTTTGTATATGTGGCTCTAAAGTGTACTTTCTGAAATAGTACCTTATGGGTACCATTGAATATAAATTGACGGATCTTGATTTGTACACCTCAAGTGTAGTACCTGTGTATCCATCGATATTTCAAATAAATTCAACGGGTAAAGTTCTGACAAGAGCAAAGATGAATTGTAAACAAATTGACATGGAATGATACATATGATATGGAAATATGACATGAAATGAATTTTACATGAAATAAAAGAAGATGATATTTGTATATAGAAATTACCTGATGAGAATGTTCATCCTTGATCATAGACCCGTACACCTTGAATGTACTACTACTTGTGCGACCTTAATTCTCAAATAAAATGTGTAAAGTCCTGCCATGAAATGATCTGAACTCGAAAAGAATTACTATGAAGCTATACTTGTATTAATAAGAGATATCTATACATGTTAAATGAATACATGTTGTGGAAAGCATATGTGCATGGGGACTTGATTGTTGTTGAGCCCATACATGTTTTGATGTTACTATGGAATATATGACTAACAAGGGAAATGAGGATGTGTGTAGGGTTTGAGATCAAAGTGGTTGAACATGCCTTACTTGGTTACCTCAAATAGGATGTGTGGTAAGTTAAGTACCATGTTATACGAACTAACTAAACATTTTATGCTTAGTTTTATTTCCCTATTTTAGAGTAAATCGGAAGCTCGTTGGATTGGAAGCTCGGCGGAGATCACTCACACTATCCATCAGCCTATGACGGTATAATATGGTAAATCAATTATGGGTTGTAATGGCATGTATAGGATATGTTCGCCATATTGGCATGTAAACATAAACGACTCTTGTAAGCTAGCCATTGGAATGGCTAGTAATGATTGTTTTGATATACTCGTAATGTCATATTATTTTAGCCACATATATGTTAAGTAGTTGATCAAATTATGTCTAACATGAGGACATAACCAAGGTAAGATTGTAAACATGTATGCATAAAATGATATGCCATGATGATGGATGGAATATGCTTGATTAGAATGATTGAAATGGTTAGTAATTGTATGTGATGATATATCATGTTAAATGATAGAATTAACTTGAATAAAATGCTTGGATTTGTTGGGTTATGAATGCAAGATGTGGTGTAGGATTACGGTAAAGATTGGGGTGAGAAATGAAGCTAGGAATGGCTCTATTTTGTCCACAGAGGCAGACACACGGGCGTGTGTCTAGACCATGTGTGACACACGGCCTGGTAACACAGGAATGTGGTTAGGCCGTGTGTCCCCTACACCTTAATTTTGTAAAACAGAATGCTCAGAATTAAGCACACGGGTAGAGACACGGGCGTGTGTCTTGGCCGTGTGAAACCTGCACCTAATTCGAATTAAATTAATTAACCACATGCCTAGCACACAGGCGTGTGGCATAGTCATGTGGCGCAAGTCAGAGAGCAACCTAAATCGAACACGGCCTGTATCACGGACGTGTCTCTTGGACCACAAGGGCGTGTGAGCCCTGCACCTTGGAAAATTTTTGAAATGTCTCGAAAAATTCTTAGAGGTTCTGATTAAGTCCCGACTTGTTTCTAATGCTCGTATTGGGCCTCGAGGGTCCATTTAAGGGACGTTAAGAATGATTTCGGACTATGAATAGTAACTTGCATGATTAATTCTCTATAACCATGTTCCAGCAACGGATATGGGTTAGGGGTGTTATAGTTATGGTGTCAGATATTGTGAGCACAAGCGGGAAATGGGATTAGAGTGTTGGATCTGGTGCCCTAAGTAGAGTATATTTTTTTGTGCACTTGTAATTTTTTTGAATAGATTGATTAATTAAATTATTCATTAATTACATTATTATCCTTAGTATAGTTTTCTAATGTGGTTTTTGCATGTAAAGCAAAATAGAAGCAAATATTAACTCACTCATTGTTTGATGTTTCACTAATACTAAGTAGTATTACGTGGTCGGGTCGTAATACGAAACGATAGCTTATATTAGTAGACGAACCTAAGCATGTCTTTAGTATAATTCAAAACGAGTAAAATGATTGAAAGATTGATATGTAGTCTATCAACTCCAATTGAAGTGATGTTTTGTCTTGGGAATCGGAGCTGATGACTCCCAGAAGATAGAGACATAAATGTGACTAACTGCATTGACAGTAAATCAGACTGAGCCCAAGCAGAATATATCCTAAATCCGTTTATTGATTTATTCACTTATGACGTTCATAGTGTGACATGCCTTAATCCTGAATGAATGATAAACTCTGTGTGTGTGACTCATATACTTTGATGTAAGTAAAAGTCAGAGTTTGAATAGATAAGGAATCGAACACTAGTGCGTTAGGTATATGACTTCTACGGTATATAGCATCATTCATAATAGTGGAATTCATAACCAAGACATGGGTAAATGATATCCTCTCATTGACATTACATGGTAGATGAAAAGTAAACGTGGTCACGGTCCGTTCATCTTTGTGATGAATGACTTAATTACTATTTGATAGTAATTGACTTTTCATGAAGGAAGATGTAATGGCTACCATGAGATAAAATAGGATCATAATGGGAGAACGAATTTGTCTCAAAGAGATTAAGGATATCCTATGAGGATAGCACACTTATGACAAGGTCATTGGATGAGCACTAATCGAGTAGCTTTCATAATGACATGTCATTAGGGAGAGCTCAATCACGATACTATAGTGGAATGACTTTGTGACAAAATGAGTTTATAATTAATAGGCGAAAAGCGGGAACTTAATTATAAATCATTTAAGCCTTAATCACATATTTCTAATTAGTCTATCTGCTAGCTCGTTGAAACCAAAAATGAATTGCATGTTGAATCAAATGAACAAAAATGGATAGATATGATAAAGTTAGAAAAATGGTTTACATTCGGAAATGAATGTGACTTTCTCACTAAGTATAGAAATGACTTGATAACTAATTTATGGTTTTTTTTCACTACTTGGGTCCTGTCCGATGTACTATCAGACACATTTATGTCTCTATCTTCTGGGAGTCATCCGCTCTGATGCCCAAGATAAAACATCTCTCCGATTAGATTTGATAGAAGACATATTAGTCTTTCAATCGGTTTGCTAATGGAATTTAGAAACAAATTGATGGAAAATAGTACTCACGGTGAACAAGGACTAGACACGAAAATACGTACATAATGGGGTTGGCTTTCACTTTAAGGCTTCCTTATTGATGCAAAGAGATCTTGTTCCTTTTAGCCCGACTGAATCCTAACATTTTTCACTTTTCATCTCCTTAGTACTATTACATTATATTATATCTAGAAATTTTACCACATGCGTATACGTTTGGAAGTCATGTATTTAGAATATCAATTTATGTTTAAAAATAACATAAAATAAAGGCTTATTCATGATTTAACCTTTGAAGTATATCCATTTTCCCATTTTGGTACACCAAGTATCAATTTCCTCTATTTTTTTTTTCATTTTGTAACCGACGGTAAAAAAAATCGGTTAAGCAACTTTGGTAAATGGAAAAGCATCATGTGGCATGTTTGGCCAATGAAAAAAATATCACGTGGAAATTAGGTTTGTTTAAATTAAAAAATTTAAATTTAAATTAAAAAATAGAAAATTATAATATTAAATATTTAAATATTAATTTTTTTATTATGACTGATCGTTGACCCGACATTAACAAGCATTGACTGAGTGTTGACCAGCCACGTGGCGCTATGTATCATTTTTAAATTTTTTTAATATCATATATATATAAAAAGGTATGTAGACTATATATGTGACAAGTGACATATTTGTGTTTTTATTTAATTTTTATAGTTTTTTAAAAAAATAATTTTGATATTTAAATTTAATATTTTTAAATTTTAAATTTAATCTTAATTCAAAAAAAATATATTTTGAATTGAAAAATAAGAGAAGTTATCTTTTTTTACTTATTTAAAAATTACACTATAAAAAAATAAAAAATTAAAACGTCAAACCCACCTTAAATAAAATAAAAACATTTAATTTTTAAAAATTTAATTTTAAAATATAAATATTAAAAATAAAAATAAAAATTATTTAAATAATAATTTTAAAAAAATTGTGTTAACATAGATATAGCAGTTTAAAAACATATTTAAAAGCTTAAGATGTTAACGAATTAAAAATGTTTAACTTTTCCTTGATTTTTTTTGTCAATTTTTTTACTTGATTAGAATTTTTTATACTAATATATATATTTTTTGTTGTAAAACAAATCCTAACTAAACTAACTACCTAAAACTCTAAATATTACTAACCCTATCATTCCAAGATTTGCCTGAACCTCATTCTCTAAACTATTACCTCTGAATATTTCTAAATTGTGCACAATATTCTACTGTTTTACCCAATTCACTAAAATCTTAAAAGTTTCCATAAAGTTCCAAGATATACCTTGAAACACAAAGAGATTCTTATTTTTCCAAACACGCCAGGCTAACAAACCAAAAAGAGTCGACCAAGGCACCCCAATCCGTTCCGTCCATCCAGAATTCCCCATATTTGCTTTGACCCAATAAGAGGGCTTTTCGGAAAAAACTGCGACTGACAATCCCTTGGCATAAAGTATTTCCAAACGTTTTTGGTGTCCGAGCAATCCTAAGGACATGTAAAATATCTTCAATCTCGTGGGGGTAGACTGGGCATGACATACTTTATCCAATACCCCTTCGTACTCGTTCCAGATTTGTAACAGTCTAATTTTGACCCTAATCGGAATAGTGGTTTCGGGACCACAAATCTGAGTCTGAAAAATATTTTAAAATTAATTTCAGTATTTATTATGTGTGAATTTGCTTGTGTTAAATTTTCATGTTTTAATTTTGTCATTTGAGTGTCTAATTTAATAAAAGGACTTAATCGCGTAAAACAAAAACTTGATGGTTAGTTGTGAAAGTACCTAATTATTATTGTCTTTTTAATATGGAGGATTTGCATTGTAATTAGTCCCTTTTATATATAGTGGACGGCATGTGTGATTATAAATGACTTTATTATATGTATTTATATATTATAAAAGTTATAATTATTAATTATATATTATATTAATATATAATAATACGTAAAATAAAAGAGAAAGTCATTCATTCTTTTATGTTTTGTGACCGAAACAAAGAAAATAAGAAAGAAAGAAAACCATATTAGGTTCGGCCTTGATGTTCTTTGATTAAGGTAAGAGTTTTGTTTGGATTTTGATAATTTTTACGTTTTTGATATCGTTGCTTTGAGTACTTTCTGACCCATGTCTTAATTTTTGATTTTGATGATGATTTTATGTTTTGCCATTGATGATACCTTGTGGTTTTTGTTGTTTGATGATGAAATAAGAAATATATGTGTTTGATTAACAAGTTTTGTCTTTGAATTTTTGATGAATTTGAATAATTTGGACTAAATTGCAAAAATAAATTTTGGAGGGACTAAAATGTGAAATAAATGAAATGTATGGACTTTTATGAACATAGGTAATATTCGGCCAAGCATGGGTAATGTGAAATTTTTTGTATTTTGTGTTTTGTGAAAAAAGGACTAAATTGTAAAAAGTGTGAAATGTTAGGGCAAAATTGTAATTTTCCCATTTATGTGTTTTTAGGTTAAATTGAATGGAATGGTGTTTAAATAAGTTTAATTTGAATATGTTTAAATCAAGAACCAAATAAATCAGATCTGGACCGGGGAAAAACGAAAGTAGTCGATTAGTCGATTTTATCGACCGATGACGTCCGAGGTAAGTCCTTATGCAATAAAACATTGTAAATTATGTACGTAACTTAGTATATGCTGATTTGGTAATTTTGTAACTATAATGTTGAGTAGCCAAATGTGATTATACCTAGAATTTGATATGATCAAGTTTAGTTCAGTTGAGATATGATGTTTGGAAGTTCATACAAGAATTATGAAATGCATATAAGTTCGATATATAAATGTGTGTGAGACAACTTTATAGTACCGTTATTCAGGCCGTGGGCCTAGCAAGCCTGGTGCTGGTGAACTTAATCAGACTTCGTGCCTAGCAGGCTTATTGCCGGTGAATAAATATCAGACCGTAGGTCTAGTAGGCTTTGTGCCGGTGGATAATATCAGGCCTTATGCCTAGTAGGCTTTATGCCGGTGATTTATTATAAGTGTATGATTCAATAGATTTTTAACGATGTGGAATTTATATACGGCAAATGAGCTCAACGTTCAGGTATGTGTAAATCTAATGGTTTTGAGAGATAAGGTAAATTAGTAAATTGCTATTTGATACTAGTTATATGTGATACAATTGAGGAATATATGTAAATTTTAGTAAGTGTATTCGGCCTTATAAATGAATAGTATGACATTTTGGAATTGATTTTAGATATTAGCATAGATGAGTCTTTTATATTTGGCCAAATTAGTAAATGCATATGTGATGTATATTGAGAAAGAAAGTTGAAAAAATGCTCTTGTATGTGTGAAAATAAGGTAAGTCAGTTGTTGAATTGATTATATAAATGCTAAAGTTACAAATGTGGAAAATGTGAATGTATATGTGATTGTGTATATGAGGCCAAATGGGGTATATGGGATTTTAATAGTGAGATTTATATAATTTCATGTGTATTTGTGTAATTAGCCATATGATACGCGATTGAAAGATTTAAATGATAACCTTGTATTTGAGAACATGTATATTCGGTTTTGTTAACTTTGTGTTAATATATAATAGTTGGTATATATATATTTGCTTATGACTTACAAAGCTTAAATAGCTTACTCCGTATGTATTCTTGTTTACTTCTGTTCATAGATTTGCGTTATGAGCTCGGGGATCGTCAGCAAGACTACTCAACTATCGACAGTTTCTTTGTTATGCGAAAATGGCTTAATCATTATGATTAGATTCGGTTAAATGAGTTCATGTTAAGTGTTTAATGTGTTTGATTTTATCATTTCGACCACGGCTTATTTATATGCGGTATATGGTTGCTATGTTAGTTAAATATTGCGGTAGAGGTTTTGATATATATATAAATATAATATGTATGGTATGTTTGGATTTGGTATTTAAGTGAGTTTGGTTAGGTCTTATAAAATGAACTATATATATAAAGGTTAGAAGATATTTATATGTCCGAATGTGTATGGATTGGATGATTATAAGTTCGAATGTGTATAGGTTATATTGATTAGGTTTGAATTGGCAATGTATGTATATATATCACGCTTGAAAGATTGGCTAAATAGGTACGGTTGGTAATAGATAAATAATGAATATGCCATATGATTGTTTTGGTTAATAAGTAAAGTGAATATGCTAATAAGGCTAAGGATATAATAATAAATGATAAGCATGACATTCGGTTTATAACACATATTAATTATCCGATTGTAGATTAACTTAGTTTGTAGTATGAATGAAAAATTTTGGTACAATTTAATATATATAAATTGACATGCGAATAATATGTGATTTTAGCTGTTATTTGTGTTCAGATTGGATTATGTTAACAAGGTCATATGCACATGTATTGAATTAACATGATTGGAAATCAGCTCATGTAAAAAATATTGTTTTGATTTATGTACGATATATGTCATATAATGATATATGTTGGGATATGTTTTAAATGTATAAATGCCGTAAGATACTAAGAATATTATTAATGGAATGAGTTACTAAACATGTAGTTTATTTGATTAATGATATGTATTAAAATGATTAAGTATAATGCGAGTTTGATATTTGTTAATAAATGAAATTGAAATAATGAATGTCCTATTGTTTGGTAAGTATAAGATGATTGATATGTTTGAATTTATAAAGATTAGTATGGTTTGATTTAAATAGAAAATGTGCAATCTCATTCTGTTTGGATGATTTAATACATAAACGATAGCTTTAATTTGAATGTTAAGTATGTGTCTTTGATCTGAATGTAAAGTTTGTGAATATACTATGTTATGTATTGATTATTTTTGCTCTTGAATGTACATGATATGTTTATAAAAAAAATGCCTGTTCTGAGTGATCTCTTATTCGGTAATGCCTCGTAACCCTAATCCGACGACGGATACGGGCTAGGGCTGTTACATTTGATTGGTATCAGAACTATAGTTTAGTCAGTTCTAGGACTACCGTAGTGTATGTGAGTCTAGCTATACATGCCGTATTAAATCTGTGATAGTGTGATATCTCCCGACTCTAACGAAGAACTTTTTTGATGAGATAGATAAGATTTCCAACTAAGCTAATTCAGATGGTATAGAATTAAATATTCAAATAATTGAGTGGAGATGTGTTGATGATGAGTTGAGACTCATAAAGGTAAGAATCAAATTGTGTGACATGTTGTTATTGATAAATGTGGTAATTATATGAGCATATGAGATATGATATTTGAGTTATGATTGCTATCTGAGATGCTCTGATTCTGAAATGGTGATTTGAGTTGGCATATGAACAATGTGTTAATAATAAAAGGTGATTAAAAGAAAAAGGTATATTAAATGATTTAAGAATGTGAAATTAGTAATGAACTGACTATTCGTGATAGTATGTATTATGTGCAATTATGTGAGAGTTAAATTTGAGGCTCTACTACCCTCACCCCCTTGTCAGAAAAATTTTACAATCTTATTATAAGAGTTGGAATGAATAAGCTCACTAATGTGAAGTTTTAGAAAATTTGTGTTTGAAAGATTAGTAATGTGGTCAGAAAAGAGAATGAATCAGCAAATGAAGACAGTACTAAAAGAGATATTGGGCAGTTCTGAAGACTATTCAGATTTTGCAAAGTCACTGTTAAAGAAGAAGTTAACTCTGATTAAATGACTTATTCTGGTATGTTATCTAAATAAAGTATTAACTAAAAGCCTTCCTGAATTGATTTCTGTTAGTGATGGGATAATATGAAAATTGGTGATGACAGAATTAGAAAATGGATTGATGTTTGAATTATTGATGGTTGAATGCAATGGTTATAGTCGGGCAGTTATTATGATTCTATTTGGACATTCTACGTGTACATTTATCCTCAGAAGTATATGTGACTGTTTGATGTCAAAAAGAAAGTTTAATCATATAAGAACATTAGTTAAACATATTAATAGACGAAAGTATCGTTGATATATTTGGGTTATATTCGACATTGTTATGTCTTCCTTTCATAATTTATTCTATGGTGTGGATATGAAAGTCGACGGTAAAATCTGTATGAGGCTAATATTCTGTTTCTATTGGTTATTGCTCTGTTGAATATAAGTGAAGATTATATTACTTCTGTTACTATGGATTTCAGTATTTATGAGTGACATTGTTCTTTCTGGACATTTCTAGGATATCATTGGAACTAATATCATTCTAAATGATTTGTAAATTTCCAGATATCCTATGTAACTTTAAATGTTGAAATTGTGCTATTGCGGAATTTTTATGATTCCATGTGATTATCTGTAAGTGATATCTATTTGACAGAGATGACTATGTCTATTACGATTATAATTTCTGGCTTGAAAAGTGAAAATGCTGAGTGGTACAGTTCTCGAGTTATAGAAGATGTGTTTCTACAATGGTTGCTATTTAAATCATATTTGATTCCTTTTTGTGTTCAAATGCTTCATTAACAATTTGAGATAATATTCATTATAGGATTGAGACTTTGTTCCTAGTAAGGCTCAATGATTTCTATTTGGATAAAGTGATTTTAGTATAATTCAGAGTTTCGATGATTAATATATGAGACAGCTTTATTATAAACTCTTTTCTAGTTCTCGTGAAAGTTTGACAGTGATAAAAGTGAAAATGATAGAAAATCAAGACTAATTTGTATAAAGATATGTCTGGGGTCATCCTTCTAATGAGAAGAAAGATTTCTTTGAAAAGACCGATTCAGTAGTTAATATGATTAGAATTATTTGATTGAAAAGTTAATTAGGATGTATGTGTTTAAATTTATCTATGAATTGGAAACAAACTTTGAATGTATATGTATGAATTGAAGGATAGTTTGAAAGAAGAATTTGTATTCTTAAAGACTCTGATGTATGTTTTTCGAACGAGGTACGGATACTATGAGTTTCTGGTTATGCCTTTCGAACTTACTAATGCACCTACTATTTTCATGGATTTGATGAATCGAATCTTCAGATAGTATCTTGATCGGTTTGTGGTATTATTTATAAATGACATTTTGATCTATTCCTGTGATGAAATCGAGCATGCCGAACATCTGAGATTTGTGTTATAGACTTTGCGAGATAAACAGTTGTATGCGAAATTCAGTAAATGTGAGTTCTGGTTATGCGAAGTCTGTTTTCTAGGTTATGTTGTATCCACATCAGGTATTCAGGTTGACCCAAGTAAAATTTTAGCTATATTTGATTGGAAACCTCCGAAAAATGTCTCTGAAGTTCAAAGGTTTCTGGGACTTGCTGGTTATTATAGACAATTTGTGAAAGGTTTTTCTATGATAGCTACACCGTTGACAAAGTTGTTACAGAAAGATGTTAAGTTTGAGTGGTCAAAAAAGTGTCAGAAAAGTTTTGATCAGTTGAAAGCTCTTTTGACCGAAGCTCCAGTGTTAGTTTAGCCTGAATTGGGTAAAGAATTTGTTATTTATAGTGATGCATCTTTGAATGGTTTGGGTTGTGTTTTGATGCATGAAGGAAAAGTTATAGCTTATGTCTCGAGACAGCTGAAGCCACACGAAAAGAACTATCCGAAACATGATTTGGAGTTAGCAGCTATTGTGTTCGCATTAAAGATTTGGCATCACTATCTGTTTGGTGAGAAATGTCGTGTTTGTTCTGATCATAAAATTCTAAAGTATTTAATGATTCTGAAATATCTAAGTTTGAGCCAACGTCGATGATTAGAGTTGTTAAAAGACCACGAGCTAGTGATTGAATATCATCCGGGAAAGGCTAATGTTGTTGCTAATGCTTTGAGTAGAAAATCATTATTTACTTTGTTTGCAATGAATGTGTATATGGTGATCTCTGATGATGGCTAGATAATAGCCGAATTAAAAGCAAGACTGTTATTTGTTCAACAAATTTGTGATACTCAGAAAGTTGATAATGAATTGTTAGCAAAGCGAGCTCAGTGTGAAATGATTATTAAATCTGAATTCCGAGTTGATAAAAATAATTGTTTGAGGTTAAGAAACCGAGTATGTGTTCAGAGAAATTCAGAGTTAATTTAGATGATTTTGAACGAAGCTTACAACAGTCGGTTATCTGTTCATCCGGGTAATATAAATATGTATAATGATTTGAAATAGTTCTATTGGTGGTCTGGTATAAAACGAGACATATCTGACTTTGTTTCGAAATGCTTAGTCTGTTAGTAAGTAAAAGCCAAGCATCAGGTACCTTTTGGGTTACTTCATGATACCCGGGTGGAAATGGGATAGGGTCACGATAGATTTTGTATCAATTTACCATTGACACTGAGCAAGAAAGATGTAATCTGGGTTATTGTGGATAGTATGATTAAATCTGGTTTACCTTTGATTGAATTTGCTCATAATAGTAGCTTTCAATTCAGTATCAAAATGGCACCCTACGAGGCTTTGTACAGTCGTAAATGTCGTACACCATTGTATTGGACTGAGCTCAGTGAAAGTAAGATACACGGGGTTGACTTGATCAAACAAACAGAACAGAAAGTGATAGTGATCTGTGATAACTTGAAAGCTGCATCAGATCATCAAAAGTCATATGCATATTTGAAATGTAAAGATAATTAATTTCTGATCAGAGATCAAGTGTTTTTGGAAGTTTCACCGTAGAAGAAAGTACTCTGATTCTATCGTAAAGGCAAGTTGAGTCCGAGATTCGTTGGGCTGTATAAGATCAAATAGCGTTATCCAAATCTATTCACTAGTAAGATTTTTGGGGACGAAAATCCCTAAGGGGGAGAGTTGTAACAGCCCAAATTTGACCCTAATCGGAATAGTGGTTTCGGGACCACAAATCTGAGTCCGAAAAATATTTTAAAATTAATTTCAGTATTTATTATGTGTGAATTTGCTTGTGTTAAATTTTTGTATTTTAATTTTGTCATTTGAGTGTCTAATTTAATAAAAGGACTTAATCGCGTAAAAAAAAACTTGATGGTTAGTTGTGAAAGTACCTAATTATTATTGTCTTTTTAATATGGAGGATTTGCATTGTAATTAGTCCCTTTTATATATCGTGGACGGCATGTGTGATTATAAATGACTTTATTATATGTATTTATATATTATAAAAGTTATAATTATTAATTATATATTATATTAATATATAATAATACGTAAAATAAAAGAGAAAGTCATTCATTCTTTTATGTTTTGTGACCGAAACAAAGAAAATAAGAAAGAAAGAAAACCATATTAGGTTCGGCCTTGATGTTCTTTAATTAAGGTAAGAGTTTTGTTCGGTTTTTGATAATTTTTACGTTTTTGATATCGTTGCTTTGAGTACTTTCCGACCCATGTCTTAATTTTTGATTTTGATGATGATTTTGTATTTTGCCATTGATGATACCTTGTGGTTTTTGTTGTTTGATGATGAAATAAGAAATATATGTGTTTGATTAACAAGTTTAATCTTTGAATTTTTGATGAATTTGAATAATTTGGACTAAATTGCAAAAATAAATTTTGGAGGGACTAAAATGTGAAATAAATGAAATGTATGGACTTTTATGAACATAGGTAATATTCAGCCAAGCATGGGTAATGTGAAATTTTGTGTATTTTGTGTTTTGTACAAAAAGGACTAAATTGTAAAAAGTGTGAAATATTAGTGCCAAAATTGTAATTTTCCCATTTATGTGTTTTTAGACTAAATTGAATGGAATGGTGTTTAAATAAGTTTAATTTGAATATGTTTAAATCAAGAACCAAATAAATTAGATCTGGACCGGGGAAAAACGAAAGTAGTCGATTAGTCGATTTTACCGATCGATGACGTCCGAGGTAAGTCCTTAAGCAATAAAACATTGTAAATTATGTACGTAACTTAGTATATGCTGATTTGGTAATTTTGTAACTATAATGTTGAGTAGCCAAATGTGATTATACCTAGAATTTGATATGATCAAGTTTAGTTCAGTTGAGATATGATGTTTGGAAGTTCATACAAGAATTATGAAATGCATATAAGTTCGATATATAAATGTGTGTGAGACAACTTTACAAAGATCGTTATTCGGCCGTAGGCTAGCAAAGCCTTGTCTTTGGTGAACTTAATCGGGCCGTGCCTAGCAGCGTGCTTATTGCCAGGTGAATAAATATCGGATCAGTGGGTCTAGCGGGCTTTGTCTTGGTGGATAATATCGAGCTTTATGCCTAGCAGGCTTTATGCCGGTGATTTATTATAAGTGTATGCTTTAATAGATTTTTAACGATGTGGAATTTATATACGGCAAATGAGCTCAACGTTCAGGTATGTGTAAATCTAATGGTTGTGAGAGATAATGTAAATTAGTAAATTGCTATTTGATACTAGTTATATGTGATACAATTGAGGAATATATGTAAATTTTAGTAAGTGTATTCGGCCTTATAAATGAATAGTATGACATTATGGAATTGATTTTAGATATTAGCATAGATGAGTCTTTTATATTCGACCAAATTGGTAAATGCATATGTGATGTATATTGAGCAAGAAAGTTGAAAAAATGCTCTTGTATGTGTGAAAATAAGGTAAGTCAGTTGTTGAATTGATTATATAAATGCTAAAGTTACAAATGTGGAAAATGTGAATGTATATGTGATTGTGTATATGAAGCCAAATGGGGTATATGTGATTTTAATAGTGAGATTTATATAATTTCATGTGTATTTGTATAATTAGCCATATGATACGCGATTGAAAGATTTAAATGATAACCTTGTATTTGAGAACGTGTATATTCGGTTTTGTTAACTTTGTGTTAATATATAATAGTTGGTATATATATATTTGCTTATGACTTACAAAGCTTAAATAGCTTACTCCGTGTGTATTCTTGTTTACTTCTGTAGATAGATTTGGATATACGTTATGAGCTCGGGGATCGTCAGCAAGACTACTCAACTATCGACAGTTTCTTCGGTATTTTACTAAGTGATTTTGGTTTATGGCATGTATAGCATAGATGTATTTGAGTTTGATTTTTGGGACTTGTATATATGTATAGCCATGCAAAAATGGCTTAATCATTATGATTAGATTCGGTTAAATGAGTTCATGTTTAAGTGTTTAATGTGTTTGGTTTTATCATTTTGACCATGGCTTATTTATATGCGGTATATGGTTGCTATGTTTAGTTAAATATTGCGGTAGAGGTTTTGATATATATATAAATATAATATGTATGGTATGCTTGGATTTGGTATTTAAGTGAGTTTGGTTAGGTCTTATAAAATGAACTATGTATATAAAGGTTAGAAGATATTTATATGTTCGAATGTGTATGGATTGGATGATTGTAAGTCCGAATGGGTATAGGTTATATTGATTAGGTTTGAATTGGCAATGTATGTATATATATCATGCTTGAATGATTGGCTAAATAGGTACGGTTGGTAATAGATAAATAATGAATATGCCATATGATTGTTTTGGTTAATAAGTAAAGTGAATATGCTAATAAGGCTAAGGATATAATAATAAATGATAAGCATGACATTCGGTTTATAACACATATTAATTATCCGATTGTAGATTAACTTAGTTTGTGGTATGAATGAAAAATTTTGGTACAATTTAATATATATAAATTGACATGCGAATAATTTGTGATTTTAGCTGTTATTTGTGTTCAAATTGCATTATGTTAACAAGGTCGTATGCACATGTATTGAATTAACATGATTGGAAATCAGCTCATGTAAAAAATATTGTTTTGATTTATGTACGATATATGTCATATAATGATATATGTTGGGATATGTTTTAAATGTATAAATGCCGTGAGATACTAAGAATATCATTAATGGAATGAGTGACTAAACATGTAGTTTATTTGATTAATAATATGTATTAAAATGATTAAGTATAATGCGAGTTTGATATTTGTTAATAAATGAAATTGAAATAATGAATGTCCTATTGTTTGGTAAGTATAAGATGATTGATATGTTTGAATTTATAAAGATTAGTATGGTTTGATTTAAATAGAAAATGTGCAATCTCATTCTGTTTGGATGATTTAATACATAAACACTAGCTTTAATTTGAATGTTAAGTATGTGTCTTTGATCTGAATGTAAAGTATGTGAATATAATATGTTATGTATTGATTATTTTTACTCTTGAATGTACATGATATGTTTATAAAAAAAAATGTCTGTTCTGAGTGATCTCTTATTCGGTAATGCCTCGTAACCCTATTCTGGCGACGGATACGGGCTAGGGGTGTTACATGATTAGTGAGAAGTCTTTTTCGGTGAATGAACCATAAAAAGAAGTGAACACGATGTGGTTCTTGATACTTCCAGATGATTTTCCACTTGATATCTCTTGCGTCCCACGTATCTGCTTTTAACATGTGATATGTACTCTTAATCGAAAATCTTCCCGTTACTATATGAATCCAAAAGATTTTATCAGGTCCAACTAGGGGATGTGGTGGAGGGATATTAGCTATCTTTTGACTATCTCGTCTGGCAATCTTTCCTTAAAAGCTTCCATATTTCATGCACCATATTCTGCTACCATATCTTAGAGAAAACAATCTGTGTTTGGCCTATCAATGGGGGATACATACATCTTTAACAGTCCTATTTTTGGGATCTAAGAATCTTCCCAACAGCGAACTGAGGTTCCTGCTCCAACGAACCAACACAAATTTTCTTTTAGTAATGGCCACACCTTTGTAATCCCTCTCCAAATAACTAAGCAATTTCCTTTCTTGATATCTTCTGGGATCCTTTCTTTAATCTTATATTTAGAACGTAAAACCCTGACTCAGAGATCCTTCTCTTTGGTGACCAAATGTTGGAAAAATGGGTTTGGAAGATGCAGCGAAAAATAAATTTAGGGAAAAACTAGAAATTTTAATTTTTTTTCCAAAATAAGATCTTGTTGTGATATCTAAAGTAATAAAACTTAATCAAAATTGTACCTTTTCGATTTGTCTAGGATGAGCGCTTCGACCTAGTAGTCTTCTCCACTTTCCTCAATCTCACGTCTGCCGAGTGTGGGCTCACTTCGAATAAAAAAAATTTCACAAAATTTACCAATTGGGTAACTTTGTAATTTCTCTAAACTTTTGGGTCAAGTTGTAAATCAGAAAAATATCTTTAAAAATTTTCTAGAATAATCTCTTTAGAGAATGTTCTCTGCACAACTTTCTCTTGAATTCAAATTTGTGAAAAATAATGACCCAAGACTCTCTTTATATAGGAAGAGTTTAGAGAGTTCAACTATGATTAAACTTAATCACTTTAATATTAAATTTAATATTAAATCTTATTAAAATACAAGAATGTTTATCTACAAGATAAACATTAAATTAAATTTTATATTAAAATAATCATTTTAATATTAAATTAATAAAATATTATTAAGATAAGTATTAAATTTAATTTAATATTAAAATATTAAAATAATATTTTTTTTGGAATAATTAATCTAAAATCAAATTTTCTTGTAGAATTCCAGTAGAAATGTAACTCTTCCACTACGCAACCACCAAACACCAATCGCAGTTAGCCATCGGGACGCCGTCGTCGCAGCCATCGGCACCGCCGTGTCTGGTGATGCAAGTGTGACACCCTTATGGCACCCCGAGCTGGATCGATCTAGGTCAATGACGACACGACTGGTCCGGTTAGTCACCGGTTGGACCGTCGGTCCGGTTTCACATACTGGGCCTAGTTCGACCAGTTTTTGGGTCTTGTCTCAAATTTTAGGCTCTCGAGCCCAATTTACGATCTCAGGTCCAACTTTCAAGTTCAATTACATATTGGGCTAATTGTCTAACTTGAAAATTAACTTCCAAAAATATCATATTAATTTAAATTGATTTGATTAATTTAATTTTACTTGATTAAAATTAATTTTTTCAAAAATCACTCAGATTTTCCAAATTAATTTTTCAAGAAAATTCTTTAATCAAATTCTCTAGTTGAACAATTCTTACGACCACATAATTTAATTTCACATCGAATAAATTGACTCAATTAAATTATTCCCAAAGTCGTAGAATTTTCTTCTGATTCAAATACAGTCCAATCGAGCTTTTGTTAAGCTAGCAGAGGGAGTAATCGAACATATACAATTAGGCTTTGGTGATTGCAATTATGTCCAGAAGCATCGTTCCGATAATTCGCAATTACTTAATCATAGAGTCAGTCCACAAGAAGTACCACGACTGAAAACTCCTTATTGTATACTATTTATGAAAGCAATTCATCGAACTACTTTGCCCAATGACCTCGTTATGTGTGTGTTACCCTCATATGATATCCTTGATTCCTTTGAGTTAAATCTATGCACTCAATACAATCTTATTTTATCTCATTGTCTGCATTGTGTCTTCTTAATGATTAATATGATCACTGTCAACAAATGACTGTGATAAATTGCTCGTTTGAGAACAAGCAACCCGTTGCCACGTTCCATATTTATTAATCCACACAATACTAATGAGAGGATATCATTAAATCTTTAATGGAGCTACGAATTCCACAGTTGTAACACCCCTAACCGAAATTCTTCGTTAGAACAGGGTTATGGAGCATTACCGGAGTTTATAGATCAATTAATCAAACATTTCATATAATATAGCATTCCTATAAAAAATCAATTGAAATCAAACACATTGTCCCTTATATGAGCCCTCGAGGCACAAAATACACGTTAAAAACAAGTCGGGACTAGATCGGGTACTCAAAATATTTTTTGGGAAACATTGAATTTTTTTCAAAATTGCAAAGGAAACAAGGCCGTGTGACTCACACGGTCAGGAGATTTGCTTGTGTCTCAGGCCGTGTGGGCATTCAAAATAGGGACACATGACCGTGTCCCAGCCCGTGTAACTCTTTGACTTGGGTCACACGGCCAAACCACACACCCGTGTGCTAGGCCGTGTGAGCATACTAACATGTGCAATTTTAAAAAAAATACAAGGGGCACATGGCCGTGTCATCTGGCCGTGGGTCATACACGACTGAGACACACACCCGTGTCTCTGCCCGTGTGGACAAAAATAGGTCATTTCCAAGCCACATTTCTCACCCAATTTGGTACCAACCTAAACAAAACCATTTGCATATCAACAAGTCAAAACAAGATATTCAAATCAAGCTAAAATCAAGTCTTAAACATGTATTATCACAACATACAACCAATATGCCCTTACGCACCTCAAATGAAAAATTAATAACATGTCAACCAAATATGCATATGTACTTAGATAACCAATTGCATATATGCATAATTGTACCAATTATACTATTTCAAACCAATCATCAATATACCTATAAGTTTTCCATCATTCAACCATATCAAACACACATTAAATATGTTAAGGCCACATATATAAACACATCAAAATGTATCAAACACAATCCATTCAAATGACTTGTCTTAACAAAACATTTATATACCAACATAGGCCAAAATATCCTATACCTGCCATTATAATTGGAATTAATTTACTGAAAGTACCAAAAGAGTCGATGGATAGTGTGAAATAGCTCCGACCAGCTTCCAACCCATACGAGCTTCCGAGTTACTATAAGAAACGAAAAATAACACATAGTAAGCATTTAAGCTTAGTAAGTTCGTATAATTCGGAATTGAACTTACCATTTATTCACATTTAAGGTAAGCATACAAACATATCCAAACCAATTTGGCCAAAAGCCTAAACACATATCCTTAACATGTTAGCCATGTAAATCACATAAAGGATCCAACAAACATGGATGAATTCATCAAGTAATCACATTTCATGAATTTCATGTATATACCGGTAATAGTTCATATTGAACTCATATAATTTCATAACAAAACTATGTCTGTGGAACCATTTAGAATATCGTTGGATACACGAGTA
The DNA here is from genome assembly GCA_025503065.1 of Gossypium bickii. Classification (NCBI taxonomy): domain Eukaryota; kingdom Viridiplantae; phylum Streptophyta; class Magnoliopsida; order Malvales; family Malvaceae; genus Gossypium; species Gossypium bickii. Next base: position 59,932,025 of record CP106710.1, on the reverse strand, counting down.
GTACACATGAGGTGTACTGAACTATAATCCATCAATTCATATTCATGTATGCTCATACGAGCTGTAAACAGGAAGCTCCTCTGAGCTGAATAACGGTAAGCTCATGTGAGCTAAATAACAGGAAGCTCATGTGAGCTGTATAACGGGAAGCTTATACGAGCTGTGGTGTGTCCGCAACACATGCAGTACCCCAACCAAATCGGTAACCCTAATGACATGTTATTTGTATCCTACGAATTTCATAAGGTTCACACGGGACTCAGTAATCGTCGAATATACAATCAATATTTATTCATGGCAATTGTACAATTTAATTACACGAACTTACCTCGACAAATGTACATAGATACAAATGCGACTATTCTGATATTTTTCCTTTGCCTTGATCTAACTCCGTACTAGGCCTATCATGATCTAAACGAATGAATTTAAATCAATTCAATATAATTCATATTCAATTTAGTCCAACACATTTTTGGCAAAATTACTATTTTGCCCTATAATTTTAATTCATTACAATTTAGTCCCTAGGCTCGGAAAATGACTTTCATGCAATTTAATCCTTACTCAAGCCTAGTCAATTTTTCATACATATTAATAGCAGCCCATATATTTCATAAAATTCACAATTTTACTATAAATTTATCATCTTTTCAATTTATTCACTAATTGATAATTTCATCAAAATTCTCTTTACAAAAGTTGTTTATCTAACAACAACCTTTCATTTTCTATCATAAAACTTCAAAACTCAAGTATGCTCATCAATGGAAAAGCCCTAATACTTTAACGATTTTGCAAATTAATCCTTGAGATAGCTAGATCAAGCTATTACAATCTCGGAAACATAGAAATCATTAAAAAACGGGATAAGAATACATGCCTAATGGAGCAAAATAAGTTTGCCAATATTCCAAGCTTCCATGGCTAGGGTTTTCTTCTTCTTCTTTTTTATGGTAGATGATGATAATAGATTTTTTTGTTTTATTGAATATAACTTTAATTGGTAATTTCCAAAATTAACCTTAATGTTTTATGAAATTTTCAATGATGACTATTCATGCTTATCCATTAAGCATTAAAATGGTCTATTTATTATATAAGGACCTCTAATTTAAAATTCTATAGCTATTTAATACCTTTAGCTATTAGAGCTCAACTTTTGCACTTAATGCAATTTAGTTCTTTATATCAAATTAGGTATGTAAACGGTAAAATTTCTTAACGAATTTTTTATACTATATTTCTATCATACAATAGATCATATAATAGTAATAAAAATAAATTTTTTTGACTTCAGATTTGTGGTCCCGAAACCACTGTTATGATTTCATTGAAAACAGGCTGTCACAGTTGCTAGTAAAGCCATGTCGTACACAATTCATGTACCCAACATACCGGCTATGGGCTCAATCATCTTTAGAGTATAAGCCTCCACTTATATCAAAGCACATGAATTGTATACGCATAGTCAGTGACTAACTCGGGATTTAGGTAAATCACAACATGAACATCACAAGTGAATTAACTCACAAACGGATTCAGAATTAATTAATCTTGGATCTAGTCAAATGTATCATTCTACCGTTGAATAGATCTATGTCTCTACTCGTGGATTCAACTGCTCCGATAGCTAAGACTAACCATCTCCCCAATTGGATTTGTAAACGACATAATAATCCTTCTCAGTATTTGAATCAAATGCTCACTTTGATTCGTTTACGAGATTACGGACTCATTTGGATTATCTACTAAAGTAAGTTATCTTTCTCGCAATGTAAACGTTCTTTACAATGCCACTTATCTTCAGTTTGAATTTTAGACAATTAATGAGCTAATATTTACTTGTCATAATTTCGGTATGCGTGCAAAATATAAAAGACATAAATACAAAAGATATAATAGTGAAATGTGAAATTAACTTTATTTATTTATTCATCGTTCAAATAAATAGAAAACAGTTACATGTTTACTACAATATGGGTACATTTCCCAACAATTATACCCTAGCTTTAGTAAAAACGAAATATTTTGGTCTTCCAAGCGTCAAAGTCATAAACCACCTTCCAAGCGTCAAAGTCATAAACCACCTTATGGTTAGGGTTGATATATGGATCCCTAATCTACTAATACTAGTTTTCATCCACTAGTACTAGATCTCTAGATGAACTGTCTTGCCAACCATTCAATCTCCTCACATACTCCTTTTGGAATCTTTATGCAGTGCATAAAATAATTTAGAATAGAGAAAATAAATCATTGTGCCAAGGTGAACCTTCCACTATAAAGAGTTGGTTTGTATCCCGATTGCATAGTTTAGCTCTGACTTTTTCGACCACGAATCTTAAAGTAGCATTAGTGACTCTATTGTGGAAAACTGAGATTCCTAAATGTGAGCCCAACTCTTGCACCTTTTGAAACCCTAAAAGCCTACTTAATCTGTTACTCAAGCTATCATTTATGTAACGACCCAAAAGTTGTGGAGTCGAAAACGGTAGTTTCAAAATGTTGTTTTATGATGATAGAAATTTTAAATATTATTTATTAATATTTACAAGGGTATTGCAATATTATATTGAGGTTTGGCCTAATAATTTTGGTTATGTGAAAAGTTAGACAAGGTACGAGTGTATTGGATCTAAAGTTAGTGGTTTTGGGAATTGAGGTATCAAGACCTCGTTTTTGTGAGCCGGGCTTGTAAATATATATAAATATTTACGAGGTTAGTTTAGTAGTGAATTAGATTTTGGTTAAGTAATTTTCGTGAAATTAGGAGTTATTAAGATATAAGGACTAAATCGTTTATAAGTAGTTGAATTATAAATTGAAATAAATTAAAGGGGCTAAAATAGTAAATAGCCATTTATTTTTGTTGAAGTGTGCGACATTAATGATGAATATATATTTATATATATTAACTTAATATATATGTTATAATAATAAAATGAAAATATAATAAAAGAAAGAATAAAGAAAGTGGAAAGCGAATTACATGCAAACTAATAGAAAAGAAAGAAAGAAAAGAGAGAAAAGGTGCATGACTAAGGGACCTAAGGGCTCAAATTCAAATTGGTTAGTGCAATTTAGTCCTTTTCTTGTAATTTTTACGTTTTTGGAATCCCGGTATTTAGGGCTACTCGACCCATGTTGTAATTTTTAGTATTGTTCAAGATTTTGGATGTTGTCATTGTTGAATAGTTTAAGTATTAGGGATTAAATAGATATATTTTTAAGTTAGAAGTGGAAAATGACTAAATTATGGAGTTAATTGTTAATTTTGAGCAATAGGGACTAAATTATGAAAAAATTAAAATTAAGGGGTAGAATTGAAAATAAGGAGCTAAATTTAGCTTTGAGTGAAATTTGTATAAAAATTTGAGGTTAAGTATAAAGATTAAAATTTGTCTCGGTTTAAGGCTAAATTGAAGAATAAACAAAATATGGTAGAAAAATTAATTTTTTTATAATTAAGTTGTGCATTATTAATTAAATTGTAATTATTTTATTCTGTAGCAAAAGTCGTTCTGGAATCCTCGAGTAAGAAGGACAAAGACAAGGTCGACATCGAGTAGCTCGAAATATACGATTTGTATTTCTATAACCTGGATCTTTTCAATTGTTACATTCACAACCTGCGCTGCATGGTAATGACATACGGTAAGCTGAAAATGTTAGAACTAGCTGAATTGAACTGATTCGAATTACTTATTGTGATAAGGACTAAATTGAATAGATTTGAAAATATGATATATTGTTATAATTGTGCAATTGAGTTCAATTAGTGATGAATTATGTTGTTACATAAGTGATTTAATGATTGGTTGATGAAATGATATTGTAGAATTGAGAAATTGAGTATAATGAAATTGAAACAATGGTAGATAATGGATGTTAGTTTATAAGCTCGGTTTAAGTTATGTAAACAGATTGAATAATTAGATGATGTAATAGGACTTGTATATTGACATCTTAAAACACATTATAACCTTTATAACATGTTTTATTGTTCGATTATAAAAATACCACTGAGTTTTACTTAGCATGCGGTTTTGTTCTCTGTGCACAGGTTAGGTAGTTTTCGATTTGCCGTAGATTCAACATCCAAAAATGAATCCCGGACTTAAGTGTGGTGATGTTATATTCTCTAATGGCATGTACCTTGGGGGTCTTTTGTTAATATGTTTATGATGTGATGATATTTTGGTTTATTAGTGAAATGATGGATAATTGTATATATATGTGGTTTTAGTTGTGGTAAAGTTGGTAAAATAGCTTAGCTTAATGTTGATATGTGCTGAGCTTCAAATTGGTAACTTAAGGAGTTGAAAGTTAGTAAATATGGTATGAATAGAAGTTTGAATGGTTGATTGCTGTAACAGCCCAATTTTGAGTCTAGTTGGAACAGTGGTTTCGGGGCCACAAATTCGACGCAGTAAAATTTAGTTTTATCATATTTTTTATGGTCTACAATTTTATGGAATGAATTCGTGAAAATTTCGTTCAAAAATTTTGATGTTTGGGCACTCAATTTAGTTAAAAGGACTAAATTGCAAAAGGTGCAAAATGTGTGTTCTAGAAGCTAGAGGTGTCTAATTGCTATGAAATTTTAAATTGGAGGTCTTTAAATGGTAATTAGACCATTATACTTTAGTATGGACAAAAATGGACATGGCTTGGTGAAATTTCAAAGTTTGGCATTAGGGGTATTTTGGTAAAATGGTAAATAATGACAAATAAAACTAACAAAAAGATGTCATATTCTCCAATTTAGTTCCCTTGTGCTGAATTTGAAGAGTCACCATAGCTAGGATTTTTGGCCAAGCTTCCAAGCTCGATTGTAAGTCCGTCATTGTCCCATATTTAATGATTTTGATGTTTTTGTGAACGTTGTAACTTGATTTAGCCATTTCAAGGACTAATTTGAAAGAAAATCAAAGTCTAAATTTTACCCATGTTAGATATTTGTGTATTTTGATGTCTAATGGTGGATTATGTAAGTTTGATGTTGGATAAACAACATTTACTAAGTGATTTTTTGATGAAAATGTTAAATAAGGACCTATTTGTAAAAGTTGTAAAATGTGTGTGAAAATGTGAATAAATGAAAAATGTGGGCTGTTATGAACATGAAATAGGTTTGGCTAGGCTTGGGTGTAATGAAATTGAATGAAAATCGTTTTATGAGCCTAGGGACTAAAATGTAAAAAGTTAAGGGCAAAAATGTAATTTTTGCCAGAAGATATTTTGGGATTAAATTGAATAATTTGATAATTTAATAAGCTAAATTCGATATTATAGATCAAGAAAGACAAGGTTCTGACCTAGACCGGGGAAAGAATAAGATTGTGGACTAAATCGAACAATTATCCATTTTGTATCGAGGTAAGTTCGTATGTGAAAAATAAGCTTTAGAATAATTGTAATTAAAAGCTTTAATATTGCATGAATTGTATGTTTGATTTTGTGAATGAGTATAATCCTGCGAACGAGTCCGAAGACGAATCGACAAGCAAGAAATCCCGTTTGAACCTTAGGAATTGGTTAGGATACAAGTGACATGTCACTAGGGTCATTATGTGTTATGTGATTTTGTGATCCGGGTGTTGGTCTTGTACATCTTACCGGTGGCTGAGTATACAGGCATATGTTGCGGATACTTGATAGCTTGTGTGAGCAGGCCTGTCAATAGCTCGAGAGTGAGCGATTATGTGATATGAGACTTAGGTAGCCTTGGCTACTTATATGGCAGTTAGTGTGGAAATTTTCCCGAGTGTCAGACATTGTTATTCCGAGTGGTTCATGGGTATGTCAAAAATGAGAATATGTATAAGTTCATTTCGAGATGGCTCAGGTATGTACATAAAGCTCATGTTTAATAAATATGTGAAATGATGAATACGAGGTAAGTTTTTATAATGGATTAGATTATGATCATGAGACCATAGTAAGTCTACATTTAATTATGTTATAATAATTGAATGTTGTATGCATGGTAAGGTTGCTTATTTCTTGCATACGAGCTTACTAAGCTATATAGCTTACTCCGTTTATTTTCCATGTTTTTATAGTATTGCCAAGCTAACTCAGAATCGGAGATCGTTGGAGATTCGGATCACACTATCAAACTCTCATTTTGGGTATTAATGGTCTTAGCATTTTGAATGTATGGCATGTAGAAGGGCTTGGTCATTTTATTATATGTGTCATTGGTAATGTGGCCAAACGTATTGGCTTATTTTGGTTAATGATTTCATTTTGTATATGGCCATGTAAGTTGGCTAATGTTGGTTATGAGTATATTCATATGTTGATACCATTCATGATTATGGAATCTTGCATGAATTTTATCGGTAAATTAAGATGTTGAAGAATGTTAGATGTTAGCATGTGGATGTAATGTTGATACCTTAGTTATGGATGTTTTGGTTGTCTAAGTATGCTATGAATTGTGTCATTGAATTGGTGTAAGTGTAGGTGTAAATGAGGGTGGCAAATGGCTTGGTAAATAACCTTATTTTTGTCCACACGGGTAGACACACGGGCGTGTGTCTAGGCAGTGTGTGATACACGGCCTGCCTCATGGCGTGTATATTGGTCGTGTGTCCCCTGCACCTTAATTTTGAAAAACAGAATGTCCAGAATATAGCACAGGCAGAGACACAGGCGTGTGTCTCAGCCGTGTGTGCTACACGGCTTAGAACACGAGCATGTGTCTTGGCTGTGTGAAACCTGCACTTAACTCAAATTAAATTAATTTACCACACGACTTAGCACATGAGTGTGTGGCACGGCCGTGTGGCACAAGTCAGAGAGCACCCTAATTTGAACACGGTCTGAAGCACGGGCGTGTCCCTTGGACCACACGAGCGTGCGAGCCCTGCAATTAGCAAAAAAAAATATCTAGGTTTCGTAAAAATATCTTGAGTTCTTAGTTTAGTCCCGAACCATTTCTAAAGTATATTTTGGGCCTCATAGGCTTGTATTAGGGACTTTATGTTCGAATACAAATGGTTTTAATCTGGACACAAATTTATGACTCGAAATTGTGTGAATGCTTGTGTTGTAAGTCTGATAATGCCTCGTACCCTGTTCTGACATTGAATATGGGTAAGGGGTGTTACGTTTAGTGGTATCAGAGCTACGGTTTAGTCAGTTCTCGGACTAATGTAGCTTGTGTAAGAGTCTAGCTATACATGCCATATATGAATTTTGATAGTGCGACGACTCTTGACAATTTAAATTGTGTTTTCATATAGTAAATGGATCCCAATCGAGAAGTGGGTGATGACATTGAAAGTAATGCACCGGCTACCACCCAAGGGACCGCACCATCCAGAAGTAGACCTGTGACAATTGGTCAAGGAGGAGATGCTAGGGAAGCCTTCTTCTAAAGATTGAATGAGTTGCTTGCCAAGTTTGTTCGGACAAATCCGGCCACCCAATATCCTCCACCTCCACCTAACCCTCAACCAGTTCCTATAGCTCCTCAAGGTGTAGAAATGGTAAGATTGAGCAATCCTCCAGTCGATAAGATTCGAAAGTAACGGGCTGAAGAATTTAGAGTAAATGTTGATGATGATCCCGAGAGGGCAGAATTCTGTCTTGAGAACTCTATCTGGGTGTTTGATGAGCTTTCCTGCACACCAGGAGAGTGCTTGAAATTTGCTATATCACTCCTGAGGGATTCGGCATACCATTGTTGGAACACTTTAGTATCGGTAGTACCAAGGGAAAGAGTTACTTGAGACTTCTTCCAAGAGGAGTTCAGAAAGAAATATATCAGCGAACGGTTTATTGATAAGAAACGCAAATAGTTCTTGGAGCTGAAACAAGGTCGAATGACTGTGAATACGAGTGAGAGTTTGTTAGACTCAATAAGTATGCTCAGGAATTTGTTTCAACAGAGGCTATCATGTGTAAGAGATTCAAAGATGGTTTGAATCAGGATATCAGACTATTAGTTGGGATTCTGGAACTGAAAGAATTTGTTGTGCTAGTTGAGCAAGCTTGCAAAGCCAAAGAGTTGAGCAAAGAAAAGAGAAAAGCTGAGTTTGAGGCTAGAGACTCGAGGAAGATGCCAATGAATAAGTCATTTCAGTCTTCGTCAAAAAAATCGAGGGATATGCATACTCGTTCGAATGCTTCAGCTGGGTATCCCAAAAAAGATCGTGGGAAGCAATACTCGGGTTCTAAGGCCCAGACTACGTTTATAGCGAGCGTTGGTGTAACACCCCTTACCTGTATTCAATGCTGGAACCGGATACAAGGCATTACCGAACTTAACTTACTTAAACATACAACATTGGGCTATAAAGTTTCATTTCAACTTCAAACTTCTCATTCATATTCATAACATCCTTATTATGGGCCTACAAAGCCCTAAACATATATACGGAAGGTTTTAGAATTAAACTAAAGACTTTTACGCACTTAGAAAATTTTTGCCTAAATAGGGCCACACGCCTATGTGGAGGAAGGGACACACCCGTGGTCGACACTGACTTGCATCACACAGCCAGTCACACGCCCGTAACCTTTGACCGTATGGTGAATTAAATTCCAAAATTTAGGTGCAGACTTCACACAGCCTGGGCACACGCCCATGTCCGTAGCCGTGCCTTCTACACCGCTGAGACATAAGGCCGTGTCTCTACCCGTGTGTTTACTACTGAGCATACTGACTTGTAAAATTAACATGCAGGGCACACACAGCTTAACCACACACCCATGGGGTGACCGTGTGTCACACACGGCCTAGACACACGCCCTTGTGCCTACCCATGTGGACTAGAACAAGGCTATTTGCCAAGCTCTTTTTATCACCCTAACTCATACAACATAAATCACATTCAACCATTAACCAAGCAACCCAATCATGCATCATACACATTCATGAATAACCTCATCTTTTCACATATTAATAACAATGAGCCATCAACTATGGCTATATACAAAAGAGTTCATCTTTAAAAGAGCCAACACACTTGACCAAAACAACATGACATTTCACTAAATCTAGCCCCTATACATGCCATACCCAAAATCCTAAGTCTAAATATACCACGATGTGCTGATAGTGTGGGTGATCTTTTACTTATCTTCGTATCCCAAGCTAGCTCTTTGACACTATAAAACAAGGGAAAAGAAAGGGAGTAAGCTTTAAGCTTAGTAAGTCTACATGTAAATAATAAGCATCATACCATATACAAATCAACCAATAACATTACACACTATGTAAAAACAATTCACATAATCATAAACATGTTTACTCATCTCAACTCTTACCACATTCCAACCATATAACATATATATTGCTCATATTTACTTGCACATATACCCTACACTCATTACCACAAAGCCACATGAAATATTCACTTAGAAAATTTTCTCGATGAACCCTTCGGAATAATACTAGTTACCCGGTGGTTTCGCACATAGCCCGTCGTGAATAAATAATAAGGTGGTATTGCACATAACCCACCAACAATGATAATTACGGTGGTATCGCACACAGCCCACCAAATGATAATTACGGATATTTTTCCGTACTTACATTTCTATTCCGAGGTTCATACGAGAATTACTCATTATCTAACATTTTCAATCAATCTCACCAATAAGTATTTGCATCCAAACAATGCATCAATAGGTAACATCATGAGTATTAAGGATGTATCGTTTACAAGTAAACTTACCTCGGTGCAAAATGTGTTAATTGACGGTTTAATCTGCAACCTTACCTTTTCCTCGATCAAGGTTGTTTCCGTGCTCTTCTTGATCTATAATAATAAAATTCACTCATTCAATCACTACATAATTCATGACACTTCAAAATTTCTACTTTGGTAAAAATAACCATTTTTCCCTTATACTTTGGCAAAATTACGATTTTTCCCCTAAGCTCGTAAATCGTTTTTCATCACATTTTCTCATTAAACAAGCCTAGCTGAACATTTATTTATCTTATAACAACTCACAAAATCAATCATTTCATGCATTTATTACTCAATTGCAACTTTCACAAATAAGTCCCATTTAGGTGTTTTCATGTTAACACCTCTCACAAAAGTTATTCCTTAACTCATTAACATTCATTATCTTCAAGAAAAACTCAACAAACAACATAAACACTCTCATTGCAAGTCCTTAAACTTTCAACCATTTTGCAAAATTGTCCTCCCATTAGCCAGGTTAAGCTTTAAGGGTTCTAAGAGTACAAAAATTATCAAGAAAGACTTCTAAAATCACTTACTTGTAAGGAAAAGGCTTGGTTGAAATTTTGAGCTCCAAAAACTATCTTCAAATTTTTGGTGGAAGAAGGAAGGTGAATAGTGAAAGATGATATCTCTTTCATTTACCTTATTTTATTCATTTTTAGTCACCTAATTTCACCAAATTTTTGACCAAAATTAATGCTCTTGTCTCCCTTGTCCCTATGGTCAGCCAACACCCTAAAATTGGCCTAATTGCACATTGAAGACCTCCAATTTAATATTCCATAGCTATTAGACACCTCTAGCTTGTAAAATGGAACTTTCACACTTTATGCGATTTAATCCTTTTTCTCAAGTAAGCATACAATCGCTAAAATTAAGGCACCAAAATTTTCATGCATCCTTATAAACTTGCTATAACACATAAAATAATATTAAAATAATTTTCTTCAACCTCAGATTAGTGGTCTCGAAACCACTATTCTGACTAGCCCCGAAATCAAGCTGTTAGAGTTGGTAATGCCAAGTCTAATAAGCCTAAATGCTAATACTGTGGTAGGCGACACCCCGGTGAATGTAGGATGAATAACTGGGCTTGTTTTAAATATGGCTCCCAAGATCATTTCATTCGGGATTGCCCTGAAATGGTTGAAAAGGATAATTTTCAGAATGCAAGATCGAGTAACACTGCTGCTAGAGGGTGACCAGTGAGAAATACGGGAAATGGGATCAGTAGTAGAGGTGTATCCAAGGATCCAGCTGTGAGATCGGGAGCTAGAGCACCTGCAAGAGCTTATGCCATTCGTATTTGCGAGGATGCGTCCTCCCTTGATGTGATCAGTGGTATATTTTCTCTTTATGATACTAATGTAGCTTCATTAATTGATCCTGGATCGACTCATTCTTATATTTGCATGAATTTAATATCTAGTAAGAATTTACCTATTCAGTCTATTGAGTTTGTGATTAAGGTGTCGAACCCCTTAGGCAAATATGTATTGGTCGATAAAGTTTGCAAGGGTTGTCCTTTGATGATTCGGGGTCACTATTTTCCGGCTGACTTAATCCTATTGCCATTTGGTGAATTTGATGTGATTCTTGGAATGGATTGGTTGACACTACATGATGTAGTAGTGAATTGTATACGAAAAGTTATTGAATTGAAATGTCAAAACAATGAAATTTTTTGGATTGAATCAGATGAGTCGAGTGAATTGCCTATTGTGATTTTGTTTATATCGGCTCAGAGGCATGTAAGAAAGGGTTGTGAAGCATTTCTTCCGTATGTACTGAATACGAAAGTCTCTGAATTGAAGATTGAATTGGTATCGGTAGTTTGTGAATATCCGGATATGTTCCCAGAAGAGTTGCCAAGGTTACTACCGATTAGAGAGGTGGAGTTTGCTATTGACTGGTATCGGGGACTGCACCGATATTGATAGCTCCGTATAGAATTGCTCCGATCAAATTAAAAGAATTGAAGTCTCAGTTACAAGAGTTGAAAGATAAGGGTTTTGCAAGATCGAGTTTTTCCCCTTAGGGTGCACCAGTATTATTCGTCAAGAAGAAAGATGGATCTATGAGATTTTGTATCGATTATTGTCAGCTCAACATGGTTACGATAAAAAACAAGTATCCCTTACCAAGGATTGATGAGCTGTTCGATCAGTTGATAGGGACAACGGTATTTTCGAGGATAGATTTGAGATCTGGCTATTATCAGCTGAGAGTTAAAGACTCGAATGTGCCAAAAATTGCATTCAAAACGAGGTATGGGCATTATGAATTTCTTGTTATGCCTTTTGGATTAACTAATGCTTCTGCTATTTTTATGGATTTGATGAATCGGATCTTCTGATCGTATTTGGACAAGTTCGTGGTTGTATTTATTAATAACATTTTAATTTATTCTCGGGATGAGTCTGAGCATGCCGAACATTTAAAAACTGTGTTGCAGACTTTGAGAGATAAGAAATTGTTTGCTAAGTTCAGCAAAAGTGAGTTTTGGCTACGAGAAGTTAGATTTATGGGACATGTTGTTTGAGGAGATGGTATTCGGGTTGATCCGAGTAAGTTTTCAGAAATTATTGATTGGAAGCAGCCGAGAAATGTATCAGAGGTTGGAAGTTTTTTGGGCTTAGCCAGCATTATCGACGATTTGTTAAGGGTTTTTTTATAATCGCTATTCCTATGACTAAGCTGTTGCAAAAAGATGTTAAGTCTGAATGGTCCAAAAAATGTTAGCAAAGCTTTAAGAAGTTGAAAGCATTATTGATTGAGGCGCCGGTTTTAGTGCAACCTGAACCAGGAAAAGAATTTGTGATTTATAGCAATGCATCACTGAATGGATTAGGATGTGTGTTGATGCAAGAGGGCACTGTGATAGCGTATGCCTCAAGACAATTGAAACCGCATGAAAAGAATTATCCGACGCACGATCTAAAATTGGCTTGCATAGTGTTTACTTTGAAGATTTGGAGATATCATTTGTACGGTAAGAAATGTCATGTCTTTTTGGATCATAAAAGTTTAAAGTACTTGATGACTCAGAGGGATTTGAATTGTGACAACGAAGATGGCTTGAGCTACTAAAAGATTATGAGTTGGTAATTGACTACCATCCCGGAAAGGCGAATGTAGTCGCAGACGCTTTGAGCAGAAAGTCCTTGTTTGGCTTGAGAGCTATGAATATGGGGTTGACATTATCTGAGGATAGTTCGGTTCTGGCTGAGTTGAGAGCAAGACTAGTATTCCTTCAGCAAATTTGTGAAACTCAAAAAAGTGATAGTAAATTGCAAGCCAAAAGAGCTCAGTGTGAATAGAGTAGTGATTCAGACTTTCGGATCGGTTCTGATGACTGCTTAATGTTTCGAGGTAGAGTATGTGAACTGAAGACTGATGAGATTATTCAGAAAATTCTTCATGAGGTGCATAATGGTTGTCTATCTGTTCATCCGGGAAGTATGAAGATGTATAATGATTTAAAGAATCTGTATTGGTGGTCAGGTATGAAACGAGATATCTCTGAATTTGTATCAAAATGTTTGATTTGTCAACAAGTAAAAGCTGAACACCAAATACCTTCGAGTTTACTTCAGCTAGTAATGGTAGCCGAGTGGAAATGAGACAGAATGACGATGGATTTTGTAACAGGTTTACCTCTGACTCTGAAAAAGAAAGATGTCATTTGGGTCGTTGTTGATGGATTGATGAAATCGGCTCATTTTATTCCGGTACGTATCTACTATTCACTTGATAATCTAGCTTAATTGTATGTTGCTGAAATTGTTAGATTGCACAGAGTGCCTATTTCTATTATTTCGGATAGAGATCCGAGATTTATGTCTCGATTTTGGAAAAAGTTGCAATAAGCTTTGGCACAAAGTTGAATTTTAGCACCGCATTTCATTTGCAAACCGACGGTCAATTTGAGAGAACGATTCAGTGTAACAGTTTGATTTTGGGGCTAGTCAGAATATTGGTTTCGGAACTACTAATTTGAGACCAGAGAAATTATTTTTAATAATTTTATATGTGTTATATCATGGTTATATGGGTGCATGAAAATTGTGAAAAAAAGACTAAATCGCATAAAGTGCGAAAGTTTCATTTTACAAGCTAGAGGTGTCTAGTAGCTATGGAATATTAAATTGGAGGTATTTAAAGTGCAATTCGGCTTTCCTAAAGGTGATGGCCGGCCATAGGGACAAATTAGAGACATGGTCAATGTTAGGTGGGGTTTTGGTGACTTAATTGATAAATAAAATAAAATAAAAAAGTTATCATCTTTTACTATTTTCATTTCTTCTCCCACCAAAAATTCAAGCAAGAATAGGAGTTTTTAAAGCTTAAACTTTCAGCCAAGCTATCTTCTTGCAAGTAAGTGATTTTAGAGGTCTTTCTTGATAATTTTTGTACTTTTAGAACCCCTAAAGCTTAAGCTAGCTAATAAGGGGACTATTTTGCAAAATGGTTGAAAGTTTAGGGATTTTCCATGAGAATGCTTATGTTGTTTGCTGAGTTTTTATGGAAGAAAATGAACCTTAGTGGGTTAAAGGACAACTTTTGTGATAGGACTTTGCATGAAAAACTCCTAATAGGACTATTTTGTAAAAGTTATAAAATAGATGAACATATTTCATTTTACGAGCCTAGGGGCAAAATTATAATTTTGCCAAAGTATAAGGGCAAAACGGTAAATTTTGCCAAAGTATAAATTTTGAAGTGTCTTGATTTATGTGGTGATTAAATGAGTAAATTTTATTATTATAGATAAAGAAGAACGTGGAATCAACCTTGACCGGGGAAAAGGCAAGGTTTCGGACTAAACCTCAAATTAACATATTTTGCACTGAGGTAAGTTTATATGTAAACGATACATCCCTATTACGTATGTTTTAATTATTAATGCATTGTTTGGATATAATTGGTTAATGGTGAGAATTATTTAAATAGTAAAAAATGTGAAATTTTTGGATGAACCTTCGGAAGAGAAATATAGGTACAGATAAATATCTGTAAATATGTAAATTTTGGTGGGCTGTGTGCGATACCACCTTGTTGTTTATTAACAATGGGCTGAGTGCGATACTATAGTATATATTATCATTTTTGTGGGCTATGTGCAATACCACCGTATTTATCTTTGTTGGTGGGCTGTGTGCAATACCACCCTATTATTGATTAATGTTAGGCAGTGTGCTAAACCAACGGGTATCTTGTATCATTCTGAAGGGTTTATCGAGAAACTTGACTAAGTGAAATTTCATGTGGCTTTGTGGTGATAAGTGCAGGGTATATGTGCAAGTAATTGTGAGCAATGTTTATGATATGTGTTTGGGATGTGGTAAGATTTGAAATGAGTAAGCATGATTATGAGGATATGGTGTGTTTTTACAAAGCTTAACTAAGTGAAATTTCATGTGGTTTTGTGGTGATAAGTGCGCAAGTAATTGTGAGCAATGTTTATGATATGTGTTTGGGGTGTGGTAAGATTTGAAATGAGTAAGCATGATTATGAGGATATGGTTTGTTTTTACAAAGCATGTAATGTTTGACTGAGGATTATGTAGTATGATGTTTATTGTTTACATATAGACATACTAAGCTTAAAGCTTACTCCTTTCTCTTTTCCCTTGTTTTATAGTGTCGAAGAGCCAGCTCGAGATACGGAGATAAGCAAAGGATCACCCACACTATCAGCACATCTTGGTATATTTAGACTTAGCATTTTGAGTATGGCATGTATAGGGGCTAAACTTAGTTGAATGTCATATTGTTTTGGCCAAATGTGTTGGCTCATTCAAAGATGAACTTTTTTGTATAAGGCCATAGTTGATGGCTCTTTCTTATTAATCTATGGAAAGATGAGGTTATTCATGAATATGCAAGTTGCATGATTGGTTTACTTAGTTTAATAATGCATGAATGGGTTGAAGGTTTGATATGATTTATGTTTGTATGAGTTGGGGTGATAGAAAGAGCTTGAAAAATAGCCTTGTTCTTGTCCACCAGGGTAAACACTCGGGCGTGTGGTTAGGCCGTGTGTCCCCTTGCATGCTAGGTTTGCAAGTAGTATGCTCAATAGTAAACACACGGACGGAGACACGGCCGTGTGTCTCAACTGTGTGGAAGACAGGACCATAGACATGGGCTTGTGCCCAGGCCGTGTGAAGTCTGCACCTGAATTAGGAATTTAATTTGCCACACGATCGAAGGACACGGGCATGTGCTTGGTCCGTGTGACATTTATGAGGTGATGATGTAAGAAAGAAAATCCCAAAGTTTTTGCACACAGGCTAAGACACGGGCGTTTCGTGGTCATGTGAGGGACATGGGCCAGGGACACGGGTGTGTGTCTGACCGTGTGAAAACCCCTACAGGTTCGAATTGGAAAGTGCATCCACACGGGTGCGGAACACGGGCATGTGGTTTGACACACTGGCATGTCCCTTCCTCCACACTGGCGTGTCCCTTCCTCCATACGGGCTTGTAGACTGTTTGATGAAAATTTTCTAAGTTTTTATATAAATCTTTTTAAGGGATCGATTTGATCCTGAACCATTCCTAAAGTGTGATTTAGGCCTCGTAGGCTTGTTTAAGTGGTGTTACGAAAAGTTTTAATTTGAAGTGGAAAGTCGGGTCTTGGTATTGTATAATTGTTTGTGTTTAAGTCTAGTAATGCCTCATACCCTGTTTCGACGTTGAATACAGGTAAGGGGTGCTACATTTAGTGGTATCAGAGCTATAGTTTAGTCGGTTCTTGGACTACCGTAGCGTGTGTGAGAGTTTAGCTATACATACCCCAAATATATATTGATAGTGTGGTGACTCCTGACAATATTAAACTATGTTTTTGTATAGTAAATGGATCCTAACCAAGCTGCTGCTGCTGATGCTGCTAGTAATACGTCGGCTCCCGTCCAAGGGACCGTGCTTGTAGAAAGTAGACCCGAGACTTTGGGTCAAAGAGAAGAGGCTCGGGAAGCCTTTCTCCACATGATGAGTAATTGGTACACTAAGTTTGTATGAGCAAACCCCACCTATACCTCAGCCAGTGTCATGGCTCCTCAAGGTATAGACTTGATAAGAATGACCAAGCCCTCGGTCGATAAGATTCGAAAGCAGGGGGCCGAGAAATTTAGAGCCAACATAGATGATGACCCTGAGAAAGTAGAGTTTTGACTCAAATATTCTATGAGAGTGTTTGACGAACTTTCTTGCACACCTAAAGAAAGCTTAAAATTTGCTGTGTCATTATTGAGGGACTCAGCATACCGCTGGTCGAAAATGTTGACATCGGTAGTTCCAAGGGAGAGAGTGACATGGGACTTCTTCTTAGAAGAGTTCCGAAAGAAATATATAAGCCAACGATTTGTTGACCAGAAACGGAAAGAGTTTCTTGAATTGAAACAAGGGAAGATGACTGTGGCAGAGTATGAGCGCAAATTTGTGAGGCTTAGTAAGTATGCTCAAGAGTGTGTGTCTACAGAAGCTATTATGTGTAAGAGGTTCAAAGATGGGCTGAATGAGGATGTTAGGTTGCTAGTTGGGATCTTGGAGTTGAAGGAGTTGAATAAGGAAAAGAGAAAAGTTATGATTGAGGCCTGAGATTCAAGGAAGAGGCCGATGAGTAAGTCGTTCCAAACCCAAACAAAGATGTCCAAAGAAATGAACCCTCGGACGACTACTTCAGCTGGGTATTCACACCGAGATCGAGGTAATACATATTCGGGCTCGAGAGTTCAAGCCACCTCGATGGCAAGCGTGGGCAATGCAAAGTCCAATAAACTAGAGTGTCCAAATTGTGGTAGACAACATATTATGGAGTTTTGGGAAATAATCAAAGTTGCTACAAGTGTGGTTCACCTGACCACTTCATTCGGAACTGTCCAGAGAGGGATGAGAAAAACAAAAAACAAGAAGTAAGAGCGAACAATGTACCTTCGAAGGGTAGACCACAGAGGAACCCGGGAAGTGGGACTAGTAGTAGAGGTGTGCATAGAGATTCTGCTGTGAGATAAGAGGGTAGAGCACCTACAAGGACTTATGCCATTCGCGCTCGCGAAGAGGCATCATCTCCAGATGTTATAACAGGTACTTTTTCTCTTCATGATATCTCTATTGTTGCTTTGATTGATCCGGGGTCTACCCATTCTTATATTTGCATGAAACTGGTATCTAGCATGAGTATGACTGTTGAGTCTACGGAATTTGTGATAAAAGTGTCAAACCCGTTAGGCAAGCATGTGCTAGTTGATAAAGTGTGTAGAAATTTTCCCTTGACAATTAGAGGTCATTGTTTTCTGGCTAATCTCATATTGTTGCCGTTTGATGAATTTGACCTGATTCTTGGTATGGATTGGTTGACTGCTCATAATGTTTTAGTAAACTATGGTAGCAAGTTTATTGAACTGAGATGTGTAAATGGAGATATTATCTAGGTTGAATCAGGTAAATCGGATAGTTTGCCTGTAGTGATTTCGTCTATGGTAGCTGAGAGATACACGAGAAAAGGGTATGAGTCCTATCTCGGGTTTGTATAATGCCCAAGAATCAAAAGTAAAGATTGAATCTGTGCCTATGGTATGTAAATATTCGGACGTGTTTCCAGAAGAGTTACCAAGATTACCTCGAGTTAGTGAAGTTGAGTTTGGCATTGAGTTAGTTTTGGGTAAAGCACCTATTTTGGTTGGCCCGTATAGGATGGCACCATTGGAGTTAAAAGAGTTGAAGGTTCAGTTGCAAGAGTTAACGGATAGGGGTTTTGCAAGATCGAGCTATTCACCTTGGGGTGCTCTGGTACTTTTTGTAAAGAAGAAAGATGGGTCGATGAGATTGTGTATAAACTATAGACAACTCAACAAGGTGACAATGAAGAATAAGTATCCTTTGCCAAGGATCGATGATTTATTCGACCAATTGAAGGGAGCTACGGTGTTTTCTAAGATAGACCTGAGGTCTGGCTATTACCAGTTGAGAGTTAAGGAGTAAGATGTCCGAAAACTGCATTTCAGATGAGGTATGGCCATTACGAGTTCCTTGTCATGCCATTTGGCTTAATGAATGCTCCTGCGATCTTTATGGATTTAATGAACCGTATCTTTCGAACGCACTTAGATAAATTCATAGTCATTTTTATTGGCGACATACTAATTTATTCTCGGGATAAGAGTGGGCTCGAGGAGCACTTGAGAACTGTTTTCCAGACTCTAAGAGACAAGCAGTTGTATGCTAAGTTTAGCAAGAGTGAGTTTTGGCTCCGAGAGGTCGGATTCTTAGGACACATCGTGTCAGGCGGTGGCATTAGATTTGATCCGAGTAAAATCTTAGCTATCGTTGAGTGGAAATCACTAAGGAATGTGTCAGAGATTAGGAGCTTTTGGGGCTTAGCAGGTTACTATAGACGGTTCGTTAAAGGGTTCTCCATGATTGCTACACCGATGATGACACTTCTACATAAAGACGTTAAGTTTAAATGGACCGAGAAGTGCCAACAGAGTTTTGAGAAACTGAAAGCTTTGTTGACTGAAGCCCCAGTTTTAGTACAACTAGAGTTGGGAAAGGAGTTTGTAGACGCGTCAACGAATGGTCTTGGTTGTGTGTTGATGCAATAGGGAAAAGTAGTAGCTTATGCCTCGAGACAGCTAAAACCGCATGAAAAGAATTATCTGACTCACAATTTGGAGTTGGCTAATGTTGTTTTTGCTTTGAAGATTTGGTGTTATTAATTGTATGGTGAGAAATGCCGAATCTTCACCGATCACAAAAGTTTGAAGTACCTGATAAACCAAAAAGATTTGATTTTGTGACAACGGTGGTTGATGAATTACTGAAGGATTATGAGCTAGTAATTGGTTACCACCCGGGGAAAGTGAATGTGGTTGCGGATACCTTGAGCAGAAAATCCCTGTATGCTTTGAGAGCTATGAGTACAAGCTTAGCATTGTCTGATGATGGTGCTATACTGGCTGAGTTGAGGGCTAGACCATTATTTATTCAGCAGATACGTGAAGCTCAAAAGAATGATAGTGAGATGCAAGTTAAGTGAGCTCGGTGTGAATCGGGAAATAACTCTGATTTTTGGGTTGGTTTAGACGATTGTTTGATGTTTTATGATAGAGTTTGTGTACCTAAAGATGATGAGTTAATTCGGAAAGGTTTACTTGAGGCACACAATGGTTGCTTGTCAGTACATCTGGGCAACACAAAAATGTATAGTGATTTGAAGAAGTTGTATTGGTGGCCGAGTATGAAAAGAGATATCTCCGAGTTTGTTACTAAGTGTTTGATCTGTCAACAAGTGAAAGCCGAGCATCAAGTACCTTCGGGATTACTTCAGCCAGTGATGGTTCCCGAGTGGAAGTGGGACTAAATCACGATGGATTTCGTAACGGGGTTACCTACGACTCCGAAAAAGAAAGATGTTGTGTGGGTCATTGTTGATAGATTAATGAAATCGACTCACTTTATACCAGTGCGTGTTGATTATTCACTTGACAAGTTGACTGAGCTGTATATTGCTGACGTTGTGAGATTACATGGGGTGCCTATATCCATTATCTCGGGTAGAGATCCAAGATTTACTTCGAGGTTTTGGAAAAAGTTACAAGAAGCCTTGAGTACGAAATTGAATTTTAGTATCGCATTCTATCCGCAAACCGATGGCCAATCTGAAAGAGTGATTCAAGTTCTTGAGGATATTCTTCGATGCTGTATTTTAGAGTTCGAAGGTAGTTGGGAAAAATATCTACCTTTGGTTGAATTTGCCTACAACAACAGTTATCAGTCAAGTATACAGATGGCACCATACGAAGCATTATATGGTCATAAGTGCCAGACTCCTTTGTATTGGACCAAGCTTAGTGAGAAGCAAATTCACGGGGTTGATCTAGTTAGAGAAATTGAAGAGAAAATGAAAGTGATCCATGATAGTCTGAAAGCTACTTCATATCGACAGAAGTCATACGCAGATTTGAAAAGGAAAGAAATTGAGTTTCAAGTGGGCGATAAAGTATTTCCTGAAAGTATCCCCGTGGAAGAAAATATTGAGATTTCGTCAAAAGGGCAAATTAAATCCGCGATTCATAGGGCCATATGAGGTTATTGAAAGAATTAGACCAGTAGCTTACCGGTTGGCATTGCCAGCATTGTTAGAGAGAATACATAACATGTTTCATGTGCCAATGCTATGACGATATCCTTTCGATCCTTCACATGTGATTCCTCCGACTGAATTTGAGATATGACTAGATATGACCTATGAAGAGGAACCAATTAAGACTTTGGATCGAGAGGTTAAACGGTTGAGGAACAAAAATATAGCCTTAGTGAAAGTGTTTTGGAAAAAAACGATGTAGAAGAGGCTACGTGGGAACCGGAAGAAGCCATGAGAGAACAATACCCAAACCTTTTTACCGGTAAGATTTTTAGGGACGAAAATCTCTAAAGGGGGAGAGTTGTAACAGTCCGATTCTGGAGCTAGTCGGAATAGTGGTTTCAGAACTACTAATCTGAGACCAGAGAAATTATTTTTAATAATTTTATATGTGTTATATCATGATTATATGGGTGCATGAAAATTTTGATGCATTAATTTTGGTGATTGCATGTTTAAATCAGAAAAAAGGACTAAATCGCATAAAGTGTAAAAGTTTCATTTTACAATCTACAGGTGTCTAATAGCTATGGAATATTAAATTGGAGGTCTTTAAAGTGCAATTAGGCCTTCCTAAAGGTGATAGTCAGCCATAGGGGACAAATTAGATACATGGTCAATGTTAGGTGAGGTTTTAGTGAGTTAATTGATAAATAAAATAAAATAAAGAAGTTATCATCTTTTACTATTTTCATTTCTTCTTCCACCAAAAATTCAAGCAAGAATAGGGGGTTTTTGAGGCTCAAACTTTCAGCCAAGCTATCCTCTTGCAAGTAAGTGATTTTAGAGGTATTTCTTGATAATTTTTGTACTTATGGAACCCGTAAAGCTTAAGCTAGCTAATGAGGGGACTATTTTGCAAAATATTTAAAAGTTTAGGGATTTGACATGAGAGTGCTTATGTTGTTTGCTGAGTTTTTATAGAAGAAAATGAACCTTAGTAGGTTAAAGAACAACTTTTGTGAAAGGACTTTGCATGAAAAACTCCTAATAGGACTATTTTGTAAAAGTTATAAAATAGACGATAAAGGTGTGAAATAGTTGAAACTGTGAGTTGTTATAAGAGAGAATATGAGTAGGCTAGGCTTGGGTGTGAGAGAAATGAAAACATTTCATTTTACGAGCCTAGGGCAAAATTGTAATTTTGCTAAAGTATAAGGGAAAAACGGTAAATTTTGCCAAAGTAAAAATTTTGAAGTGTCTTGATTTATGTAGTGATTAAATGAGTAAATTTTATTATTATAGATCAAGAAGAACGTGGAATCAACCTTGGCAGGGGAAAAGGCAAAGTTTCGGACAAAACCTCAAATTGACATATTTTGCACCGAGGTAATTTTATGTGTAAATGATACATACCTATTACGTAAGTTTTAATTATTAATGCATTGTGTGGATGTAATTGATTGTTGGGAGAATTACTGAAATAGTAGAAAATGTGAAAATTCTTAGATGAACCTTCGGAAGAGAAATATGGATACGAATAAATATCCGTAAATATGTAAATTTTGGTGGGTTGTGTGCGATACCACCTTGTTGTTTATTAACGATGGGTTAAGTGTGATACCATCGTATATATTATCATTTTGGTGGGTTGTGTGCGATACCATCGTAATTATCATTTTGGTAGGCTATGTGTGATACCACCGTAATTATCATTGTTGGTAGCTTGTGTACAATACCACCCTATTATTGATTAATGGTGAACAATGTGCAAAACCACCAGGTATCTTGTATCATTCCGAAGGGTTCATCGAGAAACTTGACTAAGTGAAATTTCATGTGGCTTTGTGGTGATAAGTGCAGGGTATATGTGCAAGTAATTGTGAGTAATGTTTATGATATGTGTTTGGGATGTGGTAAGATTTGTAACGAGTAAACATGATTATGAGGATATGGTTTGTTTTTACAAGGCATGTAATGTTTGATTGATGATTATGTGGTATGATATTTATTGTTTACATATAGACTTACTAAGCTTATAGCTTACTCCTTTCTATTTTCCCTTGGTTTATAGTGTCGAAAAGCCAGTTCGAGATACGGAGATAAGCAAAGGATCACCCACACTATCAGCACATCTTGGTATAGTTAGACTTAGCATTTTGAGTATGGTATGTATAGGGGCTAGACTTAGTTAAATGTCATATTGTTTTGGCCAAATATGTTGGCTCATTCAAAAATGAACTCTTTTGTATAAGGCCATAGTTAATGGCTCTTTCTTATTAGTCTATGAAAAGATGAGGTTATTCATGAATATGCAAGCTGCATGACTGGTTTACTTAGTTTAATAATGCATGAATGGGTTGAAGGTTTGATGTGATTTATGTTTGTATGAGTTGAGGTGATAGAAAGAGCTTGGCAAATAGCCTTGTTTTTGTCCACACGGATAGACACACGGGCGTGTGTCTAGGCCGTGTGTAACACACAGTTAGCCTCATGGGCGTGTGGTTAGGCCGTGTGTCCCCTTGCATGCTAGGTTTGCAAGTCAGTATGCTCAGTAATAAACACACGGGCAGAGACACGGCTGTGTGTCTCAATCGTGTGGAAGACACGGCCATGGACATGGGTTTGTGCACAGGCCATGTGAAGTCTACACCTGAATTAGGAATTTAATTCACCACATGGTCGAAGGACACGAGAGTGTGCCTTGGTCGTGTGACATTTATGGGGTGATGACATTAGAAGTAGAATGCCAAGGTTTTTGTACACGGGCTAAGACACAGGCATGTCATGACCGTGTGGGGGACACGGACGTGTGTCTGGCCGTGTCCCTTCCTCCACACAGGCGTGTGGACTGTTTGATGAAAATTTTCTAAGTCTTTCTATAGATCTTTTTAAGGGTCTGATTTGATCCCGAACCATTCCTAAAGTGTGATTTAGGACTTGTAGGCTTGTTTAAGTGGTGTTACGAAAAGTTTTAATTTGGAGTGGAAAGTCAGGTCTCGGTATTGTATAATTGTTTGTGTATATGTCTAGTAATGCCTCGTACCCTGTTCCAGCGTTGAATACGGGTAAGGGGTGTTACATTCAGGTAGTCGAAGATATGCTTCATTGTGTATTAGAGTTCAAAGGCAGTTGGGAAAAATATCTACCTTTAGTCGAAATTGCTTATAACAACTATTTTTAGTCAAGTATAAAGATGGCGCCGTATGAGACAGGATCGAGCTCAGTGAGAGATAGATTCACGGAGTTGATTTGGTTAAAGAAACCGAAGAAAAAGTGAAAGTAATTTATGATTTCTTGAAAGCAGCTTCGGATAGATAGAAAGCGTACGCGGATTTAAAAAGAAAAGAAATTAAGTTTTAAGTTGGTGATAAAGTATTTCTGAAAGTATCTCCGTTGTAGAAAATTATGAGATTTGGTCGCAAAGGCAAGTTGAGCCCACGTTTCATTGGGTCATATGAGGTTATTGAAAGAATAGGGCTAGTGGCATATCGGTTAGCTTTGCCGACAAAGTTGGAAAGGATTCATATTCTATTTCATGTGTCGATGTTGCGACATTATCAATCAAACCCTTCACATGTGATTTCTCTAACAGAAGTTGAGATTTGACCAGACATGACTTATGTTGAGGAACCGATAAGGATTTTGGCTCGGGAAGTCAAATAGTTGAGAAATAAGAGTATAACTCTAATGAAAGTTTTATGGAAACGACACGGGGTCGAAGAGGCTAAGTGGGAACCTGAGGAAGCTATGAGAAAACACTACCCAAACCTCTTTTCTGGTAAGATTTTCGAGGACGAAAATTTCTAAAGGGGGAGAGTTGTAACAGCCCGATTCTGAGTGTAGTCAGAACATTGGTTTCGTGGCCACAAATTCGACGCATTAAAATTTATTTTTATCATATTTTTTATGGTCTACAGTTTTATGGAATGACTTCGTGAAAATTTCGTTTGAAAATTTTGATGTTTGGGCACTCAATTTAGTTAAAAGGACTAAATTGCAAAAGGTGCAGAATGTGTGTTCTAGAAGATAGAGTAGTCTAATTGCTATGAAATTTTAAATTGGAGGCCCTTAAATGGTAATTAGATCATTATACTTTAGTATGGACAAAAATGGACATGACTATGTGAAATTTCAAAGTTTGGCATTAAGGGCATTTTGGTAAAATGGTAAATAAAGACAAATAAAACTAATAAAAAGATGTCATTTTCTCCAATTTAGTCCCCTTGTGCTGAATTTGAAGAGTCACCATAGCTAGGGTTTTTGGCCAAGCTTCCAAGCTCGATTGTAAGCCCGTCATTGTCCCATTTTTAATGATTTTTACGTTTTTGTGAATGTTGTAACTTAATTTAGCTATTTCAAGGACTAATTTTAAAGAAAATCAAAGTATAAAATTTTATCCATGTTAGATATTTGTGTATTTTGATATCTAATGGTAGATTATGCAAGTTTGATGTTGGATAAACAACATTTACTAAGTGATTTTTTGATGAAAATGTTAAATAGGGACCTATTTGTAAAAGTTCTAAAATGTGTGTGAAAATGTGAATAAATGAAAATTTGGCCTGTTATAAGCATGAAATAGGTTTGACTAGGCTTGGGTGTAATGAAATTGAATGAAAATCATTTTACGAGCCTAGGGACTAAAATGTAAAAAGTTGAAAAGATAGGGGCAAAAATGGAATTTTTCACATAAGGTGTTTTTGGGATTAAATTGAATAATGTAATAATTGAATAAGCTAAATTTGATATTATAGTTCAAGAAAGACAAGGTTCTGACCTAGACCGGGGAAAGAACAAGATTGTGGAATAAATCGAACAATTATCCATTTTGTATCGAGGTAAGTTTGTATGTTAAAAATAAGGTTTAGAATAATTGTAATTAAATGCTTTAATATTGCATGAATTATATGTTTGATTTTTTGAATGAGTATAATCCTACGAACGAGTCCGAAGACGAATCGGCAAGTAAGAAATCTTGTTTGAACCTTAGGAATAGGTTAGGACACCGGCATATGTTGCAGATACTTGACAGCTTGTGTGAGCAGCACCGTGTAGCTACGTCTTGACTGACAACTTGTGTGAGCAGGCCCGTCAATAGCTCGAGAGCGAGTGATTATGAGATATAAGACTTAGGTAGCCCTGGCTACTTATGTGGCACTTAGTGTGCAAATTTTCCCGAGTATCCGACATTGTCATTCTGAGTGGTTCACGGGTATGTCAAAGATGAGAATATGTGTAAGCTCATTTCGAGATGGCTCGGGTATGTACATAAAGCTCATGTTTAATAAATATGTGAAATGATGACTATGAGATAAGTTTTTATGATGGATTAGATTATGATCATGAGATTATAGTAAGTCTACATTTAATTATGTTATAATAATTTAATGTTATATGCATCGTAAGGTTGCTTATATCTTGCATACGAGCTTACTAAGCTATATAGCTTACTCTGTTTATTTTCCATGTTTTGATAGTGTCGCCAAGCTAACTCAAAATCGGAGATCGTCAGAGATTCGGATCACACTATCAAACTCTCATTTTGGGTATTAATGATCTTAGCATTTTGAATGTATGGCATGTATAGAGACTTGATCATTTTATTATATGTGTAATTGGTAATGTGGCCAAATGTATTAGCTTATATTTGTTAATGATTTCATTTTGTATATGGCCATGTATGTTGGCTAATATTGGTTATGAGTATATTCATATGTTGATACCATTCATGATTATGGAATCTTGCATGAATTGTATTGATAAATTAAGATGTTGAAGCATGTTAGATGTTAGCATGTGGATGTGATGTTGATACCTTAGTTGTGGATGTTTTGGTTACCCAAGTTTGCTATGAATTGTGTCATTGAATTGGTGTAAGTGTAGGTGTAAATGAGGGTGGCAAATGGCTTGGTAAATAGCCTTATTTTTGTCCACACGAGTGGACACACGGGCGTGTGCCTAGGTCATGTGTGACACACGGTCTGCCCAATGGGCGTGTGTATTGGCAGTGTGTCCCCTACACCTTAATTTTGAAAAATAGAATGTCCAAAATATAGCACACTGGCAGAGACACGGGCGTGTGTCTCAGCCGTGTGTGCTACACGGCTTAGAACACGAGCATGTGTCTTGGCTGTGTGAAACCTGCACTTAACTCAAATTAAATTAATTTACCACACGACTTAGCATAGGGGCGTGTGGCATAAGTAAGAAAACACCACCCTAATTTGAACACGGTCTGAAGCACGGGCGTTCTTGGACCACACGAGCGTGTGAGCCTTGGAGTTAGCAAAAAAAAAATCTAGGTTTTATAAAAATATCTTGAGTTCTCAGTTTAGTCTCGAACCACTTCTAAAGTATGTTTTGGGCCTCGTAGGCTTGTATTAGGGACTTTATGTTCGAATACGAATGTTTTTAATTTGGACGCAAATTTATGACTCGAAATTGTGTGAATGCTTGTGTTGTAAGTCCAGTAATGCCTCGTAATGCCTCATACCCTGTTCCAGTATTGAATACGGGTAAGGGGTGTTACAATTGCTTTGCTTGGGTGTTTGATGATATATAATGTGGTACCAATGGGGGTACATTGGTTAGGCACTTAGGGTGGTTGTTTTGGTTTGTTTTAAGCATGCTTAATTGTGTTTTGAATCGATTAAAGTGCTGGTGAATTGGTTGCTTAGTGCCTAAGCAATCACAATTTGGTAAACTTAGGTTTTAAGGTACATTTAGGTGCACACGGCCTTGGACATGATCTATCAGACGGCCGTATGTCACACAAAGGTGTGTGCCTGAGCGTGTAGAATAATTGCAAAGTGTAGCCTTCACACGGGTTGACACATGGCCTGCGACATGGCTGTGTGACCCATGTCAGAGAGTTACATGGGCAGAGACATGGGCTGGGACACAGCCGTGTGTCTCAAGTCAATGAGTTACATAGGATGGAACACGGCTGTGTGTCCCAACTTTGAAAGTCACACGGCTTGGCCACATGGCCACGTGACCTCTGTTTTCAAATGTTACAACTTTTTCCCAAACTTTCTAATTTGTTTTGAATTAGTCCCAAATTTTCTTAATATGATTTTAGGGCCTCGAAAGCCCGATTTTAGGCCCAAATGTACATGTATGCTAGGGTATTGATGAGTTTTAAATGATTTTTGTTAAACAACATTATTGAAATGTTTTGATATTAATTGATCGGATTTGCATGGTAATGCTTTGTAACCCTAATTCAGCGACGGAAAGGGGTTAGGGGTGTTACAATTTAATCCTCAGGAAAAAAATACATTAGTTTTTCGTGCATTAACTCGATGCCCTGAGAAGCTGCAAAATTGGTCTAGAATGTTTTTGAGTAATGAACCATGCATAATGTCAGCTCTTGCAAAAATCACTAAATCATCCACAAAGAAAAGGTGAGACAGGGGTGGTCTTGTTCTTGTTAGCTTAATAGGATTCCAATTTCTAGAGGCCTCAGCTACTTTGATACTATGCCTTAGACATTCCATACATAAGATAAAAAGATAAGGTGATAGGGGGCATCCTTGGCATACTCCTCTTTCTGGTTTGAATTTTGCTGTGAGAACTCCATTCCACAATACCTGCTTTGTGGATGTTGTAATTGTGGACATGATTTCTTTCTACAGGGATTCTGGGATACCTGCTACTGTGATAGATTTTTCAATAAAGTATCATCGAACCCTATCGTAAGCTTTTTCTAATTCAATTTTAATGGTCATCCATTTTTTGTTCTTCCCTCTTATAGAATGAATAACTTTTTTTGAAATGATAATATTGTCAGAGATGTTCCTTTTTGCAATGAACCATGCCTGCTCATGCAAATAATCTTAGGGGATACTACTTTAAATCTGTTAGTTATTACTTCCATAACTAGTTTCTATAGTACGAAACAAAGGTTGATAGGTCTAACTGCGAGATCTTTTCCGGTTAAGTATTCTTTAGGAAAAGGACAATGAGTGTATTATTCAATTCCTGATCAATAGGTCTTCCTTTAAAGACTTCTTTAACCCAATCACAAATTGTGCCTCCAATGCTAACCCACTAGTTTTGAAACAAGATGACATGATATCCATCACTCCCAGGAGTTCTTTTAATTTCGCCATTTGAGACTTATTTCCCTAGAAAGTCAATGTCACAATATTCCAATTTGGTGAAGTGACTGGGAGGTAGGTCTCCTACCCCACTCAGCCTCTCCTCATACAATTGTTGAAAGTAACTTACTACTTCATTTTGAACTTCATCTAGATCATATAGACACTCTTCATTTTTGTTGCATAAAGCACTAATACGATTGGTTTTCATTCTGTGCAGTGTATGACTAAGAAAAAATTTCATGTTTCTGTCTCCCAATCTAAGCCAATCACACTTTGATTTTTGTTTCTAGAGTAGCTCTTCATGATTAAGTGTTTCTTCTAGCTCATCTTCATATCTAAATTTGACCTCTCCATTGCCTTCTGAATATAACTTAAGGACTATAATAATTTCTGTTTGCGTATCCCAATGTGTCTGTATACATTTTTGTTCCACTCTTTTAGCCTTGTAGTGAGGTTTCCTAGAGTGTGACATATTCCAATTATACCGCCACAAGTCTTATACAGTGCTTAAGAACTGTTGATGTCGTGTCCATCCAGCTAGAAAACAAAAGGGTTGTCCTCTTGTTAAAATAAGCTCCGGACAAAGATTGACGAGGATAGGGCGATGATCCGATTTAATTCTTACTAGATGTGTTACTAGACACTTCGGAAAGGTTTGAATGCAGGCCATATTTCTTAAAGCTCAATCTAGTCTTTCCAACGTCCCTCCTCTCTGCCACGTGAATGATGTCCCTCTATATCCTAGATCATGAAGATTGTTAGATTCAATGAATCCTTTAAAATGAGGGCAATGCCTAGTAATGTTGTCCTATTTTTTTCCCTCTCCGAGAGAATAGCATTAAAGTCCCCTACTGCCATCAATGAAACATGGTTAACGCTTATCAAAGCACATTTCTTCTTGTATTATTTGGACTGCCATATACGAATGCAATTAAAAAATTTCGTGGAGGGAGCAAGAAAAAAACTTATGCTAGGATAAATTGTGGATGGTTCTTAACAATTTTGAAATGAATTGAATCCTTCCATCCATTCCAAATACCGCCCCGAAAAACCTCCTGCTTCGATCTAATGTGAGTTTTGGAAGACCAATTTCGCAACTATTCCATCTGCCTTGTCACCTCTAACCTTTGTATTTAGTAGATTGATGACATCAGGCTTATGCTCCATATTATGCTCTCTAAATTTTTGAAGGAATTTAACGTTTGGCAATTCCAAGAAAAATCGTTAAATTGGAAGACATTGATAATTAAGTAAATTCTTAAAAAAAAACCTCTTCTGTAACGATCCGATAGTCAAGGGTGTCGGAAAGTGCATTCCTGGGACTCCATTTCCATAAATTGGACTTGTAAATATTTATTAAAAATATTTACAGAATTAGTTGTGTAGTTAATTAGATTTCAGTTAAGTGAATTTGCATGAATTAAGAATTATTATTGTATAAGGACTAAATCGTGTATAGTGTAAAATTTGAAATATAGATTAAAAATTATTGAGAGACTGAAGTAGCAAATATACATTTGCCTTGTTTAGTGGTCGTCATTATGAAGTATATATATTATATGTCAACTTATTATATGTATTATAATAGTTAATAAATTAAAAGTTAAAAATATATATGTATTACATAATATTAAAGTATAATAAATGAAAAGAAAGTGAAATTGGATGATAGAAAGTATGCAATGTAACACCCCAAACCCGGCCTAGACGTTATGGCTGCATCTAGCGATGTCACATGATAGTGCTTTGGAAAACATAATTACAATAAGGCCATTTTCGATATCTTAGGTCACCGTAAAAAACGTGTTGGTCGTTCATTCATTCATCATCCATTTTCAAAGTAGTATACGTTGAGGAAGCTTTTAGAATAATTTGCGAATTCGTGTGTATTTGATAAAATATTTGTTTATTTTGAAAACTCGCGCCTTATCCTACTGCTAACAGTTTATAAAATAAAAATCCCAAATTTTAAACAAAAATCCGTAAAAGTCATGTTACATAAAACTCCCCAAATATAATCAGAACCATAATAAAAGTAAAAACCGTTAAGGGTCCAAAACCATGGTCACCGCCGAGTCCTCCGCCGCACCGATCCATCTATTGTTGGGGATTACCTGAACAGATTAAATAGAAAAGGGTGACTTTTCGCAAACTCAGTGCGTAATCCCCACAGAAAACATGCACACATAATATCAGAAAACAGACATAAATCCACAGTTCAGGTCTCAGCCCATTACAGAAACAGTGTGGGCCTTAGCCCACTCAGATATAGAATCAGGTATGTTCTAGGCCTTAGCCCATTTCAGACATAGTATGCAGATCAGAACAAAATAGAAAAGCCTTACCCACCAGCCTCTACACACCAACTCCGTCCAACTCTACACACAATGTGGTGATAAAATCAACCCACCCATCCCTACACACCATGCTATACCGAATGCAGCACATAATTAGAAAGTTGCAGCTGAGCTGCTAGATAAAAGGCTTAAGAGCCTTTCAGATACTTCTTCCAAATATCATCAACCCACCCCGATGCACTGCAACATACATAATATGACATGCTTTTATGCAATTAACAGTACATACATTCAAATCTGTATACAAGCAAGGTGTATCATATTCAATATAGATTTCACATAATCAGATCACATAGCTACGGGTCTCAATACTACTTACCAACCCTTCAATAGGTTCACAGTCGACTTAGGCGACCCGTGCAACCTTTCAAAACATTTCATGAAAATAGGCTCACATACCCATGTGGCCTACTCGTGTGGGCCCACACGCCCGTATGGCCCACACAGCCTAAATTGGCCTATCCACACGGCCTGACCCAG
Organism: Gossypium bickii; assembly: GCA_025503065.1. NCBI lineage: Eukaryota > Viridiplantae > Streptophyta > Magnoliopsida > Malvales > Malvaceae > Gossypium > Gossypium bickii. Next base: position 59,900,269 of record CP106710.1, on the reverse strand, counting down.
AATCTCACACGACCGTGTGGTTCACCAGTGTGGGCCTACACGCCCGTGTGGCCCACACGAACCAATTGGTCGAGCCCGTGTGTCACACACGGCCGTTTCACTCGTGCACAGCCTCGCACGTCGATCACAAGGCCGTGTGGTGACTTACAGTCTTGCACACAGGCGATCACATGCCCGTGTGGCGTCGATAGAGAGGTTTTCGGCTTTCACTGGAACCTCATTTTCTGTGTTTTTGGGTACACACCTAGTATCAAATCGACGCTGAAGCAACCACGAGCGCTCTAGAACCTAAAAATCCATAATCCAAACTCGATTTCAGTGACACCAATGAAATCTTAACGAAACCTATAACGAGGTATTTAGTCTTTACCAATAAAACCTTACCCTCAAGCAAGAACAATAATTCCACGCACTTTAAAACGTCTATGTCCAACCTTCAGCCCTTCAATTAATCCCAAACATCAAACGAAACCCTTCATTAACACTTGACCACAATAAGTTAAGGTTTACAAAACTAAACTTACCAAATAGGTGAAGTCCACGATGCACAAGAGAATCGAAAAGTAAAGAAACGAAAGAGGGAAAGGATAAGGGGAGAACAAAATTTTGGAAAAAGAAATTCGGAAAGGAGGAAGATAAGGCTGAATTTTGCTATTGTTGGGGAGAGGAAAAATGAACAGATTTTTCGGATATTTCCCCCTATCATCTCCTCAAATCTCTCCTTACTATCAAATTTTTAGTCCAACAAAAACACTCTGGATGTGACAGGCAAAAATAATACTTACGTAGAGTTTCGAACTCACAACCTCTAACCAATCAACACTCTACCTACCCACCAGACCAGCAGGCCCATTCTGTTAAAAACTTACACACTTTTACTTATAAGCCTACTAACCAGAGTTTGGGCTTTATACATAAAAATACCAAAATTTGCCCAAGTCAAGGCTTGAACTTGGGACCTCTCATACACACCTAGAACACCTAACCACTCAAGCAGACAGATATTATGCCTCAAAATTACAAAAGTTGAAATAAGAAAATCGGGGCGTTACAACTCTACCCCCTAAAAGAAAATTTTGTCCTCAAAATTTCACCTGATCAGAAAAGGTGAGAATATTGCTACCGCATCGAATCCTCAGGCTCCCAAGTGGCCTCCTCAGTGCTATGATTCCGCCATAGCACTTTCACTAAGGGGATAGAATTCCTCCGTAGAACCTTAATGTCGCGCTCCAGATTCTGAACCGACTCCTCCTCAAATGTCAGATCTGGTCTAACCTCAATGTCCTCAATAGGAACAACATACGTGGGATCAGAGCGGTAGCGTCTCAACATTGAGACGTGGAACACATCATGAATGTGATCCACCTCCAGAAGAAGCTCCAACTGATATGTGATTGGCCCACCCATTTCAGAATACGGTACGGCCATGAGAAAAACTAAGTCCCCCATAGAATACTCAATATCCTTTCTCTTCAGATCAGCATAGGATTTCTGCCTATCACATGCCCCTTTTAGTCGATCCCGAATCAACTGGACCTTATCTTCAGTTTCAGAAACCAATTTCGGACCCAGAACCCGTCGCTCACCCAACTCAGTCCAGCACAAATGAGTGCGACACTTACGACTGTAGAGGGCCTCGTACAGTGCCATCTGGATGCTAAACTGATAGCTGTTGTTATAGGCAAACTCTGCCAACGGCAAGTACTCTTCCCAACTGCCTCAAAAATCTATAACACAGCTCCTCAACATATCCTCAAGTATTTGAATCACCCTCTCTGACTGACCATCTGTCTGAGGATGGAAAGCAGTACTGAAATCCAACCTTGAACACAGAGCCTTATGTAATTTCCTTCGTTATCGAGACGTGAAGCGAAGATCCCTATCAAAGACAATCGAGACAGGAACCCATGCAGTCTCACTACTACCGATATGTATAGCTTAGCCAATTTCTGGAGCGAAAAGTCTGTCCTAACCGGAATGAAGTGGGCAGACTTGTTCAGTCGATCCACAATAACCCAGACAGAATCCTTCTTAGTGGGTGTTAAAGGCAACCCACCAATGAAGTCCATAGTCACTTGCTCACATTTCCACATCGGTATCTTCACCAGTTGCAGCAACACTGAAGGCAACTGATGCTCAGCCTTAACCTGCTGACAAGTCAGACAGCAAGCAACGAAGTCAGTAACCTCACGCTTCAACCCTGGCCACCAGTATAACTCTCGTAAATCTCGGTACATTTTATTCCCGCCGGGATGCATAACATAAGGACTGCTATGCGCTTCCCTCAAAATATCAACTGTCTCAAATCATCATCATTCGGTACACAGATTCGACCACGAAAACAAAGCACCCATCAATTTACCTCTGATCTGATCAATCCATGTAGGCTTAACCTGAAGTTCTGCTAACAGACTCTCATCACTGAATAAACTAAGTCGAGTGAACATCGCTCTCGGATCGATCATAGCCCTACGGCTCAACGCATCTGCCACCACATTAGCCTTACCAGGGTGGTGCTTAATGGTGCAGTCATAATCCTTAAGCAGTTCCACCCATCTACGCTGCCTAAGATTTAACTCCTTATGGGTGAGGAGGTACTTGAGGCTTTTGTAATTAGTGTAGATAATGCACCTCTCACCGTACAGATAATGCCTCCAAATTTTTAGAGAGAAGACTACCGCTGCCAACTCCAAATCATGTGTAGGATAGTTAGCCTCATGCGTCTTGAGATGACGAGACACATAAGCTACCACTTTACCATCCTACATCAGAACACAACCCAAACCCACATGCGACGCATAACTGTATATGACAAAATCCTTCCCAGATTCTGGCTGTATCAGAACCGGAGCCTGCGTCAAAACAGATTTGAGCTTCTTGAAGCTCTCTTATTGCTTATCGGTCCAGAAAAATAGGAACTCCCTTACGTAGAAGCTTGGTCAATGGCGCTACGATCAAAAAGAACACTTCTACGAAGAGTCGATAATAACCCGCCAGCCCCAGAAAGCTACGAATTTTAGACACATTCTTCAGTTGTTTCCACTCCAACACAACCTTAATCTTACGAGGATCAACAAGAATCCCCTCCGTAGAAACTACATGCCCCAGAAAGGTTACTTCTCGGAGCCAGAATTCACATTTACTGAACTTCACATACAACTATTTCTCGCGAAGCGTCTGTAGTACCACTCGGAGATGCTCATCGTGCTCGTCCTCAGTCTTCGAATACACCAAAATGTCGTTAATGAAGACTACCACGAACCGATCTAGATAAGGCTAGAACACTCAGTTCATCAGATCCATAAAAGCTTCGTCAGTCCAAATGGCATCACTAGGAACTCTTAATGGTCGTAGCGAGTCTTAAATCTTGTCTTATGCTTTAACTTTCAATTGGTGATACCCTGATCGTAGATCGATCTTGGAGAAAACTAAAGCTCCTCGAAACTGGTCAAACAGATCATCAATCCTCGGTAGGGGGTACTTATTCTTGATGGTCAGCTAATTCAATTAATGGTAGTCGATACACATACGCATGGATCAATCCTTCTTTTTCACAAACAGAATAGGTGCTCCCCATGGAGATACACTAGGGCTGATGAACCCACGATCCAGTAACTCTTGAATCAGAGCCTTAAGCTCCACAAGCTCCTTCGGTGCCATTCTATAAGGGGCGATAGACACTGGAACTGTACCAGGAAATAGCTCAATCCCAAACTTTACCTCTTGGCTCGGAGGCAGACCCAGTAGTTCCTTAGGAAAAACATTCAGAAAGTCCTTTACGGTTTTGATGTCCCTAACCGAAGAATCCTCAGAATCAGAAACACTGACGTACGCCAAGAATGCCTCACATCCCTTTCATACCAACTTTTTTGCCGCCAAAGCAGAAATCACATTACTCAAGTAGTCTCAACGTTCCCCAATCACCACTACCCCGTTGTCCTCCTCGGTTCTCAAAACCATCCTTTTTGTTGCACAGTCTAGACTTACTCGATGCTTGACCAGCCAGTCCATTCCAAGAATCAAATCAAACTCCCCAAATGGAAGCTCCATCAGATCAGCTAGAAATACTGTCCCTTGAACCTCTAACGGGATGTCTCGAAATAGTTTACTCACTCGGATAAACTGTCCCAATAGACTCACAACGGTTACCTCACTAGAAGTACTCTCAACCGGAATTCCTAGAGTTTCAGACACACATCTAGCTACGTAAGAGTGTGTAGAGCCTATATCTATCAATGCGGTATAGGGCACATTAAAAATTAAGAACGTAACCGTAATGACGTCCGGAGCATCACCATCCTCCCGGCAACGTGCGGTATAAACCAGTGCAGGCTGCCTCGTCTCAGTCTATCCAACACCTCTGCCCGGTACTCTCTATCCTCGGCCCATGCCATTACCACCCCTGGCCTGTCCTCGGCCCCTAGGTCGCTACTGAACTACCATTTACGGTTGCGCAGCACTAGTACATTTAGCTTGCACCTGATCAGTTCTCAACGGACAATCACGAACACGGTGCTCAGTCGACCCATATCTCAAACATGCCCAATCGTCCTCCAACAATCACCCGGATAGCGTCTACCACAGTGCCCAAAAAGTCCCACCTAGTAGGTACAACAGGAGGCCCAAATCTCACTGGCTCATCAGATCTGGCCTTCTTCTTAGGCCTCATCACAAAATTCAAGGGCTCTGACTCCCTCTTATTCTTTCCTTTCTCGCAGTTTTGGCTTTCAGCTCGCTTAACCTCTTCAGCGATCTTTGCCTTCTTCACTAAAGCAGAAAAATCACGCTCCCACTGCGGAGCTATCAGAACCCATAAGTTGTCCTTGAGTCCATCCTCAAAATAGACACAGCACTCATACTCAGTTGCCACCATGCCCCGGGCATAACGGTTCAGTCTCAGGAACTCAGCCTTATACTCGGCCACTGAACGATCCCCTTGGGTGAGATTAAGAAACTCACGCCTCCTAGCATCGATGTAGCAGGCTCCCACATACTCACTCTGGAGAGCTGTCCTAAAGTAATCCCAAGTCAAACGGTTGAGCTGAGTGCCCTCCTTAGCCGTCAGCCACCACTGATACGCTTTGTCACGAAGCAGAGAAACAACCTTCTTAAGTTTCTGCTTCACGATAAAATCCAGATCATCCATGATTCTTTCCGTGGCCTCCATCTAGCACTATGCCACGCTAGGGGTGACTCCAATGACACCCCTGAATAATTCAGCCCCATTAGACTGGAGTCGTTCTGTAACCAACCCATGGCCACCAAATTCGATGCTGGGCCCAGCGACCCTCTCTAATATCCTCAGCATACCTTGGGATAGTACGTTGTCCCCAGCCATGCAATCTGGAGTCCCAGTCTCTGTAGCATGTGAGATCGGTGTCTCGCTCGTATCCAGATTAGGTAGATTTTTAAATGACGAGGGCCCAGCTCGAGCCCCTCTACGGCCTCTACCACGGCCACTTGTACCCCGTCCGCGAATACCTCGTGCGCTCATCGTAAATTCAGAGTTTATCTAGATTAACAATTTTATGCATTAGTTACAGTTCCAATATTTGTTAACAGATCTTTTATGCAAAATAGTATCAAAAGTTCAAAGTTCGTTATTGCGAATCATAGTTTTTCTATGATTTTCAGTTTCACTACAGTTTCCAGTTTACACTACCTAGAGTGTTTCCCATACAGTATAATACCTAAGGCTGTTTCAAGCATACAAGTAGTATTTTAAACAAATCTAAACAGCATTCAGAACACTTACAGGATCGACGCTGCAGACTCGATGTACCACATACTCATTCCAAAAATATTTTGAATCACTTTAAAATCGTTTCTTTAAAACAAACGTTTAAAACCCAAATCCACAGCCGAGTTTTGCAACCTCGCTTTGATACCACTAAATGTAACACCCCAAACCCAGCTTATAGTTATGGCTGGTTCTGGCGATGTTACATGATAGTGCTTTGGAAAACGTAATTACAATAAGGCCATTTTTCATATCTTAGGTTACCATCAAAAACGTGTCATTCATTTATTCATCGTCTATTTTCAAAATAGTATACGTTGCGGAAGCTTTTATACTAATTTACGAATTCATGTGTATTTGATAAAATATTTGTTTATTTTGAAAACTCGCATCTTATCCTACTGCTAACAGTTTATAAAATAAAAATCCCAAATTTTAAACAAAAACCTGTAAAGGCCATGTTACATAAAACTGCCCAAATATAATCAGAACCATAATAAAAGTAAAACCCGTTAAGGGTCTAGAACCATGGTCCCTGCCGAGTCCTCCGCCGCACCGATCCGTCTACTGCTGGGGATTACCTGAATAGATTAAACAGAAAAGGGTGAGTTTTCGCAAACTCAGTGCGTAATCCCCATAGAAAACATACACACAGTAATATCAAAAAATAGACATAAATCCACAGTTCAGGTCTAAGCCTATTACAGAAATGGTGTGGGCCTTAGCCCACTCAGATACAAAATTAGGTATGTTCTAGGCCTTAGCCCATTTCAGACATGTATGCAGATCAGAACAGAATAGCAAAGTCCTACCCACCAGCCTTTACACACCAACTCCGTCCAACCCTACACACCATGTGGGGATAAAATCAACCCACCCATCCCTACACACCATGTTGTACCAAATGCGGCACATAATTAGAAAGTTGCAGCTGAGCTGCCAGATAACAAGCTTAAGAGCCTTTCAGATACTTCCTCCAAATATCATCAACCCACCCCGATGCAATGCAACATAATACATAATATGACATGCTTTTATGCAATTAACAGCCCATACATTCAAATCAGTATACAGGCCAAGAGTATCATATTCAATACAGATTTTACATAATCAGATCACATAGGTATAGATCTAAGTACTGCTTACCGACCCTTAGGTTTACAGTCGACTTGGGCAACCCGCGCAACCTTTCAGAACATTTTATGAAAATGGGCTCACACGTCCATGTGGCCTACTAGTGTGGGCCCACCCAACCGTGTGACCCACGCGGCCCAAATTAGCCTTGGTCGTGTAGATCACACAGCCTGCCCAGAATCCCACATATCCGTGTGAGCCCACAAGCCCGTGTGGCCCATACGGCCCAATTGGTCGACTCCTTGCGTCTCACACGGCCTTGCCCGGCCGTCACACGGTCGTGTCACTCACACATGGCCTGGCTCGTCGATCACACAGTCATGTGGTGACTTACTGTCTTACACACAGCCTACCACACGGACGACAACATACTTGTGTGGTGTCGACAGAGAGGTTTTCAACTTTTGCTGAAACCTCATTTTCTACATTTTTGGGTATACACCTAGTATCGAATCGACGCTAAAACAACCACGAGTGCTGCAGAACCTAAAAATCCATAATCCAAACCCGATTTCAGTGATACCAATGAAATCTTAATGAAACCTATAACGAGGTATTCAATATTTACCAATAAAACCTTACCCTTGAGAAAGAACAAGAATTCCACTCACTTTAAAACGTCTATGACCAACCTTCAGCCTTTCGATTAATCCCTAACATCAAACAAAACCCTTCATTAACACTTGACCACAATAAGTTAAGGTTTACAAAACTAAACTTACCGAATGCATGAAGTCCACGATGCACAAGAGAATCGAAAAGAAAAGAAATAGAAAAGGGAAAGGATGAAGAGAGAACAAAATTTCGGCAAAAGAAATTCAGAAAGAAGGAAGATAGGGTCGAATTTTGCTATTGTTAGGGATAGGAAAAATAAAAAGATTTTTCTGATATTCCCCCTATCATCTCCCCAAATCTCTCCTTACTATCAGATTTTTAGTCCAACACAAACACTTGGGATGTGACAGGAAAAAATAATGCTTACGTAGAGATTCGAACTCACAACCTCCAACCAATGAACACTCCACCTACCCACCAGACCAGTAGGCCCATTCTGTTAAAAACTTACACACTTTTACTTATAAGCCTATTAACCAGAGTTTGGGCTTTATTCATAAAAATACCAAAATTTGCCCAAGTCAAGGCTTGAACTTGGGACCTCCCACACACACCCAGAACACTTAAACACTCATGCAGAAAGATATTGTGTCTCAAAATTACAAAAGCTGAAATAAGAAAATCGGGGCGTTACAATGCATTTTGAATAGTAAATAAAAGAAAGAAGAGAAGATGCATGGCCTAAGGGTCTTTAATATTCAAACTTCAATCGGTTAGTTAATTTAGTTCATTTTCTTGTCATTTTTATATTTTTAGAATCCTGGTGTTAAGTACCGCCCGACCCATGTCGAACTTTTAACATTGATTAAGATTTTAGATATTGTTATTGGAATAGTTTTAGTATTAGTGATTTAATTGATAGATTTTTAAGTTAGAAATGGAAAAAGATTAAATTGTAGAACAAATTTTAAAATTTGAGTAATAGGGACTAAATTGTGAAAATTTCAAATTTTAGGGATACAGTTGAAAATAGGGAGTTAAATTTATTTTAAAGTGAAATGAATATGAAAATATAGAGTTAATTGTGAAGAATAAAAATTAGTCTTGGTTTAGGGACTAAATTGGAATTTAAGCAAATATTGAGTAAAAATTAAAATATTTAATGTGAAATTGAATTGTGTTGTATTGATGTATTTTAATTATTTTAATTTCATAGCTAACATTGTATTGGAATCCTCGACTAAAAAGGAGAAGGATAAAATCGACGTCGAATAGCTCAGAATCCACAGTTTGTACTTCTACAATTCGAACCTAATTGTTAATTGTTGTATTTTAAGTTAATGCATATGGTAAGTGATTGAGGTGGGTATTTTGGCACTTCGATAATTAATTGAAAGTATAATTGATTGAAATAGATTGAATTGGTATATACATTATGAATGTATTGATTATTTGAATTGAAATGAATATATGTGTAAATGTGATAAAGTGCAAATATGAGAAATGGTTATTGATTGTATTTGAAAAGTGAAATGAAACCCTATTAACTGTATCGGGCTGAGTAGGATATAGATGGCATGCCATAGGATAGGAAAAGTTCAGGGATTTCTTTGATCCATCGTTGGGAGCACCAAAAATATCATATCCCTATAAAATAATGAAAAAGAATAGTACGAGGGAAGTAGGGTCAAATCCTTAGGGACTGGATTTGCACAAGTGCTTGTTCCTCGAAATCCCGAATAGAGTCGTGCCCAAGAAATCCTGCGTACCTGGAAAAAAAATAGAATTAAAAGTTTTGATTGAATTGAAATTACGAAAATTAAAATTAAAATAGTAGAGATAAATAGAGTTGAGAAAAAGAGTTCTTATTGAGAGATTCCAGCCTCCGGTTGTCTCGATCCGCCTTGGGTTCAGTCATCGGCTTTTAGGTGATCCTACTCAAATAGAATAAGCCAGTTATAGTGGAAGAGGATGCCTACGACCACTAGCTCCGAGATTTTAGACTTATGATTTAGAGGAACCTGACTCTAGCCAAGAATCGCTTTTGTGGGACAATCTTATGCTAGATCATCACTTCTTAATGGCAAATGCCATGTCATTTTGTCTCTTGGACTCGCCAACCTCTAATGCAGTAAGCTAACGAACCGACTGTACAACCTGCCCAAAATGTACAAAGCGGTCATTCCTTGCACAAGTTGAAAAGATCACATTTTAAGGGACATGGACGAAAGTGCAGAGAAACGATGAATACTCGTTGAGAAGGCTAAGCGCGGATTCTAAGCCTCGTAAACCTTTTTGGGGATTTCCTACAACCTTTGGCTAGATAAGTTTAATGGCTCATGATTTTTGGGGAAAAAGAAACAAATGTAATGGAAATAGAGTTTTTATTGAATAATATGAAGGGAAATATGGCTAAGCTTTATGGGGGAAAGAGTGTTTACAGAAAAGATGACTGAAATTTATGTCACTCCATCCCCTGTTTATAGTACTAGGAAACCTATTCTATTCCTAATTAAACTCTAAAAGATAAATTAAGATAAATAAAAGATAAACAAGGATAAATAAAGATAAATGCTAAAATTAAATCTAAATAATAATCTTTAACAATTATCCTAATATAATTGGAATGAAAAGAGAGTCTTGTGCTATAAAATCTTTTCTTTTGCATTTTTTCTCCAAAATCTTCCACACTTCTCTCCTACTTCGCATGTTGGCCCAATTTATCTTCAAATTCACGCTTTTTACCCCCAAATTTCGTTTTGCCTTCAATTTAGTCCCTACAAGATAAAAAACCATAAATAGCTCAAATTAGTAGGATCATACTCAAAATAAATATGTAATTAATACGTAAAAATATGCTATTCTAGAGTATTATCAAATCCCTCCTACATAGCCCATACTTGCCCTCAAGTATGGTTCCTATCCACTATGAAATTTAGATTTTACCATGAAAAAAACATCACTCCAAAGTTTTATAAAAATCAGGCTTAATGCATATGAAAATAAAGAGAACCTTTAGCTTGCTATAAGTAAATCTGAAAAAGTATTCCAATTTAATCACATAAAAATCAAAATCGACTTGGATTATTTCACGAACATTAGGTAATTTACTAAAACTTACCAAGACACCCTATTTGTTTCCACCTTTGGTCCCCTAATACAAATTTTTTTGTGTGTTTTTTTTTAATTTTAATTATTTTTTTTGTTTAAGAATATATTGAACCTTTTGACGCGAAGAGAGATGACAGCCAAGCACCCCACCCATGTTACTCAGCCCAACATACTCCTAATTTATTATATTTTCCTGAAGAACATATTGAACCTTTTGACGTGAAGAGAGATGACAACCAAGCACCTCACCCCGGTTACTCAGCCCAACATATTCCTAAAAAAATTTTAATTTCGGTTAGTGGAGTTTACCTAACACGTCACACAACCTTTTGACGCGAAATAGGATGACAACCCAAGCACCCTACCTCGGTTACTCAGTCAGTCACGTTTTAAGTTGTACTCATAACCATAGAAACATCAAAATTTATTATTAATGAAACAAAATTTTAATTAGGATGACTAGGAAAAAAACAATCAAGTGTCGAAAATAAGTTTCAGTAATCACCTAACAGTCATGAACATAATTTTAACATGCAATTGTGTTAAGTGTCCTCTTTCCATTTAGACTTAATCAATTTTACTATAAGCAAAATAGGGTTAACTCTATTAATTATAATTATTTAGTCTAAAAAAATAAAACAGTGGAGATGAAATCAAATAAGCCAAAATCATAACTAACTCAGTAGACAAGAATCATGCATGTAGGTCAAACAGTGGGCAAGTCCTGGTCAAATCCTTGGGCGTGAAAAGAGGTAGAATATTCTTAAAAAAATAAGCATGGGCAGTAGCAACAAAAACAACATATAAAATGAAAAAATAATGAGAATTGCCTCCCCCTACTTAAAACACATTGTCCTCGATGTGAAAGAAAAAGGAAAAAGAAAAATAGGTGAAAGTAAAAGGGTTTAGAAAAACTCCCCGTGTAATAATTGTTGCTCACACATCAAGGAGGGGAAGGTTTGGTGTCGCGTGGAGAAAAGGAAGGAGGGGAAGGCGTTCGTCGACTAAGTTGACATGTTGGAGGTTTCGGCAGTGGCACGGCTTCTAGTCCTAACCATGGAGTGGGAAAATCGATGGTCGGGGTGAGGGAGAAAGGGAACGGCGGCTGGAGTGTTATTTGAGTGAAAAATAGGGAAAAGTTTAGGGTTTGAAAGTGTAGAAGAAAGGGTGTTTGGCTGTATGGTGGGTGTTTGGATGCAGGTTTTGCTTAAGTGTAAAGCAGGGATGCGCTATTCCTACTTGGAATAGGGATAGAATAAGGGATGTTTGTGAAAGCATGCCAATTCTTGAGTTTTTTCCTCGTCGGTTTACCAAGATAGAAGAAGAGAAATTTATTAATATCCAAATAAAATAAAGTAATAAATAATAAAATAAAGTAAAGTAATAAATAGTAAATAATAATAAAAAGAAGAAATAAAATAAAATAAAAATTAGGTTGCCTCCCAACAAGCGCTTGTTTAATGTCGCTAGCTTGACACCTCAACTAGTATTGGGGCTGTTCCAACAGAATTCTTTCATTCGTATGGGCTTGAAAATTATCCTTTTTTTTATCACACCCACCATATTTGGGTTGAATCGTCCTTGCGCATCTTTCTTTGGTTTCGTATTTTCATCCAAGAAAATCTTATGCGTGCTTGTCACGGGGTTAATCCTTTTTAAGTCGGCAATGGTATCATCATTCTCCAAAAATGCGCGCTTGAGATGCTCGGGAAGTGATTTTAATTTTAGATCTGGTGCCTGCATAATAGATGGTAGAAGTTTAGTATCCATATGAGCCAATAGTTCATTAACAGATTCAAAATCATCAAACATCATTTTAGATTTATCTCCATAAGATGACGAAAAAGTTTCTTCAACTAATGAGTCAATTATGTCGACACGGTTTACATCCAAGATTTCACTTGGGTGGCTAATATCATCGTAAATGTTAAACTTCACGATCTCCCCGTCAAATTGCATCGTGAGAGTTCCACTACGCACGTCAATCTTAGTGCTAGATGTACTAAGGAAAGGTCGGCCCAACAAGATGTCCGAAAATCCAAGAGTGCTATCCTCCACCATTTTGATAACATAAAAATCTACAGCGAAAATAAGACCGCTGACTTTGACAAATACGTCCTTAAGGACTCCTTCGGGATGCACAATAGACCTGTCTGTCAACTAAATGATAACACCTATTTTCGTCAAAAAACCTGCATTAAGTGATTCATAAATAGAAAAAGGCATTACATTTATGGCAGCCCCTAAATCACACATAGCCTTCTTAATTCCTAAATGGCCTATTTTGCATGGTATAGCGCACATGCCCCTATCTTTACATTTCGCTGGCATTTTTTGCTGCAGCATTGCGGAAACATTCTCACCAACACTTACCTTTTCACTACCAGTTAATTTTCATTTGTTGGTGCAGAGCTCTTTAAGGAACTTGGCATACCGCGGAATCTATCTGATACAATCCAATAGTGGTATATTGATCTTGACATTTCATAATGTTTCGAGGATCTTTTTTTCTTCTTTACCTTTTTGACATTGATTCAATCGTCCTGGAAATCGATGTTGAATTTTAGGTAATGAAGGTTTTGTTCAGACCTGTTCATCATTCTTGCGAGGAATCTTGGCCAGATTTCTGTCAGGAATTGGTTCTAGTACTTTTCCACTTCGTAACGTCACTGCATTTGCATGTTGTCTTGGATTAGGTTCTGTTTGTGATGGCAACTTCCCTTGTGAGTTTATTTTCTCAATTGATATGGTTAATTCTCTTATAGACGCCTCGGTTTTCTATTGAAAATCCTTCGTTTCTTTTTGGAAATTAAGAGTTTGCTGTTGGAAATCAAGGACATTAGCTGTTAATTTATTGACCATGGTTTCTAGAGAATTGCCTGAATCTCGTGGTTTTTGTGGAAATCGGTTTTGGTATGGCTGATTGTACTGCAAATTTTCCCCATAACTCAAGTTATGATGGTCTCTCCATCCTGCATTGTAGGTATTAGCGTAGGGGTCATATCGCCTTTCTGGTGGTCCAGAAAAGTTTCCCACAGCATCTAAATGGGGTATAGTATCGTCACACAAACTAGGGCATGCATCAGTTGTATGTTCAGGTGTTGCACAAATTCCACACACTCGGGTTGGTCATGTTCTTACTGCAAAAAGAGAATTCATGATATTAGCAAGCCAATCAACTTTATCTTCTAAAGCTGAAATACTTAGCTGGTGAACCCTTCTAGTGGGTTCAGGATTGGCTTGAAATTGATGAGTGTTTGCAGCCATCGGGGATATCAAATCCCATGCTCGTTGAGGAGTCATGTTGACCAACACTCCTCCACTGGCGGCATCTACCATATTCATCTGTAACAGCCCGATTTTGGGGCTAGTCAGAAAAGTGGTTTCGGAACCACCAATCCAAGACCAGGGAAATTATTTTTCATATTATTATATGTGTTATATCATGATTATATGAATGCATGAAAATTTAGGGGCATTAATTTTGGTGATTTCATACTTAATTACAAAAAAAGGACTAAATAGCATAAAGTGCGAAAGTTTTATTTTACAAGCTAGAAGTGTCAAATAGCTATAGAATTTTAATTGGAGGTTTTAAATGTACAATTAGGCCTTTTTAAAGGCAATAGCCGACCATAGGGAGGACAAGAGGCTTAATTTAGTTAATGTCTGGTAGTGTTAGGTGATTAATGAATTAAATAAGAGAAAAATAAGAAAGCTATCATCTTTTTTTCATTCTCCTTCATCCTCCACCAAAATTTTTAGCAAGAAATAGGGGTTTTTAAAGCTCAAACTTTCAGCCAAGCTATCCTCTTGCAAGTAAGTGATTTTAGTGGTATTTCTTGATAATATTTGTACTTTTGGAACCCCTAAAGCTTAAGCTAGCTAAAGAGGGGACTATTTTGCAAAATGGTTGAAAGTTTAGGGATTTTCCATTAGGGTGCTTATGTTATTTTTTGAGTTTTTAGGGAAGAAAATGAATTATGGTTGTTAAATAGACAACTTTTGTGAAAGGTGTTTCCATGAAAACACCTAAAAGGACCTTTTTGTAAAGGTTGTAAATTGGGTAGTAAATGCATGAAATGATTGGTATTGTGAGTTGTTATAAGAGTGATGAACATAGGCTTGTTAACTAAGGAAATTTTATAAAAGACGATTTACGAGCCTAGGGGCAAAATCGTAATTTTGCCAAAGTATAAGGGCAAAATAATTATTTTTTCCAAAGTAGAAATTTTTGAAGTGTCTTGATTTATGTAGTGATTAAATGAGTAAATTTTATTATTATAGATCAAGAAGAAAGTGGAATCAACCTTGAACAGGGAAAAGGCAAGGTTACGGACTAAATTGCAAACTGACATATTTTGTATCGAGGTAAGTTTATGTGTAAATGATACATCCTTATTACGTATGTTTTACCTATTGGTGCATTATGTGAAATGGGAATGAATATTGTTGTTATCTAATAAATGATAAAAAGTGAGGAAATTCTCGTATGAACCTTCGAAATAGGAAAATTATACGGTTAAAATCCATGAATAAATAATTTTGGTGGGCTATGTGCGATACCACCGTAATTATCATTTTGGTGGGTTGTGTGCGATACCACCGTAATTATCATTCTTGGTGGGCTGTGTGCGATACCACCTTATTATTGATTAATGGTGGGCTGTGTACGAAACCACCGGGTATCTTGTATTATTCCGAAGTGTTCATCGAGAAACTTGTCTAAGTGAAATTACATGTAGCTTTGTGGTGATAAGTGCGGGGTATAAGTGCAAGTAAATATGATCAATGTTTATAATATGTATTTGGGATGTGGTAAAGTTTGAAAGGAGTAAGCATGATTATGAGGACATGAATTTTTTTTACATAGTATGTAATGTTTTTGATTGATTAGTATGTGGTATGATGCTTATTGTTTACATATAGACTTACTAAGCTTAAAGCTTACTCCCTTCTCTTTTCCCTTGTTTTATAGTGTCGAAGAGTCAGCTCGGGATACGGAGATAATCAGAGGATCACCCACATTATCAGCACATCTTGGTATAGTAAAATTTAGCATTTAGAGTATGGCATGTATAGGGACTAGACTTAGCTTTAGTTGAATGTCATATTGTTTTGGCCAAATGTGTTGGCTCATTTGAGGATGAATTCTTTTATATAAGGCCATAGTTGATGGCTCTTTCTTATTCATCTATGAGATGATGAGGTTATTCATGAATGTGCAAGTTGTATGATTGTTTAATTGGGGTATTTATGTATGAATAAGTTGGTTGTTCAATGTGGTTTATGATGGTGTAAGTAGGGGTAGCAATAAGGGCTTGGTAAATAGTCTTGTTCTTATCCACACGGGTAGACACACGAGCGTGTGTCTAGGCCGTGTGTGTCCCCTTACACGCTAAGTTGGCAAGTCAGTATGCTCAGTAGTAACCACAAGGGTAGAGACACAGCCGTGTGTCTTAACCGTGTAGAAGACACAGCCATTGTACGTGGGCATGTACGCAGGCCGTATGAAGTCTGCACCTGAATTAGGAATTTAATTCGCCACACGGTCGAAGGACAAGGCCGTGTGCCTTGGCCATATGACATTTATGGGGTGATGATGTCAGAAATAGAATGTCAAGGTTTTTGCACACGGGCTAAGACACGGACATGTCGTGGCCATGTGAGGGACACGAGCCATGGACACTGGCGTGTGTCCGGCCGTGTGAAAACCCCTGTAGGTTCAAAATAAGAAATAAATCTACACGGGTGTGGAACACGAGCATGTGAAGTTCCACACGGACGTGCTCTTTTCTCCACACGGGCCTGTGGACTTTTTGATAAAAATTTTCTAAGTCCTTCTAGGGATCTTTTAAAGAGTTTGGTTTGATCCCGAATCATTTTTAAGATGTGTTTTGGGCCTTGTAGGCCCATACTAAGGATGTTCTGAGTAAGTTTAAAAAGTTTTAATTTTGAATGGAAAGTCATGTCTCGGTTTTACATAATTACTTACGTTTGAGTCTAGTAATGCCTCATACCCTGTCCCAGCGTTGAATACGGGTAAAGGGTGTTACATCATCTCTATGGGCTTTAAGCCTTCATAAAAGTATTGGAGCAGAGACAGTCCCGTAATACCATGTTGTGGGTAACTTGCACACAACTTCTTAAATCGCTCCCAATAATCGTAAAGAGACTCTGATTCTTTTTGCCTCATCCCAACTATCTCCCTTCTTAACTCAGCTGCACGCAATGCTGGAAAAAACCTGTTGAGAAACAAACGAGAAAGATCAGCCCAAGTTGTAATAGATCTAGAAGGTAAATAAAACAACCATTCCCTAGTAGAATCTGCTAAGGAAAAAAGGAAAGCACGCAATTTAATTTGATCCTCAGTTACCCCCTGAAGTTTCATGCTAAGACAAACCATATGAAACTCATTCAGATGTTTGTGGGGATTTTCGTTTTGCAACCCATGAAAAGTTGGCAGTAACTAGATTAAATCTAACTTCAGTTCAAAACCAATATCCATAGTAGGATACGCGATGCACAATGGTGGTTGTTCTGTCGGAGCTTCGGCTAGTTGCCGAATTGTTTGAGCCATTGGTTGATGTGCTAGATTTAGGTTTTCGCTAACTTTAGCGTTAATCACTTCTTCTGATGAATCGACTTCTACTTTTTTGCTTTCAAATGTTTGAGTAGGGTTTTCGTTAACCTAGACTCTACTTCGTCGTCGATTTTGATTTCTGGTGGTGGGTTACTCTAAGTCCCAACCACTCCTGACTGCTTTTTCTGTAACTTTGTCTCCTTGTGATTAGCTCTCGCAGTCTTCTCTATTTTAGAATCAAATGCAAGAATACCTGGAGCAGATCTGGTCATAAGAAACAAAGAAACAATATTAGTACGTTACCAGTCCCCGACAACGAAGCCAAAATTTTATGCATCGTTGAGAGCATCAAAAATATCCTTTCCCTATAAAATAATGAAAAAGAATAGTATAAGGGAAGTAATGTCAAATCCTCAGGGACTGGATTTGTACAAGTGCTTGTTCCTCGAAATCCCGGATAGAGTCGTGCCCAATAAATCCTGCGTACCTGGAAAAAAATAGAATTAGAAGTTTTGATTGAATTGAAATTACGAAAATTAAAATTAAAATAGTTGAGATAAATAGAGTTAAGGAAAAGGAGTTCTTATGGAGAGATTCCAGCCTCCAGTTATCTCAATTCGCCTTAGGTTCAATCATCGGCTTTTAGGTGATCCTACTCAAATAGAATAAACCAGTTATAGTGGAAGAGGACGCCTACGAACACTAGCTCCAAGATTTTAGACTTATGATTTAGAGGAACCTAACTCTAGCCAACAATCGCTTTTGTGAGACTATCTTATGTTAGATCATCACTTCTCAATGGCGAATACCACGCCATTTTGTCTCTTGGGCTTGCCAACCTCTGATGCAGTAAGCTAACAAACCAATTGTGCAACCTTCCCAAAACGTACAAAGCGGCTGTTCCTTACACAAGTTGAAAAGGTCACTTTTTAAGTGACATGGACAGAAGCGCCAGCCCTGTAATGCGGAGAAACGATGAATACTCGTTGAGAAGGCTAAGCTTGGATTCTAAGTCTCAAAAACCATTTTGGAGATTTTTAACAACCTTTGGCTAGATACGCTTAGTGGCTCATGATTTTTGGGGAAAAAGAAATAAATGTAATGGAAATAGAATTTTTATTGAATAATATGAAGGGAAATAAGGCTAACCTTTATGGAGGAGAGAGTGTTTACAGAAAAGACGACTGAAATTTGTGTCACTCCATCCCCTATTTATAGTACTAGGAAACCTAGTCTATTCCTAATTAACTCTAAAAGATAAATAAAGATAAATAAAAGATAAATAAAGATAAATGCTAAAATTAAATTAAATAATAATCCTTAATAATTATCCTAATATAATTGGAATTAAAATCGAGTCTTGTGCTATAAAATCTCTTCTTTTGCATTTCTACTCAAAAATCTTCCACACTTTGCATTTTTGGCACCACTTCTCTCCTACTCGCGTGCTGGCCCAATTTATCTTCAAATTCACGCTTTTTGCCCCCCAAATTTCCTTTTGTCTTTAATTTAGTCCCTACAAGATAAAAAACCATAAATAGCTCAAATTAGTAGGATCATACTCAAAATAAATATGTAATTAATATATAAAAGTATGTTGTTTTAGAGTATTATCGGGCTGAGTAGGATATATATGGCATGCCATAGGATAGGAAGAGTTCATGGATTTCTTCAACTTCGAGTCGATGAGGCACTGGTTGTCAATTTTCTTCGATTTAATCGATGAGACATTAGGTGTCAATTTATATAGCGCTGGGTGTAGTTATTACTTCAGATTTATCCGATAAAGCACTAGGTGTCAAACTGGTGTGTTGGTTGGATTCGTGTATCCGTCCGAGTCGTGTTAATTGGGGTAAATAAATAATAATGTTCTATAATTGATATTGAAATGGCATGGTATGTGAAATGGAAATGAAATAGTGGATTTAAAATGAAATGTGAAATATGTTATGAACAAATGAGATATATGAGTTATGTACTCATGAATTGAATATGGAATAGATAAAGCCATTATTTAAATGAAATGTGGATTGATATGTGAAAAGCTATTTCTATAGCAAGTGATATGAATTGAGATATTTGTTAAACAAATCAAATATGATAGCATGTGAAAATTGAGTATGGTATGAAATGATATGGTAATATGCATGAATTTGAAATGATGGTTCATGGTAATTGTAAGCTTAGACAATAGTATGTTTGTATAATTCAAATTATGCATTCTTGTATCATTATGCTTTAATTGTTCAAATTATAGAGATATCACTGAGTTTTACTTAGCGTAATGTTTTATTTTCCGTGAGCGTGTTAGGTACTTCTCTTTTGATCGCCGACTCAGCATCCAAAATGATCCCGACCTCAAATGTGGTGATGTTTACCTTTTGTGATGGAATGTACCCAGGGTGTCTTAGTTAATAGTTATTTTGTGGATAAATTGTAAATGAGGTTATAAGTATAAGGCTGGTTTGAGTATACAAATATATGTTTGTGTTTGAAGCCATAATTTGGCATATTGTTTTGAACCAATGCTTGTTAGGTGTATGTGAACTTAAGCTTGATATTGAGGTAGTTATAAGCTAAGTTAAATTGAGTGATTTTGGCATGTTTTAACATTTGATTTGAATGATGCTTTTATGACATGTTTTGATGATATAACTTGTGGTACTAATGAGTGTACATTGGTTAGGCACCTAAGATGATTGTTTATACATGTTTGGTATATGTTTGATCGTATTTCGAATAGGTTAAATGATTGGTAATTGAGTTACTTAGTGCCTAAGTAAGTAGGAAATGGTAAACTTGAGTTTTAAGATATTTTTGGGTGCACACGGCCTGGCCACACGAGCGTGTGTCACATACGAGCAACACACATGGGCGTGTGAATCAAGTCAGAAAGTTACACGACCTAGTCACACGGGCGTGCATAGACTGGGCACACGGGTATGTGACCCCTGAAATCAATTTTTTTTAATTATTTCCTAAACTTCAAGATTTGTTTCAAATTAGTCCCTACCTATTTTTAAACTACTTTTAAGGTCCCGTAGACTCGTAATATGGGCTATAAGAGTAACTTTTACTCTAAATTAGGGTGGATTAGCAAACTTAAATTAAGTGCATTCCACTAACATCGTTGAAGATATTAAAAAAATAATCATAGACGGAGTATGGACTAATACTCTGATGCTGATAATTGGATAAATAGTGATAAGAGTGTAGACAGTGGAAGACCAAGTTTAGAAATGCATAGCATAATTTATTATTCGAATGTATAAAAATCTAGAATGAAAGTATTAGATTGTTGTGATTTGCCCCTGCATATTATAATGTTATTAGTTAGTTTGTATGCTGATTATCATTGTATTAATTGTTTGATTCATTAGTAATGCTCGTGACCCTAATCCGACAAGAATCCAGGTCGATCATTATCTTTGAAGACCACAGCGGAATGTCTGCTTGGGTTAAAGATGCCCTCCGTCAGTGTTATTACAACAGCCTCCACACCACAAACCCCGAACGGGAATGGGTTTGTGAGCTATTCCCTGAGATGGAACCATCGAGGTTTTCTATGATCAGCCTTTCTGCCTTTTGATTCTCCACCGACTCTAATCATTACACGTGGCCTGCAGCATGGGGTTCCTTGTTTTTTCCGACCCTAAATTCCATCGCTTTTAAGGTGAATCGTGCCTCTCTCAAAGTTACGACATCTCCCTCTAGGTGAGAAAGCTTTAAATCCCTAACCCTAGCAATGATTCTATTTGGGCCTTCCCCATCCTTCGAGTTCATTTCAAGCCCACCTTTTGTAGACACCTCATTCTTCCCTCTACTGGGCCTCATCCTTTCAGCAGGCTTGGTAGGCCTTGTTCCTGAAAGTGAAGTGCTGCTTTCAGTAGGCCACTAATACTTGGGCCCCAAATTTGATATACCATCTGTTTTAAATAGCTCAGTCATGCCCAAGTTCTGTTGATCCGTGTTAGGCCTAGACTTGCTCCCTTCAGTTGGCCTATGAGGCCCTTGCCCATGAGCTACTAGGCTACCTTT
Organism: Gossypium bickii; assembly: GCA_025503065.1. Lineage (NCBI taxonomy): Eukaryota > Viridiplantae > Streptophyta > Magnoliopsida > Malvales > Malvaceae > Gossypium > Gossypium bickii. The sequence continues at coordinate 59,879,108 of CP106710.1, read as the reverse complement.
GACCTTTTGTTTCAAATTTGGACCTTCAGAGGATGAGCCCACTCCTTTTGAATGGACCCCTGCTACTGGGTCGCTTCTTTTATGGCCCGCTTCTGACCTTAACCCATAATGCTCCTCCTAGTTGTCTTCTCCTACAGCCAGGGTTTCTAGAACATTGAAATGCGAGTTACCTAAAGCCCCTATTCCTTCACAACTGTCTGCCTTCACCATCCTAGACGAGCACCGACCTTGTCTTTCCACTAACATCTAAGAGCCATAAGCACTCCAATTTTTTTGTTGACTTAGCCATTGATAAATCCCAATTTGGTCTCTTCACCTTTGCCAACTGCTTCATCCTCCCCCGATTCCTTTTACTCATTAGCATAAGTGGGGCAAAACTTCTTTGTATGGTTGTAATGCCCGCATGGGTAGGTATTTGTATTCTACCTGTTGAATAACCCCGTCGACCAGAACCTGTGATACTAGGGGCTTCTCCAAATTCATCCACACAGCCATCCTTGTGAACCTTTCCCGTACCCCAGCATCTATGTTGAAATCCAACTTAGCGACTTTCCCTATCCTCCCCCCTATTTCCATAGAATTTTTCGCTTATACATGTGCCCAGGCAGACCCAGGATCTAAATCCAAGCCATAACCACACTTGGATAAGGCTGCGAAGTATTGAAATCCACAGTCCCAGGTTAGACCATAAGATACTACCCATACACAATCCACAGCCTTTGGCACAGGACCTTCCCAAAATCTTCCATACTTTGAAATTTTGCCAGAAAATAACCATTTGTTCTGTCCATAAAGCGAAACGACCGAGACTGTTTCTAGAGAGAACACACCTTATTGTAAAGCGCTGAGTATTTAATATTCCTTCCAAGAAGCTTCATCATCACCATGCGAGCCATGTCCTTGATAAAGAGTTGATTCACCCGTTCTAAAAAGTAGATAGCTGGGATCTCGTTAATTGATAACAGAACAATATCAGATTCCAATAGCTCAAAGTCCTCCTCACCCTCCACATTTTTAATTGTTTCTGTTCGTTCACCCACCCGAAGTCCATTCCCTAACAAACAATCTTTCCATGACAAATTTTTATCTATAGTCGAGATTGTGTCCATGGCCACATCCGAATCTCCCTCCAGCTCCGGTATACAGAGCTTTTTTTACACTAATATAATTTTAAAATTAAAATATGCTAAAATTTGTGATGAAATAAATTTTAAAGTTAATTTTAATAAATTTAAATGTTTAAACTAATAATAGACATGAACTATTTTCATCCAAAACAATGGATGACAAAAATAAATAAAATTTTTACTCTCGAGTTGGGCTTGAGCAAAGATTCATTTTTTACCATCAGGCCATAATTAAACAAAATTTTAAATGTTTTTATTTGAAATTTAATTATAAATTATATAAATATTACTATTAATTAATATATTTTTATTATTTTTAAAATGGATAAATCTCAAAATTATACATTAACTTTGATTTGCCACACATTAATGTGGCAAATTAGACTTTCCCGGTATACTTAAGGAGCTTATTCTGGTGCAAAATGACGTACTTTGCATAATTTTTCGTTATTTTTAGATTTTAAGTTAATAAGTGAAAATGTCTCGTTTTTCCTCATTTTGTAATACAATTTGGCCAATAATGTCATTGGCGGGCCTAACATGTGATTGAGTGGTGTAAGGACATGTTGGAGGTTGAAAATGAGTGAGAATAACACCAAGGAAAAGGGTATCGTGATATCCACACCTTGGAATATGTGGATATCGCGATACCTCCAACAGTATTGAAGAATAAAGACACCCTTCAGTGGTATCATGATATCCTTTTTGGGTATCGCAATATCCACCCTTCAAAGAAGACCCGAGGCTCAACATTGCCCGATATATCGCTATATTGTCTTCTGAGTATTGCAACGTCAACATCGTCAGAGGGAAAACTTGGACAAAAAGGGTAATATTTTTCCACTCGGTCCACCAATCACCCAAGGCCCGTGTAGGGACATTTTTAGCAGCGAAAACTCATAAGAAGACAGCCTAAAATAGCCAAAATTGGTTGAAGAGGAGAGACACACACATTAGATTAGTTTTAGATTTAGTTTTTTGTACTTTTTCTAGGGTTTTTCATTTTCTTAGGGTTTTTCATTTTCTCTTATTCTTCCTTAGTTTAGAGTTTATTTTTCTGCATTTACTTATTTTTCTTGATATTCTTAGTGTTAGTTAAGTTAGCTATCATCGTAGCTTAGTTTTAATTACACTTTCAATCCCTGTACCTTGGTTGTAAGACACTTTTAGCTTTAGTTCAATGTATTTTAGTTTCTTTTACTTTAAATCTATTAAAGTTAGTGCCTTTCATGTTTATTGCTTTAGAGTTTGTTAAATGTTTTTTTTCCATATTCTTTAAGTTTTATTGCATAAAATCTCAACTTTTATATTGTTCTTAAGCTTTACATTAATGGATTTACATGTTCATTCTCTTAACTTTCAGCATTAGTAGCTAAACTAAAAAGGGGTTGGTTGATGGAGATGTGGATAAGCTGAATTTTTTGGACAAAAGTCCAAATCGTAATAAATTGGACTAAATTGAATAAATCTAAAAACTTAGGAAGTGACGCCCTTAAGGGAATATCTAGGCAAGTGAGACTAGAAGGTAATCTTGTTGCGCACCCGTTCATTAGTCTCGGATTAACCGGTGAGATTGGAAGATAAATCGGAACTAATTTGTCTAAGTTGGTAAAATTGAGATTGGAAGATAAAATGGAGCCACTTAGTAATTTAAGCGATTTAAGTCCCTTATCCAAAAATTGGTGAACCATATTGAAATCAACCAACCACTGTTCGTCATTCATTTGGTTAAATTCTTAGTTTTATATTCTTTCTAATTTAGTCATTAGATTAGCATCTTCAACTTTAATTTGTCGTACTATAAAATTATATCAATAGCTACTTAGACTCTATCGTGCCTACTATTTATCACTCAATCGCCATCTCCTTTGGGTTCGATCCTTAGAATACTCCGGTGTTCCATTGTAACACTATAAATATTACACCTGACCTATACCCTTGCAGTAAAGTCGAGCTTATAATTTATTTTTTTTATAAAATCGATTGTTTTATGTGCATGTGAGGACGCGGTCAAACTTTGATTTAATGTGCATTTTAATACATTAACTTTAATTTGGTGCAATTATACACATAAAACTTTGATTGTGGTTAAAATGTATACATGAAACTTTTAATTTTGGTTCAATCATACACATTTCAACAAATAAATACATCTATTTATTTTTATATTGGATAAGTGCAATTGTTTTTTTATGTAATATATAAACATAAAATGATGTTATATTAATAATTATGTTAGTAATTTGTGAAAATAGATCATATCAAATTTTCATGTATAAAATTGTACTAAACCAAAGTTCATGTATAAACACATTAGACCAAACTTTATGTATAATATTAAAATTTATCCCATTTTAAATAATGACGTGTTATTTGGATGAGTTAGATCAAGTTGAGCCCAAGCCTAGGCTTGGGATTTTTTTTAAATTCAAGCTAGGCTTCAGCCTCATTCATGAACAAGTCTATTTATCAAATGTTTACAAAATAAGTTATTTTTTAAAAAATAATAATAATAATAAACAGGGACGAAGCTAGAACAATTTTTTAGGGGGGCCGGATAAAATTTTAATTTTTTATAGTTTATATCTTTATAATTTGTAAAGGATTAAATTGAATTTTTATAATTTTAGGGGGGGCCAAAGTGCAATTTTACCTTTATTAATTTAAAATTTTTAAAAATTTCTAAAGGCCTTTTAAGCAATTTTATATTTTAGGGGGCCGAGGCCCATGACAGGGGGGCCGGGGCCCATGCCAGCCCCCTGGCTACGCCCCTGATAATAAACTTCTTATTAGAGTTCTTTTTCACTTTTCAAAATCATTTAATTTATGAAATGTTAAAAATTTTGTACAAAATATTTAACAAATAAATATAACATATTTTGTTAGGATCGTCCCGATTAAGCAATGAACAAGTAAAATTGGCAGAAGAAATTGAGAAATTGAACACACAAATTTAACGTGGAAAAACTCCTCCAAAGAGAATAAAAAACCACGGGCAAAGATAATTTTACTATAATGGCAATAGAATGAAGAGTACAAAAGATGGAGATAAAAATCTAAACCCCGAAAACCCAAAAACAAAGAACCCTCAAAACGTAAACACAAAATTCTCTAAATGTGTTATGAGTTCTAATCTCTAATAGGTGTATTTTCTAAGGTTGTAAAAGAGCCTATTTATAGGCTAAATCCATAGGTCAAATAATAATAAAATAATCTAAACTAATCAGTGTTTGATTGAAACAAATAAACAGAGTTTAACTAGGAGATTACTTCTTGAATTTGACTAAAATAGGAGTCATAATTAACAAATCTCCACCTTGACTCATATTTCCACAATGCCATCTTTGCCAAAGCCCACCACGAGCCTATCTTGAACCATGCAGGGAATTAATCGAGTCGATTCTATGCTTAGAAAGAAGTGGAAGACTTCTAGCCTTCGACTTGTACTGCTTCGCCAAATCAAAGCTAACCCGGGTTTGATTTTCACGAACACAATGCCCTAACTTTTCAAAACCTACATCTAAAAGAGAACCTCTCTTCAACGAAAGCGGTCATACCTTTTTCCCTCCTATGACCAAGTTGCCTCGCTCTAAATGAGTTGACTTGACTCAGAATGCAGACGAGGACGCCCGATTTCACCGATCCATCGTAGAACCTTCCGAATATAAAGATCGCGGTCATTTTACCTTTTAACAAAACGAGAGCTTCACGAGATACTTTAATGCCGCTCGACTCGATGTTTATTCTGCATCCTTTCAAGTCTAAAATACTCAAGGAGATAAGATTCTTTCGTAAATCAGGTACATACCTGACATCTGAGAGTGTCCTAATTGTCCCATCGTGTATCCTAATTTTAACAGTACCAATTCCAATTACCTTACTAGATGAATTGTTTCCCTTGCACACAACTCCACCTTCAACCGAACTGTATGTGGAGAACCACTCTCTATTGGGACACATGTGGAAAGAACATCCTGAATCTAGGATCCACTCGGATGTGAGCTTGGAGTTATCGCTCGTTGACACTAACAAGAAATCATCACCGCTTTTATCGGCCAAATTAGCACCAGCTACATCTTCTTCGTTACTCTCAGCAGCTCTTTTCTTTTGCAGTTTATAATAATCTGCTTTGACGTGACCTAACTTTTTACAATAGTGACACCTTTTGTCTTGTTTCTTTGATGCTATCAAAATGGAAGCTTGCCTATCTGCCTTGCTATCCAAATAAAGCTCATTATCAAGTTTGTGTCTACTCAACAAATTACCCTTCACATCTTCGAACGAGAGTTTGTCTCTGCCATAAATCAGGGTCTCCCTGAAAGACTTGTATGAAGGGGGTAAAGAGCACAATAATAGCATAGCCTGATCTTCATCGTCAATATGAACCTCAACATTCTTTAAATCATTTAAAAGAGTAATTAATTGACTGATGTGATCTCTAAGAAGCTCACCTTCGTTCATGCGAAAGCGTAAATAGACGCGTTGTTTCAACACTAAAGCGGTTAGCTTGAGAGACTTAGTCGCATAAAGAGTTTTTAACCTTTTCCATAAGGTAGATGAGGTCTTCTCCATCAATACCTCCTGCAATACCGTATTCGCGAGGCACAACTGGATTACAGACAAAGCCTTTTCATCAATCTCTTCCCATTCTGTTTTATTTAGATTCTCAGGCTTTTTCCCGGTAACAACCTTTTTCAAACCGGATTGAACTAGAATTGCCATCATCCGAACTTGCCACAGATTGAAATTTGTCTCACCATCGAACTTCTCAATTTCAAACCTTGTTGCTGCCATATCTGAATGGCCTGATTTATGAAAATTGAACTAGCTCTGATACCACTTGTTAGGATCGTCCCGATTAAGCAACGAACAAGTAAAATTGGCAGAAGAAATTGAGAAATTGAACACACAAATTTAACGTGGAAAAACTCCTCCAAAGAGAATAAAAAACCACGGGCAAAGATAATTTTACTATAATGGCAATAGAATGAAGAGTACAAAAGATGGAGATAAAAATCTAAACCCCGAAAACCCGAAAACAAAGAACCCTCAAAACGTAAACACAAAATTCTCTAAATGTGTTATGAGTTCTAATCTCTAATAGGTGTATTTTCTAAGGTTGTAAAAGAGCCTATTTATAGGCTAAATCCATAGGTCAAATAATAATAAAATAATCTAAACTAATCAGTGTTTGATTGAAACAAATAAACAGAGTTTAACTAGGAGATTACTTCTTGAATTTGACTAAAATAGGAGTCATAATTAACATATTTTAATAAATACATACAATCAATTAGAGTGATGCATGAATTTTTTAAAGCTTTATTGTGATTAGAATTAAAAATATTTTAAAATTTTTAAATACTAATACACACACGCATACATGGTTATTGTGCAAATTTAAAAGGAATAAAAATATGTATTCTACATTTTTCTTTTTAATGAAGATAACTTCCTTAATTGTATATGATTGTGTTAAATAAAATAAATTTTCTGTTTTAATAGATTTTAGTATTAATCTTAATTTTTGAATTTCTTTTTAAATTTAATTTATTAAAAAAGTGTTTTTGACTAATAAATAAAAAGTTGCTTTTATTATAATTCATGATGAATGAATTTTTTATTAATTTATTATATGGATTTCATTATAATAGATTTCATTATATGGATTTTATATTAATATTTACGAGATTGAGTTAAACAAAATAAAACCAATTTAAAAAATTTAGTATAAGTAGATTTCATAAATAAAAAATCAATAGATTCCATACACACATTTTCATTTATGTTTAATCTAGGAAATTGTATATAACATATGATGATGATAATATTTTTATCAAATAAATTATTAAGTTACAAAATGTATAAAAATTATAAAATGATTTATTTATTTTTATAATTTTAATCATAAAAGTAATTTTACACAAAATTGTAAAATAATTTTAATATATTTTAATTGATACATACAATTAAACCCTCATGCATTGCCAGATGAGAAAACTAGTTATATATATTGATTAAAAATGTAAAAAAATCATATATAATATATATTTTTTTAAAATTAAACATAAATATTTTATAAAATTATCAAATATATAAATTTAAAATTTTAAAAATCAAAATAATATATAAAAATTGAAAATTTTATATAAATTTAAAAAGGTATTTAAATTTATAAAAAAAACTTGAAATGTATACCTTTTTAGAATTTTAGTATTATATATTTTAAATTTTATAAAACATATTTTTAAAAGAAAGTTTTATAAATTTTTTTACGTTTTTTGTAATAATATTATTAATTTAAACTATTTTTTTGCAATTACCGTTTTTTTTGTATAATTTATTTTTGTTAATTTATTTTATAATTTATATGCTTTTTTAATTTATATATATTTTTCTAAATTTTTATATATTTATTCCCATTTTTAATGTGTATATATATTTAATAAAATAAAATATATGTTTTTTTTACATAAAGACACCATGTGGCGCTTTGTGATTGGCTTAAAAAAACTTTTAACGCCTGTAAAAATGGAATAAAAAATATAATGGAGGCATACTTTAAATAGGGAAGTGAGTGTACTTTAGGTACCAATTCGGGCAAAAAAAAAAAAATAGATACCAAAGTGATAACGGGTATACTTTAGGGGCTAAATCGTGAATAAAGCCTACATAAATAATGAAGTGTATTATTTGAAATGTAACACCCTTACCCAACTCATTCGCTAAATTCGGGTATGGAGCATCATAACTGAACCGGGTTCGTGGACAAGATTAGAACTCATTATTTTAAAATCAAACTGTATTACCTATTTATAAAAATTTACCATATAGACAAAATTTTAAATAAAATTCCATTGTCCCAACTCCAGACTCTAAAGGAATTACATAGATACAATATAGCCGCTCCCATGGCAAAGTTTCTAAAGGCACGCCCTTCCTATGTGCATGATACTTTATTAACGGAGCTCCTTGATCCAACACAGTCTGGCTTGGTCCCTCCTCGAGTTCCTTTTTCCACAAATCCTTCAACCATAGGTCAAACCTCTGTAAGTCCCAAAAGAACTTAGTGAGTCTCCTAACTAGATTACTTATACTTAAGCCCCATCTCACAAGGATATTAAAAGAAAAGAAACTAAATGTAAATAACTCACTGTTTATGCGGGAAAATTCCTCTTAACCTATAACGCCCCAAAATTCTTATTCTTTTTATTATAAAAATGTAACACAAGTGTGTATTTGATTCAGTGGTTAAGTGATCTGGGTGTGTATGGGAGGTCCCAAGTTCAAACCCTAGCTTTGGCAAAATTTAGTATTTTTCTGAACTAAGCCTTATACTTGAGCAATGGGCTTATATTTAAGTATTTGTAAAACCATATCAAAATGGGTCTGCTGGTCTGGTGGTTAAGGTGTGTGTTGGAGTGTGGGAGATCTGGAGTTCGAATCCTTACGCGAGCATGGGAGTTTATTTTTGCTTGTTTGACCGAGAGAGTTTCAGTCAAACAGGACTTCTGAGTAATAGGTAGGTTGCTAGAGAAATAAGGGGAGTTGGTTATCAGAAGTTTCTTTTGATTATCTTTTTACAAAAATTCAGCAGTCTCTTTCCCTCTCCTTTTTGCTTCGTTCTTCCGAATCCATTCCTTTCTTTTGTATTTGCAACGTTGATTGTACTCACGCGGGTTTGGTAAGTTTCGGTAAGAGTAGTAAGTGTAGTTATTTTGATTTTGGGATATTGATTGATGGGTTTCGTTTTGTTTTGAAGAAGGTTAAGGGCTGGAATTTTTCGATCAGTATTAAAGTGGTGTAGAAACACTGTTCTCGATCAAAGGTAAGGTTTTTGTTAGCTGGAAGTTGATCATCTCGTTGGATTTTTTTATCAAGTTTCATTAGTGTCACTAAAAATGGAATTGGAATATCGATTTTTAGGTTTTGGAGTGCTTGTGGTTACGATAGCATTGAAAACAAACCAGGTGTGTACTCGATTGCAGAAAAAATGGGGTTTCGATGAAAGCCGAAAACCTCACTGTCGATGCCACATGGGCATGTGGTCGCCCGTGTGGTAGGTCGTGTGCCCTAACACGGGTGTGTGTTCGACAAGGTCAGGTCGTACGCGCATGGTACGGCTGTATGATGGCCAAGTAGGCCGTGTGCGACACACGGGCTGGACTAAATTGAGCATGTGGGATTCTAGATCAGGCCGTGTGGGCCCACACAGGCAGGCCACATGGGCGTGTGAGCCCATTTTTATTGAAATGTTTGTTGAGATTGCACGCGTCGCTCAAGTCGACTGTGAACCTTCCGTAGGGTCGGTAAGTATTACCTAGACCCTCATCTGTGTGGAATTGATTGTGTGAATTATGTACTGAGCATGTTAAATATAAGCATGTATACTGAACTGTATGTGTATCTGATAGACCTGTGATAGCATGACATTCCATTATACGTTGCATTACATTGGACTGGGATGATATTATTTGGAGGAGGTGTACTGAAAGGCTCTTAAGCCTAATATCTAACAGCTCAGCTACAAATTACTATTTATGTGCCGCATTCGGTACTATCTGGAGTGTAGGGGTGGGTGGGTTGATTTAATCCCCACATGGAGTGTAGGGTTGGACGGAGATGGTGTGTAGAAGCTGGTTGGGTAGGACTTTGCTACTGAATATTTATAACTAATACTGATACTGTGATGATCTAAGACCCTACTGCATATTTAATACTGTATTGAGATGGACTAAGGCCATGACAGACTCCTTATCTCACCATAGTCTCGAAGGACTTGCTGACATCCCATCTGTTGAGATAGCTATTGAGATCCCCCGTCATTTTGGCAGATTAAGTCCCACTTGGTACAAATAGTAGCAGGATTATTTCCTTGTAATCCACCTTATTTGAGATGCCATGCTTGTAAGTAGGACACTTCCATTTGCTGTGGACTGCTTTGGCCTTCAGTACCAGCAGGCTATCGTTGGTGTGACCATTTGTGTTCATGATTTCTCCCTTATGTTAGTTCTCTAGGGAACTAGCCATTTGGTTGATACTTTTTCAAGAGTTCTCCCCTTGAAGAGGAATAGTCTTTGATGGACATATCTGTCACCCGATGTATCTTTCTTTTTCAATAGGTACTAACTAACCCCTCTTTTCCTTGTAGACTAATCGGCGTACTTTATAATCAATCTCTAGCTTATAGGGTTTTTCGGGCATCCTCTGGTGGTTCTTAATGACAGATTCTTATCTACAATCCTCGGTTAAACCACCTTTCATTCGATTGTACACTAGACACTACTAGTACGTCATTTTTCGTGACTACTTCTTGTTAGGTTACCACCCATATGCTCTATTGGCTTTCACAATTATTATTCTAGCAATTTTTTCCCATTTTCATTATATTTCCCACCATTTGTAGATTCCTTTAACCTACATAACTTTTTACGATTTGCATCCCAATTGACCACCCATGTTTATAGTCCTGGTGGGTTACCTAGTGTTTAGTGTCCTAGCGGACTCCACAAGCTACCATGACCGAGCTATAGTTTACCTCGTCTGGTTTCATGTTTAATGTCCAAGTGGACTTCATTGGCTACCTTAGTCAAGTTATGGTCTTACACCTTGTAATCCTCGTGTATACTATCCCAGCAAACTACCCCGTGTTTATTGTCCCGACGGACTACATTAGTCGCCATAACCGAACTATGGTCTTACACCTTAAACATCTTAGAGGTGTCACCCCGAAGGACTTTACAGTAGTCGCGGTGTCGCCCCATAGAGCCTGCTGACCGTCATCGCGGTAATGCTCTATGGAACCTAAAAACTATCGTCACAATGTTGCCTTAAAGGAACAGTCGGCATTTAACGAAATCACCTTTTTTCTCAGTCTTAACTTTGTCTAACCTGTCGATAATTCCCTTTCACATTCTACCATTCTAAGCATGCGTTGCATACATTTCATAAATGATATTCCATGAAGTCATAGTTAATTCATGCATACTGGACTAAAGTAACGGATACCCATATACTTATACCATCTAAAACGTACTTAGCGTTCGAGGAATGAAGTGCAAAAACTCACATGATATTTCTTTGCATTATCAACTTAGCTTTTCCAAACGCAAGAGCTTCTATTCTCCTGGCAACTAAGCATGACAACCAAAATCATGAATTAGACTCGATATTCTCAACTTTATAACTCAGTTTTCCAGAAACATGCAGAACCTTAGAATGATTCTAAAAACCCTTAACTTTGTTTTCTAAATCTTGCGTACACCAAAAGACTTAGAACCTTACCAGCCTTATGAATTCTCTACTTTTTTGACTCAAACATCTCGATTCCTGCTCTACGCAGAGCCTATTGCAATTATCTCATCTTCAAAGCAACCAAGAAGTTGAACGAAGAAAAGAAAATGAAACATGAATAAGGAAAATTCTCTTCTCGGGAAGTAGTTTCCCAATTATTTATAGCCTTCCCTGCTCGATTATCAACCTTATAGCAACCATCCATCAATAATCATTTTGTCTCCCACTAAAGAACTAGCTGATTATAATCCAGCCGAACCAAAATTGGATTTCAACCATGTCCAATTCCATTTCTAGTTTATTTTTCCTGATTTTTTAGTAGAGGCTGCCAACTTACGGTCTCTTTCAATTTAACCCCTAAATGTTCCTAATATTTGGGTTTAAAAGAAATCGAGTGTGACATGAAACTAAGTAAAAATAAGTCATGAAATATGTACAATATTAAAGTAAAAAAATAGATTAAAATGTAAGCAAACGAAATTCAAACACTTAAATACATCAAATTAAGATTATTAAATAAACACAACTATCTACTGAAGTGTTGCCATCTTGTGACACAATCTCAATCAACAACATTATTAATACTGGAAACTCCATCACACACGTATGCGTGTGAAAATTATATGTTTAAAATACATACTAAAATAGCCTCGAATTTAATTCAAAACAATATTTTTTAATTTTTCAAATCGAGTTAATATCTGGTTAACTCGTGCCACCAGCTAAATTTGGAACTTAAATAATAGTATAAATATGCAACCAATAAAGGTATAAATTCTGAACATGAAATTAAAAACATATAAAAAAATTAAAAAAATGAAACTTTATTAACTACTAAATTAAAAATTTTACTAATGCAATTGACATTGATTGTAAAGTTTTTATTAATTTTCTTTTTTTAAAAAAAAAGACATACCCTCGAATAATATAACTTATTTTAAGTTATTTCTATAACTTTTCTTATCGAGTTAATGTTGATTGACTCGTGACAACTCAGTCAAAAATATTATTAATAATAAATATAAAAGAGTAGATTTATAACTGAAGAAGATAATAAGTTATACATATTAAAATAAAGAAAATTTTTATAACCCAGTAGTTGATATAAATTCAAAACTTACCATATACATAGATTTACTTTTATTGAGTTTTTAAAAATTCAAAGATAAAAATATCCTCATATTATATAATTTATTTTAGTTATAATTATAGGCAAACATCTTAAATTTCCTAATCAAATTAATTTACGTTAACTCATATGTTGTAGACTTGTTTTCTAATAAATTGATATTCCCATAATGTTTAGAAATAAAATCCAACTCTCTTATTCATTTTATGATATATTTTACTTATTTATATAAACCACAACGTCGATTATTTCTATTTGAAATTTTAATAAAATATATAATTACTAAATTTTAAATAAAATGATATATTTAAAATATGAAAGCAATATAAACAGAATATAAACAGATATATACTAATTTAGACTAGTTATGGATGAATTTAAATAAAAAATTGACCAACCCGTCTGAAAATCAAAATTGAAAACTATATTATAGTTAAATAAAATTGGACGTTCGAAGTTACTTTGATACTGAACGTAGATGCAGTACATACGCCAGCAAACCATAAACATCTCTAATGTCAGCTACAACTATGTAGGAGCATCTTACTCGATTTCGATATAACCTCTCGTTCTCAACAATAAAATGTTTGGACACCATATATTTATCCTACACGAACATACTCTTTCATACAAAGATGAATGCTCATATTTGAATATATAAGTAATGATACATAAGTAATATCATAATATTAGCTTGAGAGAAACAACATTGGTTCATTACAGGAAAGATGGACACTAATCTGAAATGGCCGCTTCTTGTTATTCATTACATGCAGCATCTCAATCCCATGGACAGAGCAAACTCATTATTGGTGCCTTAGATGAGTGCACTCAACGCCACAATTACAATTTTATCTGTATGTAGAGCCAGTCAATATTAACCAAAACTTAATAACAAATGACACGCTAATCCAGCACCACAATGCCCGGTTTCTATTTAATCTTCATCACCAACATTGACAGCAAAGTGCCCAATGTTTTTACCCTGAACACAGTCAGAAAAACAAAGAGTAACCAGGCAACCCCTAATGGTTGGTTAGCTTTGGTTGTGAAACAATGTATCGACAGATGACACTAACCTCGGATAGCATCCGCTGCTTGTTCAAGTGCTGGGTTCTTGCTTTGTTGATGACTGAATTTGGTGATTTGTACATTCTCTGCACCAAAAGAATCACTATTAATTTCATATTTTGGGCCTAGAATAAAAAATTACATTTAACAGCTTAAAAATTAGACCTAAATCAATAAGAAACTGAAAGATAAGCGCTTGAGTTAATCAAATTAGAAACCAACCTTCAAATTGTTGGATACATGTTCACCGCCTACAAGATTCCTTTTTGTCGTGAAACCAAAAACATCTTTAAGGAGCTCGTTTTCCTGCACAAGTGAAAAGTGAAACATTATATATGTTGATCTTGATCAACCAGCAAATAAATATCAACAATTTGCATCCACAGGAGTCAACGAACCTGCATGTGTTTAGTGAAACCTCCACCAAGAAAGCGCCTCAAAAAGTTCAACTGTCGCATTGCAATTTTAAACACTACGTGTAAGAATTCAAGGCACGTAACTAGTGTAGGAAACTAAACTAGAGGGAAGAGAAACCTGAGTCAACTGAGACCATGTTGATGTCTGAAGTGACTCCCCGCCGATCTTCATTGATGTCTCGGGACAATAACCATCCTAACATCACCAAGATAATAAACATTAACATGAGCTGTCCTACAATTGTGAGTCATGAAAATGAAAAACAATGATACGAGTACCTCAAGGAACTCCAAAACATCCTTAAACAAACTCCTTTGGTAATTAAGATCTTTCTTTGCAGAACCTTTACCGCCAGCTTCCACAGAGAGGTCTCTGACTTGATTCAGAATTTTTGCCCTCAATCCTTGTATATGTAATAATCCTTCTTTAGATTTATTCCCTTCAGAAATTGAGCCATTATTTGAACCTTCAGCTTCAGTGGCAAATTTCTCTAAGCTTCCCATCTCAAAAATTACTTCCAGTGCTTCCCCAGCGGCAATGCGAACAGATCGGTCATCCTTATCTAGCAAACTAGACAAATATGTGATGGATCTGCATAATTTCTCAAGATTGACGGGTCTCTTAGCTCATTATATCGTGGGAGCATCAAAATCTCACAAGGTTTGCTGAGATACATATGGAGGGATTTTAATACTAAACTACTAAGAAAAAATGTATAATACATAGAGCTCACTCACTCTAGCCAAAGTTTGGGACTGAGACTGCATCTGTCCATAGTTGTCAAAAGAAATGACCAGGCAGACACAACCGCTGTTATTACAACAGCAGAAGGTTTGACAGTAATAACCTACAAGTTAAACAGAATAAATTAATTATCAAATAAAGCAAATTACTATGCAAAAACATATCATCGAGCTTTTCCATTAGCAAGATACAAGCAATAACTGATTCAATGAACCTCAAATCTACTATCGGATGATTTTCACTTACTGAAAATCAAGCATACATACTTACATTAGAGCCTAGTTTAGGGTGAACCAACTGCCACATAATTTGCATTGATTTTTCTGTTTCCTCTGGTTCGATTCCCCCAACAAAAGTGATGATAGCCAAACACTCCAGTAACTACAACAAGAAACCAGATAATTTGAAACAACAAATGGTTGAGAATCTGAATAACAACAAAATATTAGGGGGACAAAATCCAATTTAACTTCTAGCATACCGAAGCTATCTTAGAAGATTCGTAACCAGACTTAAAAGCCTGTGAAACAGGAGTGATTGATTCCTCCAATATTTCCCGTGCTTTGTCTCCGGGACCAATAGTCAAAGCCAGCAAACCTACCAAAACAAATTATCAGCTTGAATTCTTCCATCCATGCATACATTAGAATTTGCAAAAGCTTTCAAAACTAACCAATGGTATGGGAAGCTAAAGATATCTCTTTGCTGGACCCCTTTTTGATGGAATTCAGGCACCGGTGCAGTAATGTAGCAAACCTGAACAACAGCCAAAGATAATAATATGACTTTTAGAAGCATATGGATCCAAGAACCATGAATTTGAATCATAAGAAACACCTCCACCCACACCTGCAAATATACTTGGCAATAGAAAATGACAATCTAATACTATGTAATCTCAAGTCTGATTAACTAATGAATCCCACCGAATGTGTGCAATTCCTAATTCTTAGCGTGCCAAGAACCATGATCCTAAATCCCTTGGGGAATTCTTGCAATAAAATAAATCAAACCCAAGATTAAAGAACACTTGAGAGCAACTTACTTCTTCTCCACGAACTCATGCTGCAAGTTGCTGTTGAAAGCCTCGATAATCGAAGCCAAAGCCTTCTCTCGCGTTGAACCCCTTCAACAAATGGAGAAAAACGTCCAATTGAGCCACATCCAAGTCAAAAGCATAATTATTCTAAAAAATTTTGAGAAATTTCGAGAACTTGACAAAGTAACTAATTTCAACTAACCAAACTATTCTTCCTTAACCACAGTAACAAGAAAATCATTTGAATGCATCACATTTTCATCCAACTAAATCTAACCTCTTTTCGTATAAATTATCCACAGCTTCATCAAGTAAACTATCCTTATTAAGCTCTAGTTCTTCAGTTCCGGAAACCGACATTCGATCGGAACGCATGGTCGACGATGAACTTACACTACTATTATCATCGTCACTATCTAACATTGCCGCATTTTTGCGCTGAGTTTTACCTGCCAAATTCATATAATTATTTTTATTCAGCCTTAAAAAAAACCTAAAACAAAACAAATATAAACCGACGCCAAACACACCCCAAAACAAATAATAGAAAATTGTTCAAACGCGACTTCACCCAACAATCAATCATCTAACACCCATAGCAATTTGGAAAGTTAAAAAGGCAAAAATTTAATCAAATTAATTAGCAAAAATTACCCAAAAAAAGAATAGAGGAAAAAAATTCTTACGTTTTCCCATGTTGGTGACTACTTCTCGGCCGTCGGTTTTTATATGTTAGAAACTACAAGGTTGACTAAGAATCTGAGAATGAGATAGGTTTGAAATTAAACAACGATAGACAAAACGAAAAACCCAAAAAGAATCCAAACAGAACAAGGAAGACGATATCAGAAGTGAATGGGAGGAGGATGCAGCCATTAAAGTGATAAAGAAAAGCCTTATTAGAATATAAAGCAAGGAAAGGAAATGGGATAGAGAAATACACAAAACCCTAATTTATATGTAAAAAGAAAAGCGAACGGGGATTCGGGAATTGGCAGGTTGGGACACGAGGCGAGTGTAGGGATAGAGCACGTGGAATCAGGGTTAGACACGTGATTAAAGTAATTTTACTTTTTAGGAGGAGAGTTTGGGGGTTTAGAGTTCCCGGACTCTGGGAGAAGTTTGTAGAATTGTTTTTAAAGATTAAATTTGTAGATTCTTAAATTTAAAAAAAAAAAGAAAAAAAAAAGTGAAAAGGGTGGCTAAAGATTGAACTGTTGATTATCTGTTTTTAAAGTTTGAAAATAATTTCTCATGGAAAAAGTAAAAACAGAACTTTTGATTTTGATTTAAAGTAGTAATTTGGTTAAATACGAGTTTTTATATGAATCTAAATTCAACTGGACTTCCTGAGCTGCGACCCAACCCAATAACAGCAAATTTTCCTAATTATCTTGAGCTTAATCGTTGGGGCAAAAATCCCAATAATACTAAAAAAAAAGTTAATAACGGAAAAGGGCCGGTTTGAAAAATATTTACGGGAAAGGGTCATTTTCCTCAAAAATGCGTCCACGTCAGCGCGTTTTGGGGGGAGAAGACAGCAAAGCGCGCCCCTTAGGATGCGCTTTGTGTCCACGTCAGCAAAGCGCGCCTACGTGGACGCGCTTTGCTGACGTGGACACAAAATGCGCCCACAGAATTTACGAGAATAAACCTTTATAAATGCTCAAAATAACAACACCATTTTTTTCAAGGTATCATCAATTAATAAGGAAATATAACTTACAAAGGAAATTTTTATATAGACCCAAAGTCTCATTTCTTTTGTTTTCTTGAGCAAAGTGGGATATGAAATATGTGTATATATAGACTCATGAATAACTTTGCAGCTTGTTCCTAAACAATGTGGGATTCCTTCCTTTTTTAACTAACAACATGAGATGACATGTTACACTATATTTGATTTTTTTTTTACAAAACAATTTCTCTTTTTTAATATTTTGTTAACATTTTCTTATATTATAAAAAACAAGAAATAAAACAACTAAAATATATTTTTTACAAATCTAATTATAATTATATTATTATTTATATTATATTTATATTATTTATATTATATTTAATAGCAGTATAAATTATTATTTATATTATATTTATATTATATTATATTTAATAGAGTAGAAGTTTCGAGTCTTTTTCTACCAAAAGAAAATGTTTTTTTTATTATTATTAATTTTAATTTATAATTGAATTTAAAAATAGTATGAAATTTAAGTTGATTTTTATTAAATATAAGAGTACATTAATTTTTGTTTGTATCTAACTATAAAAGTAAAATTCGATTAAGCTCAAATTAAAATTTTTAAACATTAATTACAAATTGACCGTGATTAAAGTTTTCGCCTACTACTCAAATGAAATAAGTTTAAACTTTATCCTCCCTTCATATTTATACTGCATTCTAAAAAAAATTCATATTTATAAACATTTAATTGTTATTCAGATAATTCCGATTATTTGATTATTGATTTCAATGGACTGTTTTGTTAACTTAAAAAGTAATTAATTATTTTACAAGTACTTTTTTCTAATATTTTTTTAAGAAAATACTTAGTAATACTTAGTAAAATTTGTTAATGGAAAAGCTAAAAAACTTAAGCAGCCATCAAAATACCTATCACCCTTAAATTAGCTCCATACCTAATACTAGCGTTTGATTCGGTTTTATAAAATTTGATTTTTTTTTTCAGTTGTTACTAAAATACATTTAATTCAAGTTAAAAAATTATAATATATACAATCGAATCGAATCGAATTGAATCGAATCGAATTTTATTTTATTTTTATTTAATTTAATATCAATTTTTAATTCATAGTAATCAGGTGGGAGCTGCTCTATACTATCATATACTACACCCAACAAACCGAGGTGGTATAAATCGACGGGCAAAAGTTTGATGTAGTAATATAATTATAATTAGATTTGCAAAAAATATATTTGAGTTGTTTTGTTTCTTATTTTTTATAATATAAGAAAATGTTAATAAAATATACAAAAAGAGAAATTGTTTTGTAAAAAAAAAAATCAAATATAGTGTAGCATGTCATCTCATGTTGTTAGTTAAAAGAGGAAGGAATCACACATTGTTTAGGAACAAGCTGCAAAACTATTCATGAGTCTATATATACACATATCTCATATCCCACTTTGCTCAAGAAAACAAGGGAAATTAGACTTTGGGTCTATATAAAGATTTCCTTTGTAAGTTATATTTCCTTATTAATTGATGACACCTTGAAAAAAATAGTGTTGTCATTTTGAGCCTTTATAAAGGTTTATTCTCGTAAATTTTTAAAAAATTCGAGAATAGTTTTTTTTTTTTTAAATTTGGGCTAAAGCGCGCCCCTGTGAAAGTGCTGTGTGCCACGTCAACAAAGCGCGTCCACGTAGGCGCGCTTTGCTGACATGGACACAAAGCCTACGTGGACGCAAAGTGCGTCCTCAGGGGCGCGCTTTGTTGTCTTCTCCCCCAAAACGCGTTGACATGGACGCGTTTTGGGGGGAAATGACCCTTTCCCGTAATATTTTTTAAACCAGCCTTTTTCCGTTATTAACTTTTTTTTTTTTTTTTTTTTGGTATTATTGGGATTTTTGCCCTAATCGTTGCCCACTTCGCCATTAAAAAACTAATTTCGACATCACCAAAATTTTACTATAAATAATAAACCCAAGAGTATAAAATTCTCAGTTTTGCTTTGTTTATCATTCAAGACTTCTAATCGAAGTAGAAGTCGACTTATTTAAACTAATATTATATTATATCTAATCTGTTTATCCTAAAAAGTCAAGCATGGCAGATGCGGTGTTCAATTGGTACAGGAATGGGGGTACAGCAGAACCTGGTACTAAGAAAAGTGAAACTACTCTGCAAGCCAAAAACCATCTTTCTTCCATGGGTTGGGTTTTTTGGTATGCTCAGAAGAACGGAAGACAAGAGTTACGATATCAGTCACCGCAAGGCAAGGTTTACTATACACTCAAAGCTGCCTGCAAAGGTTACATCGATGAAACATCCGGGGCTGAGGGAGGAGGAGGAGGAGGAATGGCCGTGGCCGTGGCCGTGGCTGCTGACTTGGGGCCCAAGAAACCCTTGAAAAGAAAGAGTTTAACTCAAGAAAATCCAGCTTTCCCTAAATCTCTTCCATTTAAATCCCTGCAGCCACACAAAAGAGGGAAGAAGGTAAGAAAACAAGAAAATCAAGCCAAGCCTCGGGTGATCAAACGAGCGAGTATTAGAATACGAGAGCATCTTGTTCCGAATTCATCTCATCGTAACCCAAGAACTGTTCTCTCTTGGTTGATAGACAACAATGCGGTTTCGATTTTGGGGAAAGTGTATTACAGGAATAAGGCAGGGAATCCATTGATGAGAGGAAGGATAACTCGTAATGGGATTCAATGTGACTGTTGTTTCAGGGTATTTGCTCTCACCGCCTTTGAGGCTCATGCGGGTAGTACCAACCATAGGCCGGCTGCTAATATAATCTTGGACGATGGCGGTGGCAGGTCTCTTTCTGATTGTCAAAGGCAAGTTCATGATTCAATGATGACGATCCCCACATCTGCGAAGAAGGACGATTCGAATCCACATGGGAGTGATGATGTTTGCTCTGCTTGTTGCGATGGGGGAGAGTTAATTTGCTGTGATCGTTGCCCTTCTGCTTTCCATGTCAATTGCGTGGGCCTCAAGGAAGTTCCAGATGGTGACTGGTTTTGCCCCTCCTGCTGTTGTGGCATTTGTTGTTTTGGAACTTTAAGTGATGATGATAATTTTATTGCTTGTCAACAATGTGAGTGTAAATTTCACATTGGATGCCTCAAGTTGAAGGAATCAAATGAACTGGCTGGGAAAAACAACTGGTTTTGCAGCCATAGCTGTGAAAACATCTTTTCCGGCCTGCGAAATCTTACTGGAAAACCGATTTCAGTGGGGAACAATCTCACCTGGACATTGTTGAAGTCGAAGGCAAGCTCTAATGGCGACGGCTATACTGATTGCCCCGATGGCCTGGATTCTTGTGCAGAGAATCACAGTAAGTTGAATATTGCACTCGATGTGATGCATGAATGCTTTGAGCCTAGTAAAGATTCTTACACAGGGAGAGATCTGGTCGAAGCTGTGATTTTCAGCAAAGGGTCGAAGCTGAAACGATTGAATTTCAAAGGATTCTATATTGCGGTTCTGGAGGAAAAAGATGATCTGGTTTCCGTGGCTACCGTAAGGGTACATGGTGACATTGCGGCCGAAATGTCCCTTGTTGCTACCAGGTTCAGCCACCGCCGTCGCGGCATGTGTCGAGCATTGGTGGATGAACTTGAAAAGAATCTAGCCAAACTGGGGGTGCAGAAGCTAATTTTACCCGCCGTGCCTGCTGCAGTCGACACATGGGTTAACGGTTTCGGGTTTTCTCACATGACAGGCGACGAGAGATCGAAGCTTCTGCAATATACCTTACTAGACTTTCAGGGAAGCATAATGTGCCAAAAACCCTTGAAAACTGAGTTGTGATAGACTGATATATCATAAGGTGCAAGTATCGTTCCAGGTACATAAAATATTAATGTTTGTTCTTGTTATTGTGTTATCAGATGTTAACTGGTTTAGCTTACATGTGCATTTATAAGTTTATTCGTCAGCAAGTATACATTAGACTTGGAGCATATGTGTCTCGTTTGAATGAGTTGAAAGAAGTAGCCAACATTCATTGTTTGATGGGCTTATTGGGTGGGTCTATGGACCCATAGTTTTAACTTTTGGCTTTCGCCTTTCATCAAAAAGAATCAACATAATACATATACAAGCACATGCCTATATATAAACGACAATAAAGGAAGCAAAGCAAGACACTACCACACCAGCCACTGCATGCTTTCCCTTTCCTCTGATTCTCAACATTTTTATTACAGAATCCGATGACACTGAGAAACAAAAAAAGGGTCCTGCTTACCACGTGATGTCTTTTTCTCTTTTCTACATTAAAATAGTAATGCTCCCTTTGGCCCTTTCTTTCTGCATCCCATGTCCATTCCCCTAATTTGTAACTATTATAGCTTCCTTATGTTTCATCTTCCCAAAGCCTTAAAGTCGTGGATATGGCGACCGGCAACTGCTCGAGTCAAGCAAAAGTTTTGACAGAATATCAACGAGGAGGAGACGGAAAAATAACATTATTCACCATCGATAATACCTTCCATACAAAGGTATTTGTTGTATCAATGAAACTGAAATTTAGAGCATTATTCATCAAATGACTACTACTACTACTACATTATTTAATCAAATCCTTGACATAAATTATGAAGATATGGAGGAAAATAAGAATAGGTCATGCTTTTAATCATATTGATTGGTAATGATTCAATATTGGAAATGGAGCTAAGCGCACCTTAAGTTGATATAATATTTCAGTGGAAATTAACTTTGTAGCAGCAACCATTATAAATGGGAGAATATATGAATGAGTGAAGAGATGGTATGGCTATAGAATCATTGGCCTTTAGACCAATTGCCTTATTTAGCCTTAAAGCTTTCACATGCAGTAAAAGATGCACTTCCAGTTCATGGGTTTTGCTTAAAATTCAAATTATTCCTTTTATCACTTTGCCTTTTTTACAAAGTATCTTAAAATAACTCGAATTGGTTTTGATTAGATCTAATTATTTATAGCTTTTCTTGAACCTTAATAAGAGGATAAACATGCTCGAATTTACATTCTTATGTGTTGACAAGTTAAAATTCAACTACAATTAATTTTCTTAAACTCGTAAAAGAATTTATAACAATTGTGACTATTTTCATATATTTAAATTAGAGAGTTTTATTTTTTTATTAATTTTGTAAAAATTAATATAATGTAATATTTCGAGATAGATGAAATTTTAAATAGGTTTAAAATGTGGTGTAAGTCCCTTTTCCTGGTTTTGAAACTTGTTTTTCAACTGCTAAACTCTATCTGTTTAATTGATGATCACATGCACTAATTACGATAATCACATGCAACTACTTTACATCAAATTTCAAAGATGACAGCAATAATTAGGATCACCTAGTCTTACGAAATTGACGAGAAACAGGTTCTTAGGGACAAGTTTATAAAAGAGCATTAAATTCTCAATTATTTGTGTAGGTAAGAGTCTAATAGGAGATATAAGTGCTCATATTATTTTCAATTTATGTTCTTTAGGATTAATTCGAGATAAAGTAGATAATTTTCCCTTAAAAAATGGGACAAAAATCAACAATAGATTACAACACAAAAATACTTAATAATCTTAAAATGATGGAAAGGACAAGCAAGAGAATGATAGAAGTTGAGCAAAAAGTGGGTAAAAATATCATGCAGTCTCTTATACTCTAAGTTGAATGGCATTTTGTCTTTTTATTAAAAAAATGAGTAAATTAGTTTATGTATGTCAAATCAAAAGGCAAATTAGTCTTTTTATTAAAAATTTCATATTTTTGTACCGTTAAAAGTTGGTCTTTATACGTCGGCATGATGTACATGTAGAATGCAACATATCACTTGTCTGATTATCCTGTTAGCTACGCCAATTTTCAATAATACAAATGGACAAAATTTTTAACAAAAATGACCAATATGCTCTTTGAACTAACATACATAGACTAATTTACCTATTTTTTGAGTAGAGAGAACAAAATGTAATTTGTCTCTTAATATAAGGGCAACTATCATACTTTTATTGTAAAAATGAAATTGTTGGGGATCGATTCATATAAACAATGAAATAGAAAAGGTAGAGAAGATCGAACACAAATTTTACTTGGAAAACTTTTCCGAAGAGAACAAAAATCACGGGAAAATGAAGTTTCGACTTTTCACTAAATGAGTAAACAATCGAGAGTATAATATGAAGAAAATAAACTTAAATGTACTAAACGTACAAACTCAAACCCCAAAAACAAAGCCCTAACTCTTATAGAGTTCTCTAAAAAGGGATACAAATTTATCTCCATAGTTACCACGAAAACTCTCACCAAAATTCACCTGCGACTACATTTTGTCGCCCCCAAAAGAAAACCGGTGTAGTACTCCATCTTTAATTGCCTTATCTAAACAGGGATACAAGGCCTTGTTAAATAGGTTAAGTTTAAAGGACTAAAACGACTAAAATATCCCTGAAGTAATCAGAGTTTGACTGGGAGAAGAAGTCATGCTTGGCTGTCAAAACGTGAGTATATTACTTGAGGAATATGTCGCGTCGCCGTAATGTTCCATGCATACTTGTCACGAAGTCGCCCTCTCCGTCAATTGAAAAACTTGTTGCGTCGTGTTGATGTCTCTCGTCGTGACGTCATGCGTATTTCACCTTTGTTTTTGTTAAGTGTCTACAAGCTGTTCGATAAATATAAGACACACCTCACAATAATTATAAACAAGGGTTTTAAATTGGTTTTTTTTAAAATATGAGATGTAATTCTTTACTAGATATAAATGGTGTTATTCAATATCAAACGAGGCTATGGAGGTACTTATAATTTGCCGTTGAAGACAATTAATCCTCCTAAAGGTAAGGTAGAGAAAGAAAAGCATAAAGGGTTGAATAATAGAGTTTGATTGGGGAGTTAGAAGTATAGAGAAGAGAAGGGTGAAATTGTGGTGGCACTAAAGAATGAAAAAGCTGAAGTGAGCATATAAATCCGATAATTATGTAGCATAATGTATGGATGTTTCGGGTGTGGTTGGACTCTTGTTGGGCACTGTGCACATTCTCACCTTCACAAAAATGTCTTGGAACAAGTCAACAAAAGCTTCTCTTTAATGATGTTGCCCATAATCTCACGTTTCCTTTTCTATTTTATAACTTGTCAAGTCTATTGGGGAGCATAAATGAATAAAAAATTACAACTCACATTTATAATATTATTACTCCCTCAATTTCTGTATTTAATTCTTTAATTACTTGTCTTAAGCTTGACAGTAGATGAATTTAAAAAAGATGGATTAATTGCTCCATTTTAATGCATAATTAGACTCAGTAATCACTCACTCAAAACATATATATATATTTGATTTCATAAATTAGATATTTTAAATTTGACATTAAACAATTAGTGCTTCAAAGGTACATGAAACAAAGAAGACACTTAATCTCTAATTCGACTCTCACAGTCATATCAAAGAAAATAGAAGATTTGACCAAAGCAATGTATGCAAAAACCACTTTAGAAAGACCTAAAGCACCAAGTTGGAAAAATAAAAAAAGTTAGGAGAGTATATATATGAAAATTTTGATTTTTGATATAGCTTTTTAAGTTCCAAAATATCTTATTTATTTATTTATTTATTTATATTTACAGTGATTCTTGTTTTTTACCATTAATAATAATAAATCAAACTTAATACATATTTCACATTAAAATCATATATTTTAACTGCTCAATATTTTATTAAATCTTAAATATTTCGTTTTGATTTGTAAATCTTTTGCAGTATAATTGATTTATATCAATATGAAATTAAATTTCAGTAAATCAACATTTTGAAATAATCAGAACACAAATAATATTTTATAAAATATAAAGCGCAAAGATTAAATTAATAGACATTTATGTATGGCAGGGATATAATTAATTATAATTATATATGAAAAAGCTATTTCCTCTTCATCCATAACCAAACACTCAATTAATGTTGCAATAAATATGAAATTAAAGTGAAAATGTGTGATGGGAATTTCCTTTTAAAATGTGAAATGCAAACTTTTATTTGCATTAATTTTGAATTTTTAAAAGTTGCCTTTTCCTATTTTAAAATATGCACTTTTCCTTTTCTTTTTTCTCTCAAACACCTTTCCTTTTTTCCTCATTTCATCATGCTATACACCCTTCATTTTTCTTTTCCATTTTTAACCTTCTATATTTTATTATTTTTTAAATATTATAAAACAACTAGACTTAATTATGGGTCGAATTATCTGTTCAGGTCCAAAAGCCCACTCGAAAAGTGAGAGAACTTGGACAAAAACATACGCTTAAACAAAAAATAAGGCCCGTTTTTTAAACAGGGCTGTCTCGAGTAGGATTTTTTTTACTCAAGCCGGTACGAATAAGTTGTTTTGTTGCTGTTTCGCTATCATTTCATTATTATATTACTACTATTTTATTGTTATTATCTAGATATTGTATAACTCTTATTTTATTGTTAATTTTACTATTATTTTAAAGACATTTGATTGTTAAGTTACAATTATCTTAATATTATTTAAGTATAAAAATTTTTTAATATATTCTCAATTTGTTGGAAAATATAATTATCCTAATATTTTTAGTGTATTTGTAAAAGAAAATAATATAAGCGAGTCAAGTCGAGTTCAGACTAACATTTTTAATTCAAATTAGATTTAGATAAAATTTTAAACTTATTTTTCAAATAAGACCTAAGCGTTAAAAATCAACCTCAAGCTCAATTTATGATAGGGGAAATTTGGGGAGGAAATGTTAAAATATTAGAATTTGAATATATGTTCCCAAGAAAATTAAAATAAATTCTTCTACAATATTCCTTGTATTAGTACGTGTATGGATGGGAAGTGATGAATATGAATTTGGGTAGTTTTTATCTCTCAAACGTTGTTATCCATCTTAAATTACCATAATTGTTTTAATATTTCGTTTTGTGGAATAGTTTTAATCCAATTCTTTGTTTTTGTTACTAAAATTTTAATCCAAATCTGAGGATAGGGACTCAATACTTTATCTTTTGAATTTAGTAGCAAAAATTTTCTCTCAAACTTTTTCATTGCTATCATAAATTGGATATATAGTGAAGGAAAATTGAAGATCAAAACAAACAACCCTTTTTTTTTTAATTTCTAAAAACTCTCAGCTGGATCAATTCAATCAATTATTCTTTTGACCAAGAATCTATGTTTGTTTATTCCTAAATGTTGGCAACGAATATAGGGATTCAATTTCATGAAAAAGCATTGATATAAAATTCCCACAACCGGTTGGTTCTTGAATTAACCAACCAGAGCTTTATAAGAACCGAAAATGGCCAAAAACTGCCACTCAGAGAATCTCTGTGTACATATCTGGTAAGCACCCAGCCCCCACCCCCACTCACACATGCATTAAAGAAAGAAAAATTATTATTTGAATTAAGTAAAACATAAATACCCATATCTTAATTAGATCTCTAAAGCCATTTTTTCTTTTGAAGTATTTGGTTTTAGTTGTCACCAACTCACCATTTTTTTTTTTGAAGAGAAAATGTGATGAAATGAAGCAAACCCCAAAAACGGTGAAAGAGGCTTTTGTTTTATTTTCTGAAAAGTAGCTTTCATGGTGTAAACGATTTCTGCCAGGGTCACTGTTTTTTTCTGGGTTTTTTTTTTGGTAAGTCCAAAGCTCTGTTCTCTTTGTTTGTCTCGCCATTTTCATTTAATGTGAACTTTGTTCTTGCTCTCTCTTTAAATATGGCTTTGTCTTCTTGTTATTGGTGTTTTCTGTAACTTACTCTTTGTCCCCCCCCCAAGATTTTCTCTCTATAATTTTTTATCCTTTTGAGCTCGTTCATATTTATGAGGGATTGTTGGTGTAATCGTTACTTGTTTGTAGATTTCCGTTTCTATTTTATTAACTTGCAAACAATAAGTTTGTGATGTTTCAAATTCATATTTTCCAGGTTTCGACATTCAAATTCTAGGCTGTTATTTCTTTGGAGAAGATGTTGTGTGCTTGCTCAGGTGAACAATTCAAGTTCGAAGACGCACCGCAGTCGCCGGAATCTCTGGCGACCAGAGATTTCTCGGCCAGTGGACTCTCATCTCGTACCGGAGACTGGGAATCGAAACTTGACGATGTTCAAGTGGATGAAGCTGAATCAACTCTCAAAGAAGCTCTTTCCTTAAACTATGAGGTGGGTTGTTTGCTAAACCAATCTATATTCATTTATTGATCATTTACAAGTTAAATAGATTTTTTTTTTTTTTTAAATGAGTTTGCAGGAAGCAAGGGCATTGTTGGGGAGGTTAGAGTATCAAAGAGGAAACTTCGATGCGGCGCTTCAGGTTTTTCAGGGCATTGACATCAAAGGTTTGAAACCAAGGATGACTAGGGCTATTGTTGAGAGGACCCGACAACGAAAACTGCGGTCCAAAGGTGACATTAGCCATCCTAGTGTGATGTCACTGCATTCGGTCAGCCTACTTCTGGAAGCAATTTTGTTGAAAGTAAAATCATTGGATGAACTTGGACATTTTAGAGGTAACTGGTCTTATAATAAATCTATGGTTTCTTGGGGATGCTATGTATTGATCCAGATGGCGGAACCTTTTAGTATCGTTTGTAATGATGAAACTTTTAAGCATTGAATGTCATCGTACTTGTTGTTTGCTTAGATTGCTATAAATTCTGTTGTTAAGAGAGTAAGGTTTGAATGGTTCTGATGCTTTCTCATTTATCAGACGCAGCTAAGGAGTGCAATATAATTTTGGATGTAGTTGAGGGAGCATTCCCTAATGGAATGCATGAGGGAATTGCTGAAGACTGCAAGTTACAGGAGATGTTTCACAAGGCATTGGAGTTGCTCCCTAGACTATGGAAAAAGGCGGGCTTTCTTGGTGAAGCCATAACTGCGTATCGTCGGGTGTTAGTCAAGCCATGGAATTTGGATCCCCTGAGGGTAGCTAGTTTACAGAAAGACTTAGCTGCCAATTTACTTTATGGTGGTGTCGAAACAAGCCTCGCCCCTCACTTACAGGTATGGGGTTCAGCCACCCCTAATGGTAACATGGAGGAAGCAATTCTTCTCCTCCTAGTACTTATGCAGAAAGTGGCTTATGGAGAAATAAAGTGGGATTCAGATATTATGGATCATCTGACTTTTGCTCTTACCATCACTGGGCAGTTTGAATTGTTGGGAAGTTATGTGGAGCAGGCCCTTCCCGGTATATATGAAAGAGCGAATAGGTGGTATCTTCTTGCTCTTTGTTATGCTGCTGCTGGTCAAAATGAGGTAGCATTGAACTTATTGAAGAAGGTTTCTGGCCAATCAGAAGCAAAACACAAACCTCATATCCCAGCTTTACTATTTGGTGCAAAGTTATCTTCTCAAGATTCAAAGCATGCTCATTATGGAATTACTTTTGCTCGTAATGTGATCGATTCAGGAGCAGATGATCAAGTGAATGAACATTTCAAGAGTCAAGCTCATAAGTTCCTTGGTGTTTGCTACGGGAATGCTGCTAGAATTTCCATATCAGATGCTGAAAGATCTGTCTTTCAGAAAGAATCTTTGGCCTCACTTAACTCCGCTGCTTTCAACATGAAGGAAGATCCTGAATTGATCTTTAACCTCAGTTTGGAAAATGCAGTTCAGAGGAATTTGGATGTGGCCTTTGAAAATGCAATGGTGTACTCTAACATGGTGACTGAAGATTCAGGTAGGGGCTGGAGGCTATTGGCACTAATACTTTCTGCAGACCGGCGGTTCAAAGACACTGAAACCATACTTGAAGTTGCTTTGGATGAAGCTGGTAGTTTAGATCAGTTAGAACTTCTCAGATTAAGAGCTGTGCTTCAGATTGCTCAGGAAAGACCTAAGCAAGCAATTGAAACTTACCGAATCTTGCTATCTCTGATTAAAACACAAAGAGAATCTCGGTCAAATAACTTCGAGAGTGCAAAGAGCTCCGATTCTGAGGTACGAGTTCTTTGGCCTTCAGCAGTAGCATGAATATGCTTTCATGCGTTTCCATATGCATTTCAGTTCATATCTTTTCGTCTTTTGCAGGGTGTCACGGAAAGAGTTCTTGAATTGGCTGCCTGGCAGGATCTAGCTACTATTTATACGAAATTTGGTTCATGGCTTGATGCAGAAATTTGTGTAAACATGCTCAAGTCAATTGAACTTTATTCACCCAAAAGTTGGCATACAAGTGGTACTACAAATCCCATCAATCACAACATTGCTTGTTATTAAGTTATAAAAGCCAACAATGCTTGCACTTCCCTCCTAATTTCCAAGGTTCTTTTACAGGCTTGTTGTTTGAAGCTCAATCACTTCATAAGGAGGCACTGGTATCCTTCTCGATTGCATTGTCAATAGAACCGGATTTCGTGCCAAGTATTGTTTCAACCGCAGCAGTGCTTCTACAACTCGGCAGTCAATCGTCGCTTCCGATTGCAAGAAGCTTTCTAATGAATGCACTTCGGTTAGATCCGACAAATCACGATGCTTGGATGAACCTTGGGTTGATTGCCAAATTAGAAGGGTCATTACAACAAGCAGCAGACTTTTTTCAAGCAGCCTATGAGTTGAAGATGTCAGCTCCTGTTGAAGCGTTTAAATGATGGTGGAATTTGATTAACTAGGCACTCTGTAGGCATTTATCTAGAAATAACCTTTTTTATTTTATTTAATCCCTCCATTTATCTATCTATAAAAGTCAATTTTGCTGTATCTAGTCATTCCTATAATTCAACATTGATGTTCTATTAAAATGTACAGCAATTCCTAATTTGTAGATTTTATTTGTTTTTGTGGTAATATCCAAATTCTTATTCAAATTAAAACAATCACGTTCCTGTCTCCCAACAATGTGTTATTTAACAATCAACTATATCAAGGTCTTTGATTAGTGATATATACTATTCAACTTACGATGTATTTGCTATAACTTAATGTATTGTGATTGTCCCATCCTTAATATCTTTGGTTTTTTTTTTTTTTATCTTTTTATAAGTTAATAAAATATTACAATTTTATATATTTTTATAATCTAATATTAAAATATATAAAATAATAAAAATTTGTTTAAAAATAATAAAATAAATATTTTTTATATTAATATTTTTAAAATATTGCTTTTTTAAAAATAATAATATATATTTATATATATATATATCTTATAATAAGGCCACCCAATCAATGAACAATTCTACTTATACTATGCGGTTGTTGGGTGAAGATAAAATTGGAATAAAAATAATTGAAGTTAAGTAAAAAATGAGTGATATTTTAAAGGGTTTTTTTATAGAGAACATCCAAAATAATTACAACATTATTTCAGAATCATCATGCATAAAACAACTATCTCTCCTTAATTGATCAAGAATCTCTTTCGAGGGTTCTTGAAAAACTATTGGGCTGTAAGGGTATGCTTTCATCCTCCCTGTGAACATATATGCAGCTACATTGACTTCTCTTGGAATCTTCTTAATGAT
This sequence comes from Gossypium bickii, assembly GCA_025503065.1. Classification (NCBI taxonomy): domain Eukaryota; kingdom Viridiplantae; phylum Streptophyta; class Magnoliopsida; order Malvales; family Malvaceae; genus Gossypium; species Gossypium bickii. Next base: position 59,848,097 of record CP106710.1, on the reverse strand, counting down.
CACCCTCTACTGCCTTCTACAAAGCTCAGGAGTTCTTAAACTGAGATCCTTATACAATTGCCCACACGACCTATCTAAAATGGCTTCCACAGCTTGTGCACAATCAATTTTGACCTTAATATTCACCCAATTATTCTCCCACGCCATATGTAATCCATCATAGATTGCCCAAGGTTCAGCCTGTACAACACTACATTTACTAATATTCCTCCCAACACCTCTACGCCATGAACCTTGATTATCTCTAGCCACGGTAGTTTTCGAACCATCCCCGAACCAAGATCCCTTGCTCCATCTGTGTTTAACTTTATGAAGTCCCCCAGAGGGGGGTTCCAACCTTGATCTCATCTTTGTGTCTTAGAACCACTCACGGAGGTTATAGAGTTATGTTTGATAGAGCTTGCCCAATGCCACGCAGTATGAAAAATATGAATGTTATTAAAACTTTCCCCTTGAAAAACCCCTAGATTCCTCTGCTTCCAAATATTCCAACAAATAATTCCATAAAAGGACTGCCAGTTAGCTTCCGTAAACACCAAGCCCAAATTATTTTTTCAAGTTCATTGAAATTCATTCCACCAAAGGAGCGGAAAAAAATTGCCCCTAAAATCTTGAGGGACTACCTGCTTCCACACTTCTCGTGCAATGTCACAATCTTATAAAACATGAGTAATAGATTCTTCAACATTTCTACAACTTGCACATGAATGATCACCTGCAAGCCCTTTCCTACATCGTTCGACATTGGTCATCAATCTCTCCTTAAGAACCAACCATAGAAAATGTCTTACTCTTTAAGGTCAAATAAAAGACCAAGTGAGCTTCCATTTGCTATCTTCTGAATTGAGAGAATTCTGAGTGAGAAAACTATAAGCAAATTTAACAGTAAGCTTAACATGGTCAGACAATGTAGATATCAACTCATCATTACCAACTAAAGGATTTGGCAGTGAAATAGCTGCAATATAAGACAATATGCTATTATCCATAAATAGGCTTAGGAAATTCCAATCCCATCTACAATCAATTAAAGAGATCTCTTTTAACGTTGTATTAAAATCCATGTTCTCAATGTTGTGACAGAAATTAATTAAAGGACCTGTCTCTGGAACCCAATTATCGGTCCAAGCCTTTATAAAACTATCATCTCCCACTGACCAAGTAAGGTTCTGGCAAAGGATTGGCCAGACTTTGGATAAGGATCTCCAAACAAAGGAACATGATCTTCTCGATATATCATCAAGACAAACCTTTGTAACCTTATATTTGGCTCTAAGGATCTTAACCCACAGTGCTTGCTTATTAATGAGCAGATTAAAACCCAACTTAAGCAAAAATGATTCCTTTTTCTCCTTAAGATTCCGAAGTTCAAGGCCTCCATTATTGTGGGGTTGACAACAATCCGAACATTTAACTAAAGATATCCCATGCCTTTCTAGATCTTTTCCCCAAATAAAACCTATTGCAATTCTTTCAATCTCAGCACAAATACTAATAGGGATTCTAATAGTTTGCATAAAGTAATTGGGAGTCGTCATGAGGACCGACCTTGCCATAGTGACTCTCCTTGTCATGGACAACATTTTCACATTCCAATTGTCTAACTTTCTCCTGATTTTATTAACTATAAACTTAAAAGTGCCAGTTGTAACCCTTTGATGCAGTAATGGCATGCCTAAATAAGATCCCAAGTCATTCTTCTTAGCAAAACCAAGAGTTCTGCAAATTTCATCTTTTACAAGAGGCTGAATATTACTAGAGAAGAAAACATTTATCTTACTAGCATTAATTTTGTGCCTCAAAGAAGCCCCGAACACATCAAGAACTTTTCTCACCATCAGAGCCTGATTCACATATGCTTCCGCAAATAAGAAAAGGTCATCAGCAAAGAATAGATGCGACAAAGGCGAGCCATTTTTATAATTGAAATAGGGCTCCAAAATTTATCCTTTAACTTCTTTATGGATAAGTTGGCTCAATCTCTTCATGCAAAGAACAAAAAAATACGGGAAAAAGGGCACCCTTGACAGATTCCTCTCCTCAGCATAAATCCTCCGTAAGGCTTTCGTTCTAAACAATCTGCATAGAAACAGTAGAAATGCATTCCATAATAACCCTAGACAAGGAGCAAGGAATACCTGCATAATCTAAAGTGTCTTCGATGAAATCTCATTTTAGTCTGTCATAAGCCTTTTCTAGATCCACCTTGATTGCCATCCACCCTTTTGTTCCTTTCTTATTCCTCATATAATAAACTACCTCTTGAGAAATAATAATATTATCAGTAATTTGCCTCCCTATAACAAAATTGACTTGGTTTTGAGCAATGAGACTAGGAAACACATGCTTAAATCGGTTAGCAATAATCTTAATGACTAACTTGTACAAGAAATTACAAAGGCTGATGGGACGAAATTCAGATAAGGATTCTGGGCTTTTGACTTTGGGGATCTAAACCAACAAGGTTTTATTAATAGAACAATTAATAGAGCCAGACACAAATTCCCTGAACCTAAGAGCACACATCCTGGCCAAAGTCTCTTACTGATTCTGGTAGAACAATGCATGGAAGTCATCTGGACCCGAGGTCTTCAGTGGACCCATATTAAAAAGCCATCTGTTTAGCTATCCATGTTTTCCGGTACGATATTCGATACTAGAATCATGCTTGCATTCCAGAAATCAGTATCGAAACTTTGATGGTCAACATGTCCTTCACCATTGGCATGATGCATGTACAAATAGTTTTAGAATCAAGTTTCCAGTGATCTTCTGTCATAGGTGTTGAAGTGCATGTGTGAGGTCCAACAAATTTTTGTATCTCCTACATCTACGACTTCTGGATAAATGCGGCTCGTACCCGTCAATTGCAGCCTTTCGTTGACCTCCAACAGTCCCCAATATACAATGTTGGTTTAGATACGACGACTTCGTAGTCCACCAACACATTCATGCTATACCGCTTAATGGCAAATATGCACTCTTCCTTGGTTTCGAATTTTTGGCCCACGAACAACTCCTCAGGTTCAGAATCTATGGCCAACCTATGAGCATGTAATATATCAGAGTACTCCGGGAACTCGACTACATGCATCGCATCGGGGTCTATTAGTGACAGGTGTGCTTTAAGATCATTGCGTATCACAATGCGTCGAATCAGGTTCTTGAGTGAAGACATATTAACATTTCCATCATCATTTGTGCCTTCATCATTAATATCATCTGAGACCTCGTCCACATCGAGATCACTATTTCCATCGACCTCGTGATCAGAAGGATCACTACTATCATATCCATCATCACCATCCGCATTAGTTTCAAATGCAACATTAAGATCGATGCCGAACCCGCATACAGTCGATAGGCTATCAATGTACAATACCGGAACCACCATACACAGATCTTGAATTCCATGTTCTTCACGTAATGGTGTGGGATCTTCACCTGGCTCCACATCAACTAATTCATGAAATAATTGAATTAGCGCATTGTGGTGGCTCTGATTCCCACAACAAAGAGCAACCATTGTCTCCACATCTTCATTGTTTACAATTTTCATCTTGTTGAGTTTGATGGTATCTGTCGAAATTGGAAACTTGTAGAAAAGTTTCGAGATCCTTCTCCCATAATGTCTAACAATTTTTGCACTAATCCTTTCCTTCATTTTATCAACCAAAACATTTCTATTAAATCTCATTGCTGTTTGTTGGAGACATTCAAATATACATCCAATTGTTGTTGTCAAAATTACTCCATCAAAATAAACACTTATGAAAATTTGATTATCCATCTTCAATACTAAATCTATTAAAACATAAATAAAAATTCTCAATACAGTTTTAAGCAAAATAATTACTGTAATGTAAAAAAATGAATTTCATATCTATTAACCTTGTGAATTCTTCTTTGTTTGTTTACTCTTCTTCTACAGAATTTTTTTTCTATTATTTGAATTCTTCTTTTTTTTCCCAAACACTGCTTTAATAATGGTTGGTGGTAGAACTGGTGCCACTTGCAAGATTGACACCACAGGTGCCGCCTATAACATTGGCACCAATCCTTTGGTGTCGCCTTTCCCATGGGCACCACCACCCAAACCCGTCCCAAACCTGTATTTAACCCATGTATTGGAACTATATGGGAAAAATACTTTGGTGTTGCCTATCAATAAGGCTGCACCATTAATTTTTTTTTTTGTTTTTTTAACTAAAACTGATGAGTGTCAGAAAATAAATGTGGTGCCGCCTATGCAGCACCCTCTACCACCCATGGTATACCATTTTCATAAATAATTAAATTAGTATACCATTTTGGAAATTTTTAAAACTTTTTTATATTATATATGTAAAAAGGCCTCGTAGCCTCCAAGCCCTCCATATCAATTCTTGGGAAACCCTACATAGCTTTGGTCATCTAGAGAATAGAGAGATTTAAAAAACCAAATCGCTTATCATTTAAGGGCATCATCCTCAAAACACCAATCATCATAAACTTTTAAAGCAAAAAAAATTGTTGAAGGTGAAAGGTATGGAATAACCTTATTATTTATTAAAGGTACCAAATATGTTGTTATTTGAATTAATTCATGTGATAATTAAGAAAATGAAAGAAGAAGGTATTTTTTTAAGGTAACGCTTAACATTGTTACAATAATGTCCTTCCTAATAACTAAACTAAAATAGAACTGTTGAAAAGTCAAAAATGATGCTATCAACGCACATGCTACTGCTATTTTTGTGATTATTAATTAATTTGTAAGAAGACTTGAAAAAAGGGTTTTAATATTATGGTTCAAATCTAATTACATCATTCAATTACTTTTTTACTCAAACCTTAGTAACAAAATCTATTCAACGATAAATATTAAATTTATACTTAAAACTTTGATTTAATTGTACATATTTAAAGAAATAAATACATACATTTATTATCATATTGGATTTATATATTATTTGTGTATGTAATATATCAACGTAAAATGGTACTAATTCGATAATATTCATGTATATAATTTGATACATAAACTTTGATTTAATTATACACATTTAAAGAAATGAATACATACATTTATTATCATATTGGATTTATATTTTATTTGTGTATGTAGTATATCAACGTAAAATGGTACTAATTCGATGATGTTGTTAGTGATTTGTGAAAATTGAATCAAATTAAAATTTCATGTATAAAATCGCACAAAACTAAAGTTTATATATGACATTGCACATTGGATTAAAGTTTATGTATGATTTTGACATATATCCCTTTTAAATTGGATCATTGCTATGGTAATAACTAATTTATTATATTTATTTATTACAAAATTTATAACCTTTCAAATACTATAATTAAAAAAAGTAAAAGTAAAATCATATATATATTATTTTATTTTTAGACTAAAAAGGAAAAAATAATACATGTAATATTCAAATATTTTGACATAAAATATTTTTTCTATTTTACATTAAAACATTGCATTTAATGCACAATAAATATTCATGTGCCATATAAATATGATACTACTCGTCAAATATTGAAGCCTACCACCAAAAATTATTTCTTTTTCTTTTTCTTTCTCTAAAACATTATTTTAGTGTGGGCAATTTACAAGAAAATGCCGAAAATTTACGAAATTTATTGAAAAGGACCGGGTTGAAAAATATTTACGGAAAAGGCCCGTTTCCCCCAAAAACACGTCCACGTCAGCGCGTTTTTGGGGGATATGGACCAAAGGCGCGCCCTGTAGGACGCGTTTTTGTCCACGTCAGCAAAAACGTGCCTACGTGGGCGCATTTTGTCGACGTGGACAAAAATGCGCCCTACAGTATGCGCTTTTGGTCCCAACGGTCAGAAAAAAAACTATAAAAACCCCTCCACCCTTTATTTTCTTCACATTTCAATCCTTTCTCAATATTCTCTCAATATTCTCTCAATATTCTCTCAAGGTCCTTGAAATTTACGCTCAAATTTCAAAATAGTCCTTTACTATTTACGAAAAAGCCCTTCATAATTTTTTAATATATTTTTATCAAAAAATTTTAAAGCGGATTACAATGGCCGGGGAATTACTTCGCCTAAACGACAAACACATCTCCGTCGAGCAAATGAAAATGGTAAGTTTTAATTTTAATTTTGCAATAATATTTAATTTTTTTCCAATTATGTAATTTTAATTAATTTTTAATTTTATTATTTTTTAAACAGTCTGTAGATAAGGTGTTGAAATGTTATATTCGCAACATGCATGGTCCCCCATCGCCGTTGATCGAGAATTACCTGCGGGAAGCGGGTTTTTGGCACGTGGCCACGATAGGCTGGGGGTTCAAGTTGGAGCCGACTTTGATCAGTGCGTTGATTGAGAGGTGGAGACCCGAGACCCACACTTTCCATCTGCCATGCGGGGAGTGTACAATCACTCTAGAAGATGTGCAATTGCGGTTGGGATTACGGTGGGACGGTCGATAGTCATCGGGTCCGTAACATCTACCGATTGGATGGCCGTATGCTACGAGTTTCTGGGTGCCATTCCGGATAGAATTCGAGGAGCTCGGATCGATATGGCGTGGTTACGAGACACATTCCCGAAGCCGAACGAGGGTTCAACGAAGTAGAAAGAATACGGTATGCTCGAGCATACATTCTTCAAATAATTGGAGGCTATCTCGATCTTTGGACCTCTCTAGAAACCTCGTCCACACGAGATGGCTCTCAAACTTGTTGATTTTGAGCAACCGGTGAATTGAGTTGGGAGTGCGCGTCTTTGTCGAGGTTGTAGGGAGATGTGCGGGGCAACTATTTGCGAGTAAAGCAAAAATCAGAGGTTGCCTATCACTACTGCAGCCATGCGCATGGTTTCGATTTCCATTTTTACGCCCTCGAGTCGACCACCCACAATCATTCCCACTGATAACGAGGTAAATTTAATATTATATTTTACAATTATTTCGTAGATTTATAGTATAATTGCATGCTAAAAGTTTATTTAATTAAGTGGAACCATCCGGCGAGTCATGTTGGAATACCTAACTCGCTTGAGGATATACGGCTCCTGTTGGACCAAAGGTCGGAATCACAAGTAAGTTTCGAATTTTGTTATTATAATTTAGTATTTCGTATGTAGTGTCTAATATTAGGTATATAACTAAAATTTTCGTAATGTTAATATAGTTTGAATGGACATCGTACGACGAGCCAGAAATTCGTGCAGTAATTCCGGAGGAGTTTCTCCAAAATCCGAACGGTTGGCACGTAAAGGTCCCATTGATCACCTACGCGACCGTGGAGATGCACCAGGCAGATCGGGTTCTGCGGCAATTTGGATTTCGGCAACCGATTCCCGTGCCACCGGAGGTGCTCGATGATGAGCACAAATTAGACTTACGGCAAGCACACACGAATTGGCCAAGATTTTGGTCAGAACATATCGAGACGTGGGAGAACAGATATGACTATATACCTGACCGGGAACCGATAGTCGTTCCGGAGTTAGCGTGCGTGCCGGAGTACATGCCATGGTTTAGGATCCATGGCAAACTGTATCTGTTGTCGGAAGAAAAGAGGCGACGGCAACTTCGAGAGCGAAGGGAACGTCGGGCCCTTTTACATCCAAGGAGAAGGGGTGATGAGGCAGGGCAATCATCAGCGCCGTCCACGATCCACCGGGCCAAAGAATAAAGTGCCTACACGATCCACGGGCCCATCAGTTTAGTCGACAACACCGATATCACAGCATCTACCGTTCATGCCAGGTGTGTACCCTTCCCCTTATATGTATCCTCCTAACCCATATATGTTTCAGTTTCCTAGTCCTAGCCCAGGTTGGAGTGCATGGCGAGTTCGAGCATGCATCGACTACTCACTGCTGGCGGTGATGGTGAGGCCGACGTCGCATGTGGGTTCAGAGGAGGCGCCGTCGGGAAGCACTTCTTTCTGCCAGGCTCCTTCTCCGTTCGGGATGCAGTCACCCCCGCCGTGGTTTATGCAAACACCTCCGGCGTCAATATTTTATCAGAGTGGGTCACCATCGCAACATCCAGAACCAGACCCACTGCCGGAGGAACCCGATTCCCCGCCCGAGGTTCCACAACCCCCGCCGGAAGCCAGAAGAAGGAGGAATTCAGCGCGTAACCGTCGACCGCCCTCGTGTGGCACTGGTTCCCACCGGCATCAGCACTAAACCCTAAACCCCCTAATTTGATTTGTAATTAAGGTTTATTTTTTTGTAATTAAGTTGTAATATATTTAATAAAATTTGAGTTTAACTATTTTCCTTATAATTTAATTTTTTTAATTTATATTAATTTTAATACCTTTGACAAAATAGAATTGGTTTAATTATTTTTTTGTAATTAAGTTGTAATATATTTAATAAAATTTGAGTTTAACTATTTTCCTTATAATTTAATTTTTTTAATTTATATTAATTTTAATACCTTTGACAAAATAGAATTGGTTTAATTTTTTTTGTAATTAAGTTGTAATATATTTAATAAAATTTGAGTTTAACTATTTTCCTTATAATTTAATTTTTTAATTTATATTAATTTTAATACCTTTGACAAAATAGAATTGGTTTAATTTTTTTGTAATTAAGTTGTAATATATTTAATAAAATTTGAGTTTAACTATTTTCCTTATAATTTAATTTTTTTAATTTATATTAATTTTAATACCTTTGACAAAATAGAATTGGTTTAATTATTTTTTTGTAATTAAGTTGTAATATATTTAATAAAATTTGAGTTTAACTATTTTCCTTATAATTTAATTTTTTTAATTTATATTAATTTTAATACCTTTGACAAAATAGAACTGGTTTAATTTTTTTTTGTAATTAAGTTGTAATATATTTAATAAAATTTGAGTTTAACTATTTTCCTTATAATTTAATTTTTTTAATTTATATTAATTTTAATACCTTTGACAAAATAGAACTGGTTTACTTTTTTTTTTGTAATTAAGTTGTAATATATTTAATAAAATTTGAGTTTAACTATTTTCCTTATAATTTAATTTTTTTAATTTATATTAATTTTAATACCTTTGACAAAATAGAATTGGTTTAATTTTTTTTTGTAATTAAGTTGTAATATATTTAATAAAATTTATTTTTTTAATTTATTTTAATTTTTTTAATAAAATAAAAGTTATTGTACAAAAGTTCTCCGTTTTCCTCCGAAAAAATAGATATTACATAGCCGCCATGAGACAAAAGACCTAAGAACACGGTCAACTATTCCGATTTGGACACTAGCGAGATGTATGGCCCGGGGTCCTACACCATCCGCACAACCGACTTTGGTTGCTTGTTTCTCGGATATCCATATTGTTGCGTATTCTAGACGAGCAAGGTCAACCTTTTGGTTTGCCTCAATTGTCTATCCGGCAACAGCTTATACGGTGCAAGCGATACCAATGGCCACTTACGTTCATCTGGGACTAGTGGGAATACGTGTCTCCACACGTTGTACATGTTTTCTAATTTATACACTTCGTCGACATATCTCATTGGATCAAGACGGAGATTCTGACAAGCCGCAAGTACATGGGCGCATGGGTAACGAAGTGCATCAAATTTCCCACAGTCGCAGGTCCTATTTGTCAAGTGTACACGATAATGGCCGCCAACAATACCTTGGTTCGATCTGTCAAACTCCGTGACACGAAACCATAGGTTGTCGTGATTGTGACACACTGTGTGCATGGTGTTCGCCCGTGCCTTCCCACGGTTGATTTCTTGCAAGACATTCGGGCTCCATACATGGCCTCCTTCCATCTGCCCTCTATAACTCGCTGCTCTCTTCGGAAATAGTTCTGCTAACCGAAAATATGTCTCTCAAACAACTGATGTAATCGGCAGATGACGGGTTCCTTTCAGAACAGAATTTATGCATTCGGCAAGGTTTGTGGTCATATGCCCATATCGTAGGTTGCGATCCATATGCTTGTGTCCACTGCTCGAAAGGAATATTGCACGGTAGCTTGCGCTTTCGGCGTTATCTCGAGCGCATAAGCGGCAAACATCTCGTGAAAGCGGTCTTTATTGATCTCATACCACCGCCAATATACGTTGATAGCGAATATTACATACCACTCTTCAATTGCGAATAAATTGAATTTTTCAAAAGAAATTGTATTAATAGATATTTCATACCCATATCGATCACTTGCGTTTTTCGTCTTTTAGATCGATGTTGCCCATAGTAGTTGGATGCGACATGCCTCGGGCAATATCGATGGTGTGTGCGATGCCACATGCTTCCCCTGGCGTTCTATTGCCGCAAGTATTCCAGGCCCCGATCCGATATAACGCATATGCGGGTTGGGGCAAACATGCCTCCTTAACCTAGATAGGAAGAAGTCCCAATTATCGGTGACTCCTCGGTGTTATTGCGAACGCAATCGGAAGGATTCTCCCACAGCCGTCTTGTGCCACAGCTAGCAATAGCCGATACGTATATCTACCATACATAAAGGTACCGTCAATTTGAACCAATGGCTTGCAGTATTTAAAGGCATCTCGGCATTGCTTAAATGTCCAGAACAGATGCTTGAACACTGCGCATCCACGGAGCAGACGATCGTTGTAGTACGTAGGTTCCATTTCAAGGTCTGTCATGCTGCCAGGGACATATCTCTCCAGCACCTGACACCACTGCCACACTTCATTATATGAAGTGTCCCACCCACCGTGTAACCTTTCTAACGCCTTCTGCTCGGCTATCCAAGCCTTTCTGTAAGAGGGTGTATACCCTAATTGGCTACGAATATTGCCAATTAAGGCCGGCACCGTAGTCTTTGGATCGGCCTTCAACGTCGGGATTATTATGTCAGCCAACATGCCTGAATCCATCTTCGGATGATCTTGTGTTACACCTGTCAACGAAGTACGTTAAACAATGCAACATTACATATTATTACTGTTATTCTGAACACATAGTGGTACTGTACCGGCAAGACATGTATGTCGACCTTTGTACTTTTTTATCTCCCACAACCCTGTCCTTTTCTTCAACGACGCCATGATTTTCCATGGACATGTGCCATCTTGCACTGCACACTTCGCCTCTAACTTATCGAGCTTCGATTTAACCACCTTGTAGTTAACCCCGTTCTTAATGCTGTACTGTTTCAATGATGCAATAAAAGTATTCTTGTTGGAAAACTGGTTACCAACTTCTAATTGGTCGGAATCAACGAAGAATCTGCATGCGATCCACGCGTCCGGTGTGTTAGTTGAGAAACTCCAATGCATCATCTTGAGATAGATCGACATTATACATGTGAAATTTGGAGGCGATAGTACGCCCGAATAGCGAGATCTTCTTCTTCTTCGTGCGAGAATCGCCTCAACGTCTTCAGGTACAATTGGAACGGCCTCCGGTTCAGAAAATAATCCAACTTCTGCACCGTCGGGCCTTGGCTCCCGAGGTGGATCCACATTGAATTCATCGTCCGACCCTCCATAACCTACAACAAACGAGGGCCCCTCACCGGTGGATGTCGTCGGGAGTACATCATCCCTCCTTAAATATCTTTTATACAGATTCCAATCGTATGTGGATTGCCAACCACTAGAAGTTGACGACATCCTCCAGTACGTATTTCTATCATCGGACGTTGACTGACGGATATGCATGTCCCATCCACCAACCGAGTGTCGTGCAGGGGTTATGTTTTCCATACTACGATCGCACACGAGCACTTCTGTATTTTGCCTCGAACGGCAGTAGATGTCGAGGTCACAGAAAGATCACTTAGAGATGAAAATTCTACATATACCTCCATATAGGGTGATCCATCGGCAAGATGAGTCTCCACCATTGCCTCAAAGCCCGAGAGCACCTTTGATGTCGAACGACTCATATCTCACCGGATCAACCAAGCGCGCAAAATCTATACTTAATACACTGAACTTTCATTGGCGTTGTTCCAAATATTTTACGCCTAATTCTTTTGCAAAGTTCTACCAAATCGATGTTCGATTGAAACTCGATGTATTTGTGTTCTCCGATAAGAAAACAACGCCATTTTGGTGTCACGAACTTCACCGTCGTAGTAAATAACAAAGATTAATCACGTTCACTCATTTTCAATTTTTTTTCCCTTTGCCTCAATTTCCCTTATGCAACTTTGAGAATGAAATTTGGTGATTTATAGCCTAATTTTGCGGAGAGCTTATGTGTAAAAAAGCGCGCCCACGTGGGAGCACTTTTCAGTACGCATGCTGACAGTGGACCCTGCTGGAAGCATTTTTGGCCACTGTTTGTTCAGAAATGTCTCCTCAAAATTATTTTGCCGGAGACTACTGTAGCAAAAACGCATCCACTCGGAGCATTTTCCAGTACGCATGCTGTTTTTGGCCACTGTTTGTTCAGAAACGTCTCCTCAAGATTATTTTGCCGGAGACTACTGTAGCAAAAGCGCATCCACGTCAGAGCGTTTTTCAAGACGCACGCATTTGTTTTTGGCCCTTTGTTGTGTTAAACGTCTCTCTCAAAATTATTTTGCCGGAGACTCATCAGAGCAAAAACGCATCCACTCGGAGCATTTTCCGAGACGCGCATCTTTATTTTTGGCCACTGTTTGTTCGTAAACGTCTCTCAAGATTATTTTGCGGAGACTCATCGTAGCAAAAGCGCATCCACGTCGAGGCGTTTTCGACGCATGCTTTGTTTTGGCCTTGTTTGTTAAACGTCTCCTCAAAATTATTTTGCCGGAGACTATTGGACCAAAAAATTCAACAAAACGGGGGGTGGAGCCCAAAAACGCGTCCACGTCAGCACGTTTTTGGGGGATACGGACCAAAGGCGTGCCCTGTAGGACGCGTTTTTGTCCACGTCAAGAAAACGCAGCGCCCACGTGAGGCGCGCGTTTTTGGTCGACGTGGACAAAACGCGCGCCCTGCTGGCGCGCTTTGGTCCGTATCCCCAAAACGCACCGACGCGTGACGCGCTTTTTGAGGAAACGGCCCTTTTCCGTAAATATTTTTCAACCCGGCCCTTTTCGGTAAATTTCGTAAATTTTCGGCATTTTCTTGTAAATTGCCCGTTATATTTATATATATATGAGGTATAACAAATATTAATTTAATGGTTTTTATGAAACTTGTATATTTTTTATTATTTACTTTGAAATGATACAATTTATAATTAAGAAAATCATACACATTATTATTCATAAAAAGTTATTTTAATTTGTTAATAAATTATGAATAAATCTTATATATTATAAACATAAACTAAAATATTGTATTCTCATGTATAATTATTATATATATAAATAATTTCGTTTAAAATATTATCAATTAATTGTTTGAATATACAAGATTTAATCTTTGAAAAGATAACATTTTTACTTTTTATGAAACAAGGATAGAATTATTTTAATATTAAATAGTTCATAAATTTATAAATTATTTTATTTTATTAAATATTAGGTGAAAGTATCATGAGATCTTTGTATTAGGATTTGGATTACATTTTACTTTTTTATTTAAAAAAATGAACAAATTAGTTTCTACATGTTAGATTAAAGAGCAAACTGGTCATCACTGGCAGAACTAGAAATTTTTTTGGGAGGTGCGGAATTAAATTGTATATTTTTTCTATAGTAAAAATGTAATTTCTACATTTTAATAGTCTATATCTTTATAATTTTTAGAGGATTAGATCAAATTTTTATTATTTTTATAGGGCCAAAGTGCAATTTTACTATTACTAATTTAAAATTTCATAAATTATAAAAGGCCTAAATGAAAATTGTTCAAATTTAAGGGGAGGGCCTTTGCCAACTCCCTGGCTCCGTCATTGTTGGTCATTCCATTAAAAATTTCATCAATTTCTATTGTTAATTTAAAAATCCTAAAAAATTAAAATTTTATAATTATTTAAAAACCATGTCAATAATTAAAAATATTTTTAAATTAATATTAATTTTGAAATGATTTTTAATAATTTTAAACAATTTCTTATAATTCTTAATAATTTTCTCTATATTTTTATAATTTTTTGAATAAGCACATTAAGATGAACCTAGATAAATGGACAATTTTGTTAACGTGGCATAATATGAGCCACATGTCGTTCCCTACTTGCTCCGTAAGTTATATCATCACTTAACTGTTGAAATTGGTGAAATTTTTAACAAAATAATCAATTTACTCTTTAATTTAATGTATATATATATGTGATAATTTGACTATTTTGAGTAGAGAGATATAACGTAATTCAACTATTGATGGGGTGAGTGTTAGATCGAATCAAGTCGGATCGAGTAAAAAAATTTGAGTTGACGAGTTCTATTTTGTCAATCCAACTTGATTTGAATTTTTTTTAAATCGAGTTGAATGAAATGAGATTTGAGTTGAGTCAAACCGAATCAAATTGAGTGAAATTGTTCGAGTTAAATTAAAAAAATTAAACATGTCAAATTAAAATCTTGTTATAATATAACTAAGTTTATGTTAGAGCACATAAATTTGAAATCGTATATATTTGAAAACTTTTACAAAGCAAAACAATAATAAAAATACTTTAGTGTGATAAACTTAAATCATTAATTAACTTATTTAGGTCCTCAAAATTATTATTATAATTTTTTAAAAAAAATTAACTTTCTTTATATATTTTTTAGAATTCCTTTTTGAAAATTTTTAAAAAATATAAATTTTAGAATTTTTGTAAATATTTTTAATTTTAAAAATTATTTTGTAATTTTTGTTAAAAGAGAGATAAATTTGCTCATTTTCAAATTTGATAGGGACCAAAAGGATATTTATACCAATATGTTATTCAAATTATTCAAGTTGACTCGAATAATTTGAATAACTTGTTTAGATTAACTTAAAATTCAAAAAATTTTCTAATTTTTTTAAATTAAATCGAGTCTTGATACAATAATCTACATCATACTATTACCTAAATATTGTAGTATATATAAGAGTATTTTTTTAAAAAAAATTAACTATGCTTATATCGTACGCATTAGACCCCCTGAATATTTAACTTTAAAATTATGAAAAGAATCCAACATCTGGAATGCCAATAATCAAGTTCCATGACCAAGGATCGAAAATGTCATAAAAAGTAACCTGAAGAATCCATCCTCCTATACAAGAATTTACAGTGTCTAAGAGTGGATGAAATTTTCAGTCCAACCCCAAAACACAGCAACAAAAGAATCAAAGAAAAACACTTTACAGAAAAAAAAAACATCAATGATCAGACCTGGGATGACTTGTCTCCTACAGCTCGCGTTTTGTTGTCACTCAATTTTCTAACATAACCCTTCTTCTTATTGTAACTCTTTCCTTGTATTATAGGTACCATATACCATCCAATACAAGTAATTAGTATCGAAACCGATCTTTCAAACAACACCAAAAGCAACAAAATCAAGACCAGAAATGTTGGTAAATAGTAACAAGGCCGTCTCCATTTATGAAACTCAATATTCCATGAAAAGCTTTGTTTTTTCTTCTTCTGATCAGTAACAGGTTGCAGTCCTGGTGGTACCTTGTTCATTACTTCTTTCCCTTCATGGATTGGGTGTTTATCTATGACTTGTGCATCAAGATTCATCTCTTTGGTGGTGGTATTATCAATACCTTTCTTTTTCTCTTCTTCTTTCTTGTTGTCCTTGAGCTTTACCACGATGGGGACGAAATCCGTCGAGTTCTTGTACTTAAAACGAACCAACTTTGTATCTTGTGAGCCCGTTTGCGAGTAAATCTTTTGTTTCTTCTGCTCGAGCTCAGATAAAAGTGCAGAAAACTTGTCGAGGCCGCGATCCGAATAAGGGTTCTTGTCATCCGTTTTTCGAGTTTTGTTGTTTCTGGATTTTCTTGGACCATCGTCATCTTGGTGAGGATTGAAAGTGGCACAGATGAAAGGGCGAAACATTTGAAAGTGTGATTTATGATTGAAACTGAGAAAAGGAGAGGCAGAGGAGTTAAATGAAGAGGGGTTGAGACAAGAAAATGTGATTTAATGATTTTGAGAATTGTTGCAAGGAATAGAAGTTTCCTCATGGATTTCGGTCTAGTTTGACTTGTGATAGAGATATAAAATAAGGATAAAGTTGAGAGTTTCAACTTACTATTGCTTGGAGGAGAGGGATTGAAATGGTCCATCTTGGATTATTATTTATTATTGACCCATGAATATGATGCAATGATAGTGGAATTATTATTATTAACATTATCATTAAGTAAATACTTAAAAAAGATTTCATTTAAATTTTATCAAGGTTATCTCAAATTCTATCTAAAACTACCTTCCTCTACTACATTGAATTATCATTGGAGTAAATTACATTATGGGAAAAATTTTATTTGAAAGTTTTTATTTAAGTTATTGAATTGTTCAAATTTTTTTTATTGGGCTGTTAAATTTTTTTTTTTTTAATTTTGTTAATAAGTTCCAAGTATGATTCGATGAATAGTACGATAAATTAGTACCTATCGACGAATAAAGCATACCTTAGATCCAAAGCTGTTTCATGAAAAATAACTGAACTGTAGAAGAGAAGAGAAGAGAAAAAAGAGCTTTTGATTAGTACAGATAGTGCAAACAGCGAAAGTCATATAACATCGATTTTAATAATTTATTAATTTAAATAAAAACTTTCAAATAGTTTAATGATGAAATTGTAACTGACTAAAACTAAAATTTATCTATAATTTAATCAAATGTTTATCTTTATAATGATGATAATGATGGAGGATTTAATTAAAGGAAAAATTAAAGTGAAGCATTGGGAAAAACGATAAGAAGGTATGAATAAGGAAATTTAATGAAGAGAATGATGGTAAGGATAGTCAAAGCAAATTCAAGAGAAGTTTTGAAGAAAGAAAGAAGTTGTAAAATTAATTAATTAATTATATTTTCATTGTCAAAAGCAAAGATGCGATGGAAGAATAGTGAAAGCAAAGAGCCCATTACCGGAGTTTCCTAGAAAACATTTTATGGAAATGGAAACTAGCACACACCTTTGGAGTAATTCATTTTCCCTATTCTTTATTTGCATATCGTCTCCTTTGTGCTTAGGAAACTATCATTATTAGATATACTATTATTGAGGTTTTAGTTTAGTTAGTACAATTGTTATTGCAATAATTAAAAGAATTTATATATGATTTTGAACGTGTTTAAAAACATATTTTTTTCTATTTAAAGGCTGAAATTATAATAAAAGTGAGTATTGTATAAGAAAAAGGGCAAAATTAACGTAAATGCCACCTTTTTTTTCATATAAAAATTATCAAATTAAGTCTTTTTTTACATTATTTAAAAAAAAAATAGATTGTTATTATACTCACACCAAAAAAAAGCGTTCAGTAAGAAACGTTTTTTAAAATATGCTTTATACTAAACGCGCTTTTCTTTGAATGGTTAAATGGTTGCTTCTTCTACTCATATGGTTTAGTTTGATTCCTCTCTTATGTTTATTTGTTTTATTAATGCATGTTGTTTCAAACTTTTTTCTAATTAATAACCATGTTATTTTCAAATTTTTAAATAAAAAATGTTTTTAAGTCATTTTTAATTAATAATTTCTTTATTTATATATGCAAAATAATAAATATGTAATTATATAATATACTTTTTGATATAAATCATTATGTTAAATATATATATTTTTTAAAATCAACTAATTTATTTATTTATTTTTCTTTATATATAATTTTTATATGTCAGAGATTTATTTTTTATGTATACTTTAGTTTCAAATAATTATTTCAAATATCATTATTTTTTCACGTGTACTCGTGATATGAATGGAAAAAAAAATATTCCACACATAAAAAAAAGTATATTTACTAAAAGTAATGATATTTGAAATAATTAATTGATTATATATATTAGAATTTACCATATCCGCAAATAGGTAAAAAAATAATATTTAAAATAATTATTTAATTTTATAATATTAGAATTTACCATACACGCAATGTATGCAAAAAAAAATAAATATTTGGCATATAAATATATATATATATATAAAGTAGTTAATTTTTTAAAATATAAAATATATTTAACAAAATGATATATGTCGAAACCATTTTTTTGAAAACGGGAATCGACCTTGGTTTTGAAAATGAAAATAAAATGGGAGTCACCACCGATCTTTATTGGGGTGTGATCGGATCACCTTTGTTTTAATAAAACGTTTTGATTTACTAAAACAATGTTTTTGGTCCACGAAGTTCAAAAAACAGGTTCGGAAGTCGGTTACGTGTGAGGAAGGATTAGCACCCTCGTCACGCCCAAAATTGGTACCAAATTGATCAATTAATGTCCTTATGTCGAAAGTTGAAAATTGTAAAAAGATTTTAAAAATATGATCCCTTTAAAAATATTTGAATTTCCTCGAATTGAATAGCAAGATTTTCTCGTTCCGAAGGAATAAAATATCACATCCAATACTTTAGGACATGATAATTTAAATCCTTAAATCCAAGATCATCTTGTAATTTTTCGAATTGAATATCCAAATTTCCTCGTTCCGAAGGAATAAAAGATCGCATCCAATACTTTAGGACACGGTAATTTGAATCCTCGAATCCAAGGTCATCTTATAAATTTTTTAAAAATTGAATGTCAAATTCTCTCCGTTTGAAGGAATAAAAGATCACATCCAATACTTTAGGACACGATAGTTTAAATCCTCGAACCCGAGGTGAATATTACATCATTTTGGAAACTTTTATTTTGGGATGAAATTCATAAAGAATTAGATTATGTTTTAAAGAAACATTATTCAAAAAAAAAGGGATTATGCGACAAGTAATGGTTATGCGACACGAATTAAGTATAACGATGACACAATACACATGATATATAACATTGGAATTACTAATCTAAGATATTACCATGCATGAATAATAAAAATAATAATAGTGATGGAATAATAATAACGATGATGATAATACCAAAGATATGGAAATACGAACAAACGAATCGTAGTGCACGCAAGAATGATAATCACATAATTTACATGATTCAAACATCTATATTAATAGTCGAAGAATAATGAATTGAACCATTCTAAGGGAAATAATACACGAAACAATTTAAAACAATTTATAAAATGATTTTAAGTCCAAAATACGTAATAAAAAGGTAGGTAATATATACGAAGTAATTTTAAAATGGCGTCAAAGTGGAATTAAAAGGTACAATATGCATATATAGTTTAATAAGAATATTATGAAAGCTCGAAATAAATAATAACAATATAGGTGTGGTAATAATAATAATAATAGTATAGAAGTAAAAGTAAAATAACAATGATAGTGATATGAGATATATACAACATATTAATAATAATAATGATAACAATAATAGTAATAATAATACTAATAATAACATCATCCTCAAAAGTAAATAAACAAATAAATAAACTCATTTAAACAAGTCGAGGACTAAATTAAAAACAGACTGATGTTCAAAGTCCAAATTTGAAATAAGGAAAGCCCATTAAGGATCGATATGAAACGCGCAGACAACAGAGGGGATTAGATGGGAAAAATTCCCAAAAATCCCTTGCGCGCACCCAGTTTGATGATTCTGTGGACCAGTTTGAAAACGAATTGAAACCTGAGGGCCAAATTTAAAGAACAAATAAATCAGATAACGGGGACTAATTCGGGAAATTGCGAACGATAGGGAGTATTCGCGCAAATATTCCTTTGGGGGAATATGCGCAGTAACCCCTTTTGATTAAACGGCGCCGTTCACCCGTTTTATAAAAAGTAAATTTTGACGAAAAGAAATCAGTCGGTCCCTTTTTTTATTTTGAAAACCTTCAAAACCTCTCAACTCTACAGCCCTCCCCTGACGATTGGGTTCCATTTTCGCCATCCATCGCGCCACCACCACATACGGTGGCCGATGGTGCACGAAGTACGTCTTTTGCTCTCGTTCGGAGCTCGATTCAGATAAGTTTCGCTATCCTCTTTTGTTATTCGTGTTGTATTATGGTTTGAAATGGTAAAAATGGGTAAGTACCAGACGACAGTAGATAATAACAGAATATAAAAGCAAGAACAACCTTTAGAGTTTCCTCTCTCGTTTTTGTTTTTGATTGCTGAAAATTTTTACAAAAAGGGAAGCCGGACCTTTCACTTCTATCTTTGCTTTTTCTTTTCTATTTTTTGCTTTTGATGGTCCGTCCAAAAAAACAAAATCCCTTTACTTCCCTTTATATCATGGATTTACATCTTTTTTCTATTATTCTTGTCGCCCTTGCTGTTTGTGCTTCTCTGTTCTTCTTGCAGGGTATGGGAGCGAGGCATGCGGTGACGGAGGCGAGGTGCCTGGGGAGCCAGGAGCGTACGAGTGACAAACGAGGTCTGGGGAAAGCGCGTGGGAGATCGGGCAGCAGCGCGTGCGGCGATTGGGCGGCAGCAGCGTGCGGGGGCCGTATGTGGCTGAAAGAAAAGAACCCTAGGGTTCTCTACTTAGTGTTTTGGGCCATTGTAATCGGGCTTGGGTTTGGGTTTGGTCAGTTTGGGTTAAAATAAGTGGCCTTATGGGTTTAGTAATTGGCTGTAATGGGACGTTTATTTTGGACTGATTTCATTGGGCTTTTTATTTCTGTTTTTGTTTAATACTTGATGGCCCGGGCGAATTTGGGCTTGTACAGCTGCCCCTCTTTGCTCATTGTCGTGTAACGGGAATAGAGCAAAGACTATAAAAGACCCAAATTTGCCCGGTCTTGTTGAGCCTTGGTTCCTTTGGGTACTCTTCTTTGTCAAGTAGCTTCAAACTCCATTGTGACTTATTACTTCGCTCCACTCCACTGCTGGTCAAGGCAATATGATTATGGCTTAAATCACATTCCACCTTTGTTTAGAGACACGATGTTTGCCTTCAACCTCGTCTCACCACTGTTGGTTAGTGGCAATATAACAATCTTTAACCCGTTCCACCGCTGTTCAGTGGCAACAGGATGATCTTTAACTCGTTCCACTGCTGTTCAGTGGCAACAGGATGGTCTTCAACCCGTTCCACCGTTGTTCAGTGGCAACATAACAATCTTCAACCCGTTTCACCACTGTTCAGTGGCAACAGGATGGCCTTTAACCCGTTCCACCGCTGTTCAGTGGCAACAGGACCATCTTCAACCCGTTCTACCACTGTTCAGTGGCAACAGGACCATCTTCAACCCGTTCCACCGCTGTTCAGTGGCAACAGGACCATCTTCGACCCGTTCCACCGCTGTTCAGTGGCAACAGGACGATATTCAACCCGTTTCACCGCTGTTTAGTGGCAACAGGATAATCTTCAACTTGCTTCCTTTGGAAGACCTCGATCTTCAGTCTGCTCCACTACCCTCTCTAGGGAACAAAATCTGAATTTTTCAATTTGCTTCCTTATTATCTCTAGGAAGACTTCAATCTTCAGCCTGCCCCACTATCATCTCTAGGGAGTAAAATCTGAAATTTTTGGTTTGCTTCCTTACTATCTCCAGGAAGACTTCAATCTTCAGCCTGCCCCACTATCATCTCTAGGGAGTAAAATCTGAAATTTTTGGTTTGCTTCCTTACTATCTCCAGGAAGACTTCAATCTTCAGCCTGCCCCACTATCATCTCTAGGGAACAGATCTGAACTTGCTACGCTGTTCTTTGAGGAACCTATCCTGTAGAATGTGCTTATGCTTAAATAAATGATGAGGATGCTATGATCGGAATGACTCAAATACCTCTAATTACATGCATTATGGATGACATTTACTTAAATGTAGAATGTCGTGAGAATGATGATTTTTCACAATGATTTAAGATGCAATGATCGTTAATAAATCGGATGCTCCTAACTATTTATATGAATGCAGAATGATTCCTTCGTGACACGTCACCCTGCCTTCTTCTTTGGCTTGTATCTTTGGGGGTACCATTTCGGGCCTCAATTCCCCCTATGAACCTGGTTAGTTCTGGATATTGATCTCACTTCAGATTCTTGTAATGATTAGAAGTTTTCAGAGTAGTATGCGAAACTCTCTTAATTTGAATATTAATGGTCCATTAATCGTTATTTCATTGAAAGTGCTTGAAAAATATCATCACAAGAGGTATTGAGAGTAAGGCTCAAAATATAATGACCAAAAGATAAGATTCTTGACAAGGTGAACTTTGCTAAAACATGTTACGAAGAAGATAAGAACGAGTGTCCAGATATCTCGGCATGAGTTTTTCTGCACAAAACTTCTTGAGGATTCCTTTTGTACTTGATAGGTGTCTAGCAGAATATGAGGACTTCACTGATGCCCCGAGTCGTGACGTTTCTCCTTCTTGTTAATTCAGGTTGCAGTAAGACTACTACATGCCTTCCCTCCAATCAACAATTTGAATTGCCTATTTTCTGTTTTCAATTCAAAGCCCCCCTTTGGTCACAAAGTGCCCTTGGCGGGTTTTCACTTTGGCCTCTCCAGTTTTTTTTTTTTACGCGAAATATTTCTTGACTGAATCTGAGTTCACGGGATTCAGTTAGAGCTCCACCGGAGAAGGCCTTCTTTACTACATAAGGTCCTTCCCAATTTGGCATCTATTTTCCTCTAAAGTCTCTTTGTATGGGGAGAATATTTTTCAGGACAAGGTCTCATTCATAGAATTCTCTAGGGCGAACTTTTTTGTTATAAGCCCGTATCATTCGCTTTTGATACATTTGTCCATGACGAAGGGCTCTTAGCCTCTTTTTCTCAATTAGGTTCAGTTGATCATATCGGGATTGAGTCCATTCTGCTTCATCCAACTTTAGTTCTGACAAGACCCGGAGGGAAGAGATTTCAACTTCGATCGGAAGTACTGCCTCCATTCCATAAACTAAAGAGAAAGGAGTTGCCCCGGTAGAGGTTCTGACTAATGTTCGATAAGCGTAAAGAGCGAATGGTAGCTTATCGTGCCAATCTTTATAAGTCTCGGTCATCTTTCCCACGATTTTTTTGATGTTCTTGTTAGCTGCCTCGACTGTACCATTTATTTTCGGACGGTACGGTGACGAGTTGTGATGTTTAATCTTGAATTGGCTGCAGACCTCCGCTATCGTGCTATTGTTCAAATTTAATGTATTGTCAGATATGATCTTTTCAGGCATCCCATATCGGCATATGATCTCTTTCTTTAGGAATTTGCTGACCGCTGATTTCGTGACATTTGCATACGAAGTGGCCTCTACCCATTTGGTGAAGTAGTCAATTACCACAAAGATAAATCGGTGCTCGTTCGAAGCTTTTGGTGAGATCGGCCCAATGACGTCCATCCCCCATATAGAGAAGGGCCATGGAGAGGTCATGACATGGAGAGGTGAAGGAGGCACGTGAATTTTATCTCCATAGATCTGACATTTATGGCATTTCTTGGCATAGCTGATGCAATCTCTTTCCATAGTGGACTAATAATACCTGAACCTCATGATTTGTCTTGCCATTGTAAAACCATTAGCATGCGTCCCACAGACACCTTCATGAACTTCTTCGAGGATTTTCTTGGCTTCAACTGCATCCACGCATCTCAGAAGTACCTGATCCTTCCCTCTCTTGTATAGGACTTCTCCATCCAAGACATAATCGTTGGCCAGTCTTCTCAACGTCCTCTTATCATTCTCAGTTGCTTGGTCGGGGTATTCACGATTCTTCACGTATCGTAATATATCGTGATACCATGGGTGACTGTCTTCTTCTTCTTCTTCATCGATGTTGCAGCAATGTGCCGGAGCCTCATAAATGCTCATTTGGATAGGCTTTACTTCTTCTTCTTTGTTTACTTTGATCATAGAAGCTGAGGTAGCTAAGGCGTCGGCCATCTGGTTCTCTTCTCGTGGGAGATAGTAGAAAGTGACATTGTCAAACTCCTTGATTAATTCCAAGACTAGCCTTCGATAACTGATTAACTTGGAATCTCTCGTTTCCCATTCACCTTTCAGTTGATAGATTACTAGCGCAGAATCCCCGTATACCTCCAATATTTTAATTTTTCGTTCAATGGCTGCACGGATTCCCAGGATACACGGTTCGTATTCGGCCATGTTGTTCGTGCAATCAAAATCCAATTTGTTAGTAAGAGGATAGTGATCTCTATTGGGAAACACTAAGACTGCCCCAATTCAATTCCCTACTGTATTTGAAGCTCCGTCGAAGTTTAGTTTCCAAGGATGACCCTCCTTTTGGACCTCTTCTTCAGTGGTTGCCACATACATTACGTCTTCATTTGGGAAATCGAAGTCCAACGGCTCGTAATCTTCTAACGCTCTGCTGGCTAGAAAGTCTGTTATTGCACTCCCTTTTATAGCCTTCTGGTTTACGTAGACTATATCGAATTCAGAAAGCAGAATCTGCCATCGGGCCATTCTCCCATTCAGTGCTATTGATTCCATCATGAACTTGAGAGGATCTAGCTTGGAGATAAGCCAAGTGGTGTGGTATAGCATGTACTGTCTCAATCTCCGGGTCGTCCAAACCAGAGCGCAACACAACTTCTCGATTGGCGAATATCTTGTTTCGTATTCTGTAAACTTCTTACTGAGATAGTATATCGCTCTTTCCTTTCTTCCTGACTCATCATGTTGGCCTAGCACGCATCCTATAGAATTTTTAAATACAGAGAAATACAGTATCAGTGGCTTATTTGGGCAAGGTGGTATCAGTACTGGGGCTTTAGACAAGTAATGCTTGACCTTATCAAAGGCTTTCTGGCATTTTTCATTCCATATACCTGATTTGTGTTTCCTAAGGAGACGAAATATAGGGTCACACTTCTCCGTTAGTAGTGCGATAAACCGAGCGATGTAGTTTAATCTTCCTAGGAAACCTCGAACCTCCTTTTGGGTACGTGGTGGAGACAACTCTTGGATAGCTCTCACCTTATCTGGATCAACCTCTATTCCTTTTTCGCTGACTACAAATCCTAACAATTTTTCAGACCTAGCCCCGAAGGTACATTTTGTGGGGTTGAGTTTAAGCTGGAATTTTCTTAACCTTAGAAACAGTTTCCTCAAGACTTGTACATGTTCTTCCTCAGTCCTGGACTTTGCAATCATGTCGTCCACGTAAACTTCGATCTCCTTATGCATCATGTCGTGGAAGAGAGTCACCATGGCCCTTTGATACGTTGCCCCTGCGTTCTTTAGTCCAAAAGGCATTACCTTATAACAAAATGTCCCCCATATGGTCACGAATGTGGTTTTCTCCATATCTTCAGGGTGCATCTTAATCTGGTTATACCCAGAGAAACCGTCCATGAAAGAGAAAAGTGAATAACCAGCTGTGTTATCCGCTAAGGTATCAATGTGAGGTAACGGAAAGTTATCTTTTGGACTGGCTTTGTTCAAATCCCTATAGTCCACGCACATTCGTACCTTTCCATCTTTTTTAGAGACAGGTACTATGTTTGCTACCCATTCTGAGTATTTAACCACTTGCAAGAAACCGGCATCAAACTGCTTCCTAACTTCTTCTTTTATCTTTAACAGAACATCAGGCCTCATTCTTCAAAGTTTTTGCTGAACGGGTCTACATTCTTCCTTTATAGGAAGGCGGTGCACCACTATGTCCGTGTTTAACCCGGGCATGTCTTGATATGACCAAGCAAAGACGTCTCTGAATTCTTCGAGTAACTAGATGATGTCTTGCTTCATTTTTGCGGTAATGCCAGCCCTGATTTTCAACTCTTTTCCTTTTCCGAAGCTCACGATTTCTACCGATTCCTTGTGGGGTAGGATTTGTTTTTCGCCTTGCTCTACCATCCTTAACAAATCAGGAGATATGTTACGGTCTTGATCATCTTCGAAGTCCTGAGAATCTTTCATGCCTGTATCTCGTTCAAAAGAGGATTCTGAGTTAATAGCAGTGTCGCTCATGTCATTGATACCTGGGGATCTGTTAAAAGGGCAAAGAAAGGTGCAGAAACAAAAATCTAAGAATGAATATTTATGTAAGTGACTACGGATGGAGAGTAAAAAGGATGTTTGCTCAAAATATGCATTTTATTGAAATAAAGACGCTTGGACATATGCCTATTCAACAAAAGATCTCTCATTGCTCCCAGACTTGGAGCAATAAGCGTGTTTCGAACATTACTCTGAATTACTCCTAAAAGCTACAGGAATCTCTTCTATTGTCCAGTTGTTCAAAACACTTCCAGGAGCATAAGGGCGGATCCTAGATAAATCTCTTTCTTCGGCCCTTTCCTCAGATACGGCGTTGATGATCAAGATTCCCAACATTTCTTCTGCTTCTTCTCTTACTGCCACGCCTTGGTCAGGGTATAAGATTCCCCCTGAGACAAATGTTTTGGATAAAGGAGGGAAGGTCTTTGGCTCCCATTTGATCTCTTCCTCAGCTAGGCGCGCCCTTCTTCTCTCTCTTCTTTTCTCTTCTTCTCTCTTCTTTTGTTTCACATCTGGCTTGAACCCTTAGCCGAAGCGGTCCTATTTTTCTCTTTGCATCGGTACTTTAGTCCTTCCTTGCAGGTTTCTCCCGAGTCCTCTCCCGGGTAAAGCTCCCTTCTCAATTGTCATTTGGAGGCCCATCTTCGTAGACCTGGATATTTTAGGCACAAGGATCTTGCTGCCCTCAGCAATGAAGGTTGTGTTGATGAATTCTAGTAATCTGAAAGAACACTCTGTCACCTCTTCGTCTACCTCAATGTACGGAGTACTACTGGTAACGGAAGCTATGATATCTTCTTCAGCGTTGCTCGTGACCAATCTTCCTTCCGTTACCAATTTTAACTTACAGTGCGAGAGATGGCCAGATCGCCGCCTACATTTGAATGGATCTAAGGTCTTCCCAGCAGGCAATTGTAGGAAGGTTTAATATCCATCACCAAGAAGTCTACCTCATACGTATTTGGGCCGATTTGAAGAGGTATATCAATTCTCCCCATGACCTTTCTCTTCGTTCCGTCGAATGCCTTCACAACATTATGGCAGGTCTTCATGTGGGAGCTATCTACGGGCAATCTATTCAATGTGGATAAAGGCAACACATTTAGGGCTGATCCATTGTCGACTAACACCCCTGGCAATACATACCCTTTGCAGCGCGTGGTTATGTGTAGGGCCTTTGTAGATCCCATACCCCCTGAAGGTATCTCATCATCGTTGAAGAATATGAAATTGTCCGCGCTTATATTACCGACCAGACGGTCCAGCTTGTTGACAGATATATCCTTTGCGACATAAGTTTCATTTAATGCTTTCATCAATGCGTTTCGATGGGTTTCTGAGCTCCTGAGCAAATCCAGTATCGATACGCGGGCCGACTGTTTGTGCAATTGCTCCACGACACTAAACTCACTGTGTTTAAGGAATTTTAAGAACTCCCTAGCCTCGTTTTCCATCACTGGCTCATTGACGAATGTTTCAGGTTCGATTGTTCTTTCTTCCCTTTGCTCAACCGCCACCGCTTTTCCTTTGGTCGCTTTTGCTCTCGAGTTTGAGGTGTAATGCCTTCCGTTACGTGTGAAGAAACCCGTATCTCGGTCTTCCTCTGCAGCATTGACCGGATTCTCTTTTCCTGAATTATTACTTTACACTCATAACTCCACGGAACCCTTTTGTTGTCTCTGTAAGGAGGGGCTACAGGTCTTTGAATTATGACCTTTCGTATGATTGGTGTTCCAGCTCCACTCGCTCTTGGCCGTGATATGATTACCACGGGGTGATTGCCCCCGTAGACTTTCCTAGATGGTCCTTTCTCCAATGCATGGATCTCTCCTTCTTGTAGCCCTCCAATCTCTTCATAGAATTCCATCTCTTTGTTATCCATGAGGTGTTGGACTATGGCCCCGAATTTGGGGCATTCTTGGATATCATGATCCATTTCGGCATGAAACTCACACTCCCCTCCAGCTCCTTTAAGCTCTCCTCTCGATTCCGATGTGATCAAGCCTCTGTTTATCATTTGCTTCCAGACCCATCTTAGTGGGGTCTTTATCTTCGCCACGTTCGTCTTTATTCTTCTTCTTATCTTTTCACTCATCATGTTTACCCCATTATTAGTGTGATTGGGTAGCGGGTGTTCTGCATCGTTAACCTTCACCACACCCATTTGAATGAGTTTTTCTACCAACCTCTTGAAGGCGAGACAATTTTCTATCAAATGTCCCACAATTCCCGCATGGTATTCACATTGTGCATTTGCATCATACCATTTGGGGTATGGAGGTTGTAGGGGCTGTAAGTAATGGGGGGCAACAACGTGTGTGTCGTATAATTTCTGGTACAGTTTCTCATATGTCGTGTATATCGGAGTGAATTGGAGCTTCTCCTTGTTCGGTTTTGTATTGGATCCCTGTTTGTGCGAGCTTGGACGATCGGTGATTACAGTGCCGGGTTGACTCAGAGTGGTTGGCTTATCCCGGACGCTTACGTTGTTCACGTCACTTTCTCTTTTCTTCGGGGCCATCTTTCTGGGACCTTCCCCTGCTTCTATCTTGCCGCATCTGATTGCATGTTCTATCATTTCTCCGCATCTCACAACTTCTGAAAAATTCTTCGTAGAACTCCCCAGCATGTGACTGATGAAAGGAGCTTTCAAAGTGTGGATGAAGAGTGTGGACGCTTCTTTTTCCAAAAGAGGTGGTTGAAGCTGTGTGGCTAACTCTCGCCATCGTTGAGCATACTGCCTGAAGCTCTCGCTTGGCCTTTTCTCCATATTTTGAAGCGTGATTCTATCAGGAGCTATGTCCGCTACGTGGCCGTAGTGTTTCATAAAGGCTTGGGCCAGGTCTTTCCATATCTTGATTTGGGTACTGTTGAGTTGATCGTACTATTTGGCCGCAGCTCCGACCAGACTTTCCTGGAAGTAGTGAATCAGTAATTTTTCATTGTCGGCGTGTCCCACCATTCGTCGACTAAACATCTTCAAGTGTGCTTCAGGGCAGCTAGTCCCGTTATATTTTTCAAAATCTGGAGTTTTAAATTTTGGCAAAAGCACTAAGTTTGGGACCAGATTTAGCTCTTTGATATTAACTCCATAATAGGTCTCGGCATTTTCTATCGCCTTGACTTTCTCCTTCAACCATCGATAGCGATCTTCCATCTACTTTGAGGATTCAGCTTTCGTTCCTTCTTTCTCCATCATATCAAAATGTGGCACAATCGGGTTAATAGGGTCATCTCCCGGGTTGGATCCTGAGCCCACTTGGAAATTCATAGGGGATCCTATATTAGCTTGTCCTTGTGGGGGCCTAACCGTGATGGATGGCCTCTGAGGATACTCTTCGTGCGGTGAAGACACATGCGGCAGGGCGGAACCTGAGGGAATACCTTCATTCTCCCCTCTAGTAATGATCATGGGGCCTTTTCCTTTTTCTATAAATCCACTCAATAGTTGGGCCATTTGAGCTATTTGAGCCGTCATATTTCTTTGAGACTCCATCATCTTATCCATCATATCTTGCTGGACTTTGACTAGCTGCTCTTGCACCTGTGTTTGCACCTGGTCCTGCACCTCTTTCTGGAATTGCTCTAGCCTTTGATCCATTTTCTTTGTTTTAGCGCGAGTGCCGTACGGATGTTTATCTTCCAGGTTCTTTTTTTCTCTTCTGTATATTTTCAGCTCATTAGGCTCTCCCCATGGTCTTAAATGTAATGGCCTAAATTCAAGATTATCGGAATAATGGTTTCGCAACCATAAATCCGATTTAAATAGAAATTTATTTCAATATGTTTGCATGAGTCTTTATATGATAGGAAATATTTTTATAAATATTTATAAAATGTTAGTAATGCGGTATTAAACTTTCGTTAGAAAATTTTAACGTTTGGGTAGGTAATTAAATGAAAAGGACTAAATTGAAATGAAAGTAAAAGTTTAATTATAGATTAAAAGAAAGTATAAAGGACCAAAATAGCAATTAAGCCATTTTGTCTAGATTGAGGCGGTGAATTGAAGAAAAATCTGAGATTTTTAGTTTATTATTATATTATTATATTATTATATTATTATATTATTATATATATATATATAAAGAAAAGAGAAAAGAAACAAAAGAGATAGAAACAGAAAAGAAACAGAGAGCAAACGTGAAAGAAGAAAGAAAAAGAGAAAAGAAAGAAGAAAAGGGAAAATTAAAAGTTTGAAGCTTGGAGTTTAATTTGGTAAGTTAATTTAGTCCTTTTTCTTTTAATTTTGATGCTTTATAAGTTTTAGAACAAAGTTTTGATGAATTTAAGTTGAAATTTTTGAAGTTTTAGAGTTTTTGAATATAGCATATGATGAATAAAATGATGAATTAGTGGTTTAATTGAAAGAATTTGAAGTTAGAATTGGGTAAAGGATTTAATTGTAAAATAAGCTATAACAAAACTGTTTTGGACAGCAGCAGTAGTGTAACTTTGAAAAATCACCAAAATTCGTAGAAGTGGAATTAGAAGTTGAATGAGATATGAAATTAAAGCTTATTGAGTCTATTTTCATATGAAAGAAACATGGAACACAAAGGAATTCTGTAATTTGGGATATTTATACTTTTGTAAGACTGGTCCAGAGGGATTTCGGAATCCCCTGTTCTGACTTTGAAAAATCACAAAAAATTGGAGAAAAATAATTAGGGGCTTAACTTTATATGTTTGGAATCCTGAATGAGTCTATTTTCAAATGAAATAAATAAGAAGGTCATATGAATTCTGTATGAAGAGTAATTTGATTCGTAGTGAAGAGAGGTCAGAACAGTCAAACAGTGAAACAGGGGAAACTTTAAGAATAATCTGGTATTGATTGGCCATACCAAAAATTCTGAAAATTTTATGAGAAGAAGATATGTGAGTCTAGTTTCAGGAAAAATTAACGGTTCTTCGTTTGGAGCTCTGTAGCTCGAGAAATAAATAATTTAGTGACTGTGACTCAAGTAGACAGCTTTGAATAAGCTAAAAATAATAATAGAATTATAGAAAATGCTACATGTGAACATGAAATGTATTGAATTGATGATTGGATTTATTTATTTAGATCGGAAAACTCAAATACAAAGCTAGATCGAGGAAAGGAAAAAGTCCCGGATTAGTAGATTTTATAAACGAACTAGTATCGAGGTAAGTTCATGTAACTTGAATTATATTGTTAAATGCTTGAAATGTATGTTATTGATGTGAATATAATTTGAATGTTCATTGTATGAAAATTGATGATACATTGGTATATTTGATAAAAAAGGAAGAAATCCCGGTTGAATGAAAGAAAAATTCGATGGATCTCTCGAAAAGGAATTGATGGTAAAAGGATCTAGCCCGGACGGGTGATCCTATCTCGATATAGCCCTCCCGAAGAATATGTGGAAAATGGATTTAGCTTGGACGGGTAATCCGAATTAGGGTGCAATTTAGCTCGGGTGGTAATTCAGATCCAAGCTCATTAGAGTAATTGTCGTTGCGAGGATTTAGCTCGGGTGGTAATCCCGACAATACTCTATGAGTTTATATTACAGGATTTAGCTCGACCGTAATCCTATTTGTAAAGATGAGGTTCGCGGGAGTGTGCTCTCTGAAATGAAAATGTGCGCACATGAATATGAATTAGCGGACCGGATTTGTACAAAAAAGTGTACCTCTGAAAATCCATCGAAATTTCGAGTAATTCAACG
Organism: Gossypium bickii; assembly: GCA_025503065.1. NCBI lineage: Eukaryota > Viridiplantae > Streptophyta > Magnoliopsida > Malvales > Malvaceae > Gossypium > Gossypium bickii. Next base: position 59,816,508 of record CP106710.1, on the reverse strand, counting down.
GGATAAATATGGAAAAATAACAAGGAAATGAAAATCATAGTATTGATGAGCTCATCAATCATGGTGTGTATATTATTGATATATGGAAATTAATGAACTAACTTGAATGTTGAGCTTGTGCATGTTAGGGTATTAATGCATTGAATGGATATATGAATGCTTATTACATTGTATTGAAAATATTAGGTAAGTATAATTCTTGTTACATGGGCTTACTAAGCACAAAGTGCTTACTCATTTTCCTTTCCCTTGTTTTGTAGTGTTAAGAGCTCGGAGGTCGAATCGGTGGGAGACTCATCACACTATCAACTTGAGATTTCGGTATTTAAAGAAATTTTAGTTTGGAAATGAATGGCGTGTATAAGCTAATAAAATAAATGTTAATATGAAATGAATATAAGGTTAGCCAACGATATGGCTTATGTGTTGAAGTTATTTTATAAATATGCATGAATTTTATTTTGAAAATATGTTGAATTAGAATGGTTTCGGTTAAAAAAAAATTTGTAAACTCGTAATGCCTCGTACCTTATTCGATAACGAATACGGTAGGGGTGTTACATTTGTTGGTATCGAGCTACGGTTTAGTCGGTTCTAGGAGCGATATAGTGAATACGGATTAGCTATACATGCCATTTAAATTATTTTTTGATAGTGTGATATCTCCGACCGCTTAAATTGTGTTTTCCTTATAGTAATGTCATCCGACCGAGCTCAACTGAGGAAGTCGGGAGTCATGCTCGGCTTCAATACAAAGAGAAGAAACTAGCAGTAGAAGGCCGGTATAGAGGGTCAAGGGAAGAGGCAAAAATAGCCTTCTTTCAAATGATGAATGAATGGTTTACCCAATATATAAGAACTAACCCTACAAAGGCAAGCAAACTCAAGCTCCCCTCCTGTTCCTTCATGGGTCCCGAGATTCCACAGGTATAGGTACCGAATGCATCGAAAAGGAAAAGCTCCTGTTGATAAAATCCGAAAATATGGGGCCGAAGAATTTCGAGCAGCAGTTGATGATGATCCCGAACGGGCTGAATTTTGGTTAGAGAATACTACTCGGGTTTTGGAGGAATTATCTTGCACACCAGAAGAATGTTTGAAATGTGCTCTTTCACTGTTAAAAGACACAGCTTATCATTGGTGGAATACTAAAGCTTCAGTTGTTCCGAAAGAAGAAATTACATGGGAATTCTTCCAGACCGAGTTCAAAAAGAAATATATCAGCCAGAGATTCCTTGATCGTAAAAGAAAAGAATTTCTTGAAAGTGAAACAGGCAATAGATCGATTCGAGTATGAAAGAGAATTTTAGGTTGAGTAAATATGCTCGAGAATGGGTGATGGAAGTGAAATGTGCAAACGATTCAAGAAGGGTTGAATGAAGAAATTAAGCTACTTGTTGGAATTCTTGAAATTCGAGAGTTTGCTACACTAGCGTAGCGAGTTTATAAAGCGAAGAATGGAGCAAAGAAAAGAAAGCAGTGAGAGGAAGCTCGAATTTTTAGTAAAAGACCAATGGAAAAATCTCAGTTTTCTGCTCCAAAGAAATTGAAGAAGTACCAGGATCGTTCTACCTCAACCACTGGGTATTCGGATAGAGTGCGAGGTTCACAGCGCACTAATTCAAGACCTTCCACTCCATCAGTGACCAGTGTTGGCAGTGTTGGTACCCCTAAGCCGAGATGCCAGTATTGTAATAAAGCTCATGTTGGTGAATGCCGATTTAAGAGCGGGGCATGTTACCGATGTGGTTCTTTTGACCATTTCCTCAGAGATTGTCCAGAAAGAAGTGAAAAAGAAGCTGAATATATATCGAAGCCAAGTAATCAATCTTGGAGGGGTAGACCATATCGACCATCCGGTAATGTTAGTGGTAGCCGAGGAGCTACAAAAGATACTACAAGTAGGCCTGAGACACGAGCACCTCCTAGGACATATGTCATGCGTAGCTGAGAAGATGCCTCAAGACCGATGTTATTCTTGGTACATTTTCTTTACTTGAAGCGATATTATCGCATTAATTGATCCGGTTCTACGCATTCATATATATGTGTAAAACTTGCATGCGTTAAAGATTTATCTATTGAACCTCATGAATTTGTGGTTAAAGTCTCGAACCCTTTGGCCAATCTATTTTGATGGATAAAATTTGTAAAAATTGTCCACTTGATGGTAAGAGGTTATTGTTTCTGGTGATTTGATGTTACTTGCCATTTGATGAGTTTGATGTGATATTGGGCATGGATTGGTTAACTTCGGCATGATGATGTAGTAAATAGTAAATCAGAAATATATTGTGTTGAAGTGTCGAATGGTGAATTGTGCCGGGTTAAATCCGATCGATGGAGGATTATCTCGATGTGATTTCGATTATTCTTTGCCGAAGTATGTCAAAAAAGGGTATGATGCTTTTCTTGCTTATGTATTAGATACTAAGGTATCGAGTCAAAGATTCAAGCGATGCGGTGGTATGTGAATTTTCTTCCGATGTGTTTCGAGAAGAGTTACCGTGGTTGCCACCGAGAAGAAGTGGAATTTTCTATAGATTTGATTAGGAACTACTCCGATTTTCATAGCTCCGCATCAGAATGGCTCCTGCTGAATTAAAGGAATTAAAGACACGATTCTGAGGAACTTGTTGTGTGAGGTTTTGTCCGACCGAGTCATTCACCTTGGGGTGCTCAGTTCTGTTTGTGAAAAAGAAAGATGGGTCTTTGAGATTGTGTATTGACTATCGGCGACTTAATAAGGTAACTATAAAGAATAAGTATCCGTTGCCCCGGATTGATGATTTATTTGATCAAGCTGAAAGGTGCTACTATATTTTCAAAGATTGATCTCCGATCGGGCTACTATCGATTCACAGTAAAGGAGTCGGATGTGCAAAGACGAATTTCGAGAACCAGCACGGGCATTATGAGTTTCTAGTTATGCCATTTGGGTTGACTAATGCACTGCGGTATTTATGGATTTGATGAATCGGATATTCAATGCATGACAGACATTTGTGGTAGTATTCGTTGATGATATTTTGGTTTATTCTCGAGATGAAGAAGAACATCTGAGAACATTTGAGAATTGTGTTGCAAATTCTGCGAGAGAAACAATTATATGCTAAATTCAGTAAATGTGAATTTTGGCTTCGAGAAGTGGGTTTTCTTGGACATATTGTATCTGCTGAAGGCATCAGGGTAGATCCAAGTAAAATCTCAGCTATTGTCAATTGGAGTCCACCGAAGACTGTATCTGAAGTTAGAAGTTTCTTGGGTTTAGCTGGTTATTATCGGAGATTTGTACAAGGATTCTCTATGATAGCTTCTCCAATGACTCGATTATTGCAGAAAGATGTAAAGTTCGAGTGGACTGATGAATGTCAGCAGAGTTTCAACCGATTGAAAGATCTACTAACGAAAGCACCACGATATTAGTGCGGCTGAACCGGGTAAGGAATTTGTTATTTACTGATGATGCCTCATTAAATGGTTTAGGTTGTGTCTTGATGCAAGAAGGTAAAGTAATAGCCTATGCTTCAAGACAACTTAAACCACATGAAAGAAATTATCCGGTACATGATCTTGAGTTAGCTGCTATTGTTTTTGCATTGAAGATATGGCGGCATTACTTATACGGTAAGGCTAATGTTGTGGCTGATGCTTTGAGTCGAAAATCTCTGTTTGCTTTACAGTTATGAATACCCGATTGTCTTTGATTGATGATGGTTCAATCTTAGCTGAATTGAGAGCTAAACCGACATTTTTACAAAGAAATATGTGAAGCTCGGAAGAGTAATGAGAAGTTACTGAGTTAAACGGGCACAATGTGAGTCGTCATCGATTCGAATTTCAAGTTGGGGTTGGTGATTGTTTATTATTCAGAGGTAGGGTATGTGTACCCAAGAATTGAGCTCGTCTGAAGATTTTACACGAGGCTCACGGTGGTACTATGTCCGTACATCAGGAAGTAATAAAATGTATAATGATTTGAAGAAGATGTCTTGGTGGCTGTATGAAATGTGATATTTCGATTTTGTATCAAGATGTTTGATATGTCAACGAGTTAAAGCAGAACATCAGTACCTCGGGGTTACTTCACCAATTACTATACCGGAATGGAAATGGGAAAGAATCACTATGGATTTTGTATCGGGGTTACCGTTGTCTCCGAGGAAAAAGATGCTATTTGGGTGATTGTTGACCGATTGACAAAGTCAGCACACTTTATTCCGATGACGTATGGATTATTCTTTAGATAAACTGTTTGAATTGTACATATCTCGAGATTGTCAAAGTTACATGGAGTGCCTATCTCCATTATATCGATAGAGATCCCCGATTTACGCCTCTCGTTTAGGATAAATTGCAAGAAGCTTTGGGTACTCGGTTGTATTTCAAGATCGCATTTCATCCTCGAGACGGATGGCGAATCGGCGTGTAATACAAGTATTGGAAGATATGCTTCGATGTTGTACACTAGAGTTTAAAGGTAATTGGGAGAAGTATCTACCTTTGATTGAATTTGCTTACAATATGATTATCATCCAAGTATTAAAATGGCACCATATGAAGCTTTGTATGGTAGAAAATGTAGAACACCATTGTATTGGACAGAGCTCGGTGAAAAGAAGATACATGGGGTTGATTTAATCCGGGAAATGTAAGAGAAAGTGAAGGTTATTCGGGATAGTTTAAAAGCGACTTCCGATCGCCAAAAATCATATGCCGATCTTAAACGAAAAGAGATTGAATTTGTGTCGGTGACAAGGTATTCTTGAAAGTGTCTCCTTGGAAGAAAGTTCTCCGATTCGGTCGAAAGGGTAAATTGAGTCCAAGATTTATCGGGCCATATGAGATCATAGAAAGAATTGGACCGGTCGCTTATCGGTTGGCATTACCACCAGAACTTGATAAAATCCATAATGTTTTTCATGTGTCTATGCTACGACGATATCGGTCCGATCCTTCACATGTTATTTCTCATGAAGTGGAGATTCAAAGCCGGATATGACTTACAGTGAAGAACCGGTCAAGATATTGGCACGGGAAACAAAGGAGCTTAGAAATAAAAAAATAAATTTGGTGAAAGTATTGTGGCAAAAGCACGGGATTGAGGAAGCGACATGGGAACCGGAGGAGGCAATGAGGAAACAATATCCAAACCTCTTTACTGGTAAGATTTTCGAGGACGAAAATCCTTAAAAGGGGGGGAGAGTTGTAATGGCCTAAATTCAAGATTATCGGAATAATGGTTTCGCAACCATAAATCCGATTTAAATAGAAATTTATTTCAATATGTTTGCATGAGTCTTTATATGATAGGAAATATTTTTATAAATATTTATAAAATGTTAGTAATGCGGTATTAAACTTTCGTTAGAAAATTTTAACGTTTGGGTAGGTAATTAAATGAAAAGGACTAAATTGAAATGAAAGTAAAAGTTTAATTATAAATTAAAAGAAAGTATAAAGGACCAAAATGGCAATTAAGCCATTTTGTCTAGATTGAATGGTGAATTGAAGAAAAATCTGAGATTTTTAGTTTATTATTATATTATTATATTATTATATTATTATATTATTATATATATATATATATAAAGAAAAGAGAAAAGAAACAAAAGAGATAGAAACAGAAAAGAAACAGAGAGCAAACGTGAAAGAAGAAAGAAAAAGAGAAAAGAAAAGAAAAAGGAAAATTAAAAGTTTGAAGCTTGGAGTTTAATTTGGTAAGTTAATTTAGTCCTTTTTCTTTTAATTTTGATGCTTTATAAGTTTTAGAACAAAGTTTTGATGAATTTAAGTTGAAATTTTTGAAGTTTTAGAGTTTTTGAATATAGCATATGATGAATAAAATGATGAATTAGTGGTTTAATTGAAAGAATTTGAAGTTAGAATTGGGTAAAGGATTTAATTGTAAAATAAGCTATAACAAAACTGTTTTGGACAGCAGCAGTAGTGTAACTTTGAAAAATCACCAAAATTCGTAGAAGTGGAATTAGAAGTTGAATGAGATATGAAATTAAAGCTTATTGAGTCTATTTTCATATGAAAGAAACATGGAACGCAAAGGAATTCTGTAATTTGGGATATTTATACTTTTGTAAGACTGGTTCAGAGGGATTTCGGAATCCCCTGTTCTGACTTTGAAAAATCACAAAAAATTGGAGAAAAATAATTAGGGGCTTAACTTTATATGTTTGGAATCCTGAATGAGTCTATTTTCAAATGAAATAAATAAGAAGGTCATATGAATTCTTTATGAAGAGTAATTTGATTCGTAGTGAAGAGAGGTCAGAACAGTCAAACAGTGAAACAGGGGAAACTTTAAGAATAATCTGGTATTGATTGGCCATACCAAAAATTCTGAAAATTTTATGAGAAGAAGATATGTGAGTCTAGTTTCAGGAAAAATTAACGGTTCTTCGTTTGGAGCTCTGTAGCTCGAGAAATAAATAATTTAGTGACTGTGACTCAAGTAGACAGCTTTGAATAAGCTAAAAATAATAATAGAATTATAGAAAATGCTACATGTGAACATGAAATGTATTGAATTGATGATTGGATTTATTTATTTAGATCCGGAAAACTCAAATACAAAGCTAGATCGAGGAAAGGAAAAAGTCCGGATTAGTAGATTTTATAAACGAACTAGTATCGAGGTAAGTTCATGTAACTTGAATTATATTGTTAAATGCTTGAAATGTATGTTATTGATGTGAATATAATTTGAATGTTCATTGTATGAAAATTGATGATACATTGGTATATTTGATAAAAAAGGAAGAAATCCCGGTTGAATGAAAGGAAAAATTCGATGGATCTCTGAAAAGGAATTGACGGTAAAAGGATCTAGCCCGGACGGGTGATCCTATCCGATATAGCCCTCCCGAAGAATATGTGGAAAATGGATTTAGCTTGGACGGGTAATCCGAATTAGGGTGCAATTTAGCATGGGTAGTAATTCGAGATCCAAGCTCATTAGAGTAATTGTCGCAGAGGATTTAGCTCGGACTGGTAATCCCGACAATACTCTATGAGTTTATATTACAGGATTTAGCTGACTGGTAATCTCTTTGTAAAGATGAGGTTCGCGAGTGTGCTCTCTGAAATGAAAATGTGCGCACATGAATATGAATTGACGGACCGATTTGTACACAAAAGTGTACCTCTGAAAATCCATCGAAATTTCGAGTAATTCAACGGGATAAATATGGAAAAATAACAAGGAAATGAAAATCATAGTATTGATGAACTCATCAATCATGGTGTGTATATTATTGATATATGGAAATTAATGAACTAACTTGAATGTTGAGCTTGTGCATGTTAGGGTATTAATGCATTGAATGGATATATGAATGCTTATTACATTGTATTGAAAATATTAGGTAAGTATAATTCTTGTTACATGGGCTTACTAAGCACAAAGTGCTTACTCTGTTTTCCTTTCCCTTGTTTTGTAGTGTTAAGAGCTCGGAGGTCGAATCGGTGGGAGACTCATCACACTATCAACCCCAGTATTTCGGTATTTAAAGAAATTTTAGTTTGGAAATGAATGGCGTGTATAAGCTAATAAAATAAATGTTAATATGAAATGAATATAAGGTTAGCCACTGATATGGCTTATGTGTTGAAGTTATTTTATAAATATGCATGAATTTTATTTTGAAAATATGTTGAATTAGAATGGTTTCGGTTAAAAAAAAAAAATTTGTAAACTCTGGTAATGCCTCGTACCTTATTCTGATAACGAATACAGGTAGGGGGTGTTACATTAAATGCATATGATGTGATGCGATGCGGGTGTATGAAATGCAATGCAAATGCATGAAGCGAATGCACAAAGAAGGAAAAGTGTTGATTTTGATTCAGTTCCATTAGATCAACTTTGCTGGAAAACAAATTTCTTTACATAGAGCGGACGATTATACATACGACTTCGACTTAACACCTAAATCTTTGACTTCCTTAAGAAGCCAAGCTAGATTTTGGCCTCGATCAGATCCTGACTCATACATTAGACTCAATACATCAGCTCGAGCTGCCAGGGTTTGTAAATGATCGGCTACCTCCCGAACTTGAGCCACAGCTCCGCCCATTACATAATCTCTATTCCTAACCTGTTCTTGAGAATAATGGAACTGCTCTTTCCAGCGTTAATTAAGGAGTTCAGCTTGGAATTCACTGTTTTGTAATGCAGTTTTGAGCTCTTCTATCTCTCTTTTTAGCTCCTCGACCTTGCTTTGGCTGGCTCTCAGTTCACTTATCGAGTTGCGATTTCGATACAGATGTAGTGATCTTTCCAGTTCTGTCGCTCCGGGCCCGTAATTCTTCTTTCTCATTCTGACTTTCCAACAGTTTCTTTTTCAGAATGTCTTCACGTACTCAAGCATCTTGGAATTTCTTTTCCCACTGGTCAGCCCTAGTCTTTTCTTCTCTGATTTCTTGCCGCCATTGCTCTGACGTCTTGCCCAAGCCAGCAGTCCTGATTGACGTGCGTAGTTTCTTGTAATCCGTCTTTAAGCTATTCAAATCTTCTTCAGTCCTGTCTTTTCCTTTCCTTACTTTCTCAACTTCCAACTTGTAGATGTCGACTTCTAGTCCTAACTGCATCTTCTCATCCTCTAGTTGCTCTATCTTCTTTCCCAATTCTCGACTCTTGTTCTCAAAATCTCCTCTGATGATCTCTAATTCAGATGGGACAACTCGTAAATGTTCTTTTATCGGTAAAGCATCCCTTTGGCTTGACATCGAAATATTGTCGTTGATTCTTGCATTCCACCACTCGTCATATTTGGGGGTTGTCATTGGTCCTGCAGCGAGTCCCTTCATTCGTCGGGTTTGGGTCCACGCACTTGTTATCTCACGAACTCTTTTCTTATAGTTATCGCCTTTTTATGAGAACTCGCATTGAGCTAGCCCACGCGTTGCGGGTATGAACTGTCTTGATCGATACTGCCTTGCTACGAGTAGTAGAGCGTACCCAACAGCTCCTCATAGCCCGAGTAAAGAAACCCAATCAAAGTCTCCGCACCGATACAAGATCTCGCCAGGGATTATCCACGGAGCTCTCCATTCGACATCTTCTACTTGTAAATTTCGAAGAATTGCTATCCATTTCTCTTCAGAGAGGTCATCCCGCCTTAGCGTAGTTGCTAATTCCTCCAAAGGAGAGTAGTTCTTGAAAAAAACCCTATTCGAGACCTTTTCCACCTTCCAAAAGTGGCTATGAAACCATGATAGCAAAAGCTGTGCACACCCTATGAACCTTCCTTCACCTATTCTTCGACTAGCGCTCAACGATCGGAATGTTTCGGCTAAGATCACAGGGATGGGCGTGACTCCTTTATCTAGTTTATCAAATAGGTCTGAGACAGCTTCCTCCACATATCCTAACGCTTTGGGAAAGATAACAAAACCATAGATGCTTAGAGCGAAAACGTCGACCTTCTTTTTTACATCAAAATGCGCTAGGATTAGATCCCTCAAATGTCTCTAAGGGATACATTTACAATCCCCCTTTTGCTTGATCCGAGCTGTAACCCACTGCTCGCTCATCCCTGTAATATTCATCAGCTTTTTTATGAATGTCAGTGCATTAACAGCTCGCGAATAAGCTTTATCAGCTTGAACACTTGGGCAACGGAGTAAGGCTGTGTATTCTTCTATGGTAGGTACCATATCCACTTTCCGGAAAGTAAAGCAACTATAAGCGGGGTTCCAAAATTGAGTGATAGTCCGGAATAGGCGCTCGTCCACCTTGATATCAAGCGAATAGGTAGATCTCCATATCTACGGTAGAATAGTTGTTTCACATCGTCGCCCCATGAATCCCATATCTACTTTAATTCTTGCAGGCTATTCTGAGTCACACTGACACGAGTGAAGTCCCACAGCTCTGATTCGTATCCCACCGTCAAACTATCTCCTTTCTCTCATTTGTATTCTTTCGGACTGTGCTCGAATAAAACCGCATTATCCTCCATTCTATCAAGAAATCCCTTTTCCATGTTAAGTTTTTCTATCTAGTACCCGAACGTGAATCAACACCTTGATGATGAAGTACCATGCAATTACAACAAAATGTCACCAGTCAGTACTATGCAAAAAAACTCAAGATAAACAAGAAGTAATCAAACGCTTATTCAGTTAACCCCTAAGGTTCAGCGAGGTTCTATTTAGGATTGGTTCTTAAGGTTCATTATATGCGGTTCGGTGCTAAAGTAAAGGTACCCGAACCAGCAGATTCCTCGATCCTCACCCATTACAAGCTCATATGGACCGAGTTTGGTTCAGGGGAACACATTTCCCTATGGCTGCACGGAGATGAAAATCTCACGAAGACATAGGTACGGATGTATCCCGAAGGCGGTCCACTATCTTGCACGGAGGTGAAAACCTCACGAAAGAATAGCTTCTCACTCCTACTTAATAGGATGTGACCCAATGGTCATGCAGTGTGATGTAAGAATATCATACGAGACTCAACCACACAATCAAATAAGATGACGCAAGCGATTGTAATAAAAGAATCGTAATTTTTCAAATCGAATTTTCAAACTTTCGACAAATGACATAAAATAATCAATTTACGGCCTGACTCTCTTTTTGCTTCCCCAGCGGAGTCGCCAAGCTGTCGAAACCATTTTTTTGAAAACGGGAATCGACCTTGGTTTTGAAAATGAAAATAAAATGGGAGTCGCCACCGATCTTTATTGGGGTGTGATCGGATCACCTTTGTTTTAATAAAACATTTTGATTTACTAAAACAGTGTTTTTGGTCCACGAAGTTCAAAAAACAGGTTCAGAAGTCGGTTACGTGTGAGGAAGGATTAGCACCCTCGTCACGCCCAAAATTGGTACCAAATTGAACAATTAATGTCCTTATGTCGAAAGTTGAAAATTGTAAAAAGATTTTAAAAATATGATCCCTTTAAAAATATTTGAATTTCCTCGAATTGAATAGCAAGATTTTCTCGTTCCGAAGGAATAAAATATCACATCCAATACTTTAGGACATGATAATTTAAATCCTTAAATCCAAGATCATCTTGTAATTTTTCGAATTGAATATCCAAATTTCCTCGTTCCGAAGGAATAAAAGATCGCATCCAATACTTTAGGACACGGTAATTTGAATCCTCGAATCCAAGGTCATCTTATAAATTTTTTTTAAAATTGAATGTCAAAATTCTCCCGTTTCGAAGGAATAAAAGATCACATCCAATACTTTAGGACACGATAGTTTAAATCCTCGAACCCGAGGTGAATATTACATCATTTTGGAAACTTTTATTTTGGGATGAAATTCATAAAGAATTAGATTATGTTTTAAAGAAACATTATGCAAAAAAAAAAAAGGATTATGCGACAAGTAATGGTTATGCGACACGAATTAAGTATAACGATGACACAATACACATGATATATAACATTGGAATTACTAATCTAAGATATTACCATGCATGAATAATAAAAATAATAATAGTGATGGAATAATAATAACGATGATGATAATACCAAAGATATGGAAATACGAACAAACGAATCGTAGTGCACGCAAGAATGATAATCACATAATTTACATGATTCAAACATCTATATTAATAGTCGAAGAATAATGAATTGAACCATTCTAAGGGAAATAATACACGAAACAATTTAAAACAATTTATAAAATGATTTTAAGTCCAGAATACGTAATAAAAAGGTAGGTAATATATACGAAGTAATTTTAAAATGGCGTCAAAGTGGAATTAAAAGGTACAATATGCATATATAGTTTAATAAGAGTATTATGAAAGCTCGAAATAAATAATAACAATATAGGTGTGGTAATAATAATAATAATAATAGTATAGAAGTAAAAGTAAAATAACAATGATAGTGATATGAGATATATACAACATATTAATAATAATGATAACAATAATAGTAATAATAATACTAATAATAACATCATCCTCAAAAGTAAATAAACAAATAAATAAACTTATTTAAACAAGTCGAGGACTAAATTAAAAATAGACTAATGTTCAAAGTCCAAATTTGAAATAAGGAAAGCCCATTAAGGATCGATATGAAACGCGCAGACAACAGAGGTGACTAGATGGGAAAAATTCCCAAAAATCCCGTGCGTGCACCTAGTTTGATGACTCTGTGGACCAGTTCAAAAACAAATTGAAACCTGAGGGCCAAATTTAAAGAACAAATAAATCAGATAACGGGGCGTAATTCGGGAAATTGCGAAAGATAGGGAGTATTCGCGCAAATATTCCTTTGGGGAAATATGCGCAGTAACCCCTTTTGATTAAACGGCGCCGTTCACCTGTTTTATAAAAAGCAAATTTTGACGAAAAGAAATCAGTCGGTCCCTTTTTTTATTTTGAAAACCTTCAAAACCTCTCAACTCTACAGCCCTCCCCTGACGATTGGGTTCCATTTTCGCCATCCATCGCGCCACCACCACATACGGTGGCCGATGGTGCACGAAGTACGTCTTTTGCTCTCGTTCGGAGCCCGATTCAGTTAAGTTTCGCTATCCTCTTTTGTTATTCGTGTTGTATTATGGTTTGAAATGGTAAAAATGGGTCGATGCAGACGACGATGGTAGATAATAACAGAATATAAAAGCAAGAACAACCTTTAGAGTTTCCTCTCTCGTTTTTGTTTTTGATTGCTGAAAATTTTTACAAAAAGGGAAGCCGGACCTTTCACTTCTATCTTTGCTTTTTCTTTTCTATTTTTTGCTTTTGATGGTCCGTCCAAAAAAACAAAATCCCTTTACTTCCCTTTATATCATGGATTTACATTTTTTTTCTATTATTCTTGTCGCCCTTGCTGTTTGTGCTTCTCTGTTCTTCTTGCAGGGTATGGGAGCGAGGCATGCGACGACGGAGGCGAGGTGCCTGGGGAGCCAGGAGCGTGCGGGTGACAAACGAGCTCTGGGGAAAGGCGCGCGTGGGAGATCGGGACGACGCGTGCGGGCGATTGAGCGAGCGGCAGCGTGGGCGGGGGCATGGCGGCGAAAGAAAAGAACCCTAGGGTTCTCTGCTTAGTGTTTTGGGCCATTGTAATCGGGCTTGGGTTTAGGTTTGGTCAGTTTAGGTTAAAATAAGTGGGCCTTATGGGTTTAGTAATTGGCTGTAATGGGACGTTTATTTTGGAGTGATTTCATTGGGCTTTTTATTTCTGTTTTTGTTTAATACTTGATGGGCCCGGGCGAATTTGGGCTTGTACAATATATATATAGGGGTGAGCTTTCAATCAAATTAATTGAAAAAATTTTGGGTTAATTGAGTTGACGAATCCTATTTTATTATCCAAACTTGATTTGAAATTTTTTCGAATTAAGTTGAGTGAAATGAAATTCAAGTCGAGTTGAATTAAGTGAAATTATTTGAGTTAAATTAAAAAATTAAACATGTCAAATTAAAATGTTGTGACAATATAATCAATTTCATATTAGAGCACATAAATTTGAAATCATATATATTTGAAAATTTATTCAAAGAAAAATAAGAAAAAAAAAGATACTTTAGTTTGATAAACTTAAATCATTAATTAACTTATTCAACTCCCCAAAATTATTATTTTAGAAAATTTTTAAATTTTTTACTTTCTTTATATATTCTTTAGAATTTTTAAAATTTTTATATTAGAAATTTTATAAATATTTTTAATTTTTTTTTGTATTTTTTGTTGAGAGAGATCAATTTGCTCATTTTCAAAATTGACATGGACCAAAAGGGTACTCACACCAAGTTATTATTTGAATTATTCAAGTTATTCAAATTGTAAAATTTCAAATTGTAAAATTCAAGTTGACTCAAACTCAAAAATTCAATTTGACTTGAAAAATATAGAATAACTCAATTCGATTAACTCGAAATTCGATTTTTTTTTTCTATTTTGTCAAATCGAATCAAGTTTCTCTCACCCTTATATATATAAATATATAATATAGTTTTATTTATAATTACATATTATGTTGTCTATATAAATAAAGAAATTATTAATTAAAAACATGAAGTATAAATAAAATAAAAAACATAAAAACATGTTTGTTAATTAAAAATTTGAAAAACATATTTATTAATTAAAAATATTAATTAAAAAAAGCCTAGAAATAACATACATAAAAAAAATGAAATATTTTAATTTTGGTACATTTGAAAAGATGACATTTTAATCTATGCACGTTAATTTTATTGTTAATGGAATGGTGTGGCTTAACAGTAATTACTGTGACATTAAATTGAATATTAAATTAAATTAAAAAGATTATTAATTTTGAAAATAAATGAAATTACGTGGCTTAACAGTGATTGATGTAGGCCAAACCTACGTTACATAAAACGTGACTCGGTCATAAAACGTGACTCGGTCCAGTATGAGGAACGAAAATAGGAACACAAATTGCTAATTCTTTGGAACATAATTCAATAGTAGTCTTCTTCGAATCGTTTAATAGGAACAAAATACGATTTATTTTAATAGAATAATATTCCTTTTATAATTTATAATTTATAATTTATAATATATTTCAATTTAATTAATAAATATAAATATGTACAATATATAAATAAAATGATATAGATCTATACACTTTATTAGAATAGAATAAATAAATATTTCTTATTGTTTTATATTTTATTTCCAACTTTTACTAAACCTCTAAACTAGTAAAACGTAAAATCTTTAAATAACATTAGGTTTATTATATAAAAAAGTTCTTGTAAAATCTCTATTTCTTATTGTTTTAATTTTTTATGCTTTTTGTAATTTATTATATTTGTTTTGTAATTTTATACTATTTTTAATAAATTTTAATATTTTTATTTTTTCCATTTTATAATTTTTAAAAATTCTTATTTTTTATAATTTTTTGAAATTTTTAAAAATCTAATTTTTTATTTTAAAATAAATTTATATTATTTTTAATATTTTTTCATTTTTTTAAATATATATAAAATTGTTAAACTACGCTTTATTTGATATAAGATTTTGATATAACAAATTAAAAGTGTTTTTGAATATAAGCTAAATTTGACAAAATAATTTTTAAATTTAAATTCTAAGAAATAAAACTTTGAATACTTAGAATAAACTCTTAGAAAATTTTGAAAAAATTTTAAAATCAAGTGAAAATATTTTTATAAAATCAAGTGAAAATATTTTTAACCAAGTCAAAATGATCTCAATTAAATTAAAATCATTTTAACACATCAAAAAAATTTTCAAACAAGTCAGAATTGCTTCAAGCTAAAAAGTATCGATAACATTTGGCCAAGTATCGATAATTTTTTAAAATAATCGATACCGTTAGAAAAATCGAGACCAAAAATGCATTATGTCAAAACCCTAAAAATTATCGATACCATGTTTTTGGTATCGATACTTTTTGAAAATAATCGATACCTTTATTAAAAACAATACCAAAATTGTATTCTGTTTCTCATAAACCCGACAAAGTATCGGTCCGGTATCGATACCTATTTCAGGAAGTATCAATAAAATATTTTTGAAGTATCAATTATTTCATTCCAACAGTCACTGAATTAGCATTTATGACAAAAATATCGATACCTTTTTTGGAGGTATCGATACTCGAAGTTGCAAGTGAAATAAATGCTTTGGTTTTATATTCCCAACGACCATATTAACTTCTCCAACATCCTCAACGGCTGGAAATCTATTAGAGGGTATAAATATCATCTTTTAAAGTCCTACAACAACCAAGAAAGTACTTTCAAGCAAAAATAATCAATCAAATAATCTTAGAGCTTAACAACATGTTTGGTTGAAGGTAATGGCTATGCCATTACATGCCTATTACAAGTTTATTCTGCAGGCCAACACAAACAGATGTTTAGTTCAATAGAATACCCTATTACGAGTGTGTTCCATTCCGGGCTTAAGCAGAGATATTTGGGGATTTCTATTCCCTTCCCTCTTCACTGTTTACCCATTCGTTGCTTAAAGAACCCTATCTTACCCTTACCAAATTATCACATCAAAAACACTCAATCGGCAGCCATTTCTTGCTTCCTTCAACTCCGGCATTCTTCCCCTCCATCCAAGGTCAGGTAAACATTTTTTCTTCTG
Source organism: Gossypium bickii (assembly GCA_025503065.1). NCBI lineage: Eukaryota > Viridiplantae > Streptophyta > Magnoliopsida > Malvales > Malvaceae > Gossypium > Gossypium bickii. Next base: position 59,800,407 of record CP106710.1, on the reverse strand, counting down.
TTGTTCCTTTCATTTTCCTGTTTGCCATTTTTTGTTACCTACAAATTTTTTCTGCCTGTTTTTGTTACTGCTTCCTTCACCGTCATCTTTGATTTTTTTTAATAAACATAGTCTCAAATTTGAAATCACATCGAAAACTCGGAACTGTGTTGGTAAGTAACATTGAAGCTGTCCAACCCATTATCGAAAGAGAAAAGATTTGTATTTTTCAAAGGTAGACTCATATTTTTCAAAGGAAATCTTATCTGGCATGATCGATGGTGATTTAATGTTAATTTTTACTCATTTAATTTCAATCGTAGGTTTAGAATGGATCTAATGGAATTTTCCTAGATAAAAGTATTATGCATCTTTAGGGCTTGACTTGCCGGATCACATCTAGTGCTTTGAAACAATTTCTTATTATGGATTTCATCTAGTGTTTTGGTTTAATATACTAGATTATGTTCATATTTCTGAAAATCAATGAATAAGAGCCTATATACCCAAATTTAGATACAGATTATTTTGTTCCCTTTTTTGTTACATTTTTCCTATTTAAATAGCTAAAGAGTGAAAAATGGAGATCCTATTGTTTGTTAGGCAATTTTGAAATGGATGTCTACTTTCAAATATGACTCTATTTATGAAAGTGTAATTGTCAACACATAATGAAGGAGACAAGAAAAAATTATTTTTGAAGGAGTGTTTTATTGTTCTAGTTTCATCGCTTTGTGTTTCAGTGCTGCATTCTAGGATTTCCATCACATGACTCACAATTTAATTTCTTTCTTTTTCTTTTAATTGTTTTTGACAAACCCTGCGTGCAAAGCTTAACAAACAAACATAACCTTTACAATGTCGAGGTCATAAGTATTCCATCATTCAGTAGATAAAGCTCCAAACCATCCAGACATTGCGTTTATTATTCTCGGTTTAATGTATGGGGGTGGTTTAGCTTCAACACATGTCAAACTCAGTTCACTGGTTTCTTTCATGTAAAAATTTGCTTTTAGTGGATTCTTTGGGCCCTGGACTTATTTGGAAAGCTTCTCATTTTCATGGAATCAAATAGCATAAATGATTGTTGCACCTACTAGCAAATAAATGTTAATGAAAATCCTCCCTTTTCTTAGAAATTGTATTTGAATGACTTGCATATCTGACTCTTTCGAGTTTGGACTTATTTGGAAGGCTGCTCATTTTCATGCACTCAAATAGCAAATATTACTGCTGCATCAACTAGCAAAGAAATGTTAATGAAAATCCTCTCTTAGAAATGGTATAATTTACATATATGACTGGCTTTGATAATCTACAATCTTATATTTGGACTATATAACAGAACAAGCCTATTGCTACAAACTATTACTGTGCTCCTCAATAAAGCATATGTGCATCTTGAATGTTGTACCTTATTTTGTTGGTGGATGTATATGTGCTTTGGTTTCATGCGAAAATGCAATGAGATGCTTTACTTATTTTTATAATTTCTGTTCATAGAGGAAAACCATACTCACTTGAATCTTCATTTGCTTTGTTATATAGGCCAAAAAGACACGATCAATGGAATCTATTGATTCTTCTGGTGAAGAAGAGTAAGTTACTCATTACATTTATAGCTTTCTGCTTTATTATTTGGATTTCTTTTAACTAGTATATCTGTATTTGAAAACTTACTCAAGCTTTGTGCTTTTACAGTTATTGCTTAGCAAAAGCATGAATCTTAGTCCATCTTAATCATTTGATAGTCAATTGTTCTGGTGAAGAAGACACGGGTGAAGCTATAAATGTTATATAGGCCAAAAAGACACGATCAATGGAATCTATTGATTCTTCTGGTGAAGAAGAGTAAGTTACTCATTACATTTATAGCTTTCTGCTTTATTATTTGGATTTCTTTTAACTAGTATATCTGTATTTGAAAACTTACTCAAGCTTTGTGCTTTTACAGTTATTGCTTAGCAAAAGCATGAATCTTAGTCCATCTTAATCATTTGATAGTCAATTGTTTGTATGATCTGACTCTGAGATTGCAACTAATGTGGGCTAGTTTTTTTAATCATTGCTGATTTGTATTGATAATATTTGGATCAACAAATTTCCCATCCTCACTACTTTCCATATCTAAATGATTGACCTATTTAAAAATTAAATAATCTAACAGGTGATGGTGAGCAGTATCAATTATGAACTAAAACAAGATAAATCGATGCTTACCCACTTCAAGTATAGGAACAATGATTGATTCCCAGAATCTAGATTTTGCTTTTTAGCTCACTTTTCAAGTCATTTTTTTCCCAGTTTTCTGAATAACATGTTAAGCAAAACAAAAATAATTGTTTGTATGATTGAAGGAAATTTTTATAAGTTGATAGTCAATTATTTGTATGATCTGACTCTGAAGTTACAGCTAATCTGGACTGGTTTTTTTAATCATTGATGATTTGTATAGATAATATTTGACTTGAAGAGGCTTTGTATATTTTGTGTGCATCATCAATGGAATTAATACGTCAATTTTGATCCAATGGTTGGCATCAATATATTGCAATTTGTTTTTGAGATGTTTCGTTATCTACCTATCATTTGTTTTTGCAGATGTTTTTAATATTTAGGGATTTGTATTTTATTTGGTTTCCCTTATGGATTAGACATGGTATTCTTTCTTGAATTTTTTTAATTCAAAATAGAGTTATATGCTTACGAAAGTTACTCTTTTTTAGCATCGTGTTTTCAACATTGACTCGATTTTAGTTTATACATGTATATTTTGTTAATATATTATTGCTGTTAATTGTAACACCCCAAACCCGGCCTAGACGCTATAGCCGAATCTGGTGAAGTCACATGGAAGGGACTTTGAAAACGGAGCTAACTCGATAAAAACCTTAAATTACTTTTATTTATTTCAAATCGTATATTTCATTAGTCGACTTGTCTTAAAACGTATAATTTTAGCGGAAGCTTAGGAAAATTGTTGTTTTTAGGAAACCATTTAAGATTTTAGAAAACCTTTGTTTTGGTGAAAACCGAGTTATATCGTGTTTGGCAGTTATAAAATCATTAAAATGACAGTCAAATCCAAAATAAAAATGAAAACAGACCGTAAAGTCCGAATTACATAAAAACCAGCATAAACTAGATTGTGGAAATTAAATCATCGCTAAGTTCAACTCGAACGTGTGGTCACTGAGGGGCTCCGTAGCACCGATCCGCCTAAGACTGTGGATTACCTGTAGAGATTAAACAGAAAGGAGTGAGTTTACGTAAACTTAGTGTGTAACCCCACAGAATTAAGCATGCACACAACAGAAAATCAGAATCAGACAGATACAGATTCGGGCTTAAGCCCATTATAGATATAGATACAGATACAGACGTGCATATTAGAATCAGAAATCAGAATCCTATCCCCAACCTCTACACACCATCTCCGTCCATCCTTACACACCATTTGGGGTTTAAAACACCCACCTAGCCCTACACACCATACTATACCGATGCGACACATAACATATATAATGCAGCCATGCTGCCAGATAATAGGCACAAATGCCTTTCAGAATACTTCCTCCAATAAACATCATCCCACCCCAATAACAGTAAGAGAACATACATACAAAAGTAACAGATAAATCATGATTAACATGCTTTTGTAAACAGATAACAGATATACATACATAGGCATGCTCAGAACCTTATTTCAGCTTAACAGGTCACTTGGTTTTAGGGTTAGATAGTGTTTACCACCCTACGATAGGCCCACAGTCGATTAGGACGACTCGTGCGACCCTACGGAAAAAGGCATGTGGGCCCACATGCCCGTGTGGCCCACATGCCTCGATTGGCTTTGCCCGTGTGGATTACATGGGCTGGCCCAAAGTTAACACGCCCGTGTGGCCTACACACCAGTCTGGTTTAGCTCGTATGGCCCACAAAACCACACTCCGGCCATCACACGATCGTATCTTGCTCATGGCCTAACCTTCGTCGATCATACAGCCGTGTCGTCGTCACACGGCACGGCCACACTACACGTGTGGTGTGGATCGGCGAAGGTTTTTCAATTTTCATTGAATCTTGTTTTTCTACATTTCGGGTACACACCTTGTAACGATTTGATGTTGAAACACTCCCGAGATGACCAACACCTACAATCAGAATATCCAACCCCTTTAGTAACCAAAAATCAAGCCTAACACGATTTATCCAAGTACGCAAGAACCGACTTACCGTAATCAAGAACGAACACAATCTTGAATCAAGCCGATGAAACGCATTTCCCTGCCTCAAAATCTTCCCTTAAACGCACAATTCACCATTTAATCCATAATCTAGTGTTACTAGTCCCAATCCAAAAAGTTAAAGGTTGAAAAAAAAATGTCACTTACCAGACGGACAAAGGATGAAACACGCAACAACGAAGAATCACCACGCAAAACCGAAGGAGGAAAAACAAAGGAGAGGAAAAAGGGAAGAAGAACATCAAAAAATTTTTAGAGGGAGAGAGAGGAACAAAATTTTGAAAAAAAAACAAAAGAATAAATCTGATAACTACAATATCTCCACCTCTCCCCCACTAACATCCCAATCTCAATTACCTTAGACTTTAAATTCCACTGAAACTCTTGCGCAGAACTGAGCAAAAATTAAATACCCATGCTTGCGTAGGGATTTGAATACAGAACCTCCAACACACCAACACTCTTACCACTCGAACCAGCAGACTCATTCTGATATGGAATTACAGACAATTAAATATCAACCCATTGAATAGAGATATGGCTTAACTCCAAAAATAACAAATTTTGCCAAAGCTAAGGCTTGAACTTGGGACCTCAGACACACACCCAGAACACTTAACCACTAAAGTAGATCCAGATTTATGTTAGATTTTACAGAAGCAGAAATAAATTATTTGGGGTGTTACATTAATAGTAAGGGTTGCTGCTGTTTAATACTATTATGGTTTATGTGTTAAATGTGTGTCCTTTTGAAATAATGGAATAGAATGGTTAAATGTGTATCCTCTTGAAATAATTAAACTCAATATATATGTTAAATGTGTATCCTCTTGAAATAATGGAATGATTTGTGTGTTTTACCTAAAGGAGTGGTTGAAGGTAGCAACAAGAAGAGGAAAGATATCGCTCAAGGGTGTGCTAAGGTAACAATACCCTCCCAATGTCTTTGTTGTAAGTTGGTTATGTGTTCAACTTTAGAAAGATGAAATTTGTTAATGGAAAAGGAGACTGCTATGGTAAAGAGCAGCACACAAAAACATAAAGCAAAACCACGGTAGTTACCTTTTAATGGAATTGAGTTAATACCACTTTTATTTTATATATTTTAAATTTGACTTTGGCATGATGAAAATAGACTAGTTACCCTTTTAATGGACTGATAAAATATAATTATTAACTTGGACCATCGAAAAGAATATTTATAATAATTTTAAATTCAATTTATTTATCAAGAAAATAGTATATTAGTCTATGGTTTAAATACTATGTTTTGTTTATCAAAATTGGATCAAATCGATGAATTGAATGGATTCGATCGGTATTATAAAATCGAGAAAAAATAAATTAATAAAAGATCAATTGAACTGGGTGAAAATTAGATTAAAAACTGTTTGAATAAAATTTAAGTTAATTTAAATATTTAATTTTGTTGTTGTAATTTATAAAATGAATGCATATGTTATTATTATTAATTTATGTTTATCAATTTTTTATTTTTACAAATTTCAAGATTTTTTTGAAATAAAAATATTTTGAAGTTTTTACTTTACAATGATTGAACTAATTATTTAATCATCTCTACACTTTGATCCGTTATTCATTTTTTTTATTTAAACACACGCAAAAAATATAAATTAAGATGCGGTAAAAAATAAATAGGAATTTTATCATTCGCAAGTTGTATTAAAGGCAGATCTAACCACTTTTAAACACTAAAAGAAATAGATAAAAATTATAGAAATAAAAAATATATAAATTATAAAAAATAACAATATATAATACAAAACGAATCGAATAGAGGTATAAGAAATAATGTAATGTGGGAAAGCATGTGAATGACAACAAGATTTAAATAAAGAAAAATCCTATTCACTCTATAAAAAAAAATTATAAATAGTAGTGATTCATATAACGTCAAAAATTCCTCGTAAACGTGACAAAAAAGCAATGACACCATCACTTTTTTTTGAAGGAAAAAGAAAATGGATGTATTTAATTTTTATAATAATAACTTAATAACTCTTTTACTATTACTTATAATAGTTTTATTTTTATATATAATAAAAAATTTATTATATTTTTATAAATATAATTTTATTATAAAATTTAGACAAAAAAATAATCTCGGTAGATATAGAAATTGGTCAACAATCAACTTTTAAAGATCGAATTAAAGGTAAATTAAAGATCGAATTTTTAAAAACTTTCATATAATATATGTATATTTTTATAACACTGGAAATTATGTAATTTGGATGTGGATGTATTTCAAGATTAGATGTTCATTATTAATTTTTCTTTTAATGTTCAAGACATTATTATTTGTTAAACAAAGAGTCGATCCTGTTGAATGAAATTTGATAAATATATATTGTTCATTTTTCTTTGACAGTGTGTTATTACTTCCTCTTCTTCTTTGGTTTGCTTGATTGCTTCTTCCACCCACAGTTGAGCTTCTTGTATTCACTGAACCACTGTAAGTTCTTTAGAAATTAAATTCTTTGATTTTGTTTTACTGTTATTGAAATTATTATTGAAGAAATGTGACCCTTTTACTCTGATTTGAAGATATGTAACACTTTAATATCTATCTGCCTTTAATTGTACAAAGTAAGAGGCGTAAAAGAATTGGTCTTGCTATTACAATATGGTTGCAAATGTGTATAGTTGCGAGTTGGTTCTTAGTTGCATTGGGTGCCATCCATAGCCTACATACTTATAGACCAAGGATTAGATTCTATATTTTAGATTTTTATGCAAAACGAGATTATGTGAAAAAGACTTGTATATGCTAGTGACGAGGCCTGTAATGAATAAGTTAGGATGAATAGAATTACCTTTTTTAAACTATGTGAGATGTTACAAACTTTAGAGGGATTGAAGTTGTTAAGGAACATGCTTGTTGATGAGCAAGTGGCAATGTTTTTACATATCATTTTTCATCACCTTAAAAATCGAATTATCAAGCATCACTATAGGTCCGGGGAAACTGTTAGCAAATCATTTCACAATGTTTTAAATGTTGTCATACGCTTACAAGATGTGTTATGTAAAAAGGCAGAGCCAATTACAGCTAATACTACAGACCCAGGGTGGAAATGGTTCAAGGTATTAGAGTGAGTTCTATATATAGCTCGTACATAATTTAGTCCATTTAGATTTAAATATAGTATCCTAACTCGAGGTTTTATACACGTGATGTAGAATTGCTTAGGTGCTTTAGATAGAACCCACATCAAGATTAGGGTTCCAACAGTTGATAAACCTAGATATCGAACGCGAAAAGGTGACATAGCAACAAATATGTTAGGTGTTTGTACACTTGATATGCATTTTGTTTATGTTCTTCCTAGTTGGGAAGGTTATGTTGCTAATAGACGAGTTCTTCGAGATGCCATTAGTAGGAGACATGGACTAAAAGTTCATCATGGTAAAGTGCAAAATTAGAGGAATTTGAATTAATTTTTAAGATCATACTTTTTTGGGAAATTAACCATGACAAATAGTTTCTTTTTGTAGGTTGTTATTATCTAGTTGATGCTGGATACACAAATTGTGAGGGATTTTTTGCTCCTTTTAGAGGACAAAGATATCATTTGAATGAGTGGCGTCAAGGTTATCAGCCAAGTACTCCTGAAGAATTTTTCAATATGAAACATGCTTCAGTGCGTAATGTTATTGAAAGATGTTTTGGGTTATTAAAACTTAGATGTGGAATACTTAGGAGTCATCATTCTATCCTGTAAAGGTGCACAATAGAATCATTATTGCATGTTGTTTGCTCCATAATTTTATTCGAACCTATATGAGTCTTGATCCTATTGAAGCGGAGTTGAGAGAAGGATTACCTAGTAATGTGATAGGTGACGATGAATCGAATATCGTAAATATTCATGCATCGGATGCATAGGCTACTTGGAGGATGGAACTAGCCAACCAAATGTTCTATGAATGGCAAGCATCTAGAAATTAGTTAAGTTTAGGGTAAAAATAGTAAACGTGAAGTTGTTTATGTTATTTCATGTATCTAGTTTATGAAACTTTGGTGGTGTTTGAATTGTTTTTTTGTATTGTACTAGACTTGTTGAATGATAATTTATTTTCTTTTGATTCATCATGTGTTATAATTTTATAAAGTGTTGATCTTTTGATGCATAATATTGAACTTAATTTTAATTTGCATTTTTTCTTAAGATAGTTATATCAGGTTTTTCACAACCAAGTGTTTCTTTCCAAAATTCTCAAGGAACCAAAAGGAAATAGGTTTCAGAAGAAGATGCTGCGTTGGTTGCTTGTATGGTCGACTTGCACAATGTTGGAGCCTTTAATGCAGATACGAGATTCAAAGCCGATTGTTTAAATGAGTTGGAAAAAATGTTAGAAAAAGTTTTATCCTATGCCATGTTGAAGGCTAAACCTAATCTTGAATCGAGGATTAGGACATTGAAAAAGGGATTGGTCAATCGTTTATGACTTGCTTAGTGGAAAAAAACAATAGCAGCTTTGGTTGGGATGAGCATAGGTAGCTTGTTGTTGTTGAAGATGCGATGTGGAACTCATATATAAATGTAAGAATTATTTCAAGTCTTTATTGTCTTATTTTGACCAAGCTTATATCTAATATGAATTCCTCATTTTTATAGAGTCATAAAGAAGCCGCTCAATTCAAATATCGGAGTTTCCCTTATTATGACCAACTTACTACATCTACGCAAAAGATCGAGCCACTGGGAAAGATGCTCAAACAGCTGTTGATATTATTGAAGAAATAAATATTGAGGATGTAGCTACTACAAATACTCATGAAGAAAGAAACGATTTCTATGGATGCGAAGCTGATGTTTCTTTGGATGACATGGATCTTTCAGCTACACAACCGCAACCAGCTAGAAACCAATGTGATTCCACATTTTCAAAGAAGAAAAAAAAAAGATTTCTAATGCAAGTGATTCTTCTACTTCATTTAATGATGCTGCCACTTTATTAGCAGAAAACATACGGACAGTTGGCCTTGAAATCAGTAAGAGTATTGCCTTTGAAGTGCTAATTCAAAAAAAGTCAGAAATGACCATTCAAGAAAGTGCTCTGATATTATATCCAACATTATGTGAAGTAGAAGGTTTAACTGAGGATGAGTGCTATCGCGCATTGAGCAAAATTCCAGATCATCCAACGCAAATGCTCATTTTCTTTAGTTTACCTTCTGCTGTGCGATTGGAATGGGTTAGAAGATTTCTTGCTGACTATTAAAAATCATGGTTGTGTTGATGATATTTTGGTAACTTTTTGTATTTGTAATATTTGGATGGTATAATGACATGATAGAATGTCATTGCAATGTTGTAACTTTTTGATGTTGTAAAATTTTAAAACATATGATTATGACATATAAACTAATGAAATCATGTAACTTTTTGTTAATATATGAATATTATGCTTGGATGTGAAATATAATTCTCAAGTTATTTATTACTTCTAATATTTTATTTTTTATTGTAGAATAATTAAATTATTTGTTTCACTAATGATATTTTAGCACATTAAATATGTATTGCAGTTTAAAATAATAAAGTAGATTATATATTATTTTTATAGTATTATATATTATGATTTTTTTAAATCATATAATAATTATATTAAGAATGTTATTAAATTATATTTTTTATTAAATTATATTTTAATAATAATTATGTTAAAATATGGTTAAATTATTTATTATTTTTATTAAATTATTTTTAATAATAATCTTATTAAAATTTAATAACAATAACAATAATCATCTACCTAAAAACAATTCTGCTAAGGGTATTTTGGTCATTTTAGTTTTTTTCCTTATGCTATTATAACATCATTCCATTCAACCAAACACAAGAATACTATTACAGTTCTATTCCATTCCATTTAACCAAACAGTTGAATTACTGGTTACAGCTCTATTTTCTTATAGCTCTATTCAATTACAGCCCTATTCCATTACAGTGAACCAAACGTACCCTAAATTTTCATATTCTTCTTACATACACTTGTGAGCCTCATCTCTTTTCTTTTGCTCAAGTGTATCTCATTGTATTTGTGCTTCAATTTGCAAACAATTTTATCATGTAAGGATTGTTTCTTTATTTGCTCAGTTTTATCTCTTTGAGAGGTTTTGAAACTTGTTGTAGAAATCTTAAGGAGTTGTAAGGTTAAACCTTATCCTCAAAGGTTGAACAAGTTAGTGAATTTAAGAAAAATCCTTAGTGGTGGAAAGCTAAGGTAGTGGAGTAGGCAATTGGGGCCGAACCACTCTAAATTTTTTTGTGTTCTTTGTTTCATTTTTGCCTTTGCTTTCACCAAAATTTTTAAAGGCCAATTCACCCTCTTCTTGGCATTTTTCGGTTTGCTTCATCAAGCTTTCAAAAATTATGAAAAAAAATGGTTTGCATGAGTCGCTTGCCACATAAAGAGTTGGGCATTGAGAAAAAGAACTAGAATTCGGTTAAAGTCGAAGGGGAGAGACTTAGGTTCCCTAGCTATGACACCATGTTCTTACATGGTGTTGATGCTTATATTTAGGGGCGAAGCTAGAAAATTATTTTGGGGGCCGAAATTAAATTGTAATTTTTACGATAGTAAAAATGAAATTTCATCATTTTAATAGCCTATATCTTTATAATTTTTAAAGGATTAAATCAATTTTTTATCATTTTTAGGAGGGGCCAAAGTGCAATTTTAACTTTATTAATTTAAAATTTTAAAAGGCCTAAATAAAAAAATTTCCATTTTAGGAGGGGGTCGAGACCCCTGTCATTCCCGTAGCTACGCCCCTGCTTATATTGATGATATTGATAAGTTGATCAATCTTAAAGACAAATCCATAAAAAATTATAATTTATTATTTCATAATATTTATACAAAATTTTTGCAATTTTTTATAATTTCTAAAACAATTATAAAAAAAATCAGGTGCAAATTTTTTATATATATTTAAAATTATATATTTTTTTCATTTCTAATAGTTTTCTATTATTATTTTAAATAAATTTTAATTATTTTGCAATTTTTTATAAATTTATAGTTTTTTTAAAAAATATCTATTTTTAAAAATTTTCAAAAATCTAAATTCTTTTATAAAATCATAAAATTTTATGATTTTTAAACAATTTTAAGAGAAATTACTAGATTTCGTCATGTGGTGAAGTTGATGGACGTAGGCGCCTCCACGGAAATTGATTTTTTGAGAGCTTAATTGATTGCTTATATTTGATTAAGGGCTCAATTAAGTTTTGTTTTCGATTTAGGACTTAATTGAATATTAAATTATTTTACAGGAACTTTTTTATATAATAAACCATAAAATTAAGATAACTGAAAAAAAATTAAAATAATTGAGGTTGGGTTAAAATAGGAACAAAGTCTGTAAGTTTTTAGGGAAATAGAATTAGCGAAAACACTGTTCTTTCACTGTGTGTTTTCAAATTTCAGCGTCTCTAATCTTCACGGAAACGCTTATTCCACCATTTTGGATCGTGGGCAATGGATCCGGCAATTCAAAACAGAAAACGTATGAGATTTGGCTATTTCAGTAACTTAAGATCAAACTAAAAATAATAAATATAATCTAAAATAAAGTGGAGGTAAAAGCAAAATCAATTCCTTACCTCTACTCATTTTTCAAAATTATTGTTTAATTTTATAATTTAATTTAATTTAATTTTTTATTTAATATCATGTTAGCCACTGGTAGACCGTGTCATTCCAATAGCAACAAAGTTAATGTGAAACTATTAAATATCAACTTTCAAACATACAGGGATTGATTTATTCTTTTTAATATTAGATGGATTCAAATGTAGTTTATGATATGATATAGGGACTTGTAGTAAACATTAACCATTATATTCATATATTTTGTATGTTATAATTAGAGATGGTGGGGCAGATGTTGCTAAATCCACCACCGCTTCACAGTTGGTAAGCTTTGCTCCACCACCTTTTCCATTTTATTATGGTTGTATAATCTTGAAAACTACCATTATTTCCATAAATATTGGATGCATCTATATACCTCACCTCATCCACTCCGTTTCAATTTAATTTTGGCTTACGAGTATAAAAAACTCTTAAAATTAAAAAGAAGAAGCAATTAAGCCTCTTTTTTTGCACTTAATTGGGTACTTGAATTTTCAAAATACATCAAAAAGGCACTTAAACTTTTTTCAAAAAAAGTAATTAAACCCCTGTTATTTTTTCGCACTCAATTGAGTGTTAAAAATTCAAGTACCCAATTGAGTGAAAAAAAAAAAAAGGAGTTGGGGGTTAATTGCTTTTTTTTTTTTTAAGTTTAAGGGTTTTTTACACCCTTAAACCTTTAATTTTTGCTACTTATCTTTAAAATTTTTAATTCTTTTAAATGCAAATAAATATTTAAAAATAAAACATGTGTATTTTTCTATAACACATTATTATATTTTTACATTTCACGGAACAAAGCAGTTGCTTTATACTCAAAGAAAAAGAAATTATCTTACCTTTATCCTACATCTATTTTTCAAAAGAAAATTTCAAATAAATCAGATTTGAGAGGAATATTTTCTATTTCTAGCGGGTCAATTTCATAGAATATTCAAAAGCATTTTAGCACTTACCAAAGTTCATGTCTCATCACATACTGCATTTGACCTATAAAATTTATAATTTAATATAAAATCTTTATGAATTATTATATAAAATTTTAATTCAAATTAAAAAGCATTTACCTCAATGTATCATATATTTTTACATTTGGTTGTCATTATTGAGATATCAGAGAAGAAACTACTAAATAAAATAAGAAGACACCAACACTTTAAAAAAAAAAAAAAAAATACCAATTTGAGTATATCCTCTTAATCTACCATATTGATACTTCTGAATAAGCGAAGATCACAAGAAGAAAAAAAATAAAAGGCCATGCATAAAACAGCACATATGAACCTTGGAAGTAGCAACTAGCTTACCTTAAGCAATGACACTGTTTTCTTCACCAAAATGCACTGCTGCAGCTGTAAATTCCATTTGTTAACTAAGACAAACTTAGACACCATCGATAAATTGACTCCTTATCAACATTGGCAAAATTAATTATCTCATGTCCTGGAGCTGATTTATGAATAGCGACGGTGATTTACAACTTGGAACTGGGAATAGCTAATGAGAATTGACAGCATAATTGATCCAAGTTGTTTTACAGTACATTTCTACGTAGATCCTTGCATGCTGCATGAATATATAAGAGCGTACATAGAGATAAGTAGGATATCTGTATTAATCCCAATCAACTTGCCCAACTGCAATGTTCACTGGCATCTATACCACCAAATATATACATACTCACTGCATCAGTCAACTGTATGAAATAAACAACTTCGTTTCCTACGGTAATAGCATCAAAACAAGAAGCTGAGAGGACCATTAGTGTAACTAAGATTCAAATTTTTAATGAGTTTCTTACTATAACATGAAAAATACCTTGATCCAGGTGGACCAATTACCAATTAATTACCAATTACCACTTGCCCCAACCCCATCCAAATTCACTTTATATTGGCAACCCAAAATTTCAAGACCCCATCTGTGTGAAACCTCACTGTTACAAAGGGCAACTCTTTCCCAAACTGGAAAAACTAAACATTTATAGCATAAAGAATCGGTTCTAAAGGAAATAAATTCATTGGGATTCCTAAAATGCCATGTTTGTTTGCCTGAACGAAACAAGTGTTGGTCGAAAGGGTTGTCAAGGAAGCTGTTTTTACTTCCATATACCACAAAGGCAAATTCCATGTTGGAAGTTGCTTCTGTGTTGCAACAGACCTTCCAAAAAGTGTAGGCGGGAAAATAATATTTCTATGAGAAAAAGGGGCGTTCCGAGAATCGAACTCGGGACCTCTCGCACCCAAAACGAGAACCATACCACTAGACCGAACGCCCATTCAATGCTTGAAGGATGCAGCTTTTAACTCTAGAACTATAGCTTTAATTTTTAATGGGGTTTTAGTACTTGGTATACCATGCTATTGTATGGAGAGTGCTATGGCATTTCGTATCAGTAAGTAATTCCTACCTTTGACCAGTCTTTGCTGCAAATGTCATATTTCTTAAATAATTTCACAACTCATATTTGCTCCAACTTTTACTTCTTTCAAGTGCCCTGAAATACTGAAACACAATAACTTCTTTGCGATACAATAATGGAAATCAAGCCAGCTTTTACCTGCATTTCATACTATTAACCTCTAGACCTAGCAGATGTTTGTATGCAGTGAAGGGAAAACGCAAGAGAAAGAGTAAGGGTACATAAATTGCAAGCCCCTTGCCTAATTATTCCACCTACTCATGCTTATATAAACATTCATGGTCTCGTTAGTAAGTGATCTCAAGCACTAACAAGGAAAGAAAAGAGAATGACCGATGACTTTTGGGGTTTCAAAATGCACCAGGGATTGATTTGATTGCAAGCCTCACACTGCAACAAAGTTGTGGTTATTATTTAACAAAAAGGATATAATATTAATCTAAGAGCCACAGCAAGCGTGATCCCAAGTTACAAATGAATCTGTACATTAATTTATCACTAACCAAAATTCATTTAAATTGTTACACGAGTTGTTGAACACACTGTGGAAAACTATTTGTTGAATAAACTATAGATTGCATCATATCAACAAAATGATGTTGATCAAACAACACACATGCTTTTACTGCTCTCTACACCCTGTTGTTCTTGACGCATTTCAATTTCATATTGCTACTTAGTTGCATACATATGCAAAAAAATATCAACCAAATGCCACAATTGTTGAAGCTTGAAAGAAAAGCCTGAGAAAATACGGATCCATCAGTGTCTGTCTAACATGGCAGCTTTAACTTGAAATAGTCTAAAAGCTTCATAAATAAGGGTGAGCGTTCGATCGAATCGAGTCGAATCAAGTGAAAAAATTTCGAGTTCACGAGTTCTATTTTATCATCCTAACTCGATTTTAAATTTTATTGAATCAAATGAAATTGTTCAAGTTAAATTAAAAAATTAAACATGTCAAATTAAAATTTTATTACAGTATAACTAATTCCATGTTAGAGCATATAGATTTGAAATTTTTTTCAAAGCAAAATAAAAAAAAATACTTTTAAGTATAATAAACTTGAATCATTAATTCTTATTTAGTTCCAAAAATTATTTTTTTAATTTTTTTTAAATTTTTTAACTTTCTTTATATGTTTTTTAGACTTTTTTGAATTTTTTATAATTTTTAAAAAATATAAATTTTGAAATTTTTATAAATATTTTAAATTTTTGAAAATTATTTTGAATTTTTTTTGTAGAAATCAATTTGTTCATTCTCAAACTTGATAGGGACTAAAAAGATATTTACATCCATCTATTATTCGAATTATTTGAACTGTAAAATTTAACTCAATTCAAACTCGAAACTCGAATAATTTAAATAACTTAATTCAATTAACTCAAAAATTTAATTTTTTTTTGAATCAAATCGAATTTTACTCACTCTTATTCATAAACATTTCCATTTTCTTACCAATTATATTTCCAACAAGATTCACAATTTCGAAAACGAGGAGTTTTCAAAGACCCTGAAAGGGCTTAATACGGAGCAAGCAAGCCGTCAGTAATTTTAAGAAAATGTTGAGGCTCCCATTTCTTTCCTTCTTTTTCCTCTGCCTCCTCCATGCACTAGGACTCGTCCTATTGGCAAAATGTGCATACATTTCCAATACCAAACAATCCGGTAGGCTCTTGGGATTCCCATTGTCAGCTCCAACAACCTTAATTTCCTTACTATCTTCTGTCAATTTCTTTGAATTTGAACTTCTAAACCTATCTTTGTAACAAAATAATAGCGTAAGTAATTAAAACGTAACATTTCAAAAATAAATGACTAAAATATAATTTAGGGCAAACTAAAGTGACTATTTTTATAATTTACCCTTAATTTAATTACATTTTCAAATTTCAATTATTTAATTAATTAAATAATTATTTGAAAAAACTTTAAATTAATTTTCACTTCCTTTTTGTATTTATCAAGAAAACGCATTCATTTATCAATGCCACCCATTTATCTTATTTCATCATTTTCATTCAATTCTATCTATTCGACTCTATATGTAATTCATTTTTTATTTCAATAAGTCAATAAAGGGATCGAAAATTTATTCAAATATTCACTTTTTCTTGAATTTTTTTATTTCTTTCGATTTTTCTAATTTTATTGGATTTTCAATATTTCCATTTTTTTGTGTTTTTCAATATTTTTTTGTTTTTAAAAATATTTTTAATTAATATTTAAAAAATAAAAATGAAAATGAATTAATATAAATGAATGACAAATGTGGAAGTAAATACCACTCAATGCACTTTGACTCTTCCCTTACCACATGTGCGCGGCGGCTTTCTTAGGGTTTCAAAACCTTAACCTGAAATTTCATAAAGATGTGGGCCTTTTGGCCTCCTAGGCTGATTGGACTTGTACTTCTGAGTTTGACAGGATTTGGATTTGGACTTGACTTAATTTAAACCTTAAGTAAATAGATTTGGGCTTGACCCAATTTAAATAAAATGGGTTTTAATAAATATTTTTTTAAAAACCAAATCCAAAGTAGTTTTATTTCTCAAAATCATTTAAAAATAAAACAATTAAAATAAAACAAAGTAGTTTTAATAAATTATTTCATAGCTTTCATTCAATGATTCCAAAGTCAAATAGACCTACAAGAGAGAATATGAGAAATATGCATGTTAGATCAAAAATATGCGTTGTTTTAATTAATTAATTTTATTTTCTTTTAATTTTTAATTTTCCGAAACAATGTATGACCATTTTCTTTCTATTTTTCTATCTTTTCTGCCAAACGCATTAATAAAAAAATTATATTTTTATTTTGGGTAAACTACAAAAATAGTCACTTTTGTTTGCCTTATATTACATTTTAGTCATTTATGTTTGAAATGTTATGTTTTAGTCACTTATGTTATCGTTTTGGTACAAAGTGGTCACTTTACTGTTAAGCTTTGTTACCTCCCTAACAGTGGTCCTACCTGGCAAACCAAATGGGTTTTAAATGCTAACTTGGATGTCCTACGTGCTAGTTCAAATTAAATTTATTTAATTAAAAACCTATTTTCATCCCAGCAATTGGACATTCAGCTTGTCATTTAAAACTAATTTGAACTGCCATGTAGGATTACTATTAGGGAGGTAATGGAATTTAACGATAGAGTGATCACTTTGTAACAAAAGGATAACGTAAGTAACTAAAACATAACATTTTAAATATAAGTGACTAAAATATAATCTGAGGCAAATAAAAGTGACTATTTTTGTAGTTTACTCTTTTTCCTTTCTAACTTTCTAACCTTTCCATGCTTATTAAATGCTTGTAAATAGGTTAGTGGTAATGACAAATGCGCGCATTTTTGGCTTGAGCAATGGGCGGGTGAATTTTCCTTGCCATCTTTGTTTCCAAGTTTGTTCTCTTTACCATCTCAGCAAGAGTCATCGGTGGCTGATATTCTTTCTGTTGAGGGTCATTTATCTCTTCACTTTCGAAGGGCTCTATTTATTTGGGAACATAAGCTTGTGGGGAAAGTGGCTAGTATCAGGTTGAAAATTGGTATTGAGGATAAGTTGATATGGACTATGGATACTAAAGGAAAATTTTCAGTTAAAAAGGTGTCTTGGATGCTTTACTAGAATAATCTAATGATCTCCGATTCCCGAGTTCTTAAGATTGTTTGGCGCTTGAACGCACCACCAAAAGTTCCAAGGCTTTTCCTTTGGTTAGTGATTCATGATAGCATCACAACAGAATGTTTCCTTGGAAAAGGAGTCTTATCAGCGAAGCGAATTCACTCCTTTGCTGCTGGAGCGGGTTGGAGTAGGAGGATGCAGCTAACATGCTCTTTAATTGTTAACTAGCATGGGAAACTTGGGGAGTGATTCTGAGACGGTGGGGGGTTTTGTTTTGTCACGCCTTTCTATATTGAGGATTTCTTGCTTACATGGGATAGCTGACGTATGTCGAAGGTTGGTCTGAAATGTTGGAGACTGGTGGGGCAGCCACTTTGTGATCTTTATGGTTAGCTCGATCGTATTGAGACTACCTTGAATAGAGATTTCTTTTATTTTTAGATTGAGGGCAATGCATTGGGTGAAAGCTCTTCCAGGTGAATAAGTGGTGGTTTGACCCCTCTTTTTTATTTTGTCTCGATGTCGTTTGTTTGGCAGGTTCCTCCTTCATCCATGAAATTCAGTCTTGATGGAGCTTGTAAATTTGGTGCGAAAAAGGCTGGTGTAGGCGGAGTTCTTAGAGACTATGAAGGACTGGTTCGTGGTCTTTTCTATGGTTCTATTTGGACTTCTTCTCCAGTGGAGTCTAAACAATAGGAGATCGATCTCTGTAGCACTGCAACGTTTTTCTTCTTCTCCTTGGTTGGGTAGTGTCTTAACTTTTTGTTGAATTAGATTCTTCAAATGCTATATCTTGGGTCATTAATCCTTCAATGGAATGTCTTTCATGATATGGATTCTTTCTGCAGCATGATCACAAGAGTTGATTTCATCCATACATGCAATTTCTTTGCTGATAGCCTCGCAAAACTTGGTCGATCCAAGGAAAATGAGTTCTTAGCTTGGTTCTGAGCCTCTCAATTTTTGTCTTGCTCGGTGTTCTTTGGATTTGTATGGTTTTTGCGGAACTTCTGTAATTGCCTGACTGCAGTTTGTTTCCTTGTAATAAAATTGTGTGATTGATCTTAGATTTGGATATGTTCATACCAGTAAGACTGCATAGTTTTGATATAATTCTCACTAACCTTTCTAAAATCCTTTCTCCATTGCATGAGCATAATAAGCTAAACCAAGATGACTACATTGTTAACATTCTTTAATAGCGGCTGATTGTCTAACCTTGAAAATTAATGTATATCAGCTAAATTCTTAATTTTTGAATATAGGTATATTTTCAAGTTTTAACTACCTATAAATTTTGTGGTAAAATATCAAGTTTTAACAGGGTTAGTGGTATTTGAAGCAGGCAGGAGAAACAATAATTTTAAGATCCCCAATTTCATTCATATTATCAGTGATTACATTGCACCAACCGAGTTGTGTAAACTAATATTTTTCATGATCAAGAAAGCAAGTCAGAATTAGTAATTATAACATGAAAGCATACCTGCTAAAGGTGGAAGCAAACCAAGTAGATTTAAAAGATTAAACTTTTACATAATTATTAAATTTTAAAATCTTTTCACCAACTATTCTCTAAAATAATTATAAAAATAATTATCTAACTATTCTCTATTTTACTCACAAACCTTATCTAAATTTAATGAAAGCCTTTTTTATTGTCATAATAATAAATTTAACCCTCTGATATTTGCAGATTCTATCAATTTAATCTTAATTTTAAAAATTCAACAAATTTAACCCTTAACTTTACACATTGTGTTAATTTAATCTTGATTCTTAAAAACACAAAAATTAGAAAACCCTAACAAACTTTGAAAATAATATATATATATATATTTAAATGTTTAATTTTTCTAAAAATATATACAAAATTATAAAACATTTATAAATAAATAAATACCCATTTTTCAATTTTCTAACATGAAATTTATTTATTAAATAATAAATCTAATAAATAAAAACAATATTACAAATAAAACAATTTAAGGAAAAAAAAAACTCATGAAGAAGACTTAAGCAGATTCAACATTTTTCTTTTTTCAACATTAACGACTACCATGTTCAGGTTGAGTAAAAAACTACAGTTTGAGGGCGGATACAATTGGGGATATGCAAGTGAGGATGAAGTCTCGGAGAACCAATAGGTGGAAGGTTATGCTATCAACTCCACAACCAATTCCTAGTTGGATGGCACAACGATGGAGGATGCGGAAATTGAGAAATTCAGAGTACGAATTATTCGTGCTAATGATTGTGGGTGAAGGCGTTACCTAGTGCTAAGCAAAATTAACGAGGACTAAGAAATAAGGCTAGACATATAATAAATAAATTATTATTTATAAAATAAAACTAAAAAAGGAAAAGTTTGAATTTAGTTTGAGTCTTGTTTGTGGGCTTTTTAGAAAAAAATATTTATTAAATAAATTTCATGTGTTATTTATTTATAATTATTTATGTATTTTTTATAAAATTTATATATATTTTTTATTGAAAAATAAATATTTAAATATTTGAATTTTTTTAGTTTTTAACAATTAGGACTAAATTGATAGAATTTGTAAAGTTGATTGTTAAATTTATTAATTTTTTAAATTTAAAACTAATTTGATAGAATTTATAATCATTGGAGGAGGATTAAATTTATTATTATTATACCAATAAAAAAAATTTTGTTAATAATTTCACAAATGAATAATTAAAATATTAACGACTAAAATAGAAAATTTTAAATTCGCTAAAAGTTGAACCATTATTTTATAGATTACGCATAACCTTTAAATGAATGAAATGGTAAAACAGTACTTGTCTTTTTAACATTCAGTTCTGTCAACATGAGACTATCAAGTTAAATATAGTGGCAATTGCTCATACTAGAAGTGAGCATGGCCGGGCCGGGTTAAGGTTGGGTTAACTAAAAATTCAAGCTCGTTCGTTAGGCTTGGGCTCGGACTGACCCGAAAAATAGGCATAAAATTTTGCCCAAGCCCAATTCGAATAAAAATGCTAAAACCAGGGCCTGATCCGACCCGTCCATATTAATTTTTATATTATTTTTATATAATTTTAAAAAATATATAATACATCAAAAATACTAAAAAATATCAAAATAAATATTTCCCAACAAATTGAAAATAAATTATAAAAAATATGTATACTTAAATAACACTAAGATAGATGCAACTTAACAAGCAAATGTCTCTAAAATAATAACAAAATTAACAAATGTTTTTAAAATAATAACAAAATTAACAATAAAATAAGTTTTATACAATATCCAAACAATAACAACAAAATAGTAGCAACATAATAGTAAAATGGTAACATAATAGAGAGAAAATAATAAGAAAATAATATTAAAAAAATATTTTTTTTGTCCTTTAGTGAATTTGGGCCGGGCCGGGCTCGAGCTAAAAATGCCTAACCCGAGGCTCGGCCCATTTTTTAAACGGGCCTTTTTTTTTGTCCAAGCCCATTTTTTGAGCCTATATTTTAACCCAAACCCTCCCACATTTCGGGCGGGCCTTCAGGCCGGGCCGGGTGTCCCGACCCATGCTCACCTCTAGCTTAGACTTGATAAAATGATCAGATATTTAGAAAATCAGTTTGAAAAAAAAATCGTAATTTCAAATATAATTTAATTAAAAATATAAAAATTACCATTGAAAATTTTTAATCCAAAAATATTCGGAACCTTTGTACTTTTATAATAAATTAATGGTATAAATATCAAATTTTTTTCAATATATAAATTTTCCTTTCATATGAATTTATACACAAAATTTTAATTTGATTCAATTTTTACAACTCATTAATAATATTATCCAATTAGCATCATTTACGTTGATATATTGCATACACAAACAATTATATTAATCCAATATAAAAATAAACGTATGTATTTATTTCTTTAAATATATACAATTGAATCATAATCAAAATTTCACCACATTTCAAGTTTCATTTGCATAATTACACCAAATCAATTAAGTATCAAATTGCACATTAAACTAAAATTCATATATAAATTTGATATTTATCCTTAAATTAATTTACTATTAATTTTGTTCTTAAAAAATCTAAATAGGGCATATGAGTGTCTCAAGGCCAAGTAGCTTTGTTGGGGATAAGGCAAAACAGACGTGCAAGGCTGTGTTGGGTAAATAATTGTGAAGGAAAGGAAAGAAACGCAATGTTGTTTGGATAATAGAGTAAAGGAAGGCGAAGTATTTCTCACTACTTTTCTTTTGGATTTTCTTTTCTTGTCAATAGAAATTCATTCATCTAAGCAAAATACAAGAGATGTTTAAGATCACCAAATAAGACAAATTCTCAAGATAGTGGGTAAGTCTCTAAAGCAGATATTTTAGCTACCCAGTCTGCTACTTTGTTCCCAAATTTAACAACACCAAAAAAATGTGATCTAATTAAAAATAGCCACATCAGAGATAGCATTCATTGAGCATTTTAGATTTCCTTTTAACGCTTGATACCTCTCAAACAATTACTTTGTTTGGTTAAACTCCCCGAAAGTTAAGGAAGTGATTATTTATAATAATTTTTTCAATTATATCTTTCGACTAAATTATTAAATAAAACTTTTTTCTTTCAAATAGGTCAGTTTTTTTAAAAATGACAGAAATGAGCCATTTTTGTTAAAACGCTTCCAGCTTTTTAAGGGGAAAAAAAACGCTTCTAGCTGGAAGTATTTTTCTACTCTAACCAATAAAGTGCTTCTAGCTCAGCGTATTAAGCAAAAACGCGTCAACGCGTTTTTCCTCGTGTATTTATTAGGGCTTTTAGGGTTTACTAATTAGGGCTTTAGGGTTTATTAATTAGGGTTTTAAGATTTTAGAGTTTTATTATTAGGGTTTTAGGTTTTTAGGGTTAGGGTTTATGGTTTTAATTGATTAAAATTTTAATATAATAATTGTAATAATTGAATTCGATATTTAAAATATACGTATTTACATCAATCGGATATTATTTTTGATTAAAAATCAAAACTCGGAGAACTGAAAAAATAATTTTGACAAGATGGGTCGTCATTGACCTGGACTGAACTGACAATAATCGAACCGACTCGAGGTGCCATAAAGGTGTCGCACCTACATCATCTGACACGGTGGTGTTGGCAGCTGCGACAACGGTGGTCGGCAATGGTTGGTCTTCGTTAGTTGAGCAGTGGAAGAGTTACACTCATACTGGGACTCTACAAGAGAATTTGATTTCAGATCAACGATTTCAAAAATAATATTATTTTAATAGTTTAATATTAAATTAAGTTAAATACTTATCTTAATAGTATTATATTAATTTAGTATTAAAGTGATTATCTTAATATTAAATTAAATTTAATATTTATCTACATGATAAATATTATATTATTTTAATAAGATTTAATATTAAATTGATTAAGTTTAATCATAGTTGAACTCTCTAAACTCTCCCTATATAAAGAGAGCATTGGGTAATTATTAACACACACTTGAATTCAAGAGAAAATTATAAAGAGAAAATTCTCTGAAAAGATTATTTCAGAGAATTTCTAGAGATATTTTTCTTATTTACAACTTGACCCAAAAGTTTAGAGAAATTGTAAAATTACCCCATCAGTAATTTTTGTGAAAATTTTCTGATTTGAAGCGAGCCCACACTCTATAGACGTGAGCTTCAGGAGAGCGGAGAAGACTACTCTGTCGAAGCGCTCATCCTAGACGAATAAAAAAGGTATAATTTTAATTAAGTGTTTATTACTTTAGATATTACAACCAAAATCTTGTTTTGAATTTTTTTTAAAACTTTGTTTTCCTTAAATTTATTTTCCGCTGCGTTTTCCAAACTCGTTTTTTCCAACACTATTCAATGTTTCTCTCCCCTCTGTAGGTATACATAACATGCAACACATCCAAAATTCACATTTTCTTACCTTTTTATTGATTTCCTTGGTGCGTAAACTTAATATCCAGATAAGATGGGCCACTGGTAGGGTATGTTAGTTGCTAACCAGATGTAACACCCCTTACCCGTATTCAACGCCGAAACAGGGTACTAGGCATTACCGGACATAAACACAGGCAAACATTTCTGAGTCATAAATTTCCATCCAAATCAAAATTTTTCATATTCAATCATAAATTCCCTTATACGAGCCTACGAGGCCCAAAACATGCTTTAGAGGTGGTTCGGGACTAAACCGAGAACTTTAGAAATTTTTACAAAATTTAGAAAATTTTTGCTAATTACAGGGCTCACACGTCCGTGTGGTCCAAGGGACACGCCCGTGCTTCAAATCGTGTTCAAATTAGGGTTCTCTCTGACTTGTGCCACACGGCCGTGCCACACGCCCGTGTGCTAGGCCGTGTAGCACACACGGCTAAGAACACGCCCGTGTCTCTGTCCGTGTGCTCAATTCTGGACATTCTGTTTTACAACAATTAAGGTGCAGGGGACACATGGCCGGAACACATGCCCGTGGAGCAGACCGTGTGTCACACACGGCCTAGACACACGCCCGTATGGACAAAAAAACAAGGCTATTTACCAAGCCATTTTGCCACCCTCACTTGCACACATCTAAACAACATCACATGACACAAATTCAAGCATATAAATGCAACCAAACACCCACAAACAAGGCAATAACATGTCATTCTTATACCATCATTTATCATACTTAGAACATCAACCTTTCCGCACCAATTCATGCAAGATTCCACATTCATGGTTAAAACATATCAACTTTATATCTTTGTCTATCATATTCACTACACTTATTAAGCCCTAAATCAAACGTAAAAATTCACATTCATTAGGCTTCATTCAACTACTTTTTAGTTACCAAATGATACTCAAATTCCTCATCTCATCAATAGGTCACATTTCCAAAATCACACAATCATGCCATAAATCACAACTACAAATATTTCAGATTCACCAAGCATACCATGATCATATCACCATAGGCATTGACACATATATGAATATACTTAGGCTTACAACCATGTTAGTCAATATAAGCCAACTTACATGGCCAAATAGTAAAACAAGCCTTTGACGATTACAAGCCATTACATATGGCTAAATTAATCATGACACATATAACAAATTGACCTAGTTCCTATACATGCCATAGACTTAAAGTACTTGAATTCACTTATACCCAAAATAATAGCTTGATAGTGTGATAGGATCTCTGGTGAACTCTAACCCGAGCTAGCTTAATAACCCTAAAAGACATGGGAAAGGAAGGGGGTAAGCTATATAGCTTAGTAAGTTCAAATGCAAATAATACAAAACATTATTCATACACTTGATATACAAATAACTTAACAAATATTAACATAAATGTCATTAAAAATTCACAAACACAACTTACTCAATCCCAATCTTACCAACATCTCATCATATAAATAACACAACATATTTCCTCATGAATGTCATTAAACTTCATGAGTATAACTTACTCAATCACATTCTTGCCTACAGCTCATCATATGAATAACATAACATATATCAATATAAATGTCATTAAATTTCATATATGAACATAAATGTCATTTGATATCAACATAACAGATATCAATGTAATTGTCATATACCAATAACTCATCATATGAATTACATAACACGTATTAACATAAATGTCATCTAAGCTTCATACGCACAACTTATTCAATCACAGTCTTACCAATTGTTAATCATATACTGAGCTCATTTTCTTTGAAATTTTCGTACATACCTATACCATCTCATAACATATTCACATACTTTCTTATCTTTAATGTACCCATTGAATTTCCCATTGAACCACTTGGAATACTAAAGGATACTCGGGGATTTCGAACACACAGTGTAATAGCCTGATTTTGGGGCTAGTCGGAACAGTGGTTTCGAGACCACTAATCCGAGATTGAAGAAAATTATTTTAATATTATTTTATGTGTTATAGCAAGTTTTTAAGGATGCAGGAAAATTTTGGTGCCTTAATTTTAGCGATTGTATGCTTAATTGCGAAAAAGGACTAAATCGCATAAAGTGCGAAAGTTCTATTTTACAAGCTAGAGGTGTCTAATATCTATGAAATATTAAATTGGAGGTCCTTAAAGTGTAATTAGACCTCCCTAAAGATGATGGCTGACCAAGGGAACCAAGAGAGATAGGAGCATTAAATGAGTAAAAAATTTGGTGGTGTTAGGTGACTAAAATGAATAAAATAAGATAAGTAAAGAGAAAGCTATCATCTTTTTCATTTCTATTTTTCTTCTACCGAAATTTTCAGCAAGAAATAGAGTTTTGAAGCTCAAACTTTCAGCCAACATATCCTCTAGCAAGGAAGTGATTTTAGAGGTATTTCTTGATAATTTTTGTACTTTTGGAACCCTCAAAGCTTAATCTAACTAATGAGGGGACTATTTTGCAAAATGGATGAAATTTTAGGGACTTTCCATGAGATTGCTTGTGTTTTTTACTGAGTTTTTATGGAAGAAAATAAATGTTAGTGAGTTAAGGAACAACTTTTGTGAAAGGTGTTACCATGAAAACACCTAAATGGGACCTATTAGTAAATGTTGAATTTGTGTAATAAATGCAAGAAATAATTGGTTTTGTGAGTTGTTGTAAGAGAAATAAATGTTCAACTAGGCTTTTTTAATGAGAAAATGTGATGAAAAATGATTTACGAGCCTAGGGGCAAAATTGTAATTTTTCCAAAGTAGAAGGGCAAAGTGGTCATTTTTGCCTAAGTAGAAATTTTGATATATCATGAATTATAAAGTGATCGAATGAGTGAATTTTATTATTATAGATCAAGAAGAGCGTGGAAACAACCTTGACTGAGGAAAAGGCAAGGTTATGGACTAAAACATTGATTAATACATTTTGCACCGATGTAAGTTTATGTGTAAACGATACATCTTTAATACATATGTTGTTACTTATTGGTGCATTGTATGAATGAGATCAGTTATGTTTGAGATTGATTGAAATTGATAGATAGTGAATAATTCTCGTATGAACCTCGGAATAGATATGTAAGTGCGGAAAAATATCCGTAAATATTCTTATTGGTGGGCTATGTGCGATACCACCGTAATTATTCTTTTGGTGGGCTGTATACGATACCACCTTATTTTTTATTCACGATGGGCTGTGTGCGATACCATCATTTGTATTATCATTTGGTGGGCTATATGCGTAACCACCGCAAATATTCTTGTTGGTGGGCTATGTGCGATACCACCCTATTATTGATTAATGGTGGGCTGTATGCGAAACCACTAGGTACTTAGTATTATTCCGAATGGTTCATCGAGAAATTGTCTATGTAAATGTTTCATGTGGTTTTGTGGTGATGAGTACAGGATATGTGAGCAATATAAATGTGATACGGGTGGAAGGTGGTAAGAGATGAGATGAGTAAGCATGGTTATGAAAATGTGAATTATTCTTGTTTAGTATGAAATGTTATTGACTGATTAGCACATGCTATGATGCTTATTGTTTACATGTAAACTTACTAAGCTTAAAGCTTACTCCCTTTCTTTTCCCTTGTTTAATAGTGTCAAAGAGCCGGCTCGGGATACGAAGATAATTTGAAGATCATCCACACTATCAACTCATCTCGGTATATTAGACTTAAGATTTTGTGTATGGTATGTATAGGGGCTAGGCTTAGTGATATGTCTTTGTAACACCCCTTACCCGAGTTCTACGACAAAACCGAGCCCGAGGCATTATCGTAATAAAACCACTTGATCACCACTTAGGCTCATCGTGACTACTCTCTTAAGTCACCTTAACAACCTCAATCTCAACTTACGAGGACTCACTCATACACACGAGGGCTCCCGAGACTATATCGGAACAATTTCAAATCTTAAAAATTTTCTCTTTTGTACAGGTTTAACACGCCTGTGCAAGAAGAGACACACTCGTGCATAGACCCACACGCCCATGCTCCACAATCGTGGTGAATACTGACTACATACACACGGCCTCAAAGCCTAGTCACACGCCCGTGTGGCTAGCCCATGGCCAACACTGACTAAACTCACACAGCCTACGCACACACCCGTGTGGCAAGTCCATGGTCTATTCTGACTTAAAATTTTAATATGCAGGGGACACACAGCCAAGTCACACGCCCGTGGGCTAACCATGTGTCACACATGGTCTAGACACACGCCCGTGTGTCTATCCACATGGACAAAAACAAAGCTATGTGCTAAGTTTCTTTCACCCCTCTAGCATATATAATATGCATTCATTCAACACATCCATAATCAACTCAAACTGAAGTGCAATCTTTTCATGAAATAAGGTAGCCAACTACTATGGCATTATACAAAATAGACTATCCATCTATAGGCCAACACATCTTAGCCATTTACAACAAAATTCACTAACTTGTCTAGCCTCTATACATGCCATATACTAAACATTGAGTCTCATGTACCAGAGTGTACTGACAGTGTAGGAGATCTTCCAATTGGTCCTCGTATCTCGATTCAACACTTTTACTCTATAAGACAAGGGAAAAGAAAGGGAGTAAGCTTAGAGCTTAGTAAGTTTACACTTAAACAATTAAGCATCATAGTATAAGCGAAACAACAATTAGCATCATACTAACATATAATGTACAACAATGCTTACTCTTTCTATTCCTTACCACATTTCGAACACATCATGAGTCACATACTCATAACCATTAAAATGCACCCTTGCATTCAATATCACATTTACACAATATACAACACAACATCATTTCTCGATAATTCATCCACACAGCTAATTAACTCAATAATATAACCACACAGCTAATCCACGCAACTAATCCACACAGCTAATTTCTCGGTGGTTTTGCACTTAGCCCACCACAATCAATTAATAAGGTAGTATCGCACTCAGCCTACCACAAAGGTATTCATAGTGGTTTCACACATAGCCCACTAGATGATATACCTAACGATAGCATCGCACATAGCCAGCTTATCGTCAATATGCATTAGGATGGTATCGCACTTAGCCCATCATTTAGTATTCTCACTACACATTCACATGTCTACTTACTTAACCATACATCCATTCACAAATTCTACCACATTCATCCCACATAGGTTCTCAATCATTCTCAATCATGCTACACACTAGTTAGCATTAAGAAATTGTAAGTATGAATGCATTGTTTAAACATAGACTTACCTCGATACTCAAAAGTATAGAAACATGCAATTTAGTCCACCATCTTGCTTTTGCCTCGATTTCGATCCGGGCTTCGTTTTCTTGATCTATAATGATAATTCAACTCATCAATATACACATTAACTAAATTGACTCTTATCTCATACTTTGGCAAAATTACTCTTTTGCCCCTAATCTTTCTCATATTTACACTTTTGGCCCAAGGCTCGGAAAGTGATTTTTATTCAACTTTCTAGCCTTTCATGCTTAGCCGAATCACTTACTCAACTAAAGCAATCATCAATTCTCACTAAATCACACATGTATGACCAAACTTAAAACTTTTACAAACGATGTTCCTACTACATCAAGCTTTCATAATCTTCCATAAAACATCAAAATACATGCATGTCATACATGACCACATTTTTGAACATACATTATAGCTCATCAAATGGGTAAAAATAGCTTACTCATGCTACAAGGACTTCAAAAATACAAAGAATATCAAAAACGGGGCTAGAATACACTTACTAGCTAGCTTGAAAAGTTTGAAGAACCCTAACAATGGCTCTCTCAATTTTTGACAGCCTTGGAGAAGAAGATGAATGAAATTTTGTCATCTTTTCTCCCATTTTAATCATTTAATTGTTAAATGACCAAATGCCCTTTTTGATAAACTTTCCATTTTAACTCATTCATGCCCAATTTTGTCCAAAAATCAGAAATTGGGAAACTTGCTATTTAAAGACCTCTAATTAATATTCTAAAGCAATTTCA
The DNA here is from genome assembly GCA_025503065.1 of Gossypium bickii. Lineage (NCBI taxonomy): Eukaryota > Viridiplantae > Streptophyta > Magnoliopsida > Malvales > Malvaceae > Gossypium > Gossypium bickii. The sequence continues at coordinate 59,770,493 of CP106710.1, read as the reverse complement.
CACAAATAGCTTCTAGAATCTCATATTTTGTAACTTTTGCAATTTAGTCCTTTTGGACAATTCAACCGCAATTTCACAAAATTACTTCATAAAACTTTCACACTAACATGAAAACATAGCATAAACCTCTAAAACTCATACATAGACCTCGGATTTGTGGTCTCACACCACTATTCCGACTAGGCCCAAAACCGGGATGTTATAGTCTTAATATTTTGGCCAAGTGTGTTGGCTTCTTAAAAGAAGAGATGGCTTATTGTTATTAATATATGAAAAGATGAGGTTATTCATGAAAGTATATGATACATGATTGAGTTGCTTGGTAAATGGTTGAATGTGATTGATGTTGTATGAGTTAGAGTGATAAAAAGAGCTTGGAAAATAGCCTTGTTCCTGTCCACACGGGTAGGCACACGGGCATGTGCCTAGACCGTGTGTGACGCATGGTTAGTCCCATGGGTGTGTGACCAGGCTGTGTGTCCCCTGTATGTTAGTGTTGCAAGTCAGTGTCGACCACGGGCTAGAAACACGGGCGTGTGCCTAGGCCCTGTGCCCCTTATTTGGTTGTTGACGTCACAAACAGAATACCCACATTTTCATACATGGGTGATGACACGGGCGTGCCTAGGATGTGTAGAGGACATGGGCCAAAGACACGGGCGTGTGTCCGACCGTGTGAAAACCCTTGTAGGTTTGAAAAGAAAATAAATTCCACACGGGCTAGGTCACACACGGCCTACCCACACGGGCGTGTCCCATTTCACACGAGCGTATGGCCCTGTTAAGGCAAAATTTTCCTAAGTTTACAAAGGATCCCGGTTTGATTCCGAGGTATTCCATTTGCATGTGTAAGGCCTCGTTGGCCCATAATAAGAATGTTATGAATGTGAATGAAAGATTTTAAATTGGAATGAAATTTGATAGCCCAAAGTTGTATGTTCAAGCGTGAAAAGTCCGGTAATGCTTCATACCCGGTTCCGGCATTGAATATGGGTAAGGGGTGTTACACACAGTACCGTACCAATTCCATATCCCAGATATGGTCTTACATGTAATATCGTATCGATGCCAATAGCCCAGTTATGGTCGTACACGAAGTCTCACATCGATGCCATATCCCAGATATGGTTTTACACGTAATTTTAGTGACCCTAATGTCATGACATTTGTATCCTAACTATTCCTAAGGTTCAACCGAGATTTACTCGCTTGTCGAAACTTCGTCAATTTCATCCATAGAGTCAATCATACAATTCATGCAATAACAAAACATTATAAATACAATTATAAAGTTGCATTATTTACATACAAACTTACCTCAACTTAGAAATGGCGAAAAGGACTAAATCGTCAAATTCTCATTTTTCCCCCGTTCTAGGTCCGAACCTTATTTTTCTTGATCTATAATATCACATTTAACTTATTCAATCATTATACAATTCAAACTAGCCCAAAATCACATTATGGCAAAAATTACATTTTTACCCTTACAGTTTGACATTTTTACAATTTAGTCCCTAGGCTCGTAAAATGAAATGTACTCAATTTCTTCAATACCCATGCTTACCTGATCCTTATACATGCTTATAACAGCCTATAATTTTCATTTATTCACATTTTTACACCATATTTTATAACTTTTACAAATAAGTCCTTTGAGGCATTTTCACCAAAAATCACTTAGCAAAAGTCATTTATCATACACCAAACATGCATTTTCTACCATTAGACATCAAAATACACAAACATCCATCATGGGTAAAATTTTAGACCTTAACATCTCTTCAAATTGATGGTAGAAATAGAAAGATCGAGTTACAACAACTTCAAAAATGTAAAGAGCATTAAAAATGGGGCTAGAACGGACTTACAATCGAGCTTGGAAGCTTGAAAAACCCTAGCTATGGTTTCCCCTTGTGAATTTCGGCCAAGGAAGAAGAAGATGGACTCTATTTTGGCTTTTTAATTCATTTTAATTACCAAAATACCCTTAATGAAAAACTTTGAAAACATACCAAACCATGTCAATTTTTGTCCAGTAACTTAACCAATGGTATAATTAATATTTAAGGATCTATAATTTAAAATCTCATAGCAATTGGACACCTATAACATATAGAATTCAGATTTTGCACTTTTTTTGCAATTTGCCCAAATGTCAAAATTTTCGAACGAAATTTTCACGAAATCGTTCCATAAAATTGTAAATCATAAAAATATAATAAAAATGAATTTTTCTTCATCAGATTTGTGGTCCCGAAACCACTGTTCCGACTAGACCCAAAATCGGACTGTTACAACCAGATTGGCGTGAGTGTTGGGTTTCTAGTAGGGCATGGTAGTTGCTAACCAGCCTTGCGATATGGGTGCTACCTTCAGTAGGATATGTTAGTTGTTAACCATGACAAAGAACCCTGAACTCATGGGAACACACATGTGTCCGAAACAACAATGATTGTGATATTTGTTCCGTTATGTGAATATGGGATCCGAGATTAGCAAAAGGAAGGTCAATAAAAAGGTAAGAAAATGTGAATTCTGGATGTTTGCATGTTGTGTATATCTGTAGATGGGAGAGAACATTGAATAAGAACGTTATTAAAATTGCATGTTAAGTGATAAATCTTCATTTTGTGGCGGTGTTGCGAACGTAGAGTATTTGTTAAGTGGTTGTGCTTGGCGTATAGCATCTGCCCTAGTGAAAGTGAGTCAAATAGGTGTGTAAGAATCAATTTAACTATATGCCTGAGTTGTGAAGGGTAAGTGTTGGTAGAGATCGTGTTTCTAAAGAAAAGTATCTATTCTGATAAGACAAGTGTTCTCTGTGAAAGTAGAGAAAAGATGTATTCTCTCGATATTAGAGTCTGCCTAGGGATACCATTTGCCAAGGATAGGTATCCGCCACTAATCTGTGTTTGAGGGTATACGCCTAAATGTATATACATATAGAGTTTCAACTTATTACATTGTGTGTATGTATATATTTATTGTAACACCCCTAACCAGTATCCATCGCCGAAACAGGGTTATGAAGCATTACTAGAGTTTACAATTCAATTTCAGTTAATTTATCTCATTTACTATTTATTTCTGAAAATCAATCATAATGTCCCTCATATGGGTCATCGAGGCCCAAAATACATATTAAAAACGAGTCGGGACTAAATCGGGATCATAGAATTTTTTTTGCGAAATCTCAAATTTTTTCTTAAGTGCAGGGGACACATGCCCTTGTGGCTCACACGACCAATGACATGCCCATGTCCTAGGCCGTGTGGGGATTCGATGTGAGACACATGGCCGTGTCCCAGCTCATGTCCTTACATGTCTAACTCTCTAACTTGAGTCACACGGCCAGCTGCACAACCGTGAGCTAGACCGTGTGGACAATTTAGTTTTCAAAAATTAGGTGTAGGGGTTACACGGCTAGGACACACGCTCATGTACTGGGCCATGTGTCTCACACGGCTGAGACACACGCTTGTGTCTCTACCCGTGTGCTCAATTCTAAGAATTCTGTTTCTCAAATTTTAAGGTGCAGGGGACACACGGCCAAACCACACGCCCGTACGAATGGGCGTGTGTCACACACGGTCTAGACACACTCCCGTGTGGACAAAATAAGGCAATTTTCTAGCCGTATTTCTCACACAAACTTGCCATCAACCTATAACAACATCTCAACACATTTTCAAATCAATTTGTTACATATAAACCAAACCAAACACAAGTATTATGTATAACTTATTAACACATATGTTTAAATGTTTAACTTACCTTAACTTCATTTATGTTTAATTTGCAAGTTTTATAAATTATACTAACTCAAATCCCTTTACCATTTGGTTTATATATTGTCTACCATTTAACCATTTCAAAACAGTTCAAACATATTATGGCCTTATAAATATGTACGAAAACATACCATTCTAGACATTCCAATAGCCAGATTACAAACAACTATTTACATGCCAACATTGGCTAAGTTAGACTGTACATGCCATTATACTAAAAATTAACTTGTTTCATATACCGAGAAGTCCAAGAGATAGTGTGATGTGACTTCGACAAAGGTCCAATCTTCTCGAGCTTCCGAGCATTATAAAACAGAGTAAGTATTTAATGCTTAATAAGTTCGCATAACGAAAATTTAACTTACCATTTTTATTCTTTTATAATACGCATACAAAACAAGCATCTAAATCATTTTGACCATTTGCCTAATCACATGCACTCATCCAACAAATTAGTCATATAATTAATATAAAACTTCAAGAGAACAAAGATGCTCATCAGGTAAAACTTTCATATTCATAATCCTTCATATCATATTTTCACATAACTCATACATTTTCATAATAAGTAATCTCAAATTTAGTTTAGACATGTTGAAGCTTTGCCCGTTGAATTTATTTGAAATATCGATGGATGCATCAGTAGTACACTCAAAGTGTACAAAACTATAAACCCGTCAATTCGTATTCAAGGGTACCCAATTAGGGCATAATCAGGAATCACTCTCCCGAGCCATGTAACAGGATGCTCATGTAAGCCATGTATCAGGAAGCTTATCCGGGCTAAACAAGAAACTCATAAGAATTTTAATCAAGAAGCTCATTGAGCTTAACAAGTAACTTCGAAGAGTTATTATCAGGGAGCTCCAGATAGCCATTTAACAGGAAATTCAAGCGAGCTATAATAGGACACTCATAAAGAGCTGTGTTTGTGTCCACAATATATACTGGATCACAACCGATCGAATCGTGTAACAGGACGCTCACAAAGAGCTACGGTAGTGCACAACACATGCAAGATCACTATCGATCAAGATGCTCATAGGAACCATATAACAGGAATGCTCGAGAAGGCTTTTAACAGGATGCTCATCCGAGCTATAGTGTCCGCAACATATACAGGACTATAATTAATACAGGAAAATACTGTATGCATCGCATTTCATTATTCAAACGAGACTTATAATTTATGGAGCAAGAATGAGCATATGGTTAATTTCATACATTAAGCATTTATACAATTCATACAAATACAACATTCAATTCAAACATATTAACATACATAATTAAGTTACACGAACTTACCTCGTCACTTGTTCGTATACAGAAATCTATTGATCCGATACTTTTTCTTTTTCTCGATCTAACTTTGTATTTGAGTTTTTTGGATCTATATAAATGAATTTAACATCAATTTTATCCATTTCATACTCAATTTAATTCAATTCACATCCTAGGCAAAATTACCATTTTGCCCCTATACTTTTCATAAATGACAATTTCATCCCTAGGCCCGAAAAATGAAATTCATACAATAATAGCCCATGAATTTCACAAAAATCAGAATTTTTCCATGGGTTTTACTAATTTTCAATTTGGTCCCAAAATCATAATTTCATCAAAATTCTCTTTGTAAAAGTTGTTTATCTATTAACAACCTTTCATTTTCTACCATAAATTTCAAAATTTCAGCATTTACATCCATGGAAAATTTTTTATACTTTGATATCTTTACAAATTAATCCCCAAAATAGATAGATTAAGCTAGTACAAACTCGAAAATATAATAATTACTAAAAACGGGACAAGATTACTTACCCAATTAAGCCAAGAAAGCTTGTTTTCTCTTTCCTAGAGTTTCCATGTATTTTTAAGGAAGAAGATGATAATAATAATATGATATTTCTATTTAATTTAATTATCATCCATTAATTTTCCTACTTTCTAATTTAGTCCTTATCTTTTTCTAATTTTCCATGGATGATTCACCAAAAATATCTACTAACTTTTCTTAATGGTTTAATTACCATATAAGGACCTCAACTTTTGAAATCCATAGCTATTTGATACTTATAGCTACTGAATTCAATTTTTGCATTTTATGAATTTGGTCCTTTCTATAATTAATCATAAAATTAGTAAAATTTTCTTATCGAAATTTTTATATGTTTTTTCCTATCATAATGTAGACCATGCAATAATATTAAAATAAATTTTCTTTCTGACTTAGATTTGTGGTTCCGAAACTACTATTCCGATTTCACTGAAAATAGGCTGTTACAACTCTCCTCCCTTAAAGAATTTTTGTCCTCGAAAATCTTACTAGTAAAGAAGTTTGGGTACTACTTCCTCATGGTATCCTCCAATTCCCAGGTAGCTTTTTCTATACCATGTTGTTGCCAAAGAACTTTTACTAAAGCTACCTTTTTATTTCTTAACTCTTTTGTTTCACGTGCCGAGATTTTGATCGGTTCTTCACTGTAAGTCTTATCAGGCTGAATCTCTACTTCTGTAAGAGAAATAACATGTGAAGGACCTAACTGATACCATCGTAACTTAGACACATGGAAAACATTATGGATTCTGTCAAGCTCTGGCGGTAATGCCAATCTGTATGCAACAGGTCTGATTCTTTTAATGATTTCATATGGTCTAATAAACCGTGGACTCAATTTTTCTTTATGGCCAAACCGAAGAAATTTCTTCCAATGGGATACTTTAAAGAATACCTTGTCTCTGACTTGAAATTCTATCTCTTTTCGTTTAAGATCGGCATAAGACTTTTGACGATCAAAGGCTGCTTTCAAACTATCTTGAGTTACCTTCACTTTTTCTTCAGTCTCACAGACTAAATCAACTCCGTGTATCTTTTTCTCCCTGAGCTCTGTCTAATATAATAGAGTTCTACATTTACGACCATACAAAGCCTCATACGGTGTCATTTTAATACTTGACTGATAACTATTATTATATACAAATTCAACCAAAGGTAGGTAGTTTTCCCAGTTACCTTCAAATTCCAAAACACAACACCAGAGCATATCCTCTAAAATTTGTATTACACGTTCAGATTGACCATCAGTTTGAGGATGAAATGCAGTATTGAAATGTAACTGCGTACTTGCAATTTGGTCCAGAATCGAGATGTAAATCAGGGATCTCTGTCTAAAATAATGGAAACTGACACTCCATGTAGTTTGATAATCTAGGAAACATATAATTTAGCCAATCTATCCAAGGAGAAATCCATACGTACTGAAATAAAGTGTGCATACTTTGTTAGACGGTCAACGATTGCCCAAATAGCATCTTTGTTTTTCGGGGATAAGGGTAATCCGGATACAAAATCAATAGTAACTCTTTCCCATTTCCACTCCGAAATATTAACTGCCTGTAATAATCCCTAAGGCACCTGATGTTCAGTTTTTACTTGCTGACATATCAAACATTTAGATACAAATTCAGAAATATCTCGTTTCATTCCCGATCACCAGTATATCTTTTTCAAATCATTGTACATTTTGTTACTACCAGGATGAATAGACTTTGTACCATTGTGAGCTTTATACAAAATCCTCTATCCAAGTTCTGAATTCTTCGATACATATATTCTGCCTCTGAACAATAAGTAGTCATCAGACCCCATTTGAAATTCTGAATCAGAATTTGACTCACATTGTACCCATTTAGCTTGTAATTCATCATCACTCTTCTTAGCTTCACAAATCTATTGCAGGAATATTGGTTTAGCTTTTAACTCAGCTATGACTGAACCATCATCAGACAAAGATAACCGGGTATTCATTCTCGCAAGGTAAATAAGGATTTTCTGCTCAAAGCATCCGCAACTACATTCGTTCTTCTTAGATGATAATCAATAACCAAATTATAATCTTTTAATAATTCAAGCCACCTGTGCTGTCTCAAGTTCAAGTCTTTCTGCATCATCAGATACTTGAAGCTCTTGGATCCGTAAATATGTGACATTTTTCACCAAACAAGTAATGCCGCCAGATTTTCAATGCAAATACAATAGTTGCTAACTCTAAATCATGTATCGGGTAATTTTTTTCATGTGGTTTTAGCTGTCTAGAAGCATAAGCTATTACTGTAACACCTCTAACCCGTATCCGTCGTCGGAACATGGTTTTGAAGCATTACTGAAACATTTAGAACATCGATAATTCATGTAAGTTACTATTTATTCACCAAGGTCATTCATAATGTCCCTTAAATGGACCCTCGAGACCCAATACGAGCATTAGAATCAAGTCGGGACTAAATTAGGAACTCAGGGAATTTTTCGCGAAATTCTAAAATTTTCCAAGGTGTAGGGCTTACAAGCCCATGTGGTCCAAGGGACACTCCCGTGTGACCCTTAGACACATTCTTGCCTCAGGCCGTGTCCTATTTAGGTTGCTCTCTGACTTGCGCCACGCGGCCATAGCACACACCTGTGTGCTAGTCGTGCGGTTATTTAATTCAATTCGAATTAGGCGCAGGTTTCACATGGCCAAGACACACGCCCGTGTTGAAGGTCATGTAACCCACACGGCTGAGACACACGTCCGTGTCTCTACCCGTGTGCTCAATTCTGAGCATTCTGTTTTCTTGAATTTAAGGTGCAAGGGACACACTGCCTGACTACACGCCCATGAGGTAGTGTAACAGCCCGATTTAGGGCCTAGTCGGAATAGTGGTGTGAGACCACAAATCCAAAGTAGTAATACGAGTTTTTAAGGTATTGAGATGTTAGCATGATATTATGAAAGCTTGATGTGGAAATTTCCATAAAAGGGTCCATTAGGACTAAATTGCAAAAGTTGTAAAATATGAGTTTTTAGAAGCTTTTTGTATGAAATTGCTTTAGAATATTAATTAGAAGTCCTTAAATAGCAATTTTCCCAAATTATAATTTTTGAATAAAAATGGACATGAGTTAGTAAATGGTGAAATTTTAAAGAGAAGGGCATTTTGATTATTTATCAATTAAATGATTAATAAGGGAAAAAGATGACAAAAATCATTCTCACCTTCTTCCCCAAGTGCCGAAAATTTGAAAGAATCCATAGCTAGGGTTCTTCAATTTTTCAAGCTTGCTAGTAAGTCCATCTTAGCTCCGTTTTTAATATTCTTCGTATTTTTGGGGTCCTCGTAACATGAATTAGCTATTTTTAGCTATATGATGAGCTAAGATGCATGTTCAAAAATCTACCCATGTATGACATGTTTGTGAAATGATATTTTATGGAATATTATGAGAATTTGATGTTAGACAAACATCTTTTCCTAAATGAATTTCATGAAAAATGCTAGTAAGGACTAGTTTGTAATAGTTATGAAATTTGTCATACATGGTAGAAATAGTGAGAATTGGTTATTGCTATAGTTGAGACAATGAATCGGCTAAGCATTAAGTATTAGAAAGTTGAATGAAAATCACTTTACGAGCCTAGGGGCAAAAGTATAATTATGAGAAAGTTTAGGGGTAAAATAGTAATTTTGCCAAAGTATGAGTTAAGATTCAATTTAGTCAATGTGAGTATTAAATGATCTAAATTATTATTATTATAGATCAAGAAAAACGAAGCTCGGATCAGAACTGAGGTAAGAACAAAGTTGAGGACTAAATTGCACATCTACATACATTTTGTATATTAAGGTAAGTTTGTATGATTTCCAAGCTTTATGAATATTTTCATTAAATTGCTTGTTATGTTGTTAAATATACAATACTTTTATGAGAATGTTTAATGGTATGTTAAACAAAGAAATTAATGAGTTTACGCATGAGAAAGTCCCGATTGAAGTTGAATGACTTAGGATACTCGATCTACCACATGAGATAAAAAGTCCGTATAAGACCAAGCCAAGGCATGGCATCGGCAATCAAGCAAGATATCATGTAAGTCCAAGACAAGTCTTGGCATTGAAGAGTTATTATGAGATGAAGACCCGTATAAGCCCAAGCCAAGGCATGGCATTGGTGAGTCTCCAAGCAAATATGTCATGTAAGTCCAAGACAAGTCTTGGCATTGAAAAGCTATCATGGGATAGAGTTCCCATGTAAGTCCAAGCCAAGGCATGACATTGGTGAGTAACAAGAAAAAATTCATGTAAGTCCAAGCCAAGGCTCGGTATTGATCAGTTCATGAGTAAAGATACCAAATAAGACCATGTCAAGACATGGCAATGGTAAGTTCCCAAAGGAACCCACAAGGAAGACTATGTGTAAGTCCATATCAAGACATGACATCAATACCAAGATGAGAGATCCCTGTAAGACCATATCTAGGCTATGGCTTTGGCATCAAGTTATATGTGAGATGAGATTCAGTATCCTCGGTTATTCACAGTAATTCATCGGGCAAACGATAAAGTTTAAATGTGATAACAAGAAAGATGAGTAAACAAAGCTATTATCAAGTTGATTATGAGTATTTTTCATGTTATGAATGATGAATTAGGGATTATGATTATCATAGTAAAGTATGCTGATCTATGTGATCAAGTGATACATGTACCTTATTTACCTCACAAGCATGAGACTAGTAAGTATCATGAGATAAGTAAGAATCAATAAGAGCAAGTAAGCTTCAGTATTCGAGATTTATGATGTCATTGTTTATGATAAATGGTTTATGTTAAGCAAAAATATTGCTAATGCATTATATGCAAACTTACTAAGCTAAATACTTACGTCTTTTATTCTTCTTTCCATGTAGTCCCGCCAAGCTAACTTGTGGATCTTTAAAGCCGGAGCTTGGAGCACACTATCAATCACTATTTTGGTATAGACAAGTTGTTTATATTAAGTATGGCATGTATAGAAAACACTTTATTTGGAGTATATGTTTTGAGAAGAGCCAAAGTATAGGCTATCAAGTTCTTTATTCTTTTTGTATATGGCTAAAGAAATTGGCCAAGTATAACTAATTATGTATGCTTATCGATGTCAATGCAAATTACATCATTGTTCATGTTAGACGAAGTATTTGAGTTGATGAATGTAGCTTGAGATTGATCTTAAATTTCAGGGTGGCAATTGGCTTGGTAAATAGCCTTCAAGTGCCCACACGGATGGACACACGGGTGTGCATCTAGGCCGTGTGTTCCCTACATGTTAGCATCTTAAGTTAGTATAGACCACGGGCTAATCCCACGGCCGTTTGTATAGGCCCTGTGAGACACACGGTTAGAACATGGGCGTTTGCCCCAGGTCGTGTAAATAAGTCAGTATATCAAGGTATAGCACACGGTCTAAGTCCATGGGTGTGTCAAGGCCATGTGTAATTAGTCAGTGTCGACCACGGGTGGAAGACACAGGCATGTCTTAGGAGCACATGGGCGTGTCTCAAGCTACATAGGTGTGTGATCCCTGTTTTAAGGAAAAGTTGTCGATTGAGTTCCGAAAGTTTCCAGATATGTGTTTAAGGCCTCGTAGGCCTATGAGATGTATGAGTTGTATAAGAAAGCGAAGTTTTTAATTCGGAACAAAATTTTATAGCCCGTAAATACGTGTTTTAGCAAGTTTAAGCATAGTAACGTCTCGTATCTGGTCTTAGCCTCAGACTCGGGGTAGGGGGTGTTACATTTAGTGGTATCATAGCCAGGTTTAGTCAGTTCTAGGACTAACGTAGTACGAGCACGAGTCTAGCTATACATGCCATACGTAAGAATGTTTTTATAATGATAGTGTAACGACTCCTGACGACTTAAATTATGTTTATACATATAGTAAATGGACCCCGAAAGAGCTGTGGCGGATGATGTAGAAAGTAACGCGCCGAATCCTGCTGAAGGGACAGTGCCGAATGAGCATGAGAATAGACCCACTACGGTGAGCCAAGGAGGAGGAGAAGAGGCTAGAGAAGCCTTCCTCCATATGATGAACACATATTATACGGAGTTCATTCATACGAACCCGAATGCACAACCCCCTACACCCCCGCCTATTCCTCAACCTATCATAGTAGCCCCTCAAGCAGTAGAGGTGACAAGAGGAGTTAAGCCTCCAGTTGATATGATTAGGAAACATGGGGCAGAAGAATTTCGGGCTAAAAGAGATGATGATCCGAAAAAGGCCGGGTTCTGGTTAGAAATTACCATCAGGGTATTTAAGGAGTTGTCATGCACATCTGAGGAATGTATTCAGTGTGTAATTTCTCTTTTAAGAGATTCTGCTTATCAATGGTGGAACAGCTTGGTATCGGTAGTACCAAGAGAGAAGATTACTTGGGAATTCTTTCAAGAAGAGTTTAAGAAAAAGTATATCAGTCAAAGGTTTGTGGACCAGAAAAGGAAGAAATTCCTAGAACTGAAGCAAGGCAAGATGTCGGTAACTGATTATGAGCGTGAGTTTGTACGACTTAGCAAATACGCTTGAGAATACGTGTCCACCGAGGCCATAATGAGCAAGAGATTCAAAGATGGACTAAATGATGACATCAAACTATTTGTTGTTGTCTTAGAACTAAAGGAATTCGTTGTGCTAGTAGAGAGGGTTTGGTAAAAAGTCAAGAGCTAGTAAAAAGAAAGAAAATGAAATGGAGTCTCGTGACTCTAGAAAGAGACAGTGGAATAAGTCATTCCAATCCTCATCCAAGAAGTCAAGAGATTTCTCCACCCGATCGGCTACTTTCACTGGGTTTTCAAGGAAGGACAAGAGTAAGCAGTATTTGGGAAATAAAGCACAGACGACTTCAGTTGCTAGTGTGGGGAACATCTGATCGGATAGACCCGAATGCCGACAGTGTGGCAGACGTCATCTGGGAGAATACCGGGCACATGAAAATGCATGTTTTAGATGTGGTTCCCAAGACCACTACATAAAGGATTGTCCTGAGATGGCAAAAGAAGAGAGAACTCAGAACCCGAGATCAAGGAGTTTGATCAGAGGAAGACCGAAGAGGAACCCGGAAAGTGGGGCAAGTGGAAGAGGTAAACCTAGAGAGCAGGCCGCGAGACCCGAGGGTAGGGCGCCTGCAAGGACTTACGCCATTCGTGCTCGCGAAGAGGCATCTTCTCCTGATGTTATTATGGGTACATTTTCTCTTTATGATATCAAAGTTATTGCTTTAATAGATCCCGGATCCACACACTCTTACATTTGCATGAAACTAGTATCTAGTATGAGCATGCCTATTGAGTCTACAAAATTTGTGATTAAGGTGTCCAATCCTTTAGGCAAAAGTGTTTTACTTGATGAAGTATGTAATGATTGCCCATTGATGATTAGAGGTCATTATTTTAAGGCAAACCTTATGTTGCTACCATTTGATGAGTTTGACATCATTCTTGGTATGGATTGGTTGACCACTCATGATGTAATAGTAAATTGTGGAAAGAAGTACATTGAGATGAGATGTGAGAATGAGGACATTCTCCATGTAGAATCAGATGAACAAGGTGGATCGCCGGTAGTAATTTCTCATATGACAGTACAGAGATATATAAGAAAATGGTATGAGGCGTATCTTGCCTTTGTGATGAATACTAGAGAAACAGAGCTAAAGATCGAGTCAGTGCCGATAGTATGTGAGTACTTGGATGTTTTTCCTGAGGAATTACCAGGACTGCCTCCAGTTAGAGAGGTTGAGTTCAGCATTGAGCTAGCTCCCGGTACTGTACCTGTAACACCCCTAACCCGAGACCATCGCCGGAATAGGGTTAAGAGGCATTACCAATCAAACAGAACATTTAACATCTAGAATTTAAGGCACAAAGTCAATCATTTTCATTCGCATTCATTTACAATCATGTTGTCCCTTATTAAGGTCTACGAGACCTAATTCACATGTTTAAGAGGGGTCGGGACTAAACTGAAACACATACAACATTTCATGAAAATTTAAAACTTTTTTAAAATTTAGGGGAGACACGGTCGTGGGAGGAGACCGTGTGTCCTCCACGGCTGCTGGACACCCCCGTGTGTCCTCCCCGTGGCTATATACTGACTTGATTCCTACGGCCACCCAGTACGCCCGTGCTCTGAGGCAGTGTACTCCTAGGCCATATTCTGACTTCTCCACCACGGTTACCAAGCACGCCCGTGTGCCATGGTCGTGTGCTCGTAGCTAGCCGTATGTATGCTTATTGATGTCAATGCAAATTATATCATTGGTCATGTTAGACGAAGTATTTGAGTTGATGAATGTAGCTTGAGATTGATCTTAAATATCAGGGTGACAATTGGCTTGGTAAATAGCCTTCAAGTGCCCACACGGATGGACACACGGGCGTGTGTCTAGGCCGTGTGTTCCCTGCATGTTACTGTCTTAAGTCAGTATAGACCACGGGCTAATCCCACAGCCGTTTGTATAGGCCGTATGAGACACACGATTAGAACATGGGCGTGTGCCCCAAGCCGTGTGAATAAGTCAGTATATCAAGGTATAGCACACGGTCTAAGTCCACGGGCGTGTCAAGGTCGTGTGTAATTAGTCAGTGTCGACCACGGGTGGAAGACACGGGCATGTCTTAGGAGTACACGGGCTTGTCCCGAGCCACATAGGCGTGTGGCCCCTGTTTTAAGGAAAAGTTGTCGATTGAGTTCCGAAAGTTTCCAGATATATGTTTAAGGCCTCGTAGGCCTATGAGATGTATGAGTTGTTTAAGAAAGAGAAGTTTTTAATTTGGAACGAAATTTTATAGCCCGTAAATACGTGTTTTAGCAAGTTCAAGCATAGTAATGTCTCGTATCCGGTCTTAGCTTCAGACTCGGGTAGGAGGTGTTACAGGTAGGCCGTGTGTCACACACGGTCTAGACACACACCCGTGTGGACAAAATAAATCTATTTCCTAGCCTCACTTGTCACCCAAATTTACCATTTTCCTGCACCAAAACATACCAAGTATAATCCAACCATTCTAAGCATTCAAATAAGCAAAGTTCATCATTTAACATGGCCTATTATTGCATGCATACATGTTTACTATCCTACCTTGGTTCAATTCATGTGTTAAACATGATTTGATCAACTACTTGACATATACATATGGTTACCATAGCATAACATTATAAGTATTTCAAAACAACCATTACTAGCTGTCGAAACCATTTTTTGAATGGTCAACTTTATTTAGAAAATGAAAATGGGAGTCGCCACCAATCTTTTTTTATGATATGTGACCGGATCACCTCGTGATTTGATCATTTTAATAAGAGGTTTGATTTATTAAAACAATATTTTTCGGTCTACAAAAATCTAGAAAATGGGTTCGAGAGTCGGTTACGCACGAGGAAGGGTTAGCACATTCGTTACGCCCAAAATTGGTACCTAATTGATTATTTGATATCTCTATGTCGAAAGTTGAAAACTCAGAAAGAATTTAAACTACGATCACTCTTTGTATTATGTTATTTTTTACTTAAAAATTTGCTTAAATAAGCGGAAAGTATGCTAAAGACCTTCTCATCTCGTGGCAACAAAGTGTCACGTCCCGTAAGTTAGGACACGACATTTCGAATCCTTGAGAATAAGCTTGCCTTTTCCTTTTTTATTTGAAATCTTATGTATTTTAATTTTTAAAAGGATATTCGATTATTCGAGTTCAATGAGAAAAATCGAAACCCTGTAAGCTAGGGCACGATTTTATCGAATCTTCTGAATACGGAACATTGCCTATTTTTTTAAAAAGATTTATGATATTTAAAATGATGTGATTTTATCTTGTTTGGATATAATACGTCAATGGGTAAGTATATCTAACATGGTATGTAGTATAGTGATAATGGAATAATATGTATAATAACCATATGGGTAAAATGTTAGAATAATAAATAGTAAGTAAATAAGGGAATAATAATAATAATAATAATAATAATAATAATAATAATAATAATAATAATAATAATAATAATAATAATAATAAGTTAAAATAAAAATAAAAATGGAAAATGGAAAATGCATGATTAAGAGGATAAACATGACATGAAAATATCGACAATAATAGAAGAAACAATAAAATAACGGGAGAAGAAAAAAATGAAAATAAAAATAAAACAATAACGACTATAATGATATAAAAAAATACACAAATAAAAAATATAAGCAATCTAATATTTAAGTGTAAAAAACGGGTAGTAAATAAATCAATGAATAAATAAATAAACAATATAAAAATCAAAATTAAATAAATAGAGGATTTAATTAAAATATGGATGAAATTTGGGGTCTTAAATTGCAAATAATAAAAAAATAGACTGATGAGGATCAATGTGTAATGCGCTAAAAAGGCCAGGGATCGGATAGGGAAATATCCCTTGTCTTTTATGCGCATCATTTCCTAGAAGGACTAAAATGTAGCGCGTACGAAAGAATAGGGACCAATTGGGAAATTATCCCCCATCCCCAAAACGACGTCGTTCTTCTAAGGACTAAAATTAAATAAAATAAAATTATAGGGTCAAATTAAAAGAACCAAAAGGATCTAATTCAAATGGTTGAAAAAGCGGAAGGACTAAGGGCGCAAATAGCCCTTCCGTCCAAAAACATGCTGATCCTAGGTCGGATCGGGTCCAGGCACGGGTCAAGGCTAAACGGCGCCGTTTTGGCATATGGGATTAATGCCTAAAATGGTACCGTTTTGAACGTTTATAAAAGCTAAATTTTTTTAAAAAATTTTCATTTTGCAGCCTTCCTTTAAAAAAAATTCTTGAGAGCTCTCCTTTTTGCTCTCCTACCCTTCGAGTTACGGCCTAGGTTTGGTCGAACTCTGATCATCGGGCCACCGCCCGTCCATCGGTCACTAGTGATGGCACCGCCGCCTTCGGTGGCCGAAAAAAGCCCAAAACCCCTACTATGCTATTTCGACCTTCCTAAACCAAGATCCGGCCCCAAAATTTCCAAAATCCTCATAAAAACGACCCGAAAGTTAAAAGACTTTTCGGTTTTTGGCCACTTTTCATCGGAAGTGGCTACCTCAACCATTCACGGCGGTGGGACTCGCATGTTTGTCTTCTCAACCTTTTCTCTTTTTATTTTATATTTGTTTTTTATAAAAAAATTTCGAAAGGAAAAAAAAGAAAAATAAAAGTGATACCTTTGAATTTGCTTTCGAATTTTTTTTTTGATTCTCTATTTTTTTGATTAATCCTCTGTAAAAAAACATACATTGAGTTCTGGCTTTTTATAGCCGAAAATATTACAACATATATTATTTGCTTTTGTTTCTCTGCCGTTTCTGTGTTTTTTCTCTTTCTGTTCTCTTTGGTTCTGTTTTGCAGGCTTAGGCAAGGTCAATGGAAAAGGACCTTGCCATTTTGGTGCAAGGCAGCCAGGCGTATCAGGGGGGCGAGCCAGGTCTCGGGACGAAGTGAGCGATGTGCTTAAGGGAGACGAGCGGCGCATCAGATAGCTAGGGTTAGGTTTTTTTTTTTTTTTTTTTTTTTGTTTATTGAAAATTCTTTAAGCATGTGGGCCTATTGGGCTGTTGTAGTTTAGGCTTTGTAAAAAAAATGGACTCTTTAATTTTGGACTTTATTTTTTGTTTGGTTTTTATTGGTTTTGGGCCCGGGCAAAAATGGCTTGTTACAAATGCCCCTCTTTGCTCATTGACGTGTAATGAGAATGCATCAAATACTTTAAGAAGGCCAATTTTGTCTAATATTGCCGAATCTTGACTTCTTGGTGTTCATCTTCTTCAACTAGCCTCTTTCTAACCCACCGTAACTCAGAGGTATAGAATTCGTCACTTTAATCTACTTTACTATAACTTCAAGAAGATAAGATTAGTAGCTTCAATCTGTTCCATTGCAACTTCAGGAAATAAGATTTACATCCTCAATTTTCTCTATTGCAACCTCAGGGAGATAAGATTTATAACTCGTAGCTTTGATCTGTTCCACTGCAACTTTAGGGAAATAAGATCTGTTATCTTTAGTCTGTTCCACTGCAACTTTAGGGAGATGATTTGTAGCTTGTAGCTTTAGTCGATTCCACTGGAACTTCAGAGAGATATGACTTGCTATGGTAGATTCAATCCGACCTACTGCAACTTCAGAGGTATAGGACTTATCGTTTCAATATACTCCACTGTAACTTTAAGGATATGAGATTTATAGTTTTAATCTACTCTACTGCAATTTTAGAGAGATAAGATTTGCTACCTTCAATCTGCCCCACTGCAATTTCAGGGGGATAAGATTTGCCACGATGACTATAATCTGTCTCACTGCAACTTTAGGGGTACAGGATTTGTGGTTTCACTGATCTGTTACACCGTTCTCTGGGGAACATGAGCTGTAGAATCCATCTCATGGGTCTATTTATGCCTAATGATTAGGATGTCATGATCAGGATGAATCAAATGCTCCTAACTAGATGTGTATGAATGATGTTTGCATGAATGCAGAATGTCAGTTTTTAAGAATGATCCCTTTTTAATGCCTTCGTTGTCATTGCTCGCTGTTTATCAAGGTTCTATCACTGATATGTTATCATGCCTACTTGTTCAGCTGGTATCTTTGATGAGAAATTCAAAGAAATAGTCATAATTTAGACTATTTTTTCTCAAATGTTTCCAACCCTTAAATTTGGCCAGTTCTGAATAGTGGTCCTGTTTTCAGATCCTTGTACTATTTTAGAAAACCTTTCAGAGCAATATGCAGAACTACCTTTACTTGAATATTATTAGTCCATTAATCGTTATTTCAATGTAAAAATGCTTGAAAAAGATTGTAGTACTGGACAAGATCGAAGTTTATTAGGAGCAAGGCTCGAAATGAATAGATTAATCAAAATAGCAAATTTGCTTAAATACAAAGTGAATAAGATGAAAATAGGTGCCCCAGATATTGTCATAAGCTTCTTCGCACTAACTTCTTGAGGGCCCTTTTGAACTTGATATGTGTTTCGGAGATCCAAAGTACTTTGTTGATGCCCCACGACGTAGCATCTCTCTTCTTTGTTCATTCAGGGATAACAAGACTACCACATGCCCCATCTTTGATCAAGGTTTGAATTGGCCTTTTCCTGGGTTTTCAATTCAAAACCTCTTTGGTCTCAAGGTTTCCTTTGCGAGTTTTCACCTTGGCCTCTCCCTTTTTTTTAGGTGAAGTATTTCTTGATTGATTCTGGATTCATAGGACTGGGCAAGCTTTTTCCATCTACCTCAATCAAAATCAACGCTCCTCTGGCAAAGGCCTTTTTTACCATATAAGGTCCTTCCTAATTTGACATCCATTTCCCTCTGAAATCCTTCTGTATGGGCAAGATCTTTTTCAATACTAGGTCCCCCTCATGGAATTCTCTAGGACTAACCTTTTTGTTGTATGCTCTCATCATTCGCTTTTGGTGCATCTGACCATGACGGATGACTTTCAACCTTTTCTCTTCAATCAAATTTAGCTGATCATATCGGGATTGGATCCATTCTCCTTCATCCAATTCAATTCTGCCAAACCTCGAAGAGAAGGAATCTGGACTTCAATGGGTAAAACTGCCTCCATTACATAAACCAAAGAGAAAGGTGTTGCCTAGTTTAGGTCCTGACAGATATTCGATAGGCATAAAGGGTAAATAGTAACTTCTCATGCTAACTTTTATAATTCTCAGTCATTTTACCCACGATCTTCTTGATATTCTTATTGGCTGCCTCCATTGCACCATTCATATTTGGACAATATGGTGATGAGTTGTGGTGTTTGATCATAAACTGATTGCAGACTTCTGATATCGCGCTGTTGTTCAAATTTAGTGCATTACAAGATATGATCCTTTTTGGCATTCCATATCGACATATGAACTCCTTCTTTAAGAACTTGCTGACTGTCGACTTCGTGACATTGGCATATGTAGCGGCTTCTACCCACTTTGTAAAGTAATCGATGACCACTAAGATAAATTAATGCCTGTTAGAAGCTTTGGGTGAAATTGGCCCAATGACATCTATGCCCCACATAGAGAAAGGCCACGGAAAAGTCATAACATGAAGAGGTGAGGGTGGTACATGAATTTTATCTCTGTAAATTTGACACTTGTGGCATTTCTTGGCGTAATTAATACAATCTTCTTCCATGGTGGACCAAAAATACTCGAATCTAATGGTTTGCCTGGCCATTGTAAAACCATTGGCATGTGTTCCGCAAACACCCTCGTGGACTTCTTCCAAGATTTGCTTAGCCTCGAAAGCGTCTACACATCATAGTAGGACCTGATCCTTTCTCCTTTTATATAGGATCTCCCCATCTAAGACATAGTCATTGGCCAACCTTCTCAACATCCTTTTATCATTCTTAGTTGCTTGGTCAGGGTATTCACGATTTTTCACATATCGCAATATATCGTTGTACCAAGGGTGATCATCCTCTTCTTCTTCTTCTTCTTCTTCTTCTTCGATGTTGTAACAATGAGCCAGAGTCTCATAAATACTCATCTGGATAGGCTTTACATCCTATTGTTTGTTCGATCTGTCCATCAAAGCCAAGGTAGCCAAGGCATTAGCCATCTGATTTTCATCTCGTGGGAGGTAATAGAAGGAGATATCATCGAACTCCTAAATGAACTCAAGAACCAAATTTTGATACTTGATTAACTTGGGATCTTTTGTCTCCCATTCTCCCTTGAGTTAATAGATTACTAGTGTCGAATACCTCTAGCACATTGATCTTACGTTCTATGGCTACACGGATGCCCATGATGCATGCTTCGTATTCTGCTATATTGTTCGTGCAATCAAAATCCAGTTTGCTAGTGAAGGGATAATGATCTCCAATTGGGGATACCATGACTGCTCCAATTCTGTTACCCACAATGTTTGAGGCTCCGTCGAAGTGTAGCTTCCAAGGATGACCTTCTTGAGAGTCTCCTTCAGTGGTTGCAACATACATTAGATCTTCATTCAGGAAATCAATATTCAAAGGCTCGTAATCCTCTAGAGCTCTACTGGCCAAAAAAGCTGCTATTGTGCTTCCTTTGACTGTCTTCTGGTTCACATAGACTATGTCAAATTCGGAAAGCAGAATTTGCCATTGGGCCATCTTCCATTTAGAGCAGTCGACTCCATCATATACTTTAGAGGGTCCAGCTTTGAGATAAGCCAAGTCGTGTGGTACAACATGTACTGTCTCAATCTTCGAGTTGTCCAAATCAGGGCGCAACATAACTTCTCGATTGGCGAATATCTTGTCTTACATTCAGTAAATTTCTTACTGAGATAGTATATTGCTCTTTTTTTTCTTCTTGACTCATGATGTTGACCAAGTACGCATCCCATGGAATTCTCGAATACTACCAATCAGATGTTGACTTCTATCTGGGTTAAGCGGCATCGCCAGGGCATTGGACAAGTAATGTTTGACCTTATCGAAAGTCTTCTGGCACTCCTCATCCCAAATGCCTGGGTTGTGTTTCTTAAGGAGACGGAATGTAGGGTCGTATTTCTCACTTAGCTGTGAAATGAACCGGGCAATGTAATTTAGTTTTCCTAGGAAACCTTGAATTTCTTTTTGAGTGTGTGGTGGAAATAATTGCTATATAGCCTTTACTTTGTCTGGGTCGATCTGAATCCCCTTTTCACTGACTACAAATCCCAACAGTTTTCTCAACCTAGCCCCAAAAGTACATTTTGCTGGATTGAGCTTCAGTTGGAATTTTCTCAATCTCAAAAATAGTTTCCTCAAGACTTGTACATGCTCCTTCTCTATTCGGGACTTTGTGATCATATCATCGACATAAAGTTCAATTTCTTTGTGCATCATATCATGAAACAAAGTTACCATGGCTCTATGATACGTTTCTCCCACATTTTTCAGTCCAAATGGCATCACCTTATAAAAAAATGTTCCCCACATGGTCACGAATGTGGTCTTCTCCATGTCTTCAGGATGCATCTTTATTTGGCTGTATCCCGAGAAACCATCCACGAAGGAGAACAATGAGTAACCTGCCGTGTTGTCTACTAAAGTGTCGATTTGTGGTAATGGGAAATTGTCTTTCAGGCTAGCTTTGTTCAAGTCCCTGTAGTCTATGCATATTCGTACTTTCCCATCTTTTTTAGGGACGGGTACGATATTGGCTATCCATTCTGAGTATTTAACCATCCGTAAGAAACCAGCATCGAATTGTTTCTTGACTTCCTCTTTTATTTTCAGTGAAACATCGGGCCTCATCCTTCGGAGCGTCTATTGAACTGGCTTGCACTCTTCTTTTATGGGGAGCCGGTGTACCACGATATCAGTACTTAACCTGGGCATGTCTTGATATGACGATGCGAAGACATCCTTAAATTCTTGGAGTAATTCAATGAGGTCTTGTTTCGTATCTGCGGTAATGCAAACTCCTATCTTCACCCCTTTTTCCTCTCATAGACTCACAATTTCCACTGACTCTTTATATGGCAAGATTTGTTTCTCATCTTGTTCTACCATCCTCAACGAATCAGGGGATATGTTACAGTCTCGATCATCTTCAAAATCATGAGAATCCTGCATGCACATATCTTGCTCAAAAGGAGATTTTGAGTCAGTAGCAGCGTCGCTCATATCATTGATATCTGGAGACCTGTTATAGCGATGAAGAAAAAAAATCCAAAGAACAAAAGAATCTAAGAATAATTATTTGTATGGTATGATTATGAATGAAATGAAAAGAATAAAAGAATATTTGCTCAAGATGATACGCAAAAATGCATTTTATTGAAATAAATATTTTGGACATAAGCCTATTTGACAAAGGATTATTATTGCTCCTAGGCTTAGAGCAATAAGCGTGTTTTTGAAAATTACTCTGTATTGGCTCTAAAAACTACAAGAATCTCTTCCGCAGCCTGGTTGTTCAAAACATTTCCAGGTACATAAGGGCAGATGTTTGATAGATTTTCTCCCCAAATTCCTTCTTCAGATATGGCGTTGATGTTTAGGTTTACCAACATTTCTTCAGCAGTCTCTTTTCTTGGCATCCCCCTTTCAGGGCGAATACTTCCTCCCGAAATGAAAGCCTTGGATATATGGGGAAAGGTCATCGGTTCCCACTTAACCTCTTCCCCGCTCAGTCGCGCTCTTCTCCTTTCTTGTTTCTTCTCCAGGTCCTTCTTCCTTTGCCTCACATCTGGCTTAAATCCTAAGCCAAAGCAATCTCATTTGTCCTTCAGCATAGGTCCCTCGACTTTCCCTTGTAGGCAATTTCCAAGTCCTCTCCCTGGCAAGGCTCCTTTACCGACTGTCAGTTGCAGGCCCATTCTTGTAGTTTTGGATATTTTGGGTATTGAGATCTTGTTCCCTTTGACGGTGAAGGTTGCATTCACAAATTCCAACGATCGAAAAGAACATTCTATGTAACACCCCTTAACCGTATTCAACGTCGGAACTGGGTATGAGGCATTACCAAGCTTATCTCGCTTGAACATACAACTTTGGGCTATCAAGTTTAATTCCAATATAAAATCTTTCATTCACATTTATAACATTCTTATTATGGGCCTACGAGGCCTTATACATGCAAACGGAGGGCCTCAAAATCAAACCGAGATCTTTTGTGAACTTAGGACAATTTTGCCTTAACAGGGCCACACGCCCGTGTGATATAGGACACGCCCGAGTGGGTAGGTTGTGTGGTCACACATACCCATGTCCCTAGCCCGTGTGGGATTTATTTTTCAATTCGAACCTATAGAGGTTTTACACGACTGGACACACGACCGTGTCCTTGGCCCGTGTCCTCCACACGGCCTAGACACGCCTTTGTCCTCACCCGTGTGTAAAAACTTGGGTATTCTGTTTATGACGTCAACAACCAAATAAGGGGCACATGGCCTAGGCACACACCCATGTGTCTAGCCCGTGGTCGACACTGACTTGTAACACTAACATGCAAGGGACACACGGCCTGGTCACACACCCATAGGATTGACTGTGCGTCACATACGGCCTAGGCACAAGCCCATGTGCCTACCCATGTGGACAAGAACAAGGCTACTTGTCAAGCCCTTTTTATCACCCTAACTCATACAACGTCAATCACATCCAACCATTTACCAAGCAACTCAATCATGTATCATACACATTCATGAATAGCCTCATCTTTTTATATATGGTGATAATGAGCCATTAAATATGGCCATTTACAAAAGTGTTCATCTTTAAAGGAGCCAACACACTTGGCCAAAACAACCAAACATTCACTATGTCTAGCCCCTATGCATGCCGTACTTAAAATGCTAAATCTAATATACCGAGATGAGTCGATAGTGTGGATGATCTTCAAATTATCTTCCTATCCCAAACCGGCTCTTTGACACTATAAAACAAGGGAAAGGAAAGGGAGTAAGCTTTAAGCTTAGTAAGTTTACATGTAAACTACAAGCATCATAACATATGCTAATCAATCTATAACATTTCATACTAAGTAAGAACAATTCACATTTCTATGATCATGCTTACTCATCTCATCTCTTACCACATTCCAACCACATAACAATTATATTGCTCACAATTACTTGTACATTCCCTGCACTCATCACCACAAAACAACATGAAATATTGAGTTATACAATTCCTCGATGAACCCTTTGAGACCTGGTGGTTTCGCACACAGCCCACCATTAATCAATAATAGGGTGGTTTCGCACATAGCCCACCAACAAGAGTAATTAAGGTGGTTTCGCACATAGCCCACCATATGATAATATAAACGATGGTATCGCACACAACCCATCGTGAATAAGTAATAAGGTGGTATCACTCACAGCCCACCAAAAAGGACAATTACGGTGGTATCGCACACAGCCAACCAGATAAGTATTACAAACATTTTTCCACACTTACATATCTCTTCTGAGGTCCATACGGGAATTACTCACTATCTATCAATATCAATCAACCTCAACCATAATTGATCTCATTCATGCAATGCACCAATAAGTAACAACATATGTATTAAAGATGTATGGTTTACACGTAAACTTACCTCGGTGCAAAATGTATTAATCGACGTTTTAGTCCGTAACTTTGCCTTTTCCTCGGTCAAGGTTGTTTCCGTGCTCTTTTTGATCTATAATAATAAAATTTACTCATTCAATCACTTTATAATTCATGATATATCAAAGTTTCTACTTAGGCAAAAATGACCATTTTGCCCTTCTACTTTGGCAAAATTACGATTTTGTCCCTAGGCTCGTATATCATTTTTCATAACATTTTCTCATTAAAAAAGCCTAGTTAAACATTTATTTCTGTTACAACAACTCACAAAACCAATTATTTCATGCATTTATTACACAAATTCAACCTTTACTAATAGATCTCATTTAGGTGTTTTCATGGTAACACGTTTCACAAAAGTTGTCCCATAACTCACAAACATTCATTTTCTTCCATAAAAACTCAGCAAAAAACATGAACACTCTCATGGCAAGTCCTTAAACTTTCAACCATTTTGCAAAATAGTCCCCTCATTAGCTAGCTTAAGCTTTGGGGGTTCTAGAAGTACAAAAATAATCAAGAAAGACCTTTAAAATCACTTACTTGCAAGAGATTTGTTTTGCTAAAAATTTAAACTCCAAGAACTCTAATTTCCTTCAATTTTCGGTGGTAGAAGAAGCATGAATAGTAAAAGATGATATCTTCTTTCTTTGCCTTGTTTTTATCACCTAATTCCACTAAAATTTGACCAAAATCGAATGTTCTTGTCTCCCTTGTTTACTATGGCCGGCCAACACACTATTATTGGCCTTATTGCACTTTAAGGACCTCCAATTTAATATTCTATGGCTATTAGACCCCACTACCTTATATAATGGAACTTTCGCACTTTATGCGATTTAGTCCTTTTTCACAATTAAGCATTCAATTGCTAAAATTAATGCACCAAAATTTTCATACATCCTTATAAACATGCTATAACACATGAAATAATATCAAAATAATTTTCTTCAACCTCAGATTAGCGGCTCTGAAATCACTATTCTGACTAGCCCCAAAATCGGGCTGTTACAACTCTTCCCCCGTTAGAGATTTTTGTCCACGAAAATCTTACCAGTAAAACGGTTTGGGTATTGTTCTCTCATGGCTTCTTTTGGTTCCCAAGTAGCCTCCTCTACACCGTGTTTTTTCCATACTACACCGTGTTTTTTCCATAACACTTTCACTAAGGCTATGCTCTTATTTCTTAACTGTTTAATATCACGGGCCAAAATCTTGATTGGTTCCTCTTCATAAGTCATGTCCGGTCGTATCTTAATTTCTGTTGGAGGGATCACATACGAAGGATCGGAATGATATCGCTGTAACATCGACACATGGAATACGTTGTGTATTCTCTGTAATTCAACCGGCAAATCCAACCGATATGCTACTGGGCCAATCCTTTCTGTAACCTCATACGGTCCTTATGAATCGCAGACTCCATTTACCCTTTTGACCAAATCTCAATATTTTCTTCCACGGGGATACTTTCAGAAATACTTTGTTACCCACTTGAAACTCGATTTCTTTCCTTTTTAAATCTACGTATGACTTTTTTCGATCTGAAGCAGCTTTCAAACTATTGTGAATCACTTTCACTTTCTCTTCGGTCTCTTTAACTAAATCGACCCCGTGAATTTGCTTCTCACAAAGCTCAGTCCAATACAAGGGAGTCCAACACTTGCGACCATATAAAGCTTCGTACGGTGCCATCTGCATACTTGATTGATAACTATTGTTATAGGAAAACTCAACCAAAGGTAGATATTTTTCCCAACTACCTTCGAACTCTAACACACATCATCGGATCATATCTTTAAGAACTTGAATCACTCTTTTAGATTGGCCATAGGTTTGAGGATGAAACGCTGTACTAAAATTCAATTTTTTACCCAAGGCTTTTTACAACTTCTTCCAAAACCTCGAAGTAAATCTCGGATCTCTATCTGAGATAATAGATATAGGTACCCCATGCAATCTCACCACCTCAGCAATATACAACTCGGCCAACTTATCAAGTGAATAATCTACACGCACCGGTAAAAAGTGAGCCGACTTTGTTAATCTATCCACAATAACCCATACAACATCTTTCTTTCTCAGAGTCATAGGTAACCCCGTAACAAAATCCATGGTGATTCGATCCCATGTCTACTCAGGAACCATCACTGGCTGAAGCAATCTCGAAGGTACTTGATGCTCGGCTTTCACTTGTTGACAGATCAAACATTTTATAATAAACTCAGAGATGTCTCTTTTCATACCCGGCCACCAATACAATTTCTTCAAATCATTGTACATTTTCATACTGCCTGTATGCACTGATAAGCAACCGCTGTGGGCTTCATGTAAAATCTTCCGGATCAAGTCATCATCCTTAGGTACACAAGCCCTATCATGAAACATCAAACAGCCATTTGAACTCACCCGAAAATCAGAGTCATTTCCCGATTCGCAATGAGCTCTCTTAGCTTGCATCTTACTATCATTCTTTTGAGCTTCACTTATCTGCTGAATAAATAACGGTCTAGCCCTCAACTCGGCCAATATACCAGCATCATCAGACAACGCTAAGCTCGTACTCATAGCTCTCAAAGCATACAAGGATTTTCTGCTTAAGGCATCTACAACCACATTTGCTTTCCCCGGATGGTAATCAATTACTAACTCATAATCCTTTAATAATTCGAGCCACCGCCATTGTTGAAATTCAAATATTTTTCGTCCATCAAGTAATTCAAACTCTTATGATCGGTGAAGATTCAGCACTTCTCACCATATAAATAATGACACCAAATTTTCAAAGCGAAGACGATCGCAGCCAACTCTAAATCATGACTTGGATAATTCTTCTCATGTGGTTTTAGTTGTCTCGAGGCGTAAGCTACTACCTTACCCTCTTGCATCAACACAC
Organism: Gossypium bickii; assembly: GCA_025503065.1. Taxonomy (NCBI): domain Eukaryota; kingdom Viridiplantae; phylum Streptophyta; class Magnoliopsida; order Malvales; family Malvaceae; genus Gossypium; species Gossypium bickii. The sequence continues at coordinate 59,742,883 of CP106710.1, read as the reverse complement.
AACCAAGACCATTTATTGATGCATCGCTGTAGACAACAAACTCTTTCCTCGACTCAGGTTGTACTAAAACCGGTGCCTCAGTCAACAATGCTTTCAATCTCTCAAAACTCTGTTGGCATCTCTCATTCCATTCAAACTTAACATCTTTGTGCAACAGCTTCATCATCAAGGTAGCAATCATGGAGAACCCTTTGACAAACCACCTGTAGTACCCCGCTAAACCCAAAAAGCTTCTAATCTCTGACACGTTCCTCGGTGGTTTCCACTCTACAATAGCCGAGATCTTATTTGGGTCAACTCTAATGCCATCACCCGGCATAATGTGTCTTAAAAATCTGACATCTCGGAGCCAAAACTTACTCTTGCTGAATTTAGCATACAACTGCTTGTCTCTTAAAGTCTGCAAAACAATTCTCAAGTGCTCTGCATGTTCACTCTCATCCCGAGAATAGATCATTATGTCGTCGATAAAGACAACTACAAACTTATCCAAATACGATCTGAAGATACGGTCCATTAGATCCATAAAAATCGCAGGAGCATTCATTAAGCCAAATGGCATAACAAGAAACTCATAATGGTCATATCTCGTCCGGAATGTAGTTTTCGGCACATTTTGCTCCTTAACCCTCAATTGGTAGTAACCAAACCTTAGGTCTATCTTAGAGAACACTGTAGCTCCCTTCAATTATTTAAGTAAATCATCTATCCTTGGCAAAGGATACTTATTATTCACTGCCACATTGTTGAGCTGTCTGTAGTCTATGCACAATCTCATCGACCCATCTTTCTTTTTCACAAAAAGTACCGGAGCACCCCACGGTGAATAAGTCGGTCTTGCAAAACCCTTATCCGTCAATTCTTGCAACTGAACCTTCAATACTTTCAACTCCAATGGTGCCATCCCATACGGAGCAACTGAAATAGGTGTCGTACCCGGAACTAACTCAATCCCAAACTCGACCTCTCTAACTGGAGGCAATCCGGGTAACTCTTTCGGGAACACATCTGGATACTCGCATACCAGCGGCATTGATTCAATTTTTACCTCTGACTCTCGAGTATTCAGCACAAAGGCAAGTTTCTCAAATATTTTTCAGCTACCATATATGAAATCATTACAGGCAAACTATCCGATTTACCTGATTCAACTCGAATGGCATCTCCATTTACACATCTCAATTCAATAAACTTACTACCACAGTTTACTAAAACATTATGAGCAGTCAACCGATCCATACCAAGAATCAGGTCAAATTAATCAAACGGCAACAACATGAGACTTGCTGGAAAACAATGACCTCTAATTGTCAAAGGACAATTCCTACACACCTTGTCAACTAGCATATGTTTGCTTAACGGGTTTGACACTTTTACTACAAATTCTGTAGACTCAACAATCATACTCACGTTAAATTCCAATTTCATGCAAATGTAAGAATGGGTAGACCCCGGATCGATCAAAGCAACAACAGAGATATCATGAAGAGAAAAAGTACCCGTTATCACATATGGAGATGATGTCTCTTCACGAGCGTAAATTGCATAAGTCCTTGCAGGTGTTCGACCCTCCAATCTCACAACAGATTCTCTGGGTGCACCTCTATTACTAGTCCCACCTCCCAAGTTTTTTTGTGATCTACCCCTTGAAGACACATTGCTTGATCTTATTTCTTGCTTTCTTTCCTTCTCATCCCTCTCAGGACAATTCCGAATAAAATGATCGGATGAATCACACTTGTAACAATTTCGGTTGTTTCCCCAACACTCCGGCTTATTAGACTTTGGATTGCCCACGCTTGCCATCGATGTGGTTTGAACCCTCAAGCCCAAGTTCATATTACCTCGATCTTAGTGTGAATATCCAACTAACGCAGTCGTTCGAGGGTTTGTTTCCTTGGACCTCTTTGATTGAGTTTGGTACGATTTACTCATTGGCCTCTTTTTTGCATCTCGAGCCTCGCTCATGGCTTTTCTCTTTTCCTTATTCAGCTCCTCGGCCTTGCATGCCCTATCAACCAACACCACAAATTCTTTCAATACCAGGATCCCAACCAGAAGTCTAATATCCTCATTCAACCCATCTTTAAACCTCTTGCACAAGATAGCTTTTGTGGACACACACTCTTGTACATACTTGCTGAGCCTAACAAACTCACGCTCATATTCTGCCACAGTCATTTTGCCTTGTTTCAAGTCAAGGAATTCTTTCCATTTCTGATCCATAAATCTCTGACTTATGTACTTCTTTCGAAACTCTTCCAAAAAGAAGTCCCACGTCACTCTCTTCCTTGGAACTACCGACGTTAATGTTTTCCACCAATGATATACCGAGTCCTTCAGCAATGACACGATGCATTTCAAGCTCTCCTCAGGTGTGCAGGAGAGTTCGTCGAATACCCACGTTGAGTTCTTAAGCCAGAACTTCGCCCTCTCGAGGTCATCAATTATATTAGCTCTAAATTCCTCGGCCGCTTGCTTCCGAATCTTATCTATCGGGGGTTTGGTCATTCTCACCAAATCTACACGTTGAGGAGCCACAAGAACTGGCTGAGGTATGGGAAGGGGTGGAGGAGGTTGAGCATTAGGGTTCGCTCGTACATACTCCGTGTTCCAATTACTCATCATTTGAACAAATGCTTCCCAAGCCTCTTCTCCTTGACCCATTATCTCGGGTCTACTCTCTACAGGCGCGGTCCTTTGTGTGGGGGCCGTCGCGTTACTAGCAGCGTCATTAGAAGTCGCTCGGTCGAGATCCATTTACCATATAAAAACAAAGTTTAGAACTGTCAGAAGTCACCACACTATCAATATAAGTTTACGACATGTATAGCTAGACTCTTACATAGGCTACGATAGTCCGAGAACTGACTAAACTATAGCTCTGATACCACTAAATGTAACACCCCTTACCCGTATTTAACGCCGGAATTGGGTATGAGGCATTACTAGACTTATCTCGCTTGAACATACAATTTTGGGATATCAAATTTCATTCCAATATAAAATCTTTCATTGACATTCATAACATTCTTATTATGGGCCTTTGGGCTATTACATTACACATGCAAACGAAGGGCACATGCAAACGAAGGGCCTCAGAATCAAATCGGGATCTTTTGTGAACTTAGGAAACTTTTGCCTTAATAGGGCCATACGCCCGTGTGATATGGGACACGCCCGTGTGGGTAGGCCATGTGGTCACACATGCCCATGTCCCTAGCCCGTGTGGGATTTATTTTTCAATTCAAAACTTAAAGGGTTTTCACACGGCTGGACACATGCCAGTGTCCTCACCCGTGTATGAAAACCTGGGTATTCTATTTGTGACGTTAGTAACCAAATAAGGGGCACACGGCTTAGGCACACGCCCGTGTGTCTAGCCCGTGGCTGACACTAACTTGCAACACTAACATGCAGGGGACACACAGCCTGGTCACACACCCATGGGATTGACCGTGCGTCACATACGGCTTAGACACACGCCCGTGTGCCTACCCTTGTGGACAAGAACAAGGCTATTTGCCAAGCCCTTTTTATTACCCTAACTCATACAACATCAATCACATCCAGCCATTTACCAAGCAACTCAATCATGTATCATACACATTCATGAATAACCTCATCTTTTTATATATAGTGATAATGAGCCATTAAATATGGCCATTTACAAAAGTGTTCATCTTTAAAGGAGCCAACATAGTTGGCCAAAACAACCATAATTGATCTCATTCATACAATGCACCAATAAGTAGCAACAGATGTATTAAAGATGTATCATTTACACGTAAACTTACCTGGGTGCAAAATGTATTAATCGACGTTTTAGTCCGTAACCTTGCCTTTTCCTCAGTCAAGGTTGTTTCTGCGCTCTTCTTGATCTATAATAATAAAATTCACTCATTCAATTACTTTATAATTCATGATATATCCAAATTTCTACTAAGGCAAAAATGACCATTTTGCCCTTCTACTTTGGCAAAATTACGGTTTTGCCCCTAAGCTTGTAAATCATTTTTCATCACATTTTCTCATTAAACAAGCCTAATTGAACATTTATTTCTGTTACAACAACTCACAAAACCAATTATTTCATGCATTTATTACACAAATTCAACCTTTACTAATAGGTCCCATTTAGGTGTTTTCATGGTAACAACTTTCACAGAAGTTGTCCCTTAACTCACTAACATTTATTTTCTTGCATAAAAATCAGAAAATAACATGAAAACTCTCATGAAAAGTCCCTAAACTTTCAACATTTTGCTAAATAGTCCCCTCATTAGCTAGCTTAAGCTTTGGGGGTTCTAGAAGTACAAAAATAATCAAGAAAGACCTCTAAAATCACTTACTTACAAGAGATTTGTTTTGCTGAATATTTGAACTCCAAGATCTTTAATTTCCCTTCAATTTTCAGTGGTAGAAGAAGCATGAATAGTAAAGGATGATATCATCTTTCTTTGCCTTATTTTATTCATTTTTTATCATCTAATTCCACCAAATTTAGACCAAAATTTAATGCTCTTGTCTCCCTTGTTTACTATGGCCGGCCAACACACTATTATTGGCCTTATTGCACTTTAAAGACCTCAAATTTAATATTTTATGGCTATTAGACCCCACTACCTTATATAATGGAGCTTTCAAACTTTATGCGATTTAGTCATTTTTCACAATTAAGCATTCAATTGCTAAAATTCATGCACCAAAATTTCCATACACCTTTATAAACATGCTATAACACATAAAATAATATCAAAATAGTTTTCTTTAACCTCAAATTAGCGGCCCTGAAACCACTATTTTGACTAGCCCCAAAATCAGGCTGTTACATTTTATCGTTTCATCGTCTGTCCCTACGTATGGTGTGTCATTGGTCACGGATGCAATAATGTCTTCTTCCACATTTATCGTTACCACCTGACCCTCAGCTACCAACTTTACCTTCTGGTGCAATGATGACAGCACTGCCCCAGCTGTGTGAATCCAAGGCCTCCCCAACAAACAATTATACGATGGCTGAATGTCCATCACCAAGAAATCTACTTCGTACGTGTTTAGACCAATCAAGAGGGGTATCTCAATCCTTCCCATATCCCTTCTTTTGGTTCCGTCGAATGCTTTCACTATGTTTTGACATGTCTTCATATGAGAGCTATTCACAGGCAACCAGTTTAGCGTGGATAGGGGTAAGACATTTAGCGTAAATCCATTATCAATAAACACCCTTGGTAATGTATACCCTTTGTAGCGGGTGGTGATGTGCAAAGCCTTTGTAGATCCCATGCCCCCTGGCAGTATCTCATCATTGTTAAAGAAGATGAAGTTGTCGGCAGTTATATTGTTAACTAGGCGGTTCAGCTTTTTTACTGAGATATCGTTAGCAACATAAGTTTCGTTTAGTACTTTCATTAACGCATCACGATGTGTCTCCGAACTTAAGAGTAAAGCTAGCACTGAGATGCAAGCCGGTTGCTTATGTAGCTGTTCTACGATGCTGTACTCGCTATGCTTTAAGAATTTCATAATTCCCTAGCCTCGTTCTTAGTTACTGGCTCGTTAACTGGCGATTTGAGCCTGACCATTTTTTCCTTCTTTTGTTTAGCCATTGGGTTTTTTCTTTAACAGACTCAGCTCTTGCATTTGATGGATCATAATGCCTCTCACTGCGCATGTAGAAACCCACCTCTTGGCCTTTTTTTGAAGCACTAATCGGGTCTATTCTCCTGGGATCGTCACGTTACAGTCATAATTCTAGGGAACCTTCTTACTGTCCTTGCAAGAAAAAGCTACAGGTTTCTAGATTATGAACTTTGGTGCAATTTGTACTCCAGTTTCATTACTTCTAGGTCGTGAAATGATTACCACCGGATGGTTGAATTTATAGACCTTCTCTGTTGACCCCTCTTCTAAGGCACACACTTCTTCTCTTTCGGAGCCCATAGCATATTCAGAGAATTCTAGCTCCTTATTATCCATCAAATTTTGCACTAAGGCATTAAATTCAACGAACTGCTGGATCTCATGATCCTCCTTAGCATGGAACTCATAGTAGTTCCTTATCCCTTCAGCCCTCTCTTCTAAATCTTGTTTGATTAATCCTTCCTTTACCATTTTCTTCCAAACCCATTTCAGCGGGGTTTTTACTTCTGCTACGTCTATCTTGGTTCTTTTCCCTCCATTCTCGATTATCGTATTCACCCCTTTATTAGAACGACTGGGTAATAGATTTGCTGCCACATTAGGTTCTGATGGGTTGTCGAACTTTACAATTCTTATTTTAATGAACCTTTCGATCAACTTTTTAAATACGGTGCAGTTTTTGATTGAATGTCCTGTGATTCTCGCGTAGTACTCCCATTAAGCATTTGCGTCGAACCATTTGGAGAATGGAGGTTGCATAGGCTTCAGGTAGAAGGGGGATACCACATGTGCATCAAACAGGCTTTGATACAACTCCCTATACGTCATCGGGATAGGTGTGAATTGGAGCCTTTCTATATTTAGCCTTTGGTTGGATTCTTGCCTTAGGGGGGCCTGAAGATTAGTGGTACTTTTCTTAGTGGGCCAACGATAATTGGTTTTTAGTAACCCTTGTTGTATGTTCCTACATTATTCACCTCGTTTTCCTTCTTCCTCAAGGTCGATCTTTTAGAGTTTTTCTCCGTGTCAATCTTACCACTTCTTACCATGTTTTCAATCATTTCACCGGACATCATTATATCCCAAAAGCTCTTAGTAGCACTCCCCAACATATGGTTAATGAATGGGGCTTTCAAAGTGTTGATGAAAAGCATCGTGGTTTCTTTTTCCAGAAGAGGTGGCTGAACCTGCGTTGCTACCTCTCTCCATCTTTGGGCATATTACCTGAAGCTCTCATTCTGCTTCTTCTCCATATTCTGCAATGTGATTCTATCGGGTGTCATGTCCGTCACATGACTATATTGCTTCATAAAAGCTTGTGCTAAGTCATTCCACGAATTGATTTTGGCACGACTCAGTTGGTTGTACCATTTAGCGGCTGACCCAATCAGACTGTCTTGGAAGCAGTGGGTCAACAGTTGATCATTATTGACATATCCTGTCATCCTTCAATAGAACATAGTGATGTGAGCTTTAGGAAAACTAGTCTAGTTGTACTTTTCAAACTCTGGAGTTTTGAACTTAGGAGGGAGTATTAAATTTGGGACCAAACTTAGGTCATTGGCATCGATTCTGCAATGGTAATAATCATTTTCCATTTCTCTGAATTTTTCTTTTAAGCACCTGCATCGATCCTCAAGTTGCTTTGGCAGCTCCACTCTTGTTTTTTTTTCTAATTCTGCCATATCACCTAGATCCGAAACAACGGGATTGGTTGGGTTATCCCCCAGATTGGAACCTAAGCCTGTTTAGAAGTTCATTGGCGCCGAAATACCAGTTTGATACTGTTGGGGTCTAATTGTGACAGGTACCCTTTGTGGGTATGCCTTTGGTTGTGCCTGGGCATTTATCGGGGTAAAATCCGGGGGGTAAATAGGATCCTCATTATCATCCCTTAAGTTGACCGCAATGCTTTTCCCTTTTTCGCGTTCTCCATGTAACAGCCCGATTTTGGGCTAGTCGGAATAGTGGTTTCAAAACCACTAATCCAGGGTTGGGTAAAATTATTTTTCGTATTATTTTATGTGTTATAGCATGATTATATGAGTGCATGAAAATTGTGGTAAATTAATTTTAGCGATTGCATGCATAATTGCGAAAAAGGACTAAATTGCATAAAATGCAAAGTTTTGTTGTACAAGCTAAAAGTGTCAAATAGCTATAGAACCTTAAATTGGATGTCCTTAATGTGCAATTAGACCCTTAGGAGGGTGTTGGCCGGCCATAGGGACAAAGAAATGACATTGTCAAAGGTTAGGTGAAGTATTTGGTGACTTAATTGATTAATAAACATAAAATAAAGAGAAAAAGGATATCATCTTTTCCATTTTCTCTTCTCCATCGATTTTTCCATGAAAAATAGCCATGGAAGCTTGAAAATTTTCAGCAACTTAAACCCCTACAAGTAAGTCATTTTGATGGTCATTTTTGATGATTTTTGCGTTTTTGGAACCCTTGTAGCTCAAGCTAGCTAATGAGGGGACTATTTTGCAAAATGGTTGAGAGTCTAGGGTTTTTCCATGAGAACATTAGTGTTGTTTGCTGAATTTTTATGGAAGATTTAAATAAACAACTTTTGTGAAAGGAGTTTCCATAAAAACACCTAAAAAGGATATTTTTGTAAAGGTTGTAAAATAGGTGGTAAGTGTATGAAATAATTGGATTTGTGAGTTTCTATAAGCTTAAAATAAATTTGACTAGGCTTGGTTAATGAGGGAATTTGATGAAAATCGATTTATGAGTCTAGGGGCAAAGTCGTAATTTTGTGAAAGTCTAGGGGCAAAATTGTAACAGCTCAAACCCGACCCATGCGTTAAGGCCAGATCTGACATGTCACATGAGAAAATACTACTAAGACCTTTTTATTTGTACATAAATAGATTTAGATTTTAAAATCAATTAAAAACAAAACTCCCATTTAAAAATTTTTGACAAAGTATTATTGAATAAAAGATTGATTGATAAATCGATAAATTTGAGATACAAAAAAAATCTTATAAACCTTTACTTTGATAATATCGTTAATAGTTCGAAAAAAAGAATTTGAAAATATTTTTAGAAGAGTGTTGATGAAAATTTTAAGAGAAAATTTCCGAGTTAAAAATATATTTATGAAAGTTTATTATGAAACCCCTTTTTTTTGTATATCCATTTTAGAAAACGTTTATGTAAGTTTTTAGAAAAATCTCAATTTGAAGTACTTAGAGCAAATTATAAATTCGTAAAACATAAAACAAAACAAAAATTAATCTAGAGGCCTTATTACAACTTTAACTCAAAATAGTAAAGTAATTAAATGTACTAAAGAGAAATCCAAATTCCAAATTAAACCGTTTGTGTAGTATGGCCTTCATGCAAGTCTCCATCACTGGTCATTACCTGAAAGGGATAAGGAAAAACGGGGTGAGTTACTAGAACTCAGTGTGTAACCCACTTACCGTTGTCCACTGGGCCTGAATCCCATTTAGCAATAATTTGGGCCTAAGCCCATTTACAATAATAATGTATCAATTATATCATGTGTATGTAATGCAATTTCCCAAACCAAACCTAGTAATCCATCCGCTACACACCACCCGTACCAACCAATACACCTGTGGGGATCAAGTCAACCCACCCCGCCAACACACCAATCGCAGGCTTTAAGCCATTTATAACAATTTAATTGTGGACAAGCCACCAGAATAACAGAATATACGTGGCATTGCCACTATACAGATTTGTGGCTGAGCCACCAAAATATGTGGCAGAGTCACCAGAACTTCTCTTCAATATTATCCCATTCCATGCAAAATCATGTATATAATGCATAACAATTCATGATTGTTTTTTTTTACAATATAACAACAGTAATTTATTTGGATATTCATTACTAACGTACGGCCCATTATAACAATTTATCAAATAGGGCCATTAAGCAAAATATCAGATTGGCCCATTTAGCAAAATATCAGATTAGCCCATTTAGCAAAATATCAAATTGGCCCTTCTAGCCATAATATCAGATTGGCCCATTAATCAATATGTCCATTCGACCCATAAGGCAATATGTCAATTCGGCCCATTAAGCAATTTCGTATTTCGGCCCTTTAGGGGTATTTTCATAATTTGCACAATGATACTACCAATTTCGTCAATTTTATCAAAATAATATATCATAGGCCATTTTTTTCTATTTATGCCCTATTACAATTTTAGTCGTAGCGATTCGTTTCCGATACTATATCAACCTTAAACCCACGAAAAAAACGATGTAAGATTACACAACTGATTACAATAAGCACTAAGCCTTCTTGATCGTCGACACCTAAGATATCGTAACACTCGATTAGTCGACATACGTGATTTATTAATCAACTCTAAAATGAACGATCTAAGGTGCTTACCCTTGGAATCGTGAATGACCACGATTTGTCGATATTCTCCGGATGACGGTCCACAACCCGGTGGAAAATCCCGAATTGCTAATGCCTCAAAATTGTGAACGACCTCGAATAGGCGATTCTCACTAGATGATGGTCCACAACCCGGTGGAAAGTCCCGAATCGCCGATACTGCCCTTCATTTGAATTTAGGAGTAGGGATCGCTAATCCGCTCCTTTAGAGATCTCCACTCGACTTTCCTTTCAAATCGGTACCACAAGCCTTCATTCGATTAGATCTTAAAATAGATCGATATTACGATAAAATATGGATTGTCAAAGGGTAAAGATCGGCTTACCACTAATTCTGAGTGATCAACGATTGGATAGATCGAGTGATTTAATCCCTATAATTATAATTGGTTAATCATCCCTATTCCAATAACATCTTAACGAATAAAATACGATTTTATAGAATCCTTGAAGAACTCCTTACCTTGAAGATTTTTAGGACCGATTCCCAATGATTGTACGATAACTTCAGAAGAATCAAAGTTTCTGCCTTCCACTATATCACTACGAAGAAGGAAAATAATCCCGTTTAAGAGAATAAGGTGATGGTCTCGGCCAATATGACCATCCCAAACCAAAACATAAATTCGGCATAAAATAAAGAAAAATAAAATGTTGAAAAGAACACTTACCGATTGATCAAGGAATGAGTGATAACTCGAATGAAAAGAAAGAATAAAGAAGAGATGAAAGGTTTCGGCTATGGAGGAAAAATGGGCAAAATATTCGGCTATGGTGAAAAGGATTAGAAAAGAAGAGATGCTTGGAGGATTTTGTGAAAAAGAAAGAAAGAAGAAGAAAGATGTTTGACTAGCTTCAGTTTTCAAGAAAGATAAGTGAACAAATTTTTGGTCTCAATGGTTTGGGTACATTCGGCAACAAGAAGAAAGAAAAGAGAGAATATGCACACTCAAAGCGTGAAGATTCGGCAAGAAGGAAAAGGAAATTTGGAGAGAAAAGAAAAATGACACAAAATTTGCAAATAGGAGTTTTTGGCCAAAACAACACCAAAACTTTTACGAATTGCCAAAGAAAATTTTGCTCCCTCTTTCTACACCCAAAATCGTCTACATTCATGACCATAATGGTCAAAAATTGGCCAACCACACTTTCTATAACACTTCCCTTGAAAAAGGCCACATGTTCCCCTTATTTTCCCCTTTCTCTTGATTTCTTTCCTCACCTTCATCCTTTCCTATCTTCCTTAACCATCTTGCCAAAAATAAAAAGTCCACCTTGCCTTATTTGCATGCTTGGCCGACATTTAGGGAAAGAATGCAAAAATAATAGTCAAAATTTGCACACAATGGGATTTGAACCCCTTCCCTCAAGGTACTTCATGTGGCGCCATAACCTTCTTACCAATTGCTCAATTATGCTAGCAATTTACTCATTTATTTCCATAAGCTTTGAGGTCACTTACTATATCTCCTTAAATTGCTAAATGCCAAAATTTTTGCTAGAACCAAATAAGCCCCGAGCCTTCTTAGGATCCCCTAAATTTACAAAATTAATAATTGAACTAGCTTAACACCAGAAATAATGCAACACATACAAATTCCAAATTTTTAGGATGTTACAATTCTACCCCCTTAAAGAAAATTTCATCCTCGAAATTTACCTGATCAAAAGAGGTGAGGATATTGCTACCGAATCGCGTCCTCAGTCTCCCATATAGCTTCCTCCGATCCGTGATTATGCCATAGAACCTTGACTAACAGCACAGTCTTCCTTCTCAGCACCTTAACGTCTTGATCTAAAATTTGCACTGGTTCGTCTTCGAAAGACAAGTTAGGTCTTATCTCAACTTCTTCTACCGGTACTATATGAGACGGATCCGATCAATAACGCCTTAACATTGAGACATGAAAAACACTATGTATCTGACTCAACTCCTGAGATAACTCAAGCTGATAAGCCACTGGCCCAACATGCTTCAAAACACGGTACGGTCCGATGAACCTAGGGCTCAACTTGCCCTTCCTTCCAAATCTGAAGATCTTCTTCCAATGTGAGACCTTTAGAAAGACTTGATCTCCTACCTCAAACTCAATATCGTTACGTTTCAGATCCGCATATGATTTTTGTCTATCCGAAGCTTCCTTTAACTGTGTCCGAATTACCTTTACTTTTTCCTCCGTCTCTGATATCAGCTCAGGACCCAATAATTGTCGCTCCCCCAATTCGGTCCAACAAGTAGAAGTACGACACCTACAACCATGCAACGCCTCGTATGGTGCCATCTAGATGCTGGATTGGTAGCTATTGTTGTATGCAAACTCTGCCAACGGTAGGAAATCCTCCCAACTACCCCTGAAGTCAATCACACAGCCCCTTAACATATCTTCCAATATTTGGATTACTCTTTCCAATTGACCGACTGTCTGAGGATGAAATACCGTGCTGAAATTTAACTTGGTTCGCAAAGCTTCATGTAAGGCTTTCCAAAACCGTGATGTAAACCTAGAGTCTCTGTCCGATATAATAGACACTGGTACCCTATGTAACCTCACGATCTCTGCTACATACAACTTGGCCAACTTCTGCAATGAGTAATATGTACGAACAGGTAGGAAATGGGCAGTCTTCGTCAACTGATCCACTATTACCCAGACGGAATCTTTCTTAGTAGGTGATAAGGGTAACCCACTAACAAAGTCCATCATTATTCTTTCCCATTTCCATAATGGAATCTTCACTGGCTGTAGCAATCCCGACGGCAATTGATGTTCCGCTTTCACTTGCTGACATGTCAAGCACTTACCCACGAAATCAGTAACCTCCCGTTTCAACCCTGGCCACCAATACTGCTTACGGAGGTCTCGATACATTTTATTTCCCCTAGGGTGCATAGCATATGGGCTACTATACGTCTCACGCAGAATCATTTGCCTCAATTCCGAATCTTTGGGCATACAGATTCTTCCACAGAAACACAATACTCCATCACTATTCAATCCAAAATCCCCTATTACACCACCTTCCACTTGCTGAAGTAAGGAACCCAACCTTTCATCTAATAACTGCTTTTCCTTAATCTGACTTACCCACGCAGGCTTCACTTTAAGTTCGGCTAGCAGACTACCATCTTCATACAAGCTAAGATGAGCGATCATCGCTCTCAATTCTGATATCACCTTACGACTCAATGCATCTGCCACCACGTTAGCCTTTCCGGGATGATACTCGATTCAGAAGTCAAAATCCTTCAACAGTTCTATCCACCTCCACTGTCTTAAGTTCAACTCTTTTTGGGTAAGGAAGTACTTTAGACTCTTATGATCCGTATAGATGATCGACTTCTCATCGTACAGGTAGTGCCTCCAAATCTTCAAAGCAAACACCACTGCAGCCAACTCCAAATCATGAGTGGGATAATTTACCTCGTGCGGCCTTAATTGACGAGATGCATAAGCCACCACTTTTCCACTTTGCATCAACACACATCCCAAGCCCGTGTGTGACGCATCACAGTAGACATTAAACTCTTTTCCAGCCTTAGGTTGAATTAATACTGGTGCTTCCGTCAAAATCTTTTTTAATTTCTCAAAGCTCTCTTGCTGCTGATCTAACCACACAAATGGTACTCTCTTGCGCAACAGCTTAGTTAGGGGTGCAGCAATCAACGAAAACCCCTCAACGAAATGCCTGTAATAACCAGCCAACCCTAGGAAACTCCGAATTTCAGCCACTGACTTCGGTGGTTTCCAATCCAACACAGCCTCTACCTTCTAGGGATTAACTCTAATTCCTTCGGCCGACACAACATGCCCCAAAAAGGTCACTTCCTTCAGCCAAAATTCACACTTACTGAATTTGGCATAAAGTTGCTTTTCCCGTAATATCTGCAATACTACCCACAGATGTGAATCGTGCTCTTCTTCATTCTTTGAGTATACCAAGATGTCATCTATGAACACCACCACGAACTGATCTAAATAGGGTTGGAAGACCCGGTTCATCATGTCCATAAATGCAGCTGGTGCATTAGTCAGCCCAAACGACATCACTAAGAACTCATAATGCCCATAACGAGTTCGAAACGTAATCTTATGAATATCCGCCACCTTGACCTTAAGTTGGTGATAACCCGATCTCAAATCTATCTTCGAGAAAATTGAAGCTCCTCTAGTTGATCAAACAGATCGTCGACTCTCGGCAACGGATACCTATTCTTAATCGTTAATTTATTCAACTGTCTATAATCGATGCACATAAGCATCGACCCATCCTTCTTCTTGACGAACAAGACTGGCGCTCCCCACGGTGACACACTCGGTCGAATAAATCCCCGATCCAATAATTCTTGAATTTGAGCTTTAAGCTCCGCTAAGTTCTTTGGCGCCATTCTATAAGGAGCAATGGACACCGGAGCCGTTCCTGGCAATAATTCAATGCCAAACTCTACCTCCCGATCTGGAGGCAATCTAGGAAGTTTCTCGGGAAAGATGTCTGAAAACTCTTTCACCGTTTTAACACCTTCCACTGACAATTTCTTAGCATCCAACGCACTAATAAAGGCTAGGAATGCTCCACACCTTTTTCGCACCAACTTTTCTACCTTTAAAGCAGATATCACATTAGATAGATAATTTCTCCTTTCACCTATCATCACCACTTCCTTATCTTCCGAAGTTCTTAGTGTCATCTGCTTTGCAGCACAATCCAAATTCACACGGTGTTTCACTAACTAGTCCATGCCCAAAATAAGATCAAACTCGTCGAATGGCAGTTCTATCAAATCCGCCAAAAATGTTTCTCCCTGAATTTCTAGAGGCACATCTCTAAACAATTTATTTACTATCATAGACTGTACTAAGGGACTAATTACCATCATCTCTCTAGTAGTAATCTCGAATCTAATGTTCAAATTTCTAGATACAGCACTAGCAACATACGAATGGGTAGATCCGATATCTATCAAAGCAGTAACAGGTATATCAGATATGAAGAACGTACCGGTTATCACATCAAGTGCATTGCCATCCTCTCAGCGTCTGACCGCATAAACCAACCCTGGCTGCCTCGCGTCCGCGTTACCCCTATAACCAGTACCCCTACCCGGTGCACCCTAACCTCGTCCTACGCCATTTCCACCTCGACCTGGCCCACAGCCTCTCGGTGGCTGCTGAGCGCCTCTAGCGGGCTGTGCATCATAGTTACAAGCATCCTGAGTCTGAGCAGTTTGTCGAGGACAATTTTTAAGCTGATGGTCCTTGGAACCACATTTGAAACAACCACCAATTCTCTTCCAGCATTCACCCGGGTGTCATTTTTCGTAGTTAGCACATAGCTGTATCTGATGGGTAGCAGCTGGTGCTCTAGCTCGAGCTGGCTCATTATTCCTGGGCCTCTTCTGAAACCCTCTAGCAGGACCTGAGTACTTAAAGTCCCTCTTGCTCCTGCCCCTATCTTTTTATCGGTTTTGCCGCTCCGAGTGCTTAGCCTCTTCAGCTATCTTCGCTTTCTCCACAAGTGTGGCAAAATTCCTTTCTTGCTGCGGGACTATTAGTACTCGCAACTCATCACTCAACCAGTCCTCAAAATGC
The DNA here is from genome assembly GCA_025503065.1 of Gossypium bickii. NCBI lineage: Eukaryota > Viridiplantae > Streptophyta > Magnoliopsida > Malvales > Malvaceae > Gossypium > Gossypium bickii. Next base: position 59,727,258 of record CP106710.1, on the reverse strand, counting down.
ACACAGCGTTCGTAGTCAGTTGGCACTATACCCCTGGCATAACGACTCAGACACAGAAATTTCGCCTCGTAAGCTGCCACAATCTTACCTCATTGGACCAGATTTAGGAATTCCTTCCTTCGAGTATCCACATAGCTAGCCCCGACATACTTGGAATGCAGTTTTGAAGAAATCCCAGGTAACACGATCGGCCTGAGTGCCTTCCCGAACAGTGAGCCACCATTGATATGCCTCGTCTCTTAACAAGGACACAGCTCCTCTCAGTTTCTACTCGGTGGTGCAATCCAAATCATCCATGATCCGCTCCACTGCCTCGAGTCAATACTCCGATACATTTGGGGCTACACCTGAGATACCTCTAAAAACCTCAGCACCATTCGATCTGAGTCGTTCCGAAATTGACCCACGAGCTGCTGGCCCAGTTCTAGCCCCAACAACCCTTTCCAAAACTCGCAACATTGCTTGGGACAGAGCGATGTCCTCCCTTATACGATCATGTGATCCAGCTTCAATCACAGGTGATGCAGGTGCGTCCATTTTCGGCATATGTCCTGACACTTCAGACGCAACTCTAGCACCTCGGCCTCTACCACGGCCACGTCTACCGTGTCCACGTCCTCTAACGCTCATATTGGCTAATTCGATTTAATCTGATTAAAAGTCTTATGAATCAGTATACTATTTCGATATTTATTAAACAATATTTTATGAGGTATAAGAAGTAAAGTCGTTTTCGTAAACGCATCCTATAGTCTCAATCCCTATAGTTTCTACACCTAAAACTAAAAATTCTAGAGTGTTCCTATAGTCATATCACAATAATCATAATCATACAATAACAAACACTTACTTGATTTGGTGCCAGATACCCGTGGTGCCATACTTCTTTTAAAACATGCATTAAATTCAAAACAGCTTTGAAAAAAGTTTTTGAACCCAAACCACAGCTGAGTTTTGAACCGGGCTCTGATACCATAAAATGTAACACCTCAAACCCGGCCCATGCGTTAAGGCCAGATCTGACATGTCACATGAGAAAATACTACTAAGACCTTTTTATTTGTACATAAATAGATTTAGATTTTAAAATCAATTAAAAACAAAACTCTCATTTAAAATTTTTTTGACAAAGTATTATTGAATAAAAGATTGATTGATAAATCGATAAATTTGAGATATAAAAAAAATCTTATAAACCTTGACTTTGATAATATCGTTAATAGTTCGAGAAAAAGAATTTGAAAATATTTTTAGAAGAGTGTTGATGAAAATTTTAAGAGAAAATTTCCGAGTTAAAATTATATTTATGAAAGTTTGTTATGAAACCCCTTTTTTTGTATATCCATTTTAGAAAACGTTTATGTAAGTTTTTAGAAAAATCTCAATTTGAAGTACTTAGAGCAAATTATAAATTCGTAAAACATAAAACAAAACAAAAATTAATCCAGAGGCCTTATTACAACTTTAACTTAAAATAGTAAAGTAATTAAATGTACTAAAGAGAAATCCAAATTCCAAATTAAGCTAGTTTTGTGTAGTATGGCCTTCATGCAAGTCTCCATCATTGGTCATTACTGAAAGGGATAAGGAAAAAGCGGGGTGAGTTACTAGAACTCAGTGTGTAACCCACTTACCGTTGTCCACTGGGCCTGAATCCCATTTAGCAATAATTTGGGCCTAAGCCCATTTACAATAATAATAATGTATCAATTATATCATGTGTATGTAATGCAATTTCCCAAACCAAACCTAGTAATCCATCCGCCACACACCACCCGTACAAACCAACACACCCGTGGGGATCAAGTCAACCCACCCTGCCAACACACCAATCGCAGGCATTAAGCCATTTATAACAATGTAATTGTGGACAAGCCACCAGAATAACAGAATATACTTCGCATTGCCACTATACAGATTTGTGGCTGAGCCACCAGAACTTCTCTTCAATATTATCCCATCCCATGCAAAATCATGTATATAATTCATAACAATTCATTTTTTTTTACAATTGATCACTGTAAATCAGAGTTTTAAAATTTATAAAAGAATGATCAAACCTGGAAACTAACTCTGACAACGATTAAAGGCAAGTGTACCTATCGAACAGTAGTATAGTTTAGGCAAGACCGGGTATCGAACCCAAAGGAACTAAGAGTAATAATACTAACTTTCTTTTTATTATTTAGCCTTAAAAATAGAGTGAGGTTGCTTTAAACTATATTGACGAAGACTAAACTAAGGACACAAAGACAAAAAGGACGAATAGGAAAATAACTTTGAAGGAAAACTCAGTTGATTATGATGATACCCTCAGGAAGAATCCACCTAGACTTCACTTATTATTTAACCCTAAATTATATGATTTCTTTTACTTAGCTTGATCCGTAAGACTCCCTAACCTATATTAAACCCTCTCTCGAAGTGAATAACGTCTAACCCTAGGTTAATTAGTGGAACTCTCGTTCGCTTATAATAACCCCCTAGGATAGTAGTAAATCGATCAATGGACTCCCGTTCAGGTTTCACCCTAATCCGGTAAAATCTCGTAATCCTATCTCTAGGCGTTCAATCAACTCCATTTAATTATGTTAGATCTACTCATAGGCAGGGTCTATTCCTCCTCCACCTAAGCACATTAGATTTGGATTAAGCAACATAATTAAGAACAAACTAAGCAATTATCATATAACTTAAAAATCAAATAAAAAAATTCATCTAGGTTTCATCCGCTTCAGGTATCTGAAGGGTTTAGTTCATAATGAATAAAAAGAACATCGCAAGAGAAAAGATAAAACAAAACATAAGAAAATCCTAAAACCCCCTGAAGGAATTGAAGGAGAATTCTGCCATCTTGAGTATAATTTCGGCTTCTTGGGATGGATCAACTGGCTATCTTCGCGTTATTCCCTAACTCTGACCTTCTCGGCTTGGCTCTTTGGCGTACCTTTGATGTCGATTTCGGCTTCTACTGAACTCCCCTTCAAGTTGCCTCCTTGGGTGTTTATATAGACTTTCTGATGCCTTACTTGGCCCCTAAGTATCCTAATTTAAGTAGAATTCCTACTAGGGTGTTTGAATAGGCTTTGGAATATGTTTCTTTGCCTTCAAGCATCCTTTCTCGAATGAAATTGCTCTTTTCAGCGACAGAGGCACGGCCATGGCACACGCCCGTGTGAATCATGGCCAGGCTGTGTTTATCGGGGTCCAGGCCATGTCAATTTCGTGAATTGGCCCATTTACTCCATTTTGGGCCCGTTTTATGTTTTTTTCATCCTCGGGTGCTTTCCTGGGTATAAGACATGAAAAGAAAAGATTAAGAGCACCTTTTTACATAAATCGAGGGATAAATCATCCAAAAGCATACTAAATGTGGGATTAAAATATGTTACTTTTACGGTTTATCAAATACCCCCACACTTAGGCTTTTGCTTGTCCTCAAGCAAAATTCTCATCTTACAATTAAAACAAACTTTCCATAATTCATAATTCCTATCAACAATGCCTTATCATAATTCATAGATAATTTATACACGGATAATTCGACTTAAAGCGTCCTAAAGATTCAAATAAGATAAGTCATGTATTTGTAGCATGAAAACATAGGTGCCTCCCCTTTTCTGAACAATTACCTTTAATTCAAAATCGACAAGGATTGACATCCTCACAAAAGATTCACTCAAATAACTCAAAAAGTGTTTAAGGTTCAAAGTCAAAGAATCACTCATAAGTCGAACTTGAAAAGTTAATCCCATAGGCTTGCCTGAAAATCAAATCTCCACCACTGTAAAATGAGATGATAAACAAATCAAAAGGTCTTTGTCTGGATTGTAACGGGGCTAGGGTTAAAGGTGTGGATAAAGGCTGAATTAGAAGGTAAGAATCGAGATTGACTTGATAAATTACCTAGCTAGAAAAAAAATGAACTTAATCTTATATTAATTAAAAACTAATAATACAAGCTTTTTGCTTGAGAATTGGAATTTGAACATGCAAGTTCACTTAATCATATAACTAATAATGAATATACTTCATTTTTTTCAAGAACAAACTATCATAATAATAAGAAAGAATTTTTACAACTGAAATATAAAACATAGTTAGGAAACTTGTTTAAAATCAAATCTCGACAAAAAGGGTAGTTAAAAGAATTGGTGATAACAAATACAGAAGGTTTTTTGGTTAAAATTAGTAGGTGAGTCAATAAAAAGGTTGTTAGGCTCAACGCGGTTCACTAGGGGTTAATTATGAGGGTAGGCTTTTTAGTGGTGTAAGTGGGTTAAAACCTAGGTGCCTTTATCATCTCAGTATATCAAATCATAACTGTTGTCTCAACATGTATAATCAAGGCAAGTTCTAGAATAACAGTTCATAGTTGACACACTCATAATAAAAGAATGAGCATGAAAAGGAATGTATGCTCTATAAGGCTCAAAATCTCACAAAAATTATGGGTGTTTTTGACATCAACCTTATAAATTTCAAATTTCAAGATAACATTCAAATTCAGGTTAACAACCTAAATTTTTAAATTTTTGAAAATTTAGACTTATCATGCTTGATTCCCTAGTATTTTTCAAATTTAATTATCAATGCACAAGTATCAATGACTTAATCTAAAACATATCAATAGAAATTATAAATCAAAGAAAATTTCATTCAAATCGTAATATGAGAAACTTACTTTAAGATCAAGGCATAATTCAGTGATTATCAGATAATACTATAATTAACCCCCCACACTTAAGATGTACATTGCCCTCAATGTACAAAGATGGATAATATCAAAATAATCATAAAATCATAAGATAAGGAGAGAAGTGAAACTTCTTAAATTTTGCATGAAGTCAATGAAAAGAAACCGGATAGGATAGGAGGTGAACATGGGGAAGCGTATCGAACCGTTTGAAATTGAATCCTCGAAGCAGCCAGTCTGATTTTATTGTATCCTAAGCTAAATCTAAATATCATAAAGAATAAGAAGAAGAAAATAAAATAAAATAAAGTAAAAAAATGAAATGAAATTAAAATAAAAACTAAAATAAATAATGGAAAATGAAAGACAACTAGAAGATGGGAGAACGAGTTTTAAATAGAGATGTAGCCCGTGTTTTGGAATTTTGAATTTTGGGCGCGTTCAGGGTGTTCGGGCACGGCCGTGGGTGTAGTGTTATGCCCGTGTCTTTCTTCATACAATCATTTAATACGAGTGTACTCCTCCCGTGTTTGATAACTCAGAATGTTGGCACGGTTGGTAGGCACGGTCGTGTTTAGCCCGTGCTTAACAAGTCAGTGACCTCGCACGGGGCGTCAGCACGGGCGTGGACTATTATCGCCACCCGTGTTGGGAAAAGAATTTTTTTCTATGTCGTCCACGGCTACTAGCACGCCCATGGTTCATCCCCTGGCTTCCACAAGGCCACGGGCACGCCCGTGTATAGGCCGTGTGGCCTAGAAATCTGCTCTTTGGTTAGTTTATGGTTAGGTGCTAAAAGGAAAAATAAAAGAAAAGAAAAAAAATAAAATACAATAAAAAATAAAAAATGTAAAAATAGGGTTAGTGCTCGGGTTGCCTCCCGAGAAGTGCTCGTTTATTGTCTTAAGCTAGACTTTACCTCTCATTCGTATGGTCATGGTGGTTTGAAGAGGTGAAAATCCTTTCTCATGCGATCACTTCGGTTATGGATATATAGTTTAAATCGAGTAGTGTTTACCTCAAAAGTGCTGAATTTAGGATTGCTTACCTCGACTGTCCCGTATAGGAAGACATTAAGTACCTCAAAAGTGATTTTTTCATTTGCCGTGAGGTCTGAATTGGTGATTGGAGGGTTTTCCTTATTCAACAATATTTGATCCCCTATTTTGAGGTGATTTGTTGTTTCTATCGGCTCGTTTGGGGTTTCTTTTGGTTTCACTTCATGTAGTTCCTGTTCCTCTTTGATTTGTGATTCCTCCTCTTTTAGTTTGTCAACACTAAGGCTTTGTTCCTTAGGTATTTCTTCTTTGTTGGCACGAGGTCTAAGATCTAGCTCAACTAAGTGATTACGCGATGCTTCCTGTAAAGTAGGTTGAACCAAATAATTATCAATAAAATTAACGTTCGTACCTTCATTACTTGATGTCCTAGCTGAGTTAAGAGCTTGAAGAGTGATTGTTTCGTCGTCTTCACAAAGTGTGAGTTCACGGGATTCTTCTTCTGTATGGTCCTTCTTTATTGCATCGGGATATGGCGCACGAGGTTGGTATTCTTTATCACTTGATGTTTTGGCCTAGTAAAGAGCTTGAAGAGTGACTATCTCGTCGCCTATGCGAAATATGAGTTTACCTGCATAGATATCAATTTTAGCTCTGGCAGTTGTTAAAAAGGGTCTTCCTAAAATTAAAAGAATATTATTGTCCTCATCCATGTCTAAAACGACAAAGTCTACTGGGAATACGAATTTATCAATTTTGATTAGAACATTTTCTATTATACCTCTAGGAATTCTGATAGTTTTATCAGTTAATTGAACGCTCATCCTAGTTTGTTTGGGTTTCCCTAGACCTAGTTGTTTAAACAGTTTATAAGGCATAACATTTATGCTTGCCCCTAAATCGGCTAACGCATTTTCTATAGATAAACTACCAATTATGCATGGAATTGTAAAACTCTCTGAATCTTTTAATTTCTGTGGTAGTCTATTTTGTAGAATTGCCGAACACTTTGCGTTGAGTTCCACATGTGATTCCTCGTCTATCCTTTGCTTTTTCGTTAACAGCTCCCCTAAAAGTTTTCTAGAGTCTGGCATCTATGAAAGAGCTTTAAGAAGAGGTAAGTTGATATGTAATTTCTTTAAAGGTTTAAGAAACTTACCGAACTAGTCTTCTGAATCATCTCTTTTTAATGCTTTGAGATAAGGAATGTGAGGTTGATACTCCTTTATTATCGGTTTCGGCTTTTCTTGCTTTACCACTATTTTTCTTTTGTCTACCTTGTTTTCTTGTTACGAGATGGGTTCGTCTATCTCTGTATTTTCCTAAGCTGCTATGGCTTGAATTTGCTCCTTTGGATTAATCTCGGTGTTACTCGGTAGACGTCCTTGCGGTCGTTCTGACATGAGCTTTGCGAGTTGTTCGACTGCCTTAGTGACTTCCCTTACCGACTTAGTAACTTCCTCTAATCGGTTCTTGTTCTCTTCAACTAGTGTTTGTTGACTTTTAAATGTTTTCTTAGTTTCTTAGAGACGGGTATCTGTGGTTGCCATGAATTTTGTCAGCATTTCTTCAATGTTCGACTCCTCTTCCTGTTGGTGAGGTGGTTGTTGAAAATTTAGAGGAAGTTCCTGTATTTGGCTACTTTGATCATTCCACAAGAAATTGGGATGGTACCTCCAACCTGCATTATAAGTGTCATTATAAAAATTATTTTGAGGTCTAGAGTAGTTACGCATATAGTGGACTTGTTCGTTCTTCATGCCATATTCGTAGGGTGGGTACTCAGGATTCGCCATGCCTTTTGGATTCGAGTCATATTGCATTACTGGGTGTACCTGCGAGAGACTACACAAACCATCGATCTTTTTATTCATCATCTCTAACTGGGTAGATAACCTGGTGAACACGTCGAGGCCGAAGGCACTGGCTGCTTTAGTAGGAATTGTCCTCATGACTTGCCACTGATAATTATTCAGTGCCATCTTCTCTATAGACTAAAATTATCTGCCAAAAGCAAAATAGAGGAAAAAATTTAGGAAAGAAAAAATAAAAAATAAAAATAAAAAATAATAATGAAAATAAATTGCAATAATAAAAAAAATGGCTAAAGTAATAAAAATAGAGCTTTCTTAATATTTTAGTTCCCCGGCAACGGCGCCAAAAACTTGATCGCTGTAAATCAGAGTTTTAAGATTTATAAAAGAATGATCAAACCTGGAAACTAACTCAGACAATGATTAAAGGCAAGTGTACCTATCGAACAGTAGTATAGCTTAGGCAAGACTGAATATCGAACCCAAAGGAACTAAGAGTACTAATACTAACTTTCTTTTTATTATTTAGCCTTAAAAATAGAGTGAGGTTGCTTTAAACTATATTGAGGAAGACTAAACTAAGGACACAAAGACAAAAAGGACGAATAGGAAAATAGCTTTGAAGGAAAACTCAGTTGATTACGACGATACCCTCAAGAAGAATCCACCTAGACTTCAATTATTATTTAACCCTAAATTATATGATTTCTTTTACTTAGCTTGATCCGTAAGACTCCCTAACCTATATTAAACCCTCTCTCGAGGCGAATAACATCTAACCCTAGGTTAATTAGTGGAACTCTCGTTCGTTTATAATAACCCCCTAGGATAGCAGTAAATTGATCAATGGACTCCCATATCAGGTTTCACCCTAATCCGACAAAATCTCGTAACCCTATCTCTAGGAGTTCGATCAACTCCGCTTAATTATGTTCGATCTACTCTTAGGTAGGGTCTATTCCTCCTCCACCTAAGCACATTAGATTTGGATTAAGCAACATAATTAAGAATAAACTAAGCAATTATCATATAACTTAAAAATCAAATAAAAAGATTCATCTAGGTTTCATCCGCTTCAGGTATCTGAAGGGTTTAGTTCATAATGAATAAAAAGAACATCGCAAGAGAAAAGATAAAACAAAACACAAGAAAATCCTAAAACCCCCTAAAGGAATTGAAGGAGAATTTCGCCGTCTTGAGTATAATTCCGGCTTCTTGGGATGGATCAACTGGCTATCTTCGCGTTATTCCCTAACTCTGACCTTCTCGGCTTGGCTTCTTAGCCTAGCTTTGATGCTGGTTTCGGCTTCTACCGAACTCCCCTTCAAGTTGCCCCCTTGGGTGTTTATATAGACTTTGTGATGCCTTATTTGGCCCTTAAGTATCCTAATTTAAGTAGAATTCCTACTAGGGTGTTTGAATAGGCTTTGGAATGTGTTTCCTTGCCTCCAAGCATCCTTTCTCGAATGAAATTACTCTTTCCAGTGACAGAGGCACGACCATGGCACACGCCCGTCTGAATCGTGGCCAGGCTGTGTTTGGACTTTTAATGAGGCACAGCCGTGTTGATCGGGGTCCAGGCTGTGGCAATGTCGTGAATTGGCCCATTTACTCTGTTTTGGGCCCGTTTTATGTTCTTTTCATCCTCGGGTGCTTTCCTGGGTATAAGACATGAAAAGAAAGGATTAAGAGGTCCTTTTTACATAAATCGAGGGATAAATCATCCAAAAGCATACTAAATGTGGGATTAAAATATGTTACTTTTACGGTTTATCAACAATATAACAACAGTAATTTATTTGGATATTCATTACTAAAGTACAATCCATTATAACAATTTATCAAATAGGCCCATTAAGCAAAATATCAGATTGGCCTATTTAGCAAAATATCAGATCGACCCATTTAGCAAAATATCAGATCGGCCCATTTAGCAAAATATCAAATTGGCCCTTCTAGCCATAATATCAGATTGGCCCATTAATCAATATGTCCATTCGGCCCATAAGGCAATATGTCAATTCGGCCTATTAGGCAATTTCGTATTTCGGCCCTTTAGGGGTATTTTCACAATTTGCATAATGATACTACCAATTTCGTCAATTTTATCAAAATAATATATCATAGGCCATTTTTTCGATTTACGCCCTATTACGATTTTAGTCGTAGCGATTTGTTTCCGATACTATATCAACCTTAAACCCACAAAAAACGGTGTGAGATTACACAACTGATTACGGTAAGCACTAAGCCTTCTTGATCGTCGACACCTAAGATATCATAACACTCGATTAGTCGACATACGTGATTTGTTAATCAACTCTAAAATGAACGATCTAAGGTGCTTACCCTTGGAATCGTGAATGACCACGATTTGTCGATTTTCTCCGGATGACGGTCCACAACCCGGTGGAAAATCCCGAATCGCTGATGCCTCAAAATTGCAAACAACCTCGAATAGTCGATTCTCACCGGATGATGGTCCACAACCCGGTGGAAAGTCCCGAATCGCCGATACTGCCCTTCGTTTGAATTTAAGAGTAGGGATCGCTAATCTGCTCCTTTTGAGATCTCCAATCGACTTTCCTTTCGAATCGGTACCACAAGCCTCCATTCGATTAGATCTTAAAATAGATCGATATTACAATAAAATATGGATTGTCAAAGGGTAAAGATCGGCTTACCACTAATTCTAAGTGATCAACGGTTGGATAAATCGAGTGATTTAATCCCTATAATTATAACCGGTTAATCATCCCTATTCCAATAACATCTTAACGAATAAAATACAATTTTATAGAATCCTTGAAGAACTCATTACCTTAAAGATTTTTAGGACCGATTCCCAACGATTGTTCGATAACTTCAGAAGAATCAAAGTTTCGGCCTTCCACTATATCACTACGAAGAAGGAAAATAATCCCGTTTGAGAGAGAATAAGGTGATGGTCTCGGCCAATATGGCCATCCCAAACCAAAACATAAATTCAGCATAAAATAAAGAAAAATAAAATGTTGAAAAGAACACTTACCGATTGATCAAGGAATGAGTGATAACTCAAATGAAAAGAAAGAATAAAGAAGAGATGAAAGGTTTCAACTATGGAGGAAAAATGGGCAAAATATTCGGCTATGGTGAAAAGGATTAGAAAAGAAGAGATGCTTGAAGGATTTTGTGAAAAAGAAAAGAAAGAAGAAGAAAGATGTTTGACTAGCTTCGGTTTTCAAGAAAGATAAGTGAATAAATTTTTGGTTTCAATGGTTTGGGTACATTTGGCAACAAGAAGAAAGAAAAGAGAGAATATGCACACTCAAAGCTTGAAGATTCGGTAAGAAGGAGAAGGAAATTTGGAGAGAAAAGAAAAATGACACAAAAGTTGCAAATAGGAGTTTTTGGCCAAAACAACACCAAAACTTTTACGAATTGCCAAAGAAAATTCGGCCACCTCCCTCTACACCCAAAACCGTCCACATTCATGACTATAATGGTCAAAAATTGGCCAACCACACTTTCCATAACACTTCCCTTGAAAAAGGCCACATGTTCCCCTTACTTTCCCCTTTCTCTTGATTTCTTTCCTCACCTTCATCCTTTCCTATTTTCCTTAGCCATCTTGCCAAAAATAAAAAGCCCACCTTGCCTTATTTACATGCTTGGCCAACACTTAGGGAAATAATGCAAAAATAATAGTCAAAATTTACGCACAATAGGATTTGAACCCCTTCCCTCAAGGTACTTCATGTGGCGCCATAACCTTCTTACCAATTGCTCAATTATTTTAGCAATTTATTCATTTATTTCCATAAGGTTTGAGGTCACTTACTATATCTCCTTAAAGTGCTAAATGCCAAAATTTTTACTAGAACCAAATAAACCCCGAGCCTTCTCAGGATCCCCTAAATTTACAAAATTAATAATCTAACTAGCTTAACACCAGAAATAATGCAACACATACAAATTCCAAATTTTTAGGATGTTACAAAAATGGTAATTTTTCCAAAATAGGAATTTTGGAATGTCTTGAAATATGTGATGATTAAATAAGTGAATTTATCATTTTAGATCAAGAAAAACGGTGTCCGGACCTAGATCGGGGAAAAACCAAGCTAGTAGATTAACTCAATCTAGTCGGCCACATTTTGTATATCGAGTTAAGTTGTACGTAAATAATACAACATTATTGTATTTATGCATTAAGAAATTGATATTGCATAAATTATATGATTATTGTTATGAATAAGCATGATGAAAGTTGATGTGATATATTTTCGATTGAACTTTAGGAATAAATTGGATACCCAAGCCATGACATTTGAGTTGATATGTGCGCTAGTGTAAGCCATGTTTGGGACATGGCATCGGCGATGATATGTGTGCTAGCGTAAGACCATGTCTGGGACATGGCATTGGTCACATTATGAAAGCCAGTGTAAGACCATGTCTGGGACATGGTATCGGTATTGAGATGAGAGCTAGTGTAAGACCATGTCTGGGACATGGCATCTTCATATTACCCTCTTGTGTAAGGCTTGTGGGGTATCCTTTGGTATTCCATTGTGTTCAACGGGTAATTTAGAGATTGTGCCAAAAGTGAGAAAAGTTACGATCATGTTGTAAGTGATACAGATACCTATATGAAATTCATGAGAAATGAGCTCGAATTGTGTTGTATGATTAGTAAGGGTGAAAATGAGTAAATTATGCCTTTATTCATTCGAGAATTACGTACAAGTTTATAATATGTTATGAGTATGATAGTGCATGGTAATTGTTGTTAATTATTTGCATGCAACTTACTAAGCTTTATGCTTACTCTCTCTGTTTTCCATTTTCTTATAGTGCCGCCAAGTTTGCTCGGGGATCAAAGAAAATCGAAAGCTCAATCACACTATCAAATCGAACATTTGGTATAGCTAGAATTATCCTTTTGAGTATGGCATGTATAGGGACTTAGTTTTTTTGTTAAGTGTCATATTGATTTGGCCAAATGTGTTGGCTTGTCTTAAAGATGAATTCATTTTGTATAAGGCTATGGATGATGGCTAATATTTGTTGTTGATATATGAAAATGATGATGTTTTTCATGAATGTGCAAAATGCATGAATGAGTAGGTTAATTGATGTGGTTTATGTTGGTGCAAGTACGGGTGGCAAAAAGGGCTTAGTAAATAGCCTTGTTTTTGTCCACACGGGTAAACACACGGTTCACCCCATGGGCGTGTGGATTGGCCGTTTGTCCCCCTGCATCCTCAGTTGGCAAAACAGAATGCCCAGTAGTAATCACATGGACTGAGACACGGCCGTGTGTCTCAACCGTATGGAAGAAATGACCTAGGACATGGGCATGTGCTCAGGCCGTGTGAAGTCTGCACTTGATTTTAGGAATTTAATTCGCCACACGGCCGAAGAACACGGGCGTGTGCTCTGGCCGTGTGACCTTATTGAGTTGTTGAGGTCAGAAACAGAATGTCAAGGTTTTTACACACGGGCGTGTCACGGCCGTGTGAGGGACACGGGCATGTGCCAGGCTGTGTGAAAACCCCTGTAGGTTCGAATTTGAAAAATAAATCCACACGGCTAGGGACATGGGCGTGTGTTACCACACGGTCTGCTCACACGGGCGTGTCCCTTGCCATACGGGCGTGTGCCCCTATTTTTAGTGAAATTTTCCAAAAGTTTCTAAAGTGCCTGGTTTGGTACCGAACCATTTCTAAAGTATGTATTGGGCCTCATAGGTTTGTATTAAGGACATTATAAGTTTGAAAATTTCTAAATTTGGACAAACTTTTATGATTTGGAAATGTATGCTAGTACGTGTTTGAGTTAGGTAACGCCTCGTACGCTGTTCCAGTGTTAAACACGGGTAAGGGGTGTTACACTCCAGCTTGTAATTGCACCAATTGATTTATCATACTTCTTTGGGTTTCCAATATCTGATCCCTCATCTCCTGTTGCATTTTTGCTAACTGTTCTTGTAGTTACGCTTGCAACTGGTCTTGCATCTCTTTCTGAACTTGCTCTAGCCTTTCCAATCTTTAGTCCATTTCTTTGGTTTTGGCGCGAGTACTGTAACGATGTTCAGTTGGTTGATTCTTGTTGGTTTCCAGATTAACTGAAATAATTTCGTTTAATTAGGGTCTTTTTGTGAAATTTAATGCATATGATACAATGTAATGCAAATGCATGAATGCAAAAAGAAGCATTGACTCTGATTCAATTCCATTAGAACAACTTTACTAGAAAATAAATTTCTTTACATAAAACAAATTACATAGACGGCTTTGCCTTAATGTTCAAAGCTTTAACCTTCCTAAAAGGCCAAGCTAACTTTTGACCCCGATCCGATTCTGATTCGTATTTCAAGCTTAGTACGTTAGCCTGAACCGCTAGGGTTTGCAAATGATCGGCCACCTTTCGGATTTGAGCCACAACTTCACCCATGATATAGTCTCTATCCCTGACTTGACCTTGAGTCGATTTGATCCATAAGTTAAAGGGATGATAATTGCTTCAATCAAATCCAAACAAATCTCCAAGATCTCTTTTTAAGTGTAGTTTGGATATCAAGGATGAGCTGACAAGTATCTCAATCAATTAAAGAAATCATAGCTTACACATATTTATTGCCAAAATTTACCAATCCAAACATGACAATTTTTTTATGTAGCCATTGCTACTACCCGTCAACACCGATCTAGGCACTCCTTGAAAAAGTGCATCAACATTATTTAGTCGCATGATTTTGTTAAATAATAAATTATTATATTTTCATATTTTCTTTCGGTGTTGGAATACCGATTTTGGAGCTTTGATCCTTAACTAAATACAAATTTAATGTCCAAAGGACAAGAGAGAGTCAATAATTTCATATTGATCTTTAATAATATATGTGTATATATAGATAAATCATGTCTGAATGAAACTACCAGGCTATGGAGAGCTTGAGTTTCTCTAATCTTTCTTATCGTATGGACGGTGTTCAGTGTGAGAATGACATCAAAGTTTGGTGATTTTTCTCTCTTAGGTCCACTCAATGGTTTCTTTTCCTTTTTGTTTCATAGCTTGCATTATTGGATGGTGAATATCGTTGCCATCTTTTTACTTTTTTATTTTTAGTGACAATTTAAATACTACGAATTGACACATCTCTTTTGATTAATTTGTAAATGCCATCCCTCAACCTCTCATCGACATCTCAAATTGTCAACAAAAACCGCCCTCCAAAAAGAGGACATTAATTAATTTGCTTCTTTCTGTTTCTTGTCTTTTCTTGCAGGACCAAGCACGAATTAAAGATCATGCTACAAGTACTTTTCTCAACTAGGCATGCAAGTCAAGGTTTCAACAGATCAATACAGAAATTAGCTTGGAAGATTTATATGCTATCCAGAAAGGCAATGATTTATATGCTATCAAGATTTTGACATTTGATCAAATATATATAAAATATTTTACTATATCTAGAAAAGGAAAAGAAAGAAATTCTATGTAGGCTTGTCCATTCCACAATCATTTGTGCAATTCATGTGCTTTCCAAGTAAAACAAAACAAATCAATATTATTTTCTTTGGAGGACCAAAGGCAATGAAGGAGATTTGACTTTGGTTATTGTTTGATGGGGACTTGAGTTTGTTGGGTTTAGCAAACTGAAAGAGAGAGAACAAAATTAGAAAAGTCATTTAGGGGGGTTTGTTCTTCAAAGGGATCAGCCACAATGTTGGTCGAGGGAGTATGGTGGTGTTGCCGAAATCATTAAGCAGCTAGCAGCTGGAAATTTGGGGACCGCTCTTTGCTGCCTGCAAAGCCCATAATGTAATGGATATGGATATACACCCTTCAATAACCATATGCTGACATTGGCAAAAAAGGAAATAAAAAAATTAGGGATAGAAAATCAATTGAGTCTTAATTCAGTTAACAGCATTGTTATTATAACAATGAGAAGAACGTAAGTTCGAGTTAGGTTTGAGTATGCTTAAGCATATATTTCCTTTGCTTTAAAGGAAAGGGAGGAGTTATGGACACTGATAGATCTTAGTGTTAAGATTTGAAGGGCCTAAATAAATTTTCTAAAGAAAAATAGATTTATTGATTTAAAAAAAATTTAAAAGCTTGATGAGAATTGAAATTTTTTTTAGAGAGATCTAACTAAAATTTTGAAAATTTTAATGAGAAATTCTAATTTTTTTTTTTTTTTGGGGGGGGGGGGGTCAACTAAAAATTTAAGGGTTTAAAATGAATTTTCAAAAATTTTGTCTCCATCCACCTCTAGTTACGAATAAAAATTTTTGAATTCTAGATTTTGTTTGTATTTGAATAAATCAAGTTTAGGATGTAGAAGTACAATAGAGATCCCTGTATTGGGAGTTAGATTGCATTTTGCATTATTTATTAAAAAATGAACAAATTATCCCTATACATTAGATTAAAAAGCAAATTAGTCATTTCTAGTAAAAAATTCATCTATTTTTACTATTAAAAACTGGCATTGCTGATAGAATAACTAGATAGTTACATGTGGTGTGCCATGTGCATCTCGTTCTGATGTACAATGATCAATTTTTAACAGTAGAAATAAATAAAATGTTTTATTTTTCTTTTTAATCTAACGTACATAAAGTATATATTTACAAAATATCCTAATTTTAATTTTATAACTATTTTCAATTATAATTTCATAAGAATTTATAACATATATTTTAATTTTATAAATGATATTTTATAAATTTCATTGTAATTTTCATGTATAATGTTTTATAATATATTTAATTAAATTTTGTAAAAAAGTATAATATAATTTTTAAAAATTTTGTGATGAGATACAATAAAAAATATAAAAATCGAATCGAATCAAAAAAAGCAAAAAAAAAAAAAATTGGGTAATTTACTAAAATATACCAAAATAAACAAAATTACGGAAATGGGCCGAAATTTGCATTATTTACGGAAAAGGGCCATTTCCCCCCAAAATGCGTCCACGTCAGCGCTTTTTGGGGGGATGTAGCAGGAAAGCGCGCCCTTGAGGGCACGCTTTTGCCCTCCTTCCCCCGACTGCCTTTTCAGCTGTTTTTAGTGTTAGGTGATGAGGTTTTAAGGTTTTAGGGCTAGGGTTTAGCATTTTTTTTAGGGTCGTTGGGTTTAGGGTTTTTAGGGGAAAATTAATGGACTAGATTATAGGGTTAACTAGGGTTTAGTAAAAATATGTTTAGGGTTTTGGGGAAAATATATTAGCAAAATAAAAATTATTTGAATTTTTTTGACAGTTGTATTTGGCAAAATAATTTTGAGAAGACGTTTCTGAACAAATAGTCTCGAAAACGCTTCAAGCAGGATGCACTGTCAGCAAGAATACTGAAAAGAGCTCCCACGTGGACGCTATTTTTCTACAGTAGTCTCCAGTAAAATAATTTTGAGAAGACGTTTCTAAACAAATAGTGCCCAAAACTCTTCAAGCAGGATGCACAGTCAACAAGAGTACTGAAAAGAGCTCCCACGTGGACGCTCTTTTGCTACAGTAGTCTCCGGTAAAATAATTTTGAGAAGACGTTTCTGAACAAATAGTGCCCAAAACGCTTCAAGCAGGATGTAATGTCAGCAAGAGTATTGAAAAGAGCTCCCACGTGGACGCTCACTTGCTACAGTAGTCTCTGGCAATCCTTAGACTATAAATCAGCCAAATTTCATTCTCAGGTTGCATAACAGAAATTGAGGCAAAAGAAAAATAGAAACTGAAAATGAGTGAACGTATTAATGCTGTTATTTACTACGATGGTGAGGTTTGTGACACCGAAAATGGTGTTGTTTTTTTATCGGAGAACACATAGATTTGATAGAATTTCGCAAAAGAATTAGGCGTAAAATCTTTGGAACAATGCCAATGAAAGTTCAGTCTATTAAGTATAGATTTTGCGATTCGGTTGATCCGATGAGATATGACTCATTCGACATCAAAGGTCCTCAGAGCTTTGAGGCAATGGTGGAGACTCATTTTGCCAATGGATCACATTATCTTGAGGTATATATACAATTTTCATCGCCAAGTGATCTTCCTTCGACCTCAACATCTACTGCTATTTGAGGGGAATACACGACCCCAAGCTGACACTCTGTTAGTGGGAGGCAGACTACGGAAGTGCCCGTGTTTAGTGGCAGTATGGAAAACATAACCCTTGCAAAACACTCGGTTGGTGGATGGGATATGCATATCCTTCCTTCGACATCTGATGATAGAAATACGTATTGGGGAACGTCATCAACTTCTAGTGGTTGGCAATCCACATATGATTGGAACGTTACGAAAGATATTTAAGGAGGGATAATGTACTCTTCACGACATCCACCGGCGAGGGGCCTTCGTTCTTTGCAGATTATGGTGGGTCGGATGATGAGTCCGATGTGGATCCACCTCGAGAGCCTGGGCTTGATGGTGCAGAAGTTGCATTATTTTCTAAACCAGAGCATGTTCCAACCATACCTGAAGATGTTGAGGGCGGTTCAGATGATGAAGAAGAAGATCCACTATTCAGGGCGTACTTGCCTCTAGCCCACATGCATAATGTCGATCTATCTCAAGACGATGCATTGGAGTTTCCTGAACTACCACACCGGATGCGTGACCGTATAAGTTCGTCGTTAGATTCGGGCAAATTAGAAGTTGGTAAAGAGTTTTCCAACAAGGATACTTTTCTTGGTGCATTGAAACAATACAGCATCAAGAACGGGGTTAACTATAACGTGGTTAAATCTAAACTCGATAAATACGAGGCGAAGTGTGCAGTGCAAGACGGTACATGTTCATAGGAAATCATTGCCTCATTGAGGAAAAGGACAGGCTTGTGAGAGATGAAAAAGTACAAAGGTCCACATACATGTCTTGCCGGTACAATATCACTATGTGTTCAATGTTTTTGAATAATACTAATATTACGTAATGTTGCATTATTTAATGTACTTCATTGACAGGTGTTTTAAAAGATCATCCGAAGATGGATTCAGAGATGTTGGCTGACTTAATAATACCGACGGTGAAGGTTGATCCCAAGACTATAGTGCCGGCCT
Source organism: Gossypium bickii (assembly GCA_025503065.1). NCBI lineage: Eukaryota > Viridiplantae > Streptophyta > Magnoliopsida > Malvales > Malvaceae > Gossypium > Gossypium bickii. The sequence goes on along the minus strand of CP106710.1, from coordinate 59,708,692 downwards.
TAATTGGCAATATTCGTAGCCAATTGGGGTACACGCCCTCTTATCGGAAGACTTGGATAGCCAAGCAGAAGGCGTTGGAAAAGTTGCATGGTCGGTGGGACGCTTCATATAATGAAGTGCAGCAGTGGTGTCAGGTGCTAGAGAGATATGTGCCAGGCAGCATAAGAGACCTTGAAACGAAACTGGCATACTACAACGATCGATTGCTCTATGGATGCGCAGTGTTCAAGCGTCTCTTCTGGACATTTAAGCAATGCCGAGACGCATTTATATACTGCAAGCCATTGGTACAAATTGACGGTACCTTTATGTATAGGTATGTAATATCTATTAATATAATTTCGTTTGTAATATTTAATTTATTCTTAATTGAAGAGTGGTATGTAATATTTGCTATCAACTTATATTGGCAGGGTACGAGATCAATAAGGATCGTTTTCAAGAGATGTTGGCAATTTTGCGATCAGTTAACGAAGAAGGCGCAAACTACCTATCCAATATTCCTTTCGAACAGTGGACACAAGCATACGATGGCGGCCTACGATATGGTCATATGACCTCAAACCTGGCCGAATGCATAAATTTTGTTCTAAAAGGAACGTGTCATTTGCCGAAAACATCAGTTGTGCGAGAGACATATTTTCGTTTAGCTGCACTATTTCCAAAGTGAGCAGCGAGTTATAAAGGCCAAATGCAAGGAGGCCATGTATGGTGCACGAAGGTCTTGCGAGAAATTAACAAGGGGAAGGCACGGGCCAACACCATGCACACAGTGTGTCACGATCGCGACAACCTATGGTTTCGTGTGACGGAGTTTGACAGACCAAACCTCGGTATTGTTGGCGGGCAATATCGTGTACACTTGAGAAATAGGACCTGCTACTGTGGGATATTTGATGCACTTCGTTACCAATGCACTTATGTACTTGCGGCTTGTCAGAATCTCCGTCTTGATCCCATGAGCTATGTCGACAAAGTGTATAAAATAGAAAACATGTACAACGTGTGGAGACATGTATTCCCACCAGTCCCAGATGAACGTAAGTGGCCGTCTGTATCGCTTGCACCGTATAAGCTGTTGCCGGATAGACAATTGAGGCGCAAACTAAAAGGTCGACCTTGCTCGACTAGAATACGCAACAATATGGATATCCGAGAAACGGCCAACCATCGTAGGTTGTGCAGATGGTGTAGGAACCCAGGCCATACATCTCGCTCGTGTCCAAATCGGAATAGTTGACAGTCTTCTTAGCTTTTTTGTCTCTTGGTGGCTATGTAAATTCTATTTATTTCTTAATGAAAACGGTGAACTTTTGTAGAAGGACTAATTTGCAAAAAAAATAAAAATTAAATTACAATAAAAAAACAAATCTTGGACTTTTATTTTTATTAAAGATATTAAAATTAAATTACAATAAAAAATAAAAAACAACTTTTATTTTATTAAAGATATTAAAATTAAATTACAAAAAAATAAACAACTTTTATTTAATTAAAGATATTAACGTTAAATTACAAAAAAAAAACAATTTTTATTTTATTAAAGATATTAAAATTAAATTAAAAAAATAAAAAATAAAAAAACTTGTATTTTATTAAAGATATTAAAATTAAATTACAAAAAAAAAACTTTTATTTTATTAAAAATATTAAAATTAAATTACAATAAAAAAATAAACAACTTCTATTTTATTAAAGATATTAAAATTAAATTACAAAAAAAAACTTTTATTTTATTAAAAATATTAAAATTAAATTACAATAAAAAAATAAACAACTTCTATTTTATTAAAGATATTAAAATTAAATTGCAAAAAAAATAACTTTTATTTAATTAAAGATATTAAAATTAAATTACAAAAACAAATAAACAACTTTTATTTTATTAAAGATATTAAAACTAAATTACAAAAAAAATAACTTGTATTTTATTAAAGATATTAAAATTAAATTACAAAAAAAAAACAACTTTTGTTTTATTAAATATATTAAAATTAAATAATAAAAAAATAAACAACTTCTATTTTATTAAAGATATTAAAAATTAAATTACAAACAAAAATAAAAAACAACTTTTATTTTATTAAAAAAATTAAAAAGTTATATTACAATTAAAAATTAAAAAAAAAAGCAGTCGGAATCAATGTTGGTGCCGGCCGAAATCAGTGCCACATGGGGGTGGTCGGCGGTTACGCGCTGGATTCCTCCTTCTTCTAGCTTTCGGTGGAGATCGTGGAACCTCGGGCGGGGATTCTGGTTCCTCGGGCGGGGATTCTGGTTGTGGGGGTTGGGAGGATGACCCACGTTGATAAAATAATGACTGCGGAGGTGTTTGCATAAACCATGGTGGGGGTGTCTGAATCTCATAAGGCGAAGGAGACTAGTAAAAAGAAGAGCTCCCCGACGGCGCCTCGTGTGATCCCTCATGCAACGGCAGCCTCAAGATCGGCTGGCCAGTCGGAGTAGTCGGGAATGGACTCAAACCGGGCCATGCATTCCTACCTGCAGTGGGACTGGGAAAAGGAAACATATATGGGTTAGGATACATATAAGGGTTAGGGTACGCACCTGGCATAAAGGCCAAAGGCTATGATGTCGGTGTCGTCGGCTGAAGTGTTGGGGCAGTGACCGTGTGCCAAGACCGCATTGATGGTTAAAATCTCATCACCCCTTCTCCTTGGATTTAAAGGGACCCGTCGTTCCTTTTGTTCACGAAGTTGTCGTTGCCTCTCTTCTTCCAACAATAAATATGGCTTGCCATGGATCCTAAATCATGGCATGTATTCTGGCACGCACGCTAACTCAAGAACGATGATCGGTTCCCGAATAGGTATATAATCATACCGGTTCTCCCACATTTCGATATATGCTGACCAAAATCTTGGCCAATCCGTGTGCAATTGTCGTAAGTCGACTTTATGCTCATCATCGAGCACCTCAGGTGGCACAGGAATCGGTTGTCGGAATCCAAATTGTCGCAGAACCTGATCTGACTGGTGCATCTCCACGGTGGCATAGTTGACCAATGGGACCTTCACATGCCAAATGTTTGAATTTAGCAAGAACTCCTCCGGAATTACTGCCCGAATTATCGGATCCTCGTATGGTGTCCATTGAAATTATATTAACATGACCAAAATATTAGTTATATACATAATACTAAATACTAAATACTAAATACGAAATACTAAATTATAAATACGAAATTCGAAATGACAATTTTATTACGAAAATATATTTTATTTAATACTTACTTATGATTCCGACCGTTGCTCTAATAGAAGCCGTATATCTTCAAGCTCGGTAGGTATTCCAACATAACTCGTTGAATGGTTCCAGCTAATTAAATAAATTTTTAGCATACGATTATACTTTAAATCTACGTAATAATTGTAAACTATAATATTAAATTTACCTCGTTATGAGTGGGAATGTATATGGGTGGTCGACTCGAGGACGTAAAAATGGAAATCGAAACCGTGCCCATGACTGCAGTAGTGATAGGCAACCTCCGATTTTCGCTTTACTCGGCCGCGTCACCCCGCACATCTCCCGATACAATTTTGATAGCACGGCAGACCCCCAACTCAATTCACCGGCTGCTCTAAAATCAACGAGTTTTAGCAGCATCTCAGGTGTACGAGGTTTCGTGACTTGTCCGGCATCAAATAGCCTCCAATCATCTCAAGAATGTATGCCTGAGCATACTGTATTCTTTCTATTTCGGTCGAATTATTATCCGACTCCGGGAAGGTGTCTCGTAACCAGCCCATCTTGATCCGACCTCCGATAATGTTATCCGGAATAGCACCCGGAAGCTCGTAGCATACGGCTCCTCAATCACCAGAAGTTGCGGACCCAGTGACTACGTACCCATCCACCGGCAATCCCAATTGCAAATGCACATCTTCCAGAGTGATAGTACACTCTCCGCATGGAAGATGGATAGTGTGTGTCTCGAGTCTCCACCTCTCTATCAACGCACTGATCAACTTCGGCTCCAACTTGCACCCCCGGCCTATCGTGGCCACGTGCCAAAAACCCGCTTCCCGCAGGTAATTCTCGATCAACGGCGATGGCGGACCAGGCATATTGCGAATATAGCATTGCAGCACCCGATTTATAGACTATTTAAAAAATTATAAAATAAATTTTAATTAAAATTGCATAAACCTAAAAAATATTAAATAGTATTGAAAAATTAAAATTAAAACTTACCATTTGCATTTGATCGACGGAGATGTGTTTATTGTCGAGACGAATTAATTCCCCGGCCATTGGTAATACGATTGAATATTTCAAAATTTATCAAAAAAATATATTTCAAAAAATTTAAAAAAGGGCTTTTTTGTAAATATTAAAGGACTATTGTTTTGAGAGGAAGTTTCAAGGAATTTAAGAGAAATTTGAGAAGAATTTGAGAGAAAGTTGAGAGAAAAATGAATAAGGACTTTGTTGTGAAAAAAATAAAAGGGTGAAGGGGTTTTATAGGTTTTTTTTTCTGACTGTTAGAGGCCCAACGGTCAAAAGATTTAACCATTGCAAAGGGCGCGCTTTCCTGCTGCATCCCCCCAAAACGCGCTGACGTGGACGCGTTTTGAGGAAAAATGGCCTTTTTCCGTAAACAATACAAATTTCGGCCCATTTCCTTAATTTTTTTTATTTTAGTATATTTTGAAAAATTACCCAAAAAAAACTAGTGGCATAAAGATCAACCCGATATTTTTTAGAGTTACAAATATCAAAATCATCAAATACTCTATTTATTAAATTAGATAAATATTGCTACCTTAAAATCAATGGCGAAAGAATCTAATTTTTTTTTTTTGAATTATAAACAGTCATGAAAGATTTTTCCCAAAGTAATAGACTTTTCATGTCTTGCCGCGTTTTTAACGTCGTATTGTTTTCCTTTATCGTCCATCAATCATGTCGATAGTATGTAAGATTAAATCAATTCGATGATAATATTACAATAAATAATGATATTGTATTTTAATATTTTTTAATTCAATATATTAACATCTTTAAAATTTATTTTATTCACAATTTAATTTAAATTTTTTATTTTAGTATTGTAAATATTGCATGTATTATTATTAATTAGTTTTAATTCATACTTTTATTATTTATTGTATATTATTTTAAACACATTCTTGCATTTTGAAATGTAGTTTTCATAAATATATGTGTGTGATAAAATCTTTAGTATTATTTGCTATATTTGTAAAATAAATCTGAAATAAAACTTAATAAACCAGGATCTATCATGTCAAATCATCAAGAATAAATCAAGAATAAAACTAGATACGAAAGCGTACCTGTATCCATGAATTCCTTGAAGTTTTACCGGATTTTGGGGATTTGATCTTCTAAATTAGCACACAATAAATTTAGAAAATATCTGCTCTCTCTCTTCCCTAATGATGAGATATTAGAAAAGATATCAGATATCTTGTGTATAATTTGGGGACCATAACCCTAATATTTATAACCTTGGCATATTAGTTCTAATCAAATTCTATTTAGCCCATCATTAATTAGAATTTTACTAAAACTCAATTACTAGAGTATCTATACATATTTGACCCATACTTTATTTAATAATTAAAGCCCAATAAAATTCTAATCAAATTAGATCACTTTTAATTTGGGCTAACCTATAATGATAGTAAATAATAACATGTAATTACCCTTATTATATATGTGATGTCCATATTTTTCAACAATCTCCCACTAGGACCATATATATATACTATTTACTCTATAATTACATGTCATTATATAACCTTATGAGCTCAAAATTTTACTATCATATCCAAAAGGTATTCCGAACAATCTCGTCCATTAATTATGTTAACATAGAACCAAGGTGACTTTCCAACCATGATCACGTATATTAACACAACCAAATGACATAGATCAAGTATGGATCATGGAAATTACATGCAATATGATCTAAACATGTCTATTTCCAACTACTCCTCCTTAGTAAGATCAAACCTTACCAAAATCAGAGTATGAATAAACCCAATAAACTTTATTTCTGTAGAAAATAAACTTAATATCTTTAAACTGAAATAATTGAAAACATGACATTTAAAAATACAAACTCCCACTAAAACCAAATATCCTTTAAATGAAATTACGCTCATATGAGCAGTGTGCTCTTATAAAACCTTAGGTGTAGTTCCTTAGTAAGCGAATCCACAATCATGGAGTTTGGCCTAATATGCTTTATAGGCAGTTAACCACTCTGAACTTTTACTTTAACAACTAGGAACTTAAAGTCTATGTGTTTTGACTTTGATGTACTCCTATTGCTATTGGAATAAAAGACTACAATTTGTTTTCACAATTTGCACTTTAGTGACAAAATCTTGTATCCATATTCCATCAAAATCGGAGTCTATATAGTTGATGATCTCTACCTGATTAGACCTCTGATATGTGAGCATGTAATCTTTTGTTCTCTGAAAATACCTTATAACCCTCTTAGATGCTATCAATGGTCCAAACCAGGGTTGCTTAAAATATCTATCTAACATCTCAATAGTGTACACAATATTCTAATGTATACAAACCTGAACGTACATTAGAATTTCCACTGCTAAAAATTAAAAAATCTAATACATTTTTGTAATCTCAAAATCATTCTTAGGGCATTGATTGAGGCTATACTTATTATTGACAAGCAGTATGTCATTAACATATAAAACCAAATATAGAACCTTACTCCTATTAAACTTATGATTTATACGATTATCAATACAATTCATCTCTAAACCAAATGAGATAATAATTTGGTAAAATTTGTAATATTATTGACGAGAAGTTTGCTTAAGCCCATAGATGAGTTCTTTGCAAATCTATAACAGCCCGATTTAGGGGCTAGTCGGAACAGTGGTTTCAAGACCACTAAACCGAGGTTGAGGAAAATTATTTTGATGAAATTTTATGTGTTATGGCATTAATATATGGCTATATAGAAATTTTGGTGCTTTAATTTTAGCGAATGTAGGCTAAACTGTGAAAAAGGACTAAATCGCGTAAAGTACGAAAGTTCTATTTTACAAGGTAGAGGTGTCTAATAGCCATAGAATATTAAATTAAAGGTCCTTAAAGTGCAATTAGGTCATATTGAGAGTGTTGGCCGGCCATAGGAAGCTAGGGGGACAAGAGCATTAATTTTAGTCAAATTTGGTGACATTAGGTGATAAAAGATTAATAAAAAAATGCTAAAAAGGAAAGATATCATCTTTCACTATTCACTCTTCACCTCCACCGAAAATTTCAAGCTTAGAGGGGTTTTAAATTCTTTAAAATTTCAGCCAAGTTATCGCCCTACAAGTAAGTGATTTTAGTGGTATTATTTGATAATTTTTGTACTTTTGGAGTCCCCAAAGCTTAAGCTAGCTAATGAGGGGACTAATTTGCAATATGGTTGAAAGTCTAGGGACTTTCCATGAGAGAGCTTATGTGGTTAGCTGAGTTTTTATGAAAGAAAATGAATGTTAGTGAGATGAGAAACAACTTTTGTGAAAGGTGTTAGCATGAAAACACCTAAATAGGACTTGAATGCAAAGATTGAAATTGTGCAATAAATGTATGAAATAAATGGTTTTAGGGGTTGTTGTAAGAGGAATAAATGTTCAGATAGGCTTGTTTATTGAGAAAATGTGTTGAAAAATGATTTACGAGCCTAGGAGCAAAATTGTAATTTTGCTATAGTACAAGGGCAAAATGGTCATTTTTGCCTAAGTAGAGATTATGATGTATTATGGTTGTACAATGTTGTAAATGAATGAATTTTGTTATTAGAGACCAAGAAGAGCACAGAGTTCACCTTGACCGAGGGAAAGGCAAGGTTACGGAATAGATCGTTGATCAATACGTTTTGCACCGAGGTAAGTTTATGTATAAATAACACATCTTAAATATATATGTTGTTGCTTATTGGTGCAATGTATGATTGAGGAAAATTATGATACAAGTGGATTGAATTCGGTAGATTATGAATAATTCTTGTATGTACGTTGAAATAGACATGTAAATGTGGAATAATGTTCATAGTAATTTGTTGGTGGGCTATGTGCGATACCACCTTCGTTTCACTTATCAGTGGGCTGTGTGCGTTACCACCTTCGTTTCACTTATCAGTGGGCTGTGTGCGATACCGCCTTGTTACTTAATTTACGATGGGCTGTGTGCGATACCATCGTTTATAATATCATTTGGTGGGCTGTGTGTGATACCACCTTCATTTTACTTATCGGTGGGTTGTGTGCGATACCATCTTGTTAATTTACGATGGGCTGTGTGCGATACCATCATTTATAATATCATTTGGTGGGCTATGTGCGATACCACCTTGTTAAACATTGATGGTGGGCTAAGTGCGAAACCACCGAGTGATTGGTATTTTTATGATGTGTTACTTCATGTGGTCATGTGTGGTGAAAAGTGCAGGGTTGTATGATAATGAATGTGAGCATTATACTTATGACATGGTTGGAATATGGTAAGAGGTGAAATGAGTAAGCAAGACTATGATATCTGAATTGCTCTTGCCTAGTTTGTATGCTAAATGTTGAATATCACACGTTATGATGTCATTTGTTTATATGTAAACTTACTAAGCTTAAAGCTTACTCCCCTTTTCTTTTCCCTTATTTTATAGAGTCAAAGAGCCGGGTCGGGATACGAATAATTGGAAGATCACCCACACTATCAGCTTCTCTCGATATATCTAGACTTAGTGTTTTGAGTATGGCATGTATAGGGGCTAGACTAGGATTATTGTTTTGTTATTTTGGCCAAGAATGTGTTGGCCCCCTTCATTGAGAAACTCTTGTGTATATAGCCATAGTTGTTGGCTTTTTGGTTATATATATATATGGAAAGATGTAGTTATTCATGGAAGTTTATATTGTAAATTATGAGTTGTTTAACGATAGGTTGAATGGATTCATGTTGTGTGAGTTAGAGGGATGTAAAGAGCTTGGCAAATAGCCTTGTTCTTGTCCACACGGGTAGGCACACGGGCATGTGTTTAGGCTGTGTGTGACACACGGTCAGTTCCATAGGCGTGTTCCCAGGCCATGTGAAGTCTGCACCTTGAATTTAGAATTTAAATTGCCACACGGTTGAAGCACACGGGCATGCAACAGGCAGTGTGGATTAAGTCAGAGGCAACCACAGGCCAACCATATAGGCGTGTGCTGGGTGATGGGCCGTGTGATACAAGTCAGTGTCGACCACGGGTGTCGAACACGGGCATGTGAGATGACACACGGGAGTGTCATTCCCTCCACAAGGGCGTGTGGCCCCTGTTTAGGTAAAATTTTCCTAAGTGCGTAAACCAAATTATCTCCGAAACCTTTTGGAAGCATGTTTTGGGCCTCGTAGGATAAATGGAAAAGTTTTAATTTGAAATGAGTTTGATAGCCCAAAGTTGTATGATTGTGTGAGTTAAGTACGGTAACGCCTCGTACCCTATTCCGACGTAGAATACGGGCAAGTGGTGTTACAAAATCATTAACTTTGCATCATTAGACACAAACTTTCTAATTGCACCATATAAATGTATTATCAATGTTACCATTGAGAAACTATTAACTTAATATTCATCTGATGCAGCTTAAGGTCAAAATATTCCACTAAAGCCATTATAACCCTTTCTCTAGTGGACCTTTTTAATGGAATTCATTATTGAGGTTGTTATTCTGGAACAATTACCTCATCTTGAATAAGGAGTTGTTCAACATTGTCTTATTGAGGTTCTAGATTCACTTCTTAATCAATAATAGGTATGAAAACCTAAACAACATCAAAAGTAATAGTAGGAAATGGGTTAGAATTCAATTCCTCATTAAAAGCAACGTCTCTGACCTTATTTCTCCCTCCAAACTCAACATCCTAAAATAATGTTGCAATTCTCGTCTCAAAAATATTCCTAATTGTGGGATCATAAAACTCATAGCCTTTACATCGTTCAGAATTTCCTTAACCCTTAAATTTATAGACATCAAAGAAGTCAAAAGTGATGTCATTTCAACCTTATCATTTTTAGCAAAACGTTTCTCAATTTCGTCAATGAAACATTGGCCTGAGTAATGTTTTTAGATTCTATGCCCCTAAAAGCTTCTAAAATGTTGTGCTTCATAATCATTAGACTCATGCAATTTGAACGATCCCACCTCTCAAAATCCCTTTTAACATAAGGGGTGTTTTCTGCAGTGAGAGGTGCGGTTTGTTCTTCCCTTAGTGCAATGTCTATGTTCATAAAACCAAACACTATAAGTAAGTGCCTTTTCTATTCATTGAAATTAGTCCCATTAAGCATGTGTATAGAATTTATATTAGCAGATATTGTGGTAGTAGAAGATGAATTAGCTGGATATAGAACAAAAATAAATAAAAATAAGTTCACATCAATATTCATAAGTAAACAATAAATTCAAAATAATGGCTAATCCCATCTCAAGATGCCAAACACAACATTAATATCAAGTCTTTGGACAGTAATATTAACAATAAGCGGTACTCTTGTTGTAGCAATCAAGCATTGACAATAAATTATGTCAAACAATTACTTAACCTTTGGACTAACTTATTGCTCACATATAATACCTTATAATTGTCACACATTTATCACCACAGATGTCTTTGAAATTTTGCCAAATATTAACTTACGTTTGGGTCAATTAATAAATGCATGAATCACAAAAACATATAATCATCTTGATATTTCAAATAAACTAATCTACACAAAAGAGGTCACTTTGGCGGTATTTTGTTTCAACTAATCTATTTAAAATATTAGACTTCCTTAATTAAAACCCAAAGCCAAAATTTGAATTTATTTGTTTCGAAATATTTCTTTTAATTTCATCTTTCAATCAAATTAAAAGATACTAGTATCTATGTATATATAGTTATTCCAAAACAACATACAGTGATGTTGGCAAATATAATAATAGTTGAATAAATCATAAACTATAAACAACTTCATATAAGACTTAAAATTTAAAACAAAATAATTTGAATAAAGGTAAACCTCATCTTAAGATATCGGACACTTCATTAATATTTCATCTTTGGACAAAATATTAACTTGTAAGTGATATCTTGGTGTAGTAATCAAACATTGACAATAAGAACATGTCGAACAATACATATTCCTTTGGGCTGATTTATTACTCACATGTACATGCACACAAACTTTTATATTTTAAAACAAAATAATTTATACAAAAAAAAATTACTTTGGTGACTTATTGCTTCAATTAAGTTATTTTAAAACATATATAAAAATGCCAATATTCAAATTTAAAATTTCCCCAATAGTCAAATGTCAAAGCTATTTTTTTATTGCTTTATAAACTCTGAAATAACCCAAAATAAGGTTCTTTTAATAATGCAATAAAAAACCGAAAACCTTAATTTTTTGACTATTTCTTTTTTGTTCCAAAACCATATATATCAAAACCAAACAGAAATAATGTAGTGGTTCAAAACCAAATAATTAACAAGCACATGTATTCATAATTTTGGCATGGATAAAAACAACAAAGAAATTCACGTATATACATGTATTCATAATCAAATGAAAAACTTACCTTGAATTTACCATGTAAATCAAAAGTTATATTTATGATTAAACAAATATTCACATGAATATCTGAAAAATATTTTCAAGCCAATAAATCTCAAAAAAATAAAATCATAATAGTTGGCATATCCCACAATACATACAATAAACCATATCATCATAATTTAACCAAATATTTGGAACCATAAGATGCCAAAATCTAAGATTATAGAACCAAACTTAAAACCAAAATATTTAAATATGTATATAGTTTACATGAACTTGCACCAAAGCACCCATAAAATTGAATATATAACCATAATTAAAAAAAAAAAAAGTTAAAAACTTCAAACGATATCCATCAAAACTTAATTTCACCAACAAAACTATAAAAGATATCTTATTGAATAATGGTTATAAACACCTATTCACACAAACTATAATCATGCATTAATCTTCAAAAATCATTGATATGCATATAATATATATACGCACATAATATATACACAATTATAATAATATAAAAATAATACTGGCTTGCCTTGCATATTTCATGTAAACTCAAATTTATATTCATGACTAAAGACATTATCATAAAACTTCTTTATACGCTCAAATACTTAAAAAAAAAATACATAACCACTAAATATAAAAAGAATCTCAAATTATATAAAAGTCTTTATATGCACAACTACTTATGAAAATTCATAGCCACCATATTTTTTTTAAAAAAAACTCAAATATTTTAATTTTACTCGGGTTCCATAAGGACTAAAACTTATATAAAATAATTATAACAGAAATCATTAGTAATCATTCGTATATATGAATTGAATTCAATGGTGAATATAATTCATCATGAATAAAGACAAAATATGATAATTCCATATATATTCAACCACAAACAGAAAATTTAAAACAAATAGCGCAAAAAAAAAAAAAAAAACTTACCAACATTCATTTATTTGATTATCAAGTGAATTAACTTTCAAAACCAATTATACAACCCAATTGGAATTCTTCAATTGCATAAAGTTGTAAGTCTTTAACTTTAATTTAATAATGACTTTAACCAAAATTTATAAAATAATTGTGTGAAAAGAAGATTAAGAAATCTCACAAATCAATTTTTATCAAATAAATAAATAAACCATCATCTTTTGAATAGCATATGCAAATATTAAACTAGATTATATTTATAAAACCCTAAAACTTTATTTAAAGAATCAAAATCCAAAAATTTATCAGGAATATCAAAGATTCAACATAATATATAATTAAAATATCAAATCCATAAAATTAAAAAAGAAAAATGAATCAATCCAAAAATAATAAAGAATCAATTCATTCTCAATGATTCAACATGACAAAGCTTTGATATCACTTGTTAGATTTGTAAAATAAATCTGAAATAAAACTTAATAAACCAGGATCTATCATGTCAAATCATCAAGAATAAATCAAGAATAAAACTAGATACGAAAGCGTACATGTATCCATGAATTCCTTGAAGTTTTACCGGATTTTGGGGATTTGATCTTCTAAATTAGCACACAAAAAATTTAGAGAATATCTGCTCTCTCTCTTCCCTGATGATGGGACATTAGAAAAGATATCTTGTGTATAATTTGGGAACCATAACCCTAATATTTATAACCTTGGCATACTAGTTCTAATCAAATTCGATTTAGCCCATCATTAATTAGAATTTGATTAGAACTCAATTACTATAATATCTACATATATTTGACCCATACTTTATTTAATAATTAAAGCCCAATAAAATTCTAACCAAATTAGATCACTTTTAATTTGGGCTAACCTATAATGATAGTAAATAATAACATGTAATTACCCTTATTATATATGTGATGTCTATATTTTCCAACATTATTTAAATTCCTACCTGAGTTGGTGTCACGAGTCAATTGGATACCAAATCCGTTAGAGAAATTAAAAAAATATCCTTCCATATTTGAAATAAGTTATATTATTCTAGGATATTTTAGTCTTTTTATTTTTTAAAAAGATCAAGAATTAATTCACATAACATGAGATTTGAAACCTTGAAATTTGCATCGAGAAAACTTTAATTTTATCACTCAACCAAAGTTTTATTTTAAAATGTTTTATACATTTTAATTTTGTCATACACACTTAAAAACTTCTATCAATTGTGTATATATATATATATATATATATTGGTAATGTTATTAATTGATAGTTGGTGTGACTAATTAGCTCGACATCAACCCAAGATTGATGACAATATCATGATAAATAATAGTAGTACATTTAGTATTCTTAATTTGATGATTTACATGTTTAAATTTTATTTTACTCACAATTTAATTTATTTTCTCCATTTTAATATTATTCATATTGCATGTTTTATTATTAATTAATTTTAAACCATACATTTTATTATTTATTGTATGTTATCTTTAAAATATTATTATTAAGTATAAATACGACTTTGTATAAAAGAAATATAAATGCAACTAAAATATATGATACTCATATTTCAAGGAATATAATTATTAGTGTGCATATATTTAAAGAATCATAGAACATGCTATGACTTAAATGGAGTGATGATTAAAATTTTTGTCAAACAGTTATTTAATACAAATTTAAACCGTGTTACTCTATCTTCTACCCTAATATATAAATAAAAACTCATGCAACATATTCATGTCGAAATACGAATAATTAAAATTATACAAATACATGGTTAATCTGACAAACTGAAGACTCATGGAGTGGCAAAGGGCCACAAACTACCAAAGTCCATGTGCACATGTGTTTGATGTCTGGGACCAATTTGATCCAGAAGAAGATCCTAAAGTGCCCCCACTATCTTTTCCATGCCAACTTGTAATCATTGTTTCTCAAATCAAGCATAGGCTTTTAGCCTAATTAAATGGTCACTCACCGTCATTTGTTTTCTTACTGTGAGCCCTCTCAGTTCCTCTTGAAAATGCTCCTAAAAAGTTGAATCCCAGTTTTTATATTAATGTCTCAGCTTCTGGTTTGATATCAGTGGCAACCATTAGGATCCAACATTATTACTAGGGTCCAAGAACGTACTACAGTGGATTATTTAACTTAAAAAATAAGCTGGAGAAGAATTGTTCCTAAGCAAACCATCTCAAAATACGCAATCCTTGATCCAACATAGTAAGGTCAGTTTTACACCAACTTTGGTTTCTCCCAATCCTCCCAAAACTGGTTTTTGATATAATATTTGTGAAAGTCATTAATGACAAGCTGAAAACAACTTTGAATCATAGTCAATCACCCAAGGTTTTCAACTTCAAAATTTTGGAACACCAAAGAAGACCAAAGTCTGCTTCAGTCTTCCAAGTGAGAAGCATTTCTGAATTTCAGTATGAACAGTCAATATACTTCAGGGAGGAGTGATGAAACAGTCCATGTGAATGAGTTGCAACAGGGGTGAAACAGGAGAAAAGTCTAAATTTCTAGTGTGCACTCATCAAATACAATGCATTAATTCAACAGTTATTGACTTTTTTTTCCTTTCTTTTCAAATCACCTATGAAATAGAAGTCTTTCTGAATTGAAAGTACTATGTTGCTAAGGATTACAGGTAGGCCATCTGCATAAAATCAGTCTCCAAGAGGCTTTGCTCTTCACTTGCAAACACTTGAAAACAAAATACTTTTCCGAATTGCAGCAGATAAGTTCCCGAGAAAGAGAGGCGAATCACAAATGGATACTCTTTTTAAGTACCAAATATTTCTTATACAAAACTATTTTGAAACATGCACTCATAATTGGGTGATTTTAAGAAAATGTGAAAAGTACAAAAGTAAATTTGAAGAGCGCTAAACACTATCTTTAAGAAGATTTCACTTAAAGCAATCTCGTAAGATTCAACAAGTTCTTGTTTTATAAGAATATGAGTAAGAACAGAGAAAATACTCAACAAACAAGAGCAAGGAAAGCTAACATGGTACATTTCAGAAGGCTGAAATGCATGGTTTTTATTAAAATTGAAAATCGCTCTAAACCAAGGTACTTAGTCGGTTTATGGAATGCAAATTTAAAAATTGAGGTTACCCCGAAATCGTATCGAATTTTATTTTTATTTAATTTATAATTAATTTTAATTTCATATGATATAGAAATAAAGATTTTACATTTAAAATAGTGAAAATAATTTAAAAGTTCTTGGTTTTTAGAAATATTTATAAAAAAACTTTAAAATATTGTCAAATAATATTCAAAAGTCATAAAATAAAGCTAATTTTGTCAAAATAAGTCTAAAAATATAAAACCAAAAATTAATAAAAAAACCAAAAACCGAATCGAAATATGATGGACAGTTGAAAAAATTCTAAAAAGACATGACCAAACTGAACTCTTATCACCCCTAGTGTTTATAGCTTTCTAAGTAACATTTACATGGAGAAAATCACGGAAAATTAGCTAAAACGACTAAGGCGTTGTTTGATAAAGTGTTGAAAAAAATTCAACTAAAAATTAATATTTTCAATAACTTAATTTTTTAAACATGTATGATGGCTCACAATGAAAACTACTGGATAGGATTTTATTTTTCAAAATAAAAAAGTATGGAAAATGATAAGTAGATAGGATCCTTCTTATCACTTAATAGAGAATAAGTTGAATTATTTTATTTTATTTCATTTAACATTATACTATTTGTTATCAAGTCATCTAATTAGTTATACTCAGTATCTAATTTTAAGTAATACATTAAACTAATTTTATAACTTAAACTCAACACTTAATTTTTCAATACTTATTTTTCCAATAGTTAATTTTTCATTTTATAAATCATAGCCTAAGTTTAATTTATTTTTAAAAACTCCAAAAAAATTAAAATCCAAAAAATAAAAGGAATGCGCTTCGCAATATTACCACATGGAGGGAAGGAATCCATCGGTTTGCACTACACTAGGCTTTTGAGCCCAATTTTCGTACATAGAAGCTCATCCTCTCAATTATTTCTTACAAGTCCATTATTTTTTATAGCTTGCAAGCAAAAGTTTAAGAACTTGGCTAAGTGATATGGGATAGATCTTTTTGAAATATTCTTTATTTCCAACAATACCCCACATATTTCAAAAGAAATAAGGAATTTTTTTTGCAAGTATTTTCTTCTTTTGATATAATGCATTTACTCTAGTTTCTATTAAACTATGAACCAGAGCTAGAAAGAATGAGATATAGTTTACAAAATAATTGGTGGATTGTAACATTCTATGAACAAAGATTCATCTTGTAAATTAAATTTACCCACAATATTGGTGTTCGATATAGTTGTACGCTAATAGGTTATGCATGTACATGTATTTTCATAAGTGCTTTAGAGATTTTGTCCCAAATTTCACAAAAGTGGTTTCACTTCACACACATATAGATCAATCCATCAAGTGTATAATGCAAATTAATACACCACCTATCAAGGATTAGGATTTGATTAAGAGTCTTACTCATCTTCACTTTTTTCACAATTTTAGTGCTTTTTACATCATTGAAATGACATATTTTATAGTGCTCAACGAACCAACTAATTATTAGTTATTATCTATATGAACCTAATTCATAGGTACATCAATAACATAGTTTGAGTTACTAGGTCCTAGGTTTCAAAGGAGTTTGGCGTACTGAATTGCAAGGAACATTAATTTGGCGGGTCCTTTCTACAATTAAAAAAAAGTGGAAGGCTGGTTGAGGAATGGTTGGGTTTCAACCATGGGTTGGTTTATTATGAACTAAGTATTAGTTAGTGGGAGGCATGATGATTAAGGTATCTCCAAGTGGCTGTGAATTGATTTTGGTGTTAGGGGTTGGAAGGACTATATATATATAAAGAGAAACATTCTTCTCTGGGGACGATTCTTTTATTTTATTTTTTTCTAGTTCTTCTTTTCTCTGGTTTGCAATGGAAGAGAGAAAGATTAAAGAATGTTTGTGCATGAAAATGAGATACTAAGGGTTAAGTCTTAGAAATTGAAAATCTTGCATGCTGGTAAGTTTTCTAATCTTTTTGCATTAGCAGATTTAAGAAAAAGAAGGTAGTTAATAATTCTAGTAAATTATTGTTTCTTTTTTTGTTTTAGGGAAAAGTGGCAGATAATCATTTAGATGACCTTTGTATGCTAAGAAATTATGGTTTTTGTGATAGTGAATAGTCTCAGTTAGATTCTAATGTAGTTGTCCTGTTGTATTGATTAAGGAGGCTCGTGGGCCAAAGGAAAAAGGCTTAAAAGATGGAATCGGCGATGACTTCCAGGTGAGTTCTAGGACTCAAATCTTGAATGGATGTGTTTAGTGTCATTAATGTTTTAAATATGATGGAGTGTTACCAATAGTGAATCAATTTGTGGTGAAGTGTTGTTGACTTGTGTGTGCATTGGGTATAGAGTACAAATACTGTTTGGACGAATTTAATCATGATTGAATTGATGTGTGTTTTGGCGTGATTTATGTTGTTTAATGAGATATAATTGTATGGTTGTAAGCTAACTATGTTGAGTAAATGAGTTGCTTGGCATAACGTGTTATTGCGGATTAAAGTGATACGATTGGCTGATAGTATGTGTGTTAATGATATGTTAATGGAATTGGAGTGTTAAATTTCGTATGGTTCATAGCCTTTATTGGTGGAACGTGTGTATGTTATGCATCAGATTTATGTGGCTTTGAGGTTTGGATGTTCATACATGGGATTGCATATGCGTTATATTTATATGGCTTTTAGTGATGTTCGGTTGGATTGTGTGTAAAAGCCCATTTTCAGTGGTGTCGAAAACAGTGATTTTGGGACCATAATTTCGACTAGTTAGATAGTAAATATTATTTATTTAATATTTACAAGTCTATTATAACGTCGTATTAAAATTTGGTTAGAAAAGATAGTTAATTAAGTAAAAAGCACTAAATTGTAAAAGCTGTAAAAGTTAGTTTCTAATAGATAAAGGTGTTAAATGGCTATAGAAATATAAATTCATGGACTTAAGAGGTAATTATACAATATAGGTAGATAGTGGACGGTTTTGGAAGTGTTTTAGCATGAAATTAAACTAATTTTAAAGGGCAAAGTTGTAAATTAATAATTAAGTAAATTAAAACAAAACAAAGGCCAAATTACTCATCATCTTCTTCATTTTCTATTCACAAAATCGAAACACCATAATAGAGAATAGGTGTGTTGGCTCCTTTAAAGATGAACACTTTTGTAAATGGCCATATTTAATGGCTCATTATCATTATATATATGAAAAGATGAAGTTATTCATGTTGTGTATGATGTGTGATTGGATGACTGAGTAATGGTTGAATGTGATTGTTATTGTATGAGTTAGGGTGGTAAAAGAGCTTGGAAATTAGCCTCGTTCTTGTCCACACAGGTAGCCACACGGGCATGTGTCTAGGCCGTGTGTGACAAACGGTTAGTCCCATGGGTGTCTGACCAGGCCATGTGTCCCTATATGTTAGTGTTGCAAGTCAGTGTCGACCACGGGCTAGACACACGGGCGTGTGCCTAGGCCGTGTGCCCCTTATGAGGTTGCTGACGTCATAAACAGAATACCCAGGTTTTCACACGGGTGAGGACACGGACGTGTCTATGCCGTGTGGAGAACACGGGCCTAGGACACGGGCATGTTTCTGGTCGTGTGAAAACCCTGTAGGTTCAAATGAAAATAAATTACACACGGGCTAGGGACATGGGCGTGTGTGACAACACGGCCTGCCCACACTGGCTTGTTCCTTTTCACACGGGCGTGTGGCCCTGTTAAGGTAAAATTTTCTAAGTATACAAAAGTTCTCGATTTTATTTCGAGACCTTCCGTTTGCATGTTTAAGGCCTCGTAGTGAAGATATTTTGAATGTGAATGGAAATTTTTAAGTTGAAATGAAATTTTACAGCCCAAAGTTGCATGTTAAAGTGAGATAAGTCTGGTAATGCCTCGTACCTGGTTCCGGTGTTGAATACGGGTAAGGGGTGTTACAGTATATTTGTATAAAGTAAGTTTTGGCTTCCTGACCAAGTTTTATGCTTTGTTTGGCAGCCATATTTTCTTCCCAAACTTTCTCTGAAATTTTATCTCGAAAAATCCTAAACCTTAAACTTGCTTGTAGATTTTGGGATCGTTGCAATCAGCCAACTCTATCGTCACTTAGTACCTACTAAATATCGATGAAACTCAAGTTATTTAATGATTATTTACAGGGCCCTAAGGTTTTATGCTTTAGGGTCAATTTGAAGTGTAAGGGAGGAAACTTCCAAATTATAGGTTTCTTGTTAATGGTCTCATTTAACTTGTTTAGTTTTTTTTTTTTTGGTAAAATGATTTGATAAGTTAACTTTTTATATTATCGCTCAAGAAACTTCTGAAAACTCTCGTGAGAAGGGAAAAAGTCTTGCTGTCTAATCTTGATGCATTTTTCTAGTGAGTTTATAATGTCCTTGTTTATGTTTGATTGAGCTGAGCACTCTTATCCTACAAGATGATATGTTTATAATGTCCAAATTATAAGTTTCTTGTTGCTTCCATGTGTGTTTATAATGTCCTTGTTTATGTTTGATTGAGCTGAGCACTCTTATCCTACAAGATGATATGTTTGTGTATGGATAATAAAGGTTTGTGGTTATAAGTCTTAGTTAGTTGTCTGTGTAAATAGAGTAAGGGCTTTTCTTTGTCTTTAAACCACCATCCATTGTTTCTAAAATGAACAATATGAACTAAGTTATGAAAATGAAATCATGACGATGCTTTCAATGAAATGAGCATTGAACTGATGGATCACGATACATGAAAAAGGATCATGTAGCCTCTAATAGAATAAAAGTTATTGCAAACCAGATTAGCAAATCATGATGGAATGAATAAAATAAATGCTAAGGCTTGATCTTGGACTTGGTCGTGGCTAGCACAAAGAAGGTTGTCTGCATGGTTGCATAGGCATAGTGTATGCGCTAAATGAATTCTGTCTGTAATAAAGTCTGTTTGTGTATGGTATTTGTAACAGTCCGAATTTGACCCTAATCGAAACGGTGGTTTCGGGACCACGAATCTGAGTCTGAATTTTTTTAATATTATTTTTGGTGTTTATTATATGTGAATTATTATGTGTGAAAGTTTCGTATGAAAATTTGATTGTTTGTGTGTTTAATTTAACAAAAGGACTTAATTGCGTAAAGTGCAAAAGTTACAAAATAAAGTGTAAGTGTTAAATTGTTGATGGCTTTTTAATATGAGGTCTTTAATGGGAAAATAGCCCATTTTCAAGGGTAGTGGGCGAAAAAGGTCTAATATAGCCTTAAGAAGTATGTTATATTTATTATTTATTAAAGGTTAAAATAGTAAACTATTAATAATGTTAATATATGTTATATTATATGAAATTAGAAACCATTTTTATTGTTCATCATCTCTCATTGCCGAAAGTTAGAAAACAAAAGGGGGTTTAAAAGCTTTGAAACATTCGGCCATCATCTAGCTCAATTCAAGGTGTGTTTTACTTCGGTTTTTGATGATTTCTACATTTTTGAAATCGCTGCTTTGAATACTTCAAGACCCATGCTTGAATTTTTGATTTTGATGAATATTTTGAAATGCGCCATTGATGAGTTCATGAGTTTTATGATTGTAACAGCCCAATTACGACCCAAATCAGAACGGTGGTTTCGAGACCACGAATCCAAGTGAGAAATCTTGTGATATTTATTTATTTATGTGATGTGTGTTGAATGGTGTGAATTTGATTATTTGGTATGCTTGAATTAAGAGAAAGGACCTAATAGGTAAGGTATAAAAATAACATGCAATAAATGAAAGGTCAAATTTAAGTGTGGTATAAAAAGAAGGGGGTTTGCATGTCAAATTGCCCACTTTTAATGTTAGTGGACGTCAATGATGATGGAGAAACAATTTTTAAGTTTTAATAATTTAATTACTATATTTTAAGTATATTAAAATAGACATTAAACTAATAAAATAAGAGAAACATGAGTGAAATTCATTCTCTCTCTTTACTCATCTTCTCCACCGAATTTTCTTTGAAAGATAAGAAGCACTTTGAATCTCCATTGTTCGGCTGTTGCAGGTGGTAATAGGGTAAGTGATTAAACTTTGTTTTAGCAAATAATTACATGATTGAGTTGATTACCTTGAATACCATCAAAACCATATTAAAATTTTGAGAGTTTAGCATGTTTAAATTCGGCCATAGATGGGTATATATTTTTTTGTTTGTTTGATGTGCTTGATGAAAGAAGGGTTAGTACAGGTTAAAAAAAAAACAATAGGACTTGGGTAGGAGATTTAGATGAAATGGAAAAATAATGGGTTAAATTGTGTTAATAAATGGTATGAACATTATGGGATTTATTTTAGATTTGAGCCTAGATATGTTCACTATATTCGGCTAGATTTGGATGAGCAAATAGGATGTTTATTGAGCTGTTATATTTGGTTATATTATATATATATTGAGTTAATGTTCGGCCATAGGTGATAAGGTAATGAATTTTTGTATAGTCGGCCAATATGAAATTAATTGTGATATTATATATTGTAAATGATTAATAGGGATGTGTATGGGGATGGAGAGTATTCAGCCTTAAGGGGGGGTTAATTTAAATTTCCTATATTTTGTATTTTGTAAGAATTGGACTAAAATGTAACTTTGTAAATGTTGAGGGTAAAAATAGAAATTTTGCATTATTAGATATTTGTGAATTAAATGGAATTGAAATGTATCTAAATGAGTTTAATTTGAACCAAATTAGATCCGAAACAAAGGAAATAAATTTGGAGCGAGGAAAAGCTAAATTAAACGAGTAGCCGGGAAAGCTTAATTTGGTAACTATCGAGGTAAGATTTAAGCAGTTGGGTTAAATTGAATTTTATTTTATAAATTAGATTTTTAATAAGAGGAGATAGGTATGTTAACTTATTCATTGCGGAATGCTTTATTATGTTTGTTCAAAATTGGCCGAATAAGAGGTTGTGTATAATTTGGGTGTAATTGCATAAATAGGACGCTTTGATATTGATAATGTAACATGAGTATGTGAGATATTAAGCTAGAATATGATTGATCTTTATGTATGGGTCGATTGGATGCATGATAAAGGCTTGGCCAAATGGGTTATAATATTGGATAGAAACTATTAATGGCATATTATGGTGTATGTAATTATATGAAATTCATTGGATTGATTTTCATTTATATATGTATAGGAAATAATGAATAATAGATTATGAAAGGCACTAATTAAGTGTGCGAGCATGTCACCGAGCACTAAGTGTGCGAAATCGATTATAGGGCACTATATGTGGGAATTAATAAAGTAACGGCTCTATGTGAGCGATACGTTACGAGAAGTGTTAAGTAACGGCTATATGTGAGCGATACGTTACGAGAAGTGTTAAGTAACGGCTCTATGTGAGCGATACGTTACGAGAAGTGATAAGTAACGGCTCTGTGTGAGTGATACGTTACTAGAAGTGACAAGTAACGGCTCTATGTGAGCGATACGTTACTAAAGCTTATATTTAAAATGTAGGTAGAGGTTCAGAAAACAACCATATCTACTAATGCTCTTATGTATGCGGAAAGGTTTGGATCAAGTATAGTACATTATGCATGAATGGTTAGTTACGAAAGGTCTGCAAATTAAAGGTATGTGATATATATATATATATTATTGAAATTTTTAGTAACTCGAAATGGTAGTATGAGATTCGGAACAAAATTGAAAATGTGCTTGCAAATTATCTATCATGTGATGGTGATATTTGAAGATAGATATAAGTATATGACTGTAAATGTATATATTTTTCTATATGTTAATATTTATTTGTTTCTTGAATATATGTCTATTCGACAAGGGTATGACAAAAGGGTTTATTCATGAAAGCTTAAATTAGCCTATTGCATATGAATTGTTTAAATCTTACTAAGCTTGGAGAGCTTACTTTGTTTCGGTTGCTTTGAAATTGTAGATTTTTGTCTTCGGAGTTGAAGCTCACACTCGGGGATCCCGTCATAGTCAATCACATTATCGTCCTCTTTTGGTATTTTGTTACTCAAAATTTCTAGAAATTATGGCATGTATAAGCTTGATCTCTCTTTTGAGTTTGTTTTGGATTGATGTACATAAATGCCATGTGAATATGGCTCATAGTTTTGGTTGGGATTGATTTACTTATGTTTTAAGTGATGCATATTTTCATATCTTTTATATCCTATTAAAGCATGTTGGTATTTATGTTTGCGTGTGAATAAAATTAAAAAGATTTTTAAATTTATATCATAAGATAATTTGCTCATAATTTGTGTATGTGGTTGATGATTTTGTTACGTTAATGAATAGTGATTGGTTCATTGAATCAAATTTGTTTGGCTATGTTTAATGATACTATTTGATATGTATATATATTTATAGTAGATAATGTTTTGAAACTAGATAAGTACACATGTTTATCTATGACATTATGAATTGGTACTCGTTTATCATAGGAACGGTTTATATATATATGGTGTTTGGACTTGTGTTGTGTTAAGTAATGCCCGTAGCCCTAATCCGGTGTTGGATACGTGGTATGGGTGTTATATTTGATTGGTATCAGAGCTGCGGTTTAGCCAATTCTCAGAATAACGTAGCGCGTAAGGGTCTAGCTATACATGCCAAATTTTGTGATAAGATAATGTGATGACTTCTGATAGTTAATTGAAATTGTTTCTTTCACATAGTAATGGATCTGGATCCCGAGCAAGCTTTAGCCGATGATGTCGAGAGTGTGGCACCTGTTCCCGCCCAAGGGACCGCGCCGGAAGAATCTCGACCTGCTACGGGTGGCCCAGATGAGAGAGTAAAACAGGCCTTCCATAATATGATGAACGACTGGTTTAGTCATTATTTACGAACCACTCCGGCTGTTCAATTACCTCAAGATCCGAATGTACCTCCAGTAAGACCTGTGGTACCCCCAGTTGCTAATCTTGACAGAGTAACTAAACCTCCGGTTAACCAAATTAGGAAACACGGAGCTCAGGAATTTAGAGCCGAGGATGACGACGATGCGGAGAGAGCCGAATTTTGGCTCGATAACACCATCGTGTGTATTCGATTTAACCGCATCCCGCACTTCGATGAATGTTTGAAGTGTGCTATATCCTTGTTACGGGATTCTGCCTACTACTGGTGGAATACGCTCGTATCAGTTGTCCCGAAAGATAGAGTTACCTGGGACTTCTTTCAAGTAGAATTTCGTAAGAAATATATAAGCCAGCGCTTTATTGACTCTAAGCGCAAAGAATTCCTCGAGCTCAAACAGGGCCGCATGACTATATCCAAATATGAGGGCAAATTTGTACGACTTAGTCGCTATGCTCGCGAGTGCGTTTCGTCAGAAGCTGCTATGTGTCAGAGATTCGAAGATGGTTTAAATGAGGATATAAAGCTTCTGGTTGAACGGGCTTGTAAAGCTGAAGAACTGGGAAAGGAAAAACAAAAAGCCGAGTTTGAATCAAAAGACACCCGGAAGAGATCCGTAAGCAAATTTTCATAGATGTCTACGAAGAAGTTTAAGAATGACGGTGGTCGATTCAAGCCTAACACCGAGATTTCTATACAAGAACGGCCACTAGTGAGTTCTCGAGCTACATCAGTTGCAAGTGTGGATAATGAGAAATCGAGCAAACCGAAGTATCGGCAATGTGGCAGACGACATCATGGAGAGTGTTGGGGTAAATCTATTTCTCGCACGTGTTATAAGTGTGGCTCACAGGATCATTTCATTCGGGATAGCCCGGAGCCCGCTGGAAGGGGCACTGTTCAGAATGCAAGACCGAGCGGCGCTACGGCTCGAGGTAGATCATCTCGTTTTAGGGGAGGTAGGAGTGGTGCACAGAGAGGGGCTTCAGATGCACATGTTCGATTAGATGCTCGTGTACCAGTTAGAGCTTACGCCATCCGTGCTAGAGAGGAGGCTTCATCCCCCGATGTCATTACTAGTAGTTTTACTCTTTTTGATATTAATGTAACTGCCTTGATTGATCCTGGCTCGACACACTCATATATGTGTGAAGCATTAGCATCCAGTAAGACTCTACCTGTTGAGTCTACTGAGTTTATAATTCAGGTTTCAAACCCACTGGGTCGGTGGGTATTAGTTGACAAAGTGTGTACTAACTGCCCATTGAAGATTCGAGACATGTGCTTTCCGGCTGATCTGATGCTATTGCCTTTTGATGAGTTTGACATCATTCTCGGTATGGGCTGGTTGACAGTTTATGATGCGGTAGTAAATTACAGACGAAAGACTATTGATTTGAGATGCCAGAATAATGAGATAATCCGAGTTGAGTCTTCGAATTTGAGTGGATTACCTACGATGATATCTTCGATGTCGGCTCGGCGGTATTTGCAGAAGGGTTGCGAAGCCTACCTGGCATACTTGATTAATGACAAGATAACAGAAAAGAAGATCGAATCGATACCGGTTGTTAGAGAATATTCAGATGTATTTTCGGAGGAATTACCGGGATTGCCTCCCGCCCGAGAGGTAGAGTTTGAGATTAAGCTAGTTCCAGAGACCACCCCAGTTTTTGTAACACCCCAAACCCGGCCCATTCACTCTGACCGAATTTGGAATGCCACTGCGGAACACGTTCGAAAAATATCTTTACTTAAGAGTAAAACCGATAAAAATTTGTTGAGTTTAATAAAATATTTTCGTGACTTGAAATATTCTAAGTAAAAGCTAAATTATTATAAAAATATCGGATTCAAGCTTTACTTGAGAAAATAAAACCATTTGCAATCGACATTTAAACTATCCATCCATAATAGAGCATAATAATAAAGATGCTTAATAAAGGTACTTAAATACTTTAATGGGCCTTTTTTTTTTACATTAAACACTTAATCAGAATAATGAAAATGTAGATACTCAATTAATCAAAATATCCTTTTTGCATGAGAATCCGCTTCTGCATGGCCACCTTTGTATCCACTCCGACCCGGTCCAAAATCACGATTACCTGAAAGGTTTAGAAAAATTGGGTGAGTCACCAAGACTCAGTGCATAGTTAATACACATGTCTCCACACAGTCCATAAACATGAATATGCGAATATGAATATGCAATTATGAAGCTCAACTCACATAGTGATCCACATATCTTACCTTGGCAGACTTACTGCTCAAGGCCGTGGCCAAGCCACCGATCCCATAGGGATCCCACATATCAATCAGTCCACGGTGATGCACACAGCTATCAACCGCCAAGATGGGCACTTAGCCAACACCTCCCTTGAGGAAGCACATAGCTAAACATCAAGCGCTAATGTAGCACGAGGCTACCATTAGACCACACACATAACGTACATTCTTTCCTCAAATAGTCACATCCCAAATCCCATGCATATAAATATATGTATCAGGGTAACATATTACTCAAAACAATTATACATCACACATCATCACATTTTTATACATTCATCAATAGTCATTTATTACCGCCGTAAATCACTGAAAGATTAGTACCAAAACCACTAACCTGATTATTTGATCACCCACCTTGGGTATCCACCATCTTAATCCTAATTTTCGGCTAACATGCACAACATATACATTTACATAAAATAATACATACAATACATATAACAAGCAAAAGAAACGGTCGGCGCTTTTGATTACTAATGACGTTATGCCCTCAAACCCGAAACTATCACTAAGCGACACTACGACTATCGCGCCTACATTCTTTGTTGATTGGACGCCCACACCACTGGCAAACTAATCTCGACCGCCGAGACAGATCGTTTCTTAAACTGGAATAGGGACCTCCCTTTTCCTTCTTGATTGGCATCCATGTCCATCAATGATATCTTAAATGAGAACCAAACGATTAATCGATAACATCATAATCCTAACATACCAATCCTAGATTATACTTACTAAATATTCTTACCAACGAGTGAAATTAGGAAGCTTCCTTTATACTTGACGATTTTGCCCCTAAAAGCCATCATCAAAATCGGTCAATCCTTCAATACCAAAATGTGGCCTAAGGCCGAATATCATTAGCCACTTACCTTGCTCGACTAAGTCTCAAAATCGTCACCTATTCTTATCGTGTCGAAAACCCTTGATGTTCAAAATCTCGGGAGCTCCCTTAAAGTTCCTTCCTTCAACTACACGGAAGAGCACACCAATATAGTCCTTGAAGGTTCGGCCACAAGTAAACTAGATTAAGGTTTCGGCTACCACATCTTAGCACTCTTCAAAGCCGAAAATGGTCACCAAGAGAGAAACCTTCATTCGGCCACATAAGAGAGATAGATTCAAGTTCTCAGCTTTTAAAACTCACCACAAGATTCGGCAATGGTGTATACTGGTGGAGGGTTTCGGCTAACCTTTCAAATGATGGTTATACATATTCGGTTATGGCTCCCAAAGGCAGAGAGGCATTCGGCTTTAAGAGATAGAGGTAGATTCGGGGTTGAAAGGAAATAAAGAGGAAGAGAAAGATAAATGAGGAAAATCGGCACTTAATCCCCTCCCCCTTTCAAAACCGAAAATAAACAAGCCCCCCTAGGAGTCTCCCTAATCCGGCCATGCTCAAGGCAAAGACAAGAAAAATCATTTCAAGAAATTTAGCCATGCTCATTTGGAGAAGAACCAAAAACAAGCTAGGGAGATTCGGCCATGCTTTCCTAAGCTCAAGGCCGACCAAGGGAGTCTCCCAAGCATGCTTCAAACAGCCAAGTTCCTTTCCCAAGCACAAATCCCATCACTTAGAAAAGAGAAATACATTGTTTACTCATTCTTCCATCACCATAGGAAAACAAAAATTCATTGTTTATTAGCAAGCTCATCACCCAATAATAAAATAAAAACCAAACTAATTCCCATACCTCATGCATATAATAATAATTAAAATAATAGTAATAATAATAATAATAATAATATAAATATTATCCCATCTTCCACCATAAAATAATAATACACAAAGTAAAACAAAACTAACCCATACTTATAAAAATAATAAAATCAAAACAACCCATTTGCTTCATGCGCATGCCCCATGCAGACCACTTGTTTCACGCCAAAAATAGCCAAAAAGAATAAACCTCCAGGCGCTGCCCCCAGGTCTCAAACCCGAGACCTGGAAAGAACTCCCCCAACGTCTCAGCCACTTGGCCATCCTAACTTTCATGTCAATACCCGCCAGAATTTTCTTTTAATCTATCCTTCGCTGGCTCCCTTACCTTAACGCCAGGAGCCAAAATAAAAACACTCGCGCGCTGCCATCAGGACTCGAACACGAGTCCTCGCGAAGCTCTTCTACTGCTAGCATCCTAGCCACCTCCCCCAGGCGCCTTTTTGTGACATAATTCTGCCCCGATTTCTTTTAAAGCCTCCTTCAAAGCAGTGCCATTTTGCAAAATAAAATGCTTATGTCGCGCCCAAGACTCGAACCTCTGACCTGATTGTGGCGTCACTCCCAAGCTTTAAGAGGCACACGGAAGCCACTTTACCAGGGCATTTCATATGCCATAACATGTCAAAATTTATTCTTAAGGCCTCCTTGCCTATTTTCCTCTTTTAACCCTCAAATTTCCAAAATTTTCCAAAGTATCCCATTTCAATCCTAGAGTTTTAGGAACTCCTAAAACACATCCAAACCACTCTTGAGGCCCACTAATACTTGAGTTATTCTCCAAACTCGCAACCCCTATTTTAGGATATTACAATTCTACCCCCCTTAAAAATAATTTCGTCCTTGAAATTACTTACTAACGAACATCCGTACATTTCAATTCACCACATATCAATCACATATACCCAATTATACACATATGCAAACATATCCAACCTATTTTACATTTAGCATTTTAACATATGGCCAATTCTCCATAAGCATATTCGAGCTTCAATTCCATTATATATAAATCATACACCTCACTGGTAAGATCAATTGCACATAATAAAAGTCTTACCGAAGCTTCAACTATATCACATCTTACTTAATTCAAATGGGAATATACTAACTTACCTTATTTCTTGCAAATATGAAAGACTTGTACTTACCCGAGCATTTAGCTTATGGTAATAAACATGTTCCATCTTGTAAGTGATTCATGAATTCTTTATTGTAACACATCACCGGCATTAAGCCTGCTAGGCATCGAAGCCTGAAATACACACCGGCATTAAGCCTGCTAGGCATCAAAGCCTAAAATATACACCGGCATTAAGCCTGCTAGGCATCAAAGCCTGAAATATACACCAGCATTAAGCCTGCTAGGCATCAAAGCCTGAAATACAATTCATCGGCACAAGGCCTGCTGGGCTGAAAGCCCGAAATACGATATTATCACCATCTGAATCACATTACAAGCTGACCAAAATTATAAACCATATATACTTCATATCACGTGTACTTATCAATTCGATTAAAAATTCAATAACATTTCCTGATAAAATGTCTATCCACATTCGGCTTTCACCATATTTATAACTAGGATTCCTTAATCCAACATGTATACAAGGTTATAACTAACATTAACGATATTTAATTGCTTATAGACTTACACTTAAAACATTCTCAATTCCAGTTCCAACATTTGCTGTCATGATACCTTCCATACTGAGCACACGGACAGTCCCGATTTTCCATAACTGGTTTAGTCACATGAGCAAAACTTTCAACCCTCGGTCTTTTCCGAAGACCCTCAGACAATTTAGACGATCCAAAATTTCTTCTATCCTGGTTCCTATCTTTATCTCGGTTTAATCTCATCGAGTCCTTAATCCCTTCAGCTACCTTAGCTTTTTCGACTAACATAGCGAACTCCCATTCCTGTTGAGGAGCTATCAACAGTTTCAAGCCGTCCTTTAATCCGTCCTTAAACCGGACACATCGTTTATGTTCTGTAGCCACTACTCTTCGAGCATATTGGCTTAACCTTAGGAATTCAGCCTCGTATTTCGCCATGGACTTGTTCCGTTGAACCAGTCCCAAAAACGTATTCCTCCGAGCATCAATGTAGTAAGTATCGACATACTTCTTCTGGTATGCCGTCTTGACATACTCCCAAGTGAGGTCCTCAGTTGTGACACTATCCCGAACCGTGAGCCACCATTGATACACCTCGTTGCGAAGTAGCACCACCATTCCTTTCACTTTTTCCTCAGGGCTCAGATCGAGCTCATCCATAACTCGCTTGGTTGCTTCCAACCAATATTCAACCGTACTGGGTGCCACGCCTGATACATCACGGAACAACTCCGCTCTATTAGTTCAAAGTCACTCAGGAACAAAATTTCCGAGCTCTCATATTTCCTCCCTCTCCAACCACCATTCTAAAACTCGCAGCACCGTCTGCGATACAGCATCATCCCTCGTCTAATCTTGCTGGTCATTACCAAAGGCTGGTGGTGGAGGTGGTACCTCATTATCAGACCCTTGACCCAATCTAACGGGTTCCGATACGGCCATTTTGCCTCGACCACGTCCTCTAGAACTCATCTCTTATCGCGCAATCCGACTTAAAAAGTTCTATGCATTAGAAATTTGTTCCACTGATTATCCGCGAACAATTTTATGGAATAAAGTATTTAGAAGTAGTTCTTTCGATCACACATAGGTTCAGTTCAAGTTTGCTATTCTAATTCAGAGAGTCACATACACGTTCATAAGCAGAGACACATTCATTCACTACACCTCTATGGTCATTTCAGTCCTCAAGTCTTATGCACTTGTTTTTGAGTAGACTAGTCCTAGGGTTTGATAGCCCTAATTTTCTAATCTACAAGCCCAATTATGCCCATACAGTTCACATATTCAATATACCTCAATAGTCAGAAGTACTTACCAGGTGGACTTCGGGTCGGAGGTACAGGTGCCATGCCAGAACAAGCCTAAAATAAAAGTCCACATTTTGAAAAACCCACTTTCGAAAATTGCTTTCGGGCCCAAAACCTCAAAGCCGAGTTTTGAACCTTTCTCTGATACCAAAATGTAACACCCCAAACCCGGCCCATTCACTCCAATCGAATTTGGAATGCCACTGCGGAACACGTTCGAAAAATATCTTTACTTAAGAGTAAAACCGATAAAAATTTGTTGAGTTTAATAAAATATTTTCGTGACTTGAAATATTCTAAGTAAAAGCTAAATTATTATAAAAATATCGGATTCAAGCTTTACTTGAGAAAATAAAACCATTTGCAATCGACATTTAAACTATCCATCCATAATAGAGCATAATAATAAAGATGCTTAATAAAGGTACTTAAATACTTTAATGGGCCTTTTTTTTTTACATTAAACACTTAATCAGAATAATGAAAATGTAGATACTCAATTAATCAAAATATCCTTTTTGCATGAGAATCCGCTTCAACATGGCCACCTTTGTATCCACTCTGACCCGGTCCAAAATCACGATTACCTGAAAGGTTTAGAAAAATTGGGTGAGTCACCAAGACTCAGTGCATAGTTAATACACATGTCTCCACGGTCCATAAACATGAATATGCGAATATGAATATGCAATTATGAAGCTCAACTCACATAGTGATCCACATATCTTACCTTGGCGGACTTATCGCTCAAGGTCGTGGCCAAGCCACCGATCCCCCATAGGGATCCCACATATCAATCAGTCCACGGTGATGCACACAGCTATCAACCGCCGAGATGGGCACTTAGCCAACACCTCCCTTGAGGAAGCACATAGCTAAACATCAAGCGCTAATGTAGCACGAGGCTAGCATTAGACCACACACATAACGTACATTCTTTCCTCAAATAGTCACATCCCAAATCCCATGCATATAAATATATGTATCATGGTAACATATTACTCAAAACAATTATACATCACACATCATCACATTTTTATACATTCATCAATAGTCATTTATTACCGCATATAAATCATTGAAAGATTAGTACCAAAACCACTAACACGATTATTCGATCACCCACCTTGGGTATCCACCATCTTAATCCTAATTTTGGCTAACATGCACAACATATACATTTACATAAAATAATACATACAATACATATAACAAGCAAAAACGATCGGCGATAACTACGCTTTGATTACTATGAGCGTTATGCCCTCAAACCCGAAACTATCGCTGTAAGCGACATCTGCAGCCTATCCGCCTACATTGTTGTTTGGACGCCGCCCACACACGGCGGCCAATCTCGCGACCGCCGAGACAGATCATTTCTTAAACTTCGAATAAGGACCACCCCTTTTCCTTCTTGGTAGCATCCATGTCCATCAATGATATCTTAAATGAGAACCAAACGATTAATCGATAACATCATAATCCTAACATACCAATCCTAGATTATACTTACTAAATATTCTTACCAACGAGCCGAAATTCGGAAAGTCGCTTTATACTTGCGATTTTGCCCCTAAAAGCCATCATCAAAATCGGTCAATCCTTCAATACCAAAATGTGGCCTAAGGCCGAATATCATTAGCCAGTTACCTTGCTCGACTAAGTCTCAAAACCGTCACCTATTCTTGTCGTGTCGAAAACCCTTGATGTTCAAAATCTCGGGAGCTCCCTTAAAGTTCCTTCCTTCAACTACACGGAAGAGCACACCAATATAGTCCTTGAAGGTTCGGCCACAAGTAAACTAGATTAAGGTTTCGGCTACCACATCTTAACACTCTTCAAAGCCGAAAATGGTCACCAAGAGAGAAACCTTCATTCGGCCACAGAAGAGAGATAGATTCAAGTTCTCAGCTTTTAAAACTCACCACAAGATTCGGCAATGGTGTATACTGGTGGAGGGTTTCGGCTAACCTTTCAAATGATGGTTATAGATATTCGGTTATGGCTCCCAAAGGCAGAGAGGCATTCAGCTTTAAGAGATAGAGGTAGATTCGGGGTTGAAAGGAAATAAAGAGGAAGAGAAAGATAAATGAGGAAAATCGGCACTTAATCCCCTCCCCCTTTCAAAACTGAAAATAAACAAGCCCCCTAGGAGTCTCCCTAATCCGGCCATGCTCAAGGCAAAGACAAGAAAAATCATTTCAAGAAATTTGGCCATGCTCATTTGGAGAAGAACCAAAAACAAGCTAGGGAGATTCGGCCATGCTTTCCTAAGCTCAAGGCCGACCAAGGGAGTCTCCCAAGCATGCTTCAAACGGCCAAGTTCCTTTCCCAAGCACAAAACCCATCACTTAGGAAAGAGAAATACATTGTTTACTCATTCTTCCATCACCATAGGAAAACAAAAATTCATTGTTTATTAGCAAACTCATCACCATCAATAAGAAAATAAAAACCAAACTAATTCCCATACCTCATGCATATAATAATAATAATAATTAAAATAATAGTAATAATAATAATAATAATATAACTATTATCCCATCTTCCACCATAAAATAATAATACACAAAGTAAAACAAAACTAACCCATACTTATAAAAATAATAAAATCAAAACAACCCATTTGCTTCATGTGCATGCCCCATGCAGACCACTTGTTTCACGCCAGAAATAGCCATAAAGAATAAACCTCCAGGCGCTGCCCCCAGGTCTTGAACCCAAGACCTAGAGAGAACTCCCCCAACGCCTCAGCCACTTGGCCACCCTGACTTTCATGTCAATACCCGCCAGAATTTTCTTTTAATCTATCCTTTGCTGGCTCCCTTACCTTAATGCCAGGAGCCAAAATAAAAACACTCGCGCGCTGCCATCAGGACTAGAACACGAGTCCTCGCGAAGCTCTTCTGCTGCTAGCATCCTAGCCACCTCCCCCAGGCGCCTTTTTGTGACATAATTCTGCCCCAATTTCTTTTAAAGCCTCCTTCAAAGCAGCGCCATTTTGCAAAATAAAATGCTTATGCCGCGCCCAAGACTCGAACCTCTGACCTGATTGTGGCGTCACTCCCAAGCTTTAAGAGGCACAAGGAAGCCACTTTACCAGGGCATTTCATATGCCATAACATGTCAAAATTTATTCTTAAGGCCTCCTTGCCTATTTTCCTCTTTTAACCCTCAAATTTCCAAAATTTTCCAAAGTATCCCATTTCAATCCTAGAGTTTTAGGAACTCCTAAAACACATCCAAACCACTCTTGAAGCCCACTAATACTTGAGTTATTCTCCAAACTCGCAACCCCTATTTCAGGATATTATAGTTTCGATGGCCCCGTATAGAACGGCACCAGCTTAACTAAAAGAATTGAAGGCTCAGTTACAAGAGTTGTCAGATAAAGGTTTCGCCTGACCGAGTTTCTCTCCCTGGGGTGCGCCCTTTCTATTTGTGAAAAAGAAGGATGGAACGTTGAGAATATGCATTGATTACCGGCAGCTCAACAAGGTAACCGTTAAGAACAAATATCCTTCGTCACGTATCGATGATTTATTTGATTAGCTTAAGGGAGCCTCGGTATTTTTGAAAATTGACTTGAGGTCAGGGTATTATCAGTTATGGGTTAGAGAATCGGATGTGCCAAAGGCTGCCTTTCGGACGAGATACGGTCATTATGAGTTTTTGGTTATGCTATTTGGACTCACCAACGCCCCTGCAATTTTTATAGATTTGATAAATCGGGCATTCAGGCGGTATTTAGATCAGTTTGTGGTTGTATTTATCGATGACATCTTGATATACTCACGTAACGAAACTGATTATGCTGAGCATTTGAGATTTGTGTTACAAATTTTGCGTGACGAGCAGTTGTATGCGAAATTAAGCAAATGTGAGTTTTGGTTGAATGAGGTTAGTTTCTTGGGACATGTTATTTCAGCAGCGGGGATTCGTGTTGACCCAAGTAAAGTTTCGGCCATACTGGATTGGAAACCTCCGCAGAATGTTTCAGAGGTTCGTAGCTTTTTGGGGCTCGTTGGATATTATAGACGATTTGTGAAAGGGTTTTCCATGATAGTATCTCCGATGATGAAGCTGTTACAGAAAGATAAGAAATTTGAGTGGTCTGAAGGGTGTCAAAAGAGTTTTGATCATCTGAAGACTTTGTTAACAGATGCTCCAGTACTCGTTCAGCCAGAGCCAGATAAAGAGTTCATCATTTTTAGTGATGCGTCTTTAAATGGACTCGGTTGTGTATTGATGCAAGAGGGTAAAGTTATAGCTTATGCTTCGAGACAGTTGAAACCACATGAAAAAAAAATTATCCGATGCATGACCCTGAGTTATCCCCTATAGTCTTTGCTTTGAAAATATGGCGTCACTACCTCCTTGGTGAAAAATGCCACGTCTTTTCAGATCATAAGAGTCTAAAGTATTTAATGACTCAAAAGGATCTAAATTGAGACAGCGTCGATGGTTAGAATTATTGAAAGATTATGAGCTCGTGATTGATTATCACCCGGGAAAGGCTAATGTAGTTACCGATGCACTTAGTCGAAAGTCGTTATTTTCCCTTCGTGCAATAAACGTGGAACTAGCTATGACCAATAATGGTGTGATCCTTGCAGAATTAAAGGCGAGGTCGTTGTTTATACAACAGATCAAAGAAGCTCAAGAAATCGATGAGGATTTAAAGGCAAAAAGGGATCGTTGTGGTTTGAGTGAGGATTCCGATTTCCAAATAGACACCGAAGGATGTTTGCGATTCAAGAGTCGAATGTGTGTGCCTAAAAATCCAGAATTGATTCAGATGATTTGTGATGAAGCTCATAATAGTAGACTGTCGATTCATCCGAGTAGCACAAAAATGTATAACGACCTGAAACAGCAGTATTGGTGGTACGGTATGAAACGAAAAATTTCAGACTATGTGTCAAAGTGTTTGGTGTACCAGCAAGTGAAAGCTGAGCATCAAGTGCCATCGGGACTACTTCAGCCAATCATGATACCAAAATGGAAGTGAGATCGTGTTACGATGAATTTTGTATCGGGTTTGCCCTTAACATCGAGTAGAAAGGATTCAATTTAGGTAATTGTCGATAGATAGACGAAATCGGCCCATTTCATCCTGGTGCGCACGGATTTCTCGCTTGATAAATTGGCGGAGTTGTACATATCACAGATAGTACAGTTGCACGGAGTATCTATTTCTATTGTGTCAGATAGAGACCCGAGATTCAGCCTGATTTGACTTATTAAGAAGAACCGATTTGCATATTAGCTCATGAAGTGAAGGAGTTGCGGAATAAAAAAATAGCACTAGTTAAAGTACTGTGGCATAAGCATGGGGTCGAGGAAGCAACCTGGGAGATAGAGGAATCAATGAAAGAACAGTACCCCCACTTATTCGTTGGTAAGATTTTCGGGGACGAAAATTTCTCTTAAGGAGGGGGGAGTTGTAACAGCCCAATTACGACCCAAATCGAAACGGTGGTTTTGAGACCATGAATCCGAGTTACAAATCTTGTGATATTTATTTATTTATGTGATGTGTGTTGAATGGTGTGAATTTGATTATTTGGTATGCTTGAATTAAGAGAAAGGACCTAATAGGCAAGGTATAAAAATAACATGCAATAAATGAAAGGTCAAATTTAAGTGTGGTATAAAAAGAAGGGGGTTTGCATGTCAAATTGCCCACTTTTAATGTTAGTGGACGTCAATGATGATGGAGAAACAATTTTTAAGTGTTTAATAATTTAATTACTATATTTTAAGTATATTAAAATAGACATTAAACTAATAAAATAAGAGAAACATGAGTGAAATTCATTCTCTCTCTTTACTCATCTTCTCCACCGAATTTTCTTTGAAAGAAAAAAGCACTTTGAATCTCCATTGTTCTATTGCAGGTGGTAATAGGGTAAGTGATTGAACTTTGTTTTAGCAAATAATTACATGATTGAGTTGATTACCTTGAATACCATCAAAACCATATTAAAATTTTGAGAGTTTAGCATGTTTAAATTCGGCCATAGATGGGTATATATTTTTTTGTTTGTTTGATGTGCTTGATGGGAGAAGGGTTAGTATAGGTTTAAAAAAAAACAATAGGATTTGGGTAGGAGATTTAGATGAAATGGAAAAATAATGGGTTAAATTGTGTTAATAAATGGTATGAACATTATGGGATTTATTTTAGATTTGAGCCTAGATAT
This sequence comes from Gossypium bickii, assembly GCA_025503065.1. Lineage (NCBI taxonomy): Eukaryota > Viridiplantae > Streptophyta > Magnoliopsida > Malvales > Malvaceae > Gossypium > Gossypium bickii. The sequence continues at coordinate 59,671,008 of CP106710.1, read as the reverse complement.
GTTCACTATATTCGGCTAGATTTGGATGAGCAAATAGGATGTTTATTGAGCTGTTATATTTGGTTATATTATATATATATTGAGTTAATGTTCGGCCATAGGTGATAAGGTAATGAATTTTTGTATAGTCGGCCAATATGAAATTAATTGTGTTATTGTATATTGTAAATGATTAATAGGGATGTGTATGGGGATGGAGAGTATTCGGCTTTAAGGGGGGTTAATTTAAATTTCCTATATTTTGTATTTGTAAGAATTGACTAAAATGTAACTTTGTAAATGTTGAGGGTAAAAATAGAAATTTTGCATTATTAGATATTTGTGAATTAAATGGAATTGAAATGTATCTAAATGAGTTTAATTTGAACCAAATTAGATCCGAAACAAAGGAAAGAAATTTGGAGCGAGAAAAAGCTAAATTAAACGAGTAGCCGAAAAAGCTTAATTTGGTAACTATCGAGGTAAGATTTAAGCAATTGGGTTAAATTGAATTTTATTTTATAAATTAGATTTTTAATAAGAGGAGATAGGTATGTTAACTTATTCATTGCGGAATGCTTTATTATGTTTGTTCAAAATTAGCCGAATAAGAGGTTGTGTATAATTTGGGTGTAATTGCATAAATAGGACGTTTTGATATTGATAATGTAACATGAATATGTGAGATATTAAGCTAGAATATGATTGATTTTTATGTATGGGTCGATTGGATGCATGATAAAGGCTTGGCCGAATGGGTTATAATATTGGATAGAAACTATTAATGGCATATTATGGTGTATGTAATTATATGAAATTCATTGGATTGATTTTCATTTATATATGTATAGGAAGTAATGAATAATAGATTATGAAAGGCATTAATTAAGTGTGCGAGCATGTCACCGAGCACTAAGTGTGCAAAATCGGTTATAGGGCACTATGTGTGGGAATTAATAAAGTAACGACTCTATGTGAGCGATACGTTACGAGAAGTGTTAAGTAACGTCTATGTGAGCGGTACGTTACAAGAAGTGTTAAGTAACGGCTCTATGTGAGCGATACGTTACGAGAAGTGTTGTGTAACGGCTCTGTGTGAGCGATACGTTACGAGAAGTGATAAGTAACGGCTCTGTGTGAGTGATACGTTACTAGAAGTGACAAGTAACAGCTCTATGTGAGCGATACGTTACTAAAGCTTATATTTAAAATGTAGGTAGAGGTTCGGAAAACAACCATATCTACTAATGCTCTTATGTATGCGAAAAGGTTTGGATCAAGTATAGTACATTATGCATGAATGGTTAGTTACGAAAGGTCTGCAAATTAAAGGTATGTGATGTATATATATATATATTATTGAAATTTTTAGTAACTCGAAATGGTAGTATGAGATTCGGAACAAAATTGAAAATGTGCTTGCAAATTATCTATCATGTGATGGTGATATTTAAAGATAGATATAAGTATATGACTGTAAATGCATATATTTTTCTATATGTTAATATTTATTTATTTCTTGAATATATGACTATTCGACAAGGGTATGACAAAAGGATTTATTCATGAAAGCTTAAATTAGCCTATTGCATATGAATTGTTTAAATCTTACTAAGCTTGGAGAGCTTACTTTATTTCGGTTGCTTTGAAATTGTAGATATTTGTCTTCGGAGTTGAAGCTCACACTCGGGGATCCCGTCATAGTCAATCACATTATCGTCCTCTTTTGGTATTTTGTTACTCAAAATTTCTAAAAATTATGGCATGTATAAGCTTGATCTCTCTTTTGAGTTTGTTTTGGATTGATGTACATAAATGCCATGTGAATATGGCTCATAGTTTTGGTTGGGATTGATTTACTTATGTTTTAAGTGATGCATATTTTCGTATCTTTTATATCCTATTAAAGCATGTTGGTATTTATGTTTGCGTGTGAATAAAATTAAAAAGATTTTTAAATTTATATTATAAGATGATTTGATCATAATTTGTGTATGTGGTTGATGATATTGTTACGTTAATGAATAGTGATTGGTTCATTGAATCAAATTTGTTTGGCTATGTTTAATGATACTATTTGATATGTATATATATGTATAGTAGATAATGTTTTGAAACTAGATAAGTGCACATGTTTATCTATGACATTATGAATTGGTACTCGTTTATCATAGGAACGGTTTATATATATGGTGTTTTGACTTGTGTTGTGTAAAGTAATGCCTGTACCCCTAATCCGGTGTTGGATACGAGGTATGGGTGTTACAATGATGATAGTTGATGAATTATGAAAAATATATGTTAGATTAATATGTTTTGTATTGAGATTTTTGGTGATTTTGAGTAATTGGGGATAAATTGAGAAAAATAAATTAAATGTAGGGACTTATAAGTTTATAGGGAAGATTCGGCCTAGCTACATTGTTGTGAAATTTTGCTTAATTTGTGTTTTGTGCAAATAGGACTAAATTGTAAAAGTGTGAAATATTAGGGGCAAAATGGTAATTTTCCCATTTAGGTGTTTATGGATTAAATTGAAATGAAATGTACTTGAATGAGCTTATCGGGCTTAATGCCTAGCAGGCTTATAGCCGGTGAATGAATATCAGACCTCTGGTCTAGCAGGCTTGGTGCCGGTGTGCAATTCAGGCTTATGCCTAGCAGGTTTTATACCGGTGATTGTTAATACGAGCTTACACTTATGAATTAAATGATTGAGTTATTATGATGGCATTCGAACAAGCCAAAGTATTTACTATGAATTTGAGTGATCGGCCGAAAGGTATGTATTGAATCAAGTTCATGATATATGTGATGTATATTGAATACGTAAGTTGATAGAAATGTGTTCGTGCATTCGGTATGTAAGATATGTGATTTAAAATGACATTGAGTTGATATGGTTCACTTGTATATATGAGAAATTATGCATGTATAGGTTCTGCAATGTGTTATACATATATATAATTGTATACATTCAATTATGTGAGATCACTTTAAATGTACATGGAAGATGTTATTCGGTTGTATGTGGAAATACATATAACTTCATTTATCGATCAAGGTACTTTTGATAAGTCTTACATTTTAGGTATACCATGAATAATATTTCGCTATGTATGAACATTGATATTCGGCCATGATAGTACATATGTGTTATGTTATATCATAAATGCTAAGAATTTACTCTGTTTAATTCAATTGAATATCTAGTTGAATTGTTAAGTTGCTTGAGACTTAATAAGCTAAGATAGCTTACTTTGTGTGTTCATCGTTCTGTTTTATAGATTTTGATCAAGCTACGAGCTCAGAGGATCATCAATGAAGTCATCCACACTATCGACTTGTTTTGGTATTTTCGAAGTTTAGAATTTGAACGTAAGGCATGTATAGGCTAACTTTTTGCTTGAATATCATTTTGGTGATGTATTTAAGCCATGCGAAAATGGCTTGATTTCGATGTTAATGGTTATGTGTTTTTAGTCATATTTTAAGCTTATATTGAAAGTATACATCAAGAAATATTGTTTGTGGTGTTTGGTTATGATTCGGTGATGATAATGAAAATATTTATGTATATATTTTTGGTTGATCATTGGAGTTTTAATTTGAGGTCCGAATATGTGGTCAATGGATTGGTTATACTTATGTATTTTGGACTAGTTATATAGCACATGTGCTTGGTAGGTTATTTAATGATCTTTGTGTCCATAAATAATTAATGTGGCTTTTGTTAAATGAATGCAAAATAGAAATTATTTCCGTTGAATGGGGTTACATGGAAATGCTTACTTAGGTGTAACATATATATATATATATATATATGTATGCTTATTATGTTGCCAGGATTTCTTATCCTAGATTAATAGGCATAACTCATGAATTGGTATAGTCACAAAATTGATTAATAAAATAAGATAATGTTGAATTGATATTCATGGTTTGATATGGCCATTGTTCTAGGAATTATGCGCATGTTTTAAAGCATTAGGAGCATGTTTGGCTATGTTATAATGTTTTAATGCCACATATATGAATGGATGTTTGACAGAGTATTATGGGTCTATATATGTTTTGATATATACATGTGCATAAGTTATGAAATGATAAGTTGATATTCGACTAATGAAATAGATGTATTGACACGTATTTGATATATATATATATATATAGTGAATGATATATGCCTGGATATGTTTAAAATGTTTGAATGTCTTAGATTCGATGGTCAGATAGTTTGGATTTTAGAAGTATGAAACATGTATAAATTGGTTTTGGTTTTTGAAAGCTTGATCCGAAACTTGTATAAATTATGAGTAATGATGTAATTGAATTGCGTGCATGATTTGTAATGTAAGTCTCGATTAGCATGAGGTAAGAGTATGGGTTATGCATGAACTATTTGTTGAATATAGAGAATCAAATATGCTTGTTTCGATTAATAAACAAATGGATCGTGAATGTGTATGAGATTGAAATGTTAAGGAGTTATAATTATAACCTGTAGTATGAATAGTGATGAATGAATGTGATGAACTGAGTTTTGTTCGTAATGCGTTATAAGCCTAATCCAGCGACAGATACGGGTTAGGGGTGTTACATTTGAATGGTATCAGAGCTTACAATTTAGTCGATTCTGGGACTACCGTAGTGCTTGTGAGTCTAGCTATACATGCCTTAACTTTATAATATGATAGTGTGGTGACTTCTGACATTTAAATTGTTTTTTATATAGTAAATAGATCCTGACAGAGCTGTAGTTGATGATATAGAGAGCGTAGCGCCTGATCTCGCACATCGGTCAGCGCCGGTAGACTCTCGACCTATCTCGAGTAGCCATGAGGGGGAGGCTAAGCAAGCCTTCTACCAGATGATGAATGAATGGTTTACTTAATTTATTCGGATTAATCCGGCTGTACAACAACCTCCACCCCTGAATAATCCAACTCCGATACCTTCAGCACCTTTGGTGGTAGATCCGATGAGATCTAGCAGGCCTCCCGTTGATAAAATCAGGAAATATGAGGCCGAAGAATTTAAAGCTAATGATGATGACGACACGGAACGAGCTGAGATGTGGCTTGATAATACTATCCGTGTGCTCGATGAGCTGTCATGTACTCTAGACGAATGCCTGAAGTGTGCTATATCCTTGTTACGAGACACCGCATATCACTGGTGGAATACACTAGTATCGGTGGTTCCGAAAGAAAAGGTGACTTGGGATTTTTTTTAGACCGAGTTCTGTAAGAAATATATCAGTCAGAGATTCATTGATCAGAAACGCAAAGAATTTTTGGAATTGAAACAGGGCCGAATGACTGTGACTGAGTATGAACGGAAATTTGTCAGACTGAGCCGATATGCCCGTGAATGTGTGTCAACTGAAGCCATTATGTGTAAAAGATTTGAAGAAGGTCTGAATGAAGATATTAAGTTGTTAGTCGGCATACTCGAGATTAAAGAGTTTGTGGTACTTGTCGAACGAGCTTGCAAAGCTGAAGAGCTTGGAAAAGAGAAGAGGAAAGCCGAGTTTGAAACTAGAGACATTCAAAAAAGATCATCGAGCAAGACTTTTCATTCTGCATCAAAGAAGTTTAAAGATGAATCCAGTCGACATAAGGCTACTTCAGACTTCTATAGACGAGATCGACCTTCTGCGGGTTCCCGAGCCACTTCGATGGCCAGTGTTGGTAATGTCCAGCAGAACCGGGCTGAGTGCAAGCATTGTAGAAAATGGCATTCTGGGAGTTGTAGATTGCATGATCGGTCCTGTTTTAAATGTGGATCAATGGATCACTTTATTAGAGAGTGCCCAATGCTAGCAGAGCAAAACACTGTTCAAAATGTGAGGCAGAGCAACGCGTCAGCACGAGGCAGACCACCCAAACATTCAGGGAATGTAGGTGGCAGTCAGAGAGGAACAAAGGACACTACAGTTCGATCAGAGACTCGAGCACCTGCTAGGGCATATGCTATTCGCGCTCGGGACGATGCCGCTTCTCCAGATGTTATTACTGGTACTTTCACACTTTATGATACTACTGTGATTGCATTGATTGATCCGAGTTCGACTCATTCTTACCTGTGTGAAACATTAGTATCCAATAAGACTCTGCCTGTTGAGTCTACTGAGTTTGTAATTCGAGTATCAAACCCCTTGGGTCGGTGTGTTCTAGTCGACAAAGTGTGTAAAGATTGCCCGTTGATAATTCGGGATTCATGCTTCCCAGCTGATTTGATGTTGTTGCCTTTCGATGAATTTGATATAATGCAGGAATGGGTCGTTGACTTTTGCGATCTTTGTTGTGAATTGCAAAAGAAAGACCATTGATTTGAGATGTCAGAACGGTGAAATTATCCGAATTGAATCTAATGACCTGAATGGGTTACCGGTAGTAATATGCTCGATGTTAGCTCATAAGTATGTAAGAAAAGGGTGTGAAGCTTACTTGGCTTATGTGTTGGACAGTAAAGTTACTGAGAAGCAGGTTGAATCCGTACCAGTTGTGTGCGAGTATCCATATGTGTTTCCTGAAGAACTACCGAGGTTACCACCTGTTCGAGAAATAGAGTTTGGTATTGAATTAGTACCGGGGACGACTCTGATTTCAATAGCTCCGTATCGGATGGCACCTACAGAATTAAAAGAGTTAAAAGCACAGTTGCAAGAGTTAACAGATAGGGGCTTTGCACGACCGAGCTTCTCTCCCTGGGGTGCACCAGTTTTATTTGTGAAAAAGAAAGACGGGACTATGCGAATGTGCATCGATTACCGACAGCTCAACAAGGTAACTATAAAGAATAAATACCCGTTGCCTCGGATTGATGACTTGTTTGATCAGTTGAAAGGGGCTTCAGTGTTTTCAAAGATAGATTTAAGGTCGGGCTATTATCAGTTACGAGTCAGAGATTCCGATGTGCCAAAGACTACTTTTCGAACAAGGTACGGACAGTATGAGTTTCTGGTTATGCCTTTTGGGCTTACTAATGCGCCTGCTGTTTTTATGGATTTGATGAATCGGATTTTCAGACAGTATTTGGATCGATTTGTGGTAGTGTTAATAGATGATATTTTGATCTACTCCAGAGATGAAACCAAGCATGCTGAGCATTTGAGACTGGTGCTACAAACTTTGCGAGATAAGCGGTTATACGCAAAGTTTAGTAAGTGTGAGTTTTGGCTGAATGAGGTCAGTTTTCTGGGTCACGTTGTTTTGGCGTCAGGTATACGGGTTGATCCGAATAAAATATCGGCTATACTCGATTGGAAACCACCAAGAAATGTTTCTAAAATTCGAAGTTTTCTGGGACTTGCTGGTTACTATAGACGATTTGTGAAAGGTTTTTCTATAATAGCTACACCGTTGACAAAGTTATTACAGAAAGATGTCTAGTTCGGATGGACGGAATCATGTTAAAAAAGTTTCGATAAGTTGAAAGCTTTTTTGACCGAGGCTCCAGTGTTAGTTCAACCTGAATCGGGTAAAGAATTTGTTGTCTATATTGATGCATCTTTGAATGGTTTGGGTTGTGTTTTAATGCAGGAAGGCAAAGTAGTAGCCTATGCTTCGAGACAGTTGAAGCCACATGAAAGAAATTATCCGACACATGATTTGGAGTTAGCAGCCATTGTATTCGCGTTAAAGATTTGGCGTCATTATTTATTCGGTGAGAAATTTCATGTTTACTCGGATCACAAGAGTTTAAAGTACTTGATGACTCAGAAAGATTTGCACTTGAGACAACACAGATGGCTGGAACTGTTGAAAGATTACGAATTAGTGATTGACTACCATCCGAGGAAAGCCAATGTTGTTGCGGATGCTTTAAGTCGAAAGTCATTATTTGCTCTTCATGAGTGGAACGCACATATGGCTATGCCTGGTGATGGTTCGATAGTAGCCGAATTGAAAGCAAGACTGTTGTTTATGCAACAAATTTGTGATGCTCAGAGAGTTGACAAAGATACGATGGCAAGACGAATTCAGTGTGAAAGTAATGCAGAGTTAGAGTTTCGAATTGATGAAAATGACTGTTTGAACTTCAAAGGACGAATATATGTTCCGAGGAACGTGAATTTGATTCAGATGTTGTTGAATGAGGCTCATAATAGTCGATGGTCAGTACATTCGGGTAGCACGAAAGTATATAATGATTTGAAACAGTTCTATTGGTGGCCTGGTATGAAACGGGACATATCCGATTTCGTCTCGAAGTGCTTAATTTGTCAGCAAGTAAAAGTCGAACATCAGGTGCCTTCTGGGTTACTTCAGCTGATCATGATACATGAATGGAAATGGGATAGAATTGCTATGGATTTTGTATCCGATTTGCCTACGACCCCGAGCAAGAAAGATGCAATTTGGGTTATAGTAGATAGACTAACCAAATCAGCTCACTTCATCCCAGTTCGTACGGACTATTCACTCGATAAGCTTGCTGAGTTGTATGTATCTCAAATTGTGAGATTACATGGTGTGCCGATTTTCGTTGTTTCGGACAGAGACCCGAGATTCACATCGCAGTTTTGGAAGAAATTGCAAGATGCTTTAGGTACCAAACTACACTTTAGCACAGCTTTTCATCCACAGACAGACGATCAGTCTGAACGAATCATTCAGATACTTGAGGATATGTTGAGATGTTGCGTCCTCGAGTTTGAAGGTACGTGGGAACGATACTTATCTTTGATTGAATTTGCTTACAATAATAGCTTTCAATCTAGTATCAAAATGGCACCTTACAAAGCTTTGTACGGCCGCAAGTGTCATACACCATTGTACTGGACCGAGCTCAGTGAAAACAAGATATACGGGGTTAATTTGATTAAAGAGACTGAACAGAAAGTGGCAATAATCTGAGATAGTTTGAAAGTTGCATCAGATCACCAAAAGTCATATGCGGATTTGAAACGTAAAGACATCGAGTTTCAGGTTGGAAATCGGGTATTTTTGAAAGTTTCTCCGTGGAAGAAAGTGCTTCGATTTGGTCGAAAAGGCAAATTAAGCCCAAGGTTCATCCAACCGTATGAGATCACCGAATGCATCGGGCCTGTTGCTTATAGATTGAAGTTGCCTTCTGAATTAGAAAAGATACACAACATATTTCACGTTTCGATGCTTCGTAGATATAGATCAAATCCGTCACATGTGATCGCCCCGTCTGAGATTGAAATCCGATCCGATATGACGTATGAGGAAGAACCGATCCGTATCTTAGCTCGTGAAGTAAAAGAGTTGAGAAACAAGAAAATTTCGTTAGTAAAAGTACTATGGAATCGACATGGAGTAGAAGAGGCTACGTGGGAGCCTGAGGATTCAATAAGGCAACAATATCCAACTTTGTTTAATGGTAAGATTTTCGGAGACGAAAATCCTTAAGGGGGGAGAGTTGTAACAGTCCGAATTTGACCCTAATCGGAACGGTGGTTTTGAGACCACGAATCTGAGTCTGAAATTTTTTTAATATTATTTTTGGTGTTTATTATATGTCAATTATTATGTGTGAAAGTTTCGTATGAAAATTTGATTGTTTGTGTGTTTAATTTAAAAAAAGGACTTAATCGCGTAAAGTGCAAAAGTTACAAAATAAAGTGTAAGTGTTAAATTGTTGATGGCTTTTTAATATGAGGTCTTTAATGGGAAAATAGCCCATTTTCAAGGGTAATGGGCGGCAAAGGTATAATATAGCCTTAAGAAGTATGTTATATTTATTATTTATTAAAGGTTAAAATAGTAAACTATTAATAATGTTAATATATGTTATATTATATGAAATTAGAAACCATTTTTTTTGTTCATCATCTCTCATTGCCGAAAGTTAGAAAACAAAAGGGGGTTTAAAAGCTTTGAAACATTCGGCCATCATCTAGCTCAATTCAAGGTGTGTTTTACTTCGGTTTTTGATAATTTCTAAGTTTTTGAAATCGTTGCTTCGAATACTTCAAGACCCATGCTTGAATTTTTGATTTTGATGAATATTCTGAAATGTGCCATTGATGAGTTCATGAGTTTTATGATGATAGTTGATGAATTATGAAAAATATATGTTAGATTAATATGTTTTGTATTGAGATTTTTGGTGATTTTGAGTAATTAGGGATAAATTGAGAAAAATAAATTAAATGTAGGGACTTATATGTTTATAGGGAAGATTCGGCCTAGCTACATTGTTGTGAAATTTTGCTTAATTTGTGTTTTGTGCAAATAGGACTAAATTGTAAAAGTGTGAAATATTAGGGGTAAGATGGTAATTTGCCCATTTAGGTGTTTTTGGATTAAATTGAAATGAAATGTACTTGAATGAGCTTATTTTGAATTTGCTTAGATCAAGAACAAAGAAAAAAGGACTTGGATCGGGGAAAAACGAAAGTTAACGAATAGCCGATCTTCAACGTCCGTCGATAGTCGAGGTAAGTCTTTAAGAGAATATGTGTCGTAAATTATGTATGTAACTTGTTAAATGTTGAAATTGAAATCATTGAGATTACATATATACAATTGCCGAATTTGATTCGAATGTTAAAATTTCTCAAATATATTTGTACGACGAGATTTCTATAACAAAATAGTTGATATGTGGAATGATTCATGTAAGATCTATTTGAGTTTTACTAATCAGGCCTCGAGCCTAGCAAGCCTTGGGCTGGTGAATTTATCGGGCTTAATGCCTAGCAAGCTTATAGCCGGTGAATGAATATCAGACCTCTGGTCTAGCAGGCTTGGTGCCGGTGTGCAATTCAGGCTTATGCCTAGCAGGTTTTATACCAGTGATTGTTAATATGAGCTTACACTTATGAATTAAATGATTGAGTTATTATGATGGCATTCGAACAAGCCAAAGTATTTACTATGAATTTGAGTGATCGGCCGAAAGGTATGTATTGAATCAAGTTCATGATATATGTGATGTTTATTGAATACGTAAGTTGATAGAAATGTGTTCGTGCATTCGATATGTAAGATATGTCATTTAAAATGACATTGAGTTGATATGGTTCACTTGTATATATGAGAAATTACGCATGTATAGGTTCTGCCATGTGTTATACATATATATAATTGTATACATTCAATTATATGAGATCACTTTAAATGTACATGGAAGATGTTATTCAGTTGTATGTGGAAATACATATAACTTCATTTATCGATCAAGGTACTTTCGATAAGTCTTACATTTTAGGTATACCATGAATAATATTTCGCTATGTATGAACATTGATATTCGGCCATGATAGTACATATGTGTTATGTTATAGCATAAATGCTAAGAATTTACTCTGTTTAATTCAATTGAATATCTAATTGAATTGTTAAGTTGCTTGAGACTTACTAAGCTAAAATAGCTTACTTTGTGTGTTCATCGTTCTGTTTTATAGATTTTGATCAAGCTACGAGCTCAGAGGATCATCAGTGAAGTCATCCACACTATCGACCTGTTTTGGTATTTTCGAAGTTTAGATTTTGAACTTAAGGCATGTATAGGCTAACTTTTTGCTTGAATATCATTTTGGTGATTTATTTAAGCCATGCGAAAATGGCTTGATTTCGATGTTAATGGTTATGTGTTTTTAGTCATGTTTTAAGCTTATATTGAAAGTATTTATCAAGACATATATGTTTGTGGTGTTTGGTTATGATTCGGTGATGATAATGAAAATATTTATGTATATATTTTTGGTTGATCATTGGAGTTTTAATTTGAGGTCCGAATATGTGGTCAGTGGATTGGTTATACTTATGTATTTTGGACTAGTTATATAGCACACGTGCTTGGTAGGTTATTTAATGATCTTTGTGTCCATAAATAATTAATGTGGCTTTGATTAAATGAATGCAAAATAGAAATTATTTCCGTTGAATGGGGTTATATGGAAATGCTTACTTAGGTGTAACATATATATATGTATGCTTACTATGTTGCCAGGATTTCTTATCCTAGATTAATAGGCATAACTCATGAATTGGTATAGTCACAAATTTGATTAATAAAATAAGATAATGTTGAATTGATATTCATGGTTTGATATGGCCTTTGTTCTAGGAATTATGCGCATGTTATATAGCATTAGGAGCATGTTCGACTATGTTATAATGTTTTAATGCCACATATATGAATGGATGTTTAACAGAGTATTATTGGTCTATATATGTTTTGATATATACATGTGCATAAGTTATGAAATGATAAGTTGATATTCGACTAATGAAATAGATGTATTGACACGTATTTGATATATATATAAAGTGAATGATATATGCCTGGATATGTTTAAAATGTTTGAATGCCTTAGATTCGATGGTCAGATGGTTTGGATTTTAGAAGGATGAAACATGTATAAATTGCTTTTGGTTTTTGAAAGCTTGATCCGAAACTTGTATAAATTATGAGTAATGATGTAATTGAATTGCGTGCATGATTTGTAATGTAAGTCTCGATTAGTATGAGGTAAGAGTATGGGTTATGCATGAACTATTTGTTGAATATTGAGAATCAAATATGCTTGTTTCGATTAATAAACAAATGGATCGTGAATGTGTATGAGATTGAAATGTTAAGTAGTTACAATTATAACCTGTAGAATGAATAGTGATGAATGACTGTGATGAACTGAGTCTTGTTCGTAATGCCTTATAACCCTAATCCAGCGACGGATATGGGTTAGGGGTGTTACAGTATTTGCCAACGAGCGAACTGTATGACTTGCTGAGATGGAAAGGTTTATTGGTATTATATATAGCTATTGAGATGTTTGCTCTAGAACTCACTAAGTTCTTTGAACTTATTTAGTTACCTTTCCTTATTTGGATCGCTGACGAAGTAAAAGACTTCTCGAAGACTACACCAAAGTGCATTTGTTCAGTGAGATTTCTAAGTGTTTTGTATTATGCATGGCATGGTGGTGGTGTCAAGATGGTGTCATTTTGAAGAATGAATTTTATATTTTAAAACTATTCTTTTGAAACTGTTAATTCAATGAAACATTGGTGAAGTGATTATGTTTTTGCAAAGTATTGAATTATTTACCTTGAATGATTAATGTTTGTCTAATTATATGTATATGTATACGACATTGTAGTTAAATATAGGTTTATGTCAAATATGGGTTTTAAGAGCTTCTAGTGGAGCTTCTATGTTTTTCATTTTCCTTAGAAATGTATAACCTTATTTATCTTTTAATTTCGCAAAGGATTTACAACTCATATATATTTGAACTGTATTTTTATAAAGACCATGCCTTTACAAGTTTAAAGGAAAATGATTTTAAGGTTGTAACACTCCAATCCGGGTATTCCTTAAGGATCCAGTTTGGGCGTTATAGCCCCTAATATGCATTATGAGGGATTTTAGGACTCCCCTCTATTGGGTCCAAATTATATGTGCTTCCTGAACTTAACCCAGCACTTTATAATTTAATCCAATCCAATACATTTGTTTTTTTTATTTTTCAAAATAAATATTATTTATCATATTAATTTAAATTAATTATGTTTTCAATTAAATAATTTTCTTAACCCAATTCTAATTCTGTTAAAGTAATGACAACTTTACCGTAAAAGAATCTATGAGAAAACATATTTAATTTCCATATTCAACAGATTCTCAATGACCAATTTATTTTATTTTATTTTCAAACTTTAATTATTTAATTAAATAATAATTTGAAAAACATAAATTAATTCTCATGTCATTTCAATACTTAGTGAGAAACCACTTTCATTTCTGAATGTAACTGATTCCTCGAACATTATCATTTCCACTCATTTCTACTCATTTGATTCTATATGCAATTCATTTTTGGTTTCAACGAGCTAGCAAAGGGATTGATTGGACATATATAATTAATGCTCAAATTATTTATAATTAAGTTTTATTTTTTTCACCTATTAATTATAAATTCATTTAGTCACGAAGGACATGTTTAGGTTATCTACTAGTACAAATTGTCTTTCCGTAATACGATCCGACCACGTAATACTACTTAGTATTAGTTAAACATTAAATAATCAATGAGTCGATATTTGCTTTCATTTTATTTTGCGCGCAAAAACCATTGAGAACAATATACAAAGGGTATTAATGTAATTTATGGATAATTTTATTAAATTAATCTATTCAATAAATACAAGTATACAAATGAATATATTACACGTAGGGCACCAGATCCAACAAAGAAAATCATATACCTTGTCAAATGACATATGATATGAAAAGTTAATAGCAAATGGTGTGTAATAACTTATTTTCGGTGAGACCCGAATAGTGGTTTCGGAACAACAAATTCGAGCCCAAAAATTAAAAATTTATTTTATTTCATGGTTGGTATTATGATAGGAAGATCACGTGAAAATTTTGATACGAAAATTTTATCAATTGTGTGGTTAATTAGGTAAAGGACTAAATTGCATAAAATGTGAAAGTTGAATTCTAGTAGCTATAAGGATTAAGTAGCTATGGAATTCAAAACTAGAGGTCCTTATATGGTAATTAGACCATTAAGAAAAGTATGTAGATTTTGTTTGGCGACTCATCAATGGAAAAATTAGAACTGACTAGGGACTAAATTGGAAGTCAACAAAATTAAAAGATGATAGAAAAATAAAAAGAAATTATCATCTTTTCTATTCATCTTCTTCCCCAATTTTTCTATGGAAACCCTAGGAGAGAGGAAGAGAACTTTTCAAGCTTAGAAAGGTATGAAATCAACTCTCGTTTTTAATTATTTTTATATTTTTAGAATCGTGATAGCCTAATCTTTCTATTTATTGGATTTATTTGAAAAGATAACAAAGTGTAAAAACTTTTCCATGGATGTAAGTGTTGGAAATTTGAAATTTATGGTACAAAATAAAAGATAGTTGATAGATAAACAACTTTTACAAAAGTAATTTTTCATGGAAACTTGATTTAGGGACTAAAATGAAAAAGTGGTAAAACCCATGGAAAATTCTAAAATTTTTAAATGCGTGTGCTGTAAAAATTGTTATTAAATTTTGGTTAGGCTTGAAAATAGGACTAGATTGCATGAATTTCATTTTCCCAGTTGAGGGACGAAATTGGAATTTTTGAAAAAAGTAGGGGCAAAATAGTAATTTTCCCAAAGAATGCAAATGTATGTAAAATGTGGTGAGTTAATAATTAAATTTGCTTATATAGACCCGGAAAGACCAACTACGGAATTAGATCGAGGGAAACAAAAAGTTTCAGATTAGTTGGAATTCAAACCCGAACAACTGCCAAGGTAAGTTAGTGTAACTTAATTTGGTACGGTAATATGTCTGAATTGAATTATGTGATTTTGATAATATGTATGTGGTGATATACATAATGAAATAATTACAAGTTGAAAATATTGATAAAATATCATGTCCCGGTTGAATATTGAAATTCAATGGATTATAGTGATTTCTTTAAACGGGTATAATATGGCTAAGGTTACAGATAGGATTTGTAACAATCCGGTTTAGGCCCTAGTCAGAATAGTGGTTTCGGGACCACAAATTCGAGTCAAAAAAATAATTTTTTATATTATTTTCTGTGTCTGCAGTATATGATTAAGCATGTGTGAAATTTCTGTGATTTAATTTGGTCATTTGTGTGTTTAATTTGAGAAAATGACTAAATCGCATAAGATGCAAAGCTTGGCTAAATCGCATAAGATGCAAAGCTTGGCTATTAATGTGAAAGTGCTGAATTGTTATTGTCTTTATCATGTGAAGGCCTTAAAATGGAATTATACCATTGTATATGTAACACCCCTTACCTGTATTCAAGCTGGAATCGGGTTTGGGGTATTACCTAACTAACCTTACTTAAATGCCTCGAATAGGGTTATAAAAATCTCGTTTAAACCCATCACTTGCATCTACTCGGCCTAAGAGGCCCTAAACATACCTCATAGAGGTTTCGAAACTATTCTGAGAACTTTTATGAATTTGAGAAACATTTTAACAAAACAGGGGCCACATGCCCGTGTTGGTCTAGGGACATGCCCGTGTGCCCTAATACATGCCCGTGTCTTCCACCCGTGGTCGATTCTGACTAAGGTCACACGGCCTTGACACGCCCGTGGCCCTAGTCCGTGTGCCAAACCTTGGCATTCTGACATATCCACACGGTTTATGCATACGTCCGTGTGCTTCAGCCGTGTGGCGGTTTAAATTCCATGTGCAAGGTGCAGACTTCACACGGCCTGGGCATACGCCCATGTGCAAGCCGTGCCTCCCACACAGTTTAGACATTCACCCGTGTGTCTACCCATGTGGAAGATTAGCAGGCTATTTACCAAGCCCTTTAGTCACCCTACGTTGCACACATACATACTTTCATTCAAAACAATACAACTCCTATCCCAAAGGCACATCTAAGTACTCACTACAATATAAAAGATAACCCATAGGTACCTCTAGGAGCTCAAAGAATCAAGACATACATAAAGGCATATACTTCATGAAATTTATCTTTATTAAGCAATAGAATTTGCCAAGTATTTGCCTAACTTATAAGGCCAACACTTTGACTAACAATTACAACTTAACAAAACACTCGAGTCCTATACATGCAATACTCAAAATAAGTCTAAATTGTTATACCAAAGTGATATCAATAGTGTGACTTTCAAATTCCGATGTCTGCAACCTCTCGAGTTATCTTGGCAATAATACAAGTAAAAGGGAAAGAAAAGGAGTAAGCATATAGCTTAGTAAGTTTGTATGAAACTCTAGGATAACATATTTACTCCAACTACAAACATTCATTCCATGGAACAATAGAAACATAGTCTCAAATGAATAAAAGTACTTACTTGTACTTATTCACATTTACTCTTACCCACTTCAAGTCAACATAATCTAGTAACTTTTAATTACTCGCGTTACTTGTATCACTAAATCACATGATTTAGCACATATGCTAACATAACCATAAATTCACATATTTAACATTCATATCATGAGCTTTACTCAAGGCCATCCAATAACAAATTTGGATCTAAGCCAACTCACATACTCAACTCTTTTGCTTATAAATAGATCGACTCATCATGAATTATTCGAACTTATCATACATAAGTTTTCATACCAACGCCATATCCTGGATATGGTCCTATATGGGATTATTCTTTGATGCCGATGCCATATCCCCGATATGGTCTTATACGGGATCTCATAACTCGATGTCGATGTCATATCCTAGACATGGTCTTATACGAGATCGTACTTAGATGTCGATGCCATGTCCCCGACATGTTTTTATACGAGATCTTTCTTTGGTGCCGAGGCCATGTCCTAGACAATGGTCTTATACGAGACTTTCCTTGTCTCATATGAATGCATAATATCATCCTTAGTCCAGAACCTGATCTGGGACTTAAACTTAACTTATTCACACCATTTACCTATCGAGACTTCACCACCCGAGTTTAACAGTAATAACGCACATAACCATAATATCAAACAATTTCAAGTATTGAACATTATGAAACACCAATTTCATACAAACTTACTTGGGTATTCAAAATGTATGTAGATATGCAATTTAGTCATCGACTTTGTTCTTGCCTCGGTTTCGATCCGGGCTTCTTATTTATCGATCTATAATAACAATTTAGCTCATTTTAATTATCACATTAATAAAACATTTTGATAATCATACTTTGGCAAAATTACTATTTTGCCCCTAAACTTTGGCAAAATTACTATTTTGCCCCTAAACTTTGACAAAATGACCATTTTGCCCCTAGGCTCAGAAATGAATTCTAATCATATTTCTATCTTCAACAAGCCTAGGTGAATGTTTATTTCTCTTACAACTACTCATAATTCCAACTATTTCATGCATTTATGACACAATTTAATCTTTGCATTCAAGTCCTATTTAGGTGTTTTCATGCTAACACCTTTCACAAAAGTTGTTTCTCTAACAACTAAGACTCAATTTCTTCCATAAAAATGCAAAAAACAACAATGATATCTCTCATGGAAAAACTCTAAACGTTTCACAATATTGCACAATAGTCCCTTCATTTGAAAGCTTAAGCTTTCGGGGTCTCAAAAGTACAATTATTTTCAAGAAAATATCACTAAAATACTTACTAATGAAGAGATGAGTGTGCTGGAATTTTTGAAGCTTTCAACCCTTATTCTTCTTGCAAATTTCGGTGGAAGAAGTGAAGAAGAAAGATGGACATCATCTTTTATTTATTTTAATATTGAACTATCAATTTAATCCACCAAACATCACCAACTTTGACCAACTTAGTCAATTCTTGTCCCCTATGGCCGGCCAAGCCTATATTGGGGGTCTATTGCCTTTTAAAGACCTCCAATTATCAATCTATGGCTATTTGGTACCTTTAGCTTATAGAATGGAACTTTTGCACTTTATGCGATTTAGTCCTTTTTCGCGATTAAACAAGAAATCGATAAAATTAACGTACCAAAGTTTTCATGTAATTATAAAATCATGCTCTAACATATAAAACAATATGAAAATAATTTTCCCTAACCTCAGATTAGTGATCCCGAGATCACTGTTCCGACTAGCCCCTAAATCGGGCTGTTACAGTATATAAGCATGGACGGTAGTGGACATGAATTTAAAGAATTCATAATGTAACAATAAAGGGTAAATTGGTAAAAGTAATATTATGTTAATTAAAACATAATATAAAACATTTGTTTCATCATTTTAACTCATCCATCACCGAAAATAAGAAAAGAAAAGAGGTTTTAAGCTTTGGTAGCATTCGGCCTTGGTCTCTCTTTGATTAAGATCAAGAACCGAAGAAAACAGACTTAGATCACAAAAGTCAAAAGTAATTGAATAGTCGAATCCAATCGTTCATACGAATTCGAGGTAAGTCTATATACAAATAAATGTATTTGTATTGAATTATGTATGTTCATGTGAAATCTCAATGTGATGAATGTGTACGAGAATGATAAATATATGAAAATTGAGGAAGAATCGATAGTATAACAAAGTCTGAGAAGTCCCGTACGAAGCTAGGAATAGATAAGATTACATATGTCTTGACATAGGTTTCCGATTTGTGAGATCATGTAAGACCATGTCTGGGACGTTGGTGTTGATTTGAGATTTCGTGTAAGACCACGTCTGGGAAATTGGCATCGATATGAGATTTACATGTAAGACCATGTCTAGGACATTAGCATCGTATTTGATTCGTGTAAGACCCTGTCTGGGACAGTGGCATCGATATCTGAGTACATGTAAGACCACGTCTGGGATGTTGGCATTGTACGACTATTCCGAGCATTCTGAGTATCCTATTTATTTCCAAACGGTTCAACGGGCAAGTCCAAGGACTGAATGTCCTTGAGAAATGTATATACGATTCAGTTACGTTTGAAAGGTACACTATGAATGTGTATGAAAGGTAAGTGTATATATGAGCTTATTAAAGTGAATATGTGTATAGATTTGATGAGATAATATGTGATACATGCTTGAATGAGCTATGAGTAAAGTGATACTTTGAGCTATGAAATATGGGTAAGTAATGGCTAAACAAATGAGCTAAAGAATAAGTGATGAATTTGCAAATGAGAAACATTAATGTTATTGTAACAATATGGCTATGTGCATTTTATGCTAAGTTTGTTTGTATATGGCTTACTAAGCTTTTGAAAGCTTACCTTGTGTGTGTTTGCTAAGCTTTTGTTTGTATATCGTCAAAGCTACTGAAGGCTCGGGGCATCGTCGAGGATCATCATCACACTACTCAATCTTATTTTGGTACCCTTTTGAAAATGTATATACTAAAGTATGGCATGTATAGGCTAGTTACCTTGAGATATGTTTGAAATATGTGGATAGCCATGTGATATGGCTAGTTAAATGGTTGTGTAATGAATGAAGAGTCATGCTATATGATGTTTGGTTTTGGTATGATTCCATGGTTATGAAATGGTCAAGGTAATGGTAAGCTTATTGATACAAAGTGAGCATATGTGTCTGATGAATGGTGGTTATGATGAAGTGGTAAGTTGTAGATGAATCATGCTTGGTTTATTTGTGAATTAGTTAAACTATTTAGTATATAAGTTGGTATGCTTAGAAATGAGATTGAATAGGATGATATGATGACCATTTGGTGTGTTTTTGGTTGCCAATTGTGTTTAGAAATATGCTTCTATGTGCTTGTAGGGATGACCCAAACTGTGGGTGGCAATTTGGCCTTGCAAATGGCCTATATTTGCCCACACGGTTGAGCACACGGACGTGTGGCTCGACTGTGTCCCTCGTGATTGTAATTCAAAACAAGTCAGACTCGACCACGGCAAGACACAGGGCATGTGACTGACTATGTGGATCAAGTCAGTAATGACCACGGGCTGGACACACGGACGTGTAACTGGCCGTGTGGTGCGAGTCAGTAGCGACCACGAATGAGGCACGCAGGCGTGTCTATGGCCGTGTGGACAAGTCAATATGTATGCCCTGTTTTGACACGGCTTAGACACATGGGCGTATCTGAGGCTGTGTGAGGCACACGGCCTGCCCACATGGGCGTGTCTGAGGCCGTGTGAGGCACACGGCCTGCCCACACGGACGTGTGACCTCTGTAACTTTGAAAAATTTTTAAATTTCCAAGAAATTCTGTATGTGTTAAGTTTAGTCCCGGCCCTATTCTAAAGCAAGTTTAAAGTCTCGAAGACCTAATTAAGGGACACTTTGATGTGATTTGTCGAATTATGTTTTGAAATGTCTATAAAAGTTTCGACTGTTCGGTAATGCCTCTTAACCTAGAGTGGCGACGGTTACGGGTTAGGGGTGTTACAGGATTTAGCCCGGACAAGTAATCCTGAATTTAAGCCTCTTGAGCATATGTTATAGATTAGGTTTAGCCCGGACGGGGAACCCTAATTAAGCTCTTTAGAGTATAGGTCACTAATAGGATTTAGCCTGGACTGTCAATCCTAAATGACTCTTGTGAACGTTGGTTGAAAATAGGGATTTAGCCTGAACTGGTAATCCTGTTGTAAAATATGTGGCTCGAGGATGTGCTCTTTAGACTTATATCCAATAGGTAATAATTAATACGAATTGACAGATAATTCATATGTATACCTTATGTACATCACCCGAATGTCCATTGAAATTTCATTAGTTCAACGGGACAGACTCTCGAAATATGGAAAGGTGAAATTAATGGAAGTTATGTGACTAATTTGTTTGATTAAGTGTATATGTTTAGGTGAACTACCTATAATGGATGAAATGTATGTTTATGTATGCTAGTTTGAATAGATATAACTGGTAAGTTTATTTTCCGTTATACGAACTTACTAAGCATGAAAATGCTTACCCCATTTAATTTTCCCTTGTTTTATAGTGCTCATAAGCTTGTGATGTAACAGCCCGATTTAGGGGCTAGCTGGAACTGTAACACCCCAAACCCGGCCTAAACATTACGACCGAATTTGGTTTGCTACAGAGAAAACATTTTGAAATCCCTTTAAAACCGATTTAAAATTTTGTCGAAAACCTTTCATTTTCAAGTCTCTTGTTAAAAACCATATTTAGCGTTGTTTTAAAAATATTTATTAAGTCGGGTTGTTTATAGATTTCGAATGTGCCCGATGGCACTTGAAACATTTTATGTTTGATTTGGAAAAACATGTGAACCCGTTTTTAACATAATTAAATAGTTTAGACAAAGTATTCAAAACATGTAACAATAATGAAAATAATTCTAGGAGGCCTATTACAACTTGATTAAAACCAAAACCATCAATAAAGTATAATAACTAATATTTAAAGTTCATTTAATTGAAATGTCCACTGCATGGCCACCTCGAGTCTATCAGGCTCCACATCCGCGATCTACATGTCACCTGAAAAATATAAAGGAGAAGGTGAGTCACCAAGACTCAGTATGTAACCCTTCCCCCGGTTTAATGCCACATCATACACAATTTATAACAAATTAACGTGTACTAAATCATGCACCCAACCTAACCATCCAAATGCCTTTCTCTACCCCGTGTGGTTCCAAACCACTGGTGGTGCCAAACCACTGGTGACTTGAAGTCACAATTGTGATACCAAATCACTGGAGGTGCCAAACCCCTGGTGTCCGAAGACACAAATTGAGTGATGGGGCCAACCCATCGTGTGATACCAAATCACTGGCATCAATCCCTTAATATCGTCTGTGGGGCCAACCCACTGTGGTGTTAAGCCACTGGGACGGGACGCTATGAGGTGCCAAACCTCTGGAGGTGCCAAACCTCTGGTGACCGAAGTCACAATGTGGTACCAAACCACTGGTGTCCGTCGACACGAATATCACTTCCCCCTCCACTCATATATCCCACATCAATCCATGATATATATAGCAGAATTCATGCCATCATACATTTAAATCACATATACCAAATATGCCATGCTTCCCAAAAGCATCAAATAGTAAATTCATACTGATAGGGACTTACCCAAATCATCGCTTATACCATTATGGTATTAGATCCAAGGCTACATAAACTAGATTTAGCATATACAAATATTTAGCACAGTCAACTAATCATAAAGTGTGTATGTACACACCTGTTTCTACCGAAATTCCTAGATCCCGAAGATCCGATCTACGATGCTAAATCCCTTGACCTAACGCCTTTGAGTCCTAACCTCAGTACACGATATGCGATTCTACTTCAACTCCACCTTACCAAAATCGATTGATGATGAACTCACTTGCTCGTTTCCAAATCCCGAAGGCCCTATAACAAATCGGTTTCAAAAGAGTATTAATACCCTTGCCATCAAATGCCAAAATTGACTTCATACCTTTCATCAGAGTCCACAGAGAAAGAGAAAAGAAGACATAAGCATTCGGCCAAAAGATCTTACCTTCTTCAAATGATTGAAAAGGAAACCCGAAGAGATCTACACTATTCTTAGTATTCGGCCAAGGTGAAACTACTAGGAGAGGGAAATTTTGGCACTATTTTTATGGAATGAAGAAAAGTATGAGAAGAAAGGGGTACCTAGTTTCGACTTAACACCAATGGAAAAGAAAAAGAGAAATATGGGAGGGTGAATGTGGATATTCGGCCACCAACCAAAATGGGAAACAAAGAGAAGAGGGAATATTTAGGAGAAGAGAGTTTCAGCTACCAAAGAGATTAAAGGAAAAAAAACTAAAAGCAACAACTGACTAAATGACCCAAGAAGAAATCAGCAAGGGTATATGCTACTTCCTAGAATCTCTCCTAGCCACTAATTCAAACACATTTGAATACGTCAAATTCCTTAATTTACTCTTCTCAATCCATTCAAAATAGTTTGAATGGTTCAACAATTATCTCCACTTATAAAAAAAAAAAATAATCCTACACTTAAAACTAAATAGATAAATAAATAAAAACATTATCCACATCTAATTGAAAGCCTTCTAGCCGACCAACACCTTTTCCTCTCACCCACTCCCTTGTTTTCCTCCTAAATTCACTCTACACCACCCTTTCAAACCAATAAAATAAATAAAAACCCACCTTTTATCCATTATCACCCCTTCAATTTAAAATACAAAATATAAAAAAAATAAACTAATATTAATCCACCCCTCCAGCCGAATTCTAAAAGGATTAAACCAAATCAACTTAATCTTTATCTATTGAAGCTCCCATGTGCCGTCCACTTCCTTCCAATTTGCTGCAAAATCAAAATAAAAGTAAAACACACAAACTGCTGCCCATAAGTCTCGAACATGAGACCTGCAAGAACCCATGCTGCAGGTAGCGCCCCAGGCCATTCGGCCAAAGCGCTTTTTTTGATATAATCCACCCAAAACATCTTTTAACACCTCACTCTCCAGCTCCCTTGTCTCACGCCAAAACCAAAAATAAAACCAACTGCTGCTTCTTTGGTTCGAACCCAGGACCTCACTACCGCAGTGCTCCCTTCCAACGCCCCGGGCCATTTCTCCCAATTGACTTTCATGTCATAGAACCCCATGATTAAATCTTTAAGGCCTTCCAACTTAAGCCTATCACCGCATATAAAAAAAATTAAAACGCAAAACTCTGGTCCAGGCACTCGAACCTAGGACCATCTTCACCTTTAACTCCTAAGTGGCGCACGGTACCCACTTAGACAGTCCCGACTTTCATGTCTAAACCTTACCCACAAAATTCTTTAAAGCCTTCATACTTGGCCCCCTCCTTTTAACGCCAAAGCCTAAAAATAAAATGCCACTTCCTGATGCCGTGCCTTGAACCCAGGCCCTTGCTGGCGTTACTTCCAGCCCTTAAGTGACGCATGGGAGCCACTTTGCCAAGCCCAATTTCATGTCCATGAATTCCTGAAATTTTCTTTAAGGCCTCCTTAGCCCAATTTCCCCTTTTAACCCAAAAATTTCAAAAATTTCCAATGCACTCCCTTTTAATCCTAGAGTTTTAAAAACCCTTAAAACATCACCAACCACACTTAAAGCCTACCAACACTTGAGTTATGCTCCAAACGCATAACCCCTAATTTAGGATGTTACAGGAACAGTGGTTCGAAACCACTAATCCGAGGTTAGAGAAAATTATTTTTCATGATATTTTATGAGTCGGAGCATGATTATATAAGTGCATGAAAATTTTGGTATTTTAATTTTAGATTTCATGTTTAATTGCGATAAAGGACTAAATCGCATAAAGTGTGAAAGTTCCATTTTATAAGCTAAAGGGGTTTAATAGCTAAAGAACATAAATTAGAGGTCTTTAATATGCAATTAGACCCTTGGAATTTGAGTGGCCGGCCATAGGGGACAAACAATGTCAAAATTGGTCAAAGTTGTTAGATTAGGTGGATTAAATTGAGGATTTATAATAAAATAAAGAAAGAAAAAATATATCATCTTTCCTCTCTTCTTCTCAACCGAAAATAGCAAGAAAAATAGGGGTTTTGAGAGCTCAAAATTTCAGCAAACTCTTCTCCCTACAAGTAAGTGTTTTTAATGGTTTTTCTTGATGATAGCTGTACTTTTGGAATCCCTAAAGCTTAAGCTTTCTAAAAAGGGGACTAATTTGTAATATGGTGAAAAGTTTAGGGCTTTTCCATGAGAGCTTGTATGTGATTTGCTGCATTTTTATGGAAGAAAATGAGTCTTAGTTGTTAGATGAACAACTTTTGTGAAAGGTGTTGCCATGAAAACACCTAAATGAACCTTTTTGTAAAGGTTGTAAAATTGGTATTAAATGTGTGAAATGTTGAGTTTTGATGATAGCCATAAGAGAAATAAATGTTCACCTAGGCTCATTAAACGTATAAATTTGATTAGAATTGATTTTCGAGCCTAAGAGTAAAATGGTTATTTTGCCGAAGTATAAGGGCAAAATAGTAATTTTGCCAAAGCATGATTATTAAAATGCTTTTATTAATGTGATGACTAAAATGAGCTAATTTGCTATTATAGAGCAAGAAGAACCAAGAACCAACCTCGACCGAGGAAAGAATAAAGTCTCGGACTAGATCGACGATCTAGCTTATTTTGAAATTGAGGTAAGTTTGTATGTGATAAATTCAACAATTATGCCAGCATGTTTGAGAATGTTTAATATTATGATGATACAAGATATTCTACCAAATTGAGCAAGTTGAGATGTTGAATTCTCAGTTGGACTATAATGAATGTATGAATAATATCATCAAGACATGAGATAAGTAAGGTCCCATGTAAGACCATGTCGGGGACATGGCCTCGGCACCGAGTTGAGATTTCGTATAAGACCATATCTGGGATATGACTTCAATATTGAATACAAGAATCGTATAAGACCATGTCTGGGATATGGCATCAATACTCGACGTGAGGTTCCGTGTAAGATCATATCCGGGATATGGCATCAGTAAACAGAGGTAATTCCATGTAAAACCACATCTGGGATGTGGCATTGGCTTCGGGTCCATGATAGGGATAATGAATATGCATCTTTGAGTATCCTTAGTGAATTATTGGGATAAATAATCTAGCAGTAAATATAGAATTGAGATTGGTATTAAAATTATGTGATTGAGTAAAAATAGGTATGCGTGAGTAATTCACGAGGGACGTTTACAATATGTGGCGTGGTAAATGCTAGATAAGGGCAAATACAAGTAAGCTATGGTAAAGAGCCTATGACACTGTGTATGGTTATCTAATGCCATGGATGAGTATCTTTATGAGTTCATTGTTACTATTTAATTCCATGCAAACTTACTAAGCTTTATGCTTACCACTCTCATTTCCCTTTTCCTTGTAGTATTGCCAAGATAGCTCGAGAAATTGCGGACGTTGGAGTTTGGAGATCACACTACCGACCACTATTTGGTATAGCCAAACTGGATTCATTTTGAGTATGATATGTATAGGACTTGGTCTTTTTGTTATGTCCTATTTGCAAGCCAAATATGTTGGCTATTATAGTTGCTCAATCTATTTTGTAAAAGGTCATGGGATATTGGCCTATACTTGATATGTTCATATATTCAATGATGATGGATTTCATGAAGTGTATGCTTTTATGGATGTCTTGATTCTTTTGAGTTCTTAGAGGTACCATATGGTCATCTTATATATTGAATTGTTTTGGTATGAGTGTGATTGCTTATTAGGGCGGCAAATGGCTTGGTAGATAGCCATAAAATTGTCCACACTGGCAGACACACGGGTGTGTGTCTAGGCCGTGTGTGACACATGGTCAGCCCTATGGGCGTAGTGATCGGTCATGTGTCCCCTTGCATGCTAGAGTTGCAAGTCAGTATGCTCAGTAGTAAACACACGGGCAGAGACACGGCCGTGTGTCTAGCAGTGTGAGAGGCACGGCCAGGAACATGGGCGTATGCCCAAGCTATGTGAAGTCTGCACTTGAAGTTAGGAATTTATTTCGACACACGGTCTAAGGACACGGGCGTGCGCCTTGGCCGTGTAACTATAGTGAGATGATGATGTCATAAATAGAATACCAAGGTTTCGGCACACGGGCTAAGACACGGACGTGTCGAGGTCATGTGAGGGACACGGGCCAGGGGCATGGGCATGTGTCTGGCAGTGTGTATTAAGTCAGTGTCGACCACGGGTGAGGAGCACGGGCATGTCTCAAAGGCACACAGGTGTGGCCCTTGAACAACACGGGCATGTGGCCCCTGTTTAGGCAAAATTTTTTTAAGTGTGTAAAAGTTTCCGATTAATTTTCGAAACCTTCTTGAAGTACATATAAGGCCTTGTAGGCCCAAGATGAGTAGATTATGAGTTTGAATGGAAATTTTATAGCCCGATGTGATATGTTTAAGCAGGTTGAGTTAGGTAATGCCTCATATCTGGTTCCGACTTCGAACCCAGGTAAAGGGTGTTACACGTGAAGGTTGGAGGACCGGTCTGAGCATAATCACACTATCCACTATCTCATTTTTTGTATACTTAGAAATCTCATTTTGGTATAATGGCATGTATAGACTTATTTGGCCAAATGATGACTTGTAAGTGATGTTTTGTATTCTAGCCATTGGAATGGCTAGTAATGATTTAATTTGGTATGTTATAAGTTATCTCATATTCAATGCTTATGTGTTAAATGTGGATGAATAGAGTATATTTCTCTTGAATATGCACTAAAAGTATGATTATAAACATGAATTGCATGTGACATTATGCCATGATAGATGTTAGTTTAGGCTTAGTTTTAATGCTTGATTTGACTGGTTTATACATGCAAGTATTGGTATAGGTTGTGGGCAAATTTGGGTGAAAAAAATGAAGCTAGGAAATGGCTTCATTTGTCCACACGAGTAGACACACGGGCATATATCTAGGCCGTGTGTCACACATGGCCGAGTACATGGACGTGTAGCCAGGCTTTGTGTCCCCTGCACCTTAAATTAGAGAAAACAGAATGCTCAGAATTGAGCATACGAGCAGAGGCACGAGCGTATGTCTCAGCCGTGTGGAAGACACGGCCTAGAACACGGGTGTGTGTTTTGGCCGCGTGAAACCTGCACCTAATTCGATTTAGTTTAACTAACCACACAGCCTAGCACACGGGCGTGTGGCATGGCCATGTGGCACAAGTCAGACAGCACACTAAATCAAACACGGCCTATAACACGGGCGTGTCCCAGGGTCACACGGGCGTATCCCTTGGACCACACTGGCGTGTGAGCCCTACACCTTAGAAAAAATTTTTAATTTTGCAACAAATTCTTAGAGGTTCCGATTAAGTCCCGATTCGATTCTAATACTAGTTTTGGGCCTCGAGGGCCCATTCAAGGGACAATAGGGAAATTTTTTAAGTATGAATGGTATTTTAATACAAATTGCATGTGAATATTTTGTGAACCCTGGTAGTACTCCGTGACCCTATTTTGGCGACGGATATAGGTTAAGAGTGTTACATTTAGTGGTATCAGAGCTACGGTTTAGCCAATTCTCAAACTAATATAGCAAGTACGAGTCTAGCTATACATGCCATTATATAAACTAAGATAGTGTGATATCTCCTGACCACTTTTTAATGTATTTTCACATAGTAATGTCTTCTAACCAAGTTCGAGATGAGTCTGAGGAAGCTGAGAGCACTGCTCAAGCTTTTGTGCAATGAGCCGCAACCAGTAGTATTAAGAGGCCCATGTTTGAGGGCCGTGAAGAGGCAAAAGTTGCCTTCTTTGAAATGATGGATGAAACCCGATGAAACGCCACAGGGTACTGGACCTGTTAGAATTGGTAAGGCTCCGGTTGATAAGATTAGAAAATATTGGGCTAAAAAATTTAGGGCTACAGCCGACAATGACCCAGAGAGGGCCCAGTTCTAGCTGGAAAATACTATTCAAGTTCTCGATGAATTGCCATGTACGCCGCTGAGTGTTTGAAATGTGCGGTATCCTTGCTAAAAGATACAACTTATCATTGGTGGAAGACAATATCTTTTGTTGTACCGCGAGAAAATATTACGTGGGAATTCTTCCAAACCAAGTTCAGAAAAAAATATATTATTCAGAGGTTCCTGGGTCAGAAAAAGAAGGAATTTTTAGAACTCAAATAGGGAAATATGACAGTGGCCGAGTATGAACGAGAGTTTGTTAGACTGAGCAAGTATGCTACTGAATGGGTTCAAACTGAAGCTGATATGTGCAAACGATTTGAAGAAGGGCTGAATAAAGACATTAAGTTGTTAATTGGTATTCTGGAATTAAGGGAATTTGTGATATTGGCTAAAAGAGCCCACAAGGCTGAGGCATTAAGCAAAGAGAAGGAGCAAGCCGAAAGAGAAGCTCGGGTACCGAGTAAAAGATTTATGAGCAAGATGCAATTATCTCCCTCAAAGAAATCAAGAAGTTACCAAGAACATTTTGCCTCATCAGTGGGGTATTCGGGAAAGGAAAGAAGTTCTAAACACTCCAACCCGAGGTCTTCATCTCCGCTAGCAACTAGTGTTGGGAGTGTTGGAAACCCAAGCCATGATGCAATGTCTGTAACAAATCTCATTTTGGAGAGTGCCGAATGAGAAGTGGGGCATGTTTTAAGTGTGGGTCTGTCGACCACTTTCTTAAGGACTGCCCGAAAAGAGTTGAGAAAGATGTTGAACAGACCCTGAAATCGAGTAATCTTGTCTCGAGGGGTAAACCACCACGGTATCCTGGAAATGTCGGTGGTAGTCATAGTGCTACAAAGGACTCAACGGCTAAATCTGATGCACAGGCTCCGGCGAGGACATACGCCGTGCGTGCAAGGGAAGATGCCTCGGCACCAGATTTTATCCCTGGTACATTCTTTTTACTTGATACTGATATTATTGCTTTGATTGATCCTGGTTCAACGCATTCATATATATGCACGAAACTTGTGACTGTTAAAAATATGATTGTTGAATTCACCAAATTTGTGGTTAAAGTTTCAAACCCCTTGGGTCAGTATGTTATGGTGGATAAAATCTGTAAGAACTGTCTGTTGATAATAGAGGGTCATTGTTTTTCGGCTAATTTAATGTTATTACACTTTGATGAATTTGATGTAATATTGGGAATAGATTGGTTAACCCAACATGATGCAGTGGTAAATTGCAAGTATAAATACATTGAATTGAAGTATCAAAGTGGTGAGTTACTTCGGGTTGAATCTGAGAAACTGGATGGGTTATCTAATGTGATTTCAACAATATCAGCCCAGAGATATATTAGACAAGGGTATGAGGCTTATCTTGCTTATGTGCTGGATACCAAAGTGTCTGAGTTGAAAATCCAGTCAGTGCCGGTTGTTTGTGAATTTCCTGAGGTATTTCCAGAAGAATTGCCCAGTTTACCACCAGCTAGAGAGGTGGAATTTTCTATAGACCTTGTACCAGGGATGGCACCGATATCAATAGCATTATATAGAATGGCTCTTACTGAATTAAAGGAGTTGAAAGTGCAGTTGCAAGAATTAATTGATAAAGGATTTGCTCAACCCAACTTTTCATAGTGGGGTGCACCGGTATGTTTGTAAAGAAGAAAGATGGATCATTGAGACTATGCATCGATTACAGACAACTTAATAAAGTTACAATAAAGAATAAGTACCCATTGCCTTGTATAGATGATTTGTTTGATTAATTAAAAAGTGCCACTGTATTTTCGAAAATTGATCTACGATCTAGTTACTATCAACTACGGGTAATGGATTCAGATGTTCCAAAGACAGCTTTCAGAACCAGATATGGCATTATGAATTTTTGGTGATGCAATTCAGATTAACGAATGCCCCGGTAGTATTTACGGATTTAATGAACAGAATTTTCAGACCATACCTGGACAGATTCGTGGTTGCTTTTATTGATGATATTTTGGTTTATTCCTGGGATGAGAATGAGCATGCTGAACATGTGAGAACTATCTTGTAAACTCTGCATGAGAAACAATTGTATGCCAAGTTTAGTAAATGTGAATTCTGGTTAAAGGAAGTTAGTTTCCTTGGACATGTTTCATCTGTAGAAGGTATTTGGGTGGACCTGAATAAAATTTTAGCTATTGTAAGTTGGAAGCCACTAAGGAATGTTTTCGAAGTCTGAAGTTTTCTAAGGCTAGCCGGATATTATCAAAGATTTGTTAAAGGGTTTTCAATGATAGCTTCTCTGATGACTCGATTGCTGCAAAAAGATGTGAGATTCGAGTGGAACAATAAGTGCCAGCAGAGTTTTGATAGATTGAAAGCCTTATTGACGGAAGCGTTCGTACTAGTCCAACCTGAATCGGGTAAATAATTTGTAGTTTACAGTGATGTCTCATTTAACAGTTTGGGACTTGTATTGATGTAAGATGGTAAAGTTGTAGCTTATGCATCTAGACAGTTGAAGCCGCATGAAAGGAATTACCCGATACACGACCTTGAGTTAGTAACCATTGTGTTTGCACTGAAGATATGGCAACATTATATCTTTGGTGAAAAGTGTCATATTTTTACGGATCATAAAAGTTTAAAGTATTTAATGGAATAGAAAGAATTGAAATTGTGACAACGGAGATGGTTGGAATTATTGAAAGATTATGATCTCGTTATCGATTACCATCAGGGGAAAGCTAATGTAGTGGCGGATGCCTTGAGTTGAAAATCTTTGTTTGCCTTGTGGGCATTGAACACCCAATTAACCTTGTCTGATGATGATTCAATTATAGCTGAGTTAAGAGCTAGACCAACATTTCGGCAACAAATCTGTGAGGCTCAGAAGGATGATGATAAGTTAAAGGCCAAACGAGTGCAAAGTGAGTTAGATCCTGATTCAGAGTTTCAAATTAATTCAAATGGTTATTTGTTGTTCAGAGACAGAATATGTGTACCAAATAATTCAAAACTAGTACAAAAGATTTTACATGAAGCGCACAATAGTGTTATGTCTGTGTATCCCGGTAGCAACAAAATGTATAATGACTTGAAGAAAATGTACTGGTGGCTGGGAATGAAAAGAGATATCTCCGAATTTGTATCTAGATGCTTGATATGTCAATAGGTAAAGGTTGAACACCAAGTACCTTCAAGATTATTGCAGCCAATTACAATAACTGAATGGAAATGAGAAAGGATTACCATGGAATTTGTATCGGGATTACCCTTGTCACCGAAAAAGAAAGATGTTGTTTGGGCAATTGTTGACGGCCTAACAAAGTTAGCACACTTTATCCCGGTACGTATGGACTTTTCATTGGATAGATTGGCTGAACTATATGTTTCTGAGATTGTAAGACTATATGGAGTGCCAGTCTCCATTATTTCCGATAGAGATCCCCGGTTTACATCCCGATTTTGGGGTAAGTTACAAGAAGCTTTGGGCACTCATTTACACTTTTGTACTACATTTCATCCTCCAACAGATGGACAATCTGAACATGTGATACAGATTTTAGAGGACATGCTTCGGTGTTGTGTGCTTGAATTTGGAGGTAATTGGGAAAAATATCTGTTTTTGATTGAATTTGCCTACAATAATAGTTATTAGTCTAGTATTAAAATGGCACCGTATGAGGCTCTATATGGCTGAAAATGAAGAACTCCATTGTATTGGACAGAGTTAAGCGAGAAAAAGCTACACAGGGTTGACTTGATCCATGAAATTGAAAAAAAGTGAAGATAATCCGAGACAGTTTAGGTTAGTGATAAAGTGTTCTTGAAAGTATCCCCATGGAAGAAAATTCTTCGATTCGGTCGTAAAGGGAAATTGTAGTTCATCGGACCTTATTGAAAGAATCGAGCCGGTTGCATATCGGTTAGCGTTACCACCTGAGCTTGATAAGATTCACAATGTTTTCCATGTATCTATGTTACAATGATATAGATCAGACCCTTCACAATTCATTACTTCAACAGAAGGGGAGATCCAGCCTGATATGGCCTACAATGAAGAATCGATCAAAATACTTGCACGTGAGAGAAAAGAGCTAAGAAATAAAAAGGTGGCATTGGTAAAAGTGCTCTGGCAACAGCATGGTTTAGAGGAAGCTACCTGGGAGCCGGAGGATATCATAAGGAGGCAATATTCTAACCTCTTTTCTAGTAAGAATTTTCGAGGACGAAAATTTCTAAGGGGGGAGAGTTGTAATAGCCCATTTTCGGTGAGATCGGAATAGTGGTTTCGGGGCCACAAATTCGAGCCCAAAAATAAAAATTTATTTTATTTTATTTTATGGTTGGTATTATAATAGGAAGGTCACGTGAAAATTTTGATACGAAAATTTTATTGATTGTGTGATTAATTAGGTAAAGGACTAAATTGCATAAAATGCGAAAGTTGAATTCTAGTAGCTATAAAGATTAAATAGCTATGGAATTCATAACTACAAGTCCTTATATGGTAATTAGACCATGAAAAAAAATATGTAGATTTTTCTTGGTGACTCATCCATGGAAAAATTAGAAATAATTAGGTACTAAATTGGAAATCTACAAAATTAAAAGATGATAGAAAAATAAAAAGAAATTATCATCTTTTCTATTCATCTTCTTCCGCAATTTTTCTATGGAAACCCTAGGAGAGAGGAAGAGAACTTTTCAAGCTTAGAAAGGTATGAAATCAAGTCCCGTTTTTAATGATTTTTATATTTTTAGAATCGTAATAGCCTAATCTTTCTATTTATCGGATTTATTTGAAAAGATAACAAAGTGTAGAAACTTTGCCATGGATGTAAGTGCTAGAAATTTGAAATTTATGGTAGAAAATGAAAGATAGTTGATAGATAATCAACTTTTACAAAGCAATTTTTCATGGAAACTTGATTTAGGGACTAAAATGAAAAAGTGGTAAAACCCATGGAAAATTCTAAAATTTTTTAAATGTGTGTGCTGTAAAAATTGTTATTAAATTTTGGTTAGGCTTGAAAATAGGACTAGATTGAATGAATTTCATTTTTCGAGCCTAGGGATGAAATTGGAATTTTTGAAAAAAGTAGGGGCAAAATAGTAATTTTGCCTAGGAATGCAAATGTATGTAAAATTTGATGAGTTAATAATTAAATTTGCTTATATAGACCCGGAAAGACCAACTATGGAATTAGATCGAGGGAAACAAAAAGTTTCGGATTAGTTGGAATTCAAACCCGAACAACTGTCAAGGTAATTTACTGTAACTTAATTTGGTACGGTAATATGTTTGAATTGAATTGTGTGATTGTGAAAATATGTATGTGGTGATATACATAATGAAATAATTACAAGTTGGAAATATTGATAAAATATCATGTCCCGGTTGAATACTGAAATTCAACGGATTATGGTGATTTCTTGAAAAGGGTATAAAATGGCAAAGGTTACAAATAGGATTTAGCCCGAACGAGTAATCCTGAATTTAAGCCTCTCGAGCATATGTTATAGATTGGGTTTAGCCAGATGGGTAACCCTCATTAAGCTCTTTATAGTATAGGTCACAAATAGGATTTAGCCTGGACTGGCAATCCTAAATGACTTTTGTGAACGTTGGTTGAAAATCAGGATTTAGACTGGACTGGTAATCCTGTTGTAAAATATATGGCTCAAGAGTGTGCTCTTCGGACTTATGTCCAATAGGTAATAATGAATACGAATTGACGGATAATTCATATGTATACCTTATGTGCATCACCCGAATGTCAATAGAAATTTCATTAGTTCAACGGGAAGGACTCTCGAAAGATGGAAAGGTGGAATTAATGGAAGTTTGTATATAATGAGATCATTTATGTTTACTTGATATTTATATGATGTTATGTGACTAACTTGTTTGATTAAGTGTATATGTTTAGGTGAACTACCTATAATGGATGAAATGTGTGTTTATGTATGCTAGTTTGAATAGATATAACTAGTAAGTTTATTTTCCGTTATACGAACTTACTAAGATGAAAATGCTTACCCCGTTTAATTTTCCCTTGTTTTATAGTGCTCGTAAGCTCGCAAAGGTTAGAGGATCAGTCGGAGCATAATCACACTATCCACTATCTCCTTTTTGGTATACTTAAAAATCTCATTTTGGTATAATGGCATGTATAGACTTATTTGGCCAAATGATGACTTGTAAGTGATGTTTTGTAATCTAGCCATTGGAATGGCTGGTAATGATTTAATTTGGTATGTTATAAGTTATCTCATGTTCAATGCTTATGTATTAAATGTGGATGAATAGAGTATGTTTATCTTGAATATGCACTAAAAGAATTATTATAAACATGAATTGCATATGATATTATGCCATGATAGATGTTAGTTAGGCTTGGTTTTAATGCTTGATTTGGCTGGTTTATACATGCAAGTATTAGTGTAGGTTGTGGGCAAAATTGGGTGAGAAAATGAAGATAAGAAATGGCTTCATTTTGTCCACACAGGTAGACACACGGGCGTGTGTCTACGCCATGTGTGACACACGGCCGAGTACATAGACTTGTAGCCAGGCAATGTGTCCGCTGTACCTTAAATTTGAGAAGATAGAATGCTCAAAATTGAGCACACGGGCGTGTGTCTCAGCCGTGTGGGAGACACGGCCTAGAATACGGGCGTGTGTTTTGGCCGTGTGAAACCTGCACCTAATTCGAATTAATTTAACTAACCACACGGCCTAGCACACGAGCGTGTGGCATGGCGTGTGGTGTAAGTTAGAGAGCACCCTAAATCGAACATGGCCTGTAACACGGGCATGTCCCAGGGTCGCACGGGCGTGTCCATTGGACCACACGGGCGTGTTAGCCCTACACCTTAGAAAAAAATTTTAATTTTGCGAAAAATTCTTAGAGGTTTTGATTAAGTCCCGATTCGATTCTAAGACTCGTTTTGGGCCTCGAGGGCCCATTCAAGGGACAATAAGGAAAATTTTTGAGTATGAATGGTATTTTAATACAAATTGCATGCAAATGTTCTATGAACCCCGATAGTACTCTGTGACCTTGCTCTGGCGACGGATACGGGTTAGGAGTGTTACATGGTGTATCTTGTATATGAATTTTTATGTGACAAAAGATGACATGTGAAAGAACATGCGAACCAATTAAAACGAGCCCTGTGTGTCAATATGGATATAAAACGAATCAGTGGATTCGAGATGGAAATGAAAAAATAATTATACTTGATGATATGTTATGGCACACATGTAGTGTGATATGATAATTAATGAAATTATATGTCCATATAGGATATTTCAATTGAAATGTAGTATGAGATTATGCACATAAGATGTGAAATGTATAGTTAATACAATGATAATTAGGTCACATGTTTGTTATATTTGATAACTTATTTCAATTTGAATTATAGATTCAAATCATGTTAGCACTACTAAGCCCTATTGCTTAGCGTATAGTTTGTTTATTTTCGTGCACAGGTACTATAGATCTCAAAGTCTCAAAGTGATTAACAACATCCACAACCACCTTTTGACTTAGCAAGTTCATACATTTTGTTATGCTAATTGCAAGTCGAATGTACTTAACCTTTGAGTTGGTCCTTAGGTTCAAGTTGTCATTTAGGTAAATATGATAGAGAGATTTACATTATGATCATGCCCACATGTGTTAGATGCTAAGTAAATGCATATCTCTAGAGAGTTAATGTTTACTTACAAATTT
This sequence comes from Gossypium bickii, assembly GCA_025503065.1. Taxonomy (NCBI): domain Eukaryota; kingdom Viridiplantae; phylum Streptophyta; class Magnoliopsida; order Malvales; family Malvaceae; genus Gossypium; species Gossypium bickii. The sequence goes on along the minus strand of CP106710.1, from coordinate 59,634,480 downwards.
GACCTTGTTAGTTAATGTTTACTTACAAATTTGACCTTGTTATACTTGTGATGGAATTGTTTCTTGCTTGCTAAGTAAATGAATGTACTACATACTTGTGTTCACATATTGAACGGTATGTGTTATGTCAAGTAAGGTAGTTTGACATTTGAATTAATACCAAAATATTAAGTTGTTGCATTTTGGGGTCATTTTGACCAATTGCTATTTGTGCTTAATAAATTTAAGATGAATGAAGTAAAGTTTGAGGTAAATTTGACTTCAGAGTCGTGACACTCCTTTATTAGTGTCGCGACATCAAATTTCTCTAGCCTTAAGGTCGCGACACTCCCTTGCTAAAGTTATTATGTCAACTTCCTATCTTCAAGGTCACGAGTCACCATGGTTGAAGTCGCAACATTATGCTTCTATCCTCACTGTCGCACCATGAATCCCTCAAATGTTGCGACATTACCCTTGTATTATGTAAATTTTACATTTTAGTATCTCATTCATTACCAGATTAGTATGAGAGCTTTTGTAAGCTTGTTTAAACCCAGAATTGAATAAATAATGTATCTTAATTATGTTTTGGAAACATATTTACTTGTATGAATTGTCGATTAGATATATAAATGAAACTGTAGTTTGTGGAGTGTGTCTCGCATTTTGGACAAAACAGAGTCGATAATGCGACACACGACATCCCAACGAGAAGAAATTAACATCCCAACGACGCGACATGTAACATCCCAACATGGTGACGTGTTGTCTACTAAACCAGGTTTCTTCTCTTAGTTAAACTCTGCTATCTTTTCCTAATCGAACTCTAATAACTCTAGGGATATTTTAATCATATTAGCCCATGAATTTCAGCCTATAAATAGGGCTTTTAGCAACCTTATAGAGATTGATTCAACAAAATAGAGTTTAAGGGAATTTTGTGTTTTAGCCAAAGAACTTTGTATTTTTTTGGGATTTAGGGGCTTGTTTTGTTTTTCTTACATCTTGTACTCTTCTTCAGTTATTTGTCGTTTTAGTGAAGTTTTCTTTTCACGTGGTTTTTTTATCCTTTTTAAAGGAGTTTTTTAACATAAATATTTGTGCCCAATTTTCTTCATTCATTCTTGTTCGTTGCTAAATTCAAGTTTATCCTTAATAAATCAGAATTAGAGCTTGGTTTGGATCTCGTATTCAACCCATTTAGAGATTGTGACAATGAGGTATGATATCGAGAAATTTAATAAGATCACAAATTTCAGTTTATGGCAAGTTCAGAGATGGCAATTCTAGTTCAGAATGGTCTGAAGAAGGTCGTTACAGGGTAAAAGCTCATGAATGCTAATCAGACAAAATGTGAGGAGCTTGATAAGAAGAAATTATCTACAATTCAGCTATGTCTTACAAACAACATGTCGAAGGAGGTGCTCACAAAGAAAATGGTGTATACCTTATGGAATAAATTAAAAGCTTGTTACATGACAAAGTCTCTCTTAAATTGTTTGGTATTAAAACAATGATTATACACATTTCGTATGGTTGAAGGTGAATCTATTAGAGCTCACATCAATGAATTTATTACTCTCCTAAATGACTAGAAGAATGTCAAGGCCAACATAGATGATGAAGATCAGCCCTAACCTTGCGAACTACCTAAAAATCTTAAACTAATGGGATAAGCTTAAAAAGCCCAGTGTGAGTCTTAATCAAAGGCAAATAGAGTATGCAGAACTTAAAAATCATGTAAGAAACCCGTTTAACAATTGAGCAAAAAATCTAGCAGATTATCAGTAATTACAGTTATTCATATGCATGCTCAAGAATGACAATGCAAAAAGGTCCTACCCCTCCATCTGCTACACACTACGAGTGCCCCAAAACCCATCTAACGAATCACCAAAACAATTAGGACTCATAGCTTAGTGTGGATAAACCACCAATAGTAGTTTGTAGACAAGCTGCCAGTAATGTAGACGAGCAACCAGAATTACAGATAAACTACTAGTAAATTATGATAAATTGCCAATAACGCAAACGAGCTTCGAATAGGATGCAGACAGTGCTACCAATGATGTGGTCAAGCCGCCAATATCCAATACATCCTACAATACTCCGGGGTATAGTATACTGACAACAATATTGCACATATATCGTCATTACTCCATGGAACTCCTCCGTCACCAATCAATCCCCATCCACATGCAATGCAATATGATATGTCATGTATGTGGCATGATCATGCATGACAGAAACAACCACTGCATAGTGTAGTGGCATGTTATAACATGCGATCAATAAATCAGTAAAACTAGTGATCGTGTCTATCAGAGTCTTAAAATTTTATATAAAGAATGATCGAGCCTAGAACTATCTGTGACAATGATTTGTGGCAAGTGCACCTATCGAACAGTAGTATAGCTGTGGCAAGACCGGATTGTCAAACCCAAAGGAACCAAAAGTACTAATACTAATTTTCTTTTTATTATTTAACATAAGAATTAAAGGAATTTGCTATCTAATCTAAAATTAACTAACAATTAAGCTAAAGATGCAAAGAGAATGAATTGGGGAAAATAACTTTGAGAAAAACCAATTGAATAAGACAATACCCGAGGAAGAATCCACCTAGACTTCACTTGTTATCTAACTTTGAACCAGACGATTTATTCACTTGAATTGATCCGTAGGATTCCCTAATTTATATTAATACCTCTTTCGAGGCTACTAACGTCTAACCCTAGGTTGATTAATTGAAACTTCTTTCTAATTAAAACTCCTAGAATTGCATTAACTCGATCTATGGACTCCCATATTAGGTTTGACCCTAATCTGGTAGATTTTCGTCACCCTATTTCTAAGCGCACGAGCAACTCTGCTTAACTATGCTAGATCTACTCTTAGGCAAGGACGTTTGCTCCACCACCTAAGCACATCAATACTTGAATCACTATCCCGGAAATACCAAAACAAGAATTAAGAACACATAGTTAAGAACAAATCAAGTATTTATCATATAGTTCAGCAAACGATAATAAGATTCATCTTAAGTTTCATCCCCATCAGGTATCTGAGGGTTTAGTTCATAATCATAAAAGAATACCTCTCAAAAGAAAAGATAAAACAAAACATAAGAAAACCCTAAAACCCCCTGAAGGAATTGAATGAGAGATCCTCTGTCTTGAGTATAACTCCAGCTTCTTGAGATGAATCAACTGGTTATTCTTCGAGTGAATCCCACAATTCTGGCCTCTCTAGCTCAGCTCCTTGGCTTAGCTGGACTCCCCCTGAAGGTTGGCCTCTAAGGTGTTTATATAGGCTTTTGGAATGGCTTTCTTTGCCTCTAAGTACCATAATCCAACTGAAACTCTTCTTTCTCACGTCAGGGACACACCCATGACACACGCCCGTGTGAATCGTGGCCAGGCCGTGTTCGAGTCTGTTAAGGAGGCAAGGCCGTGTGGTTTTGGGCCCAGGCCATGTTGATTTTGTGATATGGCCCATTTACTCTGTTTTGGGCCCATTTCTCGTTCTTTTCATCCTCCGGTGCTCTTCTAAGTATAAAACATGAAAATAAAGGATTAAGAGCACCAAATTAAAAATTCAAGGCTTAAATCATCCAAAAGTATGCTAAATGTGGGATTAAAATATGTTCATATTACGGTTTATCAACTAGCATACTTTATAGTCAGGCTTACAATAGGTACCGGAGCAGTAGTATGTTTGTCATATGTTCAATAAGTTAGAATAGTAAGCATTTACTCATGCATTCGGTGAAAATGTGATAGCAATACAGTAGATTACGCATATTCATTTATAGCAAGCAAGTCAATAAACATATTCGGTCAACTTAAGTAAACACATAGTATAGAATAGGCATCGCACTTTTGGCAAACATCCCAACTTATCATATAACACATTCGGTCATATAAAGGACAACTTACATTCATTTGACCAATAGCAATTAAGACTCATAGCTTAGTGTGGATAAACCACCAATAGCAGTTTGCAGACAAGCTGCCAGTAATATAGACGAGCAACCAGAAATATAGATAAACTACTAGTAAATTACAATAAATTGCCAATAATGCAAACGAGCTTCGAATAAGATGCAGACAATGCTACCAATGATGTGGTCCAGCTGCCAATATCCAATACATCCTACAATACTCCGGGGTGTAGTATATTGACAACAATATTGCGAATATATCGTCATTACTCCACGGAACCCCTTCATCACCAATCAATCCCCATCCACATGCAATGCAATATGATATGTCATGTATGTAGCATGATCATGCATGACAGAAACAACCACTGCATAGTGTAGTGGCATGTTATAACATGTGATCAATAAATCAGTAACACTAGCATACTTTACAATCAGGCTTACAATAGGTACCGGAGTAGTAGTATGTTTGTCATATGTTCAATAAGTTAGAATAGTAAGCATGTACTCATGCATTCGGTGAAAATTTGATAGCAATACAGTAGATTATGCATATTCATTTATAGCAAGCAAGCCAATAGACACATTCGGTCAACTTAAGTAAACACATAGTATAGAATAGGCATCGCACTTTTGGCAAACATCCCAACTTATCATATAACACATTCGGTCATATAAAGGACAACTTACATTCATTCGACCATTTCATTTACACTTCCAACACAACCGGCAAGCATCACAATTAACACATAACACAATCAATTAAGCTTCAAAAGATGCTCTTATACATTCGGCCCCTATTAAAACAATTAAACACCCTCGGCAATAAGCTAATTAGTCGATTAGCTTTCAATCATAAGCAAAATGAGGATGAACATTTAGTGAAAATGTGATAGTAATATAATAGCATACATTAGCAGATTATGCATATTCGTTTATAGCAAGCAAACCAATAGACACATTCGGTCAACTTAAGTAAACACATAGTATAGAATAGGCATCGCACTTTTGGAAAACATCCCAAGTTATCACATAACACATTCGACCATATAAAAGGACAACTTACATTCATTTAACCATTTCATTTACACTTCCAACACAACCGGCAAGCATCACAATCAGTGCACACCACAATTGGTTAAGCTTCAAAAGATGCTCTTATACATTTGGCCCCTATTGAAACAATTAAACACCCTCGACAATAAGCTAATTGGTCAATTAGATTTCAATCATAAGCAAAATGAGGCATTAAAATTTGACCACAATCATAAAACACACACACACACACACACACACACACGCATACACCATTCACCTAGATTAAATCCTACACCTAAATTACGTAAATCCGCAACTCTAATTCCAAATCTGCAATTTTCCATAACTCAAAACCGAACGAATCCAAACACACACATGGAAAAATCAAGGTTAGAATCAATATAAAACACCTTTATGAGGTTCGACCAATCACTACTACATAAGCAGCATTTCAGATCCAACTTCAGTAAATAAACTTACATTATTTCACTACTAAACGGAAATGTAAATTAGGTTCGTCGTCACTGCTGATCCGAAAAGTTTAGATTCGATCTTTCAACATAAAAATCATCAAAAATCAGTAAGGTAACACAACTATGACACTAATGGTAATCAGCCAAAATAGAACAGAACATAGGAGAAAAATGACACAAGATTTAACCAAAAAAAAAAGAGCACTTACACTTCCTAAATACTAGATCTGTAACGATGATTTAAACAAAATTGAATGTGCACTAAAATGACAAGGTGAGGGGCTGTTTAAACAAGTAAAAAAGTGAAAAAAATGGCAGAAAAGATGTGCAACCAATTGAAAAAATAACAACAATGGATTGGTTTGTGCGGGAACAAGAGGGTTATATGGACAGCAAAGTGAACTATTTTGGTGTAGCAAAAATGGTAGGAAAAAGGCTGGAAAACGGAAGCAAAGAAGGGCTGGTATGTGCTTTACAAAGGAAAATAAACAAACAGCAAAAGAGTAGCTATAACATGTGACTCGGGTACTAAAAGATGGCAACACTTGGGCGGCAATGGTGACCAAAAATGGCAGCTAAGGGGGTGGCAATAGTGATGGAAAAAAAATTATGAAAAGATGGCAACAAATAAGAAAGAAAATAGAGGAGGATGAGCAACAAAGAGAATCCCAAGTTTAGCTAAAGGAGGCGGCACAATGGAAGAAGAAAACTAGTTTTAGAATGCAACAATGGTGAAGAAATAAAAATTGGAAGAGGGTGAGAGGGGAAGTCTGAGGGACAACAATAGGGGAAGAAAAATGGAAATAATCAGCCACACAAAAATTAAATATAGATAAAAATACATTATATATCTAGGTTAAGTAGCTTGGATGACATATAGGGTTAAAAGAGCTTAAATACTAAAAATAATTTTTTTTTGCAAGAGAAGGGAATCGAACTCGTTTCTTAAGGATACTTTTTTACCACTAGGTCAATTACTCATTCTTTTTAAAAACTCTCAAACATAACCTTAAAGTCATAGCATGACAACCTACAGTTCACTAACTAATTTCTTCTAACCCAAGTTTTGGGATGTGACATTTTTAAGCAGTGGAAGACCTTACTAGAAAAGTAGAATGGGAAGTCCATAAAGCGGTTAAGCGTGGATAATAGTCTTGATTTTTGTTTAACTGAATTTAATGATTACTATAAATGGGAAGGAATTGAAAGACATCGCACAATTATTGGTACCCTGTAGCATAATGGTGTTACTGAAAGGATGAACAAAACTTTACTCGAGAAGGCCCGATGTATGCTTTCCAACATAGGTTTAGAAAAGGATTTTTGGACAGAAGCCGTTAACCTGGCAAGTTATTTAGTAAACCGGCCTCCACATCGAACATTGAACGAAAAAGTTCCTAAAGAGATATGGTCGGGTAATCCTCCAAATTACTTTAACCTTAGAGTATTTTATTATCTTGCTTATGCACGAGTTAGTCAGGGAAAGCTTGAACCAAGGGCTGTGAGATGTATTTTTTTAGGATTTGTCGCCAGTGTTAAAGGCATTAAGTTATGGTGCCTAGAAATAAACAAAACGATTGTGAGTAGGAATGTTATGTTGAAACTAAGATGTTTCATCTAGGAAAGGAGTCATTTGTTCTTAAGGTCAAAACAAAATAGAGTCCCCCAAGCAAAGGTGGAGCCGAAGTTAAAAACAGACGGTGACGTCACAACGTCACAAATAGTAACGATGCAATGAATAGAGTCGACGTCAAGACGAAGGATTTCGTGATGTTGCAATGTCACGATGAAATCGCGATATAAGTGGGGTAGAAATTGTTTCAAAATTGCAGAAGGGTACTGAAGTCACTTCAGATCAATTAAAGGCTCAATCTGACTCTCAAACTCCTACATCTCAACTACAAAATTATAAGTTAGCCCGGGACAGTAAAAGAAGAGAAATTAAGCCACCATAGAAATACTATCACAAAAATTTAGTGGCATACACTCTAAGTGTTGCGAAGAGCATTGATTCAATCGATCCCTCAAATTACTCTAAGATAGTTCAGGCTCCTGATTCGAGCAAGTGACTTGTTGCAATGGAAGAGGAGATAGAATCTCTTCAAAAGAGCCAAGACTTGAAAACTCGTGAAACAACCCACTGAAAAGAAAATAGTTGGTTGCAAGTGGATGTTCAAAAAGAATGAAGGATCAAATCTAGATGACACTAGATATAAAGCAAGGTTGGTCACAAATGGCTACAATCAACTGGAGGCAGTTTATTTTCATGATGTCTTCTCTCCTGTTGTGAAGCATATGTCCATTTAGACATTGTTAGTTGTTGTTTCACTATATAACCTTGAATTAGAGTAGTTAAATATGAAAACTGCATTCCTTCATGACGACCTAGAGGAAGATATTTATATGCAACAACTTGAAGGCTTCAGGATCAAAAGCAAGGAAGACCATGCCTGCCTTTTACAGAAATCTTTGTACGGTCTGAAGTAATCTTCTCAATAGTGGTATAAGAAGTTTGATTCCTTTATGTCGAGCATTGGTTTTGTATGAAGTAAGTATGGTAGTTGTGTATACTTGCATCGTCTTGATAATGGATCGTTCATATACTTGCTACTCTATGTCGATGATATGTTAATTGCGGCTAAGGATTCATCTAAAATTAATCAATTAAAAATCATGCTTAATTCTAAATTCGAGATAAAGGATCTTACTGTAGCTAAGAAAATTCTAGGAACGAAAATTTCTAAAGACAGACACTTCGAGAGGATATTCTTCTCACAAAAAATGTATATTGAAAGGATCCTCGAGCGGTTCAAAATGAAAATTTCGAAACCAATTAGTATTCATTTCAGACTTTTAGCTTCAGAATCACCACAAACCAAAAACGAAGAAAAGTATATATCCTTGATTCCTTACTCTAGTGCAATCAGAAGCTTAATGTATGCAATGGTTTGCACTCGTCTTGATATTTCACATGTTAGTTTTGTAAGTAGATACATGGTTAGACCCAAATTACACTGGCAATCAATTAAGTGGGTCCTCAAATATTTGAGAGGGACATCAAATACTCATTTAGGGTTCAGAAGAAGTTCAAAGATTCTAGTGGGCTTCGTAGACTTAGATTATGCAAATGATCTAGACAAAAGAAGATCCCTCACGAGTTATCTGTTTGTTTTTGGCAAATGCGCAATTAGTTGGAAAGTCATGCTTCAAGCCATTGTAACTTTATTGACTACCGAAGCTGAATATATGACAATCATAGAAGTTGTGAAAGAAACCATTTGGTTGAGAGGTCTATTTGGAGAGCTAGTTAATAAACATGATGCGACTATTGTACATTGTGATAGTCAAAGTGTCATATATCTCACTAAGGATCAGATGGATCCATAAGAACAAAACACATAAACTTTCGATATCATTTTGTTCAAGAGGTGGTTGCTTAATGAGATGTTCAGATTCACAAAATTGGCACAGAAAATAATCGAACCGATATGATAGCCAAAAGCCTTCCAATTTCAAGTTCAAACATTGTTTGGACTTGGTCAGCATCCTGCAAATATCGAGTTAGGCCCAGATAGGACTCGGCAAAGAAGGATTTGCGAAAATATGAATCAAGATGGAGATTTGTGGAGTGTACCTCACATTTTGGAAAAAAAAAAAGAGTCGACGTCGTGATAAGGAAGAGTCGGCGTCTCGACGACGCGACACACGGCGTCTCAACGAGAAGAACTCGATGACATGACATGTGACATCTCGACGAGTCGATAAATGACATCACGACGTGGCGACATGTTCCCTACTAAACTGAGTTTCTTCTCTTAGTTAAACTCTACTATCTTTTCCTAAACTAACTCTAATAATTCTAAGGATATTTTACGCTTTTGGGCTTAATTTTTGTATACATGAGCTCATCCTTTTAATTAACTTTTACAAATCTAGAAATTTGACAAAATAACGTGAGATAAGAGGAATACTTATATTTTAGATGCCGTATAGTATGCAACGATCCAACATCATGGGGTCACTCACTCAAGACCCCACTACCATTTAATGCATTCCAACGGCGGCACAGGAAAAAAATAAATAGATGGATAATCTGTTGTAATGACCCAAAAAGAAAACAGGGAAATTATAAGTTTACAATAATGTCTCAGTTAATACCCCATAATGAGTCTACGACAACTCAGCAAAGGAACATGCATGTCCGTTTCACATTTGGTTTAAACATAGATTTGAAGAATCGTCTTTAGTTAAAGGGCATCTTGCATTATTTAATTTCATTAGAATCTTGTAATCTCATAATTTGCAAATTGTTTGTTCATCTTAATTAATTATAAAATATAGGGTATGATAATAATTCATTTTATCCTTTAATTATAAAGTCAAATTATAATTAATTATTTAAAATTTTAAAAGATACCCTCAATTAAAAAATTAATCATTACTGTCTACATAAGATATCTTAATTTCAAAAAATACAATCTCATCTATCACTTCCAAGTTCCAAACATAAACATTTGAAAGACATGCCGGAAAAAACAAAGATATAGAGGGCATTAAATGAGCAGTAAAATACATTCACTTTTTATTGAAAGGACAGCACCATTGTTGTACAGGCTGCTGTATTATTACATTTATATACATGAATTGATAATCGGTTCCCTATCAGCACTGTTCACCAATTTCTCTCTCTCTCTCTCTCTCTCTCTCTCACTCAGAGCCAACTGGCGAATTTGATTGATTCACATAAGTAAAAAACAAATGGAGAAAGGCTTGAAGAAATGAGAAAAGTAGTCTAGGATTCGAGTGTGATTCTTTTGGTCTTATCCTGCTATACCCTCTTTGTATTCTATTTATATACGTAACAGCTTCAAGAATTTGCTTATATGTCAAAACTGTAAACCCAAGAGGGAAAAAAAAAAGTGTTTATAATGAATTTATCAGCTTCACAATGTGGTAGTGGTTGTGAATCTGGTTGGACTTTCTACTTGGATCAATCCTCTTACTCTCAAACCCGGTGTCAAAATTTTGCCGGCAACTTTGATGAGGTTTATGGGGTGAAAGGATCTAGATTCGGGGTTGAAGATGAAGAGGAGGGTTTATCCATGGTATCTGATGCATCTTCTGGTCCAAGACATTATTACTGCCAAGATTATGTGGAATGCCTCGATGAAAATAGAAGCTTTTGTTCTCATCCTGTAAATCCTGAACCAGCTAACAAAACCAGCAAAAACAAAAAGAAGATGAAAGAACATTGTAGCAATAATCAACAACATTGTTATCTTGATGACACTGCCAGCTCCCCTGTAATAAGCTTTTCCGATGTAAGTTCCACTATATTCTCATTGTTCTTATTCGGTTGGTTTGTAACAAAAACAAGAGTAACAATGGATGTTTTCTGGTGTTTTTACAGAAGAACATCAAAAAAGATGCTTCAATGGAGTTGTTGGACTTTTCACAAGGCTTTTCGGGTACACATTTTAAGGTACTAAATATATACTATATCCTTCTTTAAAGCAGTTAGTCTTCCATTGTTATTATATATAAACTTAACTATGCCACCTGTGAGATACTTTCAGGGCAAATCATCATCATTCCAGAAAAAACTTGGTTTCCTGAAATCTGGAAAAGCAGGTTCGAAAAACCTGCAGGTTAGTCATCGATTTCAACTTTCTCCTCGACATTCTTAAAAATAAAAAAGAGAAGTTTGATGGTTAGATAAGCTGTAATTTGATAAAAGAATTTGGTGGTTTCCAGGGAAGAAGCAAGGAATGACAAAAGGGTAAATTGTAACAGCTTTTGTCTCTACTAATGCAGCTGTTCTGGAGAGAGAAATGGGAGGAATGTTGTAGAAAAAGAAAAACAAAACAACAAGGCCTTAGATCTCAAAGAGATTTTGTTCCTTCCTTTTTACTCTTGTTTTTTTATTCTCCGAGTCTACTCTCCTTTTTTTTTTTTTAAGTTCTTTCTGTCAATGCAGTGGGAAACAACCTGAGAACATTAAAAATAAATTAAAATTTCGATGTCATTGGTATATATATGAAATTGCAGGTTTTCTCCAGTTTATTTTGCTGACACTATGTGTAAACAATGTAGAATCTGGTTCTATTAGCATAGAATCTATGTTTTTCAGGTTTATCCAATGTAGAGTGTAGGGTTTAAAACTAGTAATACCCTTGAAAGAATGTTGTGCCGACCATAGTTTTTTTCCCACTTGAGGACTTGAAAATTTTGTATGTTCAGCCACAAATAAATTAGCTTGTTTAAATTTCAACAGTCAGAAAGACTAGTCCCCATCTTTTGGCAGAATGATAAAAAATAAAAAGGCTTGTATAGGTTTAAAACTTGAAAACAAGAAGCAAAATTAACCTTGGGATCTTCATTTTAACCAGAAAAAGATAAAACAAAAAAAGAAGTGTTAAAAATAGCAGTGGTCCTTGGATGGACTGAGTGTCTGTATTTTCCATTAATCAGGCGAGTACCTTTGTAGCCCATTTGTGCACATCCAGCCAACCCATTATAAAAGCACTACTTGATGGGTCGGATTTCTGTAAATTTCGTAATATCGGTATTTGAGCATTAATATCCAAACAACCCAATTAAAATTTTTACAATTATTCGAATATTACTCTCTTGTCATCGCTAATCAAATTGCGGTATCAATGAGAGTAGAAAAAGTGGAGAGAAGTGATATGGAGGAAAGTCGATTCACCCACGTTAGGATAGAAAGCCAAAAACGTAGGAGAATAAAGAGGAGAAGGATGACTTAACATAAGATTCAACCGGGTGATTAAGGATGGACACTCCTTCTCGTGATGCACGAAGCATGTGAATAGTTGATGAGTGACTATCCAAATGGTGTAAGACAAATGATCGTTTGCGAGTCCCTCCGAGTGATTCTTGTGTTACCACGTATCCCAATCGGAGTAAGGTATAACACCCGCCAAACATAAAAGCTAGGCAGGGCTAGTAAATTTGGTAACCTATGCTTAACCAGATACAAAACAGATATAAAGTTTGGATGAAAGGCAGCTTCATTGTCCAAAAAAGAAAAAAAAAAGTCCCAAAAAGCACCATCTCTATCACCCATCTCTGATAGCTACCCACCAAAAATGTGATTCATGCAAAAACAGTGACTGCAATTATTGAGGTTGGTTTTGGGTGATGAGTTTCCCTTTAAGATCATTAAGTGAAGGTGTTTTTCCAGGCCATCCTGAGAATTAGGCAAACCATATCTTGGATAGGGACATGGATCATAGGAAAAGGACAATACTTCCCCCCTCTTTGTCCTCTTTCTTGTCCATTTCTGAACTATGACAAATTAGTATCTTAGCATATATATTCGCATTTAAAGTTAATGTCAACCGGATAATGCAACGTGTTGTCTTCGTTAGTGATTTTAAAAATTTTTCATAATACGATGTTATCATCTTTACTTTTTGCTTTCTATTCTCTATTTCGTCAATCAGCTTACAAGCACTTGGAATACTAAAATCTATGGAAATTTAATGCTAATTCAACCAATTTTACAAGATGGCGAGAAATACTTCGATAATAATTAATTAATTAATTAGATTTGAATTTGGGCAATAATTTCATGTTATTTAAAACTAATTTCTCTCTCTTTTCTTCAAACTTCTTTCAAAACCCAATTAATAAATAAATAATTTTACTTATAATATATCATCAACGAGACTTAAGGTTTTCAGAATTAGACCGATAGACAAATTGATCAGACCATCTATTCTCGGTTCAACCAATTCAATCAGTTCGATTGAATAAATTATTAAAAATAAAATATTTAAAAATAGATAAATTCGGTTGAACTGGTCAACAGATTAAAGTTCATGAGTCAACCAATCTAACTCAGTATTCTAGATTGGTCCCCCGACCAACTTCAAATCCAATTGGTTTGACCAATTGGTCCGATATAGTTCTAAAAACAGTGACGAACTTTCATGCATTTAATTCAATACAATATAAATATTCAAAAAAAAATCATTTATACCATAATTTCCACAATTTTAATCTATAAACCCCTGACTTTTAAATAATAATTCCATAAATAGGCCACCGGTTTACTAGTCCAATCGATTCGATCTGTTTGATTGATACAATTGATTCAACTGATTCATCTGGTTCTATTAAATAAATCATAAAAAATAATAAAAAAAAAAATAGTGATTCAACTTGTTCAACCGCCCAATCAATCTATTCTAATTTTCGAGTCAACCAAATCTAAATTTGAAATTTATGATTTATGAATTCACTATTTTTACCTTAAAAAATTCCATAAAATATATTTGACTTGGAATTGGAGATGAAAAAGAATGACCACATTTCTAACAGTTAATTATATTATATTTCTTATTATCTTATGCATATTTACTTAGTTTTGCTTTTTCCTCTAAAATTATGTTGAATAATTTATCCAATATGTTAGATTTAAACTATAGCGAATAATGTTTTATTCTTTCTATTTCCGTTGTGAATGTTAATTTTAGTAGAATACAAGTTTTAGGCAGTTTGATTAAGAGTAAACCGTATCTTATGTTTAGACGTTAATAATGAGTAGTAGAGAGGCACAGTGGTAGAGCGTTGCTCAAAACTTTTATATCCTCCGCCATTGGTTGAAGATGCTAATCAACACTTCCTATATTCTCTTCAAAAATCCTGCATATAGCTTTAGTGTTAACCGCATAGATACCAACTATTAAATCAACCTTCTTTGCCTTAATCATTGCTTCTCTTACTATGAATAGTAAACCTGCTTGGAGACAATATGAATCCTGCTTAAAAACCTCATTGAAATATATATATATATTATCAAAAGGAAAGATCACAAAAAAACAAAAACCTATCAACAGATATTGAGCTAGGAACCTCAACTATCACAATGTCATGTACCACCCAACAAGATTCCTCAAAAACCTTACATACATCAGTCATTCTCATAGCCAAACTCGCCATACCATCTCTCAACCAGTTCTTTTGCCTCAAGACACGATTCACACAAAAATCCCCCATTCGCTATAAATATTCCTTTACTCTTTCCCATAGTAAACTTTGATCTAGAGTTTGACTATTCAGGAAATTAACTACCTCTATGCAATCCATCTCAAGGACAACCTTCTTAACACCCTTCTCCCATGTTAGCTTAATGCCCTCAAAGGCCTTTCAGCTTCAACATAGGGCAGACCCCTACCTTGCAAGAGAACCCCCAGAGCTATAGTCCAACATTATTCCTGATCACTCCTCCGACCGCGGCAACCAACAAACCAACACACACAGTCGCATCAGTAAACACACATGTTTAGAAAATATTAGGTTCAATATAAATTAACACACATTTAATTAGTTTCATTTTTTAAAAAAAATTAAAATTTAGGTAAATTGCACAAGCAATCACTCAACTTTGGGGTAACTAACAAAACAGTCACTCAACTTTCAAAAAATAACAAAACAGTCGCCACTAACCATTTTCTATTACAAACGTAACAGAGCTACCATTTTTCATTACAGACTTAACGAAGCTGCCATTTTCCATCCCCCTATCACTACTCTCTCATCCCTCTCCCTCTTCCATCCAATAACATCTCAAGAGTTTGCAAGTGATACTCATTAGGGAACACCTGAATTGCACAATCCATCAAATAATATTGGGCAAGATCATCTTTGCAATTGACAACTTGTAAAAGAACCAGATAAAATCCTTTAATGCTACAGACCTCTTAATTTTATATTAAAGAGAAAAAAAACAGAGGAAAAAGAAGTAAAATTACCCACTCTAAGACTCTTGGAAGAACTGTTTCTTTGTAAATCTTAAGGTCCACTCTTTCTATCTAACGAGAAAGTTCAATACAGAAGCATGAATTCCCCTCGAATGTGCATCAAGTAAACTGATGCAGAGTTTAGCCATTTGAAAATTTTAGATTATTGATATTACAAGTTCTTGAAGTGCGCTCCTTTTTTTTTCCCGCTTCTCTCTAACTCTACCAAGTCCTTTCAGAACAAAAACTGGAATTGAAGTCTTCAACTCAAGATGACCAAAGAGTATGAATGAATCACAAGCACCATGACACCTGCATAGCCAAAATTTATGCTTTCATGGTATATTTTCACTCCTAGGAATTTATGTACTTTGCTCATTGTATATTTGAAAAAAAAGCTTGATAACAGACATTCAACAAACCTCAAGCTGCATTCGTACCCAAAGTTTATTCATCTCGGGGAAATTTTCCAATATAAATTCCATAGCATCCATCATAGTGTCAGCTTTCATTAATGAGGGAGAGGGAAAGGGACGAAGGGAGAGGGTTAGCAAAGGGACATGGGGAACGGGGAGAGGGTTAGCAAAGGGATGGTGGGGGAGAGGGAAAGAATCAGAGTAGGAGGAGGGATGGTGGGGAAGAGGAGGAGAGGGAGAGAGAATCAAGGGAAGGGGATGGTGGGTAAGAGAGAAAGGGATGGGAGAGCAATGATAGGGAGATGGAAAATGGCAGCTCCGATAAGTCTATAACGGAAAATGGCAGCTCCGTTACGCCTATAACGGAAAATGGTTAGTGGTGACGGTTTTGTTATTTTTTGAAAGTTGAGTGACTGAACGGAAATCTGAATGACTATTTTGTTAGCTACCTTAAAGTTGAGTAGCTGTTGGTGTAATTTACCCTTAAAATTTCACTAATTTACATCTCTTTGTTATTTGATACATAAAGCTACCGTTATGAAAATTTTAATCAACTGTTCCTTTTTTTTCTTACCAACAATTTAGGGAATCTTTCTATCTATCTATCTATCTATCCTTCTTATTTATAACCCAAATAATATTACATTGGATTTCCTTATTAATCAGCCTTTAGAGTTGAACCGCAGCCCAAAATATTACAAACTATTAACTCTATTTATATATCTACTATTATATTTAGTATATGAGTTGACATATTTTTTTAAATTTGGTATTCGTATTATTTTTTGGTTTAATTTGATGCCTGCATTTAATAAAATTTAAATATTTTGGTACTCAAAAGTAACGACGTTCACTTTTTAGTGTTTAGTTCGGATTTTAGGGTTGATTTGATGAAAATTAATTGCTAAATTATTACGTTTAATTTTTTTAGGAATTTATTAATAGAATAGAATTACTGTTACTTGTGAATTTGTTTAATTTTACATTTAATTTATCAAATACATCTTGATAGATGTAATTTTATTCGGGTTTTGGAGGTTAATTACTAGTATTATTAACTAATTATGAATTTTCATCAAATCAACTCGAAAATCCAAAATAAATATAAAAAAATTAACATTGTTATCTTTAAGTACCAAAACATTTAACTTTTATCAAATACATATATCACATTGGATAAAAAATTAATGCAAGTACCAAATTTAAAGAAAAATCAAATTCAAGTACCAAATTTGCATTAAGCGAAAACCCTAATTCCGAATATCTAAACTATCCCAAATCACATTCTTCTCCGCATTAATTCTTATATTATTTTCTGAGTTTATGTTTAAAGTCCCCGGTTTTGATTCAAAAGGCGAACATTTTTATATCTTTGATATGTTTAATAACATGGAGGGAAAAAAAGAGTGAATTGAGGAGGTAAATTCCTTTTTCACATTCGATTGATATGTGTATGTTTGTGATTCACTAATATCGGAAAAAAATCAATTTTATAATATACATATGGCATATAACTAAATTCTAACTCCCTCTATAATCATTAAAGGAATACATTGTTTTACTAGTTAACAATCATTACTCCTGTACTTTCGTTGAAAGCAAACCTTACTATTAATATCTCAAGTAATTCACGATAATTTAAACACAATAATTATACATATTTAAATTTTTTAATAAAATATAATTAACTATAAGAATTCACACAAATATCAACATTTATCATCTAGATTCAGGGGCGAAGCCAGGACAACTTTTTAAGGGGCCCAGATGAAATTTTAATTTTTTATAATTTATATCTTTCTAATTTGTAAAGGAGTAAATTGAATTTTTATAATTTTAGGGGGCCAAAGTGCAATTTTACCTTTACTAATTTAAAATTTTTTAAAAAATTTAAGGGCCTAAATAGAAATTTTACCTTTTAGGGGGGGCCGGGGCCCATGCCAGCCCCCTGGCTTCGCCACTGTCTAGATTAATAGTACTTAAAGTTGCTAGATATTGAGAAGGGTAAGTGGAGTTCAATTCGTATTTCAAGACCGACTCCTAATGTATCTCACTTTTTCTTTGCGGATGACTTAGTAATCTTTTGTAAAGTTGAGCTAGAGCAAGCACGTTTATTACAAAGTATCTTGAATCACTTTTGTGATTTCTCAGGGCTCAAAATTAGTACTAAAAAAAGTAACATATTCTTCTCCGAAGGTACCGACCATGGCTTGGTTGACCATATTAGCCATTTACTTGGTTTCCATGAAGTTTAAGATCTTGGAATGTATCTAAAAGTGCCACTTCTTCATGATAGGGTTACTAATAGTACCCTGAGTTTTATTGTGGAAAAGGTACGTCACAAATTACATAGTTGGACTGCTAGGAAATTATCTATTGCTGGTAGAGTCAATTTGGCCCAGTTAGTCCTTTAATCCATCCCAAATTACTTCATGCAATCCTTGAGAATACCAAAACGCATTTAAGCTAGGATTGAGCCTTTGGTTTGCCAATTTATTTAAGGTTCTTTTGGTGGGCATCCAAAACTCTCCTTGATAAGATGGGACTCCATTTGTCAACCAAAGTCTCATGGAGGACTGAGATTCCATCATTTATTCGATCAAAACACTTCTTTCCTCATGAATATTGGTTTCAATTTAATCTCCAAAGACAAAGCCTTATGGGTATAGATCCTTTGATCGAAATATGGTCTAAAGCAGCAACTCCCAAATTCTATCACTAGGAGCCAATACTCAAACCTTTAGCGATCCCTTTCGAAAATATGGCCTCTTTTCCGAGAGAACGTAGCTTGGTTAATTGGGAATGACACCAGAATACGATGTTGGAAGGACTCTTGGATCTTGGAAGTTGGTCCCTTCCTCCCTCTAATACCAGCATATGCTAATATTGATTAAGAATGTACCCTCAAAGATTTGGTTATGACTGATGTAGCTTGGAATCTTGGTATTTTTTGCATCTAATTGCCAGAGGATGTAATAAAACGTATAGTAAGCATTCCACCCTCACATCCTGCCTCGAGCCCAGATAGGGTAGTTTGGGCACGAATGACCTCAGGTACTTTCTCAGTTCAAAGTGATTTTTGGTCTTTGAAGGAGGCTTCCTGAAATTCTAAAGATGATTGTTGGAAATGTATTTGAAAGTTTCAAGGGCCACAAAGAGTTATAAATTTTCCTCTGGTTAGCTTCTAAGCACAGATTACTCTCCAACTCAAAACGAACTCGTCGGGGGATTGCGAACAACAGATCTTGCTCCCTTTGTGGTCATGACAATGAGGATACTATCCATGTGCTTCGGGATTGCCCAACAACTAAGGAAATATGGATGCAAGTGCTTCCATTTGATCAACAACACATGTTTTTCTCTGAATCCTTTCAATCTTGGTTTTCTACTAACCTTTCGTGTCACATAAGGTTGTAGGGACGGGGCACCGGTTGGTCATGTCTTTTTGGAATAATCAGTTGGAGCATTTGGAAAAACAAGAATTTATTCATTTTCCAGAATATTACTTGGACAACAATTGAAATTGTCAAAGTCTCCCTTAGTTAGGCACAACAATATGAATTAATCCACAAGGATTATCAGACCATGAGCCATAATTTGAGACCTCATCTGATCTTTGACGAATCACTAATTTACTTATTTACGGACGGGGCAGTGACTACTTCAACAAGAAACAAGTCTTTTGGAGGAGTGATTTGGGATCAGGAAGGAAACTGGATCACGAGGTTTAACCGTTTCTTGGGACAATGCATGTCTTTTGAAGCTGAGCTCTGGGGTATTCTAGATGGAATACTAATTATTCTTAGTAAAGGATACAAGCGAGCCACAATTCAATCTGATAATTCAGAAGTGGTCAAAGCCTTGACTATTAATAATTGGGAAGACTCAGGCATCACAATGCTTCGAAGTGTACAATAACTCTTAAGAACCGAAGGACAATGGTGGTTGCAACTTATACCTAGAGAAGATAATACAATTGTGAATTGCTTAGCCGAGTTGGGTCTTACGTGGGATTCAAGTATTCAAATCTTTGATTTAATCCTTAATGAAGTTTCAGACATCTTTCAACAAGATAAAGCAAGGGATGCTTTTGATCCTTTTTAATTTGATGTAATTTTACTATTTTTCTTAATAAAAAAAGATTTCGATTATTTTAATAATTTAAAAATCAAAATCAATTAAAGTAATTACATCAAGAAAAATCTGACATATCAATCAATGTATTAATTCTTTTTTGACAATAAAATCTGACTGATATTTATTAATGCTTGGCTCAAGGCGAAACTAATAAAAAAATACAATAAAAGCAAATGAAAAAACATAGCAGACATAAAGCAAGCTAACAGTAATTAAAGAAACAGCTATAAAACAGAGAAAACGCCTAGAAACTACCGAAATTAAAACCAAGAAGAGAAACCACCTACGCCAAAACAGTAGCCCACACCCAACCAAATATCAGCCAAACATTCCTTCTCTTTCAGATAACCAGATAAGAAGAGAAGAAAAACAAACACTTTGAAACCACAGTGGAAATTCAACGAACCTTCTCCACCATCAAAGCATATCAAAAGACCCCCTGATGCCGTTGATTCCAAGCCAAACGGTCCTTCAACGCCAGCGTCTGAACAGAATCCGGCACCCCTTCATTCCAAACTCTGAAATCCTGCCTTCTCTGACCTTCCAAAGCTAAAGTATGTGCCGTACCATTCACCAATCTGGGTACAAAAAGGTAAGAGATCTCATCGAATCTAGCTTCTAGGATGATAATATGCTGTATGATCGGTCTAAAAACTGAATTATCCTCCTGTCGTTTCTTGATGCTTTTAATCACAGTTAACGAGTCACCTTCCACGACCAATCGCTGAAATCCGAACGCCCCCGCCAGAATGAGAGCCCGTTCGCATGCCCTTGCCTCCGCCACAAAAGCATCAGCCACATCCTTGAAAAGATAAGTCTCCACTCCCACTATATCTCCTTCTAAATTTCTAGCTAAAACCGCTGTTATAGCAATTTTAACATCATTTTGGAAAGCCGCATCAAAGTTTAATTTAATAAATCCAACGTTTGGGGGTTTCCAAAACTCATTCACCAAAGATCTAAAAGACGGATAGAAGATCTCCTGATTGAGATTAAGTTCTTAACTATATCCTTTAATGAACCCCAAAAATTCCTACAGAGAAAACTTTACACCTTCATGGAACAATTTATTTCTTCGATACCAAAGCCCCCATAAAGAAAGGGCCATAATTTGTCTTTGATGTTCTTCTGCTGCAGAAAAGGTATTAGCAAAAAAAATCTTACCACTTATTGATGATTCAAAAGAAGGGGACATGATGTTCAATGAATTCCATACACGCTGTAAAAGTTCACAAGACCTCATTAGGTGATCAGCATCCTCTGGATCTTTTTTGCATAGAGGGCAAACAGTCTCCACACTCAGAGTTCTACGCCCCAGGTTGCAAAGATGAGGCAGAAAATTATTAAACAACCTCCATATTTAAATTTTTATTTTTGCTGGAATGTGTAAAGCCCATAGTGGCTTGTAAAATTTAGTGTAGACTGCACCATCAGGGGAGGAGACTGTAATATTCTGTGTATGTTCTGAGGATAGGACCTGATACCCACTTTTAACTATATACTCCCCTGAACCTTCATATTTCCAGACCATCAAGTCCTCCGACCTACCCTCTGTAATAAGAATAGAAGAAATACGTGTTGTTGTATCTGCATCAAAGATGTTATGAATAAGCTCCTCATTCCAAGTATAAGTCTCATAATTGATCAGTTGGTTCACAGTCGTCCAATTAGGCAGAATCCTTTGTATTGAAACTCTATTATTCTCTCTTCTAGGCAACCAAAGATCGTTCCAAATATTGATGCAAGAACCATTTCCAACCCGCCACAACAGTCCTTTCACAATCAAATCCCAAGCACTGCAAATGCTACGCCAGGTAAACGCAGGGTAAGATCCAATGTTAGTTGCTAGAATATCTGAATGAGGATAATAATGTGCTTTTAAGAATTTGGCTAAAAGACACTTAGGCTGAGTTAAAATACGCCAAACCTATTTCGCTAATAAGGCCTTATTAAACAAAACTAGATCTTTAAAACCCATCCCACCAGCATTTTTCGGTTTACACAATGGCTCCCATCTGCTCCAATGCATCCCCTTTGAGGTCTTATTATTGGTCCACCAAAACTTATTCATAACTCCTTCTAGCTTCTGACACAAAGATTTCGGCATGAGGAAACATTGCATAGCAAAAAGTGGAATGGCCTGCAAAATTGACTTAATAAAGACTTCTTTCCCTCTAATTGATAAGTAGCGCAAGCTCCACCCTTCAATCCGTTTCCTAAAATGATCCACAAAGTTGGTAAAAGCCCAAGATTTCTTTCGACCAACCATTATAGGAAGTCCTAAGTATTTCTCGAGATTAGGAGCCACCCAGACTCCCAACATATTGATAATATTCTCTTTGACGTCAGAATCCACGTTGGCCCCAAAATAAATAAGGGATTTTCGAAATTCACCTTCTGTCCAGAAATCAATTCATATTCATTGATAACATCTCGAATCGCTCCAGCTCCCTCGCACAATGCATCACCAAAGAGATACTATCATTTGCAAAAAACAAGTGATTAATAGAATACATTACTCTACCAATAGGAGCACCCTTCATCAAACCTTTTGCTTGGCTTCCTCAATAAGAATAGAAAAACCCTCAGCACAGATTTAGAAAAGAAAGGGGCTAAGAGGATCCCCTTGTCTTAAACCTCTTGAAGGGGAAAACCATTCACTATTACATCCATTGATACTCACAGAATAAGTCACTGAAAAGACGCATCTCATAATGAGAATAATCCACTCCTTATGAAAACCCAGATATGTCATCATACCCGCCAAGAAATCTCATTCAACCCGATCATACGCTTTACCCATATCGAGTTTTAACGCAAAATTCCCTTTCTGACCCCGCTTTTTCATTTTGAGAGAATGAAGGACTTCATAAGCAATTAAGACGTTATCCGAAATGAGTCTACTTGGAACGAAAGCTCCTTGAGCTTCGTTAATACAATATCCCAACATGTCACTCATACGAAAAACCAAGACCTTCGCAATAATTTTATAAATTACATTACAAAGGCTTATAGGTCTAAATTGAGACATATTCTTTGGTTTTTCAATTTTTGGAATCAAAACAATATGAGTTTTATTGATATCTCCTATTTCACAGTCACCATTAAGAATAGATAAACAATAAGCTGAGATTTCAGGCCCAAGAATATGCCAGTACCTTTAGAAGAAAATAGCAGGAAATCCATCAACGCCAGGAGCATCCAAAGGCGCCATCATCTTAACAGCATAGGCGATTTCATCCTCAGTGAACTGTTTAATCAAATCAGCATTCATACTTTTAGGGACTTTTTTCTCAACTAGGCCAAATAAATGTTCATCTGGACCCATGCTAGAAGCCGTAAAGAGGTTGACAAAATAATCTGAAGCCAACCTTAAAAAATCATCAGTAGAGGAGAGTTGTCTACCATTTTCATCTTCTAATGCAAGAATTCGACCATGAAATTGTCGATTGACTGCCACCTTATGAAAATAGCTTGTATTACAATCTCCATTCTCCAGCCAATTAACGCGAGCACATTGTTCCCAAAAGAGTTCTTCTTTATCTGCCTCCCAATTAAGACTCATCTGAACATCTGTTATTTCGGCTAAAATCTCATCAGAAAGTTCTTGGCCATATAGGTAATCAATCTGTCTTCAAGTTTCACACGTTGTTTTCTTTCCATTCACTTTTTAGAAAAACTCCATTGTTGCAATCGGCGACCTAAATTCTCAAGCTTCCCGGGAACACTTCCTGAATACTCACCCCATCATCCTTTAATCAAATTCTCAAAAGAACTATCCAAACACCACTTAGCTTCAAAACAAAAAGGCCTATCATGATTACAATGATCATTCTATTTTTTGCACATAGTGTCCAAAAGAATAGGACAATGGTCTGAGAACGAATGACCCAAATGTTCCAATTGATAATTTGGGAAAAGGTTCGCCCAATCTACAGTGGCAACCCCACGGTCCAATCTTTCCCAAATATTAGAGGCTAAGAATTTTCCTCTTTCCCATGTGAACTACCTCCCAAAAAAACCCAAATAACTGAGATTGCAATCTTCCAGAGTCGTTATAAACTCATTCATCTTCCTTTCCGATCTAAGGCGACCACCTTTTTTCTCAAAAGAGCTAACAATCTCATTAAAATCTCCCAACACAACCTACGGGGTGATTTGATCTTGATCAATGTATTAATTTTAAATTAACCTCATTCCCTCACAACTTTGATTTTGATTTTGGAACATTTAGGATTCTTTCACAAAAATCAAATTGAACAAGGCAAAAAAGGGGAAGAAGGGATCTGCAATTAGGATAAGTGGTGGTTGCTCTAAGTTCATATAGAAAAAGCCATAGGTTTTTATTTCTTTAAGAAGAATAGAAACCCGTGATTATGTGGAAAAGAGAAAGTAGGGGATAATAAATCTTTAGATTAAAAAATAGATCTAGAGTTTTACGTCATAAAAGAAGAAAAGAGAATAAAGGTGAAATTGCTCTACAGTCCTTGGACGATTCTTGGATTATTTTTTCCCTTAGCTTGTTATTTCAAATTTATTTTGTTCAAGTTTAATTTATTTGCATTTTGGTATTCCTTCTTTCAATTGTTTGGTTTTAATGATTGATTGTTATTGTTATTAATACTATAGGCACAATCTTGGCGTTTCAGTTGATTGTTAATTTTAATTGTCAAAGGGGTTAATTGATTCTAATTTTAACGTTCAAGGGTTTAATTAAATGCGAAAAAAAAAGTATATGAATTTAATTGATTTTTTGAAAAAACTTGAAGAGCTTTTAAAACCCTTTAACCTATAACACAATATTTAAGTTTAATTAGTAATCCTACATTCACTAATTAATAACTAAAATTAACTCAGAAACTACTATATAAAATTATTATTTAAAAAAATGTAGTAATATAATATTTATTTTTAAAAAATAATTTTAATATTTTTTTATTTAAATTCAGCCTTATATCAATTATTATGTTTTTAAAATTAAAATTATATATTTTTATATTTTAATTTCATAACCATATTATTAATCAAAAGTTATAAAATTTATGAATTTTGTTTTAGAAATAATTAATTTTAATTTAATTGATACATACCATCAACATATACAATAAAAAATTAGTTTGTTTTTAATACATACCATTTCTTTTTTTTAAAATTTCATTTAATAATTATCCAAATCAATGCTAAATGTGGAAACAAATATTTTTCTTGCCATATACTTTTAATTAATTTACGAAATTTTATCTAAGTCTAAAATACTATTTTAAATATGAGTATTGTACCCATTGATATTACTACAAGTTTAATAGTTGGTTTTTTTTTTTCATAAATGGAGCTGGAGAATGAGTTTATCCAAATTTTTATGCCTACAATATAAATTTTTTTATCCAAAATTACGAGGGATTATGGCAAAAACATGAAAATGGATTTAACGCAAGATTTGTTTTAAAAAAAATTGAAAATCAAATTTCTACAAATTTGGAAAACAAAAGGAAATAATTAATTACAAAATCAACTTTTCTTTTTTGTTCTTACCAACAAATCGACAACATAGTTATCGATTCTCAATCTAAAACTATTGAAAATTACACAACATTATAAGGAATTAGTGGAGAAATTGCATGAAGAACTTTTGATCATTACTATTGTCGAAACCTTTTTGAAATCGACTTTATTTTAAAAACGAAAATTGGAATCGCCAACAATCTTTTTTATGAGGTGTGATTGGATCACCTTGTAATTTGATCGTTTTAATAAAATGTTTGATTTACTAAAACAATTTTTTTTTTGTCTACAAAATTCAGGAAATGGGTTCAGGAGTCGGTTACGCACGAAGAAAGATTAGCACCCTCGTGACGCCCAAAATTGGTACCTAGTTAATTACTTGATGTCTTAGTGTCGAGAATTGAAAATTTGAAATTTTAAATATGATCCCTTTTTGCATGATTTTTTAATTAAAATTATTTTGTTCAATCAAAACTTATGTAAGAAGCCTTCTTATTTCGAGATAACGAAAAAGGTCATGTCCCATAAGTTGGGTCGCGACATCTCGAATTCTCAAAAATAAAATTACTTCCTATTCAATTATTGTTTAAATATCATGTGTTTTTTTAAAAGGAATATTCGGTTATCTTGGTTCAAAGGGAAAGTTGAACCCCGTAAGTTAGGGCACGACCTTTCGAATCTCCAAATACGAAACAATGTCTTAATTTTAAAAAATTCTTTTTATGCATCGAGCAAAAATTAACGTAACACTTAAAGTGGTATATATTTAATTTATTCTGGTATGGTATAAAAACAGACAAATATGTTTAAATGTAACACTTGGCACGAATATTAGCACAATATAAGATAACGGGTAAAATAAAGATGATGTAACAAGTGGATAAATCAATAAAACAAAAATACATGCTAGTGAATAATGATAATACACTATAATGATGATAAAATAAATAAAAAATAACAATTTAATAATAATAATAATAATAGTAATAATTATACTAATAACCATCATAGTATTAACATAAATAATAATAATAATAATAATAATAATAACAACGAATGACGCGAAATAAGATGGAAATGTAAACATTATGAAAATAAAATAAGGGCATAGAAATAATAAATGAATAAATTAAATAATAAAAATAAAAAGTTGAAATTAAATATATAAAGGATTCAATTGGAATTAAATGAAATTAAGGGCATAAATTGTAAAAATAAGTAAATAGATAAATACGTAAATAAATAAAATGAGAATTATAAAAGATTAAAATTAAATAAACCAAGGGCTAAATCGAAATTAGAATGAAATTATAAATGTAAATAAAATAAGTAAATAAAATACTAAAATAAAAATAAAAAAATATTTAAAAAAAGATTAAATGATCAAAGGACCGAAATAAAAAAATAAACTTTAAGGGATAAATTAAAAAAAAAGGCTGAAATTAGGACCAAAATAAAACAAGCGTAAAGGAGGAGGGACTAACTGGGAAATTATTCCCTGTCCCAAAACACGTCGTTCCTTAAGGGACTAAAAATTGAAACAAAATCAAAATCATATGGTAGAAATTAAAAAACAAAAAGGACTGGATTAAAAAATAATAAAAAAGCAGAAGGACCAAGAGCACAAATATTCCCTCTAGGTGAAAACACGTGCATCCCAGGGGATGGATCGGGTCGGGCCGCGAGTTGCGTCAAAACGACTTCGTTTTTTCATCTGAGGAAACAGGCCAAAACGGCGTCGTTTTGGTGCCCTATTTAAGTCTAAAAATTTCCCAAAAAAATAATTTCACCCCCATTTCTAAAAAAAAAAAAAATTTCTAAAACCCTCTCCCCTTTCTCCAAACCACCCTGAAGGCCAGCCTTGGCTCTAGCAAGTCATCGCCATGCCGGCCACCGTTCACCGGCGACAGCTCCGCCGTCCCCTGTGGCCCAAAAAATAAAAAATGCTCCATTTTAACCTCCTTTGCACGAGAAGCCCCGTTTTGGGATTAAAAGCACTGGAATCTCGAAAAAATCGAGCCAAAAGTGAGAAACCCTTCGTTTTCCTCTTCTATCCGGTGACTGAAGTAGGTAAAAACCTTCCATTTTTTGTTTTATGTGTTTATATATATATATATATATATAAAGTGATTCGAAAAACAAATAAACAAATAAATAAATAATCAATTACCTTTGAAATACCGTATTCTGTTGTTTTAAAAATTTTGATTACTTTTTTTTTTGTATTTCTTTCTCCATTTTTTTCAAAAAAAAAAAGGAACCCCCTTTTACCATCTGCTTTTGGATTTTTTATAGCCATTTTACAATATATTTTTTTATTAATTTTCTATTATTCTTACTGCCATTGCTTGTTTGTTGTTCTTGCTTTTCCGTATTTGCAGGCGTCTATAAAGTCAACGACAGGACGGGGCAGTTGGCGATGGCAGCCTCGAAAGAGGAGCTGTGGCTAGGGTTGTTTGTTTTTTCTGAAAACTTGGTTTAGGTTGTAGGCCACTGGGCCGTTAGGTTTTTTTTATTCTATTTTGGGCTGTTTGTAATTGAACTTTATTATTTGGTTTTGTTTTATTATTAGGCCCGGGCAAAATTGGGCTCCTACAGCTGCCCCTCTTTGCTCATTGTTATGTAACGGGAATGGAGCAAAGATATAACAGACCAAATTTGACACAAATCGGAATGGTGGTTTCGGGACCACGAATCCGAGCCCGAGAAATGTTCTAATAATTTATTTCATGTCTATTATATGTGAATGAAAATGTGTGAAAGTTTCGTAGAAAAATTTTATCGTTTAAGTGCTTAATTTGATAAAAAGGATTTAATCGAGAAAAGCGTAAAAGTTGTATGCTAGAGAGTAAGGTACTAATTTGATTGTGGCTTTTTAAGTGGGTGTACTAAAAGGGCAATTAGCCCATGTACAACAAGGGAAACGGCA
Source organism: Gossypium bickii (assembly GCA_025503065.1). Classification (NCBI taxonomy): domain Eukaryota; kingdom Viridiplantae; phylum Streptophyta; class Magnoliopsida; order Malvales; family Malvaceae; genus Gossypium; species Gossypium bickii. Next base: position 59,606,293 of record CP106710.1, on the reverse strand, counting down.
ATGGGCCTTTCTAATTTCAAATTATATGTTATTTTAGCCTATTATATGTTATGTTAATATATTAGTAAATAAGGTAAATTATATGTGTTAATATAACATTAAATAATGAAAATAAGTGGGAAGAAAGAGAACATACCTTGTTCTTCTTCCTTGGCGAATGTAGGAGCTAGAAACTCCATGGTTGAAGCTTGATTTTTCGGCTAGATAAGAAGCTTGATTAAGGTATGGTCGGTTTTCGGTTTTTGATAATTTTTACGTTTTTGAGATCGTTGCTTCGTGTATTACCCGACCCATGTCTAAATTTTTGAAAATACTATGTATATAGGATTCGGCCATTAACATGCTTGGATAGTTTTGATGATTGATGGTCTTAGATTAAATGTATGTTAAAGATTTACAAGTTTTGTATTGGAGTTTTTGGTGATTTTGAGTATATAGGGCTAAATTGAAAAGAATAAAATTGTGAAGGATTAAAATGTCAAATAGATGAAATGCATGGACACCCATGGCTATAGGGAAGGTTCAGCCTAGCTATAGTGTTAGGAAATTTTGCATATTTTGAGTTTTGTTTAAATTGGACCAAATTGTAAAAATGGAAAACATTAGGGGCAAAATTGTAAATTGCCCATTTGTGTGTTTTGGGACTAAATTGAGATGAAATGCAATTAAATGAGCTAAATTTTAATGTGTTTTAGATCAAGAGCAAAGAAAAACGGAATTAGGCAGGGGAAAGACAAAGGTTCTCGAATAGCCGATTTCGCACGGACTATCGACAACCGAGGTAAGTCCTTAAGTTAATACATGTCAAGGGACTAATTTGAATCTATTAAAAGTTGAAATTTTACATTTTTAGGATAGAAATGTGGAAATTGCGAATGTGAATTATGGTAGTGAATTTGAAATTGTTTTGTTATATATGAAGTGATCAAGTATGTTTGATTAGATATTCGAAAGGAATATGAAATAAAAATTTGATAAATTTTAGTATCCATTTACCTTATGGCCGAATGTATATTGACATATTTGGTTGATGAATTATGTTGAGTAAGTGATTGGAATTGTTGGGAATGTTTAAGCTTGTATTGACACGACTCGGGCTTTTACGCCAGCAGGCCTTGTCTTAGGTGATTTAAATCGGGCTTTTAAGCCTAGCGGTGCCTTGTGCCAGTGTTACTTATCGGGCTTTTAAGCCTAGCAGGCCTTGTGCTTGGTGTTACTTATCGGGCTTTTACGCCTAGCGAGCTTGATGCGGTGATGTATTTTACAAAATAGAAACCGAAATTTATGTTCAAGGCGAATTAAAGCAAACTTATCGAGTTAACGGCTCGGTGAGTATGTGAAGTAGGAATGAATTTCTTACTTATATAAGACAAGGAAAATCAGTAATTTATTTCAAATGGCATGTGTTACGAGTGTGGAATATATACATATATATATGGTTATAATATGTGTTCTCGGCTTTACTAATGAATGATATGATTGTTGTATCTTGGTCTTCTAATATGAGGATACATGACTAGGCATATTCGGCCACATGAGTGGTTGTGTAATTGATGCCATGTTATAGTAATTGACATTTAAGTATATAAATGCATGTACCTATGATTATACGATGACATTTTGGGTTTCGAAAGGTTGGTTTATAAACAAGTATTTTGATCATAAGCATGTGGGTGAAGAGATATCGTTTCTACGAATTCATACTTGTTAATATGGGTATGAAAATTTAAAGTTTGAAAATAAGTATGAGTACAAGTCCACAAGTTGAATTATAGTAATTAAATTGTTGAAATTCAAATGTTATTTTTATGAAATTAGGACTTACTAAGCTAGCAAGTTTATCGTGTGAAATGTTTCCTCTGTTTTATAGATTAGGTGCAAGCTACAAGCTCGTCGGGATCGTTCGGAAAGTCGCTCACACTATCAATCTATATTTTGGGTACTCTTTCATTTTGGTTTTAAACGAAGGCATGTATAGGAAAGACTTGGTCTTTGTTTGATGAAATTTTAAGGTTCATGTATATAATAGCCATGCGAATATGGCTAAATTTGTAGTTAAACTATTTGTTGTGTCTTGATATGTATGTTGGTTCATGATGGCAATATTTACGCATTCTTAATCAAAGTTTAATCGTTTTTGTTAAGGAAATGTTTGTACACGAAATGAACCCTTGAATTAGGGATGTAGGTAGGTTCGGTTAGAAGCTAGTCTTTCATAAAATGCAACAAAACAGCTTGTAGTAGCAGCAGTGATGTGAGTTAGAAAAATCACCAAAATTTAGGGTATATTGAATTGGAAGGTGAATGAGATATGAAATTAAACCTTATTGTGCCTATTTTTACATGAAAGAAACAGAGTAGGCAAAAGATTTATATATTATGAGATAATTAAGTTTTAGTGAGACCTGCTCTGAATGAATTCGTGAGTCACTGTTCTGTTTTGGAAAAATTGTCAAAAATTGTACAAAAATAATTAAGAAGCATGGTTTATATGTGTAGAACCCTTAATGAGTCTATGTTTCATTGGTATAAACAAGAACATTATAGGAAATTTGTGCAATGAGATAACTGTATTTTTGTAGAGACAGGTCAGAATTTTCAAGCAGTGTAATAAGGGTAACTTTGATGAATAAACTGTACTAATTGGCCAATGAAAAATTCTGGAAAAATTATGGTGAAAAGCTATATGAGTCTAGTTTCAAGGAAAATTTACGGATCTAAATTTTGAGTTTTGTAACTCGATTTATGGTCGATTTAGTCAGCATGATGCAGTTGGACAGCTTTAAAATCTTACACCCCGAGTTAATAGTCAAGTCTAGTAATGCCACGTACTCGATTCCGGCAAGGGTTTCGGGTAGGGGGTGTTACAAAAGACATCAAAAAGGGCCAATTTTTCCTAGTCTTGTTGAATCTCGACTTTTTTGTTGTTTCTCTTCTTCAAGTAGCTTCATTCCGACCAACTGCAACTTCAGAGGTATAGGAATTGTAATTTTAATATACTCCACTGCAACTTCGGGGAGATATTTGTTTCTTCAACCTATTTCACTGCAACTTTAAGGAGATAAGATTTGAAGCTTATAACTTTAGTTTATTCCACTGCAACTTCAGGGAGATAAGACTTGCTATGGTAGATTTAATATGATCCACTACAACCTCAGAGGTATAGGACTTGTTGCTTCAATCTACTCCACTGCAACTTCAGGGAGATAAGATTTGTAACTTGTAGCTTTAATCTGTTCTACTACAACTTCAGGGAAATAAGATTTGCTATCTTCAATCTGCTCCACTGCAACTTCAGGGAGATGAGATTTGTAGCTTTAACCCGTTCCACTGCAACTTCAGGGAGATAAGGTTCGCTTTAATCTGCTCTACTGCAGCTTCAGATAGATAAGATTTGCGATCTGCTCCACTGCAGCTTCAGGGAGATAAGACTTGTAACTTCAACCTGCTCCACTTCAACTTCAGGGAGATAAGATTTGTAACTTATGGCTTTAATTTGTTCCACTACAACTTTAAGGAAATAAGATTTGCTATCTTCAATCTGCTCCACTACAGCTTCAGGAAGATAAGACTTGTAACTTCAACCTGCTCCTTTGCAACTTCAGGGAGATAAGATTTATAACTTATAGCTTTAATTTGTCCCACTACAACTTCAGGGAAATATGATTTGCTATCTTCAATCTGCTCCACTGCAACTTCAGGGAGATAAGGCATGTAACTTTAACCTGCTTCACTGCAACTTCAGGGAGATAAGGTTTATAGCTTTAATCTGCTCTACTGCAACTTCAGAGGAATAAGATTTGCTATCTTCAATCTGCTCCACTGCAACTTCAAGGAGATAAGGTTTATATCTTTAATCTACTCTACTGCAACTTCAGAGAGATAATACTTGCTATCTTCAATCTGCTCCACTATAACTTCAGGGAGATAAGATTTGTGGTTTTAATCTGCTCCACTGTAACTTTAAGGAGATAAAATTTGTCACGATGACTTCAATTCATCCTACTGTATCTTCAGGGGTATAGGATTTGTGGTTTCACTGATCTATGACACCATTCTCTAGGGAACATGACCTGTAGAATCCATTTCATGGGCCTATATTTATGGCAAGTGATTAGGATGTTATGATTAGAATGAATCAAATGCTCCTAACTAGATGTGTATGAATGATATTTGCATGAATATAGAATGTCATTTTTCGAGAATAATCCCCCTTTTAATGCTTAGGTTGACATTGCTCCTCATTCATCAAGGTTCTATCACTGACGCATTACCCTACCTTATTGTTCAGCCAGTATCTTTGACAGAAAACCCGAAGAAATAATCACAATTTAAACTATTCGTTCCCAAAAATTTCCAACTCTTAGATTTGGTTAGTTCTGACTAGTTGTCCTATTTCAGGTCTTTTTACTATTTAGAAAACCTTTCAGAGAAATATGCAGAAATACTTTTACTTGAATACTATTTGTCCAGTAATCGTTATTTCAATGAAAAATGCTTGAAAAAGATTGTAACAATGGACAAGGTTGAAATTTGTTGGGAGGAGAGCTCGAAATAAATAAATTAATCAAACTAGAAAACGTTGCTAAAATACAAAATGAGTAAAATGAAAATAGGTGCCCCAAATATTATAGCATGAGCTTCTCTGCACAAACTTCTCGAAGACCATTTTGAACTTGATATTTGTTTAGGAGATCTAAAGTATTTTGTTAATGCCCCAAGATTTAACATTCTTCCTTCTGAGAAGACTCAACCATCACATGTTCAATCTTCAATCCAAATTTGAGCTACCCTTTTCCTGGTTTTCAACTCAAAATCCCTTTGGTCTTAAGCGCCCTTTGCGAGTTTTCACCTTGGCCTCTCCTTTTTTTTGAAGTGAAATATTTCTTGACTGAGTCTAAATTCACAGGATTAGACAGGTTCTTTCCATCCACATCGGTCAAAATCAGTGCTCCTCCAGAAAATGCCTTCTTTACCACATAAGGTCCTTCCCAGTTTGGCATCCACTTTCCTCTGAAGTTGTTTTGTATAGGAATGATCTTTTTCAATATTAGGTCCCCCTCATGGAATTCTCTAGGGAAAACCTTTTTTTCGTAAGCTTGCATCATTCGTTTTTGGTACATCTGACCATGACGGATAACTTTCAGCCTCCTCTCTTCAATCAAGTTCAGCTAATCATATCGAGATCGGATCCATTCTACTTCATCTAATTTCAGCTCTGACAAAACTCGAAGAGAAGGAATCTCGACTTCAATGGGCAAAACCGCCTCCATTCATAAACCAATGAGAAAGGTGTTACCTTGGTGGAGGTATTAACAAATGTTCGATAAACATAAAGGGCAAATGGTAACTTATCATGCCAATTTTTATAAGTCTCAGTTATTTTCCCCACGATCTTCTTAATGTTCTTATTGGCTGCCTCCACCGCACCATTTATTTTTGGGCGATATGGTAATGAGTTGTGGTGTTTGATCTTGAATTGACTACAGACCTCCGCTATAGTGCTATTGTTCAAGTTCAATACATTATCATATATAATCCTTTCTGGCATCCCATATCAACATATGATCTCTTTCTTTAAGAATTTGCATATTGTCGATTTCGTGACATTGGTGTAAGAAGTGGTCTCTACCCACTTGGTGAAGTAATCAATGACCATGAAGATGAATCGATGCCTATTGGAAGCTTTTGGTGAGATCGGCCCAATGACATCCATGCCCCACATAGAGAAAAGTCATGGAGAAGTCATAACATGAAGAGGTGAAAAAGGCACATGAATTTTGTCCCCATAAATTTGGCACTTATGACATCTCTTGGAATTACTAACACAATCTCCTTCCATAGTAGACAATAATACCCGAATCTCATGATTTATCTGGCCATTGTAAAACCATTAGCATGTGTTCCACAAACACTTTCATGGACTTCTTCCAAAATCTTCTTGGATTTAATGGTTTCCACACATCTTAGTAGCACTTGATCTTTTCTTCTTTTATACATGATCTCCCCATCTAAGACATAGTCATTGGCCAGTCTCCTCAGCATTCTTTTATCATTCTCAGTCGTCTGATCAAAGTATTCACGATTCTTTAGTATCGCAGTATATCGTAGTACTAAGGGTGATCATTTTTTCCTCTTTCTCGATGTTGTAACAATGAGCCAGAGCCTTATAAACACTCATCTAGATAGGTTTTGCATCATCTTATTTTTTCATTTTGACCATAGAAGCTAAAGTAGCTAAGGCATTAGCCATCTGATTTTGATCTCGTGGAAGGTAGCAGAAGGTGATGTCATCAAACTTTTTAATTAACTCTAGGACCAGCCATCTATACTTGATCAACTTGGGATCTCGTCTCCCATTCACCTTTGAGTTATCGATCACTAGTGCAGAATCCCCATATACCTCTAGCATTTTGATCTTACGTTCTATGGCTACACAGATTCTCACGATACATGCTTTGTATTCTGCCATATTGTTTGTGCAATCAAAATCCAATTTATTAATAAAGGGATAATGATCTCCGTTTAGGGATACCAGGACTGCCCCGATTCTATTACCCACAGCGTTTGAAGCTCCGTCAAAATTTAGTTTCCAAGGATATCTTTCTTGAGCATCCTCTTCAGTGGTTGCAACATACATCAGATCTTCGTTTGGAAAATAGAAGTTTAAAGGCTCGTAATCTTCTAGAGCTCTACTGGCTAGAAAATTTGCTATTGCACTCCCTTTTACTGTCTTCTGGTTCACATAGACTATATCAAAATCAGAAAGCAAAATCTACCATCGGGTTATCCTTCCATTTAGAGCAGTCAACTCTATCATATACTTTAAAGGGTCCATTTTTTGAGATGAGTCAAGTTGTGTGGTACAACATGTATTGTCTCAGTCTTCGGGTTGTCCAGATTAAGGCACAACACAACTTCTCAATTGGCGTGTATCTTGTCTTACACTCAGTGAACTTCTTACTAAGATAGTATATCACTCTTTCTTTCCTTCCTGACTCATCATGTTAACCTAGCACGCATCCCATAAAATTCCCAAATACTGCCAAGTACAATATCAATGGCTTATCTGGACTAGGTGACATCAGCACTGAGGCATTAGACAGGTAATGTTTGACCTTTTCGAAAGTTTTCTGGCATTCCTCATTCCACACACCTGGATTGTGTTTCTTAAAGAGACGGAATATGGGGTCACATTTCTCGGTTAGTTGTGAACTGAATCGGGAATATAATTTAATCTCCCTAAGAAACTCCAGACTTCTTTTTAAGTGCACGGCGGAGGCAAATACTATATAACCTTGACTTTGTCTGGGTCGATCTTGATCCCCTTTTCGCTGACTACGAATCCTAGCAATTTTCCTGACCTAACCCTGAAGGTGCATTTTACTGGATTAAGCTTTAGCTAGAATTTTTTCAACCTCAAGAACAGTTTCCTTAAGACTTGTATATGCTCTTCTTCTGTTCGGTATTTTGCGATCATATCATCAACATAAACCTCGATTTCTTTGTGTATCATATCATGAAACAGGGTTACCATGGCTCTTTGATACTGTACAAGCCCATTTTTTCCTGGCCTATTAAGCCCACAAATCAAACCCAACTAAGGCCCAATTCAGAAGCCCAAACCTAAAATCAAAATTTTCTAACCCTAGGTACGGTGCACCTAGGGCCTTTTGACGTCACTTGCTCTGCCACTGCCCTTCCACCGCCCATATCCTGCAAAAAGTCAGTAGAAGAAGTGACAGAACAGTAGTAGATGTACTGAAATCAAGTTATAAAAACCCCAACAAAATGTAAATGCGGGGGGACCTTTTTTTGGAAGACAAAAATAGAGAAATCAATACAAAAGGGGATTTTTTTTGAATAGAACAAAAGGGATTTTCGGCCACTTTCATCAATACAAGAAATAGCTTTCAAATACTAGCATTTAGATTTTAAAAACATTATCAAAATCAAGAGAAACAGTTATCTAAAACCAAAAAGAACAAAGAAAACAGGTCGACAAGGAGGTGATTTATTGTTTCTAAATTTTTATTTCTATTTCATTTCGAATCCTTTTCTTTTATTTACACAAACATATATATATGTATATTATCATTATTATTTAATTTTTTTAAAAAAGGAATAATAAAAAAATTACCTTTTTCGAGTTAAGCCGTAGTATGCGGCCGACGATGATTCAAAGTGACAATATGCAGCTAGGGTTGAAACCCTAGCAGAGAAAAGGTCCCTCCCTCCCTTCTTTTTTTCTTAAACCTGCAGAAATGAAGCTTTAAAAAAATATATGCCTTTTATAAACAAGCAAAATGGCGCCGTTTTAGGCCTTCAGTCCATAGGCCAAAACGACGCCGTACTGCCCTAACCCGCGCGCGACCAGACACGTGCAAAGGGGATCCACGTGTTTTTATTAAAAGGGCTATTTGTGCGAATAGCCCTTCTGCATTTTTACTTTTTTAATTCAGTTTTTTTATTTTTTTAATTCGCTCCTATAAATTTGCTTTGGTTCCATTTTGGGCCGTTTTTTTTTTAAAACGCAGCGTACCAATGGACGTGGATATTTCCCTTTTAGTCCCCTTCTTTTCACGCTCGTCATTTTGGGGCCCTGATTCATTTTTTTTCTTTATTTTAGATCTTTAATTTTATTTCTTGATTTAGTCCCTTCAATATTTTATTTATAATTTGGTTTCTTAGTTTTATTTCAATTGCAATTTAATACAATATTCGTTTAACATCAGTTTTTATATTTTTTTTCTATTATTTTTATCCTTTTAATTATTTGTTCACATTTACATATATTCCTTTTATTTTTCTTATCATTATCATGTATATTTTTATATTTCTTTGTTTGTCCATGTTATTTATTCATTTTGTGTCATTATCATATTACCATCATTATTATAATTATTACTATTATTGTTTTACTTTTATTTTTTTTAGTATCATTATTATCATTTTATTATTGTTTTTTCTTAACTTCATCATTTTATTATTATTATTATTATTATTATTATTATTATTATTATTATTATTATTATTATTGTTATTATTATTATTATTATTATTTTACTATTATATACATTACTTATTTATTTATCGGTTTACTATTAAGTTTCTTTTTTCCCTTATTATTCTTATTTATTTTCATTTTTATCTCTTTTATTACTCTTACCTATTATTTCCCTTTTAAGTTACATAGCTTATTTGTTTTATTCCTTTTATTTTTGTCATTCGTACTACTAGTTTATTATCATTCCGTTATGCTTGTTAATATCATGTTTTATTTCTTCTTATTTTTTTACAAACTTGTGTTATAATAATTTTTACCCGATACAAAATTGATTCTTTTCATAAAGGTAATATTCCGTATTTAGAAATTCGAGAGGTCGTGCCCAACGTATTGGGTTTTGATTTTTCTCGTTTAATCTAAATAATTGAATATCCTTTTAAAACAAATGCATAAATTTTAAATAAAAACCTATTCTCGGGAATTTAGAAACGTTGTGTCCTAACTCACTGGATGTGACGTTTAGTTATCTCGGGTTAAGGATTTCTAAAGAATAAGGGCAATATTTCATGTTTTGGAAATCCGAGAAATCGTGCCCTAACGTGCTGGTTTCGATTTTTCGCTTGGCCAAATAATCGAATATCCTTTTGATATTTTCAATGCATGAGTCTCGGGAATCATGAAATGATCTTGGATTCGAAGATTTAAATTATTGTGTCCTAACGTGCTGGATGTGATATTTTATTCTTTCGGAGAGAGAGAATCTTAATATCCGATTTGAGAAAATTCAGATATTTTTAAAAGAGATCGTATTTTTAAAATCTTTTCAAATTTTTGACATTAAGACGTTAACTAATCAATTAGGTATCAATTTTGGGCATATCGAGGGTGCTAACCCTTCCTCGTGCGTAACTGTAACACCCCAAACTAGGTCTATGCGTTTAGACGAGATTTGGTTTGTCACACCAATCGAATATTCATTTAATTAGTGATTAAAGTAAAACATTACTACCAAAACCTTTTGAAAATAGAGTTTAATAATAAAAATTTAGTACAATAATTCAAAATTGATGATTTAAGAAATTACTCGTTTGAAAATATTATTATTTAAAAATATATTTGTCAAAACCTTTAAGAAATTTTAATAGAACTTGAAAGAATTTAAAAGAGTAATTTAGGTGTTTCAAAATGTTATAAAACTCAATATTTTAAGAAACTTTAAAATAAATTTGCATAAACCCATACTGAGAGTCTCAAACCAATTTAAATCCATCCACACAATAAAATCCATAAAAACATAATTAGAGGCCTTATTACATCAAACCCAAAAACAATAATTAAAATAAGTAACTTAATATAGTTCATAGTTTATAAAACCCATGCTTGTAGTATGGCCTCCTCCAAGTCATTCCCGGCCCAAGTCCACATCAATTTCCATTACCTGAAATGGATAATAAAACGGGGTGAGTTACAAAGAACTCAGTGTGTAACTCACTTACCACCATTGTTGGGCCAAACCATCAAGGCATTAATTTGGGCTTGAGCCCAATTACAATTTCAAGGATATAAAATGAAATAAATATATAAAAATGCATGTAAAATGTATTTCCCAAACCAAGCCTAATTTTCCATCCGCTACACACCCCTGTACCAACCAGCACACCTGTGGGGATCAAGTCAACCCACCCCGCCAAACACACCAATCGTAGGCATTAAGCCTTTTTAATAATATTGTAGTGCACTCATCAACTAGATTGTGACATAGTCACCGAACTAGAGGCATTAAGCCAAAATTTGTGGCAGAGCCACCGAACTAGATACGTGGCCACAGGCCTTTCTTCTCTTCATCATATATCCCGTCCCATGCAATTATGTATGCATAACAAACTTTAATCATAACATGATTTATCAAGTAATCCATATTATAGATAAGTCTATACTTTAACTTTTCATTTGGGCCTATTAACAATATAGTATCTAGCCCATTTAGCAATCTAGAGATCTTTGGCCCATTTATCGAACTAGAATATTTTTGGCCCATTTATCGAACTAGAATATTTTTGGCCCATTTATCGAACTAGAATATTTAGAATATTTTTGGCCCATTTATCGATCTAGAATATTTTTGGCCCATTTAGCGATCTAGCATACTTTGGCCCATATTTATCGATCTAGCAGTTTTATGACCCAAATTATCGATCTAGCAGTTTTTCGTAAAAACTTAGCAATCTAGCAATTTTTCGTAAATTTCTCGGTTTTTACCGTTTTCATGCATTTACACAAAAGTGTTAATATCACAAAATTTTCAATTTTGCCATTTCTACGATTTATCACTATACTTACGGTTTGGTATTTAACCCGAGAGATAAGTGTGAAGTTACACACCTGGTTATTGTGAAAACTAGACTTTCCCGCTCGTCAACACCTATACGTATCACGATAATTTAGAATACTATAATTTATTAATAAAATCGATCTAAAAATAACGATCTAAAATTTTACCCTCGGATTTTCGAACTACTTCTACTTGCGGTTTCTCCCCGATTGATGGTTCGTTAACCGAATCAAATCCACGAACAAATAATGGTTCGGGAGTACGAACGACTTTGAACAAATGATTCTCCTCGGATGAACGTCCGCAACCCGGTGGAAAATCTCGATTCCCGAAATAGCCCTTTGTTTATACTTAGGGGGATTAATGGAACCTCCCCTCTTCCGAACACTAAACACCGCCCTTTTCTTCCCTATCTTGATTGTCTTCAATGACAAAAGATCATAAGTCCAAACTAATATAATATCGAAAACAATATGACCAAAGGTTTTAGGAGTGAGATTTCCTTACCACAATATCCTTGTTCCACAAAATGAGAGTTGACCAAAACGTTCCCTTAACACCTTAAATCGATTCCAACGTTCTATGTTACTTACGAACACTTGATTTCCGATCTTCCGTTATCGCACTAAAGTATAACAAATGAAAACGTTAATAGGATGAACTATTATTTCGATCTAATGAGATCCTCTTACCACCATCAAGATTCGGCCAAAATAAAAATAACTAAAAAGAACTCTTACCTAACGTCCACGATTGAAAAGAGATGATTGAGAAAGATGTTTAGATGTGATGGAGGATTCGGCTATGTAATATCAAAGAAAAGAGAAAAAAATGATTCGGCTATGGCACACTAACATTCGGCCATGAGAGAAAATAATGGAAAAATATGGTTGAAAAGAATTAAAAGATGAGAGAAAGAGATGGTATTGATTCGGTTTTCAAAGAGAAGAAAAGAGAAAGAAAAGAGATGTGATAAGAAGCAAGGTACATTCGGCTATGGGGAAAGAAAAGAAAAAGAATGGCTTTTTGGTATAGGTGATTTCGGCACTATGAGAAAAGGCATACAAAGAATACTAAAGTGATATGCAAAAGTAACCAAATGGCCAAAAAATTAAGGCTTACCAAATGCTCAATTTCGGCCAAGGGAGAAAGGTTGAGAAAGAATTGCAAAACTTTGCACAAAGGTTGCTAAGAATGACCAAATCAAATTCCTAATCCTAGCCAACTACTAGCATATTCGGCCAACCTCCCCCTAGCCACATTGCCGTCCAAATTCATGGTCAAATGGCCATGAATTTGTTTCCAAAACATTTTCCCTGATACTTGCCCTATGTCCCTATATCTTTCCAAAAGTTCTTGATTCCATACCATAAGTTAACACTTACCTGATTCCTTAATCTACTAACCAAAAATAACAAGGTCAACACTTACCATAATTAAGCTTGGCCGACACCTACCATACTAGAGCAAAAATAAAAGTTGTCAAAATGCCATCCAAGGGATTCGAACCACTCCCCTCATGCTATAACCCATGCGCCAACACCACCTTGCCATTACTCATCTTATGCTACACTTTGACACTTTAATTAACTTAAGTGTCAATGCTACTTGCTCTACTTCAATAAATTCTCAAACTAAAAAATTTATTCCATACCCGAATAATTCTATACTCTTCTTCAGGACTATAATAGGCACGAAAAGTAATAAGAAAATTTTTCCTTTATAAACTAATCACCAAAACATGCAATATAACAATATCCGGATTTTTAGGGTGTTACAACTCCACCCTCCTTAAAGAAAATTTCGACCTCGAAATTTACCTGGTTGAAAGAGGTGAGGGTATTGTTGCCGAATTGTATCCTCAGGCTCCCACGTAGCTTCCTCCGCTCCGTGATTACACCATAAAACTTTAACCAACGGCACGGTTTTCTTTCTTAGCACCTTAACATCTCGGTCTAAGATTTCCACTGGTTCCTCCTCAAAAGACAAGTCTGAATTCAACTCCACTTCTTCTATCGGTATTATGTGCATCGGATCGATCTATAGCGTCTCAGCATGGAAACATGAAAAACATTATGAATCTGACTCAACTCCGGAGGTAATTCGATCTGATAGGCTACTGGACCAACACGCTTCACCACACGATATGGTCCAATGTATCTAGGACTCAATTTGCCCTTCTTCCCAAACCTGAAAATCTTCTTCCAAGGTGAGACCTTCAAGAAAACTTGATCCCCCAAATCATACTCGATATCCTTACGCTTCAGATCAGCATACGACTTCTGTCTATCTGAAGCTTCCTTTAACGTGCTCGAATATCTTTTACTTTTTCTTCCGTTTTAGAGATCAACTCAGGACCTAACATCTATCGTTCGCCCAATTCAGTCCAACAAATAGGAGAACGACACCTATGACCATACAATGCCTCGTAGGGTGCCATCTGAATGCTAGACTGATAGCTATTGTTATAAGTAAATTACGCGTGATGAAAATCCTCCCAACTACCTTTGAAGTCGATCACACATCCCCTTAACATATCTTCCAGAATCTGAATTACTCTTTCGGATTGACCATCTGACTGAGGATGAAAAGCCGTACTAAAGTTTAGCTTTGTTCCCAAAGCTTCATGCAAAGCTTTCCAAAACCGTGATGTAAACCTAGGATCCCTATCTGATATAATAGACACGGGTACCCCATGCAACCTCACGATTTTGGATACATACGACTTAGCCAACACGTAACGAGTAATGCATTTAACTGGTAGAAAATGAGCAGTCTTCATCAAACGATCAACAATTACCCAAACAGAATTTTTCTTAGTAGGTGATAAAGGTAACCCACTAACAAAATCCATTGTTATCCGCTCCCATTTCCAAAGAGGAATCTTTACCGGTTGTAATAAACCTGACGGTAATTGATGCTCCGCCTTCACTTGCTGACAAGTTAAACATCTTCCCACAAATTTAGAAATCTCACGCTTCAACCTGGCCACCAATACTGTTCATGAAGATCCCGATACATCTTATTTCCTCCGGGGTGCATAGCATAAGGGCTACTATGCGCCTTCCCTAGAATCATTTGCCTTAGATCTGAGTCCTTAGGCATACAAACTCTTCCTCGAAAACACAATACACCTTCTGTGTTTATTCCAAAATCCTCTATTCCACTATTTTTAACTTGTTGAAATAAAAGTCCCAACTTCTTATCTGATATCTGTTTTTCCTTGATTTGTTCTAACCACAGAGGCTTCACCTGAAGTTCCGCTATCAGACTACCATCCTCGTACAAACTCAAATGGGCAAACATTGCTCTCAAATCAGATACCATCTTATGACTTAACGCGTCTGCTACCACATTAGCTTTTCCAGGATGATACTCAATTGAGAAATCATAGTCCTTTAACAGCTCCACCCATCTTCGTTGTCTCAAGTTTAAATCCTTCTGAGTAAGAAGATACTTAAGACTCTTGTGATCCGTATAGATGATAGACTTTTCACCGTAGAGGTAATGCCTCCAAATCTTTAAAGCAAACACTACCGCAGCTAACTCCAAGTCATGAGTAGGGTAGTTTACTTCGTGCGATCTCAACTGACGAGAAGCATAAGCCACCACTTTCTCACTTTGCATCAATACACATCCTAAGCCCGTGTGTGACGCATCGCAGTAAACTATAAACTCCTTTCCAGCCTCAGGTTGAATCAATACTGGCGCTTTCGTCAAAATCTTCTTCAATTTCTTGAAACTTTCTTGCTGTTTATCAGACCATATAAACGGTAATCCCTTTCGCAAAAGCTTAGTTAGGGGTGCAGCAATCAACAAAAACCCCTCAGCAAAGCGTTTATAGTAACCAGCCAAACCCAAGAAACTCCGAATCTCGACTCACGATTTTGGTGGTTTCCAATCCATCTGACCTCAATCTTCCGAGGATCCACCCTTATTCCTTGGTGATACAACATGACCCAAGAAAGTCACTTCTCTTAACCAAAATTCACATTTACTGAATTTGGCATACAGTTGATTATCTCGAAGTAACTGTAATACAATTCACAAATGTGAGTCATGCTCCTCTTCATTCCTTGAATATACCAAAATATCATCTATGAATACTACCACAAACCGGTCTAAATATGGTTGAAAGACCCGGTTCATCATATCCATAAATGCAACTGGTGCATTGGTCAACCCAAACGGCATCATCAAAAGCTCATAATGTCCATAACGAATTCGGAAAGCCGTCTTGTGAATATTCGCTTCTTTCACCTTAAGCTGGTGATAACCCGATCTCAAATCGATTTTGGAGAAAACTGCAGCTCCCTTCAACTGATCAAATAGGTCATCAATTTCGGCGAGAGGATACCTATTCTTGATCGTCAGTTTATTCAATTGCCTGTAATCAATGCACATACGCATCGACCCATCCTTCTTCTTAACAAACAAAACCGGTGCTCCCCACGGAGACACACTCGGTCGAATAAAACCTCGATCTAGCAATTCTTGAATTTGAGCTTTAAGCTCCGACAACTCCTTCGGTGCCATTCTATAAGGAGCAATGGACATTGGAGCCGTTCTGAGCAAAAGCTCAATACCAAATTCCACTTCCTGATCCGGAGGTACACCGGGAAGTTCTTCGGGAAATACATCCAGAAATTCCTTCACTGTTCTCACATCTTCCACTGATAACTCCTTGGCATCTAAAGCACTAATAAATGCTAAAAATGCTCCATACCCTTTTCGCACCAACTTTTCTGCCCTTAATGCAGAAATCACGTTTGCCAAATAATTTCTTCGCTCGCCTATCATAACTATCTCTTTATCCACCACGGTTCTTATTGACATCCGCTTTTCAGCACAATCCAATTGCGCCCGGTGCTTAACCAACCAATCCATGCGCAAAATGATATCGAATTCGCCAAAAGGCAATTCCATCAAATTTTCCAGGAATATTTCTCCTTGAATTTCTAAGGGCACATCTCTAAATAGTTTATTTACCAACACCGACTGTCCTAAAAGAATAATTACCTTCATCTCACTATCGCAAATTTCAGATTCTAAATTCAAGTTTCCAGATATGGTGCTAGCAACATACGAATGGGTAGAACCAATATCTATCAAAGCAATAACAGGTACATCAAAGATGAAGAACGTACCAGTTATCACGTCAGGTGCATTGCCATCCTCACGGCGTCTAACAGCATAAACCAACCCAGGCTGTCTTGCATCCGTGTTACCTCTAGGACCATTGCCTCGACCCGCTGCACCTTGACCACGTCCAGCCCCATTACCACCACGACCTGGTCCTCGACCCCTCGGTGGTTGCTGAGTTCCTCTTGCCGGAGGTGCATCAGTATTACGAGCTTCCTGAGTTGTGTCCATTCGTCGAGGGCAATCCCTATATTGATGATCCATCGACCCGCATTTATAGCAAGCACCCGCTTTCCTCCAGCACTCTCCAGAATGCCGTTTTCCACAATCAGCACAATCTCGACTCTGATTCACAGTTATAGGCGTTCTACCTTGAGTTGGCTCATCATTCCGAGGCCTCTTCAGGAACCTTTTTGAAGAACCCGAATACTTCATATCTCTCTTGCCTCTAACTCGTTCCCGATTCTGACGTTCTGAGTTCTTAGCCTCTTTGGCTATCTTGGCCTTCTCCACGAGCGTGGCAAAAGTTCTAACTTGTTGTGGGGCTATCAGAACCCGCAACTCATCGTTCAACCCATCCTCAAAGCGTACACAACGCTCATGATCCGTTGCCACTATTTTTCGAGCATAGCGACTCAAACGTAAAACCTCAGCCTCATATGCTGCCACTGTCTTATTTCCTTGAACCAGATTCAAGAATTCCTTCCTTCGGGCATCCACATAACTCGTTCCTACATATTTCCCTTGGAAGGAAACTTTAAAGAATTCCCAATTAACTAATGCAGCTTCAGTGCCTTCTCGGACAGTAAGCCACCATTGGTATGCTTCGTCCCTTAACAAGGACACCGCTCCTCTTAGTTTTTGTTCCACCGTGCACTCAAGATCATCCATAATTCGTTCCACTGCCTCAAGCCAATATTCAGCAACGTTTGGAGCTACACCTGAGACACCTCTGAAAACCTCAGCACCACTTGATTTCAATCGTTCCGATATTGACCCACGAGCTGTTGGCCCAGTTCTAGCTCCAGCGACCCTTTCAAAGACTCGCAGCATTGCTCGTGTCACAGCATTATCTTCCTCCATATGATCATGTGATCCCATCTCACTCTCGAGTGACGCAGGTGCATCCATTTCCGGCATATGATCCGGCGCTTCAGTTGTGCCCCTAACACCTCGTCCTCTACCACGGCCACGTCTACCGCGTCCACGACCACGTCCTCTAGTGCTCATAATGACTAATTCGATTTAATCTGATTAAGAGCTTTATGAATCAGAATACTATTTCAGTGTTTATTAACAATATTTTATGATATGAAAGAGATAGAGTTGTTTTCGCAATCGTATCCGTATTGTCTCAATCTCTACGGTTTTCAACACCTAAAACTAGAAGTTCTAGAGTGTCTCTATGATCATATCATAATAATAATAAACAATCAATATACAGATACTTACTTGACTTGGCGCGGGATGCTCATGGTGCCATACTACCTTTAAATCAAAAGTCTAGAAAATTTTGAATTGTTTTTCAAACAAATATCGTTGTTGAACCCAAACCACAGCCGAGTTTTGAAACTAGCTCTGATACTATTAAATGTAACACCCCAAACCAGGTCTATGCGTTTAGACGAGATTTGGTTTGTCACACCAATCGAATATTCATTTAATTAGTGATTAAAGTAAAACATTACTACCAAAACCTTTTGAAAATAGAGTTTAATAATAAAAATTTAGTGCAATAATTCAAAATTGATGATTTAAGAAATTACTCGTTTGAAAATATTATTATTTAAAAATATATTTGTCAAAACCTTTAAGAAATTTTAATAGAACTTGAAAGAATTTAAAAGAGCAATTTAGGTGTTTCAAAACGTTATAAAACTCAATATTTTAAGAAACTTTAAAATAAATTTGCATAAACCCATATTAAGAGTCTCAAACCAATTTAAATCCATCCACACAATAAAATCCATAAAAACATAATTAGAGGCCTTATTACATCAAACCCAAAAACAGTAATTAAAATAAGTAACTTAATATAGTTCATAATTTATAAAACCCATGCTTGTAGTATGGCCTCCTCCAAGTCATTCCCGGCCCAAGTCCACATCAATTTCCATTACCTGAAATGGATAATAAAACGGGGTGAGTTACACAGAACTCAGTGTGTAACTCACTTACCACCATTGTTGGGCCAAACCATCAAGGCATTAATTTGGGCTTGAGCCCAATTACAATTTCAAAGATATAAAATGAAATAAATATATAAAAATGCATGTAAAATGTATTTCCCAAACCAAGCCTAATTTTCCATCTGCTACACACCCCTGTACCAACCAGCACACCTGTGGGGATCAAGTCAACCCACCCCGCCAAACACACCAATCGTAGGCATTAAGCCTTTTTAATAATATTGTAGTGCACTACCGAACTAGATTGTGACATAGTCGCCGAACTAGAGGCATTAAGCCAAAATTTGTGGCAGAGCCACCGAACTAGATACGTGGCCACAGGCCTTTCTTCTCTTCATCATATATCCCGTCCCATGCAATTATATATGCATAACAAACTTTAATCATAACATGATTTATCAAGTAATCCATATTATAGATAAGTCTATAATTTAACTTTTCATTTGGGCCTATTAACAATGTAGTATCTAGCCCATTTAGCAATCTAGAGATCTTTGGCCCATTTATCGAACTAGAATATTTTTGGCCCATTTATCGAACTAGAATATTTTTGGCCCATTTATCGAACTAGAATATTTAGAATATTTTTGGCCCATTTATCGATCTAGAATATTTTTGGCCCATTTAGCGATCTAGCATACTTTGGCCCATATTTATCGATCTAGCAGTTTTATGACCCAAATTATCGATCTAGCAGTTTTTCGTAAAAACTTAGCAATCTAGCAATTTTTCGTAAATTTCTCGGTTTTTACCGTTTTCATGCATTTACACAAAAGTGTTAATATCACAAAATTTTCGATTTTGCCATTTCTACGATTTATCACTATACTTACGGTTTGGTATTTAACCCGAGAGATAAGTGTGAAGTTACACACCTGGTTATTGTGAGAACTAGACTTTCCCGCTCGTCAACACCTATACGTATCACGATAATTTAGAATACTATAATTTATTAATAAAACCGATCTAAAAATAACGATCTAAAATTTTACCTCGGATTTTGAACTACTTCTACTTGCGGGTTTTCTCCCGATTGATGGTTCGTTAAGCGAATCAAATCCACGAACAAATAATGGTTCGGGAGTACGAACGACTTTGAACAAATGATTCTCCTCGGATGAACGTCCGCAACCTGGTGGAAAATCTCGGATTCCCGAAATAGCCCTTTGTTTATACTTAGGGGGATTAATGGAACCTCCCCTCTTCCGAACACTAAAAACCGCCCTTTTCTTCCCTATCTTGATTGTCTTCAATGACAAAAGATCATAAGTCCAAACTAATATAATATCAAAAACAATATGAGCAAAGGTTTTAGGAGTGAGATTTCCTTACCACAATATCCTTGTTCCACAAAATGAGAGTTGACCAAAACGTTCCCTTAACACCTTAAATCGATTCCAACGTTCTATGTTACTTACGAACACTTGATTTCCGATCTTCCGTTATCGCACTAAAGTATAACAAATGAAAACGTTAATAGGATGAACTATTATTTCGATCTAATGAGATCCTCTTACCACCATCAAGATTCGGCCAAAATAAAAATAACTAAAAAGAACTCTTACCTAACGTCCACGATTGAAAAGAGATGATTGAGAAAGATGTTTAGATGTGATGGAGGATTCGGCTATGTAATATCAAAGAAAAGAAAAAATGATTTGGCTATGGCACACTAACATTCGGCCATGAGAGAAAATAATGGAAAAATATGGTTGAAAAGAATTAAAAGATGAGAGAAAGAGATGGTATTGATTCGATTTTCAAAGAGAAGAAAAGAGAAAGAAAAGAGATGTGATAAGAAGCAAGGTACATTCGGCTATGGGGAAAGAAAAGAAAAAGAATGGCTTTTTGGTATAGGTGATTTCGGCACTATGAGAAAAGGCATACAAAGAATACTAAAGTGATATGCAAAAGTAACCAAATGGCCAAAAAATTAAGGCTTACCAAATGCTCAATTTCGGCCAAGGGAGAAAGGTTGAGAAAGAATTGCAAAACTTTGCACAAAGGTTGCTAAGAATGACCAAAACAAATTCCTAATCCTAGCCAACTACTAGCATATTCGGCCAACCTCCCTCTAGCCACATTGCCGTCCAAATTCATGGTCAAATGGCCATGAATTTGTTTCCAAAACATTTTCCTTGATACTTGCCCTATGTCCCCATATCTTTCCAAAAGTTCTTGATTCCATACCATAAGTTAACACTTACCTTATTCCTTAATCTACTAACCAAAAATAACAAGGTCAACACTTACCATAATTAAGCTTGGCCGACACTTACCATACTAGAGCAAAAATTAAAGTTGTCAAAATGCCATCCAAGGGATTCGAACCACTCCCCTCATGCTATAACCAATGCGCCAACATCACCTTGCCATTACTCATCTTATGCTACACTTTGACACTTTAATTAACTTAAGTGTCAATGCTACTTGCTCCACTTCAATAAATTCTCAAACTAAAAAAATTATTCCATTCCTGAATAATTCTATACTTTTCTTCAGGACTATAATAGGCACGAAAAGTAATAAGAAAATTTTTCCTTTATAAACTAATCACCAAACATGCAATATAACAATATCCGGATTTTTAGGGTGTTACAGTAACCGTCTCCCAAACCCGTTTTCGGGATTTCGTAGACCAAAAATCATCGTTTTAATAAATTTAAAATTTTATTGAAATGATTGAATTACGAGGTGACCCGATCACACCTCATCAAAAAAAGATTGGTGGCGACTCCCGTTTTTTATTATCATTTTCAAAAATCCAAGTCGACTCCGTTTTACAAAAAAAATGGTTACGACAGATACGTCGCTCCCGCATTTTTTAGTCCGAATGGCATCACTTTATAGCTAAATATTCCCCACACGGTTACGAATGTAGTATTTTCCATATCTTCAGGATGCATCTTTATCTGGTTGTAACTGGAGAAACCATCCATAAAGGAGAACAGTGAATAATTTGCAGTGTTGTCCACTAAGGTGTCGATGTGGTGCAACAGGAAATTATCCTTCGGGCTGGCTTTGTTTAAATCTCTGTAGTCCACATACATTCGTACTTGTAATGACCAAATTTTGCCTGGGCCCATTTAGCCAAAAGAAAACCCATCCTTTTAAAAAAGGGGAAGAAAAGAAAAAACAAAATATTACTACTATAGAAGTCCATTAGAGTGTCTAAACAGTCCCAAAATCTAGCCCAAAATGAGTCAGTCCAAACAAAGCCAAACAAATAAACCCATCAGATTCACTCCAGCAAATAAAAAACCAAAAATTAATAAAGCCCAAAGTCCATTACAAAAAAACAAAGCCCAATTACAAAGACCAAATACAGGCCCAGATTTAATACAAACAAACATTCCATAACCCTAAAACCAATAGCCTAGCCCAACACCCATGGCCCAAAAGGCCCAAGACTTGAACAAGACTAGAGACCTAGGGTTCCAGGGAAACCCTAGGCGCCGCCAACCCATTCATCTGCCACTGCACGTGCCGACCCTTCATCTGCTGCCACGTGCACTGACCCCAAGCACGCCTCCACGCCTCGATCGACGCCCACCTTACGCCTCGGTCGAACCCAGTCGTTGTCACCCCAGCACCACTACGCACACTAACCGAAGGACTCCCGTACGCCATCGCCTTGCCCATACCCTGCAAGAACAAAACCAACGAGCAACAGAGAATGAAGGGAGGAAGAAACCTGTAAATCGATTATAAAAGAGAGGGGAAATGTTTCGGTTTCCTCTCTTCTCCCCCCAGAGGCATTACCAGAAAACATAAAAGCCAAAAGCAAAAATCTTTGTAAATTCGGATATAACAAGAATCAAACGAAATCTTGTAGCAAGGGTTTCTTGTTCCGTTTTTACGAACATCCACGCGATCAGAAATAAAAAAAAAAACATTAAAGATTGACTCTTCTCTCTTTCTTACGCATTCAAAAATCGAAGAACAAACACAAATCTCAAAGTTTGATTTCACTACTGTTATTAGCTACAATTCATATTTATTTTTTTCTTCATTTTAAGTTTATTTTTAAGGTTTTCTTTACAAACAATAAAAGAAAAAGAAATTACCTGAACTCCAGGATCTGGCCATCGGAGCCTCCCCTCCGCTGTCGAAGCTGAGTCAAAGGCAATGGGGGTTTTCTTTTTTTTCTTTCTGATTTTCGGGGCGAAAAGGGCTGGCCTTCAACATGGAGACCCGCATAAGTCGATAACGACCATATTCCACGCGCCGTCGGCCATTGTTTGGAGGTGGCACGATCGGCGAAGGAAGTGAAGCCCAATCGTCGGGCGAGAGGGGAGGAGCTTAAGCGTCTGGTTTTTATTGGTTTTAAAAACTAAAAATAAAATGAAACAGATAAGAAATGGGGCTTTTAGGTTTTGAGGAAGACGGCGTCGTTTAGTTCAAAAGGGGTGACCCACGCATTCCAAAAGGGGTATTTACGCGATTGGTCCCCTTTCTTTGCATCGTAGTTCGATTGGACTCTTCTGTTTCTTCTCTTCCCTTTAAATTCTGTCCTATAATTTTGCACAGTTTCAATTTAATCCCCTTCTTAACGCCGCACTCAAGGACTTGGGCAAATTTCGTTTTGAATCCCTTTTGGTTCGCGCGTGTCTTTTCTTGATCCCCCTTTCTGTTTTTATTTATTTATTAACTACCCCTCTTAATTCTTTTCTATTTCAATTGAGCTATCTTAAGCATTCATTGTTTTGATTGTTTTAATATGTTATTTTGACTTCTTTTATCAGTATTATATTATTTTAATTTGATTGTTTTGACTTTCATTTATACATTTTACTAGTTGTTTTATTTTATAGTTTATTTATTTTGAAGATCACCTTAGTATATACTCCTAGGCTTTAAGAACTTGCATGATATAATTTGAATACTTCTATACGTTTTAGATTATATGCATATGCTTATAATTTATATTAGAACCATGTTATACTATGTATGTCATTGTTTTTGCATTATTTTATATATAGGTATAATTTTTATCTACTTATATGTATAGGTATACTTTTCTTTAAAATCTATTTATTTATTTATCTAACTTATTCTCTATTTTATTATATAAATATATTTATCGTTAATGACCTTGATATGTTACTTTCAGGTATAAATTATTACAGTTGGACTATTTATTTTTCATTAAAATTACTCATGTAGATCGACGTATATTATTCTACACATATACACGTATATAAAAATCATCTTGACTTTTCTTCTGGCTTAATATTATATTTTATAGTTGCTTATGTTATTCTTTTATTATATAGTTGTCGTGTTGAATTATGCCAACTTGTTTAATATTATTTTTTTTAATTCATGGATCCCGACTGTTAATATTCGTGAAACACATGTGTATTGCCATCGTATGTACACTAGTTTGGTTTCTTGATATTTTCCTGTGATGTTGTTCCTTTATATGCTACTGTTGCCATATTATTAACATGCGCTCGATATTATAATTTTGCTTTTCATTATCAAATAACGACAGGATAAAATGAATTTTGAGCCAATTTTAAATTTGCATATCTGAAAAAAAAGCAAAGGCGATATTCGGGTGTTTAGAAGTACGGAAAATTACATCCTAACGTGTTGGGTGTCGATCTTTCTTTCGACTGAATACTTAAATACCCTTCTTTTTTTACATGTTTTGAAGATCAAAGATGATCTCGATGTCAGAATATAAAGGTGTCATATCCTAACGTGTTGGGTATGATACTTTCATTCCGTTGAAACGAGATAATCTTGATATTCAATCACAATTTAACGAATTTTTTTTAATTTTTACCCTAGATATTTTCAAGTTTTCGACATTAGGAAAATGTCAATCAATTTGGTACCGATTTTGGGCGTTGGGAGGGTGCTAATCCTTCCTCGCACGTAACCGACTCCCGAACCTGTTTTCTCGAATTTCGAAGACCAAAATATTTTTAAAGGTGACCTGATCACACCATACAAAAAAAGATCGGTGGCGACTCCCCATTTTTTAAAGTTGATTCCCGTTTTTTAAAAAAAATGGTTACGACAGCTTGGCGACTCCACTAGGGATATTTGAGAATCAGGCCGTAAAATTGATTGATCTTTGTCCTTTTGATTGAAAATTTGGAAAATTGCCTTGAAAAATGGTGTGTCTTTTTAATGCATTTGCATGTGCTATAGTGTCGAGTCTTGTAAAATACTTTGGCATCACATTGCATGACCGTTGTGGTCACACCTTTAAGTGGGAGTAAGAAACTAAGCTTTCGTGAGGTTTTCACCTCCGCATGGGCTAGTGGATTGCTTCCGGGATACATCCGTACCTATGTGCTTCGTGAGGTTTTCACCTCCGCATGGCCATAGGGAAATGTATCCCCTTGAACCGAACTCGGTTCATATAAGCCTATAATGGGTGAGGATTGAGGAATTTGCTGGTTCAGGTATCCTTTTTTAGGACCGAGCCCCATGTAGAAGCCCTAGAGCCTACCCTAGGTAGAATGTCAGAATAGTTATCCAGATAAGTGTTTAATGATATTTTACTTGTTTTGATTATACAATACTAACTTGTGTTAGTTTGTTTGATTTGCATGACATTCCATGTAGTAGAGGTGTCAATTTCTGTTCGGTTGCTGAAATAGGAAGTTTGCTATGGAAAACGACTTTCTTGATAAAGTAGAGGACAATGCGGCTATGCGCGCATGGTCTGAAAAGTTACAGTTGGAAAAAGGAGATAGCTTAGTTGAAGGTCATACGTCAGAGCTGAGGGACTTCACCAGTGTTAGCGTGAGACAAAATGAGCTTCAAGAGTTGCGAGATATCTGGACCCGTTGGGAAGATGAAGCTAAACAGATGTTCTACCATCGTTATGGCGATATCTCTCACTTATTGGATGTTAAGATAGATAAGCACCTGTTTCGGTCTATGGTCCAGTTTTGGAATTCCACATACAGTTGCTTCACTTTTGGGAAAGTGGACTTGGTGCCAACAATAGAAGAGTATACCACTCGGCTTCGTATTCCCAGGATACAAGCTGACAAGGTTTATATTAGGCCTGCCTATGTTCCTCCTCTTGCAAAGAAATTGGTGAAAATTATGGGAATGAGTGAATAGTGGATCTCGACCAAGATTCAACAGAAAGGTGAAGGGAGGTGTATTCCTTGGGTAAATTTAAGGGACCTGATTTTGACGCACCCTGATGTGAAAAGGAAAGTTGATATCTTCGCCTTAAGCCTCTACGGATTAGTCATCTTCCCAAAAGCCCTAAGACACATAGATGAGGCAGTAGTGGATCTATTCGACCGTTTGGATAAACAAGTCACATCTATCCCAGCAATTCTAGCCGAGACTCTCAGATCATTAAATGCATGCAGAAGAGCGGGAGAAGGAAGGTTTATCGGATGCGCACAACTATTGATGGTTTGGTTCTCTGGGCATTTTTGGAAGATGGGTAAAGTCTCTTATCGTCCCTTTTATAAGGATTATTCACCGATAAAAGAGGAAGTGGCCGTGTCAAGACGGGAAGATATAACGGAAGAAGGATGGAGGATAATTCTTCAGAATCTTTAGGAGGAAGACATCGAGTGGAGAGCTCCGTGGATGGTGCCTAGAGAGATCCTTTACAGATGCGGAGACTTTAATTGGGTCCCTCTACCCAGAATTTAGGGAGTCATCGGATACGCCCCTCTGCTAGTAGCAAGACAATACCAGTCTAGACAGTTCGTACCAGTAACACATGGGTTGAATCGAAGTGAATTCTCTTATACAGGAGAAAATTATAAGAAGAAGATTAAAGAAGTGGCAAATGCTTAGAAACAAACTCATCGAATGAAGAGGTTAGCTGCGGGCGAAACGGTGACTTCTGAGTACAACGTGTGGCTAAACAAGAGAATCAATGATAATATCCCGGGACCAAGTTCAAATAATGCTCAGTCTTTGGAGGAACAGTTGCGAATGATACCAACAGAATTAGAAATTATAAAGCAAGATTTCGTACAGCGGAGTTCAGAGCTTGAAAAGAGAATTGAGTAGTTGGAGGAGGAAAAGATGTTTTTGAAATTGGATGTAGAGATACAGAAATCAGAAGCAAAAAAGATAAAAAAAGGGAAGAGCAAAGCCGAAGAAGAGTTAGATAGCCTAAAGGGGGACTACAAGAAGATGCGTCTCTCAATGAGAACTGCTGGACTAGGAAAGACTTTGAGTCAATGGCGGCAAGAGTTACAAGAAGAAAGAGCTAAAGCCGAGCAATGGGAAAAGAAATTTCAAGAAATGAAAGCTCAGAAAGAGATCCTAGAAAAGCAAGTGTCAGAAGGCCAAAACGGAAGAAATGAATTGAAGACGAGGGTGGCAGAGTTGGAAAGGTCCCTCGACTATTATCAAAACCGTAACTTGGTAAGAGAATTAAAGGCAAGTTTGAGTAGAATCGAAAAAATGAAGAAGAAGACTGAAGAGTTAGAAATGGAGCTGCAGAATTGTCAGAATCATATTGGATATTTAAAAGAGAACGAAGAACAAAGAGAAGTGGAGCTGTACCATTCCCAGAATCAAGTCAAAGATAGAGATTACCTCATGGGGGAGGCTATAACCCAGATACGAGAGATAGCCGAGTGTTTGCAGACTCTAGCTATACAATCTGACACATTGAGCATACAGTTCGAGACACAATCAGATCGTGACGAGAATTAGCTTCCTTACTGACGAAGATTAAAGCCTTAGGTGTTAGAGCAAGGCTGTTCCTGTAATCTGTTTTATGTAAAGAGCTTTGTTTTCTAAGGAAGTTTTCTATGGGGAATTGAATCAGTGTTGACACTTTTTGCATTCATACCATGCACTTGCATTGCATTACATATATTAGTATCATATCACCTTAATTATTCGCTAAGGCTAAAATCGTATAACCCGCAGCTACGATATTACGAATCTGGAATCACGTCATCCCTATAGGACACGTCTAAGAACTAGAGCTATGGACGCCGAACTCAATGAGAGGATCAAAAGAATGGAAAGAATCCAGAAAGAGCTGCAAAAACAGTTAGCCAAGTCATAGCAAGAAGCAAGGGATCTGATGGTAAGATCCCGAGAGGAATCACTAGAGCAGAAGGATCAAATGGCTAAAATGATGGAGATGTTGGCGGCTCTGGCCAAAGGAAAAGGACTCACGCAGAGTCCTGATATTACAGAACCCCATTCGAGAGTTAATCAGGATCCGCTCTATCCCCCAGGATTCACACCACCCCATGCTCATGCAACGCAAAGAGGATATCCTCAAGGGAACCCAGTAGGCCTAGAACAACGACCCATGCCACCTACTCATCTGGGGCAAGGTGTATTCGTATCAAACTCCAGAGATAATTCTGCTAATCCGATTGTTCCGGATTTGGATGATCCGATAGAAATAGCTATGTTAAAAAGGGATGATTATGATGCTGAGGAGAAGTACAGGATATTGGAAGAAAGACTCAAGGTGGTGAAGGGTACTGGAGTCTTCTCTGCATTGAGCACCAAAGAGCTCAGTCTGGTGCCCAATCTGGTTCTACCTCCAAAGTTTAAAGCGCCATATTTCAAAAAATATGATGGAACGAGATGCCCGAAGGCACATCTTATCATGTTCTGTCGAAAGATGGCTGGTCATGTGAATGAAGACAAGCTGTTAATACACTGTTTCCAGGATAGCTTGATCGGATCAGCCCTCCGGTGGTATAATCAACTCAGCAGAGAGAAGATCCGATCATGGAAGGACCTAGCGTCAGTATTTTATGAACAATACAAGCATGTCTCCGATATGGTGCATGATCGACTAACGCTACAAATGATGGATAAGAAGCCAACAGAGACTTTCAGACAGTACGCTCAAAGGTGGAGGGATGCTTCAGCCCAAGTAGAACCCCCACTGACTAAAACAGAGTTAACGGTCCTTTTTATCAACACATTGAAGGCGCCATTTTATGACAAACTGGTAGGGAATGCCATAAAAGACTTCGCTGATATAGTAATGTCTGGGGAACTCATTGAAAATGGCATCAAAAGCAGAAGGATGGAGGGTCCTGAGAGTTCGAAAAGGCCAGTACCTGTAAAGAAAAGAGATCCTGAAGCCCATATGGTGGGGACCGAGAGCCACTATGCTGCTAATCCGTACCCAACCCAACCACGACCTCAGTTTCGCCCACCGCCGAATTTCTATTTTCCTCCGCAAAACCCTTGCTATCAAGCACCTCCTCCTTATCCCGTCTATGCCACTGATAACCAAAGGCCGTTCACTATATTCTCGCCAAATACTATGCCTGCCCAAAGTCAGCCTAAAAACGAACCAAGACCAACAAAACCCAACCCTGAAAGACTTCAATTCACCCCTATTCCTGTGTCGTATGGAGAGCTGTGCCCGAAATTACTAGAAAAACAACTAATATCCCCACATTACATGGCACCCTTGAAACCTCCATACCCAAAATGGTACGATCCTAATGCCCGTTGTATGTACCATGCTGGAAACCAAGGGCATTCTACGGAAAATTGTCTAGCCTTCAAGAAAAGGGTTCCAGGTCTTATTGACACAGGTATTTTACGATTTGATGGTGTTAGTAATATGGCAGGAAATCCGCTCCCTAGCCATGCCGAAGGGAATGTGAGTGCGGTGACACAGCAAGACAGGTGGCGAGTCAAAAGCTGTGTGTCCGAGATAAAGACACCTTTATGCAAAGTATGGGAAATAATGACTGAGAAGGGCTTGTTCAAGAAAAGTTCCAAAGAGGAAAGTATAAGGGGTCAAAATTTTTGTGTCTTTCATGGCACAGAAGGGCACAACATCCAGTCTTATGAGAAATTCAAAGAGTTACTTCAAGACATGATAAACAACAAGGAGGTCCAGATCTTTGACAAAACAGACGAGACCGAGGAAAAGGAAGTATGCGCCTCTGATGGTCAACCACCAGCCATCCCTTATAGTGTCGATCGACCTCTGGTGATCTATTATGAGGTCAAGAAGAAGGAAGCCAAACCAAAGATGATAATCAAAGCACCAGCTCCTTTCCCTTACAAGGATGACAAAGCTGTACTATGGAAATACGAGGTCATCATCACCATACCTGAAGCTACAACTGGAAACGTCAGGGAGGTGGGACATTTTACCCATAGTGGGAGGTGCTATCCCCTTGAAGTGGTTGAGACAAAGAAGAAAGCCGTTGGCACGAGCCAGAAAGGAAAGGTACCGATACATAATACCGAAGTCGATGTTGAGATACAATCTGAACAAGCAATTAAGAAACCGGTGAATGAGGATGAAGCACAGGAATTCTTAAAGTTTATTAAGCACAGCGAATATAACATCATGGAGTAGCTGAACAAACAACCGGCGAGAATCTAGGTATTATCTCTACTGTTGAACTCAGAGCCACATCCAAACGCTTTACTGAAAGTGTTAAACCAAGCATATGTGCCAAGTAACGTACCCGTTGAAAAACTTGATAGGTGGGTGAACAATTTAAATGCAGATAATTTCATCTCTTTCAGTGATGATGAAATACCACTAAACGGTAGGGGCTCTGTTAAAGCATTGCACATTACAACTGGTTGCAAAGGCTATATAATACCGCATGTGCTTATTGACAACGAGTCTGCGCTCAATGTCATGCCGTTGGCTACACTGTCTAGGATGCCGGTTGACATGTCTTATCTGAGACCTTGTCATTCCGTAGTAAGGGCATTTGATGGAACACGGCGAGAGGTTATGGGAAAGATTGAGGTTCCTCTGGAGGTGGGCCTGTGCACATATAATGTCGAGTTCCAGGTCATGGACATCGCACCTTCATATAATTGCCTTTTAGGAAGGCCCTGGATCCATTCTGCTGGAGCAATCCCTTCATCTCTCCATCAAAAAATAAATTTTATCATGGATAACCGTTTGATCACGATCGCTGGTGAAGAAGACATTGTCGCATCACTTTCGGCTGACGCACCCTACATCGAGGCAAACAAAGATGCGGAAGAATGCTCCTTTCATTCCTTTGAATTCATCAACGCTACATTTGTTGCTGAAGGGGATAGGGCCTCCACGCCCAAACTGTCAAGGAACACCAAGATGGGAATCAAGCTGACTGTGGGAAAAGGAGCCCGAGCAAGGAAAGGCTTAGGAAGATACCAGCAAGGGATAACTAGAGCGCTAAAATCGGTACACCACAAGGCTCGATATGGGTTAGGGTTCAAGCCGGATGTACGACAAAGAAGGAAACAACTGCAGAAAGATCAGAAAAAGAGGATTGCAAGAGCCTCGGGGCAGGAAGTAGAATGGGAGCCCATAGTGTATCCGCTTTTGTCTAAAACTTTTACATCTGCAGGAATGATGTACCCAGAAAGAGATAATTCACGGAACACGCTGTTATTGGTTGAAAGGGATTTTTAGAACTTCAATATAAATGTTATTGACAAAGCGGATGATACGATGGAAGACATTTCAAAGATACGCCCTAGTCTCCCTGGATTTGTTTTGAACAATTGGACCGCTGAGGATCTTCTTGTAGTTTCTAGGGCCCCTCCAAAGTAATTCTCAATGTCAACTCTCTGTATACCCCTAAGTTATAAGGGAATCTGTTATAAGAGTTTATGTCGACTATTTTGCTTTTAAATGAACATCAATAAAGATGTATTTTGTCATGGTCTCTCATTCTCATTGGCCTCATATTCATTCCCTCTTCTCATAGCCTGTCTTTATATATATATCATATCATGCCATAGTATCACGTTTGTAGGTTCCAATACCTCGATGCTCCTCTATAGTTTCTTTTTCATTTACCTTTCAGGTGCTCAGATATCGATGACGTGAACGATCTCGTTACAAGTCCTAAAATCGATTTCGAGCAAGTTATTTGTTTAGGAGAATTCGAAGCTGAGGAAAATGTTGAAGATTATGTCTCGTCCCCCGACTTATTAAGGATGATAGAACAAGAAGACAAACAGATACTCCCTCATCAAGAATCTATTGAGACGGTGAACTTGGGAAGTGAAGAAAGGAGGCAAGAAGTGAAGATCGGGACCACCATTTCAGAGAACACCAAACACGACTTGGTCACCTTGCTTCATGAGTACAAAGACATATTTGCATGGTCATATCAGGACATGCCAGGATTGAGCAAGGATGTAGTGGTCCATAGGCTCCCACTGAAGCCAGAATGCAAGCCTATCCAGCAGAAGCTAAGACGAATGAGACCCGAAATGATCTTAAAGATAAAAGAAGAAGTCAAAAAATAATTCGATGTCGACTTCTTACAAGTCTTTAAATATCCAGAATGGGTAGCTAATATAGTCCCGGTGCCAAAGAAAGACGGCAAGGTGCGAATGTGTGTGGACTATCGCGATCTGAATCGTACAACCCCTAAGGATAATTTCCCCTTGCCGCACATCGATACATTGGTGGATAACATGGCTAAACATTCATTATTCTCTTTCATGGATGGATTTTCGGGTTATAACCAGATAAAGATGGCTCCCAAGGATATGGAGAAGACTACATTCGTGACGATATGGGGAACATTCTGCTACAAGGTGATGCCATTTGGACTAAAAAATGCTGGGGCAACATATCAGAGGGCAATGGTGATGCTGTTCCATGACATGATGTACAAAGAAATAGAAGTTTATGTCGATGATATGATTGCCAAATCTCGGGGGGAAAGAGAGCATGTTGGAAACCTCAGAAAATTGTTCGAAAGACTGAGAAAGTTCCAGCTGAAGCTTAATCCAGCCAAGTGCACATTTGGAGCAAGCTCAGGGAAATTACTGGGCTTCATCGACAGCGAGAGAGGTATTGAGGTTGATCCAGACAAGATAAAAGCCATACAAGAATTACCACCTCCAAGGACACAAAAAGAAGTCAGAGGATTTCTAGGAAGGTTAAACTACATCGCTCGGTTCATTGCTCAGCTTACCAACCAATGCGACCCAATTTTTCGACTATTTCGAAAACACAATCCTAGAGAATGAAACGAAGAGTGCCAAGCTACTTTTGACAAGATAAGACAATATTTGTCTAGCCCCCCGGTGCTAGTACCGCTAACTCTCGGGAGACCATTAATATTGTATCTGACTGTGTTTTCGAAAATTCAATGTGTACTGGGGCAACAGGATGAGTCGGGGAGAAGAGAAAAGGTGATCTATTACCTCAGCAAGAAGTTCACAGAATATGAAGTAAAATATTCGTCAATTGAAAAATTCTGTTGTGCGCTGGTCTGGGCAGCTCGAAGGCTCAGACAATATATGCTGTATCATACGACGTGGTTGACCTCAAAGCTAGACCCAATAAAGTACATGATGGAATCACCTGCACTCTCAGGAAGAATGGCACGATGGCAGATCCTATTGTCGGAGTACGACATTATCTATGTGAGCCAAAAGTCGATAAAAAAGAGCGCAATAGCTAACTTTCTAGCAACTCAAACAACAGAGGAATACGAGCCATTAAGATTCGATTTACCAGATGAAGACTTGATGTGTATTACAGAAAAAGAATGCGAATCGTCAAAAGAGAAATCATGGAAGATGAGCTTTGATGGCGCATCAAATGCATTGGGGCATGGGATTGGAGCAGTTTTAGTGTCACCAGAAGGAATCATTATCCATTCACTGCCAGATTAAATTTCTTCTGTACCAATAACATAGCGGAATACGAGGCTTGTGTCATGGGACTTCACGCAACTATTGAATGAGACATCAAAATCTTAAAGGTATCCGGGGATTCAGCATTGGTGATTTACCAAATCCATGGAGATTGGGAAGTGAGAGACTCGAAGTTGGTCAAATATCGCGATCTTGTTGCGGAACTGGTCAAAGAATTTGAGGAAGTGACTTTTAATTACTTCCCACGAGAAGAAAACCAATTGGCTGACGCCCTGGCCACCTTGGCTTCAATGTTCAGAGCGAAACGAGAAACGAAAATAATGCCTCTCCAGATGAGCATCTATGAGGCCCCGGCGCATTGTTTTAGCATTGAAAAAGAGGCGGATGGACAGCCATGGCTCCATGATATCTTAGAATATGTCAAGAATCAAAGATATCCTGAGCAAGCAAATAAGAACGACAAAAGAACAATCAGAAGAATGGCAGTGGGATTTATTCTTGATGGGGACATCCTATATAAAAGAGGAAAAGATCAAGTGCTTCTGAGATGCGTGGATGATATTGAAGCCAGAAGGATACTTGAAGAGGTCCATGAAGGAAGTTGTGGAACGCATGCCAATGGTTTCACTATGGCTAGGAAGATCATGAGACTCGGTTATTACTGGTTGACGATGGAAAACGATTGCATCAGTTATGCACGAAAGTGTCACAAATGTCAAGTTTACGGTGATAAAATTCATGCGGCACCTTTGCCCCTTCATGTCATGACTTCTCCGTGGCCTTTTTCTATGTGGGGCATGGATGTTATAGGGCCAATTTCCCCAAATGCTTTTAATGGGCATTGATTCATTTTTGTGGTCATAGATTACTTCACAAAATGGGTTGAGGCCGCTTCATTTGCGAGTGTGACAAAGACCGCAGTTTGCAAGTTCTTAAAAAAGGAGATCATATGTCGATATGGATTACCTGAGAGAATCATTTCAGATAATGCTTTGAATCTGAATAATAAGATGATGAAGGAGATGTGCGAGCAATTTCAAGTAAGGCATCACAATTCCTCACCCTATCGCTCAAAGATGAACGGAGCAGTAGAAGCTGCTAACAAAAATATTAAAAAGATTATTGGGAAAATGACCGAGACATATAAAGACTGGCACGAGAAGCTACTATTTGCCCTATGCGCATACCGCACATGTGTACAGGCCTCCACGGGGGCAACTGTCTTCTCTCTGGTATATGGAATGGAAGCTGTACTGCCTATCGAGGTGGAAATCCCCTCTTTACGAGTCTTAATGGAGTCAAAACTAGAAGAATCAGAATGGGTTCAAGCTCGATACGACCAACTGAATCTGATCGAAAAAAAACGCTTGAAAGTAATTTGTCGCGGGCAGATGTACCAGAAGAGAATGATCACAGCCCATGACAAGAAGGTGTGACCAAGGGAATTCCGCGAAGGAGAACTCCTGTTGAGGAAGATTCTCCCTATACAAAAAGACTTTCGAGGAAAATGGGCACCAAATTGGGAAGGGCCATATGTCATAAAGAAGGCCTTCTCGGGCGGAGCTCTAATTCTCACTGAGATGGATGGAAAGGAGGTACCAAATCCAGTGAACTCAGATGCAGTGAAGAAGTACTACGCCTAAAAAAAAAGGGGGGAAGATCAAGATGAAAACCCAAAAAGGGCATCTTGATAAACAAGAAGGTTTAGGATGTAAACCCGGAAGGGCATTCCAAGGAAGTAGGTCAGGGCTTAAAGAGCAAAGGTTGTAACACCTCAAACCCGGTCTAAACGCTACATCCGAGTTCGGCGTGCTACGGGAAAGAAAACGCTTTTTGAAATCAGTTTGTCAATTTTATTAGGGAAGAAACCCTTGTAAAACTCTTTGTTTTTAGAAATCGGATAAGTGTTTGATGAAAAACCAAAACGTACTGAGACTTGGCTTTAGAAAATTATTTGCTTGGTTGTTAATCCGTATCATATACTTAGTCAGTGAATATTTTGAAAAAAAAACATAACGTACTCATCGTGATTTTAAGAAAACAACCGATTTTAGGTTTATCAAATATGCCCGTAAAAAAAAATAACCAAATATAACATCCAAAAATCTAAATAGTTAGGCGGCCTTATTACAACGATATAAAACCAAGGGCACGTTTGGTTCGCTGTAATGGAATAGAGCTGTAATTGAATAGAGGTGTAATGGAATAGAGGTGTAATGGAATAGAAATTTGTAATAAGTAATTCAACTTTGTTTGGTTGAATGGAATGGAATAAATTTGTAATGGAATTCTTGTGTTTGGTTGAATGGAATGATGTTGTAATAGCATAAGGAATAAAACTAAAATGACCAGAATACCCTTAGCAGAATTTTGTTAAGTAGATGACAATTGTTATTAAATTTTAATAAGGTTATTATTGAAAATAATTTAATAAAAATAATAAATAATTTAATCATGTTTTAACATAATTATTATTAAATATAATTTAATAACATGCTTAATATAATTATTATTATATGAATTAAAAAATCAAAATATATAATACTATAAAAATATATATAATCTCCTTTATTATTTTTAAACTGCAATACATATTTAATGTACTAAAATATCATTACTGAAACAAATAATTTAACTATTCTACAATAAAAAATAATTAAATATTAGATGTAATAAATAACTTGAGAATTATATTTTACATCCAAGCATAATATTCATATATTAACAAAAAGTTACAGTATTTCATTAGTTTAAATGTCATAATACATATATTTTAAAATTTTACAACATCAAAAAGTTGCAACATTGTAATGACATTCTATTATGTCATTATACCATCCAAATATTACAAACACAAAAAGATACCAAAATATAATCAACACAACCATGATTTTTAATGGCCAGCAAGAAATCTTTTTCATCTAAAATTTTTGTTGATAATTTGTGTATAAATAGATGCTCATTTCAATAATAAAATTCAGCTTATTTTCATCTTTTCATAAACTTCTTTACTTCATTACATTTTCTGGTTCAAGCCATTTTCTTTTCTTCATCTTTACTTCATCATAGTTGTCCTTGACTTTCCGGTGACTATCACGGATGCTACGTGGGGTACCTTCCCATCTAAGTTTTCGGCCATTTGCTCCAACCTCAAGGCTTTAGCTATAGTTCCTAGCCTCGGCCTCGTCGCCCATGAAACGAAGAAATGGCATGTAGACTGGGGCCATGCCGAGCTGGAATGCTTCAAAGTGAAGGCAGAAATACTGACCAAAAGAATGAAAGACCTGATAAAGAGCAAATAAACCAGCAGATTAAGGCTCATATTAAGAAGATTATTACAGACATTTATTCAGGTAGTTGAAATGTGCCCGACGATAACCGATGCCCTCCAAGTAACTCAATATGAATAAGTAACCATTCCTTCCTTCAGAGTGGAAGTTGAAGTGAATTAGGAAACATGAATTGAGTGCATTAGGAATTGAACTACAACAATGTCAATACAAGATTATCCAATGAAAGAATCACCTCGGTTAAACCCAAACAAGAAAACCAGTTCCGAATCACAATCATCTATCTGCATATGTTGCATCACAAGTGTTTATAGGCATCAACACAAAAGTTCATTTCGATCTTATTTATTTGACAACAAATTCATAAAAACATCATTGAAGAACTCTAATTTCTGACAGCATTTCTAAAGCAAAGTGTAAGTTGAACCCAAAAGAAAAAAAATCCAACAATTCATTCCAAATTTGAAGATAAACCATAAAATAGACAATGGAGCTTAAAAATCCTAAACCTAGATCCAACCAAGAAACAATCTCAAATCAAAGCATAATGAAATCCCATTTAAATGCAAAGCAAATCTATTCAAGCCCATCAACCAAAATCAACAAAAATAGCAAAATTAAAAACAATACACAAACAGATAAGATATGCGCATGTAAGATATGCGTTAATTACTATATAATTAGAGTAACATCTTTTCCTATTATTGGTATTGACTTAATGCTGCTAAAATACACAATGAAGCTCTCCAACAGATATCATAGTCCCCTCTATTGATGAGTAAAGCCGCAGGACAGTGTGAACATGACAATGGCTAGATTGTTTTTCAAGTTCTAAAGCGAGAACATTGTCGATATAGATTACTTGCAGATATTCAAGCATTAATGCATGCTATGTTCAGTAAAACAACAGATATGAATATGATGAAAGGTATACTTGTAGAGGACAAATAACAGAGCCACTGAAGATTGCCATCTATCATTGTACTTCTTAGAAGTTCTCCATGTTGAAGCATCTAAAAATCAACAAATGAAAAAAATATGCCAAATTAAAAACTCAAAAAAATGAGCATGTTGGCCAAAACGGATCAAATGCAGTAGGTACCAAAACTTTCTCAGCATATCGGATCACCAATACCCATAATAGGAGGAATTGAGACAAAAAGATGTGTATAGGATTTCAATGTATTCATGGTACCCATCCTATAGAACATAAAACATGAAGCAAAAATCATTACAAAAAAGAAATTATGACAAAAGCAAATAAAAAGAAGCAAGCTGCAATATACAGACATAATTGC
Organism: Gossypium bickii; assembly: GCA_025503065.1. Lineage (NCBI taxonomy): Eukaryota > Viridiplantae > Streptophyta > Magnoliopsida > Malvales > Malvaceae > Gossypium > Gossypium bickii. The sequence goes on along the minus strand of CP106710.1, from coordinate 59,568,452 downwards.
AAATGAAATTAAATAAAAACTAAAACTTACTCTGGCTGACTTGCATCAAAAAGTAGAACATCGAGTCCTCTTTCCTGAAGTTAAAAGTCTACTTGTTCCTCCTCTTTTGTATAGTTAAAGCTCCGACTATAATGGCCTTTCCAAAGATGTACCATTAATTCCCTATGAATTAAATCCAATTTACAGAAATCACAACTTCTAAATCAGTGAAGAGATATCAAACCATCATTTATCTTTAGGAATTTAGAGAATTTGAATTTAGAGAATCAATTAATTGCTGCTTGCAAATAGAAGTACAAGGCTTGCACTATTATGATGCTAAATCAAACAACCAAAGCCATCTTGCTTTTGCAGAATCACTAAAACATGAACACAGATTATTTAACACACTTGTCCAGGAATTAGGCTGACAAAATATGATCCATCAATTTATTTGAGTGATTGAGCGATTTAATCAAGTAATATGTCAAGAAATAGAGGCAAATTTGTTAAGCATTACTCAAATCAATTTGTGCTGAATTGCTAAGCTGGAATTATTTAATGAAGAACCTCATAAAGCACAACCTAACTTTTCAAAATCACTCAAACAAAGCACAAAAATAAAAGCTTGACCATTCAACATATAAACTTCAAAAAAAAAAATCAAGCAAAAAAGTGATGCTCTGAATTTAAAGACCCCATTTCCAATGACTAAATAAAACATTAAAATTATATAAAATTAGAAATTCATGTAAAGAAACAAAAATAAACCACAAAATTGCAACAAGGAGATATCAAAATCGAGTAAACACAAAAACCCATGTTTATAAACACCATAATCAACATAAAATCAAAAACTGATACCAAAAAACCTAATCTTTCAACAATTTTTTTCTTGGAAAAAGGAAGTCAAAAGGGGGAATTTAGAGTTACCTCCACAGCAGAAGCAACAGTAGTAGCAAGAAAGGACCATGAAAATCTCTCTACAGATCACAATGAAGCTAGCACAACACTTGGAAGGAGCAGATTTCGAGTGGGCAGCTTCTAAATCAGTGAAGAGAAATCAAACCATCATTTATCTTTAGGAATTTAGAGAATTTGAATTTAGAGAATCAATATCAGATTTGAGGTATATATATATAGAAACACACATTACTCACTCACTATGTATATATATATCTACGAGTGTATTTGAAGATTTTTACCGAGGGAACCAAGCTTGGAGACGACGGTGGCGATTAGAGCTTCAAGTCGTGAATCTGGTGGCGTTGCAAAGGGACAACACCATCGCACAGCCCCTTAAATCCTGAAACAAAAATTAAGAAATTGTCTGAAGTGTGAAAGTGAAGAGGATGAAGATGAAGATGAGAGATAGGAGGATATTTTGGTCCAAAATAGGGCAAAATGTTATTACCCGTTGCTCTGAATAGCTATTCTGACCCTCAGCCACTGAATTGCTATTACTGTCCGTATTGTAATAGAAGCAGCATGTAATAGCCGTGTAATAGCCATTACAGGCAACCAAACATGTGCTTAGAGGGGGCCCACGTAATAGGAATGTAATGGCATACCCATTACATTGAACCAAACATGCTGCAAAAATTAAAGTAAACCAACTAAGTTCAATAGAAAACTTTGAAACCAAAACAATTGCTATGCATGGCCACCTCGAGTCCGCTCCGGCTCCATATCCACGATCTAAGTCTGATCTGCAAAAATGTAAAGGAAGGGGTGAGTCACCGAGACTCAGTGTGTAAATCCCCATCCCAGGAAAATCATGCTCTTACACAAGTTCATACATTAATATGCAAGTCATGCAACCCACCTAAGCATCCATCCAGGTCTCCCTTTTCTACCCCTTGTGGTACCAAACCACTGGTGGTGCCAAACCGCTGGTGGTGCCAAACCACTGGTAACCGAAGTTACGAAATATCTTATGTGGTACCAAACCACTGGTGGTGCCAAACCACTGGTAACTGAAGTTACAAAATATCTTATGTGGTACCAAACCACTGAGACTTAGTCACAATTTATAGTATGTGGGGCCAACCCAATGTGTGATACCAAATCACTGGTGACAGTCTAATAGATCATACTTCCCCCTCCTCTCATTTCCCATAACATGTAGTTATGCTAACTGTACTAGTATGATCATGCTCAACATACAACTATCATGTATACAAATTATCATGCTTTCATAAATTACAATCAATATAGAAATCATCACAACTTACTTGGTATCCTCGCTGTTACCCACAAGGTATTTCAACAACCATAGCCATCACTTCGGCTTTTAACAACACATAACATTTAACATATTAAGAATGAAAGTGTGTAAGAGTTACACACCTGATTTTCGTATTACACCTTTACTGCCTCTGTGCTACTTTGGCGTTGGGTTTACAGATCCAACCCCCTTTTACTACTTGACTGTTATTAGCATCCACAGGTGCTACTATGGTGCACCTTTGGGAAAATCAAACTACCCCTTGAATAATCGGGTAGGGAAGAAGGAGTATGAACAAAGGAGATTCGGTTTAGAAACTCATTAAAGAATAGAGAAACCACAAAGAAGAAAATCCTGAAAACTTACCAAACTAGAGAGGTGTATGCGGCTATGGTGCCCCTTCAGGAAAAGAAATCTCACCTTGTAGATTCGGCAATGTAAGGAGATGATAGAGACTAGGGTATTCGGTTTTTGAAAGGAGGAATGAAGGGATGAATATGTTGAGAAGTTGCGGCAAAGAAAGAATTGAGAGAACTAGAGAAGAGAATTTTCGGCTAGAGAGAAAACTTTGAGAAAAGGAGAGAAAAGAAATCAAATGAAGAAGATGAACACTAGGCTTCAAAATTTCGGCTAAACACCACCTCACACTCAGTGTTGGATATTCGTCCAACTCTCCCTCTTCTGATAACTTTATCCTTTCATTATCATAACCCTCATTTATCTAATCCTTACTTTTCTTAATTATCCCCATTTATCACTTAAAAAAATAGGAGGATTTAAGCTCCTAAAATATAGCCTTGTGCCGTCCACTCCCCTTACCCTAGGAGTGCCGAATTTTAACCCATTAATTTGGGCTCCATGCGGCCATATTAGGCCCAAATCATCCCCCTAAGTGACGCCACCCTCATGCCCAATTCAGCATTAATAAATTTTTGGGTCGCAACCCCAACTTGCTACTAATTTAATAATCCAACATCAATTACTACTAACACTATTTATCAGCCACTTAACCCAGGTTTTTAAAGTCCAAACCTGAGCCCAATTCACACCGTAAAGCCTTAGTCTACTAACTTAGCCATGCAACATACCAAATGCATAGACCCACAAAATCAGGATATCACAAAGGTGATTTGAACAGAGAGTTAAATGGCGAGATTATAATATTTGAAGCAGACTCAGAGGCTCAAAATCTTCTACACAAGAAGCTTTGCTCGAAAAGATCCAGGATGAAGGAACAGGGAGAAGTTCATGCATTGGGTATCTAGAGCATTTGTGACAATTGAACCCTGCTTTCCTTTGTTATGTTGCTTCCTATGTTAAATTATTCCTTGTCCATTCTCTTTGCCTGTTGCCTTTAAAATAAATATAGATATGAGGTATCCCTTTCATACCCATTTGGCCATTTTCATACGTCTCATGATTGGTTCATTTAAATGATAAATAGTGAAATGATCTACTCTAAACAAAAGAAATGTTTAGCATTACCTAGATGAGGATCTGGTAAGTACAAGAGCCTCAAAGCAAGGACAAAGTTCAACAGGAGGCAAAAGGGTGATATACGAGAAACGCAGATTACTCGTAAAACTTGAGGACGGGTACAAAACCTGAAAGAAAAGTCAAGAATCGAAGCAATGAATACAAGTCATCATGAAAGTCATAACGAGAGATACATGACAAACAAGCCCAGGGCGCATGGCACAACTATGTAGGCATAAAAGCATTTAAGGCCAACACGTGCATATCATGATAACATCACGCATAACACATACAAGTACACCCATAAAGCGAGAAACCCTGATGATAGTTACACCAAATCGAGGAAAAAGAAAACATCCGAGTCCCACCGGATGATATGTTTTGAAATTCTGATTGTAAAAAAATCAACTCATAGTACGAGAGGTGAGTTGAGCCCCAAGTCACACCCTGAGGTGTTCTTTAATTTTTGTTCAAAAATCAACTCATAATACGAGAAGTGGGTTGAGCCTCGGGGCACGCCGAGGTATTTAATTTCTGTCTTTAAATTTCTATTCAAAAATCAACTCATAATACGAGAGGTGAGTTGCGCCTCGGGGCACGCCGAGGTATTTAATTTCTGTCTTTAAATTTTTGCTAAAAATCAACTCATAATACGGGAGGTGAGTTGAGCCTCGGGGCACGCCGAGGTATTTAATTTCTGTCTTTAAATTTCTGTTCAAAAATCAACTCATAATACGAGAGGTGAGTTGAACCTCGGGGCACGCCGAGGTATTTAATTTCTGTCTTTAAATTTCCGCCAAAAATCAACTCATATTACGAGAGGTGAGTTGAGCCTCGGGGCACGCCGAGGTATTTTTAATTTCTATTTTTCAATTTCTGTTCAAAACTCAACTCATAATACGAGAGGTGAGTTGAGCCTCGGGGCACGTCGAGGTATTTAATTTCTGTCTTTAAATTCCTGTTCAAAAATCAACTCAAAATGCGAGAAGTGAGTTAGGCCTCGGGTTACGTACGCTGACGTATTTTCTGTTTTTAATTTCTGCTAAAATCAACTCATAATGCAAGAAGTGAGTTGGGCCTCGGGTTACGCACGCTGAGGTATTTTTAATTTCTGTTTTTCAATTTCTGTTCAAAAATCAACTCATAATGCGAGAAGTGAGCTGGGCCTCGGGTTACGCACACTGAGGTATTTTTAATTTCTGCTTTTCAATTTCTGTTAAAATCAACTCATAATGCGAAAAGTGAGTTGGGCCTCGGGTTACACACGCTGAGGTATTTTTAATTTCTATTTTTCAATTTCTGTTCAAAAATCAACTCATAATACGAGAGGTGAGTTGAGCCTCAGGACACGCCGAGGTCTTTAATTTCTATCTTTCAATTTCTATTCAAATATCAACTCATAACATGAGAGGTGAGTTGAGTCTCAGGTCACATGCCGAGATATTTTCAAATTCTATCTTTAAATTTCTGTTTTCCAATTCTGTTTCTAAAAAAAAAAAAAGAAGAAGAAGAAGAAGAAAAAGAAGAAGTCAACTCATATTGCAGATTTATTTCCTTAAAAGTCCCAGTGGAACAGTTAGTAAATCAAAGCTACAAGTCTCTAGCTAAAGCAAGTTACGAGGAAAAGCGAGTTGAAGCTACGAGGCACATCTCGCGGAAGTAGCGGTGGAGTGAATCAAGGCAACATGTTACAGTAGAGTTTGACGATGTTTGAGGAAGACAAGGACCAATAAGCCCAAACCCATCAAGACCGGGCAAAAATTGGTCCTTCTATTGTCTTTGCTCTATTATTGTTTCACGACAATGAGCAAAGAGGGGCAGCTGTAATGACCAAATTTTGCCCGGGCCCATTTAGCCAAAACAAAACCCATCCTTTAAAAAGGGGGAAGAAAAGAAAAAATAAAATATTACTACTATAAAAGTCCATTAGAGTGTCTAAACAGTCCCAAAATCTAGCCCAAAATGAGTCAGTCCAAACAAAGCCAAACAAATAAACCCATCAGATTCACTCCAGCAAATAAAAAACCAAAAATTAATAAAGCCCAAAGTCCATTACAAAAAAATAGAGCCCAATTACAAAGACCAAATACAGGCCTAGATTTAATACAAACAAACAGTCCATAACCCTAAAACCAATAGCCTAGCCCAACACCCATGGCCCAAAAGGCCCAAGACTTTAACAAGACTAGAGACTTAGGGTTCCAGGGAAACCCTAGGCGCCGCCAACCCATTCATCTGCCACTGCACGCGCCGACCCTTCGTCTGCTGCCACGTGTACTGACCCCAAGCACGCCTTCACTCCTCGATCGACGCCCACCTTGCGCCTCGGTCGAACCCAGTCGTTGTCACCCCAGCACCACTACGCACACTAACAGAAGGACTCCCGCACGCCATCGCCTTGCCCATGCCCTGCAAGAACAAAACCAACGAGCAACAGAGAACGAAGGGAGGAAGAAACCTGTAAATCGGTTATAAAAGAGAGGGGGAAATGTTTCGGTTTCCTCTCTTCTCCCCCCAGAGGCATTACCAAAAAACACAAAAGCCAAAAGCAAAAATCATTGTAAATTCGGATATAACAAGAATCAAACGAAATCTTGTAGCAAGGGTTCCTTGTTCCATTTTTACGAACATCCACGCGATCAGAAATAAAAAAAAAACATTAAAGATTGACTCTTCTCTCTTTCTTACGCATTCAAGAATCGAAGAACAAACACAAATCTCAAAGGTTGATTTCACTACTGTTATTAGCTATGATTCATATTTATTTTTCTTTTTTTCTTTTTAAGTTTATTTTTATGGTTTTCTTTGCAAACAATAAAAGAAAAAGAAATTACCTGAACACCGGGATCTGGCCATCGGAGCCTCCCCTCTGCTGTCGAAGCCGAGTCAAAGGCAATGGGGGTTTTCCTTTCTTTCTTTTCAATTTTTAGGGCGAAGAGGGCTGGCCTTCAACACAGAGACCCGCATAAGTCGATAACGCCCATATTCCGTGCACCGTCGGCCATCGTTTGGAGGTGGCACGATCGGCGAGGGAAGTGAAGCCCAATCGTCGGGCAAGAGGGGAGGAACTTAAGCGTCTGGTTTTTATTGGTTTTAAAAACTAAAAATGAAATGAAACAGATAAGAAATGGGGCTTTTAGGTTTTGAAGAAGACGGTGTCGTTTAGTTCAAAAGGGGTGACCCGCGCATTTCAAAAGGGGTATTTGCGCGATTGGTCCCCTTTCTTTGCATCGTAGTTCGATTGGACTCTTTTGTTTCTTCTCTTCCCTTTAAATTCTGTCCTATAATTTTGCACAGTTTCAATTTAATCCCCTTCTAAACGCCGCACTCAAGGACTTGGGCAAATTTTGTTTTGAATCCCTTTTGGTTCGCGCGTGTCTTTTTTTGATCCCCCTTTCTGTTTTTATTTATTTATTAACTACCCCTCTTAATTCTTTTCTATTTCAATTGAGCTATCTTAAGCATTCATTGTTTTGATTGTTTTAATATGTTATTTTGACTTCTTTTATCAGTATTATATTATTTTAATTTGATTGTTTTGACTTTCATTTATACATTTTACTAGTTGTTTTATTTTATAGTTTATTTATTTTGAAGATCACCTTAGTATATACTCCTAGGCTTTAAGAGCTTGCATGATATAATTTGAATACTTCTATACGTTTTAGATTATATGCATACGCTTATAATTTATATTAAAGCCATGTTATACTATGTATGTCATTGTTTTTGCATTATTTTATATATAGGTATAATTTTTATCTACTTATATGTATAGGTATACTTTTCTTTAAAATCTATTTATTTATTTATCTAACTTATTCTCTATTTTATTATATAAATATATTTATCGTTAATGACCTTGATATGTTACTTTCAGGTATAAATTATTACAGTTGGACTATTTATTTTTCATTAATATTACTCATGTAGATTGACGTATATTATTCTACACATATACACGTATATAAAAATCATCTTGACTTTTCTCCTGGCTTAATATTATATTTTATAATTGCTTATGTTATTCTTTTATTATATAGTTTTCGTGTTGAATTATGCCAACTTGTTTAATATTATTTTTTTAATTCATGGATCCCGACTATTAATATTCGCGAAACATATGTGTATTGCCATCGTATGTATACTAGTTTGGTTTCTTGATATTTTCCTGTGATGTTGTTCCTTTATATGCTACTGTTGCCATATTGTTAACATGCGCTCAATATTATAATTTTGCTTTTCATTATCAAATAACGACAGGATAAAACGAATTTTGAGCCAATTTTAAATTTGCATATTTGAAAAAAAAAGAAAAGGCGATATTCGAGTGTTTAGAAGTACGGAAAATTACATCCTAACGTGTTGGGTGTCGATCTTTCGTTCGACTGAATACTCAAATACCCTTCTTCTTTTACATGTTTTGAAGATCAAAGATGATCTCGATGTCAGAATATAAAGGTGTCATATCCTAACGTGTTGGGTATGATACTTTCATTCCTTTGAAACGAGATAATCTTGATATTCAATCACAATTTAACAAATTTTTTTAATTTTTACCCTAGATATTTTCAAGTTTTCGACATTAGGAAAACGTCAATCAATTTGGTACCGATTTTGGGCGTTGCGAGGGTGCTAATCCTTCCTCGCACGTAACCGACTCCCGAACCTGTTTTCTCGAATTTCGAAGACCAAAATATTTTTAAAGGTGACCTAATCACACCTAAACAAAAAAAGATCGGTGGCGACTCCCCATTTTTTAAAGTCGATTCCTGTTTTCTTAAAAAAATGGTTACGACAGTACTTTCCCATGTTTTTTAGGGATGGGGACTATATTGGATACCTATTCCGAGTATTTAACCACTTGTAGGAAACCAGCGTCAAATTGCTTCTTGACCTCTTCTTTTATTTTCAGCAGGACTTTAGGCTTCATCTTTTGGAGTTTCTATTGAACTGTCTTGCATGCTTCCCTTATGGGAAGCTAGTGTACCACGATATTAGTACTTAGACTAGACATGTCTTGATACGATTGTGCGAAGACATCTTTGAATTCTTGGAGTAACTCAATGAGGTATCGCTTTGTCTCTGAGGTGATGCAAGCTCCGATCTTCACCTTTTTCTTTTCTTGTTCGTCTCATAAGCTTACAATTTCCACTGACTCTAGGTAGGGTCTGTTCCTCTTCTTGTTCTACCATCCTTAACAAATCAGGAGATAGATTACAATCTCGATCACCTTCAAAGTCCAAAGGTTCCTCTAAACACATATCTTACTCAAAAGGAGATTCTGAGTCAGCAGCAGCGCTGCTTATATCATTGATATTTGGAGACCTTTTATAGGAACGAAGGAAAACCCAAAGAACAAATGAATCTAAGAATAATTATCTGTATGGTATGAATATGAATGAAATGGAAAGAATAGAAGAATATTTTCCAAGTGGGACACAAAGATGCATTGTTTTTATTGAAATAAAAATAGTGGACATGTGCCTTTTCACAAAAAGGATTCTTATTGCTCCCACGCTAAGAGGAATAAGTATGTTTTAAACATTACTCTGAAATGGTCCTAAAAACTACAGGGATCTCCTCTACAGTCCAGTTGTTTAGAACACTCTCGGGGATGTATGGACAAATTCTTGATAGGTTTTTTTAGTTCCCTTTCCAAACCCTCGATATTTTTAAAGAATTCCAACTCTTTGTTATCCATCAGGCTCTGTACTATAGTTCTAAACTCGACGCACTTTTGGATTTCATGAAACTTATTACATGCAATGCAATGTAGTGTTAATGAATGGAAAAGGTGCATGCAAAAAGGCGTTGATTTTAGTTCAATTCCATTAGAAAAACTTTTCTAGAAAACAAGTTTCTTTATATAAAGTGGATACATATACGGCCTTGCCTTCACACTCAAAACCTTAACTTTCCCAATAAACAAAGCTAATTCTTGGCCCCGATCCGACTTTGATTTATATTTCAGGCTTTGAATGGCTGAGGTCTACACCACTTCTTGTACTTGGACCAAAGCTTCGCTAATAACGTGGTCAATATCTCTGACTTGCCCTTCTCATAGGCTGCCACCTTTCTTTTGTGGCCTTTTCTCATACCATATTCGCGCGATCGTGTTGTCTTCCACTTTATTAAAAAACTCATTTTCCATGACAAGCTCTCTATTTAGCAACTGAACTTGAATCAACACCCTTTTCTATGATGAAAATGTAATGCAATCACAATTAAAACAAAACAAAACAAGTCAGTATACTTCATACAAAGCTAGAATTTAAAGCAAGTAAGAAATAATAAATGGGGTACCTATTCGGGTGACCACTTGGGGTTTGGTGTGGTTCTACCTAGGGTAGGTTCCTAGGGCTCATTATATATGGTTTGGTTCTAAAATAAGGGTACCTAAAACGAAAAATTCCTTGATCCTCACCCATTATAGGCTCACACGGACCGAGTTTAGTTCAGTGGAATACATTTCCTTATGGCTATACAAAGATGAAGATCTCAAGAAGACATAGGTGCGAATGTATCCCGAAAGCGATCCACTATCCTACATTGAGGTGAGGACCTCATGAAGGAATAGTTTTTCGCTCCCACTTAAGAAGGGAAAAAAATAACGTTTATGCAAATGCAATATGCATAAAACACACAAAAAGAAATTTTTGAACCAGTAAAACAGATATACTAAATCACTATACAACCCGAGATATTAAAACATGAAGGATGAAATGTAATAAAGGAATCGTAAATTTAAACCAAATTATAAATTTTCGACAAAAACACCAAAAAGTAATCAACTCATGGCTTGACTCTCTTATTTTGTCCCTAGTGGAGTCGCCAAGTTGTCGAGACCTTTTTGAAATTGACTTTATTTTGAAAACAAAAATGGGAGTCGCCACCAATCTTTTTTATGAGGTGTGATCGGATCACCTCGTAATTTGATCGTTTTAATAAAAGGTTTGATTTACTACAACACTAATTTTTTTTTTATCTACAAAATTCAGGAAATAGGTTTGGCAATGTTACGCACGAGGAAGGATTAGCACTCTCGTGATGCCCAAAATTAGTACCTAGTTGATTACTTGATGTCTTAGTGTCAAGAATTGAAAACTTGAAATTTTAAATATGATACGATTTTGTATGATTTTTTAATTGAAAGTATTTTGTTCAATCAAAACTTCTGTAAGAAGCCTTCTTATTTCGAGATAACGAAAAAGGTCATGTCCTGTAAGTTGGGTCGTGACATCTCGAATTCTCAAAAATAAAATTGCTCCCTATTCAATTATGGTTTAAATCTCGTGTGTTTTTTTAAGAGGAATGTTCGATTATCTTGGTTCAAAGGGAAAGTCGGACCTTGTAAGTTAGGGCACGACCTTTCAAATCTCCAAATACAAAACATTGTCTTAATTTTAAAAAATTCTTTTTATGCATCAAGCAAAAATTAACGTAACATTAAAAATGATATATATTTAATTTATTCGGGTATGGTATAAAAACGGATAAATATATTTAAATGTAACACTTGGCACGAATATTAGCACAATATAAGATAACGGGTAAAATAAAGATGATGTAACAAGTGGATAAATCAATAAAACGAAAATACCATGCTAGTGAATAATGATAATACACTATAATGATGATAAAATAAATAAAAAAACAACAATTTAATAATAATAATAATAGCAATAATTATACTAGTAACCATCATAGTATTAACATCATAATAATAATAATAATAATAATAATAATAATAATAATAATAACGAATGACGCGTAATAAGATGGAAATGTAAATATTATGAAAATAAAATAAGGGCAAAGAAATAATAAATGAATAAATTAAATAATAAAAATAAAAAGTTGAAATTAAATAAATAAAGGATTCAATTGGAATTAAAATGAAATTAAGGACATAAATTGTAAAAATAAGTAAATAGAGTAAATAAATAAAATGAGAATTATAAAAGATTAAAATTAAATAAACCAAGGGCTAAATCAAAATTAGAATGAAATTAAAAATATAAATGTAAATAAAATAAGTAAATAAAATACTAAAAAAATGCAAAAATATTAAAAAAAATTAAATGATCAAAGGACTGAAAAAAAAACTTTAAGGGATAAATTAAAAAAAGAAAAAGGATGGAATTAGGACCAAAATAAAACACGCGTAAAGGAGGAGGGACTAACTGGGAAATTATTCCCTGTCCCAAAACGCATCGTTCCTTAACGGACTAAATTGAAACAAAATCAAAATCATAGGGTAGAAATTAAAAAACAAAAAGGACTGGATTAAAAAAATAATAAAAAAGCGAAAAGACTAGGAGCGCAAATATTCCCTGCAGACGAAAACACGCAGATCCTAGGGGATGGATCGGGTCGGGGCGCGGGTTGTGTCAAAACGACATCGTTTTTTCGTCTGAGAAAACAGGCCAAAGGCACCGTTTTGGTGCCCTATTTAAGACTAAAAATTTCCCAAAAAAATCATTTCACCCCCATTTCAAAAAAAAAAAAAAATTCTAAAACCCCCTCCCTTTTCTCCAAACCACTCTTCGGCCGACCTTGGCTTCGGCGAGTCATCGCGATGCTGGCCACCGATCGCCAACGACAGCTCCGCCATTCCCGGTGGCCAAAAAAACCAGAAATGCTCTCTTTTAACCTCCTTTTTCACGAGGAGCCCCGTTTTGGAGTTACGGGAATCTCGAAAAAATCGGGCCAAAAGTGAGAAACCCTTCGGTTTCCTCTTCTCTCCGACGACCGAAGCAGGTAAAAACCTTCATTTTTTTGTTTTATGTGTTTATATATATATAAAATGATTCGAAAAATAAATAAATAAATAAAAAGAAAATCAATCACCTTTGAAATCTCGTATTGTGTTGTTTTAAAAATTTTGATTGCTTTTTTTTTGTATTTCTTTCTCTGTTTTTTTCAAAAAAAAAAGAACCCCCTCTTACAATCTGCTTTTGGCTTTTTATAGCCATTTTCTAATATACTTTTTTATTTATTTTCTACTGTTATTGCTGCCATTGCGTGTTTGTTGTTCTTGCTTTTCCGTATTTGCAGCGTCTCTGAAGCCAATGATAGGATGGGGGCAGTTGGCGGTGGTAGACCTCGGGCGACGAGAGAGGAGTGGTGGCTAGGGTTGTTTGTTTTTTCTGAAAACTTAGTTTAGGTTGTGGGCCACTGGGCCATTAGGGTTTTTTTTTTATTATTTTGTGTTGTTTGTAGTTCGAATTTATTATTTGGTTTTGTTTTATTATTAGGCCCAGACAAAATTGGGCTCCTACAACTATGAAATGAGGATTTGAAGCAAGGGACCATCTATCAGTTAAGAAACAAATTTATGAGTTCAGAAATAAATTTGTATAGTTATGTTTTAATGTATCCTTAAACTGTTATCTCTGAACTTTTTTTAATGTTATCTTATGTTTATAATTAATTTAAAACAACTAAAATAGGTGAAGAAATTTGAATTTATGAGAATCAAATTAATTGAAATGAAAGACTTTTTCTATATAGATGAGAGGATTTCAATTGAATATCTATATCCATAATCTTTGAATTGCAGAATTTGGAATTCTAAAATTATATTTTCTTGTCTCATAATTTGGGGTATTTTTAAGATATAATTAGAGCTATTTTTTAATTAAAAAAATTAAGTTTGTTTTTATCTTTTGTTTTACTTAATGGTAGTGTTAATTTTCAAGTTAGTTACTGTCTGTCTTTTTTCCCCTCCCATCAATCTTCTCTTTCTTTCTTTTTCTTTATTCACTCCATATCTTCTCTCTTTTCAGCTTGTAGATCTATTTTGTGGGTATTTTTGTTATATTCACAAGTTGTGATGGAAAGATGATGGTGCCTATCACCACTAAAACTCCACCAGCTACCATCAATTTCTCTTGGAAAGTGGGTAACCCTTCGTTGGCTTCTTAATTTCTTTCTGTTTTGAGAATATTTCAAAATAAAAAATAATCTCATGAGTCGATTTGGATCCGTGTTGTCTTAAATTCTATATGTATTTTTGTTTATTTTCCATTGTTTAATAAGTCTTCACTTTTAAAAGTTGGGTCTGCTCTTATAGCACGTTTTTTGGTTTTGCTTTTGCAAGGGATTTTAAGGATGGTTTTGTTACCGTCCTCTCTAGTTTGGTGGATGCTTGGTTCTTATACTGATTTTTGTTTGTCGCTTTGGACCATTCGAGGTTGATTTTCTTATCGTATTAAGTACTTGCAATCACTCCAAATATGACGTGCTTTAGTTGTGACAAAGCTAATTGCCAATGTGCCAGAATGTTCATTTGATGCTGAGGCTGAAACATTTGTTGTGTTGATAGAGCTTATCTTGCACTTTCTACGATGAGTGGTTATTGTTTTTTCTCCTCGAATTATATAGTCCCATTAATGGAATGAATTAATGAGTTTTTCTTAAAAAAGAAATCAAATTATTGGATAATCAATGGGTAATTAATTTATAAAATTAGGAGTGATTGATTTAGAGAATGATTTATCTATTAAGATCATGGTAATTTATAACATATTTTGTATAATTTGTCATAGTAATTTATTTTTTAAAACAAATGTTTATTTTATATCAAGTAAACTATATTGTATGTCACTTTAAAATAGTATTGTTCCTATTTTGATCACTTTAATTTTTTTTGTCAATTTAGCCACTCTAATTAAGATCATTTCTCGAATGAGTCATTACCATAAAAATTTTCTATTAATTCACTAACGAATTGCTAACGTAGAATTTTTTTTTACTTTTGACTAAAGTTAAGGACCTCTTTGTAATTATTCGAAAATCGTTTTTTTGTTTATTTGCAACATAAGACTAAAACTTGTCAGTTTTCTGTTTTTCTTTCTTCTTGTTTGTTTGTTTGTTTGTTTTCTGGAAAAGGTAACAGAGGGAAATGATAGTTTTGACTTGTTTGTTTGACTTGTCCAAAACACCTCATGTTCTAGTTTCTTACTCATAGAACTTTATCACTCTTTTTTTTTTAAAAATTGATTTTGTCTTAACATTTTTAAGAGAAAACATGCAAAAGAAAAAAGAAAAGAATTAAAAAATTCCTTAAAATCTTCTCTTGAGTATCCTCAAAATCATCCTTTCATTATTAACGTTTAATACCCGGTAACAATAACATAATTACTATGAAAAAGAATTAAAAAAAAGATAGGAATTATTTATATATAAAAAAACATTGTTTGGGGATTTTTTTTTTTTTTTTATCATAAAAGTTGAACACCCAACAAAGCCAGATTTGTAAATAAACCAAACACTCACGCAAAGAAACATAAAATAACCTAATTTTGGAAATGTAAGAATTAAGGGGAAAAATAAACTTTTCCTAAGAAAGAAAAGAAATGAAAAACTTCCCATACTACGACCAAATCTTGAAGAAATTGCAAATGATCTCTAAAAAGCACGTAACCGAATCCAAGCACAAATTAAACGTTTAGAAATAAACTCTATGAACATAATACTTATTAAGTCAAGACTATACTCATTTTCCTCTGTTATTTTTTCCATGAAACAAACAACAAGAAGATGGAAAAAAAAAAAAAACCTACAAGTTTTAGTCTTATGTAGCAAAAAAAAAAAAAAGAAGTGTTTGGACTAATTACATAGAGGTCTCTAGCTTTAGTAAAAAAAAAAAAAAAGTCACATCAACAAACTGTTAGTGGATTGATGGAATTTTTAATGGTAGTGGCCAATTCGAGCAATTATCTTAATTAAAGTGATTAAATTGACCAAAAAAAAATAGAGTGAACAAAATAAGAACTACATTATTTTAGATTGACATGTAGTTTACTCTTTTATATTTTCTATTTTTCTTGTATAAATATTATAAATTATATATACTTTTTTACATATTAATATTTTGTTTAAAGTAAACTTTGAACATTTTTTTATATTTAAGCCATGCTCATTTTATTTAATTTTTTTGTAATTTTATTTTTAGTAATGACATGTTCCAATTATTTTCAAAATTTTTATGTCATGATTTAGTTTATTAATATTAGTTGTACAGTTTTAATATAATACTTCAATTTTAACTCTTAACTTATTCTTTTTAAAATTAAATCATTATACAATGACTAATTATTGGTTTAGTTATAGTCTTTTGGAGGTTGCTATATTTCATCATGGGGTTGTGTTGACGTAGGATTATATAAAAATAATAATTTAAAATTTTACCAAAGCTCGACCCATATTAAAAATATTAAATTTGAGCTTGACCTGGCTCAATCATATTTTTTTTACATTATTATTTTTTATATTTTTTAAAGATATATATGATATATTAAATACACTAAAAATATTAAAATGAATGTTTTCCAACAAATAAAAAATACAAAAAAAAGTATAGGCATGTGATTTCGGATGGGCCTGGGCAAAAATTCTACCCAAGGCCTGACCCATTTAGAAAATGGGCTTTATTTTTTATCCAAGTCCATTTTTTGGGACTATATTTTTCCTCAAATTCTCTCACTTTTCGGACAAGCCTTCGGACTTGGACAGATGACACGACCCATGATTAGGTTTAGAGGTTACAGATCTAAGTGTATTTTTTTTTAGGTAGGGTTGAAGTAGACTTAAGCATAGAATATAATTTGCCTAATTAAAAATTGGCTTAATCCATTTTGGTGCCTTATTTTTTTTTTTTTTTGTCAGTATCTAAACTATTATTTTTTCTAAGTTCGAACATTTGTTAGTCAACTTGTTAAATTTATTTTAAAAAGGGATTAACTTATAAATTAATACCTAAATAATACTTTTTTCCTAAGTTGGTACTTAAACTTCTTCTTTTTGTCACAACTCACAAGTGATACCTAAACTATTCTTTTGTTACTCATTACACCAGAATGTTATTTATATTAACAAAATTCCAACCAACAATAAACTACCACATCATATAAATTTTAAAAAAATATATCTTTTTAATTATTTTTTTTACATTATTCTCCTTTTTTTTTCTTTCTCTTCCTTTATAATGTTTGGCAATACTAGCAATGCTCGAAATTTGCCCTCTTGAGGCCGAGACATTGATGATTAATTCTATTTTGAATTCAAGGTTTGCTTGCTTAACTTGATGAGATCAAAAAAGTTATTTCACTGATCAAAATGCTTTTAGAATCGAACTGATTAGTCCAATAATCGGTCAAGATACTAGTCCAAAGACAGGGGTTGAATCAGTTGACCCACAAACCTATACAAAATGATTAAACCAAGCTAAAAAAAAAAAATCAGCTGAATTGATTTCCTCTTTTTTAAATATTTTTTATTTTATAAATTTTTTAATAATTTATTTGACTGAATTGGACAAATTGATCAAATCAAAAATTAGAGGCCTGATTGGTTCGACCATCATCTAGTTCTGAAGAAAGAGAAAAAGAAAAAGAAAAATTGTATAAAAGAGAAAATAATGTTTTTTTTTTTTGTCTTTTTTTACCATATGTCAATTTTAATTGGTTATCTTTTTTTTTTAATTAGACTTAAAGATTTAACTAATTATTGAACTAACATAGGTATTTGCTTGGAAAAAAAAATAGTTTAAGTGCAACTTTTGATAAAAAAATGTTTAGGTAATAAACTTTAAAAATTTGACTAACGAATGTATCAACTTAGGAAAAGAATAGTTTAGATATCACGTATGATAATAAAAAAAGTATTTAACTGAGAAATTTAATTTGAGTTTTTATAGTTAAAATTTAGCCTGATTTTAATAAAGATAGAAACGAAACATAAATGTTCGAGATAAGCAGTCATAAATGAGAGAAAACTTTATCACAAAAGATTTGAAAATAAAAAAAAAATATTACTTTATCACCGGTATTGGGTGTCAACAAAATGTTTGAAATATATATACATATAGTATTATTGGAATAGCTTAGTTGGTTAGAGTGTGGCTGTTAACCATAAAGTCGGAGGTAAGCCTCCGTTAAATTTATATTTAATTTTAGTTTTTGGACTAAAAGCCATCTATATCTGAGTTACCATTTATATTTATTTTTAGAACTAAAAACTCATCTGTATCTGCGCTAATACAACCCCAGATTTCATCCATCCAATTTAAGTCCCACCAAAAATCATTTTTAAAACTTAAAAAATCAATTAAATAACTACGTATATGTTACATCAGCAATGTTAAAAAACATTACTTTTTTCATTTATTTTGTGATGATTTGACAAAAAAAATTCAAGTTTAAAGACTAAAAAGGCAAAAAATTAAATTGGAGGTTAAAATATTTTTTTGTAAAGTTGGAGGGTCAAATAAGTCATTATGCCTAAAATTTTCAACAAAAAAGTGTGAATAGAATAAGTAGGTGAATAGCTAGTTATCATTTAATGTTAAAAAAACTTAAGGGTATGTTTGATAAATTGAAAAATTAAGTATTCAATTTATCATTTATATATTCAAATTAAATTTTAGAAATATAATATATTAATTGCTTGAAAAGTATTTTAATTTTATATTATTGTAATATTAATATTGAGTTGCCATAAATTATTTTATTATAATTGTATTATAATGTAAGAAGAATATTTGTTAATATCAAAATAATAATGTCATGGCATCCTAGTATTAATCTATAATATATATATATTTATATATAAAAGCACGAATTTGAAGAAATTTTTGAATTGGCGAGAATACTCTTGTTAATTATCATTTAATTAATATTATAATTATATATCAATTAAAAATTTAATTAAATATAAAATAAATAATGTAATATAATATAATATAAAAATAATCATTGATAATATTTCTGGGACAATATTGAATGTAAAACTAATACATAGCATTTGGATTTATTTTCTCATGATAAATTATTAATTAAAATATTTACAATGATAAATTTTTTATTAATGATGTTTTCATTAGTGTTACAATTATTATTTCTTAACTATATATTATTATTATAATTAGACTTAATTATAATTATTTTATTATCTTAGATTAATAACTATTTAATTAATATTATAGTTATATACCATTTAAAACTAATATTTAACACTATAAATATATATTAGTAATAAATTTTCAATTAAATAACATCTAAAGTATTATTGAAAATTATATTTTAGTATCATTTAATAGATTTTGTTTTCATCATCAATAAAATGTATGATTTACATTATTATTTGGTATATTTAGTTTTCATTATTAATTTAATATTAATAATTTTATTATTAGATTTTAATAATATTTAAACAATTGTAAATAATCTTTTACCATTATATTTTGAAATATTATTCAAAAGCTATCAAGTATTAAGTAATGGTTGTCTATAGATGAAATTTTAACTCATATTCAAATGGTAGATTATTTTATCTAATTACTTAATATTTTACTCTTGATTTTTTTCCATTTTTTATTTTTAATACTTTTAAAATATTTTATTCTCGTAATTATTTATCAAAACTAATAGACTTTTACTATAAATTAGACTAGTCCTCTTTTATTTAGTAAATATATATTTTTTAAAACTATAAAATTATATTATTTACTAAATTAAAAAATAAACGCATAAAATCCCAAGTAACACAATAACATTGAAACTAGTAATAATAAAGACAGGAAAATAATGATACTTTACATTTGAATCAATCATTTTTTTTTTATATTATGCATTTCCATTTTACGGTCCATGTTCGAAATTCGTGGCTGTCCCTCTCAACAATATTGTCTTCAAGATTCAAACCTATGTTCTCTCATTGGAAGTGCAATGTGCCTTACTATTATATTCAATCACTTGTTGATTGAATTAATCATTTTATCCTTCATGAAATTTTTATTAATTTAAAAAATTGTATTTATATGTGATTTTAATATCTCAAATATTATTTACGTAATTAAATTAAATTTTACAAATATATTATATCAAATTAAATACTTATATTTAAATTGATATTTCATATATCATGCTATTAACAATTTGGAATATCATTTAAATTATCTTACTTTTTTTTTAAAAAAAACTTAACTTACTTTTACTTTATAAAATAAATATTTTAACTTTTCAAAACATTTTTAATAACAATACTAAAATAATCAAATTTCTAAATAACACTTTTTAAAAGCCTTAATCTTCTAACCCCTAAAATCAAAGTCAAAATTCGCCGCCGCTACCATATCTGAAGTAAATTAATAAGAATCAGCAATCAATAATTTCTCCTAATGCTTAACGTTATCAATCATCAGTGCCGTTAAACAGCAGCTTCAACTTTTTTTTTCCTTAATTTTTCTTTTCAAAATTTCAGTTTCGCCCATACTTGACAAAGCAAATCTAAGTTCTTTCAGAAAAAGAAGAAGCAATTTTAAGATTTGAACAGAAAAAGAAAATTAATATTTTAAAAAAGAACCCCCCTTGCTTTTCTATATTTTTCCCCCAAACTTCAACGATGCAATTAATATCTCTCTGTCTCTCGCACTCTCTCCCTTAAGTGGGGTAAACTATGATTAAACTCGCTTTGCCCTTTGGGACGACTTATCATTATGTTCATTAATTATATTCGCAGTCTCCGCCTTATGATGTCATTCATCATCTTCATTATACTATATGTTTCCAGCCTATGCTTCGAATTATTTTTATCATATTAATTGTGGAAACCATTCTTTTTTGAAAAGGCGGGAGTCGAACTTGGGTTTTAAAAATAAAAACGGGAGTTGCCACCGATTTTTATTTGGTGTGATCAGATCACCTTTGTTTTAATAAAACGTTTTGATTTACTAAAACCGTGTTTTTGGTCTACGAAATTTGAGAAAACGGGTTCGGGAGTCGGTTACGTGCGAGGAAGTCGGTTACGTGCGAGGAAGGGTTAGCACTCTCGTCACGCCCAAAATTGATACCAAATTGATTAATTAATGTCCTTATGTCGAAAGTCGGAAATTGTAAAAAGATTTTTCAGAAATATGATCCCTTTAAAAGTATTTGAATTTTCTCGAATTGAATCAAAATTTTCTTGTTTCGAAGGAGTAAAAGATCACATCCAATACTTTAGGACACGATAATTTAAATCCTCGAATCCAATGTCATCTTAAAATTTTTCCGAATCGAATACCAAAATTTTCTCGTTCCGAAGGAATAAAAGATCGCATCCAATACTTTAGGACACAGTAATTTAAATCTTCGAATCCAAGATCATCTTATAAAGTTTTTAAAATTGAATGTTAAAACTTTCCCGTTTCGAAGGAACAAAAGATCACATCAAATACTTTAGGATACGATAATTTAAATCCTCGAACCCGAGAGGAACATTGCATCATTTGGAAAACTTTTATTTTGGGATGGAATTTATAAAGAATTAGGTTATGTTTA
Source organism: Gossypium bickii (assembly GCA_025503065.1). Taxonomy (NCBI): domain Eukaryota; kingdom Viridiplantae; phylum Streptophyta; class Magnoliopsida; order Malvales; family Malvaceae; genus Gossypium; species Gossypium bickii. The sequence continues at coordinate 59,547,443 of CP106710.1, read as the reverse complement.
AAAAAACATTATTCAAAACGTGGATGGGATTATGCGACGGAAAAACGACAATGTAACACGAATTTAGCATAATACATGTAATACACAACATCGGAATCATTAATCTAAAGCATTAATGCACATGAATAATAATAGTAATGATGGAACAATAATATAAACAATAGTAATATTGATGATAATGTCAATAATATGGAAATACGGACAAATAAACTATAATACACGCAAGAACTATAATCACACATTTTACACTATTTAAATATAAACGTTAATAGTCAAAAAGAATGAATTAAACAACTTTAAAGAGATAACGCATGAAGCAATTTAAAATAATTAACAAGCTAATTTTAAGTAAAGAACGCGTAATGAAAATAATATATGAGATGATTTTAAAATGGTGCCAAAAAGGAATAAAAATAAAAATAAAAATAGCAATATATATAGTTTAATAAAAATAATATACAAAAACTCAAGACAAATAATAATAATAATAATGATAATAATAATAACAAAAATGATATTGAGATGTAAATATAAATAGGAATATATAAAATATGATAGTATGAATGAAAATAGAAGTATATGTGAAATAATATAAATACGAATATATGAGTGAAAGTTAAACAAATAATAATGCTATTGAATTAAGAAAATAAATATAGGTACAAATATAGTAGATATAATAAAGCTAATAATAATACTAATAATAATGATAAAATCAAATAATAATAATGATAATAATAGTATGGTGTAATAATAATAAAAATAATGACAGCCATGTTAATAATAATAGCAACATTAATATTAAAAGATAGAAATAGCGAAATTAACCAAAGGATATTACCAAGACAAAATCGAAAGAAAAGCAAAATCAAAGGCCGAAATTTAAAATAAAATGAATTGGGGCCTCTTTGTAACGCACGAAAAGGGAGAGGGACCAGATGGGAAATAATCCCGGTCCTTATGCGCTGCGTTTCAAGTGACCTGGACGTGGACTAAATCAAAAGTGAAATAAAACAACAGGACCAATTTAAAAAGACGAAAATGCTAGCAAGGGGGCTGATTGAATGCGCTGAAAAGGAGGAGGGGGCCATCGCGCAAATATCCCTTTTAAGGGATATGCACAGTTCCTGAAGCCAAACGGCGCCGTTTCATTCGATTTAAAATACCCTAAATTTGCTTAGATGTTTTAACCCTAATGTTTCCTAAAAGCAGCAGCCGCAAGCCCCCCCTCTTCCCTCACTTTCTCTCTATTCTGCCAAGGTCCTCAAGCCCTATTCACGTATCACCGCGCCACCATCGCATCGGTGGCCGGTGTTGCCCAATACTGGGCCCTTCGATCTGCCCGAAAACCCCCTTTGACCCGAAGGTTCCGAATTTCAGTGCTTTTAGAAAGAAAAGAAAGGGACTCTCGACCCCCTTTTCGAGCCAAACTTCGACGATGGAAGGAAAACGCTCCGGCACCGCGACCGTGAGGACTCCGGTGAGTTCTCTTTTCTTTGTTTTTTCGTTATTGTTGGTAAAAGGTTTTTTTTCAACTAACAGAATCAAAAACACAAAACAACGAAAATAGTAGTAAATGACAATAGAACGAAGCAAGATCAACCTTTTTTTTCTGATTTTTTGATTTCTTTTCTAGTGTTCGTAAAACCCCCCAGAAGAAAAACAAGATAGGTTTTGCTTCGGTTTTATATCCCCGATTTACAGATCCTTTTTCTTTTTTATTGCTTCGGTCTTGGTTGTTTGGCTTTCGCAGGGCATGGGCGAGGCGCGCAGGAGATGGAGGCCGAGGCACATGGGCGCTGAAGCGTCAGAAGCGTGTGAGACTGCGCCGTGGGGAAGAGCGCTGGAGCGACGCGTGTGGGCACGAGGAACAACGCGCATGTGAAGTCAACGTGCGCGTGGGGGGGACGCGCGGATCTGAAAAGGCGCGCGTGGTGTCCGCAAGGGGCGCGCTGAAGGCTGGCGGCGCATTAGGGCACTAGGGTTTCTGGTTTGTCTTTCTATCAACGGGCTTGGGTTTGGACTTTTAATTGGGTTTAAATTTGGGCTTGGTTGTTGGGTTAGGGTCTATACGGGTTTAAATTGGTTTAACAATTGGGCTCCGGGTTTAGTTGGTATTTTGGGCCTTGTAATTGAACATTTGGACTGCCTTATTTTTTTATTGGGTTTTTAATGGGTCCCGGGCAAAATTTGGGTCTTACAGCTGCCTCTCTTTACTCGTTGTCGTGAAACGAGAATAGAGCAAAGACCATAAAAGAACCAATTTTGCCCGGGCTTAGCTAAGCCTTGACTTCTTGATCCGCGTCTTCTTCAAACAGCTTCAAACTTCACTGTAACTCCTTACTCTGATCCATTCTACTGGAGGTTTGGGGTGATAAGAATTTAGAAAGAAGAGATCTGTAACTTTGATCTTCTCACTGAAACTTCTCAGAAGTAGAAGGTGATAAGAATTCAGAAAGAAGAGATCCGTAACTTTGATCTTCTCGCTGAAACTTCTCAAAATTTTGAGTTTAATCCTCAATACGCTCGAGGAGGAGGGATTCGTAGCTTTGACCTGCTCTGCTGAAACGTCGAGGTGATAGGAATTCGAAGAGAAGAGATCCGTAACTTTGATCTTCTCACCGAAACTTCTCGAAAGGGTCAATCCTCAATACACTCAAGGAGGAGGGATTAGTAGTTTTGTCCTGCCCCCTTGAGGCTTTGGGGTGATAAGAATTCAGAAAGAAGAGATCCGTAACTTTGATCTTCTCACTGAAGCTTCTCGGAAGGTTGGTCCTCAATACACTCAAGAAGGAGAGATTAATAGCTTTGTCCTGCTCCGCTGGTATGTCGAGATGATAGGAATTCAGAGAGAAGAGATCCGTAACTTTGATCTTCTCACTGAAACTTCTCGGAAAGGTTGGTCCTCAATACACTCAGGGAGGAGGGATTAGCAGCTTCGACCTACTCCACTGGGACATCAAGGAAATAAATCTGAACTTTTCAATTTGCTTCATTACTATCTTCAGGAAGACTTCAATATTCAGTCCGCTTTACGGGAGCAAAATCTGAACTTCGATGTTGTTATGCTGTTCTCTGAGGAACCTGTCCTGCGAAACGTGCTTATGCTTATGCAAATGATGAGGGTGTTGTGATCAAGGTGACTCAAATGCTCCTAACTATATGTGCTATGTATGACATTTACATGAATGCTGAATGAGAATGATGATTTTTTTTAGTGCAAAAATGACTAGGATGTAATGATCGCAATAACTCAAATGCTCCTAACTGGATGCGTATGAATGCATGAGAAAGACCCCTCTTATGGTTTGGGTTGTCATTGCTCATAGTTCAGCAAGGTTCTATCACTGATGCACTACGATTGCTTTCTTGTTCAGCGGATATATTTGACAGGATACCCAAAGAAACGATCATATTCTATTAGCAAGTTTGCCCCGCTGTAATTTCATCGTCCCTTCCATTGTACCCTCTGAGACATAAAGTCCGTACCTCTTACCGTAACCTCAAGAGAGTAACATTTGTTTTCTTCTAACCCTCTTGCTGCGACTCTGAGGTGTAGGATCAATCACTGTTTACTGGATATAATGGTATTACGACTTCATTATGGACCTGGATCAGCATTGCTCGTTATTTATCAAGGTCATATCGCTGACGAGGTGTCTAATCTTTGTTTAGATGTTTTCTCCAACATTTCTAAACCTTAGGTGGAATGAATTTTGAACCATAGTCATGTTTCAGGTCCTTGTATTATTTAGAGACTTTCAGAATAATATATAGAACTCCTTTTATGAAAGTATTATTAGTTCCGTAATCATTATTTCAATGTAAAATGCCTAGAAAGGATTGTAAGGAGGAAATTGATTGGGAGTATAGCTCGAAACAAAACAGGTTAATCCAAACTGGAAAATGCAATCAAAAAAGAAATTCATTGAATAGGATAATCACAAATTACAAATTTAAAATGGGTAAAATAGAAATTAGGTGCCCCAGATATTGCAGCCAAAGCCTCTCTGCCTGAGCATTTGGAAGACCATTTTGAGTTTGACACGTGCTTAGGAGATCTTGAGTATTTTGTTGATGTACCGAGACGCAACATACCCCTTCTTTGTCCATTCGACTGCAGCAGGGTTTTTCCCTTACAGTTCAAGCTGCCTTTTTCAGGTTTTCGACTCAAATCCCTTTTGGTCTCAAAGCGCCCTTCGCGGGTTTTCGCCTTGGCCTCTCCCCCTTTTTTTTTTCTCTTTTTTTCTGATTCAAGGTGTCCTTGGCGGGTTTTCTTCTTAGCTTGTTCAAGGGAAGTATCTTTTGACTGAATCTGAATTCACGGGGTTGGGCAAGCTTTTCCCATCCATTTCCGTTAGAATCAGTGCACCTCCGGAGAAAGCCTTCTTCACCACGTACGATCCTTCCCAATTCGGCATCCATTTTCCTCTGAAATCTTTCTGTATGGGGAGGATCTTTTTTAGTACCAGGTCTCTCTTGTGAAACTCTCTTGGGTGAACCTTTTTGTCATAGGCTCGCATCATATGCTTTTGATACATCTGACCGTGACGAATAGCCCTTAGCCTTTTTTCTTCGATTAGGTTCAATTGATCGTATCGAGCCTGAATCCATTCGGCTTCATCTAGCTTTACTTCTGTCAAAACCCAAAGAGAAGGTATTTCCACTTCAATGGGTAAGCCTACCTCCATCTCGTAGACCAGTGAGAAAGGTGTTGCCCCGGTAGAGGTTCTAACGGATGTTCGATAAGCATAAAGTGCAAATGGTAATTTCTCATGCCAATCCTTGTAAGTCTCTGTCATCTTTCCTACTATCTTCTTGATGTTCTTATTTGCTGCTTCCACTGCCCCGTTCATTTTTGGACGATACAGAGATGAGTTATGGTGTTTAATGTTGAATTGACTACAGACATCTGCTATCGTGCGGTTATTCAAATTCAACGCATTGTCTGATATGATCCTTTCAGGCATCCCATATCGACAAATGACCTCCTTCTTTAAAAACTGAATAACTGCTGACTTAGTGACGCTAGTATATGCAGCAGCCTCTACCCATTTCGTGAAGTAGTCGATGACCATGAAGATAAATCGGTGCTCGTTTGACGCTTTCGGTGAGATTGGCCTGATAACATCCATGCCCCACATGGCAAAGGGCCATGGGGAAGTCATAACGTGTAAGGGGGATGGAGGCACATGAATCTTATCTCCATAAATCTGGCATTTGTGACATCTCTTGGCATAGCTGATACAATCTCCTTCCATGGTGGACCAGTAATATCCAAATCTCATTATTTGCCTAGCCATTGTGAATCCATTAGCATGCGTTCCGCAAAAGCCCTCATGAACTTCCTCTAGGATCATCTTAGCTTCTAAAGCATCGACGAATCTCAACAATACTTGATCTTTTCCTCTTTTGTACAAGATGTCCCTGTCCAAAACATATTCGAGGGCCAATCTCCTGAGTGTCCTTTTCTCATTCTCAGTTGCATGATTTGGGTATTCACAATTTCTCACATATCGCAATATATCTTGGTACCAGGGGTAATCATCCCTTTCTTCTTCTTCTGCGTTGCAACAATAGGCTGGGGCCTCGTAAATACTCATTTGAATGGGCTTTACATCTTCTTGCTTACTCGCCCTAATCATGGAAGCTAAAGTAGCCAAAGCATTCGCCATCTGGTTTTCTTCCTGTGGGAGATAACTAAAGGTGATGTCATCAAACTCCTCAATTAACCCCATGACTACCCTTCGATAATTGATCAGTTTGGGGTCTCTTGTCTCCCATTCGCTCTTTAGTTGGTATATCACTAATGGAGAATCTCCATATACTTCCAGCGCTTTAACTCTATGTTCTATAGCAGCGCGGAGTCCCATGATACATGCTTCGTATTCCGCCATATTGTTTGTACAATCAAAACCCAACTTGCATGTGAACGGGTAGTGATCTCCATTTGGGGATACCAGGACTGCCCCAATCCCATTTCCAATAGCATTTGATGCTCCATCGAAATTCAATTTCCAAAGGCCCTCTTTTGCAGTGCCCTCTTCCGTAGCTGTCACATACATTAGATCCTCATTGGGAAAATCAAAGTTCAACGGCTCGTAGTCTTCTAAAGCTCTGCTAGCTAGGAAGTCGGCTATTGCGCTCCCTTTTATAGCTTTCTGGCTCACATATACAATATCAAATTCAGACAGTAGAATTTGCCATCTAGCCATCATTCCATTCAAAGCCGTTGCCTCCATCATATACTTTAGGGGGTCTAACTTTGAGATTAGCCAGGTCGTGTGATACAGCATGTATTGTCTCAATCTCTGAGTCGTCCAAATCAGCGCACAACATAGTTTTTCAATTGGCGAATATCTCATTTCGCACTTAGTGAATTTCTTACTGAGGTAGTATATCGCCTTTTCTTTTCTTCCTGAATCATCATGTTGACCTAGCACACATCCCATAGAGTGACTAAGCACCGTCAGATATAGGATTAATGGCTTGTCTGGGCGTGGAGGCGACAGTACTAGAGGGTTTGACAAGTACTGTTTGACCCTATCGAAAGCTTCTTGACATTCATAGTTCCATACGCCTAGGTTATGTTTCTTCAAAAGACGAAATATGGGATCGCATTTCTCAGTTAACTGTGAAATAAACCGAGCAATGTAATTTAGTCTTCTTAGGAAACCTCGAACTTCCTTTTGAGTGCGCAGCGGAGGCAATTCTTGTATAGCCCGGACCTTGTCTGAGTCGATCTCGATCCCCTTCTTACTGACTATGAAGCCCAACAGTTTGCCAGACCTAGCTCCAAAGGTACATTTAGCGGGATTGAGTCTCAATCGGAATTTACTTAACCTCAGAAACAACTTCTATAAAACTTGGATATGTTCTTCTTCTTCTCTAGACTTGCAATCATGTCATCCACGTAAACTTCGATCTACTTATGCATCATATCGTGGAACAAGGTCACTATGGCCCTTTGGTATGTAGCTCCTGTGTTTTTCAACCCAAATGGCATTACTTTATAACAGAATGTGCCCCACAATGTTATGAAGGTAGTCTTTCCCATATCTTCAGGGTGCATCTTTATCTGATTGTATCTGGAGAAGCCATCCATGAAGGAAAATAGTGAAAAGCCTGCTGTATTGTCTACTAGAGTATCAGTATGAGGCAGAGGAAAGTTATCCTTTAGGCTGGCCTTATTTAGGTCTCTATAATCCACACACATTCGTACCTTTCCGTCTTTTTTAGGGACAGGCACGATATTGGCTACCCATTCTGAATATTTGATCTCCTGCAAGAATCCAGCATCGAACTGCTTTTGGACCTCTTCCTTTATTTTCAGCACAATATCCGGTCTCATCCTTCGGAGCTTCTACTGAACTGGCTTGTAATCCCTCCTTATGGGTAAACGGTGTACTGCTATATCGGTGCTTAAATCGGGCATATCTTCATAAGACCATGCGAAGACATCCTTGAATTTCTGATAAGATTCTGCCTTGTTTCCTCAGCTATTCCTGTTCCAATATTTACCACTTTCCCTTCTTCCAATGTCACAGTCTCTACTGCTTCCTTATGAGGCTGAATTTGTCTCTCCTTCTGCTCTACCATTCTTAATAGATCGGGAGACAGGTCATCGTCTGTGTCATCTTCAAAATTCTGTAATTTTTCTAAGCATATGTCTTGCTCGAAAGGATATTTCGAATCCAAGGCGGCGTTGCTCAAGTCATTGATATCCAGGGGCCTGTTGCAGTTTAAGAAAATATGGGCAGAATGAATGAATTTGTAAACGGACAATTGTATGTATAATAATGATGAAAGAATGATCGGAAAACAAAGAAAGGAAATGTTTGCTTCAAATGATGATGAAAATGCATTTTATTGATATAACGATACTTGAACATGCGCCTATTTCACAAAAGAAATCTTGTTGCTCTTAGGCTTAAAGTAACAAGTATGTCCTGGACATTACTCTGAATGAGCCCTAAATACTACAGGGATTTCTTCCGCAGTCCAATTGTTCAAGATGCTTCCCGATTCATAAGGCTGAATATTTGACAAGATTCCTCCTTCAACTGCCTCTTCAGATATGGCACTAATGTAGACATCGCCGAACATTGCTGCGATGTCCTCTCCCTTCAGTGTCTTCAGCTCAGAGTGGATTACCCCTCCCGATACAAAGGTTTTGGATATGGACAGGATTATCATGGGTTCCCACTTGGTTTCCTTCCCACTCCAACGAGTGTGTCTTCTTTCCTGCCTCCTTTCTAGCTTCTTCTTCTTTTGTCTTGCATCTGGTCTGAATCTCAGGCCAAAGTGATCTTGTTTTTCTCTCAACATCGGGGCCGCCATTTTCCCCTGAAGGTACTTTCCAAGCCCTCTTCCCGGTAAAGCGCCTTTCCCCACGGTCATTTTCAATCCCATCCTTGTAGTCTTGGAGATTCTTGGTTTCAAGATTTTTTTTCCTTCCATAATAAAAGTTGCGTTCACGAACTCGAGAGATTGGAAAGAGCATTCGGTTGCCTCGTCGTTTGTCTCCAAGTAGGGCATATCACTGGTCACGGCTGCAATAATGTCCTACTCAGCTTTTATCGTTACCAGTCGGCCATTCGCTATTAACTTCACCTTCTGATGTAATGATGAAGGTACTGCCCCAGACGGATGTATCCATGGTCTCCCCAATAGGCAGTTGTAAGAAGGCTCGATGTCTATCACCAGAAAATCTATTTCGTAAGTGGTTGGGCCAATTAGTAAGGGTAACTCAATCCTCCCCATGACCCTTCTTTGGGTGCCGTCAAAGGCCTTTACCACGCTCTGGCATTCCTTCATGTGTGAACTGTCCATCGGTAATATGTTGAGGGTGGACAAGGGCAACACATTTAATGCAGACCCGTTGTCTATCAAGACCCCTGGTAGTATGTGCCCTTTGTATCTAGCAGTAACGTGTAAAGCCTTGGTGGATCCTCTACCACCTGGTGGTATTTCATCATCATTAAAATGAATGAAGTTGTCCGCACTTATGTGGCCGATCAATCGATCCAACTTATTAACCGAGATGTCGCTAGCGACGTAGGTTTCGTTTAAAGCTTTCATCAGTGCGTTCCTGTGCACTTCTGAGCATTGAAGCAAAGCCAACACGGATATGCGCGTCGATTGTTTGTGCAGCTGTTCTACCACACAATATTCACTGTGTTTCAGAAATTTCAGGAACTCTTTAGCCTCTTCCTCAGTCACTGGTTCCTTGGTCCTCGACTCGGGCTCAGCTGGCTTTCCTTTCTCCTGTTCCACCATTAGAGCTTTCCCCTTTATTAAGTCGTAGCGTCTCCCGCTTCGAGTATGGAAGCCTTCATCTGAATCCTCTTTCGTCACATTAGTCGAGCTCTTTGGGACTGCTACATTACACTCATAGTTCCAGGGAACTTCCTTGTTATCTTTGTAAGCGAAGGCAGCGGGCCTTCGTATTATTACTTTTGGTGTTACCCGTGTTCCCGCCTCATTGCTAGCTGAATTCTCCTTTTCGGGGACTGCTACATCACACCCATGATTCCGAGGAGCCTCCCTATTATCCTCAACGACAGTGGGCCTCTGTATTACCACTCTCGGCGCTACCTGCATCCCTGCTTTATCACTTTTGGGACATGAAATAATGATCATCAGAAGGCTAACTTTCGAACTTTCTACTGTCGACTCTAACGCGCATATGCTCCTATCTTCTGTGCCTTCATTATAAAATTCGATTTTTTTATTGTTCATTAAGTTTTGCACCAGAGTTCTGAATTTTCTACAAGTCTGAATCTCATGTCCCAACTCCTAATGGTGCTCACAATAATTTGTCAGCTCTCCTTGACTTTTTTCCGCAATAATTAGTCCATACTTGACCATTTCTTTCCAGACCCATCTTAAGGGAGTCCTGACCTCCTCAACATTTGTTTTGATCCTTTTTTCTGAACTTTCACTAATTGCATTGACTCTGCCGCGTGATTGGTAAAGGATTTGTTACATTTGGCATGTCATCCAACTCGACCACACCCATATCGATAAATTTCTCCACCAATTTCTTGAAAGCCAGGCAATTCTCTATTGAGTGTTCCGTGATTCCTGCATGGTATTCACACTGTGCCTTCGAGTCATACCACTTGGGATACGGAGGTTGCATTGGTTTTAGGCGATAAGGGGACACAATATGTGCGTCAAACATGGTTTGATACATCTCCTTGTACGTCATTGAAATCGGTGTGAATTGAGGTTTCTCGTTATTTTGTCTTGAGGTGCCAGGTTCTTTCTTGGGTAACCCCTGCTGCCACGTGGTTGTTGCTTTTGGCTGATTAATGGTGATTGACTTTGGGTGTCCCCCGTGTTGTTCACCTCACTTTCTTTTTTTCTTGGGGGTATTCTTTTGGCACTTTCTCCCGTCTCGATCCCTCCGCTTTTTATAATGTTCTCGATCATTTCTCCAATCGTTACGATGTCTGAAAAGCTCCGGGTTGCACTTCCTATCATATGCATGAGGAATGGGGCTTTCAGTGTGCGGATGAAGAGTATTGTGGTCTCTTTCTCCAGAAGTGGTGGCTGGACTTGGATGGCAACCTCCCTACACCTCTGTGCATATTGTCTAAAGCTTTCATTCCCTTTCTTTTCCATATTTTGAAGAGTGATCCTATCGGGGCTCATGTCTGTTACGTGACTGTACTGTTCCAAGAATGCTTGAGCCAAATCATTCCATGAACCAATTTTGGCACGACTCAACTAATTGTACCATCTGGCTACAGCTCCCACCAGGCTATCTTGGAAACAATGGATCAGCAGTGAGTCATTATTAGTGTAGCCCGTCATCCTTCTACAAAACATAGTAATATGGGCCTCTGGGCGGCTTGTCCCATTGTACTTTTCGAACTCAGGCGTCATAAAATTGTACGGGAGCACCAAATCGGGGACCAAGCTTTAGTCACTGGCATTTATTCCCCGACGTTTACCGGCATTTTCTATAGCTTTGAACTTCTCCTCTAACCACTTATATTTATCCTCTAGCTGCTTTGGTAGTTCTAATTTTGCCTTTTCAGCCATCTCATCCAAAACAGAGACGTTAGGATTGATCGGACTTTCTCCTGGGTTGGTACCCGAACCCGTCGGGAGGTGTGTCGATATTGCAGTATCAGCCTGATATTGCGACCTGATGGTGACAGACGCCCTTTGGAGATACGTATCTAGTGGTATTTGGGCATTCAGCGGGTAAGAGAGGGGTTATCACTATCGTTCCCTGAGCTGGTGGCAATACCTTTCTCCTTCTCCCGTTCTTTAGACATCAATTTTGCTAGCTGTTTCATCATGTTATTCTGGGATTCTTGCATCCGCTCCATCATGTCTTGCTGGATTTTGGCCAGCTGCTCTTGTAATTGCGCTTGTCCTTTCATTTGATCCTGGATTTCTTTTTGCATCTGTTCTAGTCTTTCCATTCTTCGATCCATTATTCTTGTTTTGCCTCTTGTACCGTAGTGATGTTCCAGGGTAACTGCCATAATTTTAGGGTCCTTTTGTGAGATTCAATGTGTATGATGTAATGTAATGCTGATGTATGAGATGTATGCAAAAAATGTTGATTCCAATTCGATTTTTATTAGAATAGCTTTTTCTAGAAAACAAGTTTCTTCACATAAAATGGATTACATATAAGGCCTGGCCCTAATACTTAACGCCTTGACTTCCTCAAGAAGCCAAGCTAACTCTCGACCCTTCTCTGACTCTGGCTCGTACATCAAACCTAATACGTCAGCTCGGACTGCCATAGTTTGCAAGTGATCCGCCACCCCTCGCATTTGAGCCACGGCTTCTCCCTTGACATAATCCCGGCTTCTGACCTGGGTCTGAGAGTAATGCAGTTGTTGCTTCCATCGCTCCTCATTGGCTTCAAATAGTTATTCCCGTAGCTCATAGCCATGTAAGGCAGATTCTAGCTCTTCAATTCTTGCTTTCATCTCTTCAATTTTGCTCAGACTAGCCTTTAATTCGGCTATGGAATTACGGCTTCGATACTGATACAGTGATCTTTCCAATTTTGACACCTGCATTTTTAATTTCTCTTTCTCATTTTGGCTTTCCATTAAATTCCATTTTAGGGCATCTTCTCGCTCATAGGTATCTCGGAGTTCCCTTTCCCACTGGCTCGCTCTGTTCTTTTCTTCTTTAATTTCTCGACACCATTGCTCTGATGTTTTTCCAAGTCCCGTAGTTCTCATCGACCTTCGTAGCTTCTGGTTTTCAGTCTTCAAATCATCCAAATCTTCTTCGGCTTTAATATTCCCTTTTCTCCACTTCTCGGCTTCTAGTTTTTGAATATCGACATCCAAACCTAGCTGCATTTTCTCTTTCTCTAGTTGTTCTATCCTTTTCCTTAATTCTCGATTCCTTTCTTCGAAGTCCTGTTTGATGATTTCAAGCTCGGAAGGGATCACCCGTAAATGCTCTTCTAGTGATCGGGTGTCTTCTTGGTCTGATGTGGGGATGTTGTCATTGATTCTTTAACTTCGCCATCGGACATACTCTGGGGTCGTCATCGGATTGGCAGCGAACCTTTTCATTCTATGAATTCGGCTCCAGGCATTTGATATCTCACGAACTCTCCTATTGTAATTTTCTCCTTTATATTCAAACTCGCACTGGGCTAACCCTTGTGTTGGCGGTGTAAATTATCTCGACCTATACTGTCTTAACACGAGGAGAGAAGCGTACCCGGCCGCTCCCCATATTCCGAGCATGGGGACATTATCAAGGTCTCCACACTTATATAAGATTTCGTTAGGAATCATCCAAAGAGCTCTCCACTCTACATCTTCTTCTTGTAGGCATTGTAAAATCATCATCCAGCTTTCTTCCGTGATATCATCTCGTCTAGGCGTTGCTACCATATTTTTTAGCGGAGAATAGTCCTCGGTGAAGATTAGACACGATACCTTTTCTGTTTTCCAAAAATGACCGTGAAACCATGCTAGTAAGAGTTGGGTGCAACCGATGAATCTCCCTTCGCCCGCTCTTCGGCACGCGCTTAGGGACCTGAAAGTTTCAGCGAGAATTGCAGGAATAGGAGTGATCCCTCTGTCTAACTTGTCAAATAGATCAGACACCGCCTCATCCACATATCCTAGAGCTTTGGGGAAGATGACCAATCCATAAATGCTCAAAGCTAAAACATCAACCCTCTTTTTTTCCTCAGGATGTGCTATAATCAAATCCCTCAGGTTTCTCCAAGGTATGCACTTGCAATCTCCCTTTTGTTTCGTCCAGGCCGTAACCCACTGCTCGCTCATCCCCGTTATGTTCATCAGCTTTTTTGTGAATGTAGGGACATTAACGGCTCTCAGATAAGCCTTATCAATTTGGATTCTTGGGTAGCGGATCAGGGCTGTGTACTCCTCTATGGTAGGAGCCAAATCCACTTTCCCGAAAGTGAAGCAACTGTACGCAGGATTCTAAAACTGGGCCATTGCTCGAAACAAGTGCTGGTCTACCTTGATGTCAAGTAAATAAGGTAAATCGCCATAATGATAGTAGAATAGCCGCTTGATCCTGTCGTCCCACTGACTCCAGATCTCCCTCATTTCTTGAAGATTATTTTGAGTTACGCTGATGCGTGTGTAATCCCACAACTCTGATATGTATCCCTCTGTGAGGCTATCCCCCTTCTCTCGCTGTAATGTCTCGGCCCATATTCGGACGGCCGCATTGTCTTCCACTTTATCAAGAAACCCCTTTTCCATAATAAGCTACCTATTCAGCAATCGAATGGGAATCAATACCCTTTTGATGCATATGCCATGCAAAAATGAAGATAAAGCAGGTCATTATTCTATACACAATAAGCAGCAAATGAAATACTTAATCGGGTAACCACTAAGGTTTGGCATGGCTCTATCTAGGGTGGTTCTTACAGTTCGCTATATGGGGTTCGGTTCTAGAGTAAAGGTACCTGAACCAGCAGATTCCTCAATCCTCACCCATTATAGGCTCATACAGACCGAGTTTGGTTCAGGGGAATACATTTCCCTATGGCTGCACGGAGATGAAAATCTCACGAAGACATAGGTAGAGATGTATCCCGAAAGCGATCCACTATCTTGCACGGAGGTGAAAACCTCACGAAAGAGTAGCTTCTCACTCTCACTTAAAAGGGTGTGACCCAACGGTCATGCAATATGATGAAACAATATTATACGAGACTCGAACCATATGATCAGATAAGATGACGCAAGCAAATGCAATAGAAGAATCGTATTTCTCAAATCAAATTTTCGACTTCTGACAAAAGGATAGAAATTAATCAATTTACGGCCTGACTCTCTTGATTATATCCCCAGTGGAGTCGCCAAGCTGTCGAAACCATTCTTTTTTGAAAAGGTGGGAATCGAACTTGGGTTATGAAAATAAAATCGGGAGTCGCCACCGATCTTTATTTGGTGTGATCAGATCACCTTTGTTTTAATAAAACGTTTTGATTTACTAAAATAGTGTTTTTGGTCTACGAAATTTGAGAAAACGGGTTCGGGAGTCGGTTACGTGCGAGGAAGGGTTAGCACCCTCGTCACGCCCAAAATTGGTACCAAATTGATTAATTAATGTCCTTATGTCGAAAGTCGGAAATTGTAAAAAGATTTTTCAGAAATATGATCCCTTTAAAAGTATTTGAATTTTCTCGAATTGAATCAAAATTTTCTTGTTTCGAAGGAGTAAAAGATCACATCCAATACTTAGGACACGATAATTTAAATCCTCGAATCCAATGTAATCTTAAAATTTTTCCGAATCGAATACCAAAATTTTCTCGTTCCGAAGGAATAAAAGATCGCATCCAATACTTTAGGACACAGTAATTTAAATCTTCGAATCCAAGATCATCTTATAAAGTTTTTAAAATTGAATGTCAAAACTTTCCCATTTCGAAGGAACAAAAGATCACATCAAATACTTTAGGACACGATAATTTAAATCTTCGAACCCGAGAGGAACATTGCATCATTTGGAAAACTTTTATTTTGGGATGGAATTTATAAAGAATTAGGTTATGTTTAAAAAAACATTATTCAAAACATGGATGGGATTATGCGACGGAAAAACGACAATGTAACACAAATTTGGCATAATACATGTAATACACAACATCGAAATCATTAATCTAAAGCATTAATGCACATGAAAAATAATAGTAATGATGGAACAATAATATAAACAATAGTAATATTGATGATAATGTCAATAATATGGAAATACGGACAAATAAACTATAATACACGCAAGAACTAGAATCACACATTTTACACTATTTAAATATAAACGTTAATAGTCAAAAAGAATGAATTAAACAACTTTAAAAGAGATAACGCATGAAGCAATTTAAAATAATTAACAAGCTAATTTTAAGTAAAGAACGCGTAATGAAAATAATATATGAGATGATTTTAAAATGGTGCCAAAAAGGAATAAAAATAAAAATAAAAATAAAAATAGCAATATAAATAGTTTAATAAAAATAATATACAAAAACTCAAGACAAATAATAATAATAATAATAATGATAATAATAATAACAAAAATGATATTGAGATGTAAATATAAATAGGAATATATAAAATATGATAGTATGAATGAAAATAGAAGTATATGTGAAATAATATAAATACGAATATATGAGTGAAAGTTAAACAAATAATAATGGTATTGAATTAAGAAAATAAATATAGGTACAAATATAGTAGATATAATAAAGCTAATAATAATACTAATAATAATGATAAAATCAAATAATAATAATGATAATAATAGTATGGTGTAATAATAATAAAAATAATGACAGCCATGTTAATAATAATAGCAACATTAATATTAAAAGATAGAAATAGTGAAATTAACCAAAGGATATTACAAAGACAAAATCGAAAGAAAAGCAAAATCAAAGGCCGAAATTTAAAATAAAATGAATTGGGGCCTCTTTGTAACGCGCGAAAAGGGAGAGGGACCAGATGGGAAATAATCCCAGTCCTTGTGCGCTGCGTTTCAAGTGACCTGGACTCGGACTAAATCAAAAGTGAAATAAAACAACAGGACCAATTTAAAAAGACGAAAATGCTAGCAAGGGGGCTGATCGAATGCGCTGAAAAGGAGGAGGGGGCCATCATGCAAATATCCCTTTTAAGGGATATGCGCAGTTCCTGAAGCCAAACGACTCCGTTTCATTTGATTTAAAATACCCTAAATTTGCTTAGATGTTTTAACCCTAATGTTTCCTAAACGCAGCAGTCGCAAGCCCCCCCTCTTCCCTCACTTTCTCTCTATTCTGCCAAGGTCCTCATGCCCTATTCACGTATCATCGCGCCACCATCGCATCTGTGGCCGGTGTTGCCCAATACTGGGCCCTTCGATCTGCCCGAAAACCCCCTTTGACCCGAAGGTTCCAAATTTCGGTGCTCTTAGAAAGAAAAGAAAGGGACTCTCGACCCCCTTTTCGAGCCAAACTTCGACAATGGAAGGAAGGCGCTCCGGCACCGCGACCGTAAGGACTCCGGTGAGTTCTCTTTTCTTTTTTTTTTTTTCGTTATTATTGGTAAAAGGTGTTTTTTCAACTAACAGAATCAAAAACACAAAACAACGAAAATAGCAGTAAATGACAATAGAACGAAGCAAGATCAACCTTTTGTTTTCTGATTTTTTGATTTCTTTTCTAGTGTTCGTAAAACCCCCCAGAAGAAAAACAAGATAGGTTTTGCTTCAGTTTTATATCCCCGATTTATAGATCCTTTTTCTTTTTTATTGCTTCGATCTTGGTTGTTTGGCTTTCGCAGGGTATGGGCGAGGCGCGCAGTAGATGGAGGCCAAGGCTCATGGGCGCTGAAGCGTCAGAAGCGTGTGAGACCGCGCCGTGGGGAAGAGCGCTGGAGCAACGCGCGTGGGCACGAGGAACAACGCGCATGTGAAGTCTACGCAAGCGTGGGGGGGACGCGCGGATCTGAAAAGGCGCGCGTGGTGTCCGCAAGGGGCGCGCTGAAGGCTGGCGGCGCATTAGGGCACTAGGGTTTCTGGTTTGTCTTTCTATCAACGGGCTTGGGTTTGGACTTTTAATTGGGTTTAAATTTGGGCTTGGTTGTTGGGTCAGGGTCTGTACGGGTTTAAATTGGTTTAACAATTGGGCTCCGGGTTTAGTTGGTATTTTGGGCCTTGTAATTGAACATTTGGACTGCCTTATTTTTTTTATTGGGTTTTTAATGGGTCCCGGGCAAAATTTGGGTCTTACATTAATCATAACATGTATTACTCAAGCTCCATCCATTCATATATAAATTATGGGGATTGCTTTCTTTTCACAAATTTGTCACTTTTCTATCACCTGTCCCCTTTGCCATTTTTGTTTGATTTATTGTTTATTTTCATTGCTTTATAGGTTGTTTAGTTACTTTTTTTTCTACTTCTAACAACTCTATTTGGTCACATAATTTAAGAATTGATTCTATTTGTATCATTTTAATCTATTTTAGGAATGCCTAAATTAAATCTAAGAAGAGTGGTAAAAAATTTATGTTCAAAATTTTAGTTTGTATTAATTTTGAGTTAAATCTCTTAATAGTTCTTACTCCTTATCTAAAAAAATCTTAAAATATAATTGTTAATACAACACACAACAAAAGAGGAGGACAAGCAGGAGCAATGAACAGATCAATATGGTACAATAGGGGCCAGTTCACCTAAAAAGGTTGAGAGCTAGAACAAGGATAAAAGAACAAGTTGATCAACAAGACAATAACTCAGAGTAACTTTAGGATGCTAAAAGATCGATCCCTTTTTCTTCGTTCCTCAAGGTACTTATAGGGAAGGTTCTTTTGTCCACTAGTGTGACTTGGGTGGATAAACATTCAATCCCATTAAATACGTAAAGGATATTCATAGGAGTATATCATAAAAACTTATTGATTCGAGGCTATAATGCCTAAATGGACTCCTTATTACATCAGAAGTGTGTTCACACTAAGAGAGTGTTCATACTTAAAAATAGGTAGCTAGTTCCTTTTGAGAGGAACGGGTGGTCTATTGAAGCGTTACTTCAGATGAGGTCAACAAGAAGGTTAGCAGTGTGTCTAATGTTGACATGTGTTTGAGTAGCAAATGGGTAACAATAGCCCCATCGAGTCAAATGGGAGGTTATAAAGTGGCCTTTTGCGAGGCATCATCTGAATTTTGGTGAAGGTTTGTCCCATCGAAGAAGATTAAGTGTCAGATTTGTAATAATCCAATTTTAGCTAAATCGGAACAGTGGTTTCAGAACCACAAATCCAAGGTTGAGAAATTATTTTAATATTTTTTTAAGTGTTTACAACATTATAGTATGTATGTGTGAAAGTTTTGTGAAGTAATTTTATTGTTTGGATAGTCAATTCGGTAAAAAGGACTAAATCGTGTAAAGTGTAAAATGCATGTTCTATTATTTAAATGTGTCTGTTAGCTATGGAACATTAAATTGGAAGTCCTTATGTTGTAATTTGACCGTTAAAATGGTGGGTGGACAATTATGGGCATATATTATGTGAGTTTTAATGTTATAAACCAAGGTTAAAAAAGTAAATTAATAATTAACTTGAGTAAAATAATAAGAAAACAATGTATCATCTTCCTAAATGATACTTCCACCAAAAATCGAAGAGAGGAGAAGCCATTTTTAGGTCTTGAAAGTTTCGGTCACTTCCTAGCTCAATTGTAAGTGAATTTTTGTCCCGTTTTTGATGATTTCTATGTTTTTGTAATCTTTGCAGCTCAATCTAGCTCACCCCTACCTTTAATTTTGAAACTGTTAAAGATTTTGAGAGTTGTCATTGTTGAATCTATGTGTTCTTTGATGTTTAATGTTGAAATATGAAAGCTTGATAATAGTTTTACATGTTTTGTTAAGTGATTTTTGATGAGAATGCATAATAGGGATTAAATTGTGAAATGTGTAAATTGTGTGGTTGAAATGTGAAATAAATGAAATTTTTGGGCTACTAAGGACCTATATGTAATTCAGCCAAGCAAGGGTTTTGTTGAATTGTGTGAATTTTGTGATATTGTGTAATAAGGACTAAATTGTAAAAGTTGTGAAATACTTGGGGCAAAAGTGTAAAAGTGCTTTAAAGTGTGATATGGACTAAATTGAAAGAATATGTGATTAAATAAGTTAATTTTGAATTCATATAGATCAAGAAAGAAAGAATTCGGAATTAAATTGGGGAAAAGCAAGGTTATCGAGTAGTCGACCCGATCCGTCATTTCCATATACGAGGTAAGTTCGTATAACTGAACTTAAATATGTATCTATCTGTTTGATGAATGAAATTGAGATAGTATTTATTCTATTAGATAAATGTGGAGATATTAGATTAAATGCACGGTTTAAGTAAACGAGTTGCTGAATAAGACCATAGCTGGGCTATGGCAAAATCGAATAATAAGACCATAACCGGGTTATGGCATGTGAATGAAAGACCACGGCAGGGCCTTGGCAATGTATGTGTAAGACCGTAGTTGGACTATGGCATCGGAAAGTCGACGTACTTATATCGTAATCATTTATAAACTCGAAGTGATTAGATAAACAAATTGGTGAGAATAGATATGTTTTTGTAATAGCCCGATTTAGGGCTTAGTCAGAATTGTGGTGCGAGACCACAAATTCAAAGTAGAAAATGTGCTTAAATGATTTTACAAGGCTTATGAGGTATTTGCATGATTGTGTGAAGGTTACATAATGAAATTTTATTAATTAGTGAAAAAATTGTCCATTAGGACTAAATTTCAAAGAAGAGAAATGTGAGATTCTAGAAGGTTCAAGTATGAAATAGAATTATAAAAAATCCTAGAGGTCCTTATTTAGCAATTAGACCATTATATTTGATGATGGACAAAAATTTACATGGGAAGGAAAAATCTTAAGAAAGGGGTCATTAAGGGCATTTTAGTCATTTGGTTAATTAAAGAATAAAAAGGGAAAATAAGCCAAAAATCATGTCCATCTTCTTCCCCATGGTGCTGAAATTTGTAAGGGCTCAATAGATAGGGTTTTGTTCATTTTCAAGCTTAAAGTAAGTTTTTATATATATGTTTAAGTCTTTTAGGCCAAATTAAATTGATAAATGATATGTTCAAGTCTTTGTTGTTGATGTATAGGTTAAATTGGCCAATGGATGGCTTGTAAATATTTGATAATGACTAGTTATTTGAATGGCTAACTGTGGATATACTTTGGTGTTATATGTGTGTAAATGAAAATTAATATAAAGGAACCATGAAAGAGTAAAATTAGCAATAAAACAGTCTGGACAGTAGTAGTTGTATCACTTTTAAAAATCACCAAAAATGGTGGAAATTGAATTAAAGTTTTAATAATATATGAAATTAAATCTTATTGATTCTATTTTTACATAAAAGAAACAAAATAAGCAAAAAAATATCATAAGGTGAGATATATGGATTTTAGTGAGACAGGGTCAGTATGATTTTGGAATCCCCTGTTCTAAATTGGGAAATTCATGAAAACTTTTAAAAAATAATCATATGATAAAATTTATATGCTTGAATTTATTAATGAGTATATTTTCAAGAGAAAAAAATGGTAACATAATTCAGGTTCTGTACAAGAGATAATTAATTTTTAGTGAAGAGGGGTCGGAACTGTCGGGCAGAGAAATTGGGGAGACTTTAAAGAATAAACTGTACTGATTGGTTGAACTAAAAAATCAAAAAAATTTATGGTAAGAAGATATATGAGTCTATTTTTAGGGAAAATTAGCGGATCTTAATTTGAAGTTCCATAGCTCTGGATAAAAATAATTTAGTGACTATAACTCGAGTAAACAGCTCAAGATGAACATAAATGAATTGTAAAATTTTATGCAAAAATGATGGTATTATCTTGAAAGCTTATAATGAGGATTGTTAAAAGCATGGTAATCAATTGTTTATCATTTACATACGTACTTACTAAGCTTTATAGCTTACTTCGTTGTTTTCCATGTTTATAATGTACTCAGGTTAGCTCGGGTTGGAAGTTGCCGGAGAACCTATCACACTATCAAGCTTACAATTTAGGTAACGATTATTTTATACTTAAGATTATGGAATGTATAGGGAACTTGGTTATGTGTATATGTTACTATGAGTTGTCCTAGAATAATGACCCATGATATTCGGAGTTCATTGTTGTATAAGGCCATTTAATGTGGCCAATAAATTGGTTATGCTATAAACTCATGATGATGCATTCTATGGTTGAGTAAATTGTATGATATGACTTGTTACGTGTGTGTGTGTGGTGGATGTTTTGGTAGCTTTAATATGTCATGAAATGTGTCATTCAAGTTATACTCAAGTATGGGCATGATAGGGTAGAAATGGGCTTGGAAAATAGCCGACTTCTTGACCACACAGGCAGAGACACGACCATGTGTCTCAGCCGTGTGGAGGACATGGTCTAGGACACGGGTGTGTGACTTGGTCGTGTGATCCAATACGAATGATGACCTCATCAATAGAGAGTTACATGGGTGAAGGACACGGGCATGTCCTGGGTCACACGGGCGGTGGTAACCACACGGCCTGCCTACACGTGCGTGTGACTCTCCAAAACAAAGAAATTTTCTAAATGTTCCAATAGTTTTAAAAGTTTTCAATTTAGTCCCGAATCACTCCCAAAGCATGTTTTGGGCCTTGTAGGCCCATTTTAGGAGCTTGATGATAAAATATAAAAGTTTTAAATTTTAAACAAAAATTTATGCCTTGAATTTGTTCAGTTGAAAGTGTTTTGTCCGGTAACGCCTCGTACCCTGTTCCGGTGTTGAACACGGGTAAGGGGTGTTATATTTAGTGGTATTAGAGCAATGGTTTAGTCGGTTCTCGGGCTAACCTAGCATGAGTAAGAGTATAGCTATACATGCCATATGTGGACCGTGATAGTGTGATATCTTCGGGCTCTAACGAAATTGTTTTGTTGAGACAGAGGTGCTTTCCAATCTTTAGCTATTTTTGAAAATGTTGACATTGACTCTGAGATGTTTGAAAATGTGTTTGTGATAAGTTGAAATGTTGTAAGGTATGAATAAGAGTTCATAATATGCATGTGATGATGTATAAAATGAAATAACTATGGTTTGAGAATTTTAGGTACGATGTTACTATCTTGGTTAAATGTCGTATTTCGATGAGTTATGGTGATTTTATGCAATAGATAAAATATTATAAATGTTGAGAAGTTATGAAAAAGGAATTAAATGTGTAAACTGAGTAGAACGCTGGAAATGGGTACTTTCGTTTAGAGATATGTGATGAATTGACGATAAAGACCATGGGTTGACCATGACAGCATGTGAAAAATGTGACTATGTGATTTCTGTATAAGACCATAGCTGGGCTATGGCTTTAGTGCGTAATATGTGTATATGTGAAAGACCATAGTTGAACTATGATATTGTGCAAAACGAAGTACCCAATTTCGTAAGACGTTCTCTAATTTGACTAAGAGCAGTAAATGAAAGTGTATGAGGGTTTAAAGGATAAATTTGCAGTGAACATGAAATTGAGCTTGAATGAATGATTTTATTAAAGAAATATTGTGTATGACAAGATGTGATAGTAAATTGCATGTTGTAAATAGATACTTAAAGTTTGATAATTGATGTATAAAACTAATATGGGAAAGTGAAACTAAATGAAGGTTTATATTATGACAAGCATTCATGTTTGTTTGGCATTCACATGATGTAATGTGCCTAACTTGTGTGATTAGGTGAATGCAATAAGAAAAATTTTCAAAATTTATGGAATGTATATATAAACGCGTCTGTTCGGATAAGATAATTGGAAAATTTGTGTAACATGAATATGTGTGTTAAATTGCCTAAAACAATTGGTGTGTTATGATGAAATTTTATGAGATTTATGTTGAATGAACTCACAAATAAGAGACTAAAGAATTTAGTAGCGGATCAACTACTATGGTGGCCAGATAAAAGAATGAGTCGATAAGTAAGGATAGAACTAAAAGAGATATTCAATCATTTTGAAGATCATTCGGATTATGCAAGGCTAAGGTTAAAGAAGTCAACTTTGATGAAACAAAACATACATGTATGATACCTAAAGAATGTACTAATTGGAAGTTTTTCTGAGTTGGTTTATGATAGTGGATGAAATAATATAAGCCTAATGATGACAGAATTAGACAGTGAGATAATGTTCGAATTGTATCGATAGCTAAGTGCAGTGATTATAGTTGAGTAACTTACCTTAGTTCCTTCTGAGTATATTATGTGTTTGATAAATCTCAGAGGTATATGAGGTTATTTTTTTTCAAGTAAAACTTTTATCGCAAGGGGTACGATAGCTAAAGATACAGGTAGGCGAAGGCCTTGTTGACTTGTTTGGATTATGTTTGACATTTTCCTATCTTTCATTTGTATTTCATTTCTTTTATTAAAGAAAAGGTGATGATAGAATTTGTGTGATGATGGTATCTGGTTCCTACTAGTCATTGTTCTGTTTAGTGTACAAGAAGATTGTGTTGCTTCTGTTACAATTGATTGTAGTGTGGATGAGTGATGTTTCTTTCGAAATTACTCTGAGACCTCGTTGAGGTATTTATCATTTGGCAGGAGCTGTGTTCTTAAATTTCGGTATAGTTTTATAGATGGAATATTATTTATCTATACAGTTGAAATGTTGACTTCATTTTGGCATTTTAATTTTAAAAACATCCAATGGTTATGGCTTTATCAAAGTTTAACATTGTGATGATTAGTAATGGAAGACGATTTGGATATGCACCGCCCTTCCTAGTTGTAATTGAGTTGACATTGGTAAATGTGAAAATCAAAAAAATATTAATGTTAATCAAGTAGCGTAATGGAGGGGGACCATCGTACTTGAGAAGCCTAATCAGTGGTATTACTTATTATTAAAGTTAGAAACAGTTGAAACATGATTAACAGAATCACTAATTCTGATTTAGTTTGAGTTGAGAAAAAGGTTTATGTTTTTCAGTTAAGTATTATTGCACGATCTAGGTATAAATAGTACTATAATGTAAAGTGATGGTTCATATTTTTATACGGTTAATACCACATTAAAAGAGAACTGTTCAACTAGTGAATTAGAGACGGTCACTTTTATGTTCATATTGAGAATTTGGTGGTAACGTTTATTCGACAAAAGGTGTCACATGTTCTTTGATTTCAAGGATTAAAGCAACGGATGTTATAGAAAGATCTGAAGTTAAGATAGTTTTAATGACCCTAGCTATCGAAAGATCGTGAGTAGTTATTGATTAATCTCTGGGAAAGCAAATATAGTCACAGATGTTATCGGATTGTGATTGATCGTTCGTGTAAAGATTTCTGATTAACAAACTAGCCGAGTAAGATGTTTATGGGATTATTCAATTATGCAAAGTATCAGTCTCCATTATTTGGATTGATATCCGAGGGCTAAATCCCAATTATGGAAAGAGCTACAGGAAACTATGAATACGCAATTGCATCTTTTCACGGTAATACACCTGTAAATCGGTGGTGAGTCTGAGAGAGTAATTCAAAACTTTGACGATATGCTCCAACACGAGGTGTTAAAGTTCAAAGGTGACTAGAAAGAGATACGAGGTTGATTTGATTTGTGATTCTGAGAAATTAGTGGAAGTGATTCATGAGAGTTGAAAGCAATTTCTTCTGGTAAGATTTTCAGGGACAAAAATCCCTAGGGGGAGAGTTGTAACAGCCCGATTTTGGGTCTAGTCGGAATAGTGGTTTTGGGGCCACAAATCCGATAAGAAAAATCTTATTTTTATGTTCTACGATTTCACATAAAGATTTCATGAAAATTTTGTTCAAAAATTTCGACGTTTGGGCACTCAATTTAGTCAAAAGGACTAAATTGTAAATAGTGCAAAAGTTGAGTTCCACATGTTATAAGTGTCCAATTCCTATGAAATTTTAAATTGGAGGTCCTCAAATGGTAATTAGACCATTGGTTAAATTGTTGGACAAAAATGGACATGAGATAAGTGATATATGATATTTTTAAGTTAGGGGCATTTTGGTAATTTGGTAATTAAATGGACAAAAAGACAAAATAAAAGCCAAAAACCCTTGTCCATCTTCTTGCTTGGCTGAATTTAGCATGGGGGAAGCCATGGATAGGGTTTTCAAGCTTCCAAGCTTGGTGATCAAAGAAAACGAGGTTCGGACCTAGAACGGAGGAAAAACAAGTAATTGACAGTTAGGTCCCTTTTTACCATTTTGGTATTGAGGGAAGTTTATATGTAAATGATACATCCTTTTTATTTATGTTTTTTCATATTAATGTATTATGTGAAATGTGAGTGAATATTATTGATATTTATTAAAATGATGAAAAGTGAGGAAATTCCCGGATGAATCTTCGAAATAGAAAATGGATACGGATGAACACTGTACAATTATTATTATTAGTGGGCTGTGTGCGATACCACTGTATTTATTATTATTGGTGGGCTGTGTGCGATACCGCCGTGTATATGTGATTATTAGTGAGCTGTGTGTGATACCACCGTGTTTATATTATTGTGGTGGGCTGTGTGCGAAACCATCGTGTTTTCGGTATTATTCCGAAGTGTTCATCAGGAAAATCTGACTAAGTGTAATTACGTGTGACGATTAAGTGCAGATATATGTATGTATACAATCATGAGCAATGTGCTCGGTATGTGATCAGATTTTGGTAAGAATATAAACAAGTAAGTTAAACCTATGAGAATGACCTTGTGATTATAAGTCCATGCTTATGATGTATGAATATGTGGTGTGATTGATGATCACGTGTGAGGCTTTTAGGCCAAATTAAATTGAGAAATGATATGTTAAAGTCTTTGTTGTTGATGTATAGGTTAAATTGGCCAATGGATGGCTTGTAAATATTTGATAATGACTAGTTATTGGAATGGCTAACCATGGATACGCTTTGGTGTTATATGTGTGTAACTGAAAACTAATATAAAGGAAACATGAAATAGTAAAATTAGCAATAAAACAGTTTGGATAGTAGCAGTTGTATCACTTTGAAAAATCACCAAAAATGGTGGAAATTGAACTAAAGTTTTAATTAGATATGAAATTAAAGCTTATTGAGTATATTTTTACATAAAAGAAATAGAATAAGCAAAAAAATATCATAAGGTGAGATATATGGATTTTAGTGAGATAGGGTCAGTATGATTTCAAAATCCCCTGTTTTGAATTTGGAAATTCATTAACAATTTTACAAAAATAATCATGCGATAAAATTTATATGCTTGAATTTATTAATGAGTCTATTTTCAAGAGAAACAAATGGTAACATAATTCAGGTTCTGTACAACGAGATAATTAATTTTTAGTGAAGAGGGGTCGGAACTATTGGGCAGAGAAATAGGGGAGATTTAAAGAATAAACTGTACTTATTGATTGAAATAAAAATTCTAGAAATTTTATGGTAAGAAGATATATGAATCTAGTTTCAGGGAAAATTAGCGAATCTTAATTTGGAGTTCCGTAGCTCCGTATAAAAATCATTTAGTGACTGTAACTCGAGTAAACAACTCAAGATGAACATAAATGAATTGTGAAATTTTATGCAATAATGATGATATTATCTTGAAAGCTTATAATGAGGATTGTTAAAAGCATGGTAATCAATTGTTTATCATTTACATACATACTTACTAAGCTTTATAGCTTACTCTGTTGTTTTCCATGTTTATAATGTACTCAGGTTAGCTCGGGTTGGAACTCACCGGAGAACCTATCACACTATCAAGTTTACAATTTAGGTATCGATGATTTTATACTTAGGATTATGGCATGTATAGGGAACTTGGTTATGTGTATATGTTACTATGAGTTGTCCTAGAATAATGACCCATGATATTCGGAGTTCATTGTTATATAAGGCCATTTAATGTGGCCAATAAATTGGTTATGCTATAAACTCATGAAGATGCATTCCATGGTTGAGTAAATTCTATGATATGACTTGTTATGTGTGTGTGGTGGATGTTTTGGTAGCTTTAATATGTCATGAAATGTTTCATTCAAGTTATACTCAAGTATGGGCATGATAGGGTAGAAATTGGCTTGAAAAATAGCCAACTGCTTGACCACACAGGCAGAGACACGTCCGTGTGTCTCAGCCGTGTAGAGGACACGGTCTAGCACACGGATGTGTGACTTGGTCGTGTGATCCAAAACAAATGATGACTTCATAAGCAGAAAGTTACATGGGTGGTGGACATGGGCGTGTCCTGAGCCACACAGGCGGGTGTAACCACACGGCGTGCCCACACGGGCGAATGACTCTTCAAAACAAGGAAATTTTCTAAATGTTCCAATAGTTTTAAAAGTTCTCGATTTAGTCTCGAATCGCTCCCAAAGCATGTTTTGGGCCTCGTAGGCCCATTTTAGGGACTTGATGATATAAGATAAAATTTATCAATTTTAATCGAAAATTATGCCTTGAATTTGTTCAGTTGCAAGTGTTATTGTCCGGTAAGCCTCGTACCCTGTTCCAGCGTTGAACATGGGTAAGGGGTGTTACAAGTGGTGTGAGGCACACGGCCTGTTCACACGGGCGTGTGACCCTTGTATGATTGAAATTTTTCTAAGTTTCCAAAAATTTTCCCAAGTTATCGGTTTAGTCCTGAACCACTTTTAAAGCTTGTTTAAGGACTCGTAGGCCCTTATAAGGGACAATGTGTTTGTGATTAAATGATATTTGAATATGAATACATAAATGTATGAGTTATGTATGTTAAATGATGTGTACTGATCGGTAATACCTCGTAACCCTACTCCGGTAAAGGATACGGGTTAGGGGTGTTACTAGATTCTTTATAGAAAAACTAATATAAAGGCAAGCTTTTAGGGAAAAGTGGCCATGATGAGGTGTATCTGATATTATGTAGGTGGCTAGATGTTATTGGTCATGGCCTCCGAACCCCAAATGGTGCGTGTATGAAGGAGCACTGGAATATATATAAATATGAGCTTTTTTCTACCATGAAATCACTTTATCGTTTCAAAGTTCTCATTTACTTGTTGTTTGAAATTCTTTCTCAGTGGTTGTAGTTCGACGATTTTACCAGAAAAAAGGTTAGACTTGTAAGGATAGGGGGAAAACTGGTAGGACTATGTCGCAAAAGGGCAGATGTAGGTCTTCTACTGTCGACAACAGGGTGGCGACAGGCAATTCTAAGGGAACTACGATGATTAGTGGAAATAAGGGCAAATCCTAGAACACCTAAAAGATATAGATGAGCCAATGGCCTAAGGTGAATGTGGAAGGTGCTGAGGTGTAAGGGTCTTCTCAAGAGGCATCCCAAGTATGAATTTAGTATTCTAGAAGGGAAGCATCATCTAAGCTCTATGATTAATTTGAGCTATGGTGGGGGAGGCCAGGATTCTACATATCGATATACTTATTGGAGACGGGGTTCCATTTGCCACCTCATTAGTTTGTCATGGATTTGTTGAATTTCTACTACTTGGCACTCGAGCAACAAGTGGGGAGTTCGTAGTGGCTGATTATTGGGTTTATCATCAAGTGTGGACAGAAGGGTATATGGCCTATTGTGTCATTGTTTCAGTACATGTACCCCCTTGAGGAGAGAAAATCACCAGAGCTTTATTTCATTGTCCTAAGGGAAGGAAGATAACAGTTCATTTACAAAAGGGTGGGAAATATGAAGCCAGACCCTAAAAAGTATATTTTATAGGAGTTGAAGTTGGGAACGTCTTTCAATTTTCCTACTGAACAGAAAAGACCTATGCCTTCTCGCTTTGTCTATCGTCTGAAGTTAGAAGAGATTCTTGATGGGGGTGACACTTATAGTATTCTTAATCATAATGGCCATTTGGTTATTCCTTAGGATATTTCTCTCCGAGAAGTACTTCGCTCTTGTCTTCATGATCAAAGGGCAATGATATATGTGTCTACGAACCTAATAAACGGCCTGAGGGATGTTAAGTGCTGAAACGACATGAACATTCTTGACCCTTTTGACTCTAGGGATGATGCTGCTAAGTATCTCTAAGGATTACGTCTAAAGCGGTGAAACTTTATTTTAGAGTATGCAAGGCTTCCATGTTATAGGTGGCAGATCCCTCACGGGGCTTCACTCATAGTGCCCATGTTGAGGCCAAACTTGAGGGAACCAGTTTCTTCTCTTAGTATCAACATTGTTTTAGATGAGTATGATGTAATAGTTTTTAGGTCCTCAACAGGTATGAAGTGTTTTAGCTACTTTTCTGGTGGTCTGTATGGTTGTATGCTCATTTTATCTTTTGTGGTTTTTCCTTTGAAAAATACAGCCGCTGAATGGGGGTACAATAATTTAGGTCTTGGTGTGTCGTTGAAAGCACAAAAAATAACTTATCCCTAAGAAATAACAAAAAGAATAGTATAAGGTAAGTAGGGTCAAATCCTTAGGGACTGGATCGCTATAGATTCGTGTTTCTCAAAATCTTAGGCACAGTCGTGCCCAAGAAAAACGTCTAACCTAGGAAGAAAAAAATAGAATTAGAAATATGGACGAGTTGAAATTAATAAATTGAAATTGCAATTGTAAAAGAAAATAGAGTTGAGGGAAGGGGTTTTTTGATTTGAGGGATTCCAATCTCCGGTTTTCTCGATCCTCCTTTGGTTCAATCATAGGCATTTATGTGATCTTTCTCATGATCGAATAAGCCAGTTATAGTGGAAGAGGATGCCTACGACCACCAGCTCCACTTAGGTTATAACCTTACGATCTAGAGGAACTTGATCCTATCCAACTGTCACTTTTGTGGGACCATCTTACACTAGATCATCGTTTCTCAATGGAAAATGGCACGCCATTAGATCTCTTGGGCTCGACAACTTCTGACGCAATAAGTTAGCGAACCAACTGTGTAACCTTCCCAAAACATACAAAGAGAATGCTATTTGCAGAAGTTGAAAAGATTACTTTTGGAAGGACATGGACGGAAGCGTCAATCCTTTAATGCAGAGAAATGATGAATACTCGTTGAGAAGGGTTAAGTGCGAGTTCTAAGCCTCATGAACTCTTTTGGAGGAGTCTTGATAACCTTTGGCTAGATGAGTTTAGTGACTCATGCTTTTCGAAAAAAAAACACGAGTTTAATGGAATGGAATTTTATTGAAGATGAAAAGAAACAAAAAGGCTAATAGCCTTAGAGGGAAGGAGTTCTTTTACAGAGTGGTGGGTGAATATTCATGTCACTCTATCCCCTATTTATAGTACATAAAAACCTAGTTTGTTCCTATTTAAACTCTAGATGATAATGTTTAAAAGATATAATTTGAAATTAAATCTAAACAATATTATAATAATCCTAACAATAATCCTAAAAATAAAATTTAAATTTAAATAAAGCCTTATGTTCATAAATCTCTTCTTTTGATTTTTTCCCCAAGTCTTCCATACTTTGTATTTTTGGCACCACTTCTTCCCTATTTCGCATGTTGACCTGTTTTGTCTTTAAATTCATGCTTTTGCCCCTAAATTTCATTTTGCGTTCAATTTAGTCCCTACAAGATAAAAAACCATAAACAACCTAAATTAGTAGGATCGTACTCAAAATATATATGTAATTAACACATAAAAGTGTGTGTCATTTTAGAGTATTACCAAGTCCAAAAGACCTGCTGTTCCTTTACGAAAAAAATACTCCACCGGAAGGACAGCCTTAGAGTGTGGTGTCCCTCACCCCCTTTTCTCAAGTGTTTCCTCCTTCCCAAACTACAACTTCTCCCTCAAGAGCACAAGATATTTCTTAAGAAGAAGTTTTTGTTTTCATCCTTTCAACTGTAGAAGCTTCGAATGGTGAGCTGAATTCAACATCTGTTCCCCAAGAAGGTCCTATTCAAATTGAAGAAATACAAGGTTCTATAGGTAATTTTCAAATATATATCGTTGGTTGTCTCAATTTCCTATTTTGGTTAAGTTGCTTGATTAACACAAATATTGAACTAGCCATTGTCCCCTTCCAAAAGGTCAGTCAGATGACTGAGACTACTTATACTCTTCTTAATGATTTTTTGAAGAATCAGCAATTGGTCTAAGAAGGCATGACCAGTATGAGAAAGTAGTATCAACAAATGATGGAGGTGTTGCAGAGGGTTAAGGAAGAGAATTCTCTCATAAAAAGAGAGAATACTCAGTTGAAGGAAAAGAAGCAATAGCTTTGAGAGGCTCTATTAGAGCAAGATGTAGAAGTTAAAGACTTGAGCCTTCAACTCCAACATGTGTGTGCATTCTGGAAGAAAGGCTAAAAAAGGCTTGAAGATGTCCATGTAACTGTCCTGACCATTATCGTGGATGGGGTCATGTTGGCCATGCAAGTGGCTTTTAGTCCTATGTAGATGCATGGGATGAACTTTAGGTCAATCTTTGATTTAATCAGGTGTGGTCGTTGCTTGGATTTCAACGTTAATTGCCCGTTTGAGTATTGTTGGCATTATTTTCATCAAGATATGTGACCCTTTATTTTTTATGGTGACTTTTCAAGAAGTAAACCCCTTGAAGATGAAACTTGGAGGTCAAGATCCTACCTAAAGGAGTTAGAAAATGATAGTGAAGGAATAAAGTCAGTGGGTGGAGAGTCAAGCTCGCAAGGTGCACAACAGGAGGGCACATTAGGTGGGGGATGGGGGCAAAGTTCTTTGTAAATATACATATAATATTTCTCAGGCTTTGTAATTGTATCTTCATGATTATCACTTAATAAAATATTATCTTTTTCTTGTTATATCTTTGCTTTATGCTTTCTAGCTATGTGTTCCCTTCTTATCTATGCCTTGCAAATCTAGATGATATGAAACAATTTATTTTGAATTGCGATTACATTACTTTACTGAATAATAGGTAGCAGTCTTCAACTTTGCCATATCTTCCCCTCTTCTTCCTTATAAAAATTTTCCTCATCAAAATTGTTTTATGGATAACCATCTGTTCTTAGCAGATGTTCTGGTGAAGACTTGTCATTTTTAATAGATGGTTGCAAGAAACTGAAGCAACATTTTTCTTTAAGGTTCTTGCACCCAGATGATGGCTGCAAATACCTTCATGAACCTCCCGGATCATATACTTATCTTCAAATGGGTCTAGGCATATTAAGAGTGGCTGTAAAAAAAATTTTCTTATACAAAATCTCATCAATAAAAGTGTACCAGGAAGTCAGGCGAGAAATGCGATCAAGTTTTTTAGGATCGGAGGGTGTCGAATTACCAGAAAAGAATTCTATTAGTAGTGTCATCCTTGTATTCCTAAGGTTTATGTTGAAGACCTGCCCTATTGCCTCATAACTGGGGGGACTTCCTTATGTTCTAGTCAAATGTTGCCCTTTTCTCAAATTCCTGCTCGGATGCAACTCAGGACAAAGAATCAACCTTTATGTTTGCGAATCAAGGAACCTTGTCAACTAGGACTTCTAGGAAACCTTGCAATAGCTTCGTCACCATGGAGTAGCATTTAGCTAAAATGGGATCTTTAACTTCATACTCTCCTTGGATCTACTTTGCCATAAATTGGGAATCGATGTAAACATGAAGCGTTCAAACTCTCAATTTCTATGCAAGTTCCAAACCATCCACCATTGCTTCATATTTCAATAACATTATTAGACACCATAAAGGAAAAAGATAGACCATACTCCCACTCATTATCATTCAGATAAACTAATGAGATACCTACTTTAGAACCTAACTTTCTTGTAGAACTATCCACATGAAAAAACCACGTGACACTATTTTCTAGAGGCTTTTTTGCAGAGGGTTCTACAATAGTTTCTTGAGCTTTCGAAGGGTTTACTATAATGTTTTGATTCTAGATGATGAGAAAAAGAACATTCGGCAATGAAGTCAACTCTTTGAGTTCTACACTCTATTTTTCCAAGTGACTTGAGGCATCAATCTTTTCTAGAATTTCTTACAACGACAGGTCTAACAAAATGATGACCAAATAGGCTTGGAAATATAAGCGAAGCTTTTTGGCAACTATCACCAAGGTAAAAACAATCTTCTTTATGTAACAGCCTAATTTTAGGGCTAATCGGAATAGTGATTTTGGGACTGCTAATCTGAGGTTGAAGAAAATTATTTTGATATTATTTTATGTGTTATAGCATGTTTATAAGGAGGTATGAAAATTTTGGCGCAATAATTTTAGCAATTGAATGCTTAATTGTGAAAAAGAACTAAATCGCATAAAGTGCGAAAGTTCCATTATACAAGGTAGTGGGGTCTAATAGCCATAGAATATTAAATTGGAGGTCCTTAAAGTGCAATAAGGACAATAATAGTGTGTTGGCCAGCCATAGTAAATAAGGGAGACAATAGCATTAACTTTTGGTCAAAATTTGGTGGAATTAGGTGATAAAAAAATGAATAAAATAAGGCAAAGAAAGAAGACATCATCTTTTACTATTCATGCTTCTTCTACCACCAAAAATTGAAGGGAAATCAGAGTTCTTTGAGTTTAAATTTTCAGCAAAACAAATCTCTTGCAAGTAAGTGATTTTAGAGGTCTTTCTTGATTATTTTTGTACTTTTGGAACCCCCAAAGCTTAAGCTAGCTAATGAGGGGACTATTTTGCAAAAACTTTGAAAGTTTAGGGACTTGCCATGAGAGTGTTCATGTTTTTTTCTGAGTTTTTATGGAGAAAATGAATGTTAGTGAGTTAAGGGACAACTTTTGTGAAAGGTGTTACCATGAAACCACCTAAATGGGACCTATTAGTAAAGGTTGAATTTGTGTAATAAATGCATGAAATAATTGGTTTTGTGAGTTGTTGTAAGAGAAATAAATGTTCAACTAGGTTTGTTTAATGATAAAATGTGATGAAAAATGATTTACGAGCCTAGGGGAAAAATCATAATTTTGCCAAAGTAGAAGGGCAAAATGGTCAATTTTGCCTAAGTAGAAATTTTGATATATCATGAATTATAAAGTGATTGAATGAGTGAATTTTATTATTATAGATCAAGACAAGCGCGGAAACAACCTTGACCGAGGAAAAGGCAAGGTTACAGACTAAAACGTCGATTAATACATTTTGCATCGAGGTAAGTTTATGTGTAAACGTTACATCTTTGATACATATGTTGTTACTTATTGGTGCAAGCCGAATGTGATATTGGTTGTGAGATGAATATATGGCCGATTATGATGTATACATATATGTCAATAATATAGCCGAATGTGATGTTGTTATAGAGATGAAATAAGATAATTTGTATATATATATGTGTAATTAAGGTTTAAGTTTTATATATATGTGTTTATTTAAAAGAGTAACAAGTTCGAGTAATGCACTATGTGTGCGAATGTAAATACCGAGCACTATGTGTACGAAATCAATCATTTGGCACTAAGTGTGTGGGATATTAAAGGTAACGGCACTAAGTGTGCGATACGTTACAGGGTTTGGCATTGAGCGTACGTGCATGAATGAGATCAATTATGTTTGAGATTGATTGATATTGATAGATGGTGAGTAATTCCCATATGAACCTCGGAATAGATATGTAAGTGTGGAAAAATGTCTGTAATACTTATCTGGTGGGCTTTGTGCGATACCACCGTAATTATCCTTTTTGGTGGGCTGTGTGCGATACCACCTTATTACTTATTCATGATGGGCTGTGTGCGATACCATCGTTTATATTATCATTTGGTGGGCTGTGTGTGAAACCACTGTAAATATTCTTATTGGTGGGCTGTGTGCGAAACCACCGGGTAATTAGTATTATTCTGAGGGGTTCATTGAGAAATTGTATAAGTTAATATTTTATGTTGTTTTGTGGTGATGAGTGCAGGGAATGTGTACAAGTAACTATGAGCAATTAATTGTTATGTGGTTGGAATGTGGTAAGAGATGAGATGAGTAAGCATGATCATGGAAATGTGAATTGTTCTTGCTTAGTATGAAATGTTATAGATTGATTAGCATATGTTATGATGCTTGTAGTTTACATGTAAACTTACTAAGCTTAAAGCTTACTCCCTTTCTTTTTCCTTGTTTTATAGTGTCAAAGAGCCAGTTCGAGATACGAAGATAATTTGAAGATCATGCACACTATCAGATCATCTCGGTATATTAGATTTAGCATTTTGAGTATGGCATGTATAGGGGCTAGAAATAGTGAATGTTTTGTTGTTTTGGCCAAGTTTGTTGGCTCCTTTAAAGTTGAACAATTTGTAAATGGCCATATTTAATGGCTCATTATCATTATATATATGAAAAGATGAGGTTATTCATGTATGTGTATGATGCATGATTGAGATGCTTGGTAATTGGTTGGATATGATTGATGTTGTATGAGTTAGGGTGATAAAAAGGGCTTGGCAAATAGCCTTGTTCTTGTCCACACGGGTAGGCACACGGGTGCGTGTCTAGGCCGTGTGTGACTCACGGTCAATCCCATGGGTGTGTGACCAGGTCATTTGTCCCCTGCATGTTAGTGTTGCAAGTCAGTGTCGACCACGGGCTAGACACACGGGCGTCTGCTTAGGCTGTGTGCCCCTTATTTTGTTGTTGACGTCACAAACAAAATACCCAGGTTTTGACACACGGGTGAAGACACAGGTGAGTCTAGGCCGTGTTCGTGTGGAGGACACGGGCGTGTGTCCGGCCGTGTCAAAACCCCTGTAGGTTCAAATTGAAAAATAAATCCCACACGGGCAAGGGACATGGGCGTGTATGCCAACACAGGCGTGTGGCCCTGTTAAGGCAAAATTTTCCTAAGTTCACAAAAGATCCCGGTTTGATTCCGAGGCCCTCTGTTTGCATGTGTAAGGCCTCGTAGGCCCATAATAAGAACGTTATGAATGTGAATGAAAGATTTTATATTGGAATGAAATTTGATAGCCTAAAGTTGTATGTTCAAGCAAGATAAGTCCGGTAATGCCTCATATCTGGTTCCGGCATTGAATACGGGTATGGGGTGTTACATTTAGTGTATAAGAGCTATGGTTTAGTCGGCTTTCGGACTACCATAGCGTGTGTAAGAGTCTAGCTATACATGCCATAAACGTATATTGATAGTGTGGTGACTTCTGACAATTCTAAACTTTGTTTTTATATAGTAAATGGATCCCGACCGAGCAGCTGCTGATGACGGTGCTTGTAACAGCCTGATTTTAGGCCTAGTTGAAATAGTGGTTTTGGGGCCAATTTGTTGAGGAAAAATGTTATTTTTATTATACTTTTATGGTCTACGATTTCACAGAAAGATTTCGTGAAAATTTCGTTCGAAAATTTCGACGTTTGGGTACTCAATTTAGTCAAAAGGACTAAATTGTAAATAGTGCAAAAGTTGAGTTCTACATGTTAGAAGTGTCCAATTTCTATGAAATTTTAAATTGGAGGTCCTTAAATGGCAATTAGACCATTGGTTAAATTGTTGGACAAAAATGGACATTAGATAAGTGAAATAGGATATTTTTAAGTTAGGGGCATTTTGGTAATTAAATGGACTAAAAGACAAAATAAAAGCCAAAAACCTTTGTCCATCTTCTTCCTTGGCCGAATTTAGCACCGGGGAAGCCATGACTAGGGTTTTCAAGCTTTCAAGCTCAATAGTAAGTGCATCCAAGCCCCATTTTTAATGTTATTTACATTTTTGAGATCTCGTAACTCGGTTTAGCTGTTTCTACCATTATTTTGAGCTAGGGTTTGTGTTAAAAAATTTACCCATGTATGACATGCATGTGTTTTGATGATTTATGGAAGAATATGGGAGTTGGATGTATGATAAACATATTTTTCTAAGTGATTTTCATGAAAAATGGATAAAATGACCAAATTGCAAAAATTATGAATTGGTCATACATGAGTGAAATAGTGAAAATTAGGGCTGCTGTAGTTAAGAAAATGATTCGGCTAGGCTTGAAATAAAGAAAGTTGAATGAAAATCATTTTACGAGCCTTGGGGCAAAAGTGTAATTATGTGAAAGTTTAGGGGCAAAATTATAATTTTGTCAAAGTATGAATTATGAGTCAATTTAATTAATGTGAGTATTATAGATCATGAAAAACAAAGCCCGGACCGAAACTGAGACAAGGATAAAGTGTTGGACTAAATCGAGCATCCACACACATTTTGAGTACCGAGGTAAGTTTGTATGAATTGAAGGCTTTATAAGTATTTTCATTAACTTACTTATTATGTTATTTATTATACATTATTCCCATGAGGTTGTTTAATAATGTTTAAACAAGGAATTAATAAGAATAAGTAAAAAGAAAGTCCCGGTTGAAGTTTGGAATACTGAGGATGCCTAATTCACAACATGAGACAAGGAAAGCCCGTATAAGACCATGTCAAGACATGGCATCGACATTAAGACAAGGAAATCATGTAAGTCAAAGTGAAGACATGGCATTGATAAGATATTATAAGGCAAAGATCCCATGTTAGTCCAAGCCAAGGCATGGCATTGGTGAGTTCCTAAGGTAAAGATATCATGTAAGTCCATGTCAAGACATGACATTGACAAGTTTCATGAGGCAGGGATACCACGTAAGACCATGTCAACACATGGCAATGGTAAGTTTCTAAAGGAAACACACAAGGAAGGTCTCGTGTAAGACCATGTCTGGGACATGGCATCGACACCGAGTTAAGAGATCCCGTGTAAGACCATATCTGGGATATGGCATCGGCATCATGAGGTGATCCCATGTAAGACCATGTCTGGGACATGGCATTGGCATCTATAACCATGTTTAATGAGATTGAGCATCCTCTATTATTCCGACTAATTCATAGGGCAAAAGAGTAAAGCGTGAAAAAAGTACAAGAAAGTTAATCAAATAATGATATTAGCAAGTTAAGTTACTCAAAGTTGATTAAGAGCATTTTTCAAGTTAAGAAGGATGAGGATTAAGTTTATGTTTTCATTAGCAAAATGTACTAATCTACGTGATTAAGTGATACAGGTACCATGATTATAATACAAGTATGAAATTATTATGTAACATGTGATGAGTAAGAACAAGTATGAGTAAGTAAGCCCAAGCATTTAAGACTTATAATGTTGTTGATGTGTTAGTTGAATGGGCCAATGAATGGCTTGTAAATATTTGATGATGACTAGCTATTGGCATGGCTAACTATGGATATGCTTTAGTATTATAAGTGTGTAAATGAGAATTAATACAAAGAAAACATGATAGAGTAAAGTTAGCAACAAAACAGTTTGGACAGCAGCAGTTATATCACTTTGAAAATTCACCAAAAATGGTGGAAAATGAATTAGAATTTTAATAAGATATGAAATTAAATCTTATTGAGTCTATTTTTGCACAAAAGAAACAGAATAAGCAAAAGAATTTCATATGATGAGATATTTGGATTTTAGTGAGACCGGGTCAAAATGATTTCGGAATCCCCTATTATGAATTGAGAAATTTATTAAAAATTTTACAAAAATAATCATGAGGTAAAATTTATATTCTTGAATTTATTAATGAGTATATTTTCAAGAGAAACAAACGAGAACATCAATCAAGTTTTGTACCACGAGAAAATTTATTTTTAGTTAAGAGGGGTCAAATTGTTAGACAGCAAAAGAGGGGAGACTTTAAAGAATAAACTGTACTAATTGGATGAACCAAAAATTCTGGAAATTTTATGGTAAGAAGATATGTGAGTCTAGTTTCAAGAAAAATTAGTAGATCTTAATTTGGAATTTGTAGATCCGGATAAAAATAATTTAGTGAATGTAACTCGAGTAGACAACTCAAGATGAATATAAGTGAATTGAGAAAGATTATGCAATAATGATGGCATTATCTTGAGAACTCAAAATAAGGATTTTTAAAAGCATGGTGATAAATTGTTTATTATTTACATACATACTTACTAAGCTTTATAGCTTACTCCCCTTCCTTTCTCCTATCATGTAAGGTTTTATACTAGCTCGGATTGGAGATTGCCGGAGATGCTATCACACTATCAAGCTCTCATGTTAGGTATAAGTGAATGCAAAACCTTTTGAGTCTATGGCATGTATAGGGACTTAGTCATTTTGTATATGGTCATTAGGAATTGACCGATATTTATCAAGTTTCATATTTTAATGGTAACGAGTTTTATGAAGTGAAAGTTTATGCAAATGATGTTTAGTGATCCTTCATAGTGTATTATTGTCATATTATGGGTTGCTTGTGTTGGTATATGCGTGCTTATGTTTCAGGGTGGCTATTGGCATAGAGAATAACATTTTAATTGTCCACACGGGTAGACGCGCGGGCGTGTCTATGCCGTGTGCTTCACATGGTCAGCCCCATGGGTGTGTTAATAGGTCGTGTGTCCCCTGCAAGTTAGTGTTATAAGTCAGTGTCGACCACGGGCTAGCCATACAGGTGTGTGCTTAGGCCGTGTGACCCTTATAAGGTTGTTAACGTCACAAACAAAATACTCAGGTTTTTACAGACGGGTGAGGACACGGGCGTGTTTAGGCCGTGTGGAGCACACGGGCCAAGAACATGGGTGTGTGGCCCTGTTTTATGTCAAAATTTTCTAAGTGTTTAAAAGTTCTGGTTTGGTCCTTTAACATCCCGAGAATATGTAACGGGTCTCGTAGACCCATGATAGGGACGTTACGATTGTAAATGAAAAAGTTTTTAATTGGAACGAATTTTATAGCCCAAAGGTTATATGTTCAAGCAAGTTAAGTCTGGTAATGCCTCGTACCCTATTTCAGCATTGAATGCGGGTAGGGGGTGTTACACTTCTAGTAACACGTCGGCTCCTGCGCAAGGGACAATGCCTGTAGAGAGTAGACCTGAGACTACGGGTCAAGAAGAAGAGGCTCGGGAAGCTTTTCTCCAAATGATGAGTAATTGGTATGCGGAGTATGTATGAGCGAACCCTAATGCTCAACCTCTTCCACCCCCTCCTATACCTCAGCTAGTTCTTGTGGCTCCTCAAGGTGTAGATTTGGTGAGAATAAACAAACCCCTGGTAGATAAGATTCGGAAGCAAGGGGTCGAGGAATTTAGAGCTAATATAGATGATGACCCCAAGAGGGCAGAGTTCTGGCTTGAGAACTCAATAAGGGTATTCAACGAACTCTCCTGCACACCTGAGGAGAGCTTGAAATGCACTATGTCACTACTAAAGGACTCCGCATATCATTAGTGGAAAACGTTGACGTCAGTAGTTTCAAGGGAGAGAGTGACGTGGGACTTCTTTTTGGAAGATTTCTGAAAGAAGTACATAAGTCAGAGATTTGTGGATCAGAAACAGAAAGAATTCCTTGAATTGAAGCAAGACAAAATGACTGTGGCAGAATATGAGCACGAGTTTGTTAGGCTCAGCAAGTATGCATAAGAGTGTGTGTCCATAGAAGCTATCTTGTGTAAGAGGTTTGAAGATGGGCTGAATGAGAATATTAGACTTCTAGTTGGGATCTTGGAATTGAAAGAATTTGTGGTGTTGGTTGATAGGGCATGTAAGGCCGAGGAGCTGAATAAGGAAAAGAGAAAAGCCATGAGTGAGGCCCGAGATGTAAGAAAGAGGACAAAGAGTAAATCGTACCAAACTCAATCAAAGAGGTCCAAGGAAACAAACCCTCAGACGACTGCGTCAGTTGGATATTCACATCGAGATCGAGGTAGTACGTACCTGGACTCAAGGGTTCAAGCCACCTCGTTGGCAAGCGTGGGCAATCCAAAGTCTAATAAACTGGGAGGTGGGACTAGTAGTAGAGGTGCACCCAGAGACTTTGCTGTGAGATCGAAGGGTCAAGCGCCTGCAAGGACTTATGTCATTCGCGCTCATGAAGAGGCATCATCTTCAGATGTGATAACGGGTACTTTTTCTCTTCATGATATCTCTGCTGTTACTTTGATTGACCCGGGGTCTAGCCTTTCTTACATTTGCATGAAATTGACATTTAGCACGAGTATGATTGTTGAGTCTATGAAATTTGTAGTAAAAGTGTCAAACCCGTTAGGCAAACATGTGCTAGTTGATAAGGTGTGTAGGGATTGTACTTTGACAAATAGAGGTCATTGTTTTCCCGCAAATCTCATGTTGTTGCTGCTTGATGAATTTGACCTGATTCTTGGTATGGATTGGTTAACTTCTCATAATGTTTTAGTAAACTGTGGTAGTAAGTTTATTAAATTGAGATGTGTAAATGGAGATGTCATTCGGGTTGAATTAGGTAAATTGAATAGTTTACCTGTAATGATTTCATCTATGGTAGTTGAAAAATACTTGAGAAAAGGGTATGAGTCCTATCTCGCCTTTGTGCTGAATACTCAAGAGTCAGAGGTAAAGATTGAATTAGTGCCAGTGGTATGCAAGTATCTAGATGTGTTCCCGGAAGAGTTACCCGGATTGCCTCCAGTTAGAGAGGTCAAGTTTGGGATTGAGTTAGTTCCGGGTACAGCACCTATTTCGGTTGCTTCGTATAGGATGGCACCATTAGAGTTGAAAGAATTGAAGGTTCAGTTGCAAGAATTGACGGATAATGGTTTTGCAAGACCGAGTTATTCACTGTGGGGTGCTCCTGTACTTTTTGTGAAGAAGAAAGATGGGTCGATGAGATTGTGCATAGATTACAGACAGCTCAACAAGGTGACAGTGAAGAATAAGTATCCTTTGCCAAGGATAGATTATTTATTTGACCAATTGAAGAGAGCTACGGTGTTCTCTAAGATAGACCTAAGGTCTGGTTATTACTAGTTAAGGGTTAAGGAGCAAGATGTGCTGAAAACTGCATTTCGGACAAGGTATGACCATTATGAATTTCTCGTCATGCCATTTGGCTTAACGAATGCTCCTGTGATTTTTATGGATTTAATGAACCGTATCTTACAACCGTATTTAGATAAAATTGTGGTTGTTTTTATCGACGGCATATTAATTTATTCCCGGGATGAAAGTGAGCATGCAGAGCACCTGAGAATTATTTTGCAGACTTTAAGAGACAAGCAGTTGTATGCTAAATTCAGTAAGAGTGAGTTTTGGCTCCGAGAGGTCAAATTTTTAGGACACATTGTGTCGAGTGATGGCATTAAAGTTGATCCGAATAAGATCTCAGCTATCGTAGAGTGGAAATTGCCGAGGAACGTGTTAGAGATTAGAAGATTTTTGGGTTTAACGGGGTTCTATAGATGGTTTGTCAAAGGGTTCTCCATGATTGCTACCTCGATGACGAAACTGTTGCAAAAAGATGTTTAGTTTGAATGAAATGGGAGATGCCAACAGAGTTTTGAGAGATTGAAAGCATTGTTGATTGAGGCGCCGATTTTAGTACAATCTGAGTCGGGGAAAGAGTTTGTGGTCTACAGTGATACGTCATTAAGTGGTCTTGGTTGTGTGTTGATACAAGAGGGTAAGGTAGTAGCTTACGCCTCAAGACAACTAAAATCGCATGAGAAGAATTATCCGACTCATGACTAAGAGTTGGCTGCGATCATCTTCGCTTTGAAGATTTGGCATCATTATTTATATGGTGAGAAGTGTCGAATCTTCTCTGATCACAAGAGTTTGAAGTACTTGATAGACCAAAAAGATTTGAATTTGCGACAACGGCGGTAGCTCGAATTATTGAAGGATTATGAGTTAGTAATTGATTACCATCCGGGGAAAGTAAACGTGGTTGCGGATGCCTTGAGCAGAAAATCCTTGTATGCTTTGAGAGCTATGAGTACGAGCTTAGCGTTGTCTGATGATGGTGTTATATTGGCCGAGTTGAGGGCTAGACCATTATTTATTCAGCAGATATGTGAAGCTCAAAAGAATGATAGTGAGATGCAAGCTAAGAGAGCTCAGTGCGAATTAAGAAATGACTCTGATTTTCAGTTGAGTTCAAATGGTTGATGTTTCATGACAGGGTTTGTGTACCTAAGGATGATGAGTTGATCCAGAAGATTGTAAATGAAGCAGATAGTCGTTGCTTGTCAGTACATCCGGGCAGTATGAAAATGTACAATGATTTGAAGAAATTGTATTGATGGCTAGGTATGAAAAGAGACATCTCTGAGTTTGTTATAAAATGTTTGATCTGTCAACAAATGAAAGCTGAGCATCAAGTACCTACGGGATTGCTTCAGCCTGTGATGGTTCTCGAGTGGAAATGGGATCGAATCACCATGGAGTTTGTTACGGGGCTACCTATGACTCCGAGAAAGAAAGATGTTGTATGGGTTATTATGGACAGATTAACGAAGTCAGCTCACTTTATACTGGTGCGTGTGGATTATTCACTTGAGAAGTTGGCCGAGTTGTATATTGCTGAAGTGGTGAGATTGCATGGGGTGCCTATATCTATTATCTCAGATAGAGATCCGAGATTTACTTCGAGGTTTTGGAAGAAGTTGCAAAAAGCCTTGGGTACAAAATTGAATTTTAGTATATCGTTTCATCCTCAAACCGATGGCCAATCTGAAAGAGTGTTTCAAGTTCTTGAAGATATACTCCAATGCTGTGTGTTAGAGTTCGAAGGTAGTTGGGAAAAATATCTACCTTTGGTTGAGTTTGCCTATAACAATAGTTATCAATCAAGTATACAGATGGCACCGTACGAAGCTTTATATGGTCGCAAGTGTCAGACTCCCTTATATTGGACCGAGCTTAGTGAGAAGCAAATTCACTGGGTCGATCTAGTTAAAGAGACTGAGGAGAAAGTGAAAGTGATCCGCGATAGTCTAAAAGCTGCTTCGGATAAACAAAAGTCATACGCAAATTTAAAAAGGAAAGAAATCGAGTTTCAAGTGGGTGACAAAGTATTTCTGAAAGTATCCCCGTGGAAGAAAGTATTGAGATTTGACCGAAAGGGTAAATTGAATCCGCGATTAATAGGGCTGTATGAGGTTACTGAAAGGATTGGGCCAGTAGCATACCGGTTGGCTTTGCTGGTAGAGTTAGAGAGAATACACAACGTGTTCCACGTGTCGATGTTACGGTGATATCGTTCCGATCCTTTGCATGTGATCCCTCCAAAAGAAATTGAGATATGACCGGACATAACTTATAAAGAGGAACCAATCAAGATTTTGGCCCAAGAGATTAAACAGTTAAGAAATAAGAGCATAGACTTAGTGAAAATGTTATGGCAAAAACACGGTATGGAAGAGGCTACTTGGAACTAGAAGAAGCCATGAGAGAATAATACCCATTCTTTTTTACCAGTAAGATTTTTGTGGACGAAAATCTCTGAGGGGCGAAGAGTTGTAACAGCTCGATTTTGGGGCTAGTCAGAATAGTGGTTTCGGGACTTCTAATCCGAGGTTGAAGAAAATTATTTTGATATTATTTTATGTGTTATAGCATGTTTATAATGATGTATGAAAATTTTGGTGCATTAATTTTAGCAATTGAATGCTTAATTGTGAAAAAGGACTAAATTGCATAAAGTGCGAAAGTTCCACTATACAAGGTAGTGGGGTCTAATAGCTATAGAATATTAAATTGGAGGTCCTTAAAGTGTAATAAGGCCAATAATAGTGTGTTGGCTGGCCATAGTAAACAAGGGAGACAAGAGCATTAAATTTTGGTCAAAATTTGGTGGAATTAGGTGATAAAAATGAATAAAGTAAGGCAAAGA
The DNA here is from genome assembly GCA_025503065.1 of Gossypium bickii. Taxonomy (NCBI): domain Eukaryota; kingdom Viridiplantae; phylum Streptophyta; class Magnoliopsida; order Malvales; family Malvaceae; genus Gossypium; species Gossypium bickii. The sequence continues at coordinate 59,502,823 of CP106710.1, read as the reverse complement.
AAGAAAACATCATCTTTTACTATTCATGCTTCTTCTACCACCAAAAATTGAAGGGAAATTAGAGTTCTTGGAGTTCAAATTTTCAGCAAAACAAATATCTTGCAAGAAAGTGATTTTAGAGGTCTTTCTTGATTATTTTTGTACTTTTGGAACCCCCAAAGCTTAAGCTAGCTAATGAGGGGACTATTTTGCAAAACGGTTGAAAGTTTAGGGACTTGCCATGAGAGTGTTCATGTTATTTGCTGAGTTTTTATGGAAGAAAATGAATGTTAATGAGTTAAGGGACAACTTTTGTGAAAGGTGTTAACATGAAAACACCTAAATGGGACCTATTAGTAAAGGTTGAATTTGTGTAATAAATGCATGAAATAATTGGTTTTGTGAGTTTTTGTAAGAGAAATAAATATTCAACTAGGCTTTTTTAATGAGAAAATATGATGAAAATCGATTTACGAGCCTAGGGGCAAAACTGTAATTTTGCCAAAGTAGAAGGGAAAAATGGTTATTTTTGCCTAAGTAGAAATTTTGATATATCATGATTTATAAAGTGATTGAATGAGTGAATTTTATTATTATGGATCAAGAAGAGCGCGAAAACAACCTTGACCAAGGAAAAGGCAAGGTTACGGACTAAAACATCGGTTAATACAATTTGCACCGAGGTAAGTTTATGTGTAAACGTTACATCTTTGATACATATGTTGTTACTTATTGGTGCATTGTATGAATGAGATAAATTATGCTTGAGATTGATTGCTATTGATAGATGGTGAATAATTCTCGAATGAACCTCGAAATAGATATGTAAGTGTGGAAAAATGTCTATAATACTTATCTGGTGGGCTGTGTGCAATACCACCGTAATTATCCTTTTTGGTGGGCTGTGTGTGGTATCACCTTATTACTTATTCACGATGGGCTGTGTGCGATACCATCATTTATATTATCATTTGGTAGGCTATGTGCGAAACCACCGTAAATATTCTTGTTGGCGGGCTATGTGCGATACCACCCTATTGTTGATTAATGGCGGGCTATGTGCGAAACCACTGGGTAATTAGTATTATTCTGAGGGGTTCATTGTGAAATTGTATAAGTCAATATTTCATGTTGTTTTGTGGTGATGAGTGCAGGGAATTTGTATAAGTAATTGTGAGTAATATAATTGTTATGTGGTTGGAATGTGGTAAGAGATGAGATGAGTAAGCATGATCATGGAAATGTGAATTGTTCTTGCTTAGTATGAAATGTTATAGATTGATTAGCATATGTTATGATGCTTGTAGTTTACATGTAAACTTACTCCCTTTCTTTCCCCTTGTTTTATAGTGTCAAAAAGTCGGTTCGGGATATGAAGATAATTTGAAGATCATCTACACTATCAGCTCATCTAGGTATATTAGATTTAGCATTTTGAGTATGGCATGTATAGGGGCTAGACATAGTGAATGTTTTGTTGTTTTGGCCAAGTGTGTTGGCTCCTTTAAAGAGGAACACTTTTGTAAATGGCCATATTTAATGGCTCATTATCATTATATATATGAAAAGATGAGGTTATTCATGAATTTGTATGAAACATGATTGAGTTGCTTGCTAAATGGTTGGATGTGATTGATGTTGTATGAGTTAGGGTGATAAAAAAGGCTTGGCAAATAGCCTTGTTCTTGTCTACACGGGCAGGCACACGGGCTTGTGTCTAGGCTATGTGTAACGCACGGTCAATCCCATGGGTGTGTGACCAGGTCGTGTGTCCCCTGCATGTTAGTGTTGCAAGCCAGTGTTGAACACGGCCTAGACACACGGGCGTGTGCCTAGGCCGTGTGCCTCTTATTTGGTTGCGGACGTCACAAACAGATTACCCAGGTTTTCACACATGGGTGAGGACACGGGCGTGTCTAGTCCATGTGGAGGACACGGACGTGTGTCCAGTCGTGTGAAAACCACTGTAGGTTCAAATTGAAAAATAAATCCCACATGGGCTAGGGACATGGGCGTGTGTGACCACAACGCCTACTGACATGGGCGTGTCCCATATCACACGGGCGTGTGGCCCTATTAAGGCAAAATTTTCCTAAGTTCACAAAATATCCCAGTTTGATTCCGAGGCCCTCTGTTTGCATGTGTAAGGCCTCGTAGGCCCATAATAAGAATGTTATGAATGTGAATGAAAGATTTTATATGGGAATGAAATTTGATAGCCTAAAGTTGTATGTTCAAGCGAGATAAGTCTGGTAATGCCTCATACCCGGTTCCGGCGTTGAATACAGGTAAGGGGTGTTACACTCTAGCTTGGGGTACCTCAGTTCTTCCTCTTAGAGGGCCTTATTCACATAATATAAAGGATGTTATTGGCCTTCCACCTCTTTTATTAATATGGTGGTCACTGTCCCATTCGAAATTGCCAAATAAACATTCAGAGTGTCATCTAGAAGCAACGATACTAACAATAGAGTGTACCAAGGTATTCTTTTAGTTGCTCAAACAACTGTTGGAACTTTTCTAACCATTGAAAGAGAGATTTTAAAGCTTTGAAGAGGGGAATGCACTTGTCTACCATCTTAGAGATGAATTGGTTTAATGCAACGACCCTACTCGTCAACTGTTAAACTTTAATGGCATTTTTTGAGGGAGGGGTATTTCTAAAATGGCTTTGATTTTCTCTAGATTAGCCTCAATAACCCTATTAGAGATCATAAATCTTAAGAAGTTTCCAGCTCAGATTGCAAAGGCACATTTGGCAAGATTGAGCTTCATGTTGTACCTTCTCAAGACTGTGAACACGTTCCGAAAATCGTTCACTTGTTGTTCTATCGTGGCGCTTTTCACCAACATATCATCCACATACACCTTCATACAGCTTTTGATTTGATTGCTAAACTGCTTATTCACCAATCACTAGTAGGTGAATCTTGCATTTGCAACCTAAAGGGCATCATTTTATAGCAAAACAACCCATCTTTAGTAATGAATGTTATTTTTTCTTGATCAGTCAGATTCGTGAAATTTTGATTGTAAAACAATAAGTTTTCTTTTGGGTAGGATTTATTCAAGTTCGTAAAGTCCACACACATTCGCCATTTGTTTCCTGGCTTGGGTACCATTACGACTTTTGATACCCAATTTAGGTAAGTGATTTCATAGATAAAACCTAATGTTAGCAACATATATACTTCTTGTCGTGCTGCTACTATTATTGTTTTGCTTCACTGGTCGAGTGTTGGGGTCTACTCTTAAAGAGTTTTGAATGTCGAAGGGGTAAATACTTGGCATATCAGTTGTAAACCAAGCTAAAATATTCTTATATTTCACCAATAGAGCTTTCAACAATTCTTTCTTTGTAGGAGAGAGGGGAATGACCATATTGGTGACCCTTTTAGTGTCTTTTGTACATAAGGACAGATTCTGTAACTTCAACAGCCTTGGCTTTTGGAAGCTTAGACTTAGAGCTCACATCTAGACCTTCCAAATCTAGTATGGGTTTGCCAGTCAAATTCACCCCAATCGGTGAATTTTGTTTAATATGGTTGCAACATGAGTGAGAAAGGGGAAGAAGGATTAGTTATTCTTCTGTAAGGTTTAGGTAAATGGTATGACGTTCCGAAGCATTCTGTAGATCACAGTTCAAGTACCTTTCTATTGTAGGTGTAGGGAACTTAACCATCAAACAAAAGGTAGCTATAACCATCTTAGCCATCTACATTATTGGCGTAATAGCTCGTTTTTAGTCAAATCAAAATAGTGGTTTCGGGACCACAAATCATAAATTGAAATAATTATTTTATTATTATTATAATGTCTACAGCATGATGGTATGATTGTGTGAAAATTTCATTAAGAAATTTTATTGTTTGAATGTTCAATTTGATAAAAAGGACTAAATCGCATAAAGTGTAAAACTTGAGTTCTATTAGCTAAAGGTGTCTAATAGCTATAGAACTGTAAAGTGGAGGTCCTTATATGGTAAATAGCCCATTTATGTGTTAGTGGATGATAATGGCTTGGCAATTTTATAATTTGAATTAATTATAAAGGTTAATTAAGTAAATAGGTAATTAATTGATATATTAATAAAACAAAAGGCCATTTTATTTCATTCATCTTCTTCCTAGCCGAAATTAGGGCATAGAAAAGCCATGAGAATAGCTTGAAGCATTCGTCCTAGTCTCATTGTGCATGTATGTGATTTTTTACTTGACTTTTAATGATTTCTATGTTTTTGAGATCGTTGTAACTTAATCTAGCTAGCCTAGGGATTAATTTTACAAAATTGTTAAAGGTTTAGGGTTTTAACATTGAGGAATATGTGTGTATTTTGATGTTTGATGATAGAAAATAAATGTTGTTGTTAGATAAGCAACATTTGTTAAGTGATTTTTGGTAAAATTGCAAATTAGGGATTAAATTAAGAAATGTGATAAATCGTGTGGTAAATGTGTGAAATAATGAAAAATATGGGCTGCTTTGATAATAAGAGAAATTCGGCTAGCATGGGTAGGGACTTAATTGCTTGAATTTGTATTTTTATGAGCTAAGGACTTAATTGTAAATATGTTGAAATATTAGGGGAAAAAGTGTAATTTTTCCATAATATGCATTTTGGGCTAAATCGAATAGAATGATAATTGAATAAGTTAAATTTGATATTATATAGATCAAGAAAAATGAAGTTCAAATCTAGATCGGGGGAAAAGCAAAGTTTTGGACTAGTCGATCCATTTCGTCGTTTTTGCGATCGAGGTAAGTTCGTATGTTAATAAGCATTAATATAACTGTATGCTTTATATTTGTATTATTGATGAGTACGAACTTACAAGAATGTTCGATAAATATTCAGCAATGAGAAATCCCAGTTGAACCTTAGGAATAGATTAAGATACAAATGACATGTCACTAGGGGTTATGTGATTTAGGTGGTGGTCCGTACGTCTTACCGGTGGCTGAGTTATCAGGCATGTGTTACGGATTCTTGTCAGCTTGTGTGAGTAGCACCGTTTCACTTCGTCATGACCGTCAGCTTGTGTGAACAGACCCGTTGATAACTCATGAGTGAGCATTATATGATATATGAGATTGAGATAACTTCGGCTATGTATTAGCACTTAGGGTGTGAGATTCCCGAGTATCCGATATTATTCCAAATGGTTCAACGAGTACATCGAAGATATGATGGTGTGAGATAAATATGTATTAGTACAGGTATGTACGGAAATCGAATGAGCATTGAATCTATGAAATTGTAAGTTCAAGATCATTATGTGGATGAATACATGTTAACTTTGTGATTAAATGGTTTTGTAGTACATTATGTTGATGAATGAATGGTAAGTTTTACTTATTAACTATACGAGCTTACTAAGCTTTATAGCTTTCTCTGTTTACTTTTCCGTGTTTTATAATGTTATCGAAGCTTGCTCAGATTTGGGAGTCGTCGAAGATCTCATCACACTATCAAGCTATCACTTTGGTAATTTTGAACTTATGTATTTGGTTATATGGCATGTACAAGAATTATGGTCATTCTAGTATATAGTTTGGTAATGGATTTAGCTTTTTGATTTGGCTTGTAAACGAAGAATGCTTGGTTATGTTTATAGCCATGTAATTTGGCTTATTTTGGTATGCTTAGTGATGTATATATATGTTCAAATGGACTTTTGATATGTTGTGTATAATTGCTATATAGATGCTTAATGTGAATTGGTGTTTAGAGTTCCAAATGATTGAAATTTGAGATTCTTATGCTTGTGGCTTTAGGTAAAGTGATGCATATTTGAAAGTGATCATTTAGGTGAAATTGTGAATGTGAAATTGGTATGTTTTGTGTAGGCAAGTCATGATGCTATGAGAATTATAGTTCTTGTTATGGAAATAGAATGAATTAGACTTGATTGAGATTGGTTAGAATTCCTATTTATGCCATGTTATATGTTATTTGGTTTGTGTAGGTGAATGAAAGTTTGGATGAGAAAGATGGCTTGGTAAATAGCCTATTTCTGTCCACACGGGTAGAGACACGGGTATGTGTCTCAGCCCTGTGTGACACACGATCAAGTGACACGGCTGTGTGTCCCCTGGTGTTTAATTAGAAATCAAGTCAGTATGCTCCACATGGCCCAGCACACGAGCGTGTGACTTGGCCATGTGGCATAAGTCAGTATACCCTATAGTTTTGGCACAGCCTAGCACACGGCTTGGCACACGGGCTTGTGTGGCCATTTCGAAAGGCACACAGGCTAGTCACAGGGGCGTGTGCGTTGGCTGTGTGACCCAAGTCAGAGAGTTACATGGGGTCAGACACTGGTTGGGACACGACTATGTGATCCCATTTCAAATGTCCACATGGCCTGTGACATGGGCGTGTCTCACACGACCAAGCCACACGGGCATGTGTCCCCTGTATTTTGAAAAAATTTTTAAGTTTTCCAAAAATTTCCTGAGTTATCAGTTTAGTCCTGAGCCACTTCTAATGCATGATTTGGGCCTTCTAGGCTCGTATTAGGTACAATGTGATTCATTGTGAATGAAATTTATTTGGATTTGGAAAATGTATGTTTCATTGTGTATTAAGTTTAGTAATGCTCCATAATCCTATTCCGGCGATGAATACGAGTTAGGGGTGTTACATTTATTTCTTCAGATTGCATTATATGCACTTAGATAATCTACTACTAAGAAATCAACTATCTCTGTAACTCTATGCTTTTAATCACCTAATACCACTGAAAGGGTAATAGATCCCTAAACTATTATTGGCTAGTTGGCAAAATAGTATACTGAACTAGCTTTTGTCAAGGTTAAATCAATCTTATGGAATACTTTGGCTGTCAAAATGTCTACCAAGCTCCTAGTGTCTATCAAGATCTTGTTAACTTAGAAAGATGATATTATGGTTGGAATGATAAAAGGATCATTCCTTTTTATATCTAGGATCTCCCACTCATCTACTTCAGAAAATCTTAAGCTCCAAGGAGAAGACCTGGGCATTTTGATTGATGTAGAGACAAAGAAAATACTCTGTCGGTCGGCTTTTCACTTGGAGCTCGAAGTGTCCCACTCATTATTTCCATCAATCAAGATGTCAATAATTCTGTGTACTGGCCATATTCCTTTGTCCTTAGGTCAATTTTCAAAAGGCTCCGCTTCTTGATCATTTCCTCTGTTTTGCAGGTAGGCATCCTAAACCACATATCGCTGTAGTTAGCCTCTTTTGATGACATCCTGTATGGCATCTTTAAGCTGGACACATCAATCCATAATATGACCTATGACATTATGATAACGAAAATGAAAGGGTGACTCATCTTGGTGAGGGTTGAAGGCATAGCTTGAAGATTTGGTAGAATCTCTTGGTACTCGACCTGATCAAATATGATAGCTTGAGAAGAATTGAGTTGTTGGCATGTGTGGTTGCAATTATATGAGACCTGCTCTTGTTGGTGTTGGTTAGGGTGATTGTCCCTCACTGGTCCTGAGTGTCATAGGGGCCTATAGTATTAACCACGCACCTACCCCCTTATTGTGGAGGATTATACTGTTGAAACCGCTCAACACATATTAGGGGGTGAGCTTTCTGCTAAGGCTAGTACTAATATGCTGGTGCCTGATACTGTCGTAGAGGAGAAGATCGTTTGGATCCTTGGGTTGCTTATGTTGACGACTTGATTTAATTTATGACCATCTGATCATCCTCCATGAAACAATAAACAACTTCATATAGATGAGATAGGTTCTCTAGAGGGTTACCAAAGATTTAGAATCAGAGAAATTTATGGGTAATCCCGGACAAGAAAGCTTGAATGGCCAGAGCATCAAAAACACCTTTTTTTATCATGGTTGTAGTATTAAATCTTTTAATATATTCATAGAGGGTTCAATCTCTTTCTTCTAGATAGACATAAGATACACTCAAGACTACTAGGGGGTTTAGTTAACTAAAAACCTACTCATGAATAACTTGACTAATTGATGAAAATTATTAATAGATCCTTAGGGAAGCGATGAATACCATTGTCTGGTAGTGGTAGAAAGGGTTATAGAAAAAATTGTTCACTTTACAACGTCTGAAGCACTAAGAATGTTCATGTGGTTATTGTAATAAGCCAAGTGGTCCTCCGGATCGCCTGCACCAGTGTAGGACTATCATGCCCCATTTGTTTTAGTTATCATTAGTTTTTAAACATGATCGAGTGCTAGCCTAGTGGTTAGGAACAAGTGAAGCTATCCTAGTGACCAAAGTTCGAGTCTCCACCCATGCATTTTATTTTTTAATTTCGGAAGCCCTTGATCAATCCCCTTTGTTGCCTAAAACACTTGCCATGCTCAGGAGATTCTTTCCTCCCTTTTCTTCCTCCTTCCTTCTTTACTCCCCTTTTCACTCCTTATGTTCCCCCTTTTCCTTTTCTTTTTCCTTGTTTCATTCCCTTCCATTTTTCCTCCACTTTGACTAATGCTTGCCGTCCTCAATAGTTAAGGAAAACAATTCACTTTATTTCTTTTTCATGTTTGCTCTCCTCTCTTTCTTTTTGTCTCCTCGTCCACTTGTGCCACTGCCTTTCACTTTTTCCCACCACTTTAACCACATTTAAGCTACCATTGCCCTACTTCAACCATCCTTTCACCGCTGCCTCTTCCCTTTCTTCATTCCTTCACCACCGCATCACCGCCACTGCCACTGCCACCGCCACTCATTTTTCTTCCTTTTTCCTTCTCTCTTTTTTCTTATGCCTTTATTTTTCATCTCTGATCAAGTCTCCGTTGAATCGTAAGTTTTCCAATCTAGCCAGTAAAATGGTTCAATCCGAATCACTCAAATTTGTACTAATGAAAAAGGATTATTGGATGTCCATCTGAAGGAATAACAAAGTCGAGGCGAGATTTAGATAAATCTAAGGAGTAGGATTGTGAATGAGTAGACTTTGTATCGTGGAACATTCATTCAAGGTGTGAATTTTAATAAATTAAAATTATGGATGTTTTTGTCCAGAAAGATTATATATATGTTTACAAATAATCGTTTACATATTTGCCACACTTATGACTAAATGAGTACATAAAGCATTCATGGTGAATAATAAATCTTTTATTAAGGATTTTCTACAAGTACCATGATCTAAGAAACATGTACTATAAAAAATGTTTGTAATGTTATTGTATGATTCGATAATGTTTCATATGTATTATGATGCTAAAGCATGCCAATAATATGATATTGATATTGAAAGCATGATGAATCATGTTCATTGAGACTAATAAGTATGATTGCATGTTTAAGAGCTGTCATTGATTCTATTAAAAATCGATTTCATGATAAAATCATGATTACTGATACTAAAATATTGAACACAGAATAATTCATGCCTACTATTTCTGCCACTAATTGCATGTTTTAATCATGCCTACTGTGCTACTATGTTATTATTAAAAAATGTCATACTTCATTGGGGTTGGGACGATTATGTAAGGAGGAAGTACTGACAGCTTGTTTTCAATACTAGTGGCTTGTCTTGTTGGGAAAAATATGGTTTGAATTTTTTTTCTTGCATAATGAAAAATTAAAAATTTAAAAATCGACCCGATTTGTGATATTTATAGCAATAAACCTTAGACCAAAATTGTGCCTGTGTTTTCGGATAAGCGGATCCTTAATGTTTTTTTGGCTTGTAACCAAACGATCTTCTCCGCTATTCTCATACCACGAACTGCTTCGAGTGTGTGCTTGAACCAATTGAATCAAAACACACAAAACTAGAAAAGGTTTGTAAATAGTTCTATCGATGCCATCTATTTATAGGAAGAAAAGATAAAACCCTCGTTGAGTTGTAGTGGTTTATTTCAAATAGAAAAACAACTTTCTACTTAGAGTAGGAGAGGGGTGGATGGCACACCCTAGTATTCTTACAAGGGTTGCCGCCCCCTTCATGTTAAATGATAGGTTTTGGGCCTTTCTCACATCGCATCCAATTACGAGTACTTCCTAGGCCTTTTTTCCCCTAGTACTCTGTAATGTGATCTATCCCATTTCAATTTTTTATTTCCCAAAAAAAATTAATATTTATATTGTAACACCCCTAACCTGTATTCGTTGCCAGATTAGGATTAACGGCGTTACCAGACATATTGGAAACTTTTACAGACATTGCATATTACAAATCATCAATCGCATCAAAGTGTCCCTTTTATAGGTCAACAATACCTAAATCATGCTTTAAAATAGGGTCGGGACTAAACCGAAGACATACTAGAATTCTCAGAAATTTGAAACTTTTCTAAGTTATAGAGACCACACGCCCGTGTGGGCAGGCTGTGTGACTCCCACGGCTATGAGACACACTCATGTGCCTTGGTCGTGCCAAAACAGAGCATGAATACTGACTTATCCACACGGCCACCAGACATGCCAGTGTGCCATGGTCGTGTATAATTATACTAGCTACTGACTTACTCACACGGCCACCAGGCACGCCTATGTGCCATAGCCGTGTAGAACTAGGCCAGCTACTGATTTGTTCACACGGCCAGCAGGCACGCCCGTGTGCCATGGCTGTGTTGGCAAAACAGGCCACTTGCAAGGCAAAAATGCCACCCACACAAGGGTCAACCCTACAAGCAAATTACCAATTCATTTCATGCACAATTGATATCTAAAGACATGTCAAATTAATCATCACTTCTTCACATCCATATCTCACCTCTAATCATACCAATTTGCACAACTAAAACACCTATACATACAAGCATGATTCATCTACTTCTACCTTTCATATAATCCTTCCTTTGCTCAACCATACATACTCATAATGCATTCATATACTTACCATAGCCTTGACCATTTCATTAGCTATCTAGCCATACCAAAACATGCATCATATTTCATATTTGCTCATGCATATTACCAACACTTATCTAGCCACATCTCATGGATATTTATATACATTTCAAACATAATCCAAAATGACTAGCCTATACATGCCATATCTAGCTATGTACATATTTCAAAGGTACCAAAACAAGTTGAGTAGTGTGATTACGATACTCGACAGTTCCCGAGCCTTCAGTAGCTTTGACGATCTATAAAACAGAGCAAACATACACAAAGTAAGCTTTCAAAAGCTTAATAAGCCATATACAAATAAGTTTAGCATAAAATGCATATAACCAAATTGAAACAATGGCATTATTGATTCTCATAGAAATTTCATTACATAAATTCCTTGGCTCATTTGCTTAGCCATATCTTACCAAATTCTTCAACTTAAATATCACATATACACATAACTCATTCAAGCATATTTCCATATATCATCTCATCATTCCATGGCACATATTCATCTTAGTAAGTTCATATAGATACTTACCTTTATTATACACTTAGTGTACATATCAAACTTATATGAAACGGATATACAAATTACACAGTCGTTCGTATCTCGGATTTGCCCATTGAACAATTCGGAATCTAATAGGATACCGAGAATACTCAGAATAGTCGTACAATGCCAACGTCCTAGACGTGGTCTTACGTGTAATTAGATATCGATGCCACTGTCCCAGACAGGGTCATACACGAATCAATACGATGCCAATGTCCCAGACATGGTCTTACACGTAAATCTCATATCGATGCCAACGTCCCAGACGTGGTCTTACATGATATCATATAGTGGACACCTATGTCATGACATATACTATCCTATCTATTCCTAGGTTTAAACATGACTTATCGAACAGTAATAACTTGTCGATATAACACAAACTGAATTTCATATACAATCCATCTCAATGGATTTTCATAGTAAGTTACATTTCACATAAGCACAAATAATTCAATCCAAGTACATTTATTTGTATATCGGCTTACCTCGGATTCGGATATTCGTTTGAACTTAGTTATTTGACTACCTTCACTTTCCCGCGATCTAAGTCCGTTTTCTTCGGTTCTTGATCTATAAATATTTAAATTTAACCCTTTTATTTACTAACATATTCATTTCAATCCAAAAACACACATTTAGAGCTATTTACAACTTAGCCCTCACATTTGCACATTTTATCAATTTAGTCCATTTTTCTCAAAACATCAAATATACAAAATCATCGTATACCCATGTTTAGCCGAATGCTCATGTATCTCATACAAGTCCAAACATTTCATAAAATTCATAATTTAATCCCTCAAAATAATATTTTCACAATTTAGCCCTAATTAGCTAAATTCATCAAAAATTCAAGAACAGAACATGTTCATTTAACACATATCTTTCATTTAACACCTAAACTCATCACAAAGCTCACCATTTCATCAATGTCACATCTCATAAACATCATCAATTCTTCAAATTACAACATGGGCTTGATAATAGACTAAGCGACAATCTCAAAAACATAAAAATCATCAAAAACCAAAGTCAAAACATACCTTAATTAAGCCCTCAAATGACCGAACCCTAACTTGTTTATTTTCTTTCTTTTTATTCAAACTTTCGGCTAGAAGAATGGATGAACAATGTCTATTTTCATACTTTATTTTTATTTTAAACATATTATTATAACATTCACTAAAATATCCTTTCAATTAATAATTAAAACAAACATACATTAAGGGCATATTTGTCCAACTACTATCCACTATCTTAAAAGTGGTTTAATTGCCTCATAAGGCCACAACATTCAAAAGCCACAACACATAGGTGCTTTAACAAATAGCAAGCAAAATTTTGCATTTAATGCTATTTAATGCTTTTTCTCAAATTAAACACACAATAATCAAATATTCATACGAGGCTTTCACCATGCTTAGTCACATATCAAAGGCACAGAAAATAATATTAAAATATTATTCAAACTCGGATTTGTGGTCCCGAAACCACTGTTTTGACTAGGGTCTAAACTGGACTGTTACATATATAAAACAGTTTTATCATCCCTATTTTACCCCTAATAATTTTTTGACAATTTTACCCCTGGTTAAATTTTGACGATTTTGACCCAGGTAAAATTTTCAGAAAATATGTTTAATATTTTACAACTTAACATGTTCACTATGACCGAATAGTTTATTTTCATTTTCGGGCTTCAAAATAATCCAAAAACATAAACTCATTCTTCCGATAATTTTTTAAGTAATCCATATAGGATTACAAATTTCCATTTCCATTTTCAATTCCATTTTTGGAAACCTACATTAATTTCCAAATGATTCTATATCTCTATTTTGGAGAAAACTAAAACCAATCTTGAATGTTTCTCATTTCTCTTTTTCTATCAATTCTGTTCATTTCAACTTAAACACACAATTCATTTAAGGTTTCAACGAGCTAGTGGAGGGATCGATTGGACATATTTAGTTGAGGCTCAAATGATTTATAAATAAGTTTCGGCTTTTCACCTATTAATTATAAACTCAATTAGTCACGAAGTTATTCCACTACAGTATCGTGACTGAGCTCTCCCTAACGACATACCATTACGAAAGCAACTACTCAGTGCTCGTCCAATAACCTTGTCATCAATGTGTTACCCTCATAGGATATCCTTGATCTCTTTGGGATAATATATGTTCTCTTAATATGATCCTATTTTTTATCATGGTAACCATTGCATCTTCCTTCATGAAAAGTCAATCACTATCAGAAAGTGACCAAGCTATGCATCACAAAAACAGACGTCCCATGGTCACGTTTACTTTTAATCAACCATGTAATGCCAATGAGAGTATATCATTTACCCATGTTTTAGGTTATGAATTCCATTGTTGTGAATGATGCTACATACTATAGAAGTCGTACACCCAATGCACCAGCTTTCGATTCCTTATCTATTTGAACTCAAGCTTTTACTTATAACAAAGTGTACGAGTCATGTATACATAGTCTGCCATCCATTCAGGTTTTAGGTATGCTACACTATAAAAGTCACAAGTGAATAAATACATAAACATATTTAGGATCTATTCTACTTGGGTCCTGTTCGATTTACTGCCAGTCCAATCAGTCACATCTATGTCTCCATCTTCTAAGAGTCATCTGTTTCGATGCCTAAGACAAGGTATCTCCCTAATTGTACTTGATAGACAACATATTAGCCTTTCAATCAGTTTGCTTATTTCTAATTAGACTAAGGACATGTTTAAGTTCATCTACTAATACAAGTTGTCTTTCTGTATTACAATCTGACCACGTAATACCACTTAGTATTAGTTAAACATTAGACAACTAATTTGCAAAATTTTATTGGAGAAACCATGTAAGGACAATATACAAATTATTAATCTAATTAATGAATAATTTTATTAACCAATTTGTTCGAAAAACTTACAAGTATACTTAGACGAAAAAACTACATTCAGGTTACCAGATCCAACAGTTTCTTACTTGCTTTAGTGAAGTAGATGAGTCATGTTTCACATTCCTATGCCCCTCCATATGTGTCCCAGAGAACTCTCTAGCTAGTTGAGCCTTGGTAAAATAAACCCAAGCTGTGTCCTCAATGCGTTTTATGACTACATCCACTATTCCGTCAAACACTGCTGTCTTCTTTAATGTGTTTTGTCATTATGTGGTTTCTTTTAGGTTTAGCTATATCCGTACTGTTATAGTGCCATAACTTTTTTGTAACTCATATTCGACCCTCCATAGTAAAGTTAGTAGTGTAACCCTTGCTCGACACTTATTCACATTATGGACCCACAGTTTAGGATAAATGCACAGTCTAATATCGATTTCCTCAAATCTTGACTCGTTTTAAAGTTAGAATTAATATATTTGATAGAAGTAAGGTCTCTTCCAGAATACACAAGCATATAATCCCTCTTTCTCCATAAATACATGAGTATATACTTAACTACTTGCCAGTGCCTTGGTCCTAGATTCGTCTGATATCGACTTACCAACCCTACAGTAAAACAAATATCTGGGCATGTGCATAGGTTAACATTGTAGCAGCCCGATTTAGGGTCTAGTCAGAATAGTGGTTGCGAGACCACAAATTCAAAGTAGAAATATATGTTTTATGGTTTTTATGAGGTCTATAACATGTTTTCATGGTTGTGTGAAAATTTCATGAACAAATTTTATGATTTAGTGACCAATTTATCTTTTAGGACTAAATTGGAAAAATTAAAAATTATAAGATTCTAGAAGTTTTAAGTATGAGATAGCATTAGAAAATTTATTAGAGGTACTTATTTAGTAATTAGACTATTATATCTCATGATGGACAAAAATGGACATGGAAGGGAAAAATCTCAAGGAAGGGCCTTAAGGGCATTTTGGCCATTTAGTTAATAAATTAATAAAAAGGGAAAAAGAAGTCAAATTTGGTGCAATAAATTAATAAAAAGGTAAAAAGAAGTCAAAATTAGCGTCATCTTCTTCCTTAAGTGCCGAAATTTGCAAGGAGCTATAGCTATGGTTTTGTTTCACTTCCAAGCTTGATTGTAAGTACCTCATAGCCCCGTTTTTTATGTTCTTCGTATTTTTGAAATCCACGTAGCTCGATCTAGCTATTTCTACCACTATTTTGAGCTAGAATTTGTGTTTAAAATTTTACCCATGGATGACATACATGTATTTTGATGTCTAGTGGTAGAATACGAAAATTTGAAGTGTGATAAACAACTTTTGTTAGATGATTTTTGGTGAAATTGATAAAAATGACTTATTTGCAAAATATGAAATAATATGGGTATAAAATTTAAAATAGTTAAAATTGTGTGTTGCTATAAGAGAGAATATGAATCGGGTAGGCTTGGCTGTGTGAAAAATGAACACATTTCATTTTATGAGCCTAGGGACTAAAGTGTGAAAATTGAGAAAGTTAGGCGCTAATTTGTAAATTTTGCCATAGGAAGATTTTTGGAATGATTTGAATAATGTGTATATTAAATAAGCTAACTATGTCATTATAGATCAAGAAGAACGTGGAATCAACCTTGACCGAGGAAAAGGCAAGGTTTCAGACTAAATTGCAAATCAACACATTTTGTATCGAGGTAAGTTTATATGTAAATGATACATACCTTTTATTTATGTTTTTACATATTAATGTATTATGTGAAATGTGAGTGAATATTATTGATATTTATTAAAATGATGAAAAGTGAGGAAATTCCCAGATGAACCTTCGGAATAGAAAAAGGATACGGATGAACACTATATAATTATTATTATTCGTGTGCTGTGTGCGATACCACCGTGTTTATTATTATTGGTGGGCTGTGTGCGATACCACCGTGAATATGAATTATTGGTGGGTTGTGTGCGATACCACTGTGTTTATTATTATTGGTGGGCTGTTGTGATACGACCGTGTACATGTGATTATTGGTGGGTTGTGTGCAAAACTACCTGTATCTGGTATTATTTTGAAGTGTTCATCGGGACTAAGTGAAATTATGTGTGACAATATGGTGAAAAGTGCAGGGTTGTAAGTGCATGTAATTGTGAGCAATGTCTATGATATGTATTTGGAATGTGGTAAGGTTTGAAATGAGTAAGTGCAACTACAAGGATTTGAATTGTTCTTGATTAGTATGTAATGTTCTTGACTGATAAGTATGTAGTATGATGTTCATTATTTACATATAGACTTACTAAGCTTAAAGCTTACTCCCTTCTCTTTTCCTTTGTTTTATAGAGTCGCCAAGCCAGCTCAGGATACGGAGATCGTCGGAGGATCATCTATACTATCCACACATTTTGGTATATTGGGATTTACATTGAATTATGGCATGTATAGGAATTTGGTTATTTTGTAAGTGTCATAATGTTTTGGCCAAGAATGTGGCTTATGTCATTTGATATATCATTTTGTATTAGGCCATATGATGTGGCTAATATTGATTGTGTTATAAGTCTATGATGTTTCATGAATGAGTTTGCTTGTTTAAGTGGGCATGAATGATAGCATGAAATTGAAGTGTGGGAAGTGCGACATGTGAATGGTTGTGTAGGTGCATGTGTGATGGCTAAGTATAAGTGTGGTTATACTTGATGAGTATGGTTATTAAATGGTGCATGAATGCTCTTAATGTGGACAAATAGGTGTCCAATAATAGCATGTTAAGTTTAGTTGGAAATGGTATAAGTGTGGATGTTTTTGTTTCAATGTGGCAAAAGGCTTGGTAAATAGCCTTATAATTGTCCATACAGGTAGACACGCGGGTGTGTGTCTAGCACGTGTGTGACACACGGTCTACCTCATGGGCGTGTAGCCTGGCCCTGTGTCCCCTGCACTTAATTTGTGAAAAATCAAGTTTTTCACACAGGCTAACACACGGACGTGTGCCTTGGCCGTGTGACCTAAAATGTGTGCTGACATCATAAACAGAATACCCAGGTTTTTGCACACGGCGTGTGTCTCAGCCATGTGAAGGTCACAGCCTAGGACTCGGGTGTGTGCTCGACCGTGTGAATACCCCTGTAGGTTTGAAATGAAAAATAAATTTACACGGGCTGGGGATATGGTCGTGTACGACCACACGGCCTGCCCACACGGGCGTTAAGAGATTTAAAATATTTTTGGACTGAGTTTGTGGTAGACCGAGTCTCCGACGCTGATCCTATAAGTGTTCTGAAATTCTGTTTAGATTTGTTTAAAAATACTACTAGCATGCTTGAAACAACCAATAGGTAGTATACTGTACTGAAATCACTCTAGGTAGTGTAAACTGGAAACTGTAGTGAGACTGAGACTCACGATAATGAACTCTGAACTTCTAATACTGTTCTGCATAAAATATCTGTTAATAAATATCAAAATTGTAACTAATGCATAAAGCTATTAATATAGATAAACTCTAAATTTATAATGAGCGCGTCGGGTATCCGTGGATGGGGTACTAGAGGCCGTGGTAGAGGCCGTAGAGGGGCTCAAGCTGTGTCCTCATTATCTAAAAATCTGCCTAATCTGGATACTGGTGAGATACCGACATCACCTGCGATAGAGACTGGGTCTCGAGATCGCATGACTGGGGACGACGCACTGTCCCAGGCCACGCTGAGGATATTGGAGAGGGTCGCTAGGCCCAACACTAGATCTGGGGGTCAAAGGTCGATTAATGACTCCGGTCTAATGGGGCTGAATTATTCAAGGGTGTCACAGGAGTCGCCCCTAACGTGCCCGAATATTGGATGGAGGCCATGGAAAGAATTATGGACGACTTGGATTTTACCGCGGAGCAGAAGCTTAAGTGGGCTGTTGCTCTGCTTCACGATGAAGCTTACCAGTGATGGCTGATGGTTAAGGAGGGCACTCGGCCCGACCGGCTGACTTGGGATTACTTTAAGACAACTTTCTAGAGTAAGTATGTGGGAGCCAGCTCTATTGACGCTAGGAGACGTGAGTTCCTTAATCTCACCCAGGGAGACTGTACAGTGGCTGAGTTTTTGAGATTGAGCTGATATGCGCGTGGCATGGTGGCGACCGAATATGAGAGATGTTTTTGCTTCACGGATGGCCTCAGGGACAATTTGCGAGTTCTGATAGCTCTATAGAGGGAGCCTGAGTTTGCTACATTGGTTGAGAAGTCGAAGATCGCCGAAAAAGTTAAGCGCGCTAGCATCAAAACTGAGAGAGAAGAAAGAATAAGAAGGAATTGAAGCCCTCGAGTTCTGTGATGAGGCCTAAGGAAAAGGCCAGATCTGATAGGCCAGTGGGAGTTGGGCCTCCTATTGCACCTAATGGGATGGCGCTTTGTGGGCATTGTGGTAGACGCTATCCAGGCGAATGTTGGAGGACGACTTGGGCATTTTGAGATGTGGGTCGACTGAGCACTGTGTTCGGGATTGTCCATTGAGAACTGATCAGATGCAATCTCTGATTACTGGTGCTACGCAGCCACCGAGAGTAGTTCAACAGCCACCTAGGGGGTGATGTCAGGCCAGGGGTGGTAACGGCATGGGCCGAGGACAGAAGCACCGGGCAGAGATGTTGGACTGACTGAGGCGAGGCAGCCCATATTGGTTTATGCTGCCCGTCGCCGTGAGGACCGAGATGCTCTGGACGACATCACGAGTACGTTTTTAATTTATAATGTACCTTATTTGGCATTGATAGACATAGGCTCTACACACTCTTACGTAGACAGTACTTTGTCTAAAACTTTAGGGGTTCCGGTTGAGAGTACTTCTAGTGAGGTAACTATTGTGAGTCTATTGAGGCAACTATCTGAGTGAGTAAATTGTTTAGAGATGTCCCATTAGAGGTACAAGGGACAGTATTTCTAGCTGATCTAATAGAGCTTTCATTTGGGGAGTTTGATTTGATTCTGGGAATGGACTAGCTGGTTAGACATAGGGTAAGTTTGGATTATGCGACAAAAAGAGTTGTTTTGAAGGCCGGGGAGGACAGCGAGGTAATTGTAATTGGGGAATGAAGGACTATCTGACTAATGTGATTTCTGCGTTGGTGGCAGAAAAGTTAGTGAGGAAAGGGTATGAGGCATTCTTGGCCTACATCAGTATTTATGACTCTGTGGACTCTACGGTTAAAGACATTAGAACCATGAGGGACTTTCCGGATGTTTTTCCTGAGGAATTACCGGGTCTGCCTCCAAGCCGAGAAGTGGAATTTGGGATTGAGTTCATTCCGGGTACAACTCCGGTGTCTATCACACCCTACCAAATGGCACTGAAGGAGCTTACAAACCTTAAGGCTCAAATTCAATAACTGTTAGATCGTGGATTCATCCGTGGGGAGCACGGTGTTGTTCGTGAAGAAGAAAGATGGGATAATGAGGATGTGTGTCGACTAGTAGCAGCTGAACAAGCTAACAATCAAGAACAAGTACCCACTTCCGAGAATAGATGATCTATTCGACCGGTTTAGAGGGGCTTCTGTATTCTCCAAGATTGATTTACGTTCAGGATATCATCAATTGAGGGTTAAGGAGGCCGATGTGTATAAGATGACATTTAGGACTCGTTATAGACATTACGAGTTCCTGGTGATGCCCTTTGGGTTGACCAATAGACCAACGGAATTTATGGATTTGATGAACCGTGTTCCAGCCTTATCTGGACTAGTTTGTAATGGTATTCATCGATGATATCCTAGTGTATTCTAAGACTAAGGACGAGTATGATGAGCATCTCAGAGTGGTACTACAGACACTTCGTGAGAAACAATTGCATGCAAAGTTCAGTAAGTGTGAGTTCTGGCTCTGGGAAGTAACCTTTTTGGGACATGTGGTTTCTACGGAGGGGATTCATGTTGATCCTCGTAAGATTGAGGCTGTGTTGGATTAGAAACAGCCGAAGAATGTGCCTAAAATCCGCAGCTTTCTAGGGCTGGCGAGTTATTATCAACGCTTCGTAGAAGGGTTCTCCTTGATCGCAGCACCATTAACCAATCTTCTGCGCAGGGGAGTTCCCTTTGTCTGGACTAATAAGCAACAAGAGAGCTTCGAGAAGCTCAAATCTGTTTTGACTCAGGCTCCAGTTCTGATACAGCCTGAATCTATGAAGGATCTCATCGTATACAGTGATGCGTCGCATGTGGGTTTGGGTTGCGTACTGATGCAAGATAGTAAGATTGTAGCTTATGCGTCACGTCAGCTTAAGACGCATGAGGTAAACTATCCTACACATGATTTGGAACTAGCTGCTGTAGTCTTCGCTTTAAAGATTTGGAGGCACTACCTGTACGGTGAGAGGTATACTATCTACACTGATCATAAAGCCTCAAATATCTCCTCACTCAGAAGGAGTTAAACATTAGGCAGCGTAGATGGGTTGAATTGGTTAAGGACTATGACTGCACCATCGAGTATCATCCTGGTAAGGCCAATGTGGTAGCAGATGCTTTGAGCTGTAAGGCTATGACCATTCTGAGAGCGATGTTCACTCAACTCAGTTTATTCGATGGAAGTCTGTTAGCGGAACTACAGCTTAAGCTTACATGGATTGATCAGATTAGAGGTAAACAGATGGAGGATAAGTCTCTTAAGTTGTGTTTCCGTCAGGTTGAGACTGGTGATGCTACTGATTTTGGTATTAACAATGATGGGGTACTTTGTTTCCGTGGTCGGATTTGTGTGCAGAGTGATGACGAGTTGCGATAGTCGATTCTGAGGGAGGCGTATAGTAGTCCTTATGCTATGCATCTTGGTGGGAACAAGATATATTAAGATCTCTGATAGTTGTACTAGTGGTCAGGGTTGAAGCGTGAGGTTACTAACTTCGTTGCTCGCTGTTTGACTTGTCAGCAAGTTAAGGCTGAGCATTAGTTGCCTTTGGGGTTGTCTGAATCCCTTTTGCTCCTACCTCTCTCTCAATTCTGGCAATTAGCGCGCTTCACTTCCTCGGCGAACTTCACCTTATCAACCAGTGCAGTAAAGTCTCGCTTCCTCTGTGGAGCTATCAGTACCCTCAGATTATCCATAAGGCCATCCTCGAAGTGAACACATCGCTCGTACTCAGTCGCCACCATACCTCGCTCATAGTGGCTTAATCTCAGAAATTCAGCCTCATACTTAGCCACCTATCTATCTCCCTGAGTCAGATTTAAGAACTCTCTCCTACGGGCATCCACATAACTGGCACCCACATACTTCCCCTGGAAGGCGGTTTTGAAGAACTCTCAGGTCTGTCGGTCGAGCTGAGTGCCCTCCTTAACCTAAGCCACCACTGGTAAGCCTCATCTCTCAGCAGTGACACTGCACCCTTTAGTTTCTGCTTGGAGTGCGGTCCAAATCGTCCATGATCCTTTCTATGGCCTCTATCCAGTACCCAGCCATGTTAGGGGCAACTCCAGCAATACCCCTAAAAATATCAGTTCCATTGGACCGGATTTGTTCCGTAACCGACCCACGGCCTCTAGCTCCAGTATTGGGCCCTGCGACCCTTTCTAAGATCCTCAACATGGCCTGGGACAATACATCATCCCTAACCGCTCTATCATGAGACCAAGCCTCAGTCACAGGTGAAGCCGGCGTCTCACTAGTTTCCAAATTAGGTATATGGCCAGATGACGAGGACACAGATCGAGTACCTCTATGGCCTCTACCATGGCCTCTTGTACCCCATCCTCGAATACCTCTGGTGCTCATTGACTAATTGCATTTTATTTGTATTATCAATTTTATGCATCAGTTTACGATTCCAGGGTTTACTAACGGATATTTTATGGAAACAATATCAGAAGTGTAAAGTTTGTTTTCGTACAACATAGTGTCTATCAGTGTTTATCGGTTTTATTACAATATCAGTATACACTAACTTAATTGTTTCAATACAGTCCATCTACAGTAGTCTCAGTATACACTATCTATAGCAGTTTCAGCTTAAAATAGATAATAGTTTTAAAGGACTTATAGGATCGGCGCCGGAGACTTGGTTTACCACACATTCAATAAAAATATTTCGAATGGATAGAAAATAGTTCCCAAAAATCATGTCTTAAAAACCCAAATCCACAGCTGAGTTTTGCAATTTGGCTCTGATACCACTAAATGTAACATCCCAAACCCGGCCTAGACGTTATGGCCGAATCTGGCGATGTCACATGATAGTGCTTTTGAAATCGCAACGACGCTAAGACCTTTTCTCCATTCAAACCACTCTTCATTATCTTATGTTAACTCCAAATCGTGTCATTTGTTTTTAAAACGTTATCCATTTCCAAAACATTATTTATTACGAATCGTTATTCATTTCCCAAAAGGTTATACTTTGCGGAAGCTTTTAAAACAGTTTGCGTGTACGTAGTATTTTGATAAAACATTCATCTCTTTGAAAACCTGAGTTTCCCCTACCATTAGCAGTTATAAAACATAAAGTAGTATAAAATCCAAATTTAAACCAAAAATCCATAGAAGCCATTATTACAGAAAAATATCCACATAAACTTAAAATCATGATTAAGTATCAAACAGTATAGAAGTAGTCGTGTAGCCACCGTTGAGTCCTCCGCCGCACCGATCTGCTATGTCTGGGGATTACCTGTAACACCCCAAATCCAGCCTAAAAGTTAGGCCCAAATCCAGCGTGTCACATTGAAGTGTTTTAGCGAAAACCTTGTTTTCATTAAAAACCCTTCTAGAGAAAAGTTATGTAAAATCCATTTTGCTTTCAAAACGAGGTGTAGCCAAGAACCATTTCCTTGTTATTATGTAAAAACAAATTTCCTTTGACAGCGGAAGCTCGTTCTTAAAACACAATTATTTTCAAAAAAAAAAAACTTGAAATTCGCTTAAAATAAATAAATCCAGGTTTCATTTCAAAATTACAATGCATAGTGGAAGTAATGGAATAATTATTATCCGAAATAAAATAACTTAAAATCTAGAATTTAGATATTAAGAAAAGCAAGTGTAATCGCCTAGCTAGTTGGCCACCTTTGAGTCCCTCCATCCGTCGAACTGCCTACTGAGGATCACCTGAGAAAAACAAAAGAGGGAGTGAGTTTTCGAAAACTCAGTGTGTACGACCCTCGTCAAACAAATAGTATACATATCATATTATTAACATAACAATATCATACATGCAATGCTGTGCAAACCCTCCCTAAATAATCCATCCGGTACACATCATCTTCGTCCCACCAAAACACATCTGTGGGGATTTCTAAATCGACCCACCCATCCGATACACATCAAGGGTAGCTCGGTTGCGGTACTACCAACGTTGCAGCAAAGCTACTAATCATATAATGGGCTTAAAAAGCCATCGGTGGATCCAGAGTTGTCAAGCAACCATGCGATCCTTATATACTTCCTCCGTTCCATAATTCCCACCCATATGCAACCTAAACAGAATTTCACATGAATGTAGCAAATGTACATGTAACATTCATAAATCTTACCTTCAACACTATGGGGTGATTTAGTCATTTCACACTTCAAGGGTATTTCGATAATTCTACCCTACAGGGGTATTTCAGTAATTCTTAACAGTATGGGTCTTAATTATGAACCTTTGCCCATCAACAAGTCCTCGCGGCTAAAGTGAACAGACACTACGCACCAGGTAAGATTCCAGAGAAGAGGAGGTGAGTCATTAAGACCGCTTAAGTACGAAGCTCTCTCAAGATCCAATCCTAGACATGCATATGCCCGTTTCCACTCCTAAACCTTATGACTTGTTCACAGTCGCACTTAATAAATTATTAAAGTTTTATGTAAGGTTAAGCAATTTACCAAATACTAAGCCCAAGACCCCTTACAAAGCCCAAACAAATTCACATACGTTCATATGGCCCACCAGGCCCAATCTCATTCGTATGGCCCACTAGGCCCAAATCACAATCATATGGCCCATCTAGCCCAATCACATTCATAGGGCCCATCTGGCCCAAATCAATTCCAAGCTATGTAACCAGCATGACTAGTTCATCACTTATTACCAAACCATCAAATTTACCTATTTTGAGCCTACGATCCATCAGGCCCATTTTGCCCATTCTGGCCCGATTGGCCAAAACACGATCCAAGTCCATGAGACCGCTCATGGGGCCTCTGATAACGTATCGATTTTCCCTTACGAGTGTTCGCGCACTCACAAGACTACCGTAGCCAAAATTTTTGGCTTTTCGGCATTTTGACTTTTCAGCATTTCGAGATTTCGGGATTTGCCAATCTAATGTGTGTGTAGTATATGTGCACACCTAATAACAAAACGCGTTGCGATCTCCTTAGCCACGATCCTACAAATGATATCACTCAAAGATTAATCACAAATACTTATCGAATACTTTACCAAAAGTCGAAGTCTCACCTTAACCTTACCTGAAACACCAAGCCTTATTAGCCCTTCTTTGATCACTAATCACGCGTATCTCCTAAATTTGCAGCATTCTTAATCGTTAAAAATAGAATAATAGGTGACTTGTATCCAACACAAGTCCCCCTTTTCCTATCTATGACCATTCGGCCAACACCTAAACCATAATTGAGAATACTTACCCAAGAAACAATCGGCCCAAGAGGTGTTTGGCTTTTGAGATTAGTATAGTGAAAGGAGTTATTCGGCTCAAATAGGAAGAAGGAGAGAAGAAAGAATTGGCTAAAACCAAGGGTGTATCAAAAGAGAATTTGAGAAGAAAAAGTATGGAAGATTAGCAAGCAAAGAAGGAATTCGGCTTCTGAGTACTTAGAGAGAAAAAGTGTCTTGGCAACTCAAAAATGAGGAATTTGGCTAAAGGAAAAAAAAACAATTTTGGCATTACCCTAGAACCCCAAAATCGACACCTATTTATAGCCTATAACCGAATTACCTATCCCCAAATTCCCAATTCGGCTCAACCTCTTCCACATATCTCATCTCCTAATTTTTCTCCACGATAAGCTCCTCAATCCCTTCCTAACTTTTCTCTTCTGATCACTCTCCTTAGAGTCCATCATCACACCACTTTCAACCTTCTAGAAGGTCAAAATTAAACTCCTAAAAATAATACTAAGCTACGATTTGAACCTAGGGTCTCCTTGCTAGCCCATAACGCCACCTTCCTATACCCTAAGTGGCGTAACTTAGCCACTCCACCACAAGGCTCTATGATGCCATTTTTCCCTATTTTTATTTAAAAGCCCAACTACTCACCGCCCTGGTTCCTTTAATAATTAAAATAAAAAATTCCTTCTCCTCAAAGTTTAAACCCAGAACTTCTCCAACACCCCTAGACACTCCAATTTCATTAACCCTCAAGGCCTACATGCTAATTGTCACTTTCTCCCTCACTTAAAAATTTTCTAAAACCCAAAGCCCAATTCTTCTAGGCCCAAAATTTTGGGGCGTTACAACTCTACCCCCTTAAAGAAATTTCGTCCTTGAAATTTCCAACTAACTATTAACCGCACCGTTCAAGTCACACCTCTATGCTTTCGCTGCGCACCCTGATCTTAATAACCCTAACAAACTTTAACTCTGATTGAACCCTGTTATACTTACCAAAAACCTATCCACTAAAGCAGATAAACATTGCATGCATACAGTTTCTATACCCAAAATATCTCATCCACACAAAACATACCGTTATCACATTTGGGCATCCACGTCTTCCCGGCGATGAGCAAAGATAAACGAAAAGCCGGTCGCTCGCTTCGATGGGACTGCATCTCTCGCGCGGTGCTCACGCCCATGTCCATTACCATTATCGCCCCTGGCCTACCCACGGATCATCCCTTGGTGGCTAAATATTACCCTGAACCATGGCTGGCACCTGATCCGGTACTTTAGGGCAATTCCTGATCCTATGCTCCATAGATCTGCAAGCTAGACAATCTCCTATCCTCTTCCAACACCCGCCTGTATGACCTTTCCCACAATCAGCACAAAGTGGCACCCCTGGATTAGCAGCAGGGGGCCCCGCTCCAACTGGCCCATCAACTCTGGCCTTAGCTCTAGGCAGTTGCCCCGCACCAGAAGAACTCAGCCTCCCTTTTATTCTTGTCTTTCTCTTTCTCCCAATTCAGGCGCTCAGTACGCTTCACCTCCTCTGCTACCTTTGCTTTTTCAACCAACTCCGAAAAAACTCGCTTTCTCTGAGGAGCTATCAACACCCGGAGACTATCCCTAAGACCATCTTCAAACCTTACGCAACGCTCATAGTCCGTTGTCACCATAACTCTAGTATACCTACTAAGGCGTAGAAATTCCGCCTCATACTCTGCCATAGATTTGTTCCCCTAGATCAAGTTCAGGAACTCCTTCCTCCTAGCATTAACATAGCTTGCACCTACGTACTTCCCTTGAAACGAAGTTTTGAAAAACTCCCAAGTAATCTGCTCAGGTTGGGTGCCCTCTTTCACCGTCAACCACTACTGATAGGCCTCTTCCATAAGCAGTGACACTGCCCCTTTCAATTTTTCCTCTGGTGTGCAGTCCAAGTCATCCATTATCCTTTCTATGGCCTCCATCCAGTATTCGGCCACGTTAGGAGTCACGCCAGCAATAACCTTAAAGACCTCAGCCCCATTAGATCGAAGTCGCTCCGGAATTGCCCCCTGATTTCTAGTACCATTATTGGGCCCATCGACCCTTTCTAAAATCATTACCTGAAACCCAAGTTCATTAACCCTTAAGGCCCACATGCTAATTGTCACTTTCTCGCTCACTTAAAAATTTTCTAAGACCCAAAGCCCAATTCTTCTAGGCCCAAAATTTGGGGCGTTACATTACATGTACAAATTAAACAGAAGGGTGAGTTTTCATAAACTCAGTGTGTAACCCCCATACAAAACAAACAGTCAATATACAAATAATCACAGTCTAGGACTAAGCCCCTTTTTGATGTCGATGATCGGTCCGGTTTGGGCCTTAGCCCATTTGAGAATAAGATGCATTAGGGCCTTAGCCCATCACAAGTCTGATAAGAATAAGAATGAGATATGAAATCAGAAAATCCTACCCAACCAACCTCAACACTCTATCTCCGTCCAACCCTACACTCCATGTGGGGATATAATCAACCCACACATCCCTACACTCCAAATAGTACCGAATGCGGCACTAGACAATAATTTGCAGCTATGCTGCCAGTAAATTAGGCTAGAAGCCTTTCAGTACACTTCCTCCAATTAATATCAACCCATCCTTATGTAATGCTTCATACAGTTATGTCATGCCCAATCATGGTATATCACATATATACAGTACAGTACAAATAGCATGCTCAATATACAATCATATATATATACATATCAAGTATGGATATAACAGTCATTAAGTTAGGGGTCTAGGTAATCTTACCGACCCTACATTAGGTCCACAGTCGACTCGGGTGACTCATGCAACCTTAGCAGTCAAACAGTGAAAATGAGCCCACAAGCCCACGTAATTTGCCCATGTGGGCCCACACACCCGTGTGGCCCACCAGACCCAAAATGGCCTTAGCCATGTGGATCACACAACCTAGCCTAATAATCCCACACGCCCGTGTGGGGCCCATATGGCCCAATTTGGCCCAGCCCATGAATCGCACATGGCTTGCCTCGTCGATCACACGCCCAGGTCCGATCACATGGCCTACCACACGATTGACCGCAAGCTCGTGTGGCGTCGACTTTTCACTTTTTTTGGCTTTTCACCGATTCCCATTTTCAGTGTTGTGGTTACACACCTGGCCTATTTTTTTTGTCGCTTAACCCCACGCGAGCGCGCCAAGTACCTAATATTTGATCCAATTACCATTCAATTATTCACTACACAGTCAATTTAATCTTAAACCAAAATAAGTTATCCAACTTCCAGTGGGACAATCCATACCGTCAATCCAATAACAAGAAACTTCCAATCCCGTACCGCATCAATGACAGTCCCGAGTCCCTTGGTCGACCCTTGATCAAAACAATACACAACTCCTTTAAAAACTAACTTCAATACACAACCCCTTTAAAAACTAACTTCAAGTAACCGAGCGGTGAAGAAATGAATACTTACCAAAAGAGTGTTAAAGAACGTGTAGCAGATGATAACAAACAAAACCAAGAAAGATAAGGCAACCACAATTTTGGTAGCAAGGATGAACCAAACAAAAATCAATGAGAGAAAACAATAATATTTCGGTAGGGAGGTGGTAAATCGATGTTAGAAGGAAAGCATAGAAAGCCCAAAATATGGCAAGGAAAAGAGCAAGGGAGGAAAAGAGAAAGTAGACGAGCAATAATAATTTGGGGGAAAGCACTTTTGCCATAGGGAAGAACAAAGTCGGAAAACAAAAGAGAAAAAAACTAATGGGAACTCTTAGCAATATTTGACCCTCAAAAATGGAAAACAGTCGACAGAAACAAAATGAAAAGAAAACCAATCCCCAGCCGAAATTTGAGAAAGCAAAAGAAATTCAATTCGGTACTAACTCTCTCTTCATATCCCTAAAATTTCTCCTTAAAATACTCACTACTAACCCACCATAATCCTCTCAACAACCGAAACCAACCCTCAGTCAAACTCTTCAGTATTTCGACTGGACCAAAATACCTACACAGCACAAGCAATAAAATAAGTCCTTTGTTTGTGCAGAGACTTGAACTCCAGACCTCCAGCTTACTTAGACTCCACTTAACCACCAGACTAGCAAGCCCTTTCTGACATATTTTACCAACATTTAATTAAAGGTCTACAGTCTAAAGATAGGGCTTTATTCAAATAAAAACAAAAATTTTTCCCAAGCCAAGGCTTGCACCAAAGACTTCTCAAACACGCCCAGAACACTTAACCACTGAAGTAGATATAGATTTATGTCACAAACACACGAAAATAATTATAAAGGATTTTTTGAGCGTTACAACTGCTGCAATTATCTGATTATGTGCCACATTTCGGTACAACATGGTGTGTAGGGATGGGTGGGTTGATTTTATCCCCACATGGTGTGTAGGGTTGGTCGGAGATGGTGTGTAGAGGCTGGTGGGTAGGATTCTGATATTCTGTTCTATTCTACATGTTATATCTGATGGGTTGAGGCCCTAAATTGTATCTTATTCTGTATTTGAGTGGGCTAAGGTCCACACCGATTCTGTAATGGGCTCAGACCCAAACTATAAATATATGACTGTTTTCTGATATTATGTTGTGTGCATGCTTTTTGTGGGGATTACACACTGAGTTTGCAAAAACTTATCCTTTTTTTCTGTTTAATTTGTTCAGGTAATCCCCAACATTATACGATTCGGTGCGGCGGAGGACTCAGCGGTATCCACGGTTCTAGACTTTCATGGTTTTTATCCCGTTTTACCATTATTGGTTTATGTTGATATAACTCGCGGACTTTTTGGGACTTTTGCTTAAATGTGGTTTTTATTTATTGTTTTATGGATTTATAACTGCTAGACGTAGGAAGACTCGATTTTCAAAAGCTAAAGTATTTTCTAAACCCTCGATACCTTAGACGGTCTTCTCGAAAACAAAAGGGTTTCTCTAAAATGGATGGATTTACTTAATTAACTCAGTTTTCATAAAATAAATAATTTCTAAAGCTTCCGCAATGAATTACATTTTAAACAATCGACTAGATGAGTAAGTAATTTTTGGAATCAATAAGAGTAATAAAATGAACATGGTTTTATCATAATAAATTAGTTTTCAAAATTCCATTCCATGTGACATCGCTAGATTCAGCCATAACGTCTAGGCCGAGTTTGGAGTGTTACAATAAGGGTAATTACATATTATTTACTATCATGATAGGTTAGCCCAAATTAAAAATGATCTAATTTGATTAAAATTTTATTGGGCTTTAATTATTAAATAAAGTATGGGTTAAATATGTGTAGATACTCTGGTAATTGAGATTTAATCAAATTATAATTAATGATGGGTTAATTAGAATTTGATTAGAACTAATATGCCAAGGTTATAAATATTAGGGTTATGGTCCCAAAATTATACACAATATATCTTTTCTAATATTCCATCAATAGGAAAGAGAGAGCAGATATTCTCTAAATTTCTTGTGTGCTAATTTGGAAGATCAAATCCCCAAGATCCGGTGAAACTTCAAGGAATTCATGGATTCAGGTATGCTTCTGCATCTAGTTTTGTTCTTCATTTATTCTTGATGATTTGACATGATAGATCCTGGTTTATTAATTTTTATTTCAGATTTATTTTACAAATCTAACAAGTGGTATCCGAGCTTTGTCATGTTGAATTATTGAGAATGAATTGATTCTTTATTAATTTTGGATTGATTCTTTTTTCTTTTCAATTTTATGGATTTGATATTTTAATTATATATTATGTTGAATCTTTGAGATTCTTGTTAAATTTTTGGGTCATATAATCTAGTTTAATATTTGCATATGCTATTCGAAAGATGAAGGTTTATTTTTTTATTTATAATCAATTGATAAAAATTTATTTGTGAGATTTCTTTCTCTTCTTTTCACACAATTATTTTATAAATTTTGGTTAAAGTCATTATTAAATTAAAGTTACAGACTTACAACTTTTTGCAATTGAAGAATTCCAATTGGGTTGTATAATTGGTTTTGAAAGTTAATTCACTTGATAATCGAATAAATGAATGTTGTTAAGATGTTTTTTTTTCGCACTATTTGTTTTAAATGTTTTGTTTGTGGTTGAATGTATATGGAATTATCATCTTTTGTCTTTATGATGAATTATATTCACCATTGAATTCAATTCATATATACGAATGATTACATTTGGTTTCCGCTATAATTATTTTATATAAATTTTAGTCTTTATGGAACCCGAATAAAATTAAAATATTTGGGATTTTTTTTAAATATGGTGGCTATGAATTTTCATAAGTAGTTGCGCATATAAAGATTGTTATATAATTTGAATTCTTTTTATATTTAGTGGTTATGGATTTTTTTAAGTATTTGTGCGTATAAAGAAGTTTTATGATAATGTCTTTAGTCATGAATATAAATTTGAGTTTAAATGAAATATGTAAGGCAAGCCAGTATTATTTTTATATTATTATAATTGTGTGTATATATATTATATGCATATCAATGATTTTGAGGATTAATGTATGATTATAGTTTGTGTGAATAGGTATTTATAACCATTATTCAATAAGATATCTTTTATAGTTTAATTGGTGAAATTAAGTTTTGATGGATATCGTTGAAGTTTTTTTTTTTTTTGTTATGGTTATATATTCAATTTTATGGGTGCTTTAGTGCAAATTCATGTAAACTATATACATATTTAAATATTTTGGTTTTAAGTTTAGTTCTATAATCTTAGGTTTTGGCATCTTATGGTTCCAAATATTTGGTTAAATTATGATGATATGGTTTATTGTATGAATTGTGGGATATGCCAACTATTATGATTTTTTTTTTAAAAAAAATTTATTGGCTTGAAAATATTTTTTAAGTATTCATGTGAATATCTGGTTAATCATAAATACAACTTTGGATTTACATGGTAAATTCAGGGCAAGTTTTTCTATTTGATTATGAATACATGTATATGCGTGAATTGTTTTGGTGCCAAAATTATGAATATATGTGCTTGTTAACTATTTGGCTTTGAACCACTACATTATTTCTGTTTGGTTTTGATATATATGGTTTTGAAAAAAAAAAGAAATAGTCAAAAATTAAGGTTTTCGATTTTTTATTGCATTACTAAGACAATCTTATTTTGGGTTATTTTGGAGTCTATAAAGAAATAAAAAAGTAGTTTTGACATTTGACTATTGGGTAAATTTTAAATTTGAATATTGGTATGTTTATATATATTTTAAAATAACTTAATTGAAGCAATAAGTCACCAAAGTGATTTTTTTTGTATAAATTATTTTGTTTTAAAATATAAAGGGTTGTGTGCATGTAACTTAAGTTATGTTAATATTGATTGGCCAAAATGAAAGTTAATAATATTACATGTGCAACTATAGTAATAAACATGTGACAATTATTTGGTTTTACATGTTAGCAATAAATTGGCCCCAAGGAAGATTTATGGTTTGACATGTTCTTATTGACAATGTTTGATTATTACACTAATATATCACTTACAAGTTAATGTTTTGTCTAAAGATGAAATATTAATGGAGTGTCTAATATGATGAGGTTTACCTTTATTCAAATTATTTTGGTTTAAATTTGAAGTCTTATGGTTTATGATTTATTCAACTATTATTATATTTGCCAACATCATTCTATGTTGTTTTGGGATAAATATATACATATATATACTATTATATTTTAATTTGATTGAAAGATGAAATTAAGATAAATATTTTGAAACAAATAAATTTAGATTTTGGCTTTAGGTTTTAATTAAGGATGTCTAATATTTTAAATAGATTAGTTGAAACAAAATGCCGCAAAAGTGACATCTTTTGTGTAGATTAGTTTATTTAAAATATCAAGATTATTATATGTTTTTGTGATTCATGTGTTTATTAATTGACCCAAAGGTAAGTTGATATTTGGCAGAATTTCAATGAATCTGTGGTAATAAATGTGTGACAATTATGAGGTACTTTATGTGAGCAATATGTTAGTCCAAAAAATAATTCATTGTTTGACATAATTTATTGTCAATGTTTGATTGCTACAACAAGAGTACCGCTTACTGTTAATATTATTGTCCAAAGGCTTGATATTAATGTTGTGTTTGGTATCTTGAGATGGGATTGGCCATTATCCTGAATTTATTGTTTACTTATGAATATTGATGTGAGCTTGTTTTAATCTATTTTGTTCTGGATTCAACTAGTTTATCTTTTGCTGGCACAATATCTGCTAATATAAATTCTATACCCATGTTTAATGAGACTAATTTTACGGAATGGAAAAGACATTTATAATGCTTGGTTGTATGGACATAGACCTTGCACTAAGGGAAGAACAACCCGCACCTCTCACTGCGGAAAGCACCCCATATGTTAAAAGGGATTTTGAGAGGTGTGATCGTTCAAATTGCATGATTCTAATTATTATGAAGCACAACATTCCAAAAGCCTTTAGGGGCACAGGATCTAAAGAGATTACTCGAGCCAAGGTTTTCTTGATGAAATTGAGAAGCGCTTTGCTAAAAATGATAAGACTAAGATGACATCACTTTTGACTTCTTTGATGTCTATAAAGTATAATGGTCAAGGAAATTTTGGGTAATCTATGGGCTATGAGGTTTATGATCCCATAATTAGGAATATTTTTGAGACTAGAATTGCAACATTTTGAGGCTGTTGAGTTTGGAGGGAGAAATAAGGTTAGAGACATTACTTTTGAGGAGGAATTAGATTACAACTCAGTTCCTACTATCACTTTTGACGATGTTTAGATTCTCATACCTATCATTGATTAAGAAGTGAATCCAGAATCTCAATAAAACAATGTTGAACAACTCCCTATTAAAGATGAGGTAATTGTTCCAGAAGAACAAACTCAACAACCTCAATAATGAATGTCATTAAAAAGGTCCACTAGAGAAATGGTTATAATGGCTTTAGTGGAATATTTTGACATTAAGCTACGTCAGATGAATACTAAGTTAATGGTTTCTCAATGGTAACACTGATCATACATTTAAATGGTTAGAAAGCTTTGTGTCTAATGATGCAAAGTTAATTATTTGCAAAGAACTTCATCTATGGGCTTAAGCAAACTTCTCGTCAATAATATTACAAATTTTACCAAATGATTATCTCATTCAGTTTAGAGATGAATTTTGTTGATAATTGTATATACCATAAGTTTAGTGGGAGTAAGGTTCTATATTTGGTTTTATATTTTAATGACATACTGCTTGTCAATAATAAGTATAGCCTCAATCAATGCCCTAAAAATGATTTTGAGATTACAAAAATGCATAAGATTTTTTTACATTTTAGCAGTGGAAAGTCTAATGTACATTCAGGTTTGTATACATTGGAATATTGTGTATATTATTGGAATGTTAGGCAGATATTTTAAGCAACCCTAGTTTGGACCATTGGATAGCATTCAAGAGGTTATAAGGTATTTTTAAAGAACAAAAGATTACATGCTCACATATCGGAGATCTAATCAATTACATATCATCAGGTATACAGAACTCTGATTTTGATGGAATATTGATACAGTATTTTGTCACTAAGGTGCAAATTGTGAAAACAAATTGCAGTCTTTTATTCCAATTGCAACAGGAGTACATCTAAGTCAAAACACATAGACTTTAAGTTACTGTTTGTTAAAGTAAAAGTTCAGAGTGGCTAGGTGCTTATAAAGCATATTGGGACAAACTCCATGATTGCGAATCCGCTTACCAAGGAACTACACCTAAGGTTTTATAAGAGCACACTACTCATATGGGTGTAATGTCATTTAAAGGATATTTGGTTTTAGTGAGAGTTTGTATTTTAAAATGCTTTTATGCTATAGACACATCTTCGGTTATTTCAGTTTAAAGATATTAAGTTTATTTTCTGCATAAATAAAGTTTATTTGGTTTATTCACACTCTGATTTTGGTAAGGTTTGGGACAAACTCCATGATTGCGAATCCGCTTACTAAGGAACTACACCTAAGTTTTTATAAGAGCACACTACTCATATGGGTGTAATGTCATTTAAAGGATATTTGGTTTTAGTGAGAGTTTGTATTTTAAAATGCTTTTATGCTATAGACACATCTTCGGTTATTTCAGTTTAAAGATATTAAGTTTATTTTCTGCATAAATAAAGTTTATTTGATTTATTCACACTCTGATTTTGGTAAGGTTTGATCTCACTAAGGAGGACCAGTTGGAAATAGACATGTTTAGATCATATTGCATGTAATTTTCATGCTACACATCCATACTTGATCTATGTCATTTGGTTGTGTTGATATACGTGATCATGGATGGATTTAGTTACGATATATGTAACGAAAGTCACATTGGTTCTATGTAACATAATTAATGGACGAGATTGTTTGGAATACCTTTTGGATATGATAGTAAAATTTTGAGCTCATAAGGTTATATAATGACATGTAATTATAGAGTAATTAGGATATATATGTGGTCCAAGTGGAAGATTGTTGGAAACTATGGACATCACATATATAATAAGAGTAATTACATGTTATTATTTACTATCATGATAGGTTAGCCCAAATTAAAAGTGATCTAATTTGGTTAAAATTTTGCTGTGCTTTAATTATTAAATAAAGTATGGGTCAAATATGTGTAGATACTCTAGTAATTGAAATTTAATCAAATTCTAATTAATGATGGACTAATTTGAATTTGATTAGAACTAATATACCAAGGTTATAAATATTAGGGTTATGGTTCCCAAATTATAAACAAGATATCTTTTCTAATATCCCATCATTAGGAAAGAGAGAGCAGATATTCTCTGAATTTCTTGTGTGCTAATTTGGAAGATCAAATCCCCAAGATCCAGTAAAACTTCAAGGAATTCATAAATCCAGGTACGCTTCTACATCTAGTTTTGTTCTTGATTTATTCTTGATGATTTGACACGATAGATCCTGATTTATTAAGTTTTATTTCAGATTTATTTTACAAATCTAACAAACGTTGCTTAAGGGAAGATACCTTGGTAATGAGTCATTCTTAACAATATGGAAAGGGATAATGGCATCATGTATTTTTTCTAGTTTATTGAAAGGAGAAAAGGTGTTGGATACTAGGTTTAATGGCAAATTATATATGTAAAGGATGTGGATATATGGAAGGGCTATCAAAAGGAACAAAGGTGTTGGAGATTGGCTGAAATGAAAAATTATAGATGAAAAGGATGTGGATATATGACAGGGCTAGTGGTTTATAGATTCTGATCTAACTATATCATATGAGAATAGTCATAGTACAACTAGGCCAAAAAGTGGGTCAGATAATGGATAAAAAGGTAAGAAAATATAGATTGGAGGAAATTGAAGATAAATCATTGTTGAAAAAAATGAAATATTTTTTTGCTATTACACTTTGAAAAAAAAAATGGAGGTAAGGATAGACAAAATTAACCTACAACATCTAATTAAATCTATTTTGTGAAATAAAAATACTATAAGCTAAAAAAGATGATGATAGGAATTATAGCAAAAGGGCTTAGTCCCTCTCACTGCATTATAAAAGAAACGTGGAAGTTAATATGGAAAATTCATATTCTATAACAGTCCCTTTTTAGTCAAATCCGAACTGTGGTTTCGGGACCACAAATATGATTTTGAAATAATAATTTTATTATTATTTTAATGTCTACAACATGATAGTATGATTGTGTGAAAATTTCGTTAAGAAATTTTATCGCTTGAATGCTCAATTTGATAAAAAAAAAAAAGGACTACATCTCGTAAAGTGTAAACCTTATGTTCTATTAGTTAAAGGTATCTAATAGCTATAGATTATTAAAGTGGAGGTCCTTATGTTGTAATTAAACCATCTATAATGTGAGTGGACATTTATGTGCATGGTTAAATGAATTTTAATGCTAAATAACAAAGGTTAATAAAGTAAATTAATAATTAAATAAGGTAATATGTTAAAATAAGGTATCATCTTTTTGTTTATTTTGTTTACAATGAAAATAGGCTAGGAAAACACCATTTTTTAAGGTTAAGCATTCGGCTAGGCTCCTCCTCTTGCATTTTATGTATTTTGACTCGGTTTTTAATGATTTCTATGTTTTGGAAGTCGTTGTAGCTTAATCTAGCTAGCCCAGGTACTAATTTGTAAAACTGCTAAAGGTTTAGGGTTTTAACATTAATGAATGTTGATGTATTTTGATGTTTAATGGTAGAAAATGCATGCTTGTTGTGAGATAAACAACATTTATAAAGTGATTTTTAGTGAAAAGTTCAATTAGGGATTAAATTGTGAAATGTGTAATTTTTGTGGCTAAATTGTGAAATAAATGAAAAATATGGTCTGCTAGGGACCTAATTCAAATTCGACTAGCATGGGTTTTGGTTGAATTGCATGAATTTGTGATTTTATGAAATAAGGACTAAATTATACAAATGTGAAATATTAGGGCCAAATGTGTAAAATTTCCTTAATGTATAAATTGTACTAAATTGAATAGAGAGGTTAATAAATAAGTTAATTTTGATTATATTTAAATCAAGAAAGGTGAAATACGGATTTAGATCGGGGAAAGAATAAAGTTTCGGATTAATCGACTTAATTCACCGTTTTTGCATTCGAGGTAAGTTCATATGTAATAAGCTTTGTTATAATTGTATTTTATATGCTTTGATGTTGCATAAACTGTGAATACGACTCTACGGACATGTTCGACGACAATTCAGCTAGTAACACCCCTTACTCATATTCAACACCGGAACCGGATATGAGGCATTACCTAACTTAACTTGCTCAAACATATAACATTGGGTCATAAAATTTCGTTCTAACTTAAAACTTTTTCCTTCATATTCATAACGTCCTTATTATGGGTCTACGAGACCCTAAACATACATACGAGATGGTTCGGTATTAAACTGAAAACTTTTGCGCACTTAGAAAATTTTTGCTTAAAACAGGACCACACGCCCGTGTGAAATGGAACACGCCTGTGTGGGCAGGCTGAGTGATCACACACGCCCATGTTCCTAGCCCGTGTGGATTTTATTTTTCATTTCGAACCTACAGGGGTTTTCACACGGCCGGACACACGTCTGTGTCTATGGCCCGTGCCCCTCACACGGCCTAGACACGCCCGTGTCTTCACCCGTGTGTGAAAACCTAGGTATTCTGTTTATGACGTCAGCAAACACTTAGGGGCACACGGCCTAGTCGCACGCCCGTGTGTTGGCCCGTGTGATGAATTGAATTCTCGCAAATTTGATGCAGGGGACACATGGCCTATCAACACACCCATGGGGCTGATCGTGTGTCACACACAGCCTAGACACACGCCCGTGTGTCTACCCGTGTGGACAATTATAAGGCTATTTTCCAAGCCAATTGCCACCCTGAAAAGTAAACTCACTTATACCACCTCAAGCAACACATAACTTAACAATAATACACTATGAATGACCACTAATTCATCATGCATACATTTAGTATTTTACTCAATCAATTGCATGAACTTTCACTTCATACAACTCATCATCATTAAATATATGAAACTCAACAAGTATTGGCCAATTCACCATGGCCATTTACAAAATGGATGAGTAACATTAATAGCCAACACTTAGGCTAACAAATATAACATAACAAAATGACCAAGTTCCTATACATGCCATACCCAAAATAAATCAACTTTACTATACCAAAAGAATAGTTGATAGTGTGAATCGATCTCCGACGTCCTACGATTCCCGAGCTAGCTTGTCAATACTACAAGGAAAAGGGAAAAGAGAGGGGTAAGCATAAAGCTTAGTAAGTTTGCATGAAATAAATAGCAACATTAAGACTTATAATAGCATCCATTCATCTCATGGAATAATACACAAGTTCTCAAACACATCAACACAACTTACTCATACATACTCTTATCAAATTACATATCACATTTTGTATTCATTTCTCGTAAGTTACTCATGGGTACCTGTATCACTTTATCACATAACTTTATCACTTTTATTCTCTTAAACATAGACTTAACTCTTTGTCATCAGTACATAACTTAGCTCTTTACCCGTTGAACTACTCGGAATATCAAAGGATACTCAATCTCATAATACATGTATCACGATGCCAATGCTATACCCCAGATATGGT
Source organism: Gossypium bickii (assembly GCA_025503065.1). Lineage (NCBI taxonomy): Eukaryota > Viridiplantae > Streptophyta > Magnoliopsida > Malvales > Malvaceae > Gossypium > Gossypium bickii. Next base: position 59,463,737 of record CP106710.1, on the reverse strand, counting down.
CTTACATGGGATCACATCTTGATACCGATGCCATATCCTAGATATGGCCTTACACGAGATCTCATATCTCGATGTCGATGCCATATCCCATATATGGTCTTATACGAGATCGTATATAGATGTCAATGCCATGTCCCAGACATGGTCTTACAAAAGATCTTCTTTTGGTGCCAAGGCCATGTCCCAAACATGGTCTTATACGGGACCTCCTTCATTTGGTGCCGATGCCATGTCCCAGACATGGTCTTATACGAGACATTCCTTATTCGGTGTCGATTCCATGTCCCAAACATGGTCTTATACGAGACCTTCCTTATCTCATGTTGTTACATAGGTATCATTGTTATTCCGAATGTTCAACCGGGACTTCAAATTACATGATCTCATTATAATTTCATCAAGGCATCATTAATCAACTTCATAGAAATAATATACATTTCTCATAATATAAAGTAATTAAAAACATAATAACATTATGTAGCTTTAATTTCACACAAACTTACCTCGGTACTCAAAATGTATGTAGATATTCAATTTTGTCTGCAACCTTGTTCTTGCCTCAGTTTCGATCCGGGCTTTGTGTTTCTTGATCTATAATAACAATTTCACCTGTTTAATATTCACATTGACTAAACTGACCCATGAATCATCTTTGGCACAATTATGATTTTGCCCCTAAACTTTCACATATTTACACTTTTGACCCTAGGCTCGTAAAATGATTTTTATTTAATTTCCTTGCATTTTAAGCCTAGCCGAATCATTTTCATAACTACAACAGCCCCCAATTTCCACTAATTCACTCATGTATGACCATTTTTATAACTTTACAAATTAGTCCCTTTTATGAAATTTCTATGAAAATCTCTTAGAAAAATATGTTTATCATACATCAAACTTTCATATTCGTCCATTGATCATCAAAACACATGCATGTCATACATGGGTAAATTTTTTAACATGAACCCTAGCTCAAAATATAGCTAGAAATAGCTAAATCGAGCTATGAGGATTTTAAAAATACGAAGAACATTAAAACTGGGGCTAGGAGGTACTTACAATCAAGCTTGAAAGTTGAAGAAACCCTAGCTATGGAGTCCTTGTGATTTTTGGCCAAGCTTAGAGAAGATGGACATCATTTTTGACTTATTTTCCCTTTTTAATTCATTAATTAACCAAATGACTAAAATGCCCTTAAGGCCCCTTTCTTGAGATTTTCCTTTCCATGTCTATTTTTGTCCACCCACATATAATGGTCTAATTTCTAAATAAGGACCTCTAGTAATTTTTCTAATCCTATTTCATACTCAAATCTTCTAGCATATCATATTTTTTCCAATCTTTGCAATTTAGTCCTAATAGACAAATTGTTCACTAAGTAATAAAATTTCCTCATGAAATTTTCACATAATCATGTAAACATATCATAAGCCTCATAAAAATCATAAAACACATATTTCTACCCTATACATGCCATATCTAGCTATATACATATCCAAGGTGTACCAAAATGATATTAGTAGTGTGATGACGATCCTTGACGGTCCCGAGCCTTCAGTAGCTTTGACGACCTATAAAACAGATTAAACACACACGGAGTAAGCTTTCCAAAAGCTTAGTAAGCCAATATACAAAGAAACTTAGCATAAAAATGCATATGTTTGCTTTGGTTCATACACTTTTGACCACATTAGCCATATTCACAATTCAAAGATCATATAAACACATATCTCATTTCACCAAAACTTTATACAACATATCATCAATTCCATATTCATAGCATCATAGTAAGATCATATTGATGCTTCCCTTGTATACAAAACTAGTGTATAATCAACATACCTGAATTGGATTTACAATCACATATTTGTTCATAGCTCGGATTTGCAATTAGTATCATAGACTTGCCCGTTGAACCGTAATAAATCTAATAGGATACTCAGAAAGCTCAGAATAATCATACAATGCCAACGTCCCAGACGAGGTCTTACATGCACTCAGATATCGATGCCACTGTCCCAGACAGGGTCTTATATGAATCAAAACAATGCCGATGTCCCAGACATGGTCTTACACGTAAGTGTCATAATGATGCCAACGTCCCAGACATGGTCTTACACGTAAGTGTCATAATGATGCCAATGTCCCAGATATGGTATTATATGTAAAGTTTATATTAATGCCAACGTCCCAGACGTGGTCTTACACATAACCAGATATCGATGCCACTGTCCCGAACAGGGTATTACACGTATCTCAAATCAATGCCAACATCCCAGACGTGGTATTACATGATAAAACAGAACAGATACTTATGTTAAGGTTCGTACGAGGCTTCTCAGACTTAGTCAATATACCGAACTTATCTTGGAATTCAATTACAGAATTTCTCATAAGCATTCATTATCATCATTAAAAGTATGAACAATTACAAATGCATACATATTCATTTATTTGTATAGTGACTTCCCTCGGATTCGGTTTATTAGAATAGAAAACGGCTACTTGATAACTTTCGCTTTCCCGCAATCTAAATCCGTTTTCCACGGTTCTTGATTTGAACGTATTCAGAATTAAACTTTTTATTCACTAGTTCATTCAATTCAATCCAAAGACACACATTTAGGGTTATTTGCAAAATAACCCTCATATTTGTACAACTTAGCAATTTAGTCCATTTTTCTCAAAACATCAAATTCACAAAATCCACACATACATATGCTTGGTCGAATATATATATCACATATAAACCCATATTTTTCATCAAATTCACAAATTAGTCCCTCAATTTGTCATTTTCTCAATTTAGCCATATTAAGCTAAATTCATCAAAACTTCAAGAACAAAACATATTCATCCACCACAAATCTATCATTTAACACCTTAAAGCATCACAAAGCTCAACCTAGCATCAATGGCATAACTTATAGATATCACCAATACACAAAATTGAAACATGGGTTTGATAGTAGACGAAGCAACGATTACAAAAACGTAGAAATTATCAAAAACTGACTCAAAACACATACCCGATTTAAGCTTGAAATATGGCTGAATGTAACAAGCTCACACCCTGTTCTTTCTTTCTTATTTTCGATGATAGGAAGATGATGAAAATGGCTTATTTTAAGCTTTGTTTTTATTATAATTAACTTAATTACTAAAGTACAAAAATAACCTTTCATTATAAATATGTATAAAACATAGTTATAAGGTCATTTATGACCTTAGCCATCCATTAACCATGGAAATGGCCAAATTGCCACATAAGTCCTCATATTCAAAAAGCCATAAGATCTAAGCACTTTAACCTATAGCATACAACTTTCATATTTAATGCAATTTCATCCTTTCGTCAAATTAAACACACAGACAGATAAATTAACTTACAAAACTCTAACACATGCTTAATCATATATCAACGGCACAGAATATAATATTAAAATATTATACAGACTCGGATTTGTGGTCTCAAAACCACTATTTCGACTAGGGTATAAATCGAACTGTTACAATTCTCCCCCTTAGGGATTTTCGTTCCCAAAAATCTTACCGTTAAACAGATTCGGATATTGTTGTCTCATTGAATCTTCAGGCTCCCACGTAGCCTCTTCTATCCCATGTCAATTCCACAGTACTTTTACCAACGAAATTTTCTTATTTCTCAACTCTTTCACTTCACGAGCTAGGATACGGATCGATTCCTCTTCGTATGTCATATCAGATCAGATTTCAGTTTCAGATGGGGCAATCACATGTGACGGATCGGATCGGTATTTACAGAGAATTGAAACATGAAATACGTTGTGTATCTTTTCTAATTCAGAAGGTAACTTCAATTTATATGCAACAGGCCCGACACGTTCAATGATCTCATATGGTCTGATGAACCTGGGACTTAATTTTCCTTTACGCCCAAATCGAAGCACTTTCTTCCATGGAGACACTTTTAGAAACACTTTATCACCAATTTCAAATTCTATTTCTTTACGTTTCAAGTCTGCATAAGACTTCTGACGATCAGATGCTGCTTTCAAACAATCTCGGATCAATTTCACCTTCTGCTCTGAATCTTTTATCAAATCAACCCCATGTAGCTTATTCTCACTGAGTTCAATCAAATACAAAGGTGTACGACATTTACGTCCGTACAAAGCTTCATATGGTGCCATTTTGATACTCGACTGAAAACTATTATTGTATACAAATTCAATCAAGGGTAAGTACTGTTCCCAGGAACCATTAAACTCTAGTATGCAGCATCTTAACATGTCTTCAAGAATCTGAATAATCCGCTCAGATTGGCCATCGGTTTACGGATGAAAAGCTGTACTAAAGTGCATTTTGGTGCCCAGAGCTTCTTGCAATTTCTTCTAGAATCTCGACGTAAATCTCGGATCTCTATCGGATACAATAGACAGTGGCACCCCGTGCAATCTTACAATCTCGAAAACATAAAGCTTAGCTAATCTGTCAAGTGGATAATCAGATCTTACCAGAATAAAATGGGCAGATTTCATTAATCTATCAACCACTACCCATATTGCATCTTTCTTTCTCGGAGTCTGAGGTAAACCAGAAACAAAGTCCATGGTTACTTTATCCTATTTCCACTCAGAAATTAGAACTGGTTGCAACAACCAGACGGAACTTGATGTTCGGCTTTCACTTGCTGACAAACTAAACATTTTGAAACAAAGTTAGAAATGTCCTGTTTTATACCAGACCACCAGTAGTGTCGTTTCAAATCCTGATACATTTTCGTGCTTCCCGAATGAACAGGTAAACGATTGTTATGAGATTCATTCAAGATCAACTGAATCAACTCAAGATTTCTTGGAACACAGACACGATCCCGGGATCTCAAACAATCATCAACAATTTGAAATTCAGATTCAGAATTCACTTCACACTGAGCTTGTTTCACTAGCAATTCATTATCAAATTTCTGAGCATTGCATATCTGTTGTAAGAACAACGGTTTCACTTTTAATTCAGCTGACACAGAACTACCATCAGACAAATCTAACTGAGCATTCAAAGCACATAATGCAAACAATGATTTTCTACTCAAAGCATCAGCAACAACATTCGCTTTACCCGGATGATAATCTATCACGAGTTCATAATCTTTTAACAGCTCCAACCATCTTCTTTAACGCAGGTTTAAATCTTTTTGAGTCATCAGGTATTTCAGACTTTTATGATCTGAAAACACGTGACATTTCTTACCGTACAGATAATGACGCCAAATCTGTAGCACAAACACAATCGCGGCTAACTCAAGGTCGTGCGTCGGATAATTCTTTTCATGAGGCTTCAACTGTCTCGAGGCATAAGCTACCACTTTGCCTTCCTGCATCACAACACATCCCAGATCATTTAACGAAGCATCACTGTACACAACAAATTCTTTACCCGATTCAGGCTGTACTAGCACTAGAGCTTCTGTTAACAAAGTTTTCAACTGATCAAAACTTTTCTGACATTTATCTGACATTCGAATCTGACATCTTTCTGAAGTAATTTAGTCAACGGATAGCTATTGTCGAAAAGCCTTTCACAAATCTGTGATAATAACCAGCCAAACCCAGAAAATTGCGGACTTCAGATACATTTCTTGGGGGTTTCCAATTCAAAATAGCAGAAATCTTGCTCAGATCAACTTGAATCCCAGATGCTGACACAATATGTCCCAGAAAACTAACCTCGTGCAACCAGAACTCACATTTGCTGAATTTCGCATACAATTGCTTTTCTCTTAAAGTTCACAAAACAACTTTCAAATGTTCCGCATGCTCAGCCTCATCACGAGAATAAATCAAAATTTCATCTATGAATACCACAACAAATCGATCTAGGTATGGTCTAAAACTTCTGTTTATCAGATCCATAAAAATAGCAGGAGCATTGGTTAGTCCAAATGTAATGCCCGTACCTCGTTCTGAATGCAGTCTTCGGAATATCTGAATCTTTAACTCTCAACTGGTAATATCCCGATCTTAGATCAATCTTGGAAAACACGGTAGCTCCTTTCAACTGATCAAACAAATCATCAATTCTGGGCAACAGGTATTTATTCTTTATTGTCACCTTATTCAACTGACAATAATCAATGCACATTCTCGTTGTGCCATCTTTCTTTTTCACAAACAAAACAGGAGCACCCCAATGCGAAAAACTCGGTCTAGCAAACCCTTTCTCAGTTAATTCTTGCAACTGCGACTTTAATTCTTTCAACTCTGTTGGTGCCATTCTATATGGAGCTACCGAAATAGGTGTAGTACCAGGCAACAATTCAATACCAAACTCAACTTCTCGAATTAGAGGTAAACCCGGTAACTCTTCAGGAAAAACATCAGTAAACTCACAGAAACAGACACTGACTCATTCTTCCTTTCAGACATTTTCGAATCAATCACATATGCGAAATATGCCTCATATCCCTTATTCAAACAACTCTGAGCTTTTAAAATAGATATCATAGCAGGCAATCCATTCAAATCATTAGATTCAACTCGTACAATCTCATCATTCGGACATCTCAAATCTATAGTCTTTCTTTTACAGTTCACAACAGCATCATGCATAAACAACCAATCCATTCCCAGAATAATATCGAATTCATCAAATGGCAAGAGCATCAGATCAGCAGGGAAACAGATATCTCGAAACATTAACGGATAGTTCTTGCATACTTTGTCAACAAGGACACTTTTACTAAGGGGTTTGATACTTTTATAGCAAACTCAGTAGACTCTACAGGTAAAGTCTTACTGAATACTAAATTCATGCATATATATGAATGCATAGAACCAGGGTCTATCAAAGCAATCACAGAAGTATCATAAAGAGTAAAAGTACCCGTTATAACATCTGGTGATGAAGCTTCTTCTCGATCTCGGATAGCATATGCTCTGGATGGCGCTCTAGCTTCGGATCTGACAATGTTGTCTCTCGTAGTTCTCTGACTACAACTAACATTTCTGACATTCTTCGATGGCCTACCTCTCACAGGTGCATTATCAAATCTCAAATTCTGAACAGTCTCTAGTTCGACAAACTCAGGGCAATCACGTACAAAATGATCAAGCGATCCACATCTAAAGCAAGCTCTGTCGTTTAATCTATGGCTTCCCGGGTGCCTTTTTCCGCAATGTTTACATTCAGGTCTCTCGGATCGAACATTACCAGCACTGGCCACTGAAATTGCTGGAGTTTTAGAACTCATTTGCGGTCTAGATAGATTTCTATTCGTATGTCCTACACTATATCTAGGATGACTCTGGTTATCTCTGAATTTCTTCGAAGATGACTAAAATGATTTGCTTGGAAATCTTTTTCTTATATCACGGGCTTCAGATTTAGCTTTTCTCTTATCTTTCCCGAGTGCCTCAGCTTTGCAAGCTCTGTCAACGAGTAAAACAAACTCTTTTATTTCCAAAATCCCGACTAACAGACGAATGTCTTCATTAAGGCCATCTTCGAACCTTTTACACATTATAGCTTTAAATGATACACATTCTCGAGCATACTGACTCAGTTTCACAAATTCTCGTTCGTATTCTGAAACAGACATACGGCCCTGCTTTAGTTCCAGAAATTTCTTTCATTTCTGATCAACGAATCTCTCACTGATATATTTCTTCCGAAACTCGATTTGAAAGAAATCCTATGTGACTCATTCTCTCGGAACAACAAAAATCAGAGTTTTCCACCATTGATATGCTGCATCTCGGAGTAATGATACAACACATTTTATACATTCTTTTGGAGTCAGAGACATTTCATCAAATACCCGGATCGTGTTTTCAATCCAGAATTCAGCCTTTTCAGCATCATCATCTTTAGTAGCTCAGAATTCTTAAGCCCCATACTTACAAATCTTGTCGACAGGAGGCTTATTCAACAGATTCAGATGCATAACCGGTGATACAACTGTAGTCTGAGGGGGATTAACCGGGGGCGAGGGTTGTGAAACAGTCGGGTTATTCTTTACAAACTGAGTGAACCACTGACTCATCATTTGGAAGAAAACCTGTTTAGCTTCTCCCTCTTGACCGCTCGTAGCCGGTCTCGATTCAGAGGGCACTTTCTCGCGCAGAGCAAAGCGATTTTTCTACGTCGTCGCCGCCACGGCTCTTTCGGGATTCATTACTATACAAAAATCACATTTATACATCAGGATTCATCACACTATCACAATTCAGATATATGGCGTGTATAGCTAGAATCTGACATGCTACGTTAGTCTGCGAATTGGCTAAACCGTAGCTCTGATACCAATCAAATGTAACACCCCTATCTCGAGTCCATTGCTGGATTAAGGTTAGGAGCGTTACCGGACAGATCGAAAACATTCACAAACAAAATCATACATTCAGTCATCATTCCCAGACATAATGTCCCTTCATCGGGTCTTCGAGACCTTAATCCTACTTATAAATTGAGTCGAGACTAAATTGAAACACATATGAAATTCCATGAAAATTTGAAACTTTTCTAGAATACAGGGGAGACACGCCCGTGGGAGGAGATCGTGTGCCCTCCACGGCTTCTAGACACCCCTGTGTATCCATCCGTGTTTATATTGACTATACCAACACGGTCATTAGGCACGCCCATGTGCCATGGCCGTGTACTTTTAGGTTAGCTACTGACTTGCACACCAAGGCTAGATGACACGCCCGTGTCGAGGCCGTGTGATTTTAGGCTACATCTTGCCAATTTACCCACGGTTTAAGGCACGCCCGTGTGCCACAACCGTGTGACCTTATAGGCCATTTACAAGGCCAAAATGCCAACCAAATGCTTCATACCTATAAGCATCATTTACCAACACATATCAAGCATATGTGGCAACCAAAAACATACAAATAGTCATCCAAATCATGCATATTTGATCACTAAGATAATTACAACTATACACTAAATTTTTCATTTAATATATACATTCAAAACCAATACTAAACATACCAATTTGCATAACTAAAACTTAATTATTCCTATGCACCATTTGTCTATATACTTACCATCTCATAACCATTCCATATATAAACTAATCATATCATGAAAACTTCACATATCACATTCATCTAAGCATGATACCAAAACATAACTAGCCAAATCACATGGCTAAGTTCACTTTACAAATCATCACAAGAACTAGCCTATACATGCCATATCTAGCTATATACATATCCAAGGTATACCAAAATGATATTAGTAGTGTGATGACGATCCTTGCCGGTCCCGAGCCTTCAGTAGCTTTGACGACCTATAAAACAGATTAAACACATACGGAGTAAGCTTTCCAAAAGCTTAGTAAGCCAATATACAAAGAAACTTAGCATAAAAACGCATATGTTTGCTTTGATTCATACACTTTTGACCACATTAGCCATATTTACAATTCAAAGATCATATAAACACATATCTCATTTCACCAAAACTTTATACAACATATCATCAATTCCATATTCATAGCATCATAGTAAAATCATATTGATGCTTACCTTATATACACAACTAGTGTATAATCAACATACCTGAATTGGATTTACAATCACATATTTGTTCATAGCTCGGATTTGCAATTAGTATCATAGACTTGCCCGTTGAACCGTAATAAATCTAATAGGATACTCAGAAAGCTCAGAATAATCATACAATGCCAACGTCCCAGACGAGGTCTTACATGCACTCAGATATCGATGCCTCGCTTTCGGGTGGTCTTATATGAATCAAAACGATGCTGATGTCCCAGACATAGTCTTACACATAAGTGTCATAATGATGCCAACGTCCCAGACATGGTCTTACACGTAAGTGTCATAATGATGCCAATGTCCCAGATATGGTATTATACGTAAAGTTTATATTGATGCCAACGTCCCAGACGTGGTCTTACACATAACCAGATATCGATGCCACTGTCCCGGACAGGGTCTTACATGTATCTCAAATCAATGCCAACATCCCAGACGTGGTATTACATGATAAAACAGAACAGATACTTATGTTAAGGTTCGTACGAGGCTTCTCAGACTTAGTCAATATACCGAACTTATCTCGGAATTCAATTACAGAATTTCTCATAAGCATTCATTATCATCATTAAAAGTATGAACAATTACAAATGCATACATATTCATTTATTTGTATAGTGACTTACCTCGGATTCGGTTTATTAGAATAGAAAACGGCTACTTGATAACTTTCGCTTTCCCGCGATCTAAATCCGTTTTCCACGGTTCTTGATTTAAACGTATTCAGAATTAAACTTTTTATTCACTAGTTCATTCAATTCAATCCAAAGACACACATTTAGGGTTATTTGCAAAATAACCCTCATATTTGTACAACTTAGCAATTTAGTCTATTTTTCTCAAAACATCAAATTCACAAAATCCACACATACATATGCTTGGTCGAATATATATATATCACATATAAACCCACATTTTTCATCAAATTTACAAATTAGTCCTTCAATTTGTCATTTTCTCAATTTAGCCCTATTAAGCTAAATTCATCAAAACTTCAAGAATAAAACATGTTCATCCACCACAAATCTATCATTTAACACCTTAAAGCATCACAAAGCTCAACCTAGCATCAATGGCATAACTTACAGATATCACCAATACACAAAATTGAAACATGGGTTTGGTAGTAGACGAAGCAACGATTGCAAAAACGTAGAAATTATCAAAAATCGACTCAAAACACATAACCGATTTAAGCTTGAAATATGGCCGAATGTAACAAGCTCACACCCTTTTCTTTCTTTCTTATTTTCGGTGATAGGAAGATGATGAACATGGCTTATTTTAAGCTTTTTTTTATTATAATTAACTTAATTACTAAAGTACAAAAATAACCTTTCATTATAAATATGTATAAAACGTAGTTATAAGGTCATTTATGACCTTAGCCATCCATTAACCATGGAAATGGCCAAATTTCCACATAAGTCCTCATATTCAAAAAGCCATAAGACATAAGCACTTTAACATATAGCATACAACTTTAATATTTAATGCAATTTCATCCTTTCGTCAAATTAAACACACAGATAGATAAATTAAGTTACAAAACTTTAACACATGCTTAATCATATATCAATGGAACAGAATATAATATTAAAATATTATACGGACTCAGATTTATGGTCTCGAAACCACTGTTTCGACTAGGATATAAACCGGACTGTTACATCACACGCCTGTGTGGCCCTGGGACACGCCGTGCTACAGGTTATGTTTAACCCCGTGTAACTCTTTGACTTGTGCACACGGCCATGCCACACATCCGTGTGCTAGGTTGTGTGGTTAATTAAATTCTTTCGAAATTAGGTGCAGGTTTCACACGGCCAAGGCACACGCCCGTGTTCTAAGCCTTGTAGCACACACAGTTGTGACACATGCCCGTGTCTCTACCTGTGTGCTCAGTTCTGAGCATTCTGTTTCTCAAAATTTAGGTGCAAGGGACACACGACCTAACCACACGCCCATATACCAGGCTGTGTGTCATATACGGTCTAGACAGACGCCCGTGTGTCTGCCCGTGTGGACAAAATAAAGCCATTTCTAGCTTTATTTCTCACCCAAAATCACAGCATTGACCTACTTTTAAAACTTACATCCAAAAACCAACCATTCCAAGCATTCAAATTAGCAAATTCCATCCTTCAATATGTCATAACATTAAATGCATACATGTTTACTATCTTACCTTGGTTCAATCCATATGTTAGACATAATTTTATCAACTACTTAACATATATGTAGCTACCAAAATATAACATTATAAGTATATCAAAACAATCATCATTAGCCATTCCAATGGCTAGATTACAAACATCATTACCAAGCCAAAAATGGCCAAGTTGTCCTATACATGCCATTATACCAAAATGATTTTACCATGTATACCCAAAATAAGCTAGTAGATAGTGTGATGATGCTCCAATGATCTCCAACATATGCGAGCTTCTGAGCACTGAAAACAAGGGAAAATAAAACAGAGTAAGCATTACATGCTTAGTAAGTTCATATAACGGAAAACTAAACTTACCGATCTTGTTTATTAAATGTAAGCATACAATAACATGTTTTCCATCAACTTGGAAAAATTGCCTAAATACGAACATTCAATAAAACATGTTAGTCACAAAATTTTCATATACATCAAGTAAACATAGATGAGCTCATCAGGCTATATTCTTTCAAGACATTATTATTCCATCTCATAATTCTCTCCTCTTGCGAAGAGTTTTGTCCGTTGAACCATTGAAGTTCCGATGGCTACTCAAGTGGTACACTCGATGTGTACGATTGAATAACCCGTCAATTCTTATTCAAGAGTACCCATTAGGGCACTTAATCAAGGAACACACTCTCGAGCCACATATTGTATAACAGGATTGCCAGTCCAGGCTAAATCCTTTATTTAACGTATGCTCAGAAAAGCTCAATTAGGATTACTAGTTCAGGCTAAATCCTAATTGTAACATATACTCGAGAGGTATTATATCAGGATTACTCATCCGGGCTAAATCCTTTCTGTAACACCCCTTACCTATATCTGACACCTGAACCGGGTATGAGGTATTATCGTACTTAACTTGCTCAATCATGCATCATCGATTCATAAAATTTCACTTCAAATTAAAAATTTTGATTCAAGACCTTAATGTCTTTACTATGGGTCTGCCAAACCCTAAACTTGTACCTGGAATGATTAGGGGCTAAACCAGAAACTTTTGAACACTTAGACAAATTTGACATAAAACAGGGACACACGCTCGTGTGAAGGATGGAACACGCCTGTGTGGAGGATGGAACACGCCCGTGTGGCATATCACATGCTCGTGTTCCACACCCGTGTGGATTTATTTTCCAATTCAAACCTATCGGGGTTTTCAAATGGATTGACACACGCCCGTGTCCATAGCCTGTGTCCCTCACACGGCCATGACACGCCCATGTCTTCGCCCGTGTGTGAAAACCTTGACATTCTGTTTATGACGTCATCATCCCAATAAGGTCACACGGCCAAGGCACACACCCGTGACCTTAGACCGTGTATCGAATTAAATTCCTAATTTCAGGTGGAAACTTCACATGGCCTGGGCACATGCCCGTGTCTTAGGCCATGTCTCCCACACAGTTGAGACACACGGTCGTATTTCTGCCCGTGTGTTTACTACTAAGTATACTGACTTGCCAACCTAGCATGCATGGGAACACACAACCTATCAACACGCTCATGGGGTTGACCGTGTGTCACACACAACCTAGACACACGCCCGCATGACTACCCGTGTGGACATTTTTAAGGCTATCTATCAAGCCAAATGCCACCCTACAAAGCAGCCATACTTATACCAATTCAACATATATCATGAGCATAAGGCACTTCTAAGAACTCAAGTCAAGACATCCACATAAGCATACACTTCATGAATTTCATCACCATTGAATAGATGAACTTGTCAAGTATTGGCCAATTTCCAAAGACCATTTACAAAATGAATTGAACAACATTAATAGCCAACACCTTAGCTAAAAATATGACATAACAAAATAACCAAATCCTATACATGTCATACTCAAAATAAATCTAACTTTGCTATACCAAGAGAAGTTGATAGTGTTATTTCCGAACTCCTACGTTCGACGGATTCTCAAGCTAGCTAGGCAATACTACAAAGAAAAGGGAAATGAGAGGAGTAAGAATAAAGCTTAGTAAGTTTACATGAAATAAATAGCAACATAAGGCTCATAATGTCATCCATCCATGGCATTGAATAAAACACAAAGTATTAAACACATTGTCATAACTTACTCATGCCTACTCTTACCAATTTCATATAATGTCTCATATCGTAAACATTTCTCGTAAATTACTCACATGTACCTGTATCACTTTATCACATAGCTTTAGCACTAATCACATCTCTAATATAAACTTAGCTATTTACCCATTGAATCACTTGGGGATACTCAAAAATACATAATTGTCATCATTCACATAAATGCAATGCCAATGCCATATCCCAGATATGGTCTTACATGGGGTCACCTCTAGATGCCGATGCCATATCCTGGATATGGTCTTATACGTTTTTCATATTTGATGCCGATGCCATATCTCAGATATGGTCTTATATGGGATCTCAATTCGATGCCGAGGCCATGTCCCAAACGTGATCTTGTACGGGAACTTACCCTTCTCATGTCTTGATGATATTATTCTCTCATTTATTAAAGTCTAACCAGGACTTTCACATCACAATTTTCATCATTTTCTCATTCAACATCATTACTCAAATTCCTAGAAATATTATACAACATCACTAATATCAAACATTTAGAAACTTAATAACATGATGTTGAATTTATTGCACACAAACTTACCTCGATTTCAAAATAGGCTAATTTACCGATCTAGTCCGATACCTTGCCTTTTCCTCGGTCAAGGTTAATTCTTCGTTCTTCTTGATCTACAGTAGCAAATTAGCTAATTAAATTACCACATTAATTAATGCATTTCAATAATCATACTTTGGCAAAATTACTATTTTGCCCTTAGACTTTCACAAAATGACCATTTTACCCTTAGGCTCGTAAATCAATTCTAATCAAATTTCTTCCTTTAACGAGGCTAGGTGAACATTTATTTCTCTTATAGCAACTCTCAGTACTCATTATTTCACACATTTTACACCTACTTTACAACCTTTGCAAAGAGGTTCTCTTAGGTGTTTTCATGGAAACACCTTTCACAAAAGTTATTTATCTAACAACTAAGACTCATTTTCTTCCATAAAAATGCAGCAAACAACATAAATGCTCACATGGAAAAACCCTAAACTTTCTACCTCTTTGCAAAATAGTCCCCTATTTAGCTAGCTTAAGCTTTAGGGGTTCTAAAAGTACAAAAAATCAACAAAGAATGGCCATTAAAGCACTTACTTGCAAGGAGAAAAGCTTGCTGAAATTTTTGAGCTCTCAAACCCTCTATGTGCTGCTAATTTTTGGTGGAGAAGAAGAGAAGAAAAGATGATATTTTTCTTTTCTTTATTTTATTATGAAACACCAATTTAGTCACCTAATTCCAACAACTTTGACCAATTTTGACATTGTTTGTCTCCTATGGCCGTCCAACCATTAATTGAGGGGTTAATTGCACTTTAAAGACTTCCAATTAATATTCTATGGCTTTTAGACACCTTTAGCTTGTAAAATGGAACTTTTGCACTTCATGCGATTTAGTCTTTTTTCGTAATTAAGCATGAAATTGCTAAAATTAAAGCACCAAAATTTTCATGCACCTTTATAATCGTGCTATAACTCACAAAATAACATTAAAATATTTTTTCCAATCTCAGATTAGTGGTTCCGAAACCACTGTTCTAGCTAGCCCCTAAATCAGGCTGTTACACTTTTTATAATGAGGTCAATCGGATGACTCGTCCGAGCTAAATCTGTCAACAACAAATGCAGGAACTCATGCATTTTGGGAAAACACATATATTCATTAGAATTCAATATTCAAACGGTTAACCATTTTTTAGCCATTTCAAGCATATATTCATTCTTATATCGTAACATCCAAGCAATTCACATAAATAATAATCACATTTCATACAACACAACATTTAATTTAACATAATTACATGCTCGATTAAGTTACATGAACTTACCTCGCCACTTGTTCGCGTATAAAATCTACTAATCTGAAACATTTTCTTTTCCTTGGTCTAACTTCAAATTTGTGTTTCCAGATCTATATAAATAACTTTAATCATCAATTTCACACATTTCATATTCATTTGGACTCAATTTACATCCTAAGCAAAATTACCATTTTGCCCCTAACTTTCCATAAATTCCAATTTCGTCCCTAGGATCGGAAAATGCAATTTGTGCAATTTACTCCCTATTCCAAGCCTAACCAAAATTCCATCACAAAATTTACATCACATGTATTCATAAAAATTCAGAATTTTTCATCAAATTTTACAACTTTACATTTTAGTCCCTAAATCATGTTTTCATCAAAAATCACTTTGTAAAAGTTGTTTATCTATCAACAATCTTTCATTTTCTACCATAAATTTCTAATTTTCAGCATATTCATCCATGAACCATTTTCCATACTTTGATGACTTTTCAAATCCCCAAATAGATAGATTAATCTATCCCGGTTTAAAAAATATCAAAATTACTAAAAACGGGACAATAAAACTTACCCAATTAAGCCATGAAAGTTTCTTCTCTCTCTCCTAGGGTTTCCATGTATTTTAGGTTGAAGATTACATAAAACTAAGATGATACCTTTTATCATCATTTTAGTTAATTTAATTATTTCCATTTCCAATTTAGTCCTTGCCCTTTTTCTAAATTTCCATGGATGAGTCACCAAAATATCTACATACTTTTCTTTAATGGTCTATTTAGCATATAACGACCTCTGGTTTTGAATTCCATAGATATTTAATCCTTATACCTACTAGAATTCAACTTTTTCATTTTATGCGATTTAGTCCTTCTCGTAATTAAGCACATAATCAGTAAAATTTTCTTATCAGAAATTTCACATGAAATTTCTAACATATTACGAACCATGTAATAAAATAATAATAAATTTTATTTTCGGATCAAATTTGTGGTCCCGAAACCACTATTTCGATTTCATTGAAAAATATGTTGTTACATGTAGGACGTACAAACCAGCACCCAAAACAATAATAACCCTTTATGACATGACATTCGTATCCTAATCTATTCCTAAGGTTCAACTGGGATTTCACACTTGCCGTGTAACAGCCCAATTTAGGGCCTAGTCGGGATAGTGGTTGCAAGACCACAAATCTGAAGTAGAAATATGTGTTTTATGATTCGGCATTCATCTAGCTTGATTCAAGGTGAGTTTTAGCTCGGTTCTTGATAATTTTTACGTTTTTGAGATCGTTGCTTCGAATACCATTCGACCCATGCTAGAATTTTCTGATTTTTATGCATGTTTGATGTTTGGCCATTGATGAAAACTTGTGTTTTATAATGTTTGATGACAAAATATTAAAGATATGTTTTGGATTAACATGTTTTGTATTAGAAATTTTGATGATTTTTGAGTAATTAGGACTAAACTGTGAAATTTGTAAATTGAAGCGTCAAAATGTGAAATAAATGGAATGTATGGATTTGTATGGACATGAGTAACATTCGGCCCTAAAGGAATATGTTCAAATTTTGCATATTTTGTGTTTTATGCAATAAGGACTAAATTGTAAAAATTGTAAATGTCAGGGGTAAAAACGTAAATTTTCTAGATTATGTGTTTTTGGACTAAATTGAATGAAAATATGTTGAATGAGCTTAATTTGAAATTGATTTAGATCAAGAACAAAAAAGATCGGGATTGGATCGGGGAAAGGAAAAGATAATTGAATAGTCGGAAATAAAGTCCGTTAATACTCGAGGTAAGTTTTTAAGCAATTGAATGGAATTGAAATTTTAATTATAATGATTGTACATGTATTTATTAGAGATAAATTTGTATAATGTGGTATGACCAAATGTAGTATTTGTTTAGAAGTTGAATTTGGTTGAATGTGAAATATAAGTATATGTGTGTTCAATATAGATATGTGTGACATTGAATTACGGTATGAATTTGGCCGAAAGTAATGTTTATTTGTATAAACTTGGTTTAGCCGAATGTAATGTATTTTAATACATCTTTAGCATAATCGAATGTGAAGTTGACATGTAGATGTAATAATCTAAAATATAGATATGTGTATATGTTTAATGAAGTGAGTAACAGGTTCAAATAAGGCACTAGGTGTGCGAATCAAAATACTGAGCATTGTGTGTGTGAAATCAGTTATTTGGCACTAAGTGTGCGAAATATAATGTAATGCACTAATTGTGTGATACATTACAAGGAATTGGCACTATGTGTGCACTTTATCAAAGTAACGGCACTAAGTGTGTGATACGTTACATGGTTTGCACTAAGTGTGCGGGTTTATGGATCCTTCAAGGATATCAGCTAGTGAATTGTGATAATCGAAATGAAATAAATAGGTATGTAATTCAGGATAGTTGGATAATTTAATATTAATGAGGTAAGATATACTTGCTTATGAAACTAAAGAAACGAGATGTGATTATTAGTTTTTTTTTTTTAGTTCGATTTGAGATGCAATAATCATGCAATGTTTAAAATGAAATGTAATAAGGAATGCATGAGTATTCGGTTTGATAATCCTTAATATGGTAGTTAAAAAAATGGTGATATGATCCATACTTATGTTTATGAGTTCCGTTGATGATCTTGTTAAATTGATTTAATTTGTATAATGTCAAATTGTATACTTTACAATTGCTTATAACTTACTAAGCTATGTTAGCTTACTGTGTGTGTTCGTTTGACTATTTTATAGATCTTGAAGTCTAAGTTCGAGCTCAGGGATTATTGTCAAAGTCAATCACACTATCAACTACTTTTGGTACCCTCTTCATAAGTTGAACTTTTGAAACTATGGCATGTATAGGCTATATTACTCTTTTGAGTTAATAATGATTATGATGTATAAAAAAATGCCATGCAAAAATGGCTATAATTCTATGTTTGGGCTTGATTTGTCTATAAATATTTGATCATGATGATAATTGTAACAGGCCAGTTTATACCCTAATCGGAATAGTGGTTTTGGGACCACAAATCCGAGTTAGAAAAATATTTTAATATTATTTTTTGTGTCTACTATGTGTAATTAAGCATGTGTTAAAGTTCCGTGAATTTATTTGTCCGTTTGTGTGCTTAATTTGAGAAAAGGTCTAAATCACGTTAAGTGCAAAGGTGACTTGCCATTTGTTAAAGGGTTATATTGACATAGCTTTATTAAAATAAAGTCCTTATGATGTGATTATGCCATTATTAAGTTGATGGACAATTATGTCCATAGTTTAATTGTTTTATTATTAAGGTTTCATTAAGGGCAAAGATGGAATTGAATAATTAACATGTTTTAAATAAAACAAAAGCAAAAATATGGCCATTTTTCACTTATCTTCCACTGAAAAATAGAAAAGAAAAAGAAGGTTGGAAGCTTTGTGATTTTCAGCAAGGGTTAAGCTTGATTAAGGTATGATTTTGACTCAATTTTTGATAATTTCTACATTTTTGCAATCGTTGCTTTACCTACTATCAAGCCCATGTCTCAATTTGATTAATTGATGATGTTTGTGTGAGATGCCATTGTTGATATGTTGAGTTTTGAGATGAGTTTAGTTGTTAAATGAAAGATTTGAGCTAGATGAACATGTTTTGTTCTTGAATTTTTGATGAATTTAGCTAATTAGCGCTAAATTGAGAAAATAGCTATTTGAGGGACTAAATTGCAAATTTGATGGAAAATATGGGCTTGAATGAGATGTATATGCATTCAGCTAAGTATGTGTATGTGTTGATTTTGTGAATTTGATGTTTTGAGGACTAAATTGATAAATTGTGCAAATGTGAGGGTTAATTTGTAAATAGCCCTAAATGTGTGTCCTTGGATTGAATTGAATGAATTGGTGAATAAAAGGGTTAATTTTGAATATGTTTAGATCAAGAACCGAGGAAAACGGACTTAGATCGCGCGAAAGCGAAAGTAAACGAGTAGTCGTTTTCATTCCGATAGATCAAATCCGAGGTAAGTCACTATGCAAATAAACGTACTTGTATGAAATTATAATTGTTCATATGACTAATGTTGATAATGGATATTTATGAGAGGTTATGCATACGAATTCTGAGATAAGTTCGATATAGTGACTAAGTCCGAGAAGTCCCGTACGAACCTAGGAATAGATAGGATTAGCTTTGTCATGACATAGGTATCTATTCTGTTTTATCATGTAAGACCACGTCTCGGACGTTGGCGTTGATTTGAGATTTCGTGTAAGACCACGTCTGGGATGTTGGCATCGATTTGATCTTTAGTGTAAGACCTTGTCTGGGGTGTAGGCATCGATATGAGTTTTACGTGTAAGACCATGTCTGGGACATCGACATCGTATTGATTCGTTTAAGACCCTGTCTGGGACTGTGGCATCGATATCTGAGTGCATATAATACCTTGTCTGGGACGTTGGCATTGTACTACTATTCTGAGTTTCTAAGTATCCTATTAGATTCCTTACGGTTCAACGGGCAAGTCTGTGATACGAATTTTAAATCCGAGCTTTGATAAATTAAGTGACTGAAAATTCGTTTCAGGTACATTGCTTATATACTAATTATGTATATAAGGTAAGTATCTATGTGAGCAAGTTATGATGTTATGTATATGAAATTGATGATACGATATGTAAAGTCTTGACTAGATGAACTATATGCATATATGGTATGTGATTTGGAAAGATGGTAAGTTATGGCTAAACATATGAGCTCAAGAAAGAATGAGGTGATTTTTGTCATGAGAACCATATTGGTCATCTTATTAATTCGGTTATGGGCAATTCGTGCTAAGTTTGTTTGTATATTGACTTACTAACCTTTTGGAAAGCTTACTCTCTGTGTGTGTTTTCTCTGTTTTATAGGTCGTCAAAGCTACTGAAGGCTCGGGACCGTCACGGATTGTCATCACACTAATAAATTCATTTTGGTACACTTTGGAAATGTATAAAGCTAGATATGGCATGTATAGGCTAGTATTTTGGTATAAGTTGATATATGAACTTAGCTATGTGCTTTTGGCTAATTATGAATTGGGATTATGCATTATGATCATGATATGTGAAGCATGTTTTGGTGTGATTAGTTGATCCATAGAATGGTCAAGCTTTTAAGTTAAGAAAATGAATGTAATATGTTTTTGTATATGATTTGGTTTTGGAAATTGGCATGATGAAAATGGATATTGAATGTATGGTTTGAATGGTTATTTGGTATGTTTTTGGTGGTTATATATGCATGAGATATCTTGGTAAATGTGGCTTGTAGGTATGACACAAATGGATGGCATTTTGGCCTTGAAAATGGCCTATAACGTCACACGGTCGTGGCACACTGGCGTGCCTAGTGACCGTGGGGCTAAGACAGTAGCTAGCATAAGAGTACACGGCCTTGGCACACGGTCGTGCCAGTTGCCTAGCAGCCGTGTGAATTTTGGCAGGATCGACCACGGCCTGGGTACACGGGCGTGCTTAGTGGTCGTGGGAAATAAGTCAGTTTCGACCACGGGGAGGACACACGGGGGTGTCTACCAGCCATAGAGGGCACACGGTTTCCTCCCACGGGTGTGTATCCCCTGTATTTTAGAAAAGTTTTTAAATTTTTGAGAAATTCTATATGTGTTTCGTTTTAGTCCCGACCCAGGTTATAAGCATGTTTAAGGTCTTGGTGACCTATTTAAGGGACATTGTGTGTATGATTGACGAATGAAATGTATAAAATATTTTGAAAGTTTTTGATCTGTCCGGTAACGCCTTTAACCCTAGTCCGACGATGGATACGGGTTAGGGGTGTTACAATAATGTTTATGTATGTTCGGCCTTATTATAAGATTAGTAGGAAGTTCATTTCTTAATATTATATACATATGCAATAATGGGGTGCATGAGTATGGTTTTGAGTGAGACATATAATATATTTCGGTTGATGGATGAACTTATGCTTATTTATATATTTGAACCCAAAATGTTAAGTTATGAATGACTATGTTATGCTTTTTATATGTGACTATTGGATGTGGATTATTTGTGATAAAATTATGGTATTTTGGTTATAAAGGTTTGGCCATGGTATTGACTTAATTTGGAATAGATATATCATAATGGTTTTACATGTGATATTTGAATGTGAATTTGAAGATTTTGAATTAAATTATCATTGAAAACATTTAGTCTTGGCATATAAGTGTGAATTAGTAAGTATATTTAGATGTTTGGAAAATAAATGAAATTATAGGTTATGCACTTGGATTTGCATATTTGGATATGATATACATGTATGCATGTGTATAGAGTTTAGATTTATGTTATTTGGATTATGGGAGACATGTTTGATTTTGTTGATTCGATTATGTACTTATAAAAGAAATGATTATATCATGATTGGATGTTTTGAAATTTATATAGAAAGTGGTATACTTCTTGTGGATAACAATTGCATATATATATATATGCTTCATGTTCGGTTTTGGTAATTGATGATTTGTTTTAGTAAAGACATTACAAATGTGAACATATTCGGCTTATGGAAGCTTTTAAATTGACCAAATGAATAGTGATCTTTACTAATTGTTGAAACATTTTTATGTCCATATATGTCCATATATGAGTTTGATTGAATATATTTAAATTAGAAGCATTAATGATTAAGCATGCTATGAAAGTACATCATTAACTTTAATGCATTCGATTATGACTTTATAAATAGTAACTAGTTGCTGTGATAAGTCTCAAGTCTGGTAATGCCTTATAACCCCGACGACGGATACATGTTAAGGGTGTTACAGGGTATCTATTGCTTGGAAGACCATGGCAATTTGACCGGAGGGTTAAACATGATGGGTTTGCCAACCCATACACTTTCAAACACCAAGGCCGAAATGTCACTTTGGCACCCCTTTCGCCCCAACAAGTCTTGGAAGATCAACAACGATTAAAACAATCCATGGAAATCATGAGAGAAAAAGAAGGAAATCAAAAAGAAAAGGAGAGAAAAGAGGAACAATCAAGAGAAAAGAATTTGAGTTATGAAAAAAAATAAGAATATTGAAAAAAGAAAAGAAAATGAAAATGAAAGAAAAATGAGTGAGAAAAAGAAAGATGTTTTAATTAACCGATGTTTTCTTGTTTCCTCATCTTTTCAGGTTAATTCGACCAAGGAGCTTCGATTACACTACCTTGCCGAGGAGAGAAGGTTTGTGCTAATTGTAAAAGGTAAAATCGATCATCATCTTCTCATCTCTAACGGTAAGCAAGGTGAGAATTATCTATTCCCTAAACAGCTCCATTCAACTCGAATTGATGATTTTGCTCACGACTTGAATTTTGAAAAGGTGAAGTACTATGTTGATGATTATTTCCATTCTTTGATTGATGAAAAATTATTTGTTTTGAATGATGGCAACAAGACTTTCACTTTTGGAAAACGTAATGTTGATGCATTTGTTGGAGAGCCATATTCAATCTTCAATTGCAAAGCTTAGTTGTGCAAAATTGTAAAACAAATTTACTTTCTCATTTATCTAATTGTGATAAAAATGTGTGTTTCTTGAATTGTTATGAGAAGTTAATTTTTTTGAACAATGAACGACGCAAAGCGAATGGATGATTTAAATTATTTATGTCTACATCTCTTTTGAATCATTTGTTTGGAGAAACCTTGTTTGAAGAACCACTAGGCTGTATGAATTATGCTTGTTTGAGTTAGATTGGTGATAGTTTCTTCATGCCTTTTGAATTGACTCCTATGCCTAATTCATTGTCGAATGTAGAAATTTCATCTGAACAGATTTATGCAAGGCTGTTCACCCCATTTGTCCATAATGAGCCGAGTAAGAACATGGGTTTTGAAGAGAACAAGCGATTCGACTTGAGGACAAGTCGTTTTGAAGAAGGGGGAATGATGTGAGCACGGCCGGGATCGTTTTCGAAACGAGTGAGGACTACGCGAGGCTGCTCACTAAGTCTACAAATCGAGCTCGGGCTAGCACTTTAAACGATCTTTGTACCTTAACGCAATCTGACTTTAGCTCGACTTAAGCTCCCCGAGCTCCATTTAGCTCGAATCAGCTCACTTGAGCTACATTCAGCTTGATGAGCTCGTTTTTATACCTTTTCAGCTCATTTATTTTATTGTTAGAATAAATTAAGTATTTAATTAAATTAGTTAATGTTTTTACAACTCATAATTATGTTTTAGATTATTACATGCTTTTATTATGTTTTGGTCATAGCCGAATTTAATATGTCTTGAGTAGACTCTATTAAATTTGTCATAATATGTTAATTAGTATGTCTAAAGTGTGTTAATGCTTGGTTCAGCCAAATTTGGCTTGATTTAATTTAGTTCATGTCTTTTGTAAGTGAGCCGAATGTAAAAGGTGCATTAAGGCCAAGATACATGCATGGTTTGGGTTCAAAGAATGGGAAGGTGCATGTACGGCTAGTTACAATGAATGGTGGTTGAACCATAAGCTCTCCAAGGTGATTATTCAGCCAAGAGACACTCCCTCTTTCAATTTCCCAAGCTGGCTGATTATCTCCCCAGGGCAACCATCAAAGTGTTCACACCAACTGAAAATTCCATTCACATTGGTGACCATTCGGCTATGCCCTTTCACACCAATGAGATCTTTCAAAATTAGATGTTCACACTCCAAGTGGTTGTTCAAAACTATCCTTTAATGCTCATATCTATTCAGCTAAGGGATGCAAATTAAATGAGCTCATTAAGCTCATAGCCGAACCTAGACATGGCCATTGGCCTACCATGCATTCATCTTCTTTCAAGTGACTTTACTTATTCATGAAGCTGACCATTGAAGCTCCATTCGGCTGAATATGGACTTAGAAAATTAATGTTTTGTTCTAGCTTATTCTAGATTATTCTAGCTGAATTTTCTTAGCCATAAAGTTAGACCATTCGGCTATCCAAGCTAGGCTATAAATACTTAGTCATTTTCGATTGTAAAGGACTTTTCCCAAATTTTATATGAACTTTATGTTCTTTGTGAGTTTTCCTCATCTCATATTTTCGTACGAGTCTCGTCTGATTTATCTAGCTCGCTAGTGGCATCTGCAAACTTGTTTTTCGAACTTATCACCTTAACCAGTGTGGCGTTTACCTATCCATCGATCAAACCACCTTTCCACCTTAACTATATAAGAATTGGGTGACACTATTATATAGTGTTGAATCGTTCTTGAAGTTAAGTTCAATTTCCATTTCCACCCAATTTTCCCGAGTATCACCTATCTTTATTTCTTTGTTAAATCGAGCCTATCTTCTCATTATAAACCTATCTTTCAACTCAAACCACTTTGTTAGACTTCCTCTTACCTTAAACAAAATCAACCTCTTTTCGATATAACGAACAATCTCCTCATCGATGATCGGGAAAATAATTGAATCGACTCAACTAAACCGAGCCGGATCATATCATTAGGGTAGGTGATGTTAAGATCATTTTTCAAATTTATGATGCCATACAATTTTTTTGAGAGCAAGATAATTCCTGTTATTTTATCGACTTTATTGATCATGCTATTCAAGATCAATTGTAGGAAATTATTCATAAGGACACATTGAAATTGTGTCTTGTTCAAGGAGAGGAGGTCGACGGAGATAATGTTGTGATAAATGAGATGAAAAATAATTTAGATACTAATGAGTCTCCACTGAGACAGAAAGGTTTTGAGGTCATTGAGATAAGTAAAGAACTAAAGTTGAAGTGTTTTATTGAAGAACCTCCCAAATTGGAACTAAAGCAATTGCCAAATCCTTTGGAGTATGCCTTCTATGGAAACAATTCTACATTGCCAATGATTATTGCTTCGGATTTAAAAGTGAATGAGAAAGATGAGTTATTGCAAGTGTTGAAGAAACACAAAAGAGCTATAGCTTGAAAATTTTCTAATTTAGAGGAATTAGTCCTTTTTGCACTCACAAGATTTTAATGGAAGATGAGTACTTGGGTGAGTCATGAGTAGGTTGTTCCTAAGAAAGGAGGTATGATTTTTGTGGCTAATGAAAAGAGCAAGTTAATTCCAATAAGAATAGTCATGGGATGGAGAGTTTGTATTGACTACAGGAAGCTGAATGATGCTACAAGGAAATATCATTTTCCTTTACCATTTGTGGATCAAATGTTGGAGAGATTATCTGGTCATATGTATTATTGCTTCCTAGATGGACTTTTTGGCTACTTTCAAATCCTGATAGCTCTCAAGGATTAAGAAAAAATGACATTTACATGTCCATATGGTATGTTTGCATACTGAAGAATGCCTTTTGGATTATGTAATGCTCCTGCCACCTTTTAGCATTGCATGTTAGTCATCTTTGATGAACTTGTACAAGACATTATGGAGGTATTTATGTACGAGAGCTCAAGATTGTACAAAGAAACAACAAATCGATGCCACAACACTTGTATTTCTATACGGTACAATAGAGGTAACACATGTAACACCCCTTACCCGTATTCAACACCGGAATAGGGCTTGAGGCATTACCGGACTTATAACACAAGCAATCACACAATTTCGAGTCATAAAATTTGAGTCTAAATTAAAACCATTCATATTCAATCATAAAGTCCTTTATACGAGCCTACGAGGCCTAAAACATGTATTGGAAGTGGCTCGAGACTAGACCGAGAACTTTAGAAAATTTTACAAACTAAGAAAATTTTTCATGTTACAGGTGTCACATGCCCGTATGGGTTTGGGACACGCTTATGTGACCTTGAGACACGCCCGTGCTATAGGCCACATTTAATTTATGGAGCTCTCTGACTTGTGCCACACGTCTATGCCACACGCCCGTGTGCTAGGCCGTGTAGCACACACGGCTGAGACACACGCCCGTGTCTCTGCCCGTGTGCTTAATTCTGGACATTCTATTTTTCAAAATTAAGGTGTAGGGGGACACACGACCAGAACACATGCCCGTGGTGTAACAGCCCGGTTTAGACCCTAGTCGGAACAGTGGCTTCGAGACCACAAATTTGAGGTCAAAAAAATATTTTTATATTATTTTCTGTGTTTATAGTATGTGATTTAGCCTGTGTGAAATTTCTGAGTGAAGATTTTATCGATTGTGTGTTTAATTTGCGAAAAGGACTTAATCGCATAAAGTGTAAAATATTGTGTGTTGATGTTAAGTGCTTAATTGTTGTTGTCTTTATAATTTGGAGGATTTATGTTGCAATTATCCCATTAAATTGTTAATGGATGATAATGGCATGGCATTGGTTGTTATTATTAAAATTCATTAAGGGCAAGTTGGTAAAATGTCTAATAAGGTAATAATAAATAAAACAAAAACATGAAATTAGGTGAGTGTTCATCTTCCATTACCAAAAATTGAAAGGAAAATATGGAGTTAGGGCTTTGAAATATTTGGCACTTGCATAGCTCAATCAAGGTATGTTTTGGGCTCAGTTTTTGATAATTTCTACGTTTTTGTGATCGTTGCTTAGTGTACTATCAAACCCATGCTTAAATTTTAGAATTTGATGGTGATTTTGAGATATGCCATTGATGAATGTTTGAGTTTTGTGATAGTTGATTATGAGATATGGAAGATATGTGAAAGATGAACATATTTTGTGTTTGAATTTTTAGTGAAATTGAGTAATTTGGGCTAAATTGTGAAAATGATAAATTAGAAGACTTAAATGTGAAATAAATTAAATGTGTGGGCTTGTATGAACACAGGGAAAATTCAACTAGGCTTATACTAAGTGAAATTATGTGAATTTGATGATTTTGTGAATAGGGACTAAAGTGTCGAAATGTGAAAATGTGAGGGCTATTTTGTAAAATGCCCTAAATATGTGTGTTTGGACTAAATTGAGTGATTTGGTGATTGAATGGGCTGAATTTGAATATGTATAGACCAAGAAAGGAGAGGTTCGGATCGAGATCGAGGCAAAGACAAAGTGCTCGATTAATCAACCGTTTCAGTATTTCGACGTTCGAGGTAAGTTCGGATATAATACTAGTTGTAAACTATATCTATGTGATGTGAATTGAATGAATATATATATAACCATGAGATTAGAAATGCTATGTGCGGAATTGAATTAGAGGGCACTAAGTGTGCGAAATTAGAAACAAGACAGAGATGATTAGCACTGTGTGTGCGAAAAGATAGAAGCTTCGGCTTATTGAATTGGCATTGTGTGTGCGATACCGATATAAGTTTTGGTTTAATGTATTGGCAGTAAGTGTGCGATGACAATTGTGTTTCGACTACGAATTGGCACTAAGTGTGCGAATAAATCAAAAGAATAGCAAAGGTTGATCGAAATGTAAAGTCGAGAGATTGAGTAGCATGGTTGGTGAGTAACTATGTGTTGGCAAAGGTATTTATGATACCTATGTGCTTGGTGAAATTGAAAGTAGATGAATGGAATGCTATGTGAGTATTGGATATAGTTGAATTTTTGTATCATTGGTAAATTATCTATGTGATGGTTCAATTTGTACATTGATTTGATTCAATGAGTTAATTGCATTGTATTTCAAACTTACTAAGCTTGGAAAGCTTACTGTGTGATTTGTTTATCTGTTTGACAGTGTCAGTAAAGCTAGCTCAGATCTGGGGATCGTCAGCATCTCTATCACACTATCGGCAATCTATTTTGGTACTTTTGAAGATGTGTATATTTGATTATGGCATATATAGGCTAGTTGTTTTGAAATATGTTTGAGATGTGTAAATAGCCATGTGATGTGGCTAGATAAATGTTGGTAATATGCATGAATGATTATGGTATATGAAGTATGTTTTGGTATGGCTTGATGGCAATGAAATAGTCTTATGAATGGTAAGCTTAGTGGTGGTTAGATGCCATAGTGATATAGCGATATTGTGGATGAATCATGCTTGGTTTTACATATGATTTAGTTGTCTTATTTGGTATACAAGTTGACATGACTAGAAATGAGATTGGATGGGATGATATGTTGATCATTAGACATGTAGTTGGTTGCCAATTGTGTGTGGAAATAGGCTTGTATGTGCTTGTAGGTATGACCCAAGTGTGGGTGGCATTTTGGCATTGCAAATGGCCTATTTTGCATACACGGCCAAGGGACACGGGCGTGTGTCTCTGCCGTGTTGCTCAAAGGCCACTTCGAAGTGTGCCTGGGAAAGTTACACAGCCGTGGCACATGGGCGTGCCTGGTGGCCGTGTGACCAAGTCAGTAGCTAGTTTAATTTCACACGGCTATGGCACACGGGCGTGTCTGGTGGCCGTGTCGACAAGTCAGTATGTATGCTCTATTTTGGCACGGCCTGGACACATGAGCTTGTCTGGTAGCCGTGCGAGGCACACGGCCTGACCGCACGGGTGTGTGACCTTTGCAGTGTTGAAAAATGTTTAAAATTTTGGAAAATTTTCTAAGTGCTTGGTTCAGTCCCGAACCTCTTCTAATGCATGTTCGAGGTCTCGTAGACCTCGATAAGGTCTCTTAACCCTATTCCAGCGACGGATTCGGGTTAGGGGTGTTACACATGGGGCAGACCGTGTGTCACACACGGCCTAGACACATGCCCATGTGTCTACTTGTGTGGACAAAATAGCCCAAATAAACCAATCTACCTGGCCAATTATCAAAACAAGCCTTTGACAATCACAAGCCAACACATTGGCTACAATCACAATGACACATTTAACAAAATGACTAAATCCCTATACATGCCATAAACTTAAAATACTTGAATTCATTTATACCGAAAATGATAGCTTGACAGTTTGATAGGATCTCCAGCGGTTTCCAACCCAAGCTAGCTCAATGACCCTATAAAATATTGGAAAAGAAGGGGGGTAAGCTATTTATATAGCTTAGTAAGTCCGTACGAAAATAATAAGCAACTCTTACCAATCTTTTATCAAGTTCAACAATTTAAACACAAGATAAGACAAATTTCTATGAATCTCACAGTTATAATTTTTATTTTGTAACACCCCCTACCCGTATTCAAGCCGGAACCGAGTTTGAGGCATTACCTAGCTAACTTTACTTAAACATCTCGAATAGGTTATAAAGTTTCGTTTAAACCCATCACATGCACATACTCAGCCTAAGAGGCCCTAAACATACCTCATAGAGGTTTGTGAACTACTCCAGGAACTTTTATGAACTCGAGAAACCTTTCAACAAAATAGGGGCCACACGCTCGTGTTGGTCTAGGGACACGTCCGTGTGCCCCTAAGACATGCCCGTGTCTTCCACCCGTGGTCGATTCTAACTAAGGTCACACGGCCTTGACATGCCTGTGGCCCTAGCCCGTGTGCCAAACCTTGACATTCTGACCTATCCACACGGTCTATGCACACGTCCGTGTGCTTCAGCCGTGTGGCGATTTAAATTCCAAGTGCAAGGTGCAGACTTCACACGGCCTAGGCATACGCCCATGTGCAAGTCGTGCCTCCCACACGGTCTAGACACATACCCGTGTGTCTACCCATGTGGACAATTAGCAGGCTATCTACCAAGCGTTTTTCCACCTACATTGCAAACATACATACTTCAATTCAAAACGATACAACTCCTATCCCAAAGGCACATCTAAGTACTCATTCCAGTATAAAAGATAACCCATAGGTACCTCTAGAAGCTCAAAGAACTAAGATGTACATAAGGGCATATACTTTATGAAATTCATCTTCATTAAGCAATAGAATTTGCCAAGTATTTGCCTAACTTATAAGGCCATTTACAAAATGACTTTAATAACTTACATAACCAACACTTTGACTAACAATTACAACTTAACAAAATACTCGAGTCCTATACATGCCATCCTCAAAATAAGTCTAAATTGTTTTACCAAAGTGATGTCGATAGTGTGATTCCCAAACTCCTACGTCCACGATCCTCGAGTTATCTTGGCAATACTACAAGGAAAAAGGGCAATGAAAGGGGGTAAGCATAAAGCTTAGTAAGTTTGCATGGAATTAAATAGAACTAATAAGCTCATAATCTAATCCATCCATGGCATTAACTAACCATACACAAGTCATAGGCTCCTTGCCATACTTACTTACAATTGCCCTTATTTAGCACATACCGTGCCACACCTCGTAATCATTTCTTCGTGACTCATTCACGAGTACCTGTTTTCACTCAATCACATGTCTTCAGTAAAGTTCTCATTTCTACATCTATACTTATCAACTTATCCTCTTAACCCCTAGGGATAGTCAAAGACGCATTTCTATCGTCATTCTTATAGGTACGAAGCCAATGCCACATCCTCGAGGTGGTCTTACATGGAGTCACTTCTAAATGCCAATGCCATATCCCAGATATGGTCTTATATGGATTTTCAAATTTAATGTCGATGCCATATTCCGGATATGGTCTTATATAGATTTTCAAATTTAATATCGATGCCATATCCCGGATATGGACTTATATGATTTTCATATTGTAATATCCCAAAAATATTAGAGCATCATGTTGTTACTTGTGTTAGCTTGGATATGATTGTTATTGTGTGCTTAGTATATTTGTGTGAAGGCCTGGAAATATTAGCTAAGCTAGAATAATTTTTAGTATGGAAAAATTTAGTGAAGTGGATTAAGTGAGCTTGACACTTAAGTTAATTTAAGTGTTAAATTAAAGCACATGAGGAGTTAGTGGCATAGTGGATAAGGAGCTTCAAAGGTGGCATGAGGGAAATGGTTCGAGTAGCATGGAAGGCATTTTAAGGATTGTATTTTTGTACATCTTAGCATTAATGGACGGTCAAGCTTTATATATGGAAGGTTGGACTTTCAAATTTTTGGTAAGTTGAATTTTGGTTAAGGAAAGTTTATACTTTGGGAAAGGAATCTTAAGGTTATGGAAGGATGGGGGGACATAAGGCTTGGCTTAAGGAAGATGTTTTGGAAACTATTCCAAGGCCTTTAGTGCATGTATGTGGACGGCATGTGTGGCTAGGGGGTGGCCAAATGTTGTTAAGTGGTTTGGGGGTGATATTTGGTCAACTTTTGCATTTGTGCATCTTTTGGCATTTGTTTTCTTTCTCTCCAAAAGAAAACTACCACCTTGGCCAAATGTGTATTGTGCTTTTGGTGCAAATTTGCTTTTGGTTTTTAGCCTCATTTTGTTTGAACCAAATACCATTTTCTTTCTTTCAATTGTCCTTTTGAAACCAAAACTACATTTGAACTTTGTGCATTTTTGTGCACTTTTCTTCTTGGTAAAAAAAAGGTGTTCGCCGAATCTTTTAATCCCATTTTCTCTCTTATTCTTTTTCTTTCTTTTGGCCGAATCTTTCTTCTCCAAACTCTCTCTTTTCTTTCTTCCATTTTTGATTAAACCGAATCCTCTCTCTCTTTCATTTTTATTCTGTTTTCTACTCACATATTTTTTTCTTCTTTCATAACCATATTGCTGAAACTTCCTACTCCCTTTTTGATTTGTCTTGGCCGAATATCATCAAGGGTAGGCATTCATTTTGGGTTTTCTTCAATCGGTTTTGGAAAAGGGTAAGTGTTGATGGCCGTTTTTCCTTCATTTCTTTCTTATTTCTATGCCGTTTTCTTGAACAAAGGCCGAACCTATGGGCATTTGTTTCAAGGTTCTAACCATTTTAGGGACCGATTATTCTTTTAGGCTCCTCGGGACATTGGAAGCAATCAATCTAAGGCCTCTTTAATTATGTTTTGGGATTATTTATACGCTTTGGATTTGATTTAAATATGGTTTACAAATTATATGGTTGAATTAATGGTATGTGCACAAAGTTTTCTAAACTACAAAATGCGATGGTTTTTAAAAAAACGTTACCATCGGGTAACATAATTCATTTGATAGTTTTAACAACTTAAGTATTTTTGATAATTAATACTATTATTTTCTAAAACTCAAGTTTCCAAATATTCATTCAATACAGTTTTCAACCTAAACACTTTGGTTTCTTTTAAACTATAAAAGGTTTTCTAATCTATGGTTTTGCAACTAAGTTTTTAAGATTTATTTACGAGATTTCAAAGTAAATTGTTAGCTTTCAATTTATTATACACTTGTTTTCTACAAACATAGAACAACAAAGTGTTTTTCACAAAAATTTAATTGTTCACTCGATTTTCTTCATAATGTTTTCCTCTGTGGCATGCCAGATTCGGTCATGGCGTATTGACCGGGTTTGGGGTGTTACAAATTGGTATCAGAGCTAAGTTCAAAAGCTAGGCTGTGGGCCCGAGGCCCAAAATGATTTGAAGTATGGTTTTAAAATGTTTTTGTTGAAAATTTAATGGTTGGAAAGGCATGGCCCCGAGTCTCCGGCATCAATCCTCCCTGGTAAGTACATCAAACTATTGATTTTGATGATATGATGATGATGATATGATTGTATAGTAGTAGGAACTACTCTAGAGACTCAAAACTATAGGTTGGATGTACTCGCGAAGCAACCTCTCATTAAAACTTTTCATAAAACTGTGCTTTAAAGAAAGTGGAATAATGACTAATGCATAAAACTTTTAAATTAGATAAGACGAGACGTTAGACATGAGTACTCGTGGTCGAGGTCGTATTACTCGTGGGCGCGGTCGTGGTAGGATGGCTGTGTCTGAACCAGTGAGGTCTGGTCAAGGATCCGAAAATGAGGTATCACCACCACCAGCGGTTGGAGTTGAGCATCAGGATCAAACGGGAGATGAGTAGTGTCTCAGGCGGTGCTGCGAGTCCGTGAGAGGGTAGCTGGAATGGGTGGAGGCATGGGAGCTCGGAAATCTGTACCTGAGCGACTCCAATCTAATGGAGCGGAGGTATTTCGAGGTGTTTCAGGTGTAGTTCCTAGTGTGGCTGAATATTAGCTAGAGGCAACGGAGCGAATCATGGATGACTTAGATTTGAGTGCTGAGGACAAGCTGAAAGGGATTGTGTCGCTTCTTCGGGATGAGTCATATCAGTGGTGGCTCACGGTACAGAATGGTGCTCCAGCGGAGGATCTCACTTGGGATTATTTCAAGGCAGCGTATCAGAGGAAATATGTTGGGTCTAATTACATTGATGTGCAGCGTAAGGCATTTCTGAGTTTGGTCCAAGGTAGTAAGTCCGTATCAGAATATGAGGCGGAATTTTTAAGACTGAGCCGTTATGCTGGAGGTATCGTGGTTTCGGAGCACGAGCGATGTGTTCAGTTCGAGGATGGTTTGAGGGATGAGCTGAGGTTGCTGATTGCTCCACATCAGGAGCGAGAGTTTGCTACTTTAGTTGAAAAGGCTAAGATAACCGAAGGGATAAAGGAATCTGGAAGGCAGAGTTACGACCGGAATAAGCATAAGAGAGGTTATAGATCATCCGGTCGGTGGTAATTCTCGAGAAGAGGCTAGGCGAGTGGGCCGAATGCCTGGGAGGCTATTCATCGCTAATCGAGGACCAAAGACAGTGTAATCGATATGGGAAATATCATTGGGGTGAATGTTAGACCGGAGGGAAAGGATGTTTCGAGTGTGGCTCGCTGGATCATCGTGTGAGAGACTGTCCACGTAAGCTAGC
The DNA here is from genome assembly GCA_025503065.1 of Gossypium bickii. Lineage (NCBI taxonomy): Eukaryota > Viridiplantae > Streptophyta > Magnoliopsida > Malvales > Malvaceae > Gossypium > Gossypium bickii. The sequence goes on along the minus strand of CP106710.1, from coordinate 59,429,469 downwards.
CAGGAATCAGTCCGAGGGTCAAGGTCGTGCTCAGTTCAGAATGGAAGGACCGCCACCGCAGAGAGGTCGTGGTAATGGTAGAGGAAGTAATGGTTTTGGTCGAGGCCGCGGAGCATCTGGCAGAGGTGTTGGCAACACTGAGGTAAGACAGCCTGGTTTAGTGTATGCAGCGAGACGACGAGAGGAGGGAGACGCACCGAATGTCATAACCGGTACGTTCTTAATCTTTGGTGTGCCATATACTACTTTGATTGATATGGGTTCGACACATTCGTATGTTGCTAGTAGCATTGTAAAGACCATGAACTTAGATTCTGAGACTATTTCTAGAAAGATGACCGTACTTAGTCCTCTAGGTCACTCTGTAGAAGTAAATAAGCTGTATAGAGATGTACCCCTAGAACTTCAAGGGGTAGTGTTCGTAGCTGATCTGATGGAACTGCCATTTGGGGAGTTTCATCTGATTCTTGGGATGGATTGGTTGGTCAAGTACCAAGCAAGTTTGGATTGCGCTGCTAAGCGCATGGTTTTGAAGGCAGCTGATGGCGAAGAAGTGGTTATGATAAGTAATAGAAGAGATTATCTATCCAACGTGGTATCTGCGTTGAAACCTGTGAAGTTGGTCAGAAAGGGCTGTGAGGCATTTGTGGTCCATGTGAGTGCGTTGGAGGCTAAGGAGTCTACTGTAGGGAATGTTCGAACAGTAAAGGAATATACGGACGTATTTCCAGAAGAACTTCTGAGACTGCCTCTTGATCGTGAAGTTGAATTTGGTATAGATCTATTACCTAGAACTGCGCCAGTTTCTATTGCTCCGTATAGGAAGGCACCGAAGGAATTAGGGGAATTAAAGGCTCAAATTCAAGAGTTGTTGGATCGAGGTTTCATTTGACCAAGTGTTTCGCCATGGGGAGCGCTGGTACTTTTTGTCAAGAAGAAGGATGGTACGATGCGGATATGTATAGACTACCGCCAGTTGAATAAGCTGACGATCAAAAACAAGTATCCTTTGCCGAGGATAGATGACTTGTTTGATCAGCTTAAAGGGGCAGCGGTTTTCTCCAAGATTGATTTAAGGTCTGGATATCATCATCTAAAGGTGAAAGAGACTGATATCCATAAGACAGCATTTCGTACTCGGTATGGGCACTACGAATTTCTGGTGATGCCGTTTGGGTTGACTAACGCGCCGGTAGCATTCATGGACATGATGAATCGGGTATTCCAGCAATTTTTGGATCAGTTTGTTGTGGTATTTATAGACGATATTTTGGTATACTCAAAGTCAGAGGAGGAGCATGATGCGCATTTGCGAGTAGTGTTGCAGATTCTAAGGGAAAAGCAGTTGTATGCCAAATTTAGTAAGTACGAGTTCTGGCTTAGGGAGGTGACTTTCTTGGGTCACGTAGTATCAGCTGAGGGGATTAAAGTGGATCCTCGAAAAATTGAGGCAGTGTTGGATTGGAAGCTGCCTAAGTCAGTGGCTGAAATTCGGAGTTTTTTAGGTCTGGCGGGGTATTACAGAAGATTTATGGAAGGATTTTCTTTGATTACCGCACCTATGACCAAGTTATTGAGGAAAGGAATTCCATTTGTATGGACTGAGAAGCAGCAAGAATGTTTCGACAAGTTGAAGAAGATTCGATCGAAAGCTCAGCTTTTGATTCAACTGAGCGCGGGCAAGGAATTTCACGTTTCATCGTGATGCATCACATCTTGGTTTGGGATGTGTGCGATGCGAGGAAGGAAGGTAGTGGCTTATGCATCTCGATGATTGAGACCACATGAAGTTAATTATCCGACGCATGACTTGGAATTAGCTGCAGTGGTTTTCGCTTTGAAGATTTGGAGACATTATTTGTATGGAGAGAAGTCGATAGTCTACCATGCATCACAAGAGTCTTAAGTATCTTTTGGCTCGAAGGATTTGAGCTTGAGGCGGCGTAGATGGATTGAGTTGTTAAAGGACTACGATCGCTCGATTGAGTATCATCCGGGCAAGGCTAACGTGGTGGCAGACGCGTTGAGCCGTAAGGTTGTATCTGACTTAAGATCGATGTTTGCTCGTCTTAGCTTATATGATGATGGGAGTCTTTTGGCTGAATTGCAAGTCAAGCCGACTTGGTTAGAGCAAATCAAGGAGAAGCAGTTAGAGGATGATGGTTTGAATGATCGGAGGTTGCGGGTTCAGAATAGTGGTTTAGAGGATTATAGTTTGTCCAGTGATGGAGTTTTGTGTTTTAAAGGGAGAGCTTATATGCCGAAGGATGTTGAGTTGAGACAAAGGATTCTTCGGGATGCACATAGCAGCCCATACGCTATGCATCCTGGAGGTAGCAAGATGTATCGGGATTTAAGAGAGCAGTTTTGGTGTCCAGGTCTGAAGCAGGAGGTAACTGAGTTTGTGGGCAAATGTCTGACGTGTCAGCAAGTCAAGGCGGAACATCGCCATCGTCTGCGGGTTACTTCGGTGGTGAAGATTCCACGATGGAAGTGGGAAAGGATCACTATGGACTTTGTCAGTGGATTACCTCTTACGCCTAGTAAGAAGGATTCAGTTTGGGTGATTGTGGATCGTCTGGCTAACTCAGCTCATTTCATTCCGGTAAGGGTGGATTACTCGCTTCAGAGGTTAGCTAAGTTGTATGTAGCGGAGATAGTAAGATTGCACGGTGTGCCAGTGTCGATCATCTCGGACAGAGATTCGAGATTTACGTCAAGGTTTTGGAGAGCGTTACATCAGGCTTTGGGTACGCGGTTGGATTTCAGTACCGCATTTCATCCACAGTCTGACGGGCAGTCGGAAAGGGTTATTCAGATTTTAGAGGATATGTTGAGAGGATGTGTTTTGGACTTCAGAGGCAGCTGGGAAGAGTTTTTGCCGTTAGCTGAGTTCGCATACAACAATAGTTATCAGGCAAGCATTAAGATGGCACCATATGAGGCATTGTATGGTAGGAGGTGTCTCACCCTACATGCTGGACTGAGTTGGGTGAGCATCAGATGTTAGGACCAGAGTTGGTTGCAGAGACTGAGGATAAGGTTAAGATGATTGTGCTCAAATCTCAAGTAAGCTTCGGATAGGCAAAAGTCGTATGCTGATCTCAAGCGGAGGGATATAGAGTTTGCCGTGGGTGACAAAGTTTTTCTGAAGGTCTCGCCATGGAAGAAAGTGTTAAGATTTGGGAGAAAAGGCAAGTTAAGTCCAAGGTTTATTGGGCCGTATAAGGTGTTGAGACGAGTGGGACCAGTTGCTTATCAGCTCGAGTTGCCATCAGAGCTGAGTCAGATTCACGATGTGTTTCATGTCTCCATGCTTAGACGTTATCGTTCTGATCCATCGCATGTCGTGGCAGTAGAGGAAATAGAGGTGAGTCCAGATTTGACGGTGGAAGAGGAACCTGTGCAGATTCTAGATTGAGACGTGAAAGTTTTGCGCAAGAAGTCAGTTCCTTTAGTGAAGGTTTTATGGCAGAATCATGGTGTGGAAGAAGCTACGTGGGAACCGGAGGATATGATGAGGCAGCAATATCCTCAACTCTTTTGATCAGGTAATTTCGAGGACAAAATTTTCTTAAAGGGGGTAGAATTGTAATATCCTAAAAATATTAGAGCATCATGTTGTTACTTGTGTTAGCTTGGATGTGATTGTTATTGTGTGCTTAGTATATTTGTGTGAAGGCTTGGAAATATTAGCTAAGCTAGAATAATTTTTAGTATGGAAAAATTTAGTGAAGTGCATTAAGTGAGCTTGACACTTAAGTTAATTTAAGTGTTAAATTAAAGCACATGAGGAGTTAGTGGCATAGTGGATAAGGAGCTTCAAAGGTGGCATGAGGGAAATGGTTCGAGTAGCATGGAAGGCATTTTGAGGATTGTATTTTTGTACATCTTAGCATTAATGGACGGTCAAGCTTTATATATGGAAGGTTGGACTTTCAAATTTTTGGTAAGTTGAATTTTGGTTAAGGAAAGTTTATACTTTGGGAAAGGAATCTTAAGGTTATGGAAGGATGGGGGGACATAAGGCTTGGCTTAAGAAAGATGTTTTGGAAACTATTCCAAGGCCTTTAGTGCATGTATGTGGACGGCATGTGTGGCTAGGGGGTGGCCGAATGTTGTTAGGTGGTTTGGGGGGTGATATTTGGTCAACTTTTGCATTTGTGCATCTTTTGGCATTTGTTTTCTTTCTCTCCAAAAGAAAACTACCACCTTGGCCGAATGTGTATTGTGTTTTTGGTGCAAATTTGCTTTTGGTTTTTAGCCTCATTTTGTTTGAACCAAATACCATTTTCTTTCTTTCAATTGTCCTTTTCAAACCAAAACTACATTTGAGCTTTGTGCATTTTTGTGCACTTTTCTTCTTGGTAAAAAAAAGGTGTTCGCCGAATCTTTTAATCCCATTTTCTCTCTTATTCTTTTTCTTTCTTTTGGCTGAATCTTTCTTCTCCAAACTCTCTCTTTTCTTTCTTCCATTTTTGATTAAACCGAATTTTCTCTCTCTTTCATTTTTATTCTCTTTTCTACTCACATATTTTTTTTCTTCTTTCATAACCATATTGCCGAAACTTCCTACTCCCTTTTTGATTTGTCTTGGCCGAATATCATCAAGGGTAGGCATTCATTTTGGGTTTTCTTCAATCGGTTTTGGAAAAGGGTAAGTGTTGATGGCCGTTTTTCGTTCATTTCTTTCTCATTTCTATGTCGTTTTCTTGAACAAAGGCCGAACCTATGGGCATTTGTTTAAAGGTTCTAACCATTTTAGGGACCGATTATTCTTTTAGGCTCCTCGGGACGTTGGAAGCAATCAATCTAAGGCCTCTTTAATTATGTTTTGGGATTATTTATACGCTTTGGATTTGATTTAAATATGGTTTACAAATTATATGGTTGAATTAATGGTATGTGCACAAGTTTTCTAAACTACAAAATGCGATGGTTTTTAAAAAAATGTTACCATCGGGTAACATAATTCATTTGATAGTTTTAACAACTTAAGTATTTTCGATAATTAATACTATTATTTTCTAAAACTCAAGTTTCCAAATTTTCATTCAATACAGTTTTCAACCTAAACACTTTGGTTTCTTTTAAACTATAAAAGGATTTCTAATCTATGGTTTTGCAACTAAGTTTTTAAGATTTATTTACGAGATTTCAAAGAAAATTGTTAGCTTTCAATTTATTATACACTTGTTTTCTACAAACATAGAACAACAAAGTGTTTTTCACAAAAATTTAATTGTTCACTCGATTTTCTTCACAACGTTTTCCTCTGTGGCATGCCAGATTCGGTCATGGCGTATTGACCGGGTTTGGGGTGTTACACATATTCATTACCGAAGCCATATCCCGGATATTGTCTTATACGGGATCTCAACTCGGTGTCGAGGCCATGTCCCGGACATGGTCTTATACGGGACCTTATCTATTTCATATCTCGATGATAGCATTTTTATATTCATTAAAGTCCACTAGGACTTCAACATCATATTCAACATCAATCACTCAATTTAGTAGAGTATCATGCATCAATATGATACCAAGCATTCTCAATTATGCTAACATGAATATTGCATATATTCACATACAAACTTACCTCGATTTCAAAATGAGCCAACTCGTTGGTCTAGTCCGAGACCTTGTTCTTTCCCCGATCGAGGTGGATTCTCAATTCTTCTTGCTCTATAATAGTAACTTAGCTCATTTTAATCACCACATTAATGAAAGAATTTCAATAATCATACTTAGGCAAATTTACTATTTTGCCCCTAGACTTTGGCAAAATGACTATTTTGCCCCTAGGCTCGGATATTAATTCTAATCACATTTCTACTTTCAACAAGCCTAGGCGAATATTTAATACTCTTATAGCTATCATCAAAACTCAACCTTACACATAATTACTACAAATTTGTAACCTTTTCATCAAGGTCCAATTAGGTGTCTTCAAGACAACACCTTTCACAAAAGTTGTTCATCTAATAACTAAGACTCAATTTCTTTCATAAAAATGTAGCAAATAACTAAGATAGATCTCATAGAAAATCTCTAAATTTTTTACCATATTGCACAATAGTCCCCTCATTTGAAAGCTTAAGCTTTAGGGGTCCTTAAAGTAAAACTATTTTCAAGAAAAGATCACTAGAACACTTACTTGTAAGAATGAGAGCTTGCTGAAATTTTGAGCTTTCAAAAACCCCTATTTGCTTGCTATTTTTGGTGAAGAAGGATGAGCAAAAAGATGGACATCATCTTTTTTTTTATTCTAATATTAAACTAACAATTTAATCCACCAAACACCACCAACTTTGACCAACTTGGTCAATTCTTGTCTCCTATGCTAGTCTATGGCCGGCCAAGCACATGTTGAGGGTCTAATTGCCTTTTAAAGACCTCCAATTATCAATCTATGGCTATTTGGTGCCTTTAGCTTATAGAATGGTAGTCCTTTTTTCGCGATTAAACATGAAATCGCTAAAATTAAAGTACCAAAATTCTCATGTACATACACCATCATGCTCTGACTCATAAAATGACATAAAAAATAAATTCCTCTAATCTTGGATTAGTTATCTCGAGATCACTGTTTTGACTAACCCCTAAATCAGTCTGTTACAATTCCCCCTTAATGATTTTTTTCCTCAAAAATCTTATCGGTGAAAAGGTTGGGATATTGGTTTCTCATCGTATCCTCGGGCTCCCATGTAGCCTCTTCTATTTCGTGCCTTTGCCATAAAACTTTCACTAGGGCTATGCTTTTGTTTCTTAACTGCTTGACCTCTCGCACTAAGGCTCTAACCGGTTCTTCACCATAAGTCAAGTCTAGCTGTATATCTACCTCTGTCGGCACTATGACGTGTGAAGGGTCTGAACGGTATCGGCGTAATAGGGATACGTAGAAGACGTCATGAATCTTTTCCAGCTCAGGTGGCAAGGCCAACTGACAAGCTATCGATCCTATCCTCTCGGTAACTTCATAAGGTCCGATAAAACGCAGACTCAACTTGCCCTTCCAGCCAAATCTGAGGACTTTTTTCCAAGGCGATGAACACTTTATCACCAACTTTAAATTCAGTCTCTTTCCTTTTAAATCCGAATAGGACTTTTGTCTATCTGAGGCGACTTTTGTACAATCACGTATCACTTTTACTTTTTCTTCAGTTTCTTTAACCAAATCAACCCCGAGTATCTGTTTCTCTCTGGGTTCTGACCAATACAAGGGCATTCGGCACTTACACCCATATAATGCCTCATAAGGCGCCATTTTCAAACTTGACTGGAAGCTATTATTGTAGGCGAATTCCACCAACGGTAAGTATTTCTCCCAATTACCTTGGAATTCTAAAACACAACATCGAAGCATGTCTTCGAGTATCTAAATTAGCCTCTCTGACTGCCCGTCGGTTTATGGATGGAAGGCTTTACTGAAACTCAATTTTGTGCCTAAGGCTTCTTGCAACTTTTTCCAAATCGTGATGTGAATCTCAGATATCTATCCGAAATGATCGACAACAATACACCATGGAGTCTTACTGTCTCTGACATGTATAAGTCTGCTAATTTATCCAGCGAATAATCAACCTGCACTGGTATAAAATGGGCTGACTTTGTGAGCCGATCAACTACAACCCCCACCGCGTCTTTCTTCTTTGGAGTCAATGGTAAGCCTGTCATGAAATCCATGGTGATACGGTCCCATTTCCACTCAGGAACCATAATGGGCTAAAGTAAACCCGAAGGTACTTGGTGTTCAGCCTTCACTTGCTAACAAATCAAGCATCTTAATACAAACTCAGAAATGTCTCTCTTTATACCAAGCCACCAATACCATTTCCTCAAATCATTGTACATCTTCGTGCTGCCTGGGTGTAAATTCAAACATCTGCTATGCGCTTCATGCAAGATTTTATGAATAAGCTCGTCATTTCTAGGTACACAAGCCCGATCTCAAAATGTTAGATATCCATCAGGATTTACTCAAAAGTCTGATTAAACGTTCGACACACATAAAACCTTTTTGGCTTGTAAGCTGCTATCTTGTTTCTAAGCTTCACAAATCTCTTGAAGGAGCAATGGTCTAGCCTTCAACTCACTAGAATGGAACCATCATCCAATAAAGCCATCTGAGTACTCAAGGCTCTCAGTGCGAACAATGATTTCCTGCTTAAAGCATCTGCGACTACATTCGCCTTTCATAGATGGCAGTCAATTATCAATTCATAATCCTTAATTAGCTCTAACCACCTTCGTTGCCTCAAGTTCAACTCCTTTTGAGTCATCAAATATTTTAGGCTCTTGTGATTGGTGAAAATCCAGCATCTTTCACCATATAAATGGTGTCTCCATATCTTCAACGTAAACAAAATTGAGGCCAACTCTAAATCATGAGTCAGGTAATTCTTCTCGTGTGGCTTCAATTGCCTACAGGCGTAAGCAATCACTTTACCCTCTTGCATAAGTACACAACCCAATCCATTCAAGGATGCCTCACTATAAACCACAAATTCTCTTCCCAGCTCAGGTTGCACCAAAATAGGAGCCTCAGTCAACAATATCTTTAGTTTCTCAAAACTCTGTTGACACTTTTCTGTCCAGTCGAACTTCACATCTTTTTGCAACAGTCTCATCATCGGGGTAGCTATCGTGGAAAACCCCTTGACAAAACGTCTACAATAGCCAGCTAGGCCTAGAAAACTCCTTACTTCAGGTACACTCCTCGGCAGTTTCCATTCAACAATTGCTAAAATCTTACTCGGGTCTACTCTAATTCCATCTCCCGAGACAATGTGCCCCAAAAATCCCACTTCCTTGAGCCAAAACTCTCTCTTACTGAACTTGGCATACAATTGTTTTTCTCTTAAAACTTGCAGAACCATACTCAAATGTTTGGCATGTTCATTCTCATCTCGAGAGTAGATCAATATGTCTTCGATGAAGACCACAACAAATCTATCCAAGTATGGCCGAAAAATGCGATTCATCAAATCCATGAAGATCGTAGAGGCATTCATTAGACTAAAAGGCATGACCAAAAATTCATAGTGGCCATACCTAGTCCTAAATGCAGTTTTCAGTACATCGAGTCCTTGACTCTCAGCTGATAGTACCCGGATCTTAAGTCTATCTTGGAAAATACCGTGGCTCCCTTCAATTCATCAAATAGATCATCAATTCTCGGCAACAGGACCTTATTAAGTTGTCGATAATCTATGCATAACCTCATAGAGACATCTTTCTTCCTCACAAATAAAACAGGAGCACCCCATGGAGAAAAACTTGGCCTGGCAAAACCTTTATCCGTTAACTCTTGCAACTGCGCTTTTAACTCTTTTAGCTTGGTTGGTGCCATTCTATATTGAGTAATAGAAATAGGGGCAGTGCCCGAAGCTAACTCAATTTCAAATTAAGTCTCTCTAACTGGAGGTAGCCTTGGCAAGTCTTCTGGGAAAACATCTAGGTACTCGCATACTATGGGCACCGGCTCAATTCTCAATTCTATCTCTTTAGTGTTCAACACAAAGGCAAGATAAGCCTCGTATCCCTTCCTCAAATACCTCTGAGTCGACAAGGTTGATATCACTACAGGTGATCTACCTTGGTTATCTGATTCAACATGAATAAGATTACCATTTTCATCTCTCAACTCAATATGCTTCTCCCCACAATTCACAATTACTCCATGAGTAACTAACCAATCCATCCCAAGGATGATGTCAAACTCATCAAATGGTAATAGCATAAGGTCAATCGGGAAACAATAACCCTTAATCATTAAAAGGCAACCTTTGCAAACTCTATCAACCAACACGCACTTGCCTAAAGGATTAGACACTCTTATGATAAATTCGGTAGACTCTATAGGCATGCTCATGCTAGAGATTAATTTCATGCATATATATATGAGTAGGTAGATCCTGGATCAATTAAAGCTATAACACGAGTATTATGGAGAGGAAAGGTACCCGTGATTACGTGGGGGGAAGATGCCTCTTCACGAGCACGAATGGCATATGTCCTCGCTGGTGCTCTACCCTCGACTCTAGCAGTCTGCTCTCTAGATGGGTTCTTGCTACCCATTTCATGTCCCGGGATTCTCAGTGGTCTTCCCCTAGTAGTATTTCCTGATCTTGCATTCTTGGGCTTTTCTTTCTCGCCCACCTCGGGGCAGTCTCTGATAAAGTGGTCTAAAGACCCACATCTAAAACAAGCTTTCTGATTAGCTCGACACTCACCAGAATGGCGCCTGCCACACTGAGGGCATTCCGGTCTACTTGGTCGAACGTTGCCCACACTAGCAACTAATGTGGTCTGCCCTTTTGACCCCGGAAATTGCTTACCTTTACTTCGGGTTGAAAACCCGCTAAAGTGACTGATCGAGTAGAGAAATCCCTCAATTTCTTAGATGAGGATTGGTAAGACTTATTCAGTTATCTCTTCCTTGAGTCATGAGACTCATTCTCAACTCCTCTCTTCTCTCTAGCCAACTCTTCAGATTTACAGGCTCTATCTACCAACACTACAAATTCCTTTAGTTCAAGGACCCCAACGTATAAGCAGATACCCTCATTAAGTCCGTCCTCGAACCTCTTGCACATGACTGCCTCGGTAAACACGCACTCCCGAGCATATTTGCTAAGCCTTGCAAACTCTTGTTCGTAATCAGTCATTGACATACGGCCTTGCTTCAGTTCCAAAAACTCCTTCATCTTGTGGTCGATGAACCTCTGGCTAATGTACTTCTTCTGGTATTCCTCTTGGAAAAATTCCCAGCTAACTCCCTCCCTTGGCACCACTGACACTAGGGTGTTCCACCATCGGTAGGCTGAAACTCTTAGAAAAGATACCGCACACTTTAAGCACTCCTTAGGGGTGTAGGATAGCTCGTCGAATACTCTGATGGTAATCTCAAGCCAGAATTCTGCTCTCTCCAGGTCATCGTCCTTATTTGCCTAAAATTCCTCAGCTCCTTGCTTCCGGATATTATCCATCGGAGGCCTTTCTCTTCTCATTACCTCAATCACTTGAGGAGCTACTGAAGCGGATGAAGGGATAGGTGGGGGTAGAAGGGGTTGAGCGTTAGGATTTGCTCGGGTATACTCAGTATACCAGTTGCTCATCATGTAGAGAAAGGCTTCTCAAGCCTCTTCCCCCTAACCCAAGGTCTCGGGTCTACTATTAGCTAGAACAGCCCCCTGAGCGGGAGTCGGCACGTTACTCGCAGCAGCATCATCTGTAGTTCGGTCTGGATTAGAATCTATTTACTACATAAAACACGATTTTTATACGTCAGGAGCCAATCATACTATCATTACTCAGACACTCTTACATATGGCATGTATAGCTAGGCTCGTACTTACGCTACGTTAGTCCTAGAACTGACTAAACCGTAGCTCTGATACCAATAAATGTAACACCTCTTACTCGTATTCAAGCCGAAACTGGGTTTGAGGCATTACCTAACTAACTTTACTTAAACGTCTTGAATAGGGTTATAAAATTTCGTTTAAACCCATCACATGCACATACTCGGCATAAGAGGCCCTAAACATACCTCATAGAGGTTTCTGAACTATTCTGGGAACTTTTATGAACTCGAGAAACCTTTCAAAAAAATAGGGGCCACACGCCCGTGTTGGTCTAGAGACACGTCTGTGTGCCTCTAAGACATGCCCATGTCTTCCACTCGTGGTCGATTCTGACTAAGGTCACACGGCCTTGACACACCCGTGGTCCTAGCCCGTGTGCCAAACCTTGACATTTTGACCTATCCACACAGTCTATGCACACGTCCGTGTGCTTCAGTTGTGTGGCGATTTAAATTCCAAGTGCAAGGTGCGGACTTCACACGGCCTAAGCATATGCCCATGTGCAAGTCGTGCCTCTCACACGGTCTAAACACACGCCCGTGTGTCTACCCATGTGGACAATTAGCATGCTATCTACCAAGCCTTTTGCCACCCTACGTTGCACATATACATACTTCAATTCAAAACGATACAACTCCTATCCCAAAGGCACATCTAAGTACTCATTCCAATATAAAAGATAACCCATAGGTACGTACCTCTAGAAGCTCAAACAATTAAGACATACATAAGCGCTTATACTTGATGAAATTCATCTTCATTAAGCAATAGAATTTGACAAGTATTTGCCTAACTTATAAGGCCATTTACAAAATGAGTTTAATAACTTACATAACCAACACTTTAACTAACAATTACAACTTAACAAAATACTCGGGTCCTATACATGTCATACTCAAAATAAGTCTAAATTATTTTACCACAGTGATGTGGATAGTGTGATTGCCAAACCCCTATGTCCACGATCCTCGAGTTATCTTGGCAATACTACAAGGAAAAAGGGCAATGAAAGGGGGTAAGCATAAAGCTTAGTAAGTTTGCATGGGATTAAATAGCAATAATAAGCTAATAATATAATCCATCCATGGCATTAACTAACCATACACAAGTCATAGGCTCCTTGCCATACTTAGTTACAATTGCCCTTATTTAGCACATACCGTGCCACACCTCGTAATCATTTCTTCGTGACTCATTCACGAGTACCTATTTTCACTTAATCACATGACTTCAGTAAAATTCTCATTTCTACTTCTATACTCATCTACTTATCCCTTTAATCACTAGGGATAGTTAGAGACGCATATCCATCCTCATTCTTGTAGGTACAAAGCCAATGCCACATCCCCGAGGTGGTCTTACATGGAGTCACTTCTAAATGCCAATGTCATATCCCAGATATGGTCTCATATGGATTTTCAAATTTAATATAGATGCCATATCCCGGATATGGTCTTATACGGGATCTCAACTCGGTGCCGAGGCCATGTCCCGGACATGGTCTTATACTGGACCTTATCTATTTCATATCTCGATGATAGCATTTTCATATTCGTTAAAGTCCACTAGGACTTCAACATCATATTCAACATCAATCAATCAATTTAGTAGAGTATCATGTATCAATATGATACCAAGCATTCTCAATTATGCTAACATGAATGTTGCATTAATCACATACAAACTTACCTCGATTTCAAAATGAGCCAACTCGTCGGTCTAGTCCGAGACCTTGTTCTTTCCCCAATCGAGGTGGATTCTCAGTTCTTCTTGCTCTATAATAGTAATTTAGCTCATTTTAATCATCACATTAATGAAAGCATTTCAATAATTATACTTAGGCAAATTTACTATTTTGCCCCTAGACTTTGGCAAAATGACCATTTTGCCCCTAGGCTCGGAAATTAATTCTAATCATATTTCTACCTTCAACAAGCCTAGGAAAACATTTAATATTCTTATAGCTATCATCAAAACTCAACCTTACACATAATTACTACAAATTTGTAACCGTTTCATCAAGGTCCAATTAGGTGTCTTCAAGACAACACCTTTCACAAAAGTTGTTCATCTAATAACTAAGACTCAATTTCTTCCATAAAAATGCAGCAAATAACTAAGATAGCTCTCATGGAAAAACTCTAAACTTTTTACCGTATTGCAAAATAGTCCCATCATTTGAAAGCTTAAGCTTTAGGGGTCCCTAAAGTACAACTATTTTCAAGAAAAGATCACTAGAACACTTACTTGTATGAATGAGAGCTTGCTGAAATTTTTAGCTTTCAAAAACCCCTATTTGCTTGCTATTTTAAGTGGAGACGGATGAGCAAAAAGATGGACATCATCTTTTTTTTTTATTCTAATATTAAACTAACAATTTAGTCCACCAAACACCATTAACTTTGACCAACTTGGGCAATTCTTGTCTCCTATGCTAGTCTATGGTCGGCCAAGCACATATTGGGGGTCTAATTGCCGTTTAAAGACCTCCAATTATCAATCTATGGCTATTTGGTGTCTTTAGCTTATAGAGTGGTAGTCCTTTTTTTACGATTAAACATGAAATTGCTAAAATTAAAGTACCAGAATTCTCATGTACATATACCATCATACTCTGACTCATAAAATGACATAAAAAAATAAATTTCTCTAATCTCGGATTAGTGATCTCGAGATCACTGTTCTGACTAACCCTTAAATCAGGCTGTTACATATTCAGTCATAATGTTTACTCTACCAACTTATAAGCATAATTTAACTTATCTTGGCATTAGCCTAACAACCATAATCTCGCCTTTATAGCATATTACAGCAATTCAACAAATCCTTTCAAACATCATAGTAAACATGCACATTAATTATGTGTACTCATGTTTCCGAGCATATGTCTTAATATCTTTCAATTGCCTAAACTCTTATCTTCCCTTATTTCCATAACCATTTTAATAGGCAATTATGCAAATCTTTCCTTTTTCTCATATCTGATAAATCACAATTTGTGTGAATAAAACATGCTATATCATACATCAATTTGGCCCGAAAGCCAAACACATAATCGTCAATCGAATTTACCATGTATTTCATACATCACAAGTATTGACCAATAATCACAAGGATTTCACAAAAACATCATTGTAGAAATCATGAACTCACAATTTCATAAAGTCCATGCTTATAAACTTTACGTACATACCTGTACTAATTCGTAATACTTACATACTTTTTCTCTTCTTTGACATACCCATTGAATTTCCCGTTACACCATTTGGAATACTAAAGGATACTCAAGAATCTCGTACATACAGTACCATACCAATGCCATATCCCAGATATGGTCTTACATGTAAACTCGTATCGATGCTAATAGCCTAGCTATGGTCTTACACGAAGTCTCGTATCGATGCCATATCCCAGTATGGTCTTACACAAAGTCTCATACTGATGCCATATCTCAGATATGGTCTTACGCGTAATCTCAGTAACCCTAATGCTATGACATTTATATCCTATCTATTCCTAAGGTTCAACCAGGACTTTCGATGTACCGAATCTATGTCGATTATTTTCGTAGTATCGTACTCAATAGCATTCACATTTCATTTCAATAATATAACATTTACCACAATTATATCAATTAAGCATTTATACATAGATCATTTAATGCTTATTAAACATACAAACTTACCTCGGCATAGAAATGGCAAAAAGGACTAAATCGTCAAATACTTGTTTTCCCCTGTTCTAGGTCTAAACCTCATTTTTTCTTGATCTATAATATCAAATTTAAATTATTTAGTCATTATACTATTCAAATTAGCCCAAAATCACATTATGGCAAAAAATACATTTTTACCCCAAAAGTTTGACATTTTTACAATTTAGTTCCTAGGCTCGTAAAACGAAATGTACTCAATTTCTTTAATACTCATGTCTAGCCGAACCTTATACATGCTTATAATATCCCACAATTTTCATTTATTCACATTTTTAACCATATTTTATAACTTTTACAAATAAGTCCTTTTAGACATTTTTATCGAAAATCACTTAGCAAAAGTCGTTTAACAAACAACAAACATGCATTTTCTACCATCAACCATAAAAATACACACATATTCAACATGGGTAAAACCCTAGACCTTGATCATATCTGAAATTAGTGGTAGAAATAGATAGGTCATGTTACAAGGATTTCAAAAACATAAAAATCATAAAAAATAGGGCTAGAACGGACTTACAATTGAGCTTGAAAGCTTGAAAAACCCTAGCTATGTCTTCCTCTTGTAAATTTCAGCCAAGGGGTAGAAGATGACCAAAAATTTGCTTTTAATTTGATTATTAATTCATTTTAGTAACCAAATTACAAAAATACCCTTAATGAAAAACTTTAGAAACATACCTAACCATGTCTATTTTTGTCCACTAACTTAACCAATGGTCTAATTATCATTTAAGGACATCTAATTTAAAATCTCATAGCAATTGGACACCTTTAACATATAGAATTCAAGTTTTGCACTTTTTTGCAATTTATTCCTTTTAACTAAATTGAGTGCCCAAACGTCAAAATTTTCGAACGAAATTTTCAAAAAATCGATCCATAAAACTTTAGACCATAAAAATATAATAAAAATAAATTTTTCTTCGTCGGATTTTTGGTCCAAAACTATTATTTCGATTAGACCCAAAATTGAGTTGTTACAATACATCCTGAATACGGTACATTCAAGGTAAACTCTCATGGACTCAAATATTATCTTTGTGATGATATTAATAACGAGAGAGAGGAGCTCCGGCTCCAAGATTCAAATTAACTGTGAGCGTGAAAGGGAAAGTTGAGCTTGGACTTTAAATAAGTGATTCTTGGGAAACAACCCGAGTGTTCGAATTTTTATTTTCCTTAACTTTGTTGCGTGTTTAGTATGTAAAAAAAAAAGGACCACACGGCCTGGAGACACGAGCATGTCCTAGTTCGTATGGATACCAGAGCAAATTTCTCCAATTTTCTTTTGACACACAGTAACAGAGAGTTATATGGTTTAGAGACATGGCCGTGTGCGACACGGCCTAGCAGACAAGCGTGTGGTAGATCATGTGACCCACACAGCCTCTCATACAGGCGTGTGTGACACACAACCTGGACACACGAGTGTGTGGATACTAGGTGTATTTTTTTATTCTTTTTCAAAGCATCACACCAGGTAAAATGACCCACATGGCCTGGCGACATGGCCTTGTGTGGCACATAGCCTGGATATACGAGAGTGTCCTAGGCTATGTGAGTCCTGGAGCTTAAATTTTTTTAAAAATATTTGAGGCACACGGGCTGAAAGGGATTACACGGGCACTGGCCTCAGCCATATTGCCCAACACGAGCCTTTACACAATCGTGCCCCTCTTTTTTTTTTACAACAAACCCTAAATTTTTATTTTACTTTTACATCTTCTTCTCACGCCATTTTCCCCTCCTCTTCAAACACTAACTGTCACCAAGCCTAACCATACCACCGATCTCATCCTCTTCTAAACGCTGGTTCTTTCCCTATCCTCCTCATGCCACCAAAGCATATTGCTCTTATTTTCTTCTTCGTCGACCCAACCACTCTTCTCCCTTACCCTTACCCCGTCCTTGCTCGCCTCTGTTAGCCTTCCTTGTGTAACCATCGTCGAGAACAACCCCGACCACTAGCCGCGCACAAATCATCCGAGCTTGTCGCCTTTCTACTATGAGCAATACACCAACCTACCCTAGATCTACCCTGTGCGCACCCCCTTCACTTTCTCTTTTCATTTTCAAACCCAACCACAATCGTCATTCCTTCTCTGACGACAACTACTGTGATTTACCCCTTTGGTCACCACCACCGCCGTCTAAACTTCCCCACCGTTTTTCCCCCTCACTTTTTACTTTATTATTATTAATTGTTTTTATTTTATATTCTTTTTTTCTTTTATTATTTTTATTTTTATCTTTATTATTATGTAATCTGTTTATTAGTCCTATTAGCATTTTTATGTTGTTTTCTTTCGTATTAGTAATAGTTTGAGTTTTATTTTGTTTCTTTGACTTTTCTGTTTATGTAGTAGTAGTCTAGTTCTTATTATTAGATATCTTGATTAATTAGTAAAATTTTCTCTAAGTAGTATTAGTTTTAGTTTTTGTATTAGGAACTATTATCTATTTTAAAATTATCTTATTTGATTTCGTCATGAGATGGGTTGATTGCTGATGTGTTTTATTCTATTTGCTGCTTTGTATCTCTACTATTTTGTACTGCTATTGATTTATTTTTTTGATACCTATTGTTTTAGATACATTATGACGAATACTCATGGTAAATCTAAGGTCTTCGTTCCCGTTTCTAAAAAATGAAAGACACTGGGGGTGACCTTATCCTCGATTCCTCCCCCAGTCACTAGACACCCATGTCTTTAGTTCCCTTAGGGTCCTCAAAAGCACCTGTATCAGCACTTACGATAGAGAACCTAGAGATTAGGTCGTTGTATCGATTGGTCGGCCCTACAGGAGATACATTTGGTTGATAGAGTGCGCACACTAATCAAAACAACTCCATGGGACAGTATTTTCTCTATCGTCAAGCCTACCTACTCAGAGCTTACATTAGATTCATGCTCAACATTTTTTCTACAGTACGCGATGTCAAGACATGATGAGCCATGCACTATCTCATTCCGATTGGGTGGTACAATGAGTTATCTGAGCATCTCGGGTTTTGGAGTGACCCTTGGTATCTACACTGATGAGTTTAATTAAAGAACAAGAATATATCGCATAAAATGTAAAAGTAGCCTTTTATTTGAATAATGGCTTAATTAATGTGTTTTTCTATATATGAGGCCTTATGATGTAATTAGGCCATTGTAATTAGGGTTGGACGATTAAGGACTATTATCATATGGTTTTATTATTAATTCATAAAGGGTAAATTAGTAAACATGATGATAAGTTAATTAAAACATAAAAATAAAACATTTTTTATCATCATTTGTATCCATCTACCACCGAAAATAAGAAAAAAAAAAAGAAGGGTTTAAGCTTCCATTGTATTTGGCACACATTTTGGCTAGATTAAGGTATGTTTTGTTTCAGTTTTTGATAATTTCTACGTTTTTGTAATCGTTGCTTCGTGCTCTACAAAACCCATGCTTAAATTTTGTGAATTGATGATGAATTTGAAATGTGCCATCGATGAATTCATGAACTTTGTGAAGTTTTGTGATGAAATATGAAATATATGTGTTAGCTTAACATATTTTGTCTTTGGATTTTTTATGATTTTGAGTAATTTGGATTAAATTGAGAAAATAATATTTTGAGGGACTAAATTGTGAAATAAATGAAAAATATGGGTTGCTAGGGACCTATAGAGAATTCGGTTAAGCATGGGTGTATTGAGATTTTGTGTATTTTGTGATTTTGTGAAATAGGGACTAAAATGTCAAAATGTAAAAATATGAGGGCTAATTTGTAAATTGCCCTAAATATGTGTTTTTGGATTGAATTGAATGAATTAGTGAATAAATAAGTTAAATTTGAATATGTATAGATCAAGAACCGAAGAAAACGGATTTAGATCGTGGAAAGTTGAAAGTGATTGAGTAGCCGAGTTCGTTTCCATTTATTCGAATCTGAAGTAAGTCTATATATAAATAAATGTATTTGTATTGATTTATGTATGTTCATATGAAATCTCATTGTGATGAATGTATACGAGAATGATAATATATTAATTTCGAGGAAGTATCGACAATGTATCAATATCAAAGAAGCCCCGTACGAACCTAGGAATAGATAGGATTACATATGTCATGACATAGGTTTATGATATGTGAGATCATGTAAGACCACATCTGGGATGTTGCCATTGATTCGAGATTTCGTGTAAGACCACGTTTGGGACATTGGCATCGATATGAGATTAACGTGTAAGACCATGTCTGGGACATTGGCATCGTATTTTATTCGTGTAAGACCCTGTATAGGATAGTGGCATCGATATTTGAGTACATGTAAGACCATGTCTTGGATGTTGGCATTGTACGATTACTCTGAGTACTCTGAGTATCCTATCTAGTTCCGAACGGTTCAACGGGCAAATTCGAGAAAAGAGAGACTATGTGAAATGTATAAACAATTCAAGTATGTTTGAAAAGTACACTATATATGTGTATGAAAGGTAAGTGTTTATATGAGCTTACTAAAGTGAATATGTTTATAGATTTGATGAGATAATATATGATACATGCCTGAATGAGCTATGAGTAAAGTGATACTTTGAGCTATGAAATGTGGGTAAGTAATGGCTAAACAAATGAGCCAAAGGATATGTGATGAATTTGCAAATGAGAAACATTAATGTCATTGTATCAATGTCGCTATGTGCATTTTATGTTAAGTTTATTTGTATATGGCTTACTAAGCTTTTGAAAGCTTACTTTGTGTGTGTTTACTCTATTTTATAGGTCGTCAAAACTACGAAAGGCTAGGGAATCATCGAGGATCATCACCACACTATCAAACTCTACTTTGGTACTTTTGAATGTGAATATAGCTAAATATAGCATGTATAGGCTAGATGATTTGGAGTATGTTTGAGATAAGTACATAGCCATGTGATATGGCTAGATATATGGTTGTGTTATGATTGAGTAATCTTGTTATATGATGCCTTGTTTGGTGAGGTTGATGGCTATTGAAATGGTCATGTTAATGGTAAGTTATTTGATGCCAAGTTAGTACATTATTAATGGTAAGTTTGTGAATGGATCATGCTTGGAAATGCTTGTGAATAAGTTGAGCTAAATGTTGCTTAAAATGGTATGCTTGAGATGCCTTTGTATGCTTGGAAAAGTTGGTTATTTTGGCATGAATTGAATTGGTATGTTGCTTGTAGAGATAACCCAATGTGTGGGTGACATTTCGGCCTTGAAAATGGCCCATAATTGCCCACACGGTTGAGCACACGGGCGTGTAGCTCGACCGTGTCCTTCGTGGTTGCATTTCAAAACAAGTCAGACTCAACCACGAGCAAGACACACGGGTGTGTGTTTGGCCGTCTGGATCAAGTCAGTGTCGACCACGGGCTGGACACACGGGCGGGTGACTGGCCGTGTGGTGCAAGTCAATAGCGACCACGGGTAAGGCACACGGGCGTGGCCACGGCCGTGTGGACAAGTTAGTATGTATGCCCAGTTTTGACACAGCCACACGGCTTGCCCACACGGGCGTGTGACCTCTGTAACTTTGAAAATTTTTTAAATTTCTGAGAATTTTCGTATGTGTTCGGTTTAGTCCCAGCCCTATTCTAAAGCATGTTTAAGGTCTCCAAGAAATATTTAAGGGACACTTTGATGTGATTTGTCGAATTATGTTTTGAAATGTCCGTAAAAGTTTTCGATTGTCTGGTAATGCCTTTTAACCCTAGACCGGCGACGGTTACGGGTTAGGGGTGTCACATTTATAGTGGTGGAGATTTGATTTTTAGCAAGCCTATGATAATGACATTTCCTATTCGACTTTTGAGTGCACAGTATTTGAACATTAAACACTTTGAGTGCTTTGAGTGATCTTTAGTGAGGATGCCAATTCTTGTTGATTTTGAATTTAAGGTAATTATTTATATAAGGGGAGACAGCTATGTTTTTGTGCTTTAAAAATTTCGGCTTAGACTGCTTCAATCTTTAGTGCCCTTTTGGTTGAATTTCCAATGCATGATTGTTTGTGAATTATCTTGAAACATTATTGATGAAAATGAAAAATTAAGGAAAGCTAACTTGAATGTAGGTTGAGAATTTTACTTGTGGACAAGCAAACGCTTAAGTGTGGGGGTATTTGATAAATGCCAAAAGTAACATGTTTTAGCCTCATTCTTAATACATTTTTGAATGATTATTCAATGTAAAATGGTGAATTTTATGCTCCTAATCCTTTAAATTCATGTTTCTATACTTAGGAGAGCATTTGGGAGAAAAAGGAGCGAAAAATGAGTGAAAATCAAAAAATCAGAACAAGTTTCAGGAGTCACACCAGCTGAGCCATTCCACACGGGTTGTACACACAGCCGTGTGAGCCACACGGGCTAACATGTGGCCATGTGCCAAACCGTGTGGATTTCACGAACTGCACTCCAAACACACGGAATAATGCATTTTTTAGGTTTTTCGTGCTTTTTAAGACCTATATATGAAAAAGATAAGAAGAGGGGAGTAAGTTGTTAGAGAATATTAAAGAAAACAACTTGAAACACACCATTGAAGCCGACTCTGAAGTAGATTTCCATCAAGATTTAAGATCTCCTTTTCTTTGAAGTTTATTATGAGTTTCTTTATTTCTTGTGGTTATACTATCTTTGAGATGTTTTTATTTACGATTATGAACTAATTTTCTAAATACCTGGGGAAGATAAACCCTATGGTGAATTTTGTCTTTTGATTTCTATTTTACGCAATAAATACTTGAATCTTATTCTCAATTATGTGTGCTTAATTCTTGGTTTAATATTTCTAGACCATTAATCCATATTTTATATGCTTAAATAAGAGGAGGAATAGACCTTGTTTAAGCGTAGATCTAGTATAATTGAGTGGAGTTGCATGCAATCATAGAAATAGGATGACATAAATCTATTGGATTAAAGTAAAATCTAATAGGGAGATCCATAGATCGAGTTAATGCGATAATAGGGGTTTTAATTAGAAAGAAATTTCAATTAATTAACCTAGAGTTAGTTGTTCTTACTCTCGAAAAAGAAATTAGCATAACTTGGGGATTTCTTAGAGTTAGTTGTTCTTACTCTCGAAAAAGAAATTAGCATAACTTGGGGATTTCTATGGATCAAGATATTAAGTGAAGAAATTGTGTAATTTAGATTGATAATGACAGATGAAGTCTAGGTGAATTCTTTCCTGGGTATTGTTTAGCTTCTTGGTTGTTAATCATTTAATTTCCTGATTCGTTCTTTGTCATGTTCTTTAATTAATTAATCTAGTTAATTTTAGTTTGAATTAATCTCTCTAATTTGTCAGTTAAATAAAAGAAAGACAATAATTACTAGTACTTTTAGTCCTCGTGGGAATGATATATTTGCTCATCGAAAATATACTATTAATTGGTAGGTGCACTTGCCTTAGTTAGATTTTTAGTTGGTTTAAAACTGCATCAAAAGACATTCTAGCACACAAGTATATTCCTTCGACCGAACATGTTTCTCATTTGGCTTCGTCCTCTCATGCAGCTCAACCTTCATCTGAGATCAATGGTGTCATCCTCAATGTTATCTATTCATTGAGCAATGGTGTTCGAGGACTCAAAAATGAGGTTAATTCTAGGTTATCGATGTTGGAGATGTAAATGGCATCTCTCCTAGCTCGCGTTCCTTCAACACCTTCCTTCTCACCTCACAATGATGACTAGAGTAGATTTCTAGGCTTGCATTTTGCATATCATTGTTCATAACATTTGCACCTTTACTTTTTTTTATTACCTATATCATGCACCTTAATTTTTATTTTTATTTTTTGTATTCTAAGATACCTTTGTGAATTTTTTATGTTAGTTCTGTATTTCTTAATTTCTTAATTTTCCTATCTTTTTGAACTAACCATGTTTTTCTCCTTCAGTTTTATTTGTGTTTTGATATAACAAAAAGAGGGAGAAGGAAAGGTAAATTAAGGTAAATGATTAATTACTTTTATGCTAACCATATGCAAATTATGCAAATTTTGTGACCATTTTCCTTAAAGTAAAAATGGATGTCAATTTTTATTTTGGCCTTAAATTCAAAATGACTTTTATTAAGGGGGAGCAATTATTCAAAAACAAATTTACCAAATGTTTTGTTATGTCAAAAAGTGGGAGATTGTTAAACTAAATTTTACTTTATAAAATATTTTGATATAACAAATTGAAGTATTTTTTTAATAGAAGTTAAAATTTGAACAAAATTGATAAAATGATTATTCGAATTGAAGTCTAAGAGATAAAATTTTGAATATCTATGTTGAGCTCTTAGAAATTTTTTGAAACAACTTTAAAATAAACTTAAAATGATTTTAACAAAGTTAAAAGTCTTTTAATTAATCAAACTATTTTTCAAACAAGTAAGAATTGCTCCAGGCCAAAAAGTATTGATATCTATTTGGCCAAGTATTGATATTTTTGAAATATCGATACCCTTCAAATAAACAATACCAAATTGGCATTCTATTTCTCACCAAATCAACTAAGTATTGATACCTTTTTATAAGGTATCGGTAAATTTGTTATGGTATCAATATTTAAACTTCAACGATCATTGAATTTAGCAGTTATTGTAAAAAAATTTGATACATTTTTATCTGGTATCGATACTCGCTGTTGCAGGTGTACTAAATGCCCCGGTTTTCACATCCCCAACGGCTCTATTAACTACCACAATAACGTCAACAGTTGGAAATCAATTAGGGGGGATAAATACCAGCTTCTAAAGATCCTACAAAAAAAAAGTATATAAAAAATCATCAATTAAACAACCTTTGTACTCAATACTTTCATAATTCTCTTGTACACACTTGTGAGCTCTTATTGCTCAAGTGTATTATTGTCTATTATTGACCGATTGGGATAACCTACTTCCAAACTTCCTTATCTGTCAAGCTTATAATTTGGAGTATGGTCTGGATATTGTATGTCTATTGGAGCCAAGAGTAAGTAGAAAGAAAGTGAATAATGTCATTGCTAATTTGGGTTTTAATTATTCTCACCTTGTTGAAGCTATTGGTTTCTCAGAGGGTATTTGGGTAGGTTGGAAGGAATCAGTCAGGATCGAGATTATTCAGAATCACCCTTAGTTCATTCTTTTTCAGGTTTTTGGTAGTGTTCCTTTTGATTCCATTTTTATTTCATTTGTGTATGGTAGCTCAGACAAGAGGAAGTGGAAGTTTCTTTGGAATGACCTGATGGCTTCCATGCCACAAAGGTCTTTTCCCTGGTTGATCATGGGTGATTTTAATGCCACTCTTTCTCCTAATGATAAGAGGAGTAGTTGTGTCATTGGGAGGAGGTGTACACTCTTCGGGGGCTTTGTTGAAACAGCTGAGTTACCTGACTTAGGGTTTACATGTCCTTCCTTTACTTGGTAGAGAGGTAAGACGTTAGTGAGACTAGACCAGGAATTACCTAATGATGCATGGATGTCAGCTTTTCCAAGTTGTTTAGTTTCTCACCTTCCACGAATTAAGTCAGACCATAGGCCTATTCTTCTTTCCATTAGGTCGAAGCCCAATCTTACAAGGGTAGACCCTTTCACTTCTTAGCTGGGTGGACGAAGCATTCTAACTTCCCATCTTTTTTCAAAGACAAATGGAGCTATTCGGGTAATATGACTGAGTCTTTATCTCAATTTACCTCATGTGTTGAGGAATGGAATAGGTTTGTTTATGGTTTTATAGGAACTTGTAAAAAGCAACTATTTAAGTCACTTTCAAGCATTTAAAAGGCTATGGAGTGATCAAATTCTAATTGTTTAGTCCAAATCGAGATAGATGTTTGATACGAATTGGAGAATGTTCTTAGTCATGATGAATTACTTTGGAAACAAAAGTCTAGGTGTGATTGGCTTCATCTAGGAGACCGGAATACAATTTTTTTCAATAGTCGCACGATTCAAAGGAGGAAATTTAATCATATTAATGCTTTGTGACTTGATAACGGTGAGTACAACTCGAATCAGAATGTTCTTAGATTTGAGGCGATAGGTTTTATTTCAAAAACTTTATGGAGAGCAATCGAAGTCCATGATAAGTCTCTTGTTGGGCGTTTTTCCTATGCCAAGCTATTCGGATGTTGACTTTTTGGGGAAATGAGTATCGGATGAAGAGATTAAGCTAGCTTTATTTGATATGGCTCCTTTAAAAGCCTCGCAGAGTGATGGATTCCATGCCCTCTTCTTTTAGAATCAATGGTTTATTGTTGGGCCTACTATGTTCAAGTAGGTACAAGGAGTTTTCGCAGGAAGGGACATTGATCCGAATTTGAATAATACATTGATTGTCCTTATTCTAAAACACAGAATCCAGAAACTTTTGCTCAATTTCTTCCTATTAGCCTCTACTTTGTCCTTTATAACTTGGTAATGAAAGTTATCCAACCGTTTTAAATTGGTTTTTCCTAACTTTATCAACCAAAATCAGACTGACTTCATTGTTGGGTGCGCTATTTCTAATAATATAATTATAACGTAAGAATTTATTCATTAGATGAGAAGAAAGCGCATTGGTAAGGAATGGATGGCGGTAAAAATTGACTTAGAGAAAGCCTACGATAAGGTAAGAGGAGATTTTATTGATGCTTCTCTTCTGGCTACTAGTCTATCGAATTCCCTTCGAAGAGTGATTATGTAACACCCCAAACCCGGCCCACGGGCCTTGACCGGATCTGGTATGTCATGGAGTAAAAACGTTTTGAAAGATTTGGGTTAACAGTGGAAATCTTGAAAATATTGTTGAAGTTATAAAACGGTGTTTGCTAAACCTCAGATGGGTTTGATTTGATAAACACGATTGAGTTGAAAACTTTTTCTTTTCCTTTGAAACCATTTGATCATTTAAGTTTTTAAAACCATCAGGGTTATTGTTAACTTATAAAATTTTGTTACCCGATAGTAACGTCTTTGAAAACGCGTACGAGTATTTGCTTTGAAAACGTTGCTCTTACCGATTTGCTGAACAGTTTATAAGTTCATTAGTAATATAATAGAAATAAAGTAAAAGCAACAACTTAAACATACGAATAATAATAAGCGGCCATATTACAAACCAAACCAAAATTTAGTAAATAATAACTTTAACGATGCGAAATAAAACTTCAAAACCGAGGAACAAGCATGGCCGCCTCGAGTCCTCTTCGGCTCCGTCTCCGCGATCTACTCACCTGCAAAATGGTAGAAAAGGGGGGGTGAGTCACCAAGACTCAGTGCATAGTTATTACACATGTCTCCACATATGGGCTTAGCCCATATCCACACAGTCCACACACATGAATATGCAATTATGAAGCCCAACCCATCCTAAGTCCATCCGTTACTCCTACCTTAGCAGACTCCCTGCTCAAGGCCGTAGCAGAGCCACCGATCACATAATGATCCCACATATCAATCAGTACACGGTGATGCACACAGCTATCAACCGTCGAGATGGGCACTCAGCCAACACCTCCCTTGATGAAGCACATAGCTAACATCAAGCGCTAATGTAGCACGAGGCTAGCATTAGACCACGCACATAGCGTACACCCATTCCTCTAATAGTCACATCCCCAGTCCCATGCATATATGTATGTACCATGGCAACATGTTACTGAAACAAATATACATCACATGCCATCGCATTTTTATACATTCATCAATAATCATTTATTAACACTGAAAGGTTAATACCATAACCACTAACCTGATTATTCGATCACCCACCTTGGGTATCCATCACCTTAGCCCTTATTTCGGCTAACATGCACAACATATACATTTACACATAACACATATAAACAAGCAAGAAAACAGTGCGATAACTACGCACTTGATTACTAGCAGCGTTATGCCCTCAATCCCGATACTATCACTAAGCGACACTATGGCTATCTGCCTACTTTGCTGTTCGGACGCTGGCCCACACCCCGGCGGCCAATCTCGCACTGCTGAGACTGCTCTCTTTTTAAACTTCGGAATAGGGACATCCCCTTTTCCTTCTTGACTGATATTTGCCTCCATCAATACACTTAATCAGATCAAACGGTTAATCATCCAAGTCATAAATCTAAGTATCGAATCTTACTAACTATTCTTACCAAAACAACCTTGAATCCCGGAGGCTACTATATGCTTCTGTCGATTTGCTCCTAAGGACCCTAATACACCATCGGTTATCATCAAAACCCAAAATATAGTCTAGGGCCGAAAGTCAACAACCACTTACCTCACTGAAACCCGAGAATTGATACTATATCTTTGAGTAGTCGAAATCCCTACATATACCATATGTTAAAATCAGCTCAAACAACAATCAAGATAAAGTGACCCTTGGCCGAAATTATTCTAGCTTTCCTTGATGTTCAAAAACCCGAGAGCTCCCTTAAAGTTTCCTTCCTTCAACTACACAAAAGAACACACCAATATAGTCCTTGAAGGTTCGGCCACATAAGAGAAATAGATTCAAGTTCTTAGCTTTTAAAACTCACAACAAGATTCGGCACACGAAAATAAGGGACCAAAACTGATTTCTAAAGAACTACTTACCACTCTACGTTGCTTGAAGAGAATCCAAAAGCAAAAAGTCGACAGCCCCTCCCCCTAAGAGATTCGGCTTTGAGCACAACAATGGTGGTTCGGCACCTAAATGGAGAAGAGGAAAATGCAACAATGGAGAGGGTTTTCATGCATGGAGATTTCGGTAACAAAAATAATGGTAGATGCAATATTCGGCTATCATTCTTAGTGACAAGGCATTCGGCTTCTTCAAAGGAAAAATAGAGAGGAATTGAACAAGGTTAGAGAACTAATTTTGGCCAAGAACAATTTGGCAAGAAAGAAAAACAAACATCACTTTTCGGCCAAGACAAAAAAAAAAAGAAAAAGGAAGAAGAGAAAAACAAAAAAAAGCAATGGCCACCTCCCTAGAAAATTTCAAAACCGAGCATGAAGGTCCCCCAAAGAAAGCTTCATTCGGTCAAGAACAAAGGCAATGAAAGAAGGACAAAACAAGGAATTTTGGCCATGCTCAAATTGGAGAGAAAAACAAACAAAAAGTTTCGGCCATCCTTCCCTAAACTCAAGGCCGACCATGCCCCTTTAATTGTAATAATTTAATATCACCAGAAACAATAAAACTTTGTTTATCCAAGCTCCCATCACTATTTGAAATAACAATATTATTAATATGCCCATCACTAACCCATGCATAAAATAAACTAACTCATCTCTCTATACATAACATATAATAATAATAATAATACCCATCATTCTAAGCATAAAAAAAATAATTCCCATCACCTAAATCCTACTTCCAATACATAAAATAAAATAAAAACCATCCCATGCATAAATTAAACTAACCCATACTCCAACAATAATTAAAAAAAAAAAAAGGCAACACCCATGCGTGCATGCCCCATGCAGCCACAAGCCTCACGCCGTCCACACAAAAAGAAAAACCCCCAGATGTAGCCCCCAGGTCTCGAACCCGAGACTTGGAGAAACACTCTCCACGCCCCAGCCACTCGGCCACTATTCCTTTCATACCATAAACGCATCACACTTTTCTTTTAAACACTCCCTCGCCAGCTCCCTGGTCTGAACGCTAAAACAAAAAATAAAACGCCTCAAGCGCGACCCCCAGGACTCGAACGCAAGTCCTCGAGAAGCCCCCTTGGCTGCAAGCGTCCCAACCACTTTGCTGCCAGTTCGTTGATGTCATAAACCTGCCACGAACTCTTTTAAAGCCTCCTTAATCGATAACGCCACTTAGCAAAAATAATACACGTTGGTGCCGCGCCCAAGACTCGAACTCCTGACCTATATGGAGTCATTCCCAAGACTTAAGTGGCGCATGGGAGCCACTTTTCCAAAGCGATTCTTATGTCTAAAAACGCCAAAATTTATTCTTAAGGCCTCCCCAGCCCAAATTCCTCATTTTACACTTAAATCCAAAAATTTTCCAAAGCTCCCCCTTTAGTCCTAGAGTTTTAAGAACCCCTAAAACACACCCAAACCACTCTTAAAGCCCACTAACTCATGAGTTATGCACTAAATGCATAACCCCTAATTTAGGGTATTACAGATTATGTCTGCCATCTTCTCTTCTACTATGCAGATTCTTTAGAATGGAGTTCCTACTCAAAAGTTTAAGCCAGCTAGAAGCGTTAGACAGGGGATTCCTTTATCACCATATATTTTTGTCTTATGAATGGAATGGTTAGGGTACTCTATTCGCCCGACAACTAATTTTGGTATGTGGCACCCTACTCGCCTGTCATGTTCAGGACCTGTTTTATCTCACCTTTTCTTTGCAGACGATTTGGTTATTTTTTGTAAAGCTAACTTTGAGCAAGCGTGTGTGTTGAAGAATGTCTTGCAACAGTTCTGTGAGTATTTTAGGCATAAGATCAGTACTCATAAAAGTAATATTTTTTCTTTAAAGGAACTAAAAGTGATTTAAGCTCACGAGTTAGTGAGTTGCTTGGATTTCAGGAAACTCAGAAGCTAGAAACTTATTTAGGGGTGACTTTTCTTCATGATAGGGTCACTAATAGCACATTGAATTTTATGGTGGAAAAGGTGCGACGCAAACTACAAAGCTGGAAGCAAGGAAGTTATCCATCGCTGGCTGAGTCACACTGGCTCAATCTATTCTTTTCTCGATCCCTAATTATTTTATGCATTCCATAATGATTCCCAAGAGAGTTTGCACAAAAATCGAGTGAATGGTTAGGCAATTTATCTGGGGATGCTCCAGAGGACAGCCGAAGCTAACTCTAATTGGATGGGATTCCATTTGTTAGCCTCAGTCTCGTAGTGGTCTTGGGCTTCGACATTTGCATGATCAAAACACTTCATTTCTTATGAAGCTTGGGTTCAATTTAGTTTCCAAGGATAATGCCTTATGGGTAAGAGTTCTCCAAGCGAAGTATGGTTTGAAAGAACAATTATCTAATTCCATTGTTTGAAGCTAGTGCTCGTATCTGTAGAGGTCTCTTTCCAAGGTTTGGCCCTTATTTCGTGATAATTTAACCTAGTCTATAGGTATCAACACTAGTATACATTGTTGGAAGGATTCTTGGATTCCGACTTTAGGTCTTCTAATTTTGCATATTCCTGCGCATGTTAATCTTAATTTGAATTGCTCTCTCAATGAAGTGGTCAAGTCTAATGGAGATTGGAAGCTTGATCTGTTTCGCATCTAGTTGTTTGATGATGTCGTTAAGCAAATAGTAAGTATGCCTACTCCCTGCTCTTCTTTGGGTTCTGATAAGGTTATTTGGAAACGTACGTCATCAGGATCCTTTACAGTTCGCTTATAGTTTCTATAATTTCTAAAAATCAAATAAGCATTAAAAAAAGCACTAATAAAATAACTTAAAAAAATCAATTTTCGACATTTTTCCATGTCATATAACAAGTTAAGAATTTATTTAATGAAAGATATAGTAGTTCTAAAATATTGGTCATCCTGGAGTACAACAAAGGAAATTTTCATTCTGCAGAGGACAAACACTCACTACACAATATTGACACAACCCACGAAATGTAGAGAATATATATAGCAAAAAGAGTTCAGAAAATCAATGTCCTGAAGAATGAAACGAAATATCCTAAAATCATCACGAAAAATAAAACCAAAATGGATACATGGTATCTTGACCAGGCAGCTACCTCAAAGTTGCAGCTGCACGGAGTCTTGGTTTGTTTATCTTCAGAGCTTGCTGTTTCGGATAGAATCAAGGATGTAATTGTGCTTTTTAGCTTTTCAGAAAGCGTTTTGTTGTATTCTTGTATTAGAGAGTCATTCCCAGATGACAATTTGTGACGATCCGTTGTGTTTGAGATACTAGTTTCCATAGTCGAGAAAAGGATTGACCCAATTTCACTTATGCAACGGAGCAGTTTGGCAGTTGAAGATTTCCCATCAAATGTATACCTCTGTTTCGAAAGGATGGCAACAAGTAGGTTAATATTTTGATACAAATTAGAAATGAAGAGTTGAATTAGACTAACATAATGCATTTTGACCTGCATCTTTGACAAAACTTCCTCGTATGTATCTTTGAAACTTATCACAGAGTCACACAACCTTTGAGGCATTTCCCTAGCTAGTAATGCTTCTTGTTTAAGTTTAGATATATCACCCTTTGATCTATCCTTCACTTCTATATCTTCTGCAAGCTTTCTCTGTGAATGCAACAATTGAAACAGTGGAAGTATGAATTGTCCAGAAATTTAGTGATGAAAATGTCAAGTCCCTAAGGTTGTTAAACAAGTAGCAATGTACTGACCTGGAGTTCGTTCTTCTCTTCAGTGACAAGTTCTAGCCGTCTCTTGAGATTTTGGAGTTCCTTTTTGTATTTCTTATTCAAATAGTTCTAAAAAAGAAACCATTTATTAAATTTAACTTATGCAGCCCTTATTACGACCAATATCGATTTATGACAGAGAAAGGCATTACTAAAAACACATATGGGACGGATTGAAAGATGGAAGATAAAATGACTTTGAAATTATCAACTCACAGGAGTAACATCTTCTGGTGGAAAGGATTGAACTTTTCTTGCAGGTGTTGTTTGAAGTGAATCCAGGTCTGCTATGTAACCCTTGTTTATTTTGAACCAAGTGTCTTCATCAGCTACATCGCTAAAAGAATCTGGAAGAGGACTGAAGTCTGGCAACTGTGAATAATTTGATCTCTTGGCGACAAAGGCCTTGGGAGCTGCTTTAAAACAAGGTGTTTTAAAATCATTTCCCCTATTATTACATTCTTCTATTGGGCTTTCTTTCATGGATCCCTGCCCTCACCAAAAAGCAAACTTATAAACTGTCCTCAGCATAGAAATAACAACAACAACAACATAATTGACTGTAAAATAGCGGCCATAAAAGAAGAATTGACCCTAAAATAATGAATAATTCTTTGATCGGTCAGCTTCAATTTTGAGCTCAAACTTCATATTAGAGAATGGATTCCTAGAGACGAACTAAAAGATTATAAATACATTAATAATTAATCATATGATTAGCTCTGCACCGATTTAGAATTCATATCAGTTGGTCCAAATCTCGAGATGACAAAATAAAATGATACTTGCAACCGCAGTTCAGTTACGGCCTATACTTCATGTGTAAGCTTGAGCCAATTAAAAGTTACACATTGCTGTCAATAGAATATGGTAGTGGAAGTTATAAAGGGAACATGTAATGCAGGAATAGATGTACTTCATTAGCATAAGATTTGTGATTACGTGTACTACTGAAAGGGGTAGCCGAGAAAGCAGAATGAAAAACTTACAATTTTTAATGATAAATCAAGTGTTCTAAAAGATAGATAGATGGATTGTTTTCCAAGTAACATTGCTATAATATACACAAACTAGGTGATCTTCTGGCCTAGGAACCACGCAGCACAAACAGAATTTAGAAGCACACTGAAAAGAAAAAGGAATTTCTATACTCTTATTTTGCAGTCTGCACAAGTTATACCTGACTAGAGCTTCCATCACCATCAGAAACCAAACTACTTAGGTTTTCGATCATCATCAGCTGGTCTCTAATATACTGATCACGCTCTTTATGTGATCTTCTTTCTTTTTCTAGTTCCATTTCAAGCTTTTCACGCTGTAATTCATACTGAAATTGGAATACAAGCAGATAAAATATGTCTTAATGTATATGTTAATAATTGGTGCTAGAAGACTATAAATCTATAATCCTTCTGAAATAAACAAATAATGAACCTTAAGCATATCATTCCTCAGCTTTAATATCTCTTGCTCCAGCACCTCAGCATGAGATCCCTGAAAAAATGTGACCAATTTTAGATTGCCTTTTTTAAGTCTAATATTAGCTTATGTAACCTGATCCTCACCTGAAGCTTCCTGCGTAGCTCCTCTATCTCTAACTTTTGCCTTTTCAGTAGGGCTGCATCCGTCAAAACCTAGATACAAGTTAAACTATGATTAGCTTCATTTCAAACTCAATGCCAAATCAATTAAAACAAAAATTCTAGATGAAAACTTGAACTCTTACTCCGTCGTGTAACAACATAATAAATAATATAAATCCTATCAAACGTGTATGCATGCGGAAATCACGTACAAGTATGTTTAAAACACAAATTTGGTGAGAGAACATTTTATGTTAAAAGTTAATTTTTTAAAGTCAAGAAATACTATTGGTGTGGTGGTAAAGAATTTGTTTATTTCCTAACTGAGTTGGTACCCGATTAACCCGTGACACCAACTCAGTCAGGGGTTCTATTAATAATATAGATTTTATGATTTATATACAAGCTAGCATATAATGTGGTGCAATATAAAAAAATTACCAACCTCATTCACTTGAGCACAATTAGTAACTCGTTTAGCTCTGCTAGCAAAAAGGAGAGTTCCCTTCGTCTCCTCAATATGAATCTATAATAAAATTAAACCAGAATGCTCATTTGAGAGTCATTTTCATCTCCCCTTCTCAAAAAGACAAGAAAACCAAAAACAAGCCATTGAATTACCACATACAGTCAAAGTAAGCGCACCTCTTCAGGAGCTACAGTACATATAATTGAAGTTTTCGCATTCCCTCCTAGAGCAGGCTGGAGTATGCGGGTTAATTTACTATCACGATAAGGAATATGTGCCCTTTACATGTCAATAATTCATATAATTAGAACATAGTTATTCTATACAAATAAGTTAGTTCTCACAGGATAAGCAAAACAAGTACCTTTGTTTTGCACTATCACTAAGTTTGTTAATTACATTACCAAGAACCATTAAGCTCTTGTTAATATACTTTCCTTCCTTCAAACGTACTCCACCAGTTCCAGTCTTAGCAATCCGCTCAGAACCAGCCAAATCAACCAAATTCTGCTTTCAAATAAAGGAATTAAAGTAACTGCTTTCAAATAAAGGAATTAAAATAACATTCATAAAACTAATGGGATAAGGTATAAACTAGATAAAAGGGGGGAAAGTCTATAGTAATATAAGGTACATACCAAAACTGAGACGCGTATGGCATCACTGCTTGAATAATCACCAAAAGAGCCTGTATCCTTTCCCTTGCTTTCTATCACCTAGTAATGTAAAATAAATAAAACGAATATTAAAAGTAAAATAGTAATATTCATGTTCAACATTATGTTAAAAGAACATACCACTCTGAATATTGTATGAGACCTACTACTTCGTGCATTCATATTTGTCTCACCAAAATGCCTATTAACTGTAAGGAAAATGATTTAAACAAATTATTAAAAATAAACAACTACCCAGTTAAACCAATGGCAAAAATAAGAAGTTTAAAGGACCTTCTCCAGACTCCAGGAGCTTCATCACTTGTTCAGCATTGTTCACAATTTCCTCCCTAAGACCCGCAACGAAAATCCCACGCTAAAACAAACAAGAAAAAAATCAGTTAGTTTTGAGCATTATGGTACACATTTGATACGGCATCAAAGTTTAATCAATGGCTGACCTCTAAATTCTCATGAATCTGCAATTTCTGATTCTCTACAGCGAAAAGGTCGTTAATTTCTTCATTGTAAATTTCCATGTAGGAAACTCGGATGAGAAACTCTCGATCAGAGATCTGGGAATTCAATTCAACAACAAGAAAATCAAAGCCAAAGCTTCTAAAATATATCGTTAACTGCTTCGGGAAAGAACCAAATTTCGTTAAATTACGATATTTATTTTCTGAAATATATCGTTAACTGCTCGATGAATAATTCCGGGATCGTTAGATGAACCGTTAATAGTGAAGGTCTTGCCGCTGCTTGTTTGCCCGTATGCAAAAGCAGTTCCTAAAACATAAATAAAATTGTAAATCACATACAAATTAATCAATTTTTATACCAGATCATCAAAATTAGGGCTAAAAAAGGAGATAAAATTTAAACCGTTAAAGCCGTCCACAGCAGCATGAATAATATCCTTAGTAAGAAGCTCATAAATATCTGAATTCGAGCAATTCTCATCGAAGACATGATCTAGAAACACAAAAAAAAAAAAAAAAAAAAAAACTTTCAAGGAATGAGATTTGGAATTGGAAAGGTAAAAAGGATTTGGGAAATGAAAATTTACCGAAAGCGTAAGAAACGCCGGAAATTGGGCTGCCATGGAGCTTGTGGAAAGAGATTTGATTATCATCGACTCTCCAGAAAGTTGAAGAAGAATTTTCATGGCAAATTGGAGGTCTTACTCTGACTGCTACGCAGATCTTCTCCATTTTCTTTTTAAACGTTGAGTTGCAGAGCGAGAGCTAAGGCGGGATCTTTATGCATTGTGAAAACGGGGGAATTCGTATTTGAATGTTTTGGATAGACGGAAATGCCCTTAAAATGGAGGATTGGATGGGTATTCGGACCCTAAAGAACATGTCTACCGGCCCAGTTTCTTTGGGTAAGAGAATAGCCCACATGCCTCAGTTGGATGATTGTATCAACCTTACAAGAAGCCCATGTAATTTCCAAGGGCCAGCTTAGATCCTTTCCACTTTTGGAGTTCTTAATTGTATAGAATTCAAACAATGGTATACAACATAATTGTAGTAGAAAGTTCCACCGATAAAAGACTGCAATTATATTGTTTTATGTATATATTCAGAAAAAAGGTTAAAAAAAATTACTTTAGCAAAATTAAATATTTATCTTTGCACAGGCAAGTATAAAAGAATAATAAAAATGGATAATGATAAATTTTCTCGACACTTCTACTTTCAAAAACAAAGTTAATTCTAACTAGAGGTGACACGTGGATAAAATTTATGTCGCCACATGGCTTTTTTTCTTTTTTAGAAAAATGGTTAATCAATCAAGTCTAAGGACTTGAAAGAAATTATATCAAAGAATCTAGGAAAAATGCCAAAATTAGCATATCTATTTTTAACAAAAAAAAAAAAACAGATGAAAAATATTTTATTAAAGCAATTAAATTAAATTAAAAGTAATAACAATTTTTATTTTCTTTCACGATGATCCCTAGCCTCTGCCTTTACGCCATTGTTTAGCCACCGTCCGTCCTTCATTCAAGTCGAAGAAGGGACCGAAAGATTCACCTATTCCTTTGCTTTCTCTCTTCATCACAAAAACTAGTGTCAGCGAGCCTCTGGCCATCATCCCATAACCGGAAAATTCTCCCAAACTGAAACGACTAAACCGATTGGGTCAATTAAGCCGGTTTTTTCTATTTTAGCTGAAAATTGCTCTACCCTATTTAAACCTTCTTTTCCCCAAAAACAGCTTTGAATCCCCCAAATCTATGGTTGAAACCTTAAAATTGAATCTCTATCGTCCACCATAAAATCTCCTCTATTCAGAATATGTGCTTTTCCATGACCCTAGCTCCGTTACAGTTAAGATTTGAGAGATAGCATTGGAATCGACCCTCAGCTTATCAAATAACAGAAATATAATAGATACACATTAAAAGATTTATTAAAGTATAGAGGTATATTCCCCATTAATCCAAAAAAACCCTTACCAAAGAACCATTTTTTTCATTAATATTTGACAACTTTTTATTATATTTTTGGTTATAACAAACGTTAACTAAACATGTTAATGCCAAACTTCTCTTATTAATGAATTCATTCCAGATTGGAGAAGAGACACAGGAAAACGAACAGGGCTTTGAATCCTTAAGTATCATTTTTCTGAAGCCTTCGGCTTACATTATTTAATTGATTTTTTAGGATAAACTATATAGATTGTTACTCAATTATTAGTTTATTTTTGTTTTGGTCATTTAAATTTATTTATTTTTATTTTAGTCTTAACATTATCGAAATTTAATATTTTGGTCACTCTTTCATTAAATCACTAACATAATATTGACATGATGTTTTTTATAGGCATAATAATAAATTTAGCCCTATAATGTTTATAAGTTCTATGAATTTGATCCTAATTCTAAAAAATTCAACAGATTTATCCTTCAACTTTACACATTCTACCAATTTAATCTTAATTTTTAAAAATTCAAAAATAAAAATAAAATATTTAAAAATTCATTTTCAATATACAAAATTATAAATAAATACTCATTTTTCTTCTATTCTAACATGAAATTTTTTTATTAAGTAATAATTTAATAAGTAAAATATTTTTTTTTCTTGTTTTTAGTTTTATTTTATATATAATAATTTATTTATTATACGTTTGACCTTATTACTCAGTTCTTGCTAAATTTGTTGAGTGTTGGGCACTACCTTTACTCACAACCATTGAGATCAACCGTCTTTACTCATAACTTCTTGATTTCTACATCCTCCATCATCGTGCTATTAAAATAGGAATCAATTGCGAAGCTAATAGCATAACCTTCCACCTATTGGTCTCCAAGCACTAATCCTCACCTATGTTTTCCCAATCATGCCCCACCCTCAAGCGTAACCTCAAACGCAATAAACTTATTCTGAGCAACAACTTAAAGACATCGATTCTTACCTTTTTCGACCTCGTGCTGTAGTTGTTGACCTGACCTGAACGTGGTGGCCATTAATGTTGAAAAAAAAGGATAAAAGCTAAATATGCTTAAGTTTTCTTCGTGGTTTTTTCTCCTTAAATTGTTTTATTTATAAAATTATTGTTTTAATAAATAAATGTCATATTAGAAAATGAGAAAAAATATATATGCATTTATTTATAAATATTTTATAATTTTTGTATGTATTATTTTATCAAAAATGAACTTTTAAATATTTTTAATTTTTAATTTTTTTAAAAATCAAGATTAAATTGATAGAATATATAAAGTTGAAAGTTAAATTTGTTATTTTTTTTAGAATTGTGACCAAATTGATAGAATTTGTAAATATTTGAGAATTAAACTTGTTATTATACCAATAAAAAAAAGTCACCCAACCTTCTCTTAGTAATTTAACGAATGAGCGACCAAAATATTAAAATTTGACAATATTAGTGACTAAAATAGAAAATTTTAAACATGAGTGATTAAAACAGAAACATGCAAATAATTGATGACTATTTATTTTTAATAACTTGTTGGTCTACTAAAAAAATTACATGTGTTCAATTCGATTGATATTAAGTACAAGGTTTGATTTTTGTGTTTGTAATTCATTTTCTTAACTCACTTTATTATTATAATACAATTGCGTGCATTAAGAAAAAAGAAAATTTTTGGTGAATACTTGGAATGTCTTTCTATTATAAGTATCAGATCAAAATAATCTATCTACTATTAAATGGATCAATTTAGTATTTAAACTATTAAAAAATTTCAAGTAACCTAAATTTTAACAGAGTTAACAACATTTACTGTTTAAAAAAAATCTCATTTTACTATTTAACAGTGTTATATTTTAAAAGCATTCTGCAAATAAAATACTTATTTGGAGTTGATCTGAAAAAAAATTCATATTGTTTTTGAACAATAGATATTAACTCTATTATAAATCTACATTATTTGATTCTTTTTGTTTTTTGAAAAATAGTTTCCATTTATTGAAGGGCAAAAAGGGAAACAAACAAAGCAAACAACAGAACATGCTGCCACTATCCCAGTACAAACAGAAAAATCAAGAAAACCCAACAAACCAACCAAAAGCATCTAGAAGGTAAAGAAAGGAAAGAGAAAAACCTCAAAACCGCAGCAACCAAGAAAACACATGGAAGCCAAAACTTTCCAATGCTCAAAGGTAGACCAAGACGCGCAGGACAGTGGATAGACCAAGGACGAAGCAAGTCAAAAATACAGGGATACTGATTCGAAAAACCATAGAAGGGTAAAGAGCTAATTGGGAGGGTCGACCCACCACCTATCAACAGCAACTGCCGATTCAACCTCCAACAGAACCTCCTCTACCCAAAATTGATCATGTGCCCATCGAAATCCTAGAGACGCAAGCAGGTGAGCAATAGTATTTTGTTCCCCGTAAAAATGTGTGATAGTGAGATCAATGAAACCGGTAAGCAGACTATGTTTACCCTCCCTGATAATAGCCGAAATTTCTGACCTGTCTTCTGTGTTGGAGCAGAGCTTTCGAATGACATGCAATGAATCCTCATAAAAAACAACTCTTTGCAGACTGAGGTCACAAGCAAACTCTACAAACCAAAAAAAAGCCAATGCTTTTGCGACGAAAGTGGAGAAGACATGGCGATGAAGTTGTGTGCATGCACCCAGCACCTAGCCATGGCAGTCACGTACAACCACACCAGAGCATGATGTGCAGTCGCGTCCCTTGTACACAGCATCAAAGTTTGCCTTTACCAATGGCTCAACCGTAGGGTGCCACTGCTCGGCAAGCGAACCTACTAAAACCCCAACAGTCACGTTGAGGGTAGACAGATCTCGGAGATACTACCAAATAAATGAGATGACCTCCAAAGAAGTATGGTGAAGCCCATCATACTGCCCACGGTTCCTCCTCATCTAGAGAACCCAAATCGTAGTAAGTATCAACTCTATCAAGTCTCCAGAATAAGTTGTAAATAGGAACCGAGCCAGCTAACAAAATCGGCATCGTTGTATGACACAGGCCAAGTAATTCGCAGGTTTTCCCATACCGAAGCTGCTAAAGGGCAATCCCGTATGACATGGAAGTCGTCTCAAGTACGGTTCAACATTTAGGATAGTATTGAGTTGGAGAAATGCACTTGTTGTAGAGGTTAAAGAGAGTAGGGACATAATTCTGGAAGAAACGCCAAGTTGTAATGTGCACTTTAGGTGGGACTCTAGCCTTCCACAAGGTTGGATACAGATCCCTAGAACACGTAGGAGGGTTGCGGGTAGTATGGGAATAGGCCAAATGTGTAGACGATAGGAGCATTTTGTAACCACTACGGACTGTATAGCAACCCGTAGGATCCCCCTTCCAAACAACCATGTCATCACTGGCCAAACGTGAAAAAGGAATACTTAAGATCCGACTAGCTTCATTTTCGAAAATCATGGATCGCACCAAGGTGAATTCCATTGAGCCAAATCCGGTTGCATTAAATCACTTACCCAACTAACTGACATACTAACGGGTGTGTTCTCAATTCTACAGTTGCCACTACTTGGAAGCTAGCAATCATTCCAAATCGAAATGGATCATCCATTGCCCACCCACCATCCAAGGCCCTTCTCTAACAAACCCCGAGACTTCTAGATGTTCCGCCAAGTAAAAGATGGGTAAGACCCTAAACCACTTGCAAAAAATCCAAAGTAGTGAAATGTTTGACTTTAAAAACACGACTCAGAAAACAACTCAGGTTTGTCAAAATACGACAAAACTGCGTTGTAAGAACATAAATATTAAAATTTTCCATATCACAAAATCCCATACCCCCATTGCATTCCAACTCGCACAAACAAGCCCAAGAACAACAATAAAGACCCCTACGTCCTCCCAATTTCTGCCACCAGAACTTACTCATAAGTGCCTTTAAGTCACGACATAATGAATTGGGAACCAAAAAGCATTGCATAGAAAAAGTAGGGAGTCTCTATAAAACTAATTTAATAAAAACCTTCCTATGCCATTGAGATAAAAACCACAAGTTCCATCCATCAACGCACCAACAAAAACGATCCTTGTAATGTTGGAAAGCCTCTCGCTTCCGCCTCTCAACCATAGATAGCAAGCCCAAATAATATTTAGGATTAGTAATGACACACACCCCCAATAAAGAGCCAAGACAAGAGCACTCAAATGGAACCACATTAGCACTGAAATAAATCAATGACTTATCAAAATTAACCTATTGTCCTGAACATCACCCATACTCATCCAAGATAGCCTGAACCATGGTGGGTGAGGCGCAGACCAAACCGGCCAAGACGAACTTTACGGAACACCCTGTCACGTTGTGCCAAACGAAACAAAAAAGAAAGTCTTTCCCCACACAAAAGAAAAAGATAAGGACTCAAGGGGTTGCCCTGGCGGAAACCTCTAGAAGGAAGGAATGTATCACCCACAAACCCATTGAGAACAACAGAATAGGACAGTGTATGGACACACAGCATGACCAGGGAAAGCCAGTTAGAGCAAAATCTCATCCAAAGTGTAACAACCTCCAAAAAATGTCATTCAACCTAATCGTAAGTCTTGCTCATATCCAATTTGAGCGCGAAAGAACTTGTTCTCCCTAACCGCCTCCGCTTAAAAGAGTGGAGAACCTCATAAGCAATTAGGATATTATCAGTGATAAAATTTCTAGGGACAAAAAACGCTCTGAAATTCATCAATACAAACATCAAGAACATTAAAACAATTCACGAGCACTAGGGAATTAATCTTGTACATCACGAAGTAAAGGCTAATCGGGCAAAACTGTGACATGTGCCTTGGAATTGAAACTTTGAGAATGAGGACAATATTCGTACTTTTTATCTCAGAGAGGGAGACTTCCCTCTAAAGCACCCATAAACTGTAACCTCCCAAACTCATCCTAGATGTTATATTTGAATCCTAAAAGTTACATTAGCCACCGAAATGGCCAAATAAAAACGTTCGGTTTGAAAATTGCTATTTTCAATAATTTTTCAAAAAACTTAGTACGGTTGCATTAGATTTGTTGAAAACACCAATTCGTTAGGTCATTTATATTTTAAGTCTAATTTATTAGAAAATCGTGTTGTTTGAAAAAAAAAAACTCAGTTGACTTTATCTACAACCTTTTAAAAACCTTATTTTACTGTTACGAAATAGAAAAAATATTGCATTCGATTTTGTATAAAATCCATATTTGAAGTCGTGTTAGGCTAGTTATTTACTTTGTTTAGTTTCCATTCAAATATCTCATGCATGCAAAAATTCCAAATAAAAATCACCTATACCACAGTTCATACTTAATAAAAATTACAATCCCCCAAAATAAACCAAAAAGTAAAATCTAAAATACTGTATTATGTGAAAATCTTATATGAGACCTCTAAATATTAAGTCCGACCCTAGTCTCAAGGGTTATTTGTAAAGAGTAAATTAAAGGGTGAACTTAAAAAGCTCAGTGTGAGTCTAAGCAAAAATAAGTATACAATCAGTCAATGAGGCATACTATTAACATACAGTTCATACAATTTATCATGGCATATCAACATATGTATATGGCATGCTCAATGATACAGTGCAATGGTTCTACCTATCCATCCGCTACACACCACGAGTTCCTCAAAACTCGTTATCCGAATACCAAAATAATAAGAGCTGAAGCTCAGTGTGATTAAACCACTAGTAACAGTATGCAATTAAAACTGGCAGCAACATTCAAACAAGCTGTCAATAAGATGCGATAAGTCACCAATACTTTATAATACTTTGGGGTGCAATATACTGACTAAACAGTGTTACGGATTAACCGTTGGTACTCCACGAAACTTCTCCGTCACCCTATCAATACCCAAGCCCCATGAAGTGCAATATGATACTTTCAATGAAGCAAATCACACTTTTCGATATCAATCTCAATTCAGTGGCATGCTTACATGTATTAAATTTATTGATAATGGTGGCATACTTTTATGCTTTCAATATTAACAATCTTAATCAATGGCATGCTCTTACAAGCAAACAATAAACAGTGTCAATCAGTAACATGCTTTAATACTATAGATTATACAACTAAAATATCACACAATCAATCACAATTTTAGGCCCTAACATTCGGCCATTACCTCTTATTACTTACCAATCTTGGTATACCTCTTAATTGTCACGAGGCCGTTCGGTCATGTCCAAATTTAGCATGCATAATTAATCACTTGCATGAAATATACCATTTTTTAAACACTAATACACACAAAGGTAAAACCCACACCTAATTTACGCGAATCTTATGCACTAACGTAACCATAACTTCTACAACTTAGATCTAGACAGCTCTAGATCGGATCTGTACACAACATAAATGAAATTCACCCCTATAAGGTTCAGCCAGAACAAGGATTAACAGTGTCAAATCAAATTCAATTTCTGATCACTTACTCTATTTTGATATACAACGAAGACACGAATGAGTTCCGATGTCACTGTTGATCCGTGATGTTCGGATTAGGTCCTCTAATCAAAATAACACAAAAAAAAAAGTATAAAATATTTGGCTATGGCACTAGTAACATTCGGTCAAAGTAGAAAATAAAGGAAAAAGGAAACGATACAAGATTTAGTCAAAAGAAAAACTACTTACTCCACCGGAACGATAGATTTAAAGAACCAATGAAAAATCTGAGCAGTACAAATGAATTTGGCCAAAGTAATCAGTAATTCAGCAAGAAGAAAAGAATAAGAAGAAAACACAAAGGGGTGACACAAGGGTGAAGAGAAAATAAGGAAAGAAAAAAGGAGAAAAGAAAGAAAATTTGAGAGAAAATAGAAGGGGAGTGGACGACAATAGGGGAAAAGAAGAGGAAAAAAAAAAAAAAAAAACTTAATATTAAAATTAGTTTAATCTTTAAAAAAACCTAATAGTCTTTTGATAATTCAAATAAAGTCTTTGAATATTTAAGTTAATTAGATTTTCCAGTGTTTGAGTCAAATTGAAATTTGACAATTTGCTAGGGGTGGATGGCACAAGCTTTAAAAAAAAAGAATTTGCAAGCGAGGGGAATCGAACTCCGGTCATAGAGATGATTTCACTAACACTTAACCACTAGGCCAGTAGCTCATTTACATACAAACTTATTTCCAATTGCTTAACTTTAGGACATGTACAAGTTGGACATGAGCAAAAAAAATGTATTACTAAATATGCAACACCAATGGGAATCAAACTCATGACCCCTTGAAGCATTAATAGTCTCTTAATCAACTACTCCACTTTAAGCTTTTTGTCAACCCTTGAGTTCCAGAAGCACTAAGCAAACCAAACTAAAGGTAGAGGTCCAAATAATAGCAAATAATTTTTTAACACAACAATTCTTCCTAGAAAATTTTAACCCCTAGATTGGGGCGTGACATAAACAATAACCCGTAATGTTAGGTCCAATGATATGCTAGTACTTTTGAAAAACAAGGTAAGAAAATCGTCCTTTCCAGAAGCCTTCAAATAAGGCATCTTGGTTATGGTTGACCAAATCTCTTAAGGAGTAAACTCAGACATCAAGTCCTTATTCATTTATAGGGTAATACAAATGTCGATCCCTCTAACATATGAGATAAGTCACCTTGACTAGAAGAGAACATATCAAAATAATATTGTTTTACCACCCCAAAAATTGCTTTGAGCGCAGTGTAAGTAATGTCAATCTCATCAACCAAACTAGTAATAATATTCACACGCTTTCTATATGAGGAAATTTATGGAAGAATGTAGTATTACGATCATCATGTTTCAACCAGTTAAACGAGTCCTCTGGTACCAGAACAACTTCAAGTTAAAAGTTAACTTAAGATCAATAATCTCCGCCGAAACATAATCTAAAAGTGCTTTCTGATTTAATTGCACTAATCGATATGTTGTACTCCAAACAAAACTATTTCGTCGCCTAGTTAACAATTTACTCCATGTAGATAAAATAA
This sequence comes from Gossypium bickii, assembly GCA_025503065.1. NCBI lineage: Eukaryota > Viridiplantae > Streptophyta > Magnoliopsida > Malvales > Malvaceae > Gossypium > Gossypium bickii. The sequence continues at coordinate 59,384,882 of CP106710.1, read as the reverse complement.
CGTCTAAAGCTGAAGCCGAGAAGGGATCAGCCCATTACATGTCGTCCAAACATTCCTAATTTCATCTTCACATATGTGCTTAGAAACTCACTAGGATTCAAAATGAAACAAACTGGCAGATGATCTATTGGAATTCCCAAGCAATAGATTGCAAAGAGTGACAACAAGTGGGTAGTGACCAAAAACCGAGTGGGGGGAAATGAGAACCTAATCATAGGGAAAACGGTCCCTCCATGGAGCATTAGCAACACATTGATCTAAACGCTCCCTGATATTAGTACCTAATAATCGGCCTCTCTCCCAAGTGAACCATTGCCTAAAGAAACCTAAATCATGCAAATCACAGTCCGCAAACGTTGACATGAAGTCTTCCATCTGATGCTCCTGTCGAACACGACCCCCTCTTTTTTCAAAAGAGAAAGAAATCTTATTAAAGTCACCCACTACCAACCATAACATGCCATGATCACACCCTAGATGGTGAAAAAAATCCAATGAATCCCATTTGTCCTGCTCATTCAGAGCCCTATAGAAAATAATAAACCACCAACTTGTCCCACCCAAGTTGTTCGTAACAACCATATCAATATGGTAGCTTGAAAAACTCTGAAGATGAAGATGACAGCCTTATTTCCACCCTAACGAAAGCCTACCCCGAGAACCCACTGCCAAAACATCAAAACCATAAAGAAACCCAAAGCGTTGACAAACCAACTCTACTCTTCTGGCATCAAGTTTTGTTTCAATTAAAAACACTACTTGGGGATTATATTTTCGCAGCGTATGTAACACCCTATACCCAGCCTAGTTGCAAGCCTGAATACGAAATGCCACACTACCGTCTCATGTCATATACAACGAGTGACAGTTCATTCTAAAAGAAACGTCTTTCACATTATCATTTGTATAGGTTTTAAGTCAATAGTATTTGTTAATTATCAAAGTTACATGCTAACCATTCATCAAATAGTCGTATAATAATACTTAAACATGCATAAAGTCCATTTAACAAAATTTCCAAAACTTGTCCGTAGGTATCAATATAAACACTGGGGTATCGATATTTTTCCTAGGTGGTATCAATGCCATTTGGAAAAACGATACCAAACTTGCATTATGTTTCTCGACTAAAATCTCAAAGTCAAAAATTATTGGTACCTATCATGAGATATCGATATTTTGACCCCAAGTATCGATACTTAAGAAAAGGTATCGATACCAAATCTCTAATCTGACTTCCTGCACACTTCAAAACATAGAGGTATCAATTTTTAAGCTCGACTATCGATACCCCTATTTTAGACCTTGAAAATGCAACATACATAAGCAATTAATCCATTCCAATTTAGTTTCTAAACATTCATGCATCAAATACTTAGATAAATAATTGTCCAACTGCTAAATTCAACAGTTCAAAACGTAAAAAATGTGTCTGAGCTAGAAACACCATGCCATAATCAATGTTTATAAACCTAAGCATAATCATAACTCTTAAACCTTATAACAAAAGTAATAACCTGCAAAATGTTTAGAAAATAACATGTCTATAAACAAGTCTACCAAGTTGCCTTTTTCCTCGAAACATAAATAAATAAAGAACACCTACGAATAACCAATAGACTAACTTGGATCACCTCTCAGAAACTCCACTACCTACACCGACACACAACTAAGTGAATGATTAGAATAACCACATCGCAATCATATCATCATGCATCCACAAGACAACCATATGTAAGTACGATTACAATAGTTTTATGTCTAGTATCATATAGTTCCTGTTCATGCAATATCTATTAGTTTATTTATATCGCATTTTCACACTCATGCGAACATATATCATGCAACACATATTCAATCAAGCATATATCACATTTCACACAAGTCCTATATATCGATAAATTGGCAATATAACACATACTCCATTAAGCATACACATGTTCCACAAAGTTACATGTAATATGATAGATTGGCACTTGAGTTATGAAACATATAGTGAGCTCTATCTCTACACATTGGATATATAGATCTCCAATACAACAAACATAGACTCATAGAGTCAAATATGTCCCAACAGTGTAGCATAAAGCTAATACTCTCATTATTTCCCCTTACATGTCTTGTTGAATGGAGCTTAACTCACATTCCCTTATCCCTCCAACATATCCTAGGGCCTCAACGCCCAAAATTACTGTACATATAGGTGATTACTCATAATCCTATGACATGCCAACTATATCCAATGGTTTCAAAATCACAAGGCCAAAATATCCAAAACCAAACACATAACACTTACCAATTATCCGTGCACTATCTCTGCATGTTAGTATATTTTGCAATACACTATCACTGTCATATAACATATATATCATGTATACATTTGCACCTTTCACAGCAATTACCATATCCATATATCAAATATTTGAGCTTCTCATCACCATGCACAATTTCATAATCATATAAGCACAAAACTACAAAGCAAATATAGATACAAGAAAACTTACGCTTAGAATTTAGAGTAGGGGTTTAAGCTACTACTAAATTCCCAAATGACACATGATTCGTGTCTACGAGCAGTGATTCCAAACACTCACCCCTATGCTTTCGCCGAGAAGTCGAAAGATCAAACTAGCTCTTCCTTTAACTTGTATAAGGCTCCAATGAATATGATGCTTTACATACAACAACCATACAATATTCACAATCAGAATGTAGCTAAGGACTCATTTAAACCAACTAAAATATCAGCCTATTCTAAGTTCTCATGTAACCAAAACCTTTAACATAACAAACTTAGAATGCTCATAACTCGGTCTACGCTTAACCTTTTCACCTAAAATGATTCCGTTTATCTAATTAGTCATCTGCACCTAATCCTCAACCTTTAAACCACTGAAAACTACCCAATTCATGGTATCAAAATTTTTCAACATCTTTTTGACGATTTTAACAAAATTCATTAAAACGTAAGAAATCATTAACGAAATTTCAAGGTAAGTTTAGAAACCTTCTAATCTTGACAAAACGAGTTGAAAAACACTTTGAAACCACATTTTTACTCTAAATCCTAAAATCCACCATTAATGTCCCAATTTTCAGTTTTTTATTAAAAAATTGTGATTCAATGGCTAATACTTCAATTTTAAGAACTAGATATCATGAAAAAATCATAAGAATTTGAAACATTACCTTTGATGGAAGATTAAATAAGTTTTGATGCAAATTTGGAAAACCCGCATTTGGAGAAGATGATGAAAACTATAGAGTTTTAGGTGTTTTTAAAGTGATTCTATGAGTGTTTAAGGCTTGAGTGTTGAGAGAAATCAAAAGCTTATAGTTTGGAAATCAAAATTGAGTGGTTTAGTGTTGGAAGAATGAGGGACGTCAACAAGAGAGGGGAGAGGATGAAACTAACGTGAATATTCTATTAGGGGAAAGAAATAGGCTGAAATTTTAAAATCTGGGTTAATTACCTCTTAAAAACTCTAAGTTTTGCCCTTTTTACAAATCAATACCTAGGCCCAAATGGAAAGACTTTTAGAACTTATTTTCAAAAATTGATTTAACAGCTAAGATGCCATAGTCGAATATAATTATGATTTACCATGCTACTAAATTTCGAGCACTCTAAGGCTAAAATTCCTAAAATATTTGTAAAACTCTTAAACCCTATTTTGGGGTGTTACAACATATGCTGCACTTGACGAACGTTCCAACTGACAAGATTCATACTGGTTGGCTACTCTACACTACAGAGCCAGCTGCATCAAAAGTGTGAATAGCGTATGCCGAATTAGACGTCATAGAAACAACAGAGACTATGGAATGTAACCTACCCTCTTCTTCCCACCCGCCCATCATAAGCATAGGATGATCCTCAATAGACTTGTCAAAATTGACCATGGTAGTAGATCAGTCATCAGCGTTGGATTTATTCTCTAGTGCCCTAGTGTTCCCAACCTCTCCCAAACTGAGACCCAAGTTAATATTGACTAATTGCACAAAAGTTGAAGTAGATGACGACGATGTAGTGTAGAGGATCAAATCTGACAGGCCCCCAGAAAGTGGAATCCCCACAGTAGGCACATCATGAAGCCAAACATTAGTTTAGGCCAGAATTCGATGTGGCATTGCCCTCAAAGAAACATCCTATCTTATTGGTATCTTTTTCGCTCCAAGGGTCAATCGAATTGGGCAAAAACTCTTACTATGACCCAATTTTCCACAAATGAAACAAAAAAAGTGTCAGTCGTTTATATTGGAAAAAAGCATAGAAATACTGATGAGGAGACAAAGTAGTATTCTTCGTACGCTTTAATGGGATTCTGACATCCATACAAACCCGTACCCGCAAAATCTTCTTCAAGCCAAAAGCAAGAGCCTTGGAGTCATAGTCAAGAAATGTGCCAAAAAAAAAGTTTTGAATTGTCTGGCCAATTTTTCATTGTAAAACCCAACGAGGATGTCATGGACTTGAACCCAAAAGTCAACAAAACATAGCGAGACTTGAAGAGGATCCTCCCCCTTCTCCAATCGGTAGGACACAAACAAGTGGTTGATAAAAGTCCAAGGGTTGCCCTGAACAACCCGTACAATATCTATTTCAATATAAAAGTGAAAAAGAAATCTTTTCTCGCCCAAATCGGAAATAGAATTCCCCGAACCAAGTTCCATAAATTGGCTATTATGGTTCGCATTGCATCAAAATAGACAACAGTAGTCATTAAAATCAACCTACCAAACAGAAATCAAACTTAGCCGCAAGGTCCGAAACACTAGGTTTGACCAGCCACGCTTCTTCCTCATCATCTTGAAGGGTAAGACCAACAATGTCTTCTTCCATACAGACCCAAACTGCAGAAAACTACGCAAAACACAAACTTCAGACAGAGAAAACGATGTGTCAAGAGGTAGATGAAAACTATATTTAATTCTTTTTAATAATACAAAGATTAAACTAATGCATTTAATAATAGAGAAATTAATTTGCTCCGGTTCTTATAATAATACTTTAATGATAGTTTCCCCGATACATTTTATATAATATGTTATAAAATTTAATTACAATTATTTTATGTTAGTATTTGATATATGGGTGAATAGAAAAAATTAATTCCATTAATAAAGTTGGATTTGGTTTTTTTTTTTTTTTGAAAACCTTATTTTTTATTATTTTACTACCTAAAAGAATTTTAAGTATGAAAAAAACTTTCCATTATTATAATTCTAAAAGAACCATTTTTATTGATCTGAAGATTTGCACGCATAACCAAAATGATTGATAATCAATTTAAAGCTAGTTAAAGGTTAAAAAAGAAGTTTAGGGAACAATTATTAAAGGTTAAAAAAGAAGTTTAGGGAACAAAATTGTTGCGTTTGATTTGACCCTCCACCATGAAAATTAATAGAGTAAAATAAAAAAACCCGACTACCTCTCAACTTTGGTTAAGTTTCCTTTTTTTTTCCTTTCATTTTTATGGAATATATTTTTTCGGTGGTGCAATAAAAAATATTTATATTTGACATCATCTTTGAATTAGATAATTTAATTTTATAGAAAATAAAATTATCAATATTTATTTTAATTTTTTAGTAAAATTATATCATTTGATCAACCTGCAGTGTAGAAATATTATACGGAAGGGTTTTTTTTATTATCTAAAATGACGGTACGTAATTGGTTTATTATTATATAAGTTTACATTTTTTAGTAAAATTAATATATATATTTGTGTTTGTTTATTGTTTATAGTGATTAATTTTTTTGAATTTTGTAATTATTTTTCTTAATAATGTTATCTTTAATGTTTAAATTAGAATTTTCTTTCAAAATACAAGATATTTTATTATTGCACTCAGCATTTATCTTTTTGACAATATATAATATAATATTAATAAAAATGATATCTACTTAATATTTATTATAAGTGTATCAATTTATATAAAGAGAGTAGGTAAGATATAAATTCTTAGAAGGAAAAAAAAAAATCACTTGGGATACCTAAGTTGGGTTAGGAGAAAAATGTAAGGAAAAGCAAAAGAGGGTAACTTTGTCCAAGAAACCAACCAACAAACAACATTATGAACATCACTCAAAATCATGGATCAAAGTTGGTTTTTAATATTCAAAGCACCACCTTTAGTTCCTGTTTAATTTGTATTTTTCTAAAATAAAAAAATAATTACCAGCTATTTAGCATGTTGTCGGTAATTAGTGTTCCTGCTTTTTTTCAATAAAGGTAGTTGTTGAAAAGTATAGAAATATGTAGATTAAGCTGATTAGCCACATTTTGTTCGGATAATCATGGCGGAAAACACTTTTTATTTTCTTTACTGTTTCTCTAGAAAAATGGTATTAATTAAAAAATAGGAATATTTTTTTCTATTTTAGCTTTACTTAAAAGATTTCGATAATCTAGTGAAAAATCCCTCAAATTTTAATATTGGTATTTATATTACGTGTAAATTGTGTATTTAATTTTTGTACTCTAGTTTGATTATTTTAGTTTTATATTTTTTTTAATTTTAAAATTTCAATCTTAATTTAAATAGTAAGAATTAAATTTATAAACTAAAATTTTGAAATTTTGAAATTTAAAAAGTACATATAATGTTAATTAAATTAAAATACAAAGATTAAATATATAACTTAAGTATCATACAAAGATAATATTATTAATCATAAGATTTTTGTTTTTGGTCAAAACTAAGGTGTCCATTAGTAATGTCTAATTTCTTCATCACGTGTGCTCTCTAAAAAGGTAAATGACTGGTCATAAAATATACTCTATTCCCATGGACGAGGATCGTAATCCCAACCTCATGATTAAAGGATATAAGTTGAATAATCACCACACTATACCTCTTAGTTTTGTTCATGAATTTACATGCAATGAAGTTCTTACAAAATTCTGTAAATAATAATAATTTCTTTTGGGGAAAAAATAAAACATGTCCAGGCTGGTTGTATAGAGTTTAAGTGAGGAACTGGAATTATTTACGTGAATCACAACACTTTCACATGCTATGAATTGGCACCATGTGCTTAGGAAGGATCCAAATACTTAAGAATTAATGAGCAGAAAAGGAAAATGAAAAAAGAAAAGAAAAAACTCCAATTGTTCTCTTCAATGAATAATTTATAAAATTTTGTCAGTTTCTATCAACTTGCGTAAAATTATTTATATATCTATAAACAATCTAATTCTAAACGATTGGCTTGGAAGGTTATAATAAGACTGAATATTTGACATTTTAGTGAACTTTTTCTTCTTATTTTGATCATGTCATATTCATCACTGATTCAAACAAAAAGTGAAAATTCCCATTAAAACTTTTACAGAATCCATGAAAATCCCCCCATCATATTTAACTTACCATATGTAATAAACCAAAATATTTCCACACTTTTAAGAGAGGATCTTCCTCCTCCTCCGGCTGATCGTTCCAGCTTCATGCCTCACGTAATTCTCATCACTATGGATCAACGGAACGTCGTTGGCTTCCTCGCCATCGTCTTCCTCCTCCGTGGCAATACGGATGCAAGAACATCGTTGTAGCGACGCGAAGAATGCGGTCGCTACACCATTGATGAACCACATAGCAACACCATCTAGCTTCCCGCACCCACCAGCAGGTGAGCTGTGAGTGGATGATGAGGATCGGACCACCCTCGGCTCATCATTATTTGATCGGAGGTTGAAGAATCCGGAGCAGCTACTTGTAGCTGAGGTAGTGGCTGCCATGAATTTGGTATAAAATGAAAGGCTTGGAATAGGCAGAGTGAAGAGGAGGGAGGTTTGGCTGAGTTCAAGGTGTCCCTTAAGGCCTAAAGTTATTAAAGATACTTGAATTATAGTCGCTGTACCATACACAATATGTGTAATTCCTACATTTGCCCTTAATCCATTACGGAATTACAAATATGTCCTAAAACGTGATCATGACTGATTCGCGTGAATGTCTTTAACATGATCCATGATTAAAATTTTTTATATTATTTTATAAATTATAGTAAAAATGCACAAACTCTGCAAATTTTGTAAGGTTTCGTAAAAAAATATTCTATATATGGTTCTTAGGTTTGATGCAAATTAGATAAAAACTCCTGAAATTTAAATTAAATAAAAAGATAACTATCCTTTTTTTTAATTAACCACGTATATTTTTATTCATACATACTTTTCTCTATTTTTAATTACAAAAATTGAAGTTCTATAAAATTAAATTTTACATTAAGTAAAATTTAAACATTTTAAACTTATTTTACTTTGAGATGAATTATTTAAGCTATTTTATTTAAAATAAATGAAGTATGATATATAGAAGGTTTTAATGACAAAAAATGATTAAAATGAAAGCAAATTAAAAAGAAAAGAAAAGAAAATGATAAAAATATAACTATTATCATTCACAATTTTGAAAATAAATTTAATTTAATTAATCAAACTCATATCTTTTTAAAAAATGTACTTTAGTTATTAAAATATCATTTCATTTATTTTCCTTCTTTTATTTTAATTAATATTTTATCAAAGATTTAGTATTTTATTTTAAATTAAATAATTGAATCAATTGATTTGAAAGTTAATATATAATTTTATTAAGATATTTAACATTTATTTGCATAAAGCTTTATTAAAACTAAAAAAAAAATATAGTTAACTAATAAAAGATTAAAATCGCCTTTTTATCCTCGATGAACATATTTTTCATCAAATTTCAGTTAATAAATTTACCAAACCTTTGAGAAATTGATGTACTTTTTCTCTAAAAAAATTTATGTTGAGAGATATTTGTCATCATGTTGAATGTTGATGACTTAACTCTTAATTTGAGTCTTGTCTGTTTCTCATTGACACCAATTTCTTGTTAATATGAATTTTCTCCAATTTATATGATTCTATACTAAATAAATTTATTCCAAATATTTCAATAGGGATCATTACTCTGTTGATTGGAATAAAAAAATTTCAACAAATCACATTAGGATACTGATATGTATCATTATAATAAATTTAATATATATTAACATTTTTCACATATTTTATTAAAATTATATGCGTTTAAAATTGATTTAATAATAAATTTAAGTGGAATGGTAACAAATTTGTATTTTAATACTATTGATTACATGTTCGATATTTAAATTTATAAACTTTAACTATTTTAGTTAAAGATGTTATAACAGTATAAAATGACAAAAATACTATCATAATAATATTAATTATAATATTAAGAAAAGATATTTATATAAAATTTTAACTAAATTGGTAATCTAATTAAAAATTATACCAACTCGATAAAATATTTACGAAATTATTATATTCCGGGCAGAATAATAATCCTTTAATCAATAAATAATCACGTATCTTTTTAGATGTTACTGCAAAATAGCAATTTGAAATTAGAATTAACACACACAAAAAAAACAAAAAAAAAAACAATCTTAGTAATATATGTTGAGAAGGAGCCGGCGGCCCTGGCCAGCTTGCATGGTTATGTGTCCCAAAGCCAGCATGGTAGACAATCACTTTTCCTTTCACGTTACTTCATTCTTTTATTTTTATATACTTTTTGGTATTTTACTTCATTCCTTAATTATAGCTAACTGCCAATTCCAGTTTTTCCTTTTTCTCATCCTATTTTAACCAAATAATTTAAAACTTATTTTAAATAAAATTGCCATGACTTTCTAGTAATCGGCTCAATAATCCATTCCATTAGTTAAATTAGAATTTCCATTTTAAAAATATTAAATATGTGGTTTTTATATTAAATAAAGTAATTAGTTAATATAATTATTTTTTAATTCAATATTATGGTATTTGCTGGAAAACGTCAGTGATCATCATCGGTTGGTGGTATGCCGGTGATAATCACAAAGAAATAGAGCAGAGTAATAGTGACGATAGTTAAGGCATGAAAAAGAGGGGAAACGAAAGTAATCTGAAAGATGCTTTCATTAAGAGATAAAATGAATATTTTTAAATTACACCCACAACCTATTTATATATCAACATTTTTGTCCCTAACTAATTAACTAAGTAACAACCTTTAGTTAGATTTACAAACTAACCAGTAACGAACACCAGCCTTTCAACACTCCCCCTCAAGTTGGAGGGTGATAAAGATCCTTAACCCCCAACTTGGACATCAAATACTCATGTTGTTGGACTCCAAGTGCCTTTGTCATCACATCTGCAAGCTGCTCATTAGTACGCAAATGTTGTGTCTAAATAAACCATTATCGTATTTTTTCTCTAACAAAATGGCAATCGATTTCAATGTGTTTAATTCACTCATGAAATACTGGATTTGTTGCAATCTGAAGTGCTGCTTGGCTATCAGAAAATAACAAGGCTGAATCAAATTGATCAAAACATATATCTTTTAACAGACCACTTAACCATACTATTTCAGCAACTGTTGATGCCATACTTCTATACTCAGCTTTAGCTGATGAACGTGAAACCGTGCTTTGCTTCTTTGACTTTCAAGAAACAAGTGAATTGCCAAGTTTAATACAAAAACCAGTGATTGATCTTCTAGTCATAGGACATGTAGCCCAATCAGAATCATAATAGGCAACAAGTTGTGCTTTGTTTTCAGTAGCCAAAAAACTCCTTTTCTCTGGACTCTTCTTTATGTACCGAACAATTCGAAGTGTTGCTTCATAGTGAGATTTCTTTGGTTTTTTCATAAATTGGCTCAAGTGTTGAACCGCATATGATATATCTGGCCATGTATTTGTTAAGTACAACAATCGACCCATAAGTCTTTGATATGCTGACACATCTAGCAGCAACTCATCATTACAGCCTCCTAAATGCACAAGATCATCATATTCAGCTGTGGTAAACCTCTTATTTTTCTCAAGTGGTGTGCTGGCCGGCTTGGCTTCGCCGAACCCAGCATTCGATATCAACTCCAATGCACACTTCCTCTAACTTAAAACCATGCCCTTTTTTGATCGTGCTATCTCAATGCTAAGGAAATACATCAGTTCTCCCAAATCTTTCATTTTAAAACTCCTATGAAGAACCTTTTTAACCTATCAATCATCCCAATGCCATTTCCGGTAATCAGTAAGTCATATACATAAACAAGTAACACAACGATCTTATCACCTTGTTTTTTTTGTGGACAAAGAATAATCATGTTTGCTTTGAACATATCTACCATGTAAGAGAGCCTTATTCAGCTTCAAATTCCATTGTCGAGAAGTTTGTTTCAAACCATAAAGGGACTTGAGTAAACGACAAACCTTATGCTCCCCCTATTTATAAAAACCCTCCGGAAGGTCCATGTAAACCTCTTCATACAAATCACCCTAAAGAATGCATCATACAAATCCATTTGAAAAAGCAACATTAATAACAGTACGAACAGTAACCTGTTTCACGACTGGAGAAAAGGTCTCTTGAAAATCCACTCCAGCTTGCTGCCAATAACCTTTACCAATAATTTGTGCCTTGAACTGCTTAATGGAGCCATCAGATTTATATTTCACCTTATAAACCCATTTGCAGCCAATGAGAATCTTACCATGAGGCAATGACACCACCTCCCACGTGCCATTCTCTTCCAAAGCCCGAATTTCTTGTTTCATAGCATCAATCCATCTCGAACCCAGAATAGCCTCTTGCTAAGTTTGGGGTTCAGTAATAGAAAAAAAAATTAGCACAAAAGAACAAGAAGGATATGGTAAATGAGAAGAAGAATAAAACTGAGAAATGGAATATTGACCTGTCTCAAGTAAAGGAGCAGAGGATTAGTTAGAACAAACATAGTATTTCATCCATTGTGGTTGTTTAGGAAGACGTAAAGTACGACATAAGGGTGGTGTAGGTGATGGAGGAACAACAGGGGAATCGAGGGAAGAAATAGGAAAAACGGATGATGAATCGGGTGGTGAAGCCATGATATTAGAGAGATGGGAAAAAGAATTATCAAGGTTAGGAAAAGTGGTATTATCAGATGTAGGGAAGAAAAAAGGAGATTGAACAGGAAATTTAAAAGGAAAAATATTTTCATGAAAAATGACATCCCGATTAACAAAAAATGTTTTCGTGTGGAGGTTGAATAAGATATAGCCTTTTTGGACAATAGAATACCCCATGAAAACAGATGGCATTGCTTTTGGGGAAAATTATTCACGATAATGAGGTGTGGTGGCGTAGCAAAGACAACCAAAAACCTTTAAACAAGAAAGATCAGGTAATTTCTTCTAGAAAACCTTAAAAGGACTTTTCTAATCTAAAAGAAGAGTCGGTAAACGATTAATAATAAAACAAGCTGCTAAGACACACTCTCCCCAAAATTTGCTAGGCATATGAGATTGAAATTTTAAAGAGCGGGCTACCTCAAGTAAATGTCGATTTTTACGCTCAGCCACCCCATTTTATTGTAGAGTGCGAGTACAAGAACTTTGGTGTATAATTCCCATGGTACGAAAAAATTTAGTACATGTAGTCTTAAAAAATTAACTTCCATTATCACTTCGTATAGTTTTAATAGTAGCAAACAATAATTTTTTATCATGAGATACAATTGTTTGAGTTGTACTAGAACATCAATCTTTAAACGCAAAAGATACACCCAAGTCAAACAAGTAAAATCATCTACAATAGTCAAGAAATATCTATTCCCAATATGGGTTGAAACTCTATACGGACCCCACAAATCTAAATGAATAAGAGAAAACACTGCCTTAGCCCGAGTTTTACTTGTTATAGCGCGATTTAGGGCCTAGTCGGAATAGTGGGTGCGAGACCATAAATTCAAAGTAGAAATATATGTTTTATGGTTTATATGAGGTCTATGACATGTTTTCATGGTTGTGTGAAAATTTCATGAAGAAATTTTATGATTTAGTGGTTAATTTATCTTTTAGGACTAAATTGCAAAAACTGATAAATATGAGATTCTAGAAGTTTTAAGTATGAGATAGCATTAGAAAATTTATTAGAGGTCCTTATTTAGTAATTAAACCATTATATCTCATGATGGACAAAAATGGACATGGAAGGGAAAAATCTAAAGGAAGGGAAAAATCTCAAGGAAGGGCCGTAAGGGCATTTTGGTCATTTGGTTAATAAATTAATAAAAAAGGGAAAAAAGTCAAAATTGGTGTCCATCTTCCTTCCCCATTGCCAAAATTTCAAGGAGCCATAGCTAGGGTTTTATTTCACTTTCAAGCGATTGTAAGTACCTTCTAACCCCGTTTTTTGATGTTTTTTGTATTTTTGAAATCCTCGTAGCTCGATTTAGCTATTTCTACCACTATTTTGAGCTAGGGCTTGTGTTTAAAATTTTACCATGGATGACATGCATGTATTTTGATGTTTAGTGGTAGAATATGAAAGTTTGAAATGTGATAAACAACTTTTGCTAGATGATTTTTGGTGAAATTGATAAAAAGGACTTATTTGCAAAAGATGAAATAATGTGTATAGAATGTAAAATAGTTAAAATTTTGGGCTGCTATAAGAGAGGTTATAAATCAGCTAGGCTTGAGTGAGAAAAAAATGAACACATTTCATCATATGAGCCTAGGGACCATTTTGCAAATATGTGAAAGTTTAGGTTCAAAATTATAATTTTTGCCAAAGTATGATTCACGGGCTATTTTAGTTAATGTGATAATTAAATAAGCAAAATTTGTCATTATAAATCAAGAAACACGAAGTCCGAACCTAAACCGAGGAAAGAACAAAGTGGTGGACTAAATTGAACAACTATCTATATTTTGGTACCGAGGTAAGTTTGTGTGTAATAAATCGACATCATGTTATTATGTATTTAAATGCTTGATATTACATGAAATGCATATTCTTTTTATGAAATTAGTTAATGAGGTCTCGATGATAAAAATGAGGAAGTTTTACTATATCGAGATCCCGATTGAACCTTTGGAATAGAGAGGATACCCTTGTCACGATATTAGATTAATAAGGTCCCGTATAAGACCATATTTGGATATGGCCTCGGCACCGAATTGAGATCCCGTGTAAGACCATATTTGGGATATGGCATTGGCATCGAATAGTGTTTCCGTCTAATACCATGACTGGGATATGGCATCGACATATGATCTCGTGTAAGACCATATCTGGGATATGGTGTCGACATCGATATGAGATCTCGTATAAGACCATATCTGGGGTATGGCATCAGCATCGACATGTGATCCCATGTAAGACCATATCTGGGATATGGCATTGGCATCTTACTACATGAATGACAATTTCCGAGTATCCTTCGATATTCCAAGTGGTTTAACGAGTAAAGTAGTAAAGTTATGTTAAAGATGGAAAAAAAGTGCTAATGCTATGTGATGGAGAGATACAGGTATATATGCAAAACTCACGAGAAATGAGTCCGGTATGTGATATGTGGTTGGTAAGAGAGAGTATGAGTAAGCCATGTCAATGTTGCTTGAGAATTTTGTGTTAATTCATAATGTAATATGTGAATATTATTACAAGATTTTATGTTGTTATCTATTACATGGAGACTTACTAAGCTTTATGCTTACTCCCTCTCTTTTTCCTTTCCTTGTAGTATCGCCAATTGTAGTATTACAATTGATCTTAACCCATCCCTTCTCAAGTTTCTTTCAAGTCTCTTCCCGGCTTCCCCTAATTGGTTTCCTTTTTTTTCTTTCTAACTCAATCATAATTGACTCTCTTTTACTACCTTATGGATATTCCTTACAATATATAAACGTTGTAGTTTCCTTTTTTGAAAAATGGTATCCCATATTTCTATCTAAATTGTCCAATGCGCATTATATATTATAAGCATTAATTTCATTCTCATCTGTTCATTAAACCCAAGATTAACAATCAAATCATTAAACCATTTATCCATAGTGGATATATATTTTTTGTGTATCTTAAAGCCTGCATCCAATCTGAACCATACTACCTCATTCTAATAACACATCAAAATTATATGCTCTAGTTATTCCTTCCTATTCTCACAAATATTGCAGCAAGGACATGTTCTAACTCTTTTTCCAAAATAAATTCAAATTGGTTGCAAGAATCTTTCAAAAAGCCCTTCATATAAAATTCCTTATCTTTGGCTGAATATGAAACACCCCTCACCTGCATTCAACATCGAAATAGGGTTACGGAGCATTACCGAATATATTATACAATTATACTTACATTTCACATACAATTTCAAGTTCCAAATAATCATCATTCAATAATAAGCATATCGTCCCTAGTATAAGCCTACGAGGCCTAAAACGTACATTCAGGGTGGTTCAGGACTAAACCGATAACTTAGGAAACTTTTGAAACACTTAGAATTTTTTTTTTGCAAAATATAGGGGACACACGCCTGTGTCACAGGCCGTGTGGACATTCGAAATGGGATCACATGGTCATGTCCCAGCTTGTGTTCGACCCCGTGTAACTTTCTAACTTGGGTCACACGGCCAACACACACGCCCGTGTAGCTAGCCCGTATGCCCTAAGAAATGGCCACACACGCCCGTGTGCCAGGCCGTGTGCTAGGCCGTGCCAAACCTATAGGTTATACTGACTTATGCCACAAGGCCAAGTCGCACACCCGTGTCCTAAACTGTGTGGAGTATACTGACTTGATTTTTAATTCAACACCAGGGGACACATGACTATGCATTCTGACCATGTGTCATACACGGATGAGACACACGCCTGTGTCTTTGCCCGTGTGGACAAAAATAGGCTATTTACCAAGTCATTTTCCCACTCAAATTTGTTTACACCTACATCAAACCAAATGGCACCAAAACAAGACAGAAATAGACATTCAATCAACCTCACCAAGCATCATTTATACCATTTCAATACCAAACAATACCAAACATATCAATGCTACAATGTGCCATTCAATTTATACTAAAAACTCATAATCTCAAATCAACAATACAACCACTTTCAACCATGCGTCATTTAGCCTAATCTCACAAACATACCAAATTCAATTCACAACCATTTAGTACCCCAATTATCAAATATCATCAAGCATCACATATCCATCAATAAACACATAACCAAAACCATATGCACATATGAAAACACAACCAAATCAACCAAATTAAGCCAACTCTCATGGCTATATACAAAACCAAAACATTAACATTTACAAGCCATTTCAAATGACTAAATTCATTACCAAACTATATATCAAAATGACCATAATCTTATACATGCCATATACCAAAAATACTTAAGTTCAAAAGTACCAAAGTGATAGTTGGATAGTGTGATGAAGTCTCCGACGATCCCCGAATCTGAGCTAGCTTGATTTCACTATAAAACACGGAAAAATAAACGATGTAAGCTATAAAGCTTAGTAATCTCGTATGAGAATAATAAGCAAAACTCACCATTTAGTTACCATTCAAAATATGCATATAACATACTACAAAAAATATATAACCACAATGTTAACATATATTCAATAATCTATTTAACCATGAACTCAATTATTTCATACCTTCAATGCATATTCAGTTTTCGTACATACCTGTATTGATATGTATTTATTTCTCACCATTTCATATCCTCGATATACCCGTTGAACCATTTGGAATAATACGGGATACTCGGGAATCTCGCACCCTAAGTGCCAATATATATAGCTGAAGCTATGTCAATAAAATCTTACGCCGAAATGCCAATACATAGCCGAAGCTATCTCAATATCATATCTCAGTAATGCTCACTCTCTAGCTATCAACAGGTCTGCTCACACAAGCTGACAGGCATGACGTAGCTACATGGTGCTCACACAAGCTGACGAGAATCTGCAACACATACTGGATACCTCAGCCACCGGTAGTGTAACACCTCTAACCCGTACCCGTCACTGAAACAGGGTTACGAAGCATTGCCGAAACAAGGTTACGAAGTATTACCGAAACTTTCAAAACATTTACAAATAATTCATGTAAATTACTATTCGTTGATCGAGATTATTGATATCGTCCCTTAAATGGACCCTCGAGGCCCAATACAAGTATTAGATCGAGTTGGGACTTAATCGGAAACTCTAAAATTTTTCGCGAAAAAACAAAAATTTTCCAAGTTGCAGGGCTCACATGTAACACCCCTATCCCGAGTCCGTCGCCGAATTAAGGTTAGGAGCGTTACCGGACAGATCGGAAACATTCACAAACAAAATCATACATTTAGACATCATTCTCGAACATAATGTCTTTTCATTGGGTCCTCGAGACCTTAATCCTAATTATAAATCGAGTCGGGACTAAACTGAAACACATATGAAATTCCATGAAAATTTGAAACTTTTCTAAAATACAGTGAGACACGCCCGTGGGAGGAGACCGTGTGCCCTCCACGGCTTCTAGACACCTCTGTGTATCCATCCGTGTTTATATTGACTATACCAACACGGTCATTAGGCACGTTCGTGTGCCATGGCCGTGTACTTTTAGGTTAGCTACTGACTTGCACACCAAGGCCAGATGACACGCCCGTGTCGAGGCCGTGTGATTTTAGGCTACATCTTCCAATTTACCCACGGTCTAAGGCACACCCGTGTGCCACAACCGTGTGACATTATAGGCCATTTATAAGGCCAAAATGCCAACCAAATGCTTCATACCTATAAGCATCATTTACCAACACATATCAAGCATATGTGGCAACCAAAAACATACAAATAGTCATCCAAATCATACATATTTGATCACTAAGATAATTACAACCATACATTAAATTTTTCATTCAATATATACATTCAAAACCAATACTAAACATACCAATTTGCATAACTAAAACTCAATTATACCTATGCACCATTTGTCTATATACTTACCATCTCATAACCATTCCATATATAAACTAATAATATCATGAAAACTTCACATATCACATTCATCTAAGCATGATACCAAAACATAACTAGCCAAATCACATGGCTAAGTTCACTTTACAAATCATCACAAGAACTAGCCTATACATGCCATATCTAGCTATATACATATCCAAGGTGTACCAAAATGATATTAGTAGTGTGATGATGATCCTTGACGGTCCTGAGCCTTCAGTAGCTTTGACGACCTATAAAACAGATTAAACACACACGGAGTAAGCTTTCCAAAAGCTTAGTAAGCCAATATACAAAGAAACTTAGCATAAAAATGCATATGTTTGCTTTGGTTCATACACTTTTGACCACATTAGCCATATTCACAATTCAAAGATCATATAAACACATATCTCATTTCACCAAAACTTTATACAACATATCATCAATTCCATATTCATAGCATCATAGTAAGATCATATTGATGCTTCCCTTGTATACAAAACTAGTGTATAATCAACATACCTGAATTGGATTTACAATCACATATTTGTTCATAGCTCGGATTTGCAATTAGTATCATAGACTTGCCCGTTGAACCGTAATAAATCTAATAGGATACTTAGAAAGCTCAGAATAATCATACAATGCCAACGTCCCAGACGAGGTCTTACATGCACTCAGATATCGATGCCACTGTCCCAGACAGGGTCTTATATGAATCAAAACGATGCCGATGTCCCAGACATGGTCTTACACGTAAGTGTCATAATGATGCCAACGTCCCAGACATGGTCTTACACGTAAGTGTCATAATGATGCCAATGTCCCAGATATGGTATTATATGTAAAGTTTATATTAATGCCAACGTCCCAGACGTGGTCTTACACATAACCAGATATCGATGCCACTGTCCCGGACAGGGTATTACACGTATCTCAAATCAATGCCAACATCCCAGACGTGGTATTACATGATAAAACAGAACAGATACTTATGTTAAGGTTCGTACGAGGCTTCTCAGACTTAGTCAATATACCGAACTTATCTTGGAATTCAATTACAGAATTTCTCATAAGCATTCATTATCATCATTAAAAGTATGAACAATTACAAATGCATACATATTCATTTATTTGTATAGTGACTTACCTCGGATTCGGTTTATTAGAATAGAAAACGGCTACTTGATAACTTTCGCTTTCCCGCAATCTAAATCCGTTTTCCTTATGCAGTCCACTACAACCTAAGGCCACATATATAAGAAGACACATCAATTAAATCACCTAATTTAATAAAAGGCTACTTTTACCACTTATTCGATTTAGTCCTTTCCTTAAATTAAACACACAAACGAACAAATTAACTCACGAAATTTTAACACATGCTCAATCATAAATCATAGACACCAAATATAATATAAAAAAATTCTACTGACTCGGATTTGTGGTCCCGAAACCACTGTTCCGATTAGGGTCAGAATCGGGCTGTTACATGCCCCGCGTGCATATGTACCACATCACAAAGGACTTCGTCTTGGTATTTTCCAATAGAAATTAGAATGAGGGCTTGTTTGGTTACCTTTAATTCAACACCTTCATTGAGCCATTGTAGCTTGTACGGGCTCGGATGTTTAGTAGTCAGCAAAGCTCACTTTTCTATCATGAGTGTGCTTGCGACATTTGTGCAGCTTCCTCCATCAATAACCAAACTACATACCTTACCTTGTACATGGCAACGAGTATGAAAAAGATTTTTGCGTTGCGGTTCGCTTCTGGTGCCTTTAGTACTTAGGCATATTTTTACTACGAGCATCTCGCCTTCCACCGCATATTCTAATTCGTTATTTTCATTGGTAGGGGTTTCGTCATCATCTTCGTTCTCTTAATCTTCCTTTTCCAATTCTATGTCTCTATTGGGTCGAATCACCATCGCACTTCGATTTGGGCATAGACTCGCGATGTGACCTCTTTCGAGACACTTAAAGCAGTTAATATCGCGCAACTGATTTTGATTATTGTCAATGACCTTACCTTTGCTAGTTTTGGCCACGGGCTTGGATGCTTTTGCGGGCACCATCGGTTCCTTCGCTTGACTTACCGAAACGTTCTTGCTCGTGCCTTAATTCAACTTAAATGCATTTGGGGTCGAATAGCCACGAACAACACCTTTCTTTTTTAGTTGCTTTTCGACCTTAATGGCCGTATGAACCATGTCGACGATCTGCACATAATGTTGCAACTCCACGACGTTGGCTATCTCGTGGTTGAGACCGGCCAAAAATCGAGCCATAGTCGCCTCGCGATCTTCTTGTACGTCTGCACGTATCATAGCGACTTCCATTTCTTTGTAGTAATGCTCCACACCTTTTGTCCCTTGGGAGAGATTTTGAAGCTTTTGATAGAACTCTCAGTGATAGTATGAAGGAATAAATCTTCGATGCATCACGGCCCAAGTATTGATAGGGTGCTCACCATTTTGTCTCCGGCTCGTCGTGAGTTGGTCCCACCAAATCATGGCATAATTGGAGAATTTTATAGCCGTCAATATGACTTTCTTGGACTCGGAGTAATTGTGACATTCGAACACAAGTTCGATATTCTTTTCCTACTCGAGATATACTTTGGGGTCCGATCGGCCTTAGA
This sequence comes from Gossypium bickii, assembly GCA_025503065.1. Taxonomy (NCBI): domain Eukaryota; kingdom Viridiplantae; phylum Streptophyta; class Magnoliopsida; order Malvales; family Malvaceae; genus Gossypium; species Gossypium bickii. The sequence continues at coordinate 59,364,404 of CP106710.1, read as the reverse complement.
ACGGGGGAATTGTCAACTTAATGCTTTTTTCTCGATCTCGTTAGCCTCGGTGACATTGGCCTCTCCTCTGGTCACTTATGTTAGAGCCTTGATCACTATCGGGCTCACTTAGTTCAGATAGGTCATCGTCTTGGACTTGTTGCCTCCCTCGATTTCTTGGTGGACTTAAGGGAGTCCTTTCACGTTGGGCTCGTCCTTCCACGTGGTCAAATAACCATTCAACTTCACAAAGCAAGGCTTGCAAATTTAAGTCTGACACATTTCGAACTGGTTGCCTTTCGTTTCTATCCACCATGTGTCTTTCCGGGCTTCTTGACATAAGATGGTAAGAACCTCACCATAAAATATCACAATTCACTCGGAAAGAAAAATTAAATGATTTTCACTCCGCTTGTGTTTACACTCGTTTCACAGGCTTTTTCGAACACTCTATTGAGTTCACACACTCTTTCCCTTTTTCCACTCGACCTCACTCTCGTACTTTCGTATTTCATCTCAAATAGAACTATTTGCTGTTTAGGGTCAGTTTCAAAGTGGTTGCAAAGGATAAAGCGTTTTGGGTGTAGGGTAGGCTGTGTAACACCCTTTACCCGTATTCAACGCCAAAACCGGGTACGAGGCATTACCGGACTTAACTTGCTTGAACATACAACTTTGGGCTATAAAATTTCGTTTCAACTTACAATTTCTTATTCACATTTATACTGTCCTTATTAAGGGCCTACGAGTCCTTAAACATGCAAATGAAGGGTCTCGGAATCAAACCGGGAACTTTTGTACACTTACAAAATTTTTGCCTAAATAGGGCCGCACGCCCGTGTGAAATAAGACACGCTCGTGTGGGCAGGCCGTGTGGTTACACACGTCCATGTCCTTAGCCCGTGTGGAATTTATTTTTCTTTTCAAACCTACGGGGGTTTTCACACGGCCGGACACACGCCCTTGTCTTTGGCCCATGTCCTCCACACGGTCTAGACACGCCCGTGTCCTCACCCATGTGTGAAAATCAGGGTATTCTGTTTATGACGCCAGCAACCTCATAAGGGGCACACGGCCTAGGCACACGCCTATGTGTCTAGCCCGTGGTCGACACTGACGTGCAACACTAACATACAAGGGACACACGGCCTGGTCACACACCTATGGGACTGACCGTGTGTCACACACAGCTTAGAAACATGCCCGTGTGCCTACCCGTATAGACAAGAACGAGGCTAATTGCCAAGATCTTTTTACCACCCTAACTCATTCAAAAACAATCACATTCAACCATTACTCAATCATCCAATCATACATCATACACAAACATGAATAACTTAATCTTTTCATATTTATAATGATAATGAGCCATTAAATATGGCCATTTACAAAAGTGTTCATCTTTAAAAGAGCCAACACACTTGGCCAAAACAACAAAACATTTCACTATATCTAGCCCCTATACATGCCATACTAAAAATGCTAGGTCTAATATACTGAGATGAGCTGATAGTGTGGATTACCTTCAGATTATCTTCGTATCCTGAACCGGCTCTTTGTCACTATAAAATAAGGGAAAAGAAAGGGAGTACGCTTTAAGCTTAGTAAGTTTACATGGATACAATAAGTATCATAACATATGCTAAACAATTAATAACATTACATACTAAGCAAGAACAATTCACATCTCCATAATCATGCTTACTCATCTCATCTCTTACCACATTCCAACCACATAACAATTATATTGCTTACAATTACTTGTACACATTCCCTGCACTTATCATCACCAAGCAACATGAAACATTTACTTATACAATTTCTTGATGAACCCCTCGGAATGACAATAAGTACCCGATGGTTTCACACACAACCCACAAATAGTTAATAATAGGATGGTATCGCACTTAGCCCATCAACTAGAATATTTACGGTGGTTTCGCACATAGCCCACCAAATGAGAATATAAACGATGTTATCACACACAACCCACCAATTAAGTATTACGAGCATTTTTCTACACTAACATATCTATTCCGAGGTTCATACGAGAATTACTCCGTATCTATCAATTTCAATTAATTTAAATCATAATTGATCTCATTCATACATTGCACCAATAAGTAACAACATATGTATTAAAGATGTATCGTTTACACATAAACTTACTATGGATTCATCATATATCGAAATCACTTCATATGAATTCTAGGTACATACATGTACTACTCATGTCATGTCCACATACTTCCTTATTTTCAACATACCTGTTGAATCATTCACAATGCTACAAAATACTCTTGAGTCTCATAAATATAAAATTGTATCAACGTCATATCCCCAATAGGGTCTTACATGAAATACATATCGATGCCATGTCCTTGACGTGGTCTTATACAAAATCTCACACCGAGGCCATATTCCAAATATGGTCTTACGTGAAATCTTAATAACGTTAATAACTTAGTATTTGCATTCTATTCATTCTTAAAGTTCGATTGAAGACTTTCACTCCTTGACATCTCGTTAAAATCATAAATAATATATTTCATAAAGACAATTTACAATTCATACAATGTCAAAATATCAAATACATCACGTAGGGTTACATTATTTGCACACGAACTTACCTCGATACCAAAAATGGTAAAAATGGACCTATTTGCCCATATCTTTCTTTTCTCTCATTCTAAGTCCACATCTCGTTTGCTTTGATCTAAAACAATAAAATTTACTCATTAAATCACTTTATAATTCATGATACATCAATATTTCTACTTAGGCAAAAATGACCATTTTTCCTTTATACTTTGGCAAAATTACAATTTTTCCCCTAGGCTCGTAAATTGTTTTTCATCATATTTTCTCATTAAAAAAGCCTAGCTCAACATTTATTTCTCTTACAACAACTCACAAAACCAATTCTTTCATGCATTTATTACACAATTTTAACCTTTACAATTAAGTCCTATTTAGGTGTTTTCATGATGACACCTTTCATAAAAGTTATTCCTTAACTCACTAACATTCATTTTCTTCCATAAAAACTCAGCAAACAACATAAACACTCTCATGGAAAGTCCCTAAACTTTCAACCATTTTGCAAATTAGTCCCTCATTAGCTAGCTTAAGCTTTGGGGGTTCCAAAAGTACAAAAATTATCAAGAAAGACCTCTAAAATCACTTACTTGTAAGAGAAAAGTTTGGCTGAAAGTTTGGACTCCAAAATCCTCTAATTTCCTTCAATTTTCGGTGGTATAAGAAGCATGAATAGTAAAACATGATATCTCTTTTATTCATATTATTTTATTCATTTTTTTATCACCTAATTTCACCAAAATTTGACTAAAATTTAATGCTGTTGTCTCCTTGTCTTTATGACCGGCCAACACACTCTTAATGGCTTAATTGTACTTTAAGGACCTCCAATTTAATATTCTATGGCTATTAGACACCTCTACCTTGTATAATAGAACTTTCGCATTTTATGCTATTTAGTCCTTTTTCACAATTAAGCATACAATTGCTAAGATTAAAGCACCAAAATTTTCATACATCCTTATAAACATTCTATAACATATAAAATAATATCAAAATAATTTTCTTCAACCTCGGATTAGCGGTCCGAAACCACTGTTCCGACTAGCCCCAAAATCGGGTTGTTACAACTCTCCCCCTTTAGAGATTTTCGTCCTCGAAAATCTTACCGGTAAAAAGGTTTGGGTACTGTCCCCTCATGGCTTCTTCCGATTCCCACTAACCTCTTCAACACTGTGTTTTTGCCATAACACTTTCACTAAGGCTATGCTCTTATTCCTTAACTGTTTAACCTCTCGAGCCAATATCTTGATTGGTTCCTCTATATAAGTCATGTTCGGTCGTATCTCAATTTCTGTTGAGGGGATCACATGCGAAGGATCGGAATGATATCGCGGCAACATCGACACATGAAACACGTTGTGTATCCTCTCTAACTCTGCCAGCAAAGCCAACCGATATGCTACTAGCCCAATCCTTTCAATAACCTCATACGGCCCTATGAATCATGGACTCAATTTGCCCTTTCGACCAAATCTTACTATTTTCTTCCACGAGGATACTTTCAAGAATACTTTATCGCCCACTTGAAACTCGATTTCTTTTCTTAAATCCGCGTATGACTTTTGTCGATCTGAAGCAGCTTTCAAACTATCACAGATCACTTTCACTTTCTCCTCGATCTCTTTAACTAGATCAACCCCGTGAATTTACTTCTCACTAAGCTCGGTCCAATACAAGGGAGTCTGAAACTTGCGACCATATAAGGCTTCGTATGGTGCCATCCATGTACTCGACTGATATCTGTTGTTGTAGGAAAACTCAACCAAAGGTAGATATTTCTCCCAACTACCTTTGAACTCTAAAACACAACATCGGAGCATACCCTCAAGAACTTGGATCACTTTTTCAGATTGGCCATCGACTTGAGGATGGAACGTAGTACTAAAATTCAATCTTGTACCCAAAGCTTCCTACAACTTTTTCCAAAACCTCAAAGTAAATCTTGGATCTCTATCCGAGATAATAGATATAGGTACCCCATGCAATCTCACCACTTCAGCAATATACAACTCAGCCAACTTGTCAAGTGAGTAATCCACACGCACTGGTATAAAGTGAGCCGATTTCGTTAATCTATCCACAATAACCCACACAACATTTTTCTTTCTCGGAGTCTTAGGTAACCCCGTTACGAAATCCATTGTGATTCGATCCTACTTCCACTCTAGAACCATCACCGGCTGAAGTAATCCCGAGGGTACTTGACGCTTGGCTTTTACTTGTTGACAGATCAAACATTTTGTAACAAACTCGGAGATGCCTCTTTTCATACCCGGCCACCAATACAATTTCTTCAAATCATTGTACATTTTCGTACTGCCTGGATGTACTAACAAGTAACCACTGTGTGCTTCATGTAAAATTTTCTGGATCTACTCATCATCCTTAGGTATACAAACTCAATCACGAAACATCAAACAATCATTTGTACCAACCCGAAAGTCAGAGTCACTTCCTGATCTCTACTGAGCTCTCTTAACTTGCAATTCTCTATCATTCTTTTGAGCTTCACATATCTGTTAAAGAAATAATGGTCTAGCCCTCAACTCGGCCAATATAGCACCACCATCAGACAACACTAAGCTCGTACATACTCACAGTACCAATTACTCATCATTTGGAGAAAGGCTTCCCGAGCCTCTTCTCCTTGACCCATAGTCTCGAGTCTACTCTCTACAAGCGCGGTCCCTTGTGCGAGAGCTGGTGTATTACTAGCAGCGTCATCAATAGTTGCTCGGTCGGGATCCAATTACTATATAGAAAATACAAAGTTTAGAACTGTCAGAAGTCACCACACTATCAATACACATTCATGGCATGTATAGCTAGACTCTTACACACGCTATGGTAGACCGAGACTCGACTAAACCATAGCTCTGATGCCACTAAATGTAACACCCCTTAACCGTATTCAATGCCGGAACTGGGTACGAGGCATTACCGAACTTACCTTACTTGAACATACAACTTTGGGCTATAAAATTTCGTTTCAACTTAAAATTTCTTATTCATATTTATACTGTCGTTATTAAGGGCCTACGAGGCCTTAAACATGCAAATGGAGGGTCTCGGAATCAAATCGGGAACTTTTTTACACTTAGAAAATTTTTGCCTAAACAGGGCCGTACCCCGTGTGAAATGGGACACGCTCGTGTGCGCAGGCCGTGAGGTCACACACGCCCATGTTCCTAGCCCGTGTGGAATTTATTTTCCTTTTCGAACTTATAGGGGTTTTTACATGGCTAGACACACGCCCGTTCTTTGGCTCGTGTCCTACACATGGCCTAGACACGTCCGTGTCCTCACCCGTGTGTGAAAACCTGGGTATTTTGTTTATGATGTCAGCAACCTCATAAGGGGCACATGGCCTATGCACACGCTCGCGGGTTTAGCCCATGGTCGACATTGACTTGCAACACTAACATACAGAAGACATACAGCCTGGTCACACACCCATGGGACTGACCGTGTGTCACACACGGCCTAGACACATACCTGTGTGCCTACTCATGTGGACAAGAACGAGGATAATTGCCAAGCTCTTTTTACCACCATAACTCATACAACAACAATCACATTCAACCATTACTCAATCATCCAATCATACATCATACACAGACATGAATTACTTAATCTTTTCATATATATAATCATAATGAGCCATTAAATATGGCCATTTACATAAGTGTTCATCTTTCAAGGAGCCAACACACTTTGCCAAAACAACAAAACATTTTACTATGTCTAGCCTCTATACACGCCATAGTCAAAATGCTAAGTCTAATATACCGAGATGAGCTGATAGTGTGGATGATCTTCAGATTATCTTCATATCCCGAACTGGCTCTTTGTCACTATAAAATAAGGGAAAAGAAAGGGAGTAAGCTTTAAGCTTAGTACGTTACAATAAGCATTATAACATATGCTAAACAATTAATAACATTACATACTAAGCAAGAACAATTCGCATGTCCATAATCATGCTTACTCATCTCATCTCTTACCACATTCCAACCACATAACAATTATATTGCTCACAATTACTGATCGTTGTTTTATGTGATGTCAAAGTCTTAAAAATTTATAAAAAGAATGATCGACCCTGGAAAATGACTATGACAATGATGTTAGGCAAGCGCACCTATCGAACAGTAGTATAGTTAAGGCAAGACCCGATTGTCGAACCCAAAGGAACTAAAAGTACTAATACTAACTCTCTTTTTATTATCTAGCCTAAAATAAAGGAATTTGTTTTTTAATCTAAATTAACTAACTACTAAACTAAAGACTCTAAGACAAAGAAGAATGAAATTTGGGAAAAAAATACTTTGAGAAAAACCAATTGATTTAAACAATACCCAAGGAAGAATCCACCTAGACTTCACTTGTTATCTAACTCTAAACCAGACGATTTATTCACTTGACTTGATCCGTAAGATTCCCTAATTTATATTAATCCCTCTCTCGAGGCGACTAACGGCTAACCCTAGGTTGATTAATTGAAATCTCTTTCTAATTAAAACCCCTAGAATTGCATTAACTCGATCTATGGACTCCTATATTAGGTTTCACCATAATCCGGCAAAATCACGTCACCCTATCTCCATGCGTGCGATCAACTCTGCTTAATTATGCTAGATCTACTTTTAGGCAGGGATTTTTGCTCCTCCACCTAAGCACATCATACTTGAATTAATATCCCGAAAATATCAACACAAGAATTAAGAACAAGTCAAATATTTATCATATAGTTCAGCAAACGATAACAAGATTCATCTTAGGTTTCATCCCCCTCAGGTATCTGAGGGTTTAGTTCATAATACTAAAAGAAAACATATCAAAAGAAAAGATAAAACAAAACATAAGAAATCCCTAAAACCCTTGAAGGAATTGAAGGAGAGATCCTCCTTCTTGAGTATGATTCCGGCTTCTTGAGATAATCAACTGGCTATCTTCGAGTAAATCCCCACAAATTTGCCCTCTTTGGCCTAGCGAGGCGCTTGGAACAGAGGGCGTCTGTCGAACTCTTCTTTTAAGTTACCCCTTAAGGTGTTTATATAGGCTTTGAGATGCCTTACTTGGCCCCTTAGTATCCTAATCCAAGTAGAATTCCTATTAGGGTGTTTAAATAGGCTTTGGAATGTGTTTCTTTGCCTCCAAGTATCCTATTCCGAGTGTAATTCCTTTTGTTCACATCAGGGACACGCCCATGGCACACTTCCGTGTGAATCGTGGCTAGGCTGTGTTAGAGTCTGTTGAATGAGGCACGACTGTGTGGTCTTGGGCCCAGGCCATGGTTATTTCGTGATATGGCCCATTTATTCTGTTTTGGGCCCGTTTCTCATTCTTTTCATCACCCAGTGCTCTTCTGAGCATAAAACATGAAAACAAAGGATTAAGAGCACCAATTTACACAATTCAAGGCTTAAATCATCCAAAAACATGCTAAATGTGGACTTAAAATATGTTACTATTGCAGTTTATCAAATACCCTCACACTTAAGCTTTTGCTTGTCCTCAAGCAAAATTCTCAACTCACAATTAAAACAAACTTTCTTGATTTATAATATTCATCAATAATGTTTCATCATAATTCAAAGATAATTTATACATTGATAATTTAACTCAAAGGGTCCTAAAGATTCAAACAATCAAAGTCATACATTTATAGAACGAAAACATAGGCGTTTCCCTTTACCTGAATAATTACCTCTAATTCGGAATTGACAAGAATTGACATCCTCACAAGAGATTCACTCAAATCACTCAAAGTGTTTAAGGTTCAAAATTAAGCATGCAAGAGTCGAACATGAAAAGTTAATCCCATAAGCTTGCATGAAAATCAAATCTCCACCACTATAATATGAGATGATACACAAATCAAAAGGTCTTTAAAAAAGGTTGTAACGGGGCTTAGGTTAAAGGTGTGGATAAAGGCTGAATTAGAAGGTTAGAATCGAGATTGAATTGACAATTTACCTAACTAAAAAAATATAAACTAATCATAAATAATTATATCAATTGAAAACTAATAATACAAGCTTCTTCTTCAAGATTTGAAATTTAAATATGTAAGCTCACTTAGTAGAACTAATATGGATATACTTCATTTTTTTTAAGAATAAGTCAAGTATTTAATAAAGGATGAATTTACTACTGAAATAAAGATAATAGTTAGGCAACTGATCAAATCAAATCTAAAAAAAAAGGTAGTCAAAAGGAATGGTGATAACAAATACAAAGGGTTTTGGGTTAATATTAGTAGGTGAGTTAATAAAAAGGGTTGTTAGGATCAAAAGAGGTTCACTAGGGGGTTAATTATGAAGGTAGGATTTTTAGTGGAGTGAGTGGGTTAAATCCTAAGTGCCTTCATCATCTCTGTATATCAAATCAAAGGTGTGGTCTCGACATGTATAATCGATGCAAGTTCTAGAATAACAAATCAATGTTGACACACTCATAATCAAAAAGTGAGCAGGAACAGGAATATATGCTCTACAAGGCTCAAAATCTCACAAAAATTATGGGTATTTAATATCAACCTCGTAAATTTCAAACTTCAAGGTAATTATCAGATTCAGGTAGACAACCTAGAAAAAAAATTTTAATTTCTGAAAAATAGACTTATCATGCTTGATTCTCTAGTACCTTAAAGTTTAATCATCAATACACAATTATCATTCATGGCCTAATTCAGGGATTTGAGAATAATGAAGAAAGTTAGGCACTTTCTCGGAATAAATATTCACCCCCCACACTTAAGAGAAAGGGAGAGGTGAAACTTCCTGAATTTGGATGGTTTCCTTGAGTTGGGAGGCTCGAGGTGTGGTGGCTGCTACCGAGCTCTGCGCTAGATGAAGAAATTGGGAAGCCCGTAGAGAATTAGCCAGGAAATAATAATACTAATTCAAAATATATTAAATATATTTTTAAAGACAAGAAAGATAAAGAGAAAGAAAATAGAAAGTAAAATAAAATTAAAATAAAAGACGAATAGACCGAAGAGTCCTTATTGTTAGATAGTTCGCGAGGTCGGTGTGACTTTTAAGGTTGCGGTGGGGTGGCTCTAGTCGTGGTCGTGGTGATTCCCTAGCAGCCTTTAGAACCTAAAATCAAGAAACTAAAATAAAATAAACTAATTTAAGCATAGGAGAGTCAAAGAGAAGGAAAATAAAGGAGAAGAGTAAAGAAGAAGAAGAATTAAATGGCCTCAAAGACCCTTTGGCTTGTCCAGTGGATGAAGCGGCTGGCATGAACTTATGTAGATCGGTCTCACAAAGAGAGACTGGGCCAGGATCCTTCTGTTTCTTTGACATAGATGTGATGTAGCTCAAGGGTTTGGGTAATAACTAAAGAAGAAAAGTATGGGGAGGGGGATATCTAAAAGATGGGATGGGAGAAAGGAGATGGAGAGTAGGTAAGAAGAAAATGAGGGGGTTATATAGAACTTTCAGGTCTGGTACGTCCCCATGCCCGTGTACCATGGGCGTGTTGTGTCATACGGCCGTATCGCACGGCCGTGTTGTGCTTCATTTACTTCTTCCACGCCAATGTTCAATTTGCCACGCCCGTGTATGATCTAACAGTGTCAGCCACGGCCGCATCACACTGCCGTGGCGTGGTAGTTGGAGTCCGTGACTCAAAGATATGATTTGTTCTGACTCGTACCATCTCTTCCATGTCAGTACGAAAATTCGTGGTGTCCACACGGCCACGGCCACGGCCGTGTGCAAGGCCATGTGGCTTGAAAATCTGCACTTTTGGTTAGCTTATAATTAGATGCTGAAGTAGAAATAAATATAAAAATAAAGGAATGTAAAAGTTAATAGAGTTAGTGCTCGGGTTGCCTCCCGAGAAGTGCTCGTTTATAGTCTTAAGCTAGGCTTCCCTCTCATTCGCCTAATCATGGTGGTTTGAAAAGTTGAATAGTTTCCCTCATGCTATCTGTCTTACTAACAGTATATAGTTCAAGTCGAGTAGTGTTTATTTTAAAAGTGCCAAAAATAGGATTACTTATCTTGACTGTTCCGTATGGAAAAATATTGATCACCTTAAAAGGGATTTCTTTGTTTGTGTTGGGTTCAGGAGGAGACATTCGTGGGTCAGCTTTATCTAACAATACCTGATCTCCAATTTTGAACTTGTCTGTCTCGTAGAGTGGCTTTGGATCTGCTTCATGTATCCCTATTTTTTCTTTGAGATGCGTCTTCCACTCTTCTAGTTCATCGATCTGAATCTCTTGTTCCTCATGAGTGATTTCTTTATTGGCACTGGGTCTAGGATCGGGTTCAGTTGTGTTCTTTTGTGGTGCTTCCTGAAAAGAAGGGTTAACCGGGTGGTTATCGATAGAGTTTACTTTCTCACATTGATTATTCGATGTCCTAGCAGAATCGAGAGCTTGAAGGGTGACTGTCTCGTCACCTACACAGAGTACGAGTTCACCTGCGTCGACATCAATTTTAGTTCTGGCAGTTGCTAAGAATGGTCTTCCTAGAATTAAGGGGATACTATTGTCCTCATCCATATCTAAAATGACAAAGTTTACTGGGAATACGAATTTATCATTTTTCACGAGTACATCTTTGATTATACCCCTAGGAATTCTAACAGTTTTATCAGCTAATTGAATGCTCATCCTAGTTTGTTTGGGTTTCCCTAGACCTAGTTTTTAAAACATTTTATAAGGCATAACATTAATGCTTGCCCCGAAATCAGCTAATGCATTATCAATAGATAAACTACCAATTAAGCATGGAATTCTAAAACTTCCTGGATCTTTTAGTTTTCGTGGTAGTCTATTTTGCAACATTGCTAAACACACTGCGTTCAGTTCCACATGCGATTCTTCGTCTATCTTCCGCTTATTTGTCAATAGCTTCTTTAAAAATTTCCTAGAATCTGGCATATGCGAAAGAGCTTCAAGAAACGGTAAGTTAATATGTAGTTTCTTTAAAAGTTTAAGAAACTTACCAAACTGTTCCACTGTGTCGTGCTTCAGGATATGGTATGCGAGGTTGGTATTCGTTGATTACTAGTTTTGGCTTTTTTATTACTTACCTCAACCTTACCTTCTTCTATTGAATTCTCTTGCTGGAGATTGGGCTCATCTAACCCTTCACTATCTTGAGCTGTTATGACTTGAATTTTCTCTTTTGGGTTAGTCTCGGTGTTGCTTGGTAGGCTTCCCTATGGTCTTTCAGAGATCTCCTTAGCCAGTTGCCCTAACTGATTCTCGATCCTTTGAACCGATTCTTGTTGATTTTTAAGTGTTGTCTCAGTATTCTGGAAATGTGTTTCTGTGACTGCTATGAATTTTGTCAGCATCTCCTCGAGGTTCAGCTTCTTTTCCTGTGGGTAAGGCTGTTGTTGGAAGTTTAGGATGGTTGTTGCCTTTGATTTCCTTGATCACCCCATGAGAAATTGGGGTGGTTCTTCCAACCTGGATTACAAGTATTACTATAAGGGTTATTGTTAGATCGGAAATTGTTACCCATATAATTCATTTGTTCGCTTTCCATGCCCGGTCCGTAGGGTAGGTACTCAGGATTCGCCACAGCTCCACTTACGTTGCACTGCATAACCAGATGTACCTGCGAAGAACCGTATAAACCATCAAATTTTTTATGTAACATCTTTACTTGATTTGATAGTAAGGTTACTACGTCGAGGTTGAAAACTCTGGCTGCTTTGGCTGGCCTTGTCCTTATAACTTGCCACTGATAGTTATTCAACGACATCTCCTATATAAACTCAAAGGCTGCTTCAGGAGTTTTGTTATTCAGGGTTCCACCGGCTGCTGAATTGATTAATTGTCTTGTTGAAGAATTTACACCGTTGTAGAAAGTTTGGACTTGTAGCCACAAAGGTAATCTATGGTGTGGGCACCTCCTCAACAAATATTTGTATCTCTCCCATGAATCATAAAGTGTCTCTAAATTCGTCTGCACAAAAGAGGAGATATCATTCCTTAACTTGGCCATTTTGGCTGGTGGAAAATATTTTAATAAAAATTCTTCGGTCATTTGGTCCCATGTAGTGATTGACCCTCGTGGATGAGAATGCAACCGCTGTTTGGCTTTATTCCTCAAAGAAAAGGGAAACAACCGAAGACAGATGGCATTATCATAAATGCCATTTATTTTGAAGGTATCACAAAATTCTAGAAAATTCGCTAAGTGTCTATTAGGATCTTCAGCCTGCAAACCATCAAACTGAACAAACTGTTGTATCATCTGTATAGTGTTAGGTTTCAATTCAAAATTATTTGTAGCAATAGTAGGCCTAACAATACTTGACTCAGTTGCTATTAAACTAGGTTTAGCATAATCATTCATAGTTCGAGGAGCATGATTTTCGGCCATCTCTTGAGGTGGCGGATTATTCTCAGCCATCTCTTTGGTGGTATTAGCTTCGACTTCTTGCTCTTCTTCTATGTAGTTTAAGCTTCGCCTTATCTCTCTACGATTTCTACGGACTGTACCTTCAATATCACTGTCGTAAAGTAGGAGTCCTGTCAGGTTCCTTCTAGTCATAAACTAGAGGTACCTGAAAGGAACAAAAGAAAGAAAATTAGCAAAGTAAAAAAATAAAAGTAAATAAAAATGGCTAAAGTAATAAAAATTAAGCTATCTTAATATTTCAGTTTCCGGCAACGACGCCAAAAACTTGATCGTTGTTTTATGCGATGTCAAAGTCTTAAAAATTTATAAAAAGAATGATCGAACCTGGAAACTAACTATGACAATGATGTAAGGCAAGCGCACCTATCGAACAGTAGTATAGTTAAGGCAAGACCGGATTGTCGAACCCAAAGGAACTAAAAGTACTAATACTAACTCTCTTTTTATTATCTAACCTAAAATAAAGGAATTTATTGTTTAATCTAAATTAACTAACTACTAAACTAAAGACTCTAAGACAAAGAAGAATGAAATTTAGGAAAAAATACTTTGAGAAAAACCAATTGATTAAAACAATACCCGAGGAAGAATCCACCTAGACTTCACTTGTTATCTAACTCTAAACCGGACAATTTATTCACTTGACTTGATCCGTAAGATTCCCTAATTTATATTAATCCCTCTCTCGAGGCGGCTAACGTCTAACCCTAGGTTGATTAATTGAAATCTCTTTCTAATTAAAACCCCTAGAATTGCATTAACTCGATCTATGGACTCTTATATTAGGTTTCACCCTAATCCGGCAAAATCTCGTCACCCTATCTCTAGGCGTGCGATCAACTCCGCTTAATTATGCTAGATCTACTCATAGGCAGGGACTTTTGCTCCTCCATCTAAGCACATCATACTTGAGTTAATATCCCGGAAATATTAACACAAGAATTAAGAACACATAATTAAGAACAAGTCAAATATTTATCATATAGTTCAGCAAACGATAACAAGATTTATCTTAGGTTTCATCCCCCTTAGTTATCTGAGGGTTTAGTTCATAATACTAAAAGAAAACATATCAAAAGAAAAGATAAAACAAAACATAAGAAATCCCTAAAACCCTTGAAGGAATTGAAAGAGAGATCCTCCTTCTTGAGTATGATTCCGGCTTCTTGAGATAATCAACTGGCTATCTTCGAGTAAATCCCCACAAATTTGCCCTCTTTGGCCTAGCAGGACGCCCCGACAGAGGGCGTCTGTCGAACTCTTCTTTTAAGTTGCCCCCTAAGGTGTTTATATAGGCTTTGAGATGCCTTACTTGGCCCCTAAGTATCCTAATCCGAGTAGAATTCCTATTAGGGTGTTTAAATAGGCTTTGGAATGTGTTTCTTTGCCTCCAAGTATCCTATTCCGAGTGTAATTCCTTTTATTCACATCAGGGACACGCTCATGGCACACGCCCGTGTGAATCATGGCCAGGCCGTGTTTGAGTCTGTTGAATGAGGCACGACCTTGTGGTCTTGGGCCTAGGCCGTGGTTATTTCGTGATATGGCCCATTTACTCCGTTTTGGGCCCGTTTCTTGTTCTTTTCATCATCCGGTGCTCTTCTGAGTATAAAACATGAAAACAAAGGATTAAGAGCACCAATTTACACAATTCAAGGCTTAAATCATCCAAAAGCATGCTATATGTGGGCTTAAAATATGTTACAATTCAAGGCTTAAATCAATTACTTGTACACATTCCCTGCACTCATCACCACCAAGCAACATGAAACATTTACTTATACAATTTCTCGATGAACCCCTCGGAATGATACTAAGTACCCGGTGGTTTCGGACATAGCCCACCAATAGTTAATAATAGGGTGGTATCGCACTTAGCCCACCAACTAGAATATTTACAATGGTTTCGCACATAGCCCATCAAATGAGAATATAAACGATGGTATCGCACACAACCCATCGTGAAAAAGTAATAAGGTGGTATCGCACACAGCCCACCAATTAAGTATTTCAGACATTTTTCCGCACTAACATATCTATTCCAACATTCATACGAGAATTACTCCCTATCTATCAATTGCAATTAATCTCAATCATAATTGATCTCATTCATACATTGCACCAATAAGTAATAACATATGTATTAAAAATGTGTCATTTACACATAAACTTACTATGGATTCATCATATACCAAAATCACTTCATATGAATTCTAGGTACATACATGTACTACTCATGTCATGTCCATATACTTCCTTATTTTCAACATACATGTTGAATCATTCACAATGCTACAAAATACTCTTGAGTCTCATACATATAAAATTGTATCAACGTCATATCCCCAATAGAGCCTTACATGAAATACATATCGATGCCATGTCCCTGATGTGGTCTTATAAAAAATCTCACATCGAGGCCATATTCCAAATATGGTCTTACACGAAATCTTAATAACCTTAATAACTTAGTATTTGCATTCTATTCGTTCTTAAAGTTCGATTGAAGACTTTCACTCCTTGACATCTCATCAAAATCATAAACCATATATTTCATAAATACAATTTACAATTCATACAATGTCAAAATATCAAATACCTCACGTAGGGTTGCATTATTTGCACACGAATTTACCTCGATACCAAAAAGGGTAAAAAGGGACCTATTTGCCCATATCTCTCTTTTCTCCCGTTTTAGGTCCAAATCTCATTTTCTTTGATCTAAAACAATAAAATTTACTTATTCAATAACTTTATAATTCATGATACATCAAAATTTTTACTTAGGCAAAAATGACCATTTTGCCCTTATATTTTGGCAAAATTACAATTTTGCCCCTAAGCTCGTAAATCATTTTTCATCACATTTTCTCATTAAACAAGCCTAGCTGAACATTTATTTCTCTTACAACAACTCACAAAACCAATTATTTCATGCATTTATTACACAATTTCAACCTTTACAATTAAGGCTAATTTAAGTGTTTTCATGATGACACCTTTCACAAAAGTTATTCCTTAACTCACTAACATTCATTTTTTTCCATAGAAACTCAGCAAACAACATAAAAACTCTCATGGCAAGTCCCTAAACTTTTAATCATTTTGCAAATTAGTCCCCTCATTAGCTAGCTTAAGCTTTGGGGGTTCCAAAAGTACAAAAATTATCAAGAAAAACCTCTAAAATCACTTACTTGTAAGAGAAAAGCTTGGCTGAAAGTTTGGACTCCAAAGTCCTCTAATTTCCTTCAATTTTTGGTGGTATAAGAAGCATGAATAGTAAAAAAAGATATCTCTTTTATTCATCTTATTTTATTCATTTTTTTATCACCTAATTTCACCAAATTTTGACCAAAATTTAATGCTCTTGTCTTCTTGTCTCTATGACCGGCCAACACACCCTTAATGGCTTAATTTCACTTTAAAGACCTCCAATTTAATAGTCTATGGCTATTAGACACCTCTACCTTGTATAATAGCACTTTATGCTATTTACTCCTTTTTCAAAATTAAGCATACAAATGCTAAGATTAAAGCACCAAAATTTTCATACATCCTTATAAAAATGCTATAATATATAAAATAATATCAAAATAATTTTCTTTAACCTCGGATTAGCGGTCTCGAAACCACTATTCCGACTAGCCCCAAAATCGGGCTGTTACAGGCTGAAATAAAGAAAGTTCAGTTAAGTGTGGCGTTGGGGAGGAAATAGATTTAAAAACAAAATTTCGCTCGATCGGGGGGTAGAAGAGAGTGAATACAAAAAACTTTCAATTTCACTTTTTTTTATACTCGTATATTTTTTTATAATTTTGTATTATATTTTTACGTCAATTACAATAATATGCTGATTACAAAGAACTTGAATACAAAATATATTTATTTATTTATTTGAGCTCGAAACCTCTTTTTTTTCACGAACCTACTCCGGGATTGTTACAAACGTCGTCGCTCCTCGTTTTACAAGCTCTGATACCAGAAGATGTGATCCGACTCGGTTTAGTTGAGTCGATTCAATTGTTTGCTCGATCGTCAACGAGGAGATTATTCGTTATGTCTAAAAGGAGTTGATTTCGTTTATGGTAAGCGAAAGTCTAGCAAAGTGGTTTGAGTTGAAAGATAGGTTTATAAGAAGAAGATAGGCTCGATTAAACAAAGAAATAAGGATAGGTGATATTCGAGAAAATTGGGTGGAAATGGAAATTGAACTTAACTTCAAGAACGATTCAACACTATATAACAGTGTCACCCTAATTGTTATATAGTTAAGATGGAAAGGTGGTTTGATCGATGGATAGGTGAATGCCACACTGGTTAAGGTGATAAGTTTGAAAAACAAGTTTGCAGACGCCCCTAGCAAGCTAGATAAGTCAGACGAGACTCGTACGAAAATATGACATGAGGAAACCTCACAAAGAACACAAAGTTCATATAAAATTTGGCAAAAGTCCTTTACAATCGAAAATGACTAAGTATTTATAGCCTAGCTTGGATAGTCGAATGGTCTAACTTAATGGCTAAGAAAATTCAGCTATAATAATCTAGAATAAGCTAGAGCAAAAAATTAATTTTCTAAGTCCATATTCAGCCGAATGGAGCTTCAATGGTCAGCTCCATGAATAAGTAAAGTCACTTGAAAGAAGATGAATGCATGGGAGGCCAATGGATATGTCTAGGTTCACCCATGAGCTTAATGAGCTCATTTAATTTGCATCCCTTAGCTGAATAGATTTGAGCATTAAAGGATATTTTTGAACAGCCACTTGGAATGTGAACATCTGATTTTGAAAAATCTCCTTGGTGTGAAAGGGCATAGCCAAATGGTCACCAATGTGAATGGAATTTCCGGTTGGTGTGAACACTTTGATGGTTCCTTGGGGAGATAATCGGCCAGCTTGGGAAATTGAAAGAGGGAGTGTCTCTTGGTCGAAAAATCACCTTGGAGAGCTGACGGTTCAGCCACCATTCATTGTAACTAGCTGTACATGCACCTTCCCATTCTTTGAACCCAAACCATGCATGTATCTTTGCCTTAATGCACCTTTTACATTCGGCTCACCTACAAAAGACATGAACTAAATTAAATAAAGCCAAATTCGACTGAACCAAGCATTAACACATTTTAGACATACTAATTAACATATTAAGACAAATTTAATATAGCCTAGTAAAGACATATTAAATTTGGCTATGACCAAATCATAATAAAAGCATGTAATATTCTAAAACATAATTATGAGCTGTAACAATATTAACTTATTTAATTAAATACTTAATTTATTCTAACAATAAAACAAATGACCTAAAAAGGAATAAAAATGAGCTTATCGAGTTGAATGGAGCTCAAGTGAGCTGATTCGAGCTAAATGGAGCTCGGGGAGCTGAAGTCAAGCTAAAGTTAGCTTGAGTTAAGGTACGAAGATCGTTTAAGGTGCTAGCCCGAGCTCGATTCGTTGACTTAGTGAGTAGCCTCGTGTAGTCATTGGTCATTTTGAAAAAGATCCCGGCCGTGCTCACATCACCTAAGCACAAGTTTACCATTACCCACGTCAATAATAGCTCTAGCAGTAGCAAAAAATGGTCAACCTAAAATTAAAGGCACCTCAATATCCTCATCCCTATCAAGTATAACAAAATTAACAGGGAATATGAATTTATCGACTTTCACAAGTATATCTTCAATAATGCTCTTGTGATATTTAACAAATCTTTCAGCAAATTAAATACTCATCTTAGTGGGTTTAGGTTCCCCAAGACCAAGTTGCTTAAACATTTTATAAGGCATTAAATTAATACTATCACCCAAATCAACTAATGCTTTTTAAATATTTAAACTACCAATAAAACAGGGGATAGTAAAACTTCCTAAATCTTTCAACTTAGTAGGTAGTTTATTTGGAGAATGGATGAACACTCCTCATTAAGTTCCACAGTGGATAGCTCTTTTAACTTCCTTTTATTTATCAATAGCTCCTTAAAATTTTACATATGTGGGCATATGCAAAAGAACTTCAACAAAAAGGTAAGTTAAGATGTAATTGCTTAAAAAGTTCAAGAAATTTACCAAATTGTTCATCCATGCGGTCTTTCTTCAACTTTGTTGGATATGGGATTGATGGTTTGTATTGTTTAAGCATCGTGTTTCAATTTTTTCGATTTTTGTCAAACTATCATCTTTCTCATCAGTTTCTTGTTTCAACTTCTTTTTAGGCTCAGGCAACACTTCCCCATTCCTCAATGTAATTTCCTTTACATGCTCCTTTGGGTTTGGTTCAGTGTTATTAGGTAAACTATCTTGTTGTCTTTCTGAAACCAGCTTAGCAAGCTGTCTAATTTGATTTTCAAATCCATGAATTGATGCTTGCTGCTTTTTCAAAGCTATCTCAATGTTTTGAAATCGAGTTTCAGAAACTAAAATAAATTTAGCAAGCATCTCTTCAAGGTTCGGTTTCTTTTCTTCCTGATAAGGTTGTTGAAAACTCGAAGGGGGTTTTGACCTTTGATTTCCTTGACCATCCAAAGAGAAGTTTGGATGGTTCCTCCAACCTGCATTATAAATATTGCTATAGGAGTTATTTTCAGATCTAGAATTATTAACCATAAAATCGACTTATTCATGCTCCATGTTAGACTTGATAGGTGAATATTCTAAATTAATCATCCCCACTCCATTCGTATCACATTGCATCACTGGATTCATCTGTTTATAAAAATTTAAACCATCAATTTTCTTACCAAGAGCTTCAACCTAATTTATGAACATAGAAACTACATTAATATCAAAAACTTCGACTGCCTTAATAGGTTTTGCTCTTGTAACTTGCCACTGATAATTATTCAGTGACATCTCCTCAATAAATTCTTGAGCTACCTCAGTGTTTTGTTGTTCAATGTTCTTCCAACTGCTGCATCAATCATCTGTCTAGTCAAAGTATTCAAACCATGGTAAAAAGTTTGAACTTGAAGCCACAAAGGTAGTCCATGGTGAGGACACCTTCTCAACAAATCCTTAAATCTCTTCCATGTATCATAAAGAGTTTCAATATCAAAATAAACAAAAGAAGAGATGTCGTTCCTCAACTTAGCTATTTTTCCAGTAGAAAATATTTTAACAAAAATTTTTCAGTCATTTGCGCCCAAGTGGTGATAGAACCTCATGGAAATGAATTTAACCACTATTTTTCTTTGCTCCTCAATAAGAATGGGAACAATCGTAAGCATATGGCATCGTCAGTAACGGCATTGATCTTGAAAGTGTCACAAATATCTAGAAAGTTGGCCAAATGAGTATTCAAATCTTCAGCAAACCATCAAACTAAACATATTGTTGCATTATTTAAATTATGTTTGGCTTTATCTCAAAATTATTTGCATTAACAGTCGGTCTGGCAATACTCGATTCAGCCCCAATCAAAGTGGGCTTAGCATAATCATACAGAGTCCGAGGGGCAAGACGTGCGAGAGGTAGTTTATTATTTTGATTATCGCCCATCTCTATAGTAATATCCTTCTCCTCTTGATCGTTTATTAAATTTTGTTTACTTTGCCTTGCTTCTTTAACCTTTCTATGATTTCTGCGAGCAATTTTTTCAATCTCATTGTCAAAAAGTAATGGATCCAACGGGTTTCCTCTAGTCATAAACAGAAATCAAAAGACATGATTCATCATAGGGTTTATCTCCCCTAGGTATTTAGAAAATTAGATCATAATCGCAAATAAAAACATCTTAAATACAGTATAACCACAAGAAATAAAGAAACTCATAATAAACTTCAAAGAAATCAAAAGAAGATCTTCAATCTTGATGGAAATTTGCTTTAGAGTCAACTTCAATGATGTTTTTCGTGTTGTTTTATTTAATATTCTTTGACGACTTACTCTCCTCTTCTTATCTTTGTCATATATAAGTCATAGCATGCCCGAAAAACCTAAAAATCGTATTTTTCCACGTGTTTGGAGTGCAGTTCGCGAAATCCACACGGTCTGGCACATAGCTGTCTCTACAGCCCGTGTAGCTCTTAAAACTTGCTTTGATTTTCTAATTTTTGCTTCTTTTGCTCCTAAATTGTAACATCCCAAAATTGGGCCTAGGAGAATTGAGCCCAATGGGCCTTAGGCGTAGTAGCGTTTGAATTTTTAGAGAATAAGAGATCGGCTTAAATGCTAGTTAGACCTATTGGATAAGTGATTTTGGAAGGTTAGAGGGCTTCATGAAGTCCGGGATCAAATATTGGCTTTGGGGAAATTTTGGTTTTAGGTGAAAAAAACCCTAGAAGTTGGCAGATAGGCCTTAAGAATAAAATATGGAGGAAAATGACACAAGTGGAGTGTGTGGTGTAGTGGCAAAGTGACGCCACATAAGAGACAAGGGAGTGACGCCACAAGGAAGGAAGGAGGTCCAAGGTTCAAGTCTTGGCTTTTGCATTTTGGTTTCTTTTTGCTTAGACCTTAGAATTTGGGCCATAGTTTATATTTAGTTGCGCATGGTTTAAGACACAAGAGGAGCTTGTGGCCAAGTGGTTAGCGGCGTGGATTATGTTGCAAGGGAGCACAGGTTCGAATCTCATGAGAAGCGAGGAGTATTTATTTTGCGGATTGACTGGCAAGAGTTTGATTGAATTTAAACTCTACTCGACGAAGGATCCCACATCGGAAAGACACAAAGAATGAAGGTGAAGAGCTAGCTATATAAGGAGCATCCTAGGAGGAGAGTAAACACATCTTGGAGGCGTTTGGGCACAAGAGTGGTCGGGCGTGGATTAGCCCCCAGTCCTATCGGTGTGTAACTCTCTACTCTAGTTGTAGAGCGGCAAAATGCCGAAATGCGGTTACGGCATTAGTAGCTACACTGAGCGCGTGCGGCGCATGTGTGGGGCTTCACGCGATAGTTGAGGCCATCGATGTAGTATTCGTGGGTTGGTGTGCTTGGGCCTCGATGGGCGAAGTGGGCCCAATGGCCCGTGGGCTATATGAGTAAATTGCATGATTGGTTAGTATATGTTGAACTAGACTAGGTGGAAGTTATATACGTGGCTAGATTTGTGCTAGGTGGGCCACACGAGCATGTGGGCCCGGATAGGCCGAAATCGGGTTTTAGGCCCAATCGTCCGGTATGACCGGAAATGGTAGCTGAGTCGCTAGTGGTGACATTAGGCCTTCGGAAAGGCCATTTCAGTTGTGAATTTACGAAAATACCCTTAGTAGGTAAAATTACGATTATACCCTTAAAGGTTGATTAGCATGATTATGTTGTTTAGTTTTGGCCGATTGTAGGGGAAGGCTTGATCTCGCATATCTCGGGTTGTGGCTAGTGCTCGGAAAGTGTTAAGGAAGGGGGATCTAGTGCGTTAGATCTTGATCTACGGGATTTGATAGTCGCATTAGTAACCAGGTGTGTAAACTAACACGCTTCTTGCTTTGTATATGTTTGATAAAAGCGATTGATTGGTAAAAGCAAAAAGCAGTATGGTTGAGTGATATGATACCTATGGGGTATGTGCGCGGATTCGAGGTAAGTCCGTTTCATTATGAGTCTTCATTATTGATACATGATGTCATGATTTATGATGTATGTGCTATGAGATGCAACGTTAAACATGTTTGCATGATTTGAATACTATACATGAGTTGGTATGATGATGGGTGATATGAGGAGGGGGAAGTGATATTCGTGTCGGCGGACACACGGTGGTTTGGTACCACATTGTGACTACGGTCACGAGAGGTTTGGCACCTCCGGAGGTTTGGCACCTCATAGCGTCTCGCCCCGGTGGCTTAGCACCACGGTGGGTTGGCCCCCGATTTACATTATGGGATTGGCGCCGGTGATTTGGTATCACACGATGGGTTGGCCCCATCACTTGATTCGTGACCGGTCACGGTGATTTGGTATCACATTTGTGTCTTTGGGACACCGGTGGTTTGGCACCACAAGTATTGACGGATATTGTGACTTTAAGTCACGGTGGTTTGGCACCACCGGTGGTTTGGTACCACGGGGTAGAAAAGGTGTTTGGAAGGCTAGGTGGGTGCATATCGTAACTTGTGCATGTTAAACTGTTTATGATTTGTGTATGATGTTTTACTAAACCGGAAAAAGGGCTACTGCTTGAGTCTTGGTGACTCACCTTTTTCCTTTAACATTTTCAGGTGATGCGTAAAGATGGACCGGGTTGGAGAGGACACAAGGTGGCCCATGCGAGAAGAAGATATTTGGATTATTTTAAGCATTTTTAATATTGAGTATTTTGTTTTAAGTATGGGTTGTAATAAGGGCCTTACTATTATTTTGGTATTATTCTAATTATGGCTTGATTAAAGTGAACTACTATGTGAAGAGGATTTTATCTTAGCAACTGCTTATTCAAAATAGTATTTAATAAAGTTTAAATTGAGACAATTTTATAACACTAAGGTTTTTCATATTACTTTAAATGGACATGGTTTTCAAAAGTTAACAAACTTTTCATGATTATTCTAAGTCAAAAGATTTTCAACCATCTTTCATGATGACATAACCAGATCCGGTCAAGGCTCGTGGGCGGGTTTGGGGTGTTATTCTGATTTGGTATCGAGCGGTTCAAAGCTCGGATTTGAGGTTTTGGGTCCAAAACATTTTGTATGGGCTTTTTAAAGATTTGGGCTTTCATAAATTTTTTTTTGAGTTATTCGGCATGGCTTTGTATCTCCAACCATGATCCACGGGTAAGTAACTCTACTTGATGAATTGATTTATATGTGAATATTATGGGCTTTTATGGAAAGCGTAGATTAGTGAACTAGAATCTGTTGAACCCAGGACTAGTCTACTCAAACACATGCATAAGACTTAAGGAACTAAAAACTCGTGAAGTAAGTCAAGAGAGTTAAGGTGTGGCAACCATCATTGACGCATGTCGAGGATTGGTATTCGGTGAGAGCTTGGTATTTAAGCGATCCTAGCGACTCACCTCCTCTTTACTCGAATCCTACAGTGCGTAGCTACGGTTCACCTTAACCAAGAAGACTTGTTCATAGGCTAAACCAAGTATTAAAACCGAAAGGGATTAGCCTTCTTGTTTTAAAACCCTAGTTTTAAAATTTTCAAACTTACCCCTTTGGGTTGTAAACCCTAAATCGATTTTGAAAGACGTTTTCTCGATTTACCAAAATTTCCAAAATGCCCCTAGTGGCAAAATTACAAAAATGCCCTTGTATTGTAAAATTACGGTACTACCCTCAACTTCACATTAAAATGATTTTACTTTGCAAAATACCAAAATCTCGAAATTTCAAAATGTTAAGATATACCTGGTATGGGAAATTACAAAAATACCCCTGTGTTAAAAATTACTAAAATGCCACGACTTTCAAGATTTTTGGTTTAACTCCAATTTTAATAAAATTTCCTACTTTGCAAAAGTATAAAAAAAACGCTATTTTCAAGATACCCCGATTTGAAAATTTGCAAAATTACCACGATGAACAAAATTACCACAATGCCCTTGGTTTCTAAATTTTCATAATTCCTCGATTTTTACTAAAATGTTCTTACATTATGAAAATATCAAAACTTACATTTTACAAATATCGAGATATCTGATTTGGGAAATTTACTGAAAATGCCCTTAACGTCCCCAATTCTTGAAATAACCCCGATTTCTAAAATTTTTGCAACACATCCGGTTTGAAAAACAAATTTTTCCAAGATGACCACGAGATTTTGTAAACTTTGAAATATCTTTAATTTGAAAACTATTTTCAAATTGACCCTGAGTTATTACCGAAATACCCCTATAGGAAAATGTCGAAATTACCCCTGGGTTGGGAATGCTCAAGAAAGTGACATGGATGAATGAATGTGTCTTTAGTGAAGTATGTGAATGTTTGAATTAGAACAGAGAACTTGAGATGAAACTTTGATTGCTCGAAAGAACGACTTCCAGAAACTTCTGTTCATAAAATTTGCTCGTGGATAAAACAGTGGAACAAAATTTCTAATGCATAAAACTTTTAATCAGATTAAATCGCGACGCTAGATATGAGTTCTAGGGGACGTGGTTGTCGCGGACGTGGGCAAGGTGGAAGCAACGACTTTATTAAGATCAGAGTGCGCAGCAAGAGCGTAGTGTGGTAGGTTCGGATGTGCATTGATTAGTTAGTTGGAAATTTCGAGGAAGAAATTTCTTTAAGGAAGAGGTAGATTTGTAACATCCCAAAATTGGGCCTAGGAGAATTGAGCCCAATGGGCCTTAGGCGTAGTAGCGTTTGAATTTTTAGAGAATAAGAGATCGGCTTAAATGCTAGTTAGACCTATTGGATAAGTGATTTTGGAAGGTTAGAGGCTTCATGAAGTCGGGATCAAATATTGGCTTTGGGGAAATTTTGGTTTTAGGTGAAAAAAACCTAGAAGTTGTGAGATAGGCCTTAAGAATAAAATATGGAGGAAAATGACACAAGTGGAGTGTGTGGTGTAGTGGCAAAGTGGACGCCACATAAGAGACAAAGGAGTGGCGCCACAAGGAAGGAAAGAAGGAGGTCCAAGGTTCAAGTCTTGGCTTTTGCATTTTGGTTTCTTTTTGCTTAGACCTTAGAATTTGGGCCATAGTTTATATTTAGTTGCGCATGGTTTAAGACACAAGAGGAGCTTGTGGCCAAGTGGTTAGCGGCGTGGATTATGTTGCAAGGGAGCACAGGTTCGAATCTCATGAGAAGCAAGGAGTATTTATTTGCATGGATTGAATGGCAAGAGTTTGATTGAATTTAAACTCTCTTGTGAAAGGATCCCACATCGGAAAGACACAAAGAATGAAGGTGAAGAGCTAGCTATATAAGGAGCATCCTAGGAGGAGAGTAAACACATCTTGGAGGCGTTTGGGCACAAGAGTGGTCGGGCGTGGATTAGCCCCGAGTCCTATCGGTGTGTAACTCTCTACTCTAGTTGTAGAGCGGCAAAATGCCGAAATGCAGGTTACACGGCATTAGTAGCCACACGAGCGTCGCGGCGCATGTGTGGGGCTTCGACGCGATAGTTGAGGCCATCGATGTAGTATTCTCGTGGGTTGGTTTGCTTGGGCCTCGATGGGCGAAGTGGGCCCAATGGGCCCGTGGGCCTATATGAGTAAATTGCATGATTGGTTAGTATATGTTGAACTAGACTAGGTGGAAGTTATATACGTGGCTAGATTTGTGCTAGGTGGGCCACACGAGCATGTGGGCCGGATGGGCGAAATCGGGTTTTAGGCCCAATCGTCAGGTATGACCGGAAATGGTAGTGAGTCGCTAGTGGTGACATTAGGCCTTCGGAAAGGCCATTTCGGTTGTGAATTTATGAAAATACCCTTAGTAGGTAAAATTACGATTATACCCCAGAGGTTGATTAGCATGATTATGTTGTTTAGTTTTGGCGATTGTAGGGAAGGCTTGATCTCGCATATCTCGGGTTGTGGCTAGTGCTCGGAAAGTGTTAAGGAAGGGGATCTAGTGCGTTAGATCTTGATCTACGGATTTGATAGTCGCATTAGTAACGGTGTGTAAACTAACACGCTTCTTGCTTTGTATATGTTTGATAAAGCGATTGATTGGTAAAAGCGAAGCAGTATGGTTGAGTGATATGATACCCTATGGGGTATGTGCACGGATTCGAGTAAGTCCGTTTCATTATGAGTCTTATTATTGATACATGATGTCATGATTTATGATGTATGTGCTATGAGATGCAACGTTAAACATGTTTGCATGATTTGAATACTATACATGAGTTGGTATGATGATGGGTGATATGAGAGGAGGGGAAGTGATATTCGTGTCAGCGGACACGGTGGTTTGGTACCACATTGTGACTACGGTCACCAGAGGTTTGGCACCTCGGAGGTTTGGCACCTCATAGCGTCGCGTCGGTGGCTTAGCACCACGGTGGGTTGGCCCCACGATTTACATTATGGGATTGGCGCCCGGTGATTTGGTATCACACGATGGGTTGGCCCCATCACTTGATTCGTGACCGGTCACCGGTGATTTGGTATCACATTTGTGTCTTTGGGACACCAGTGGTTTGGCACCACAAGTATTGACCGGATATTGTGACTTTAAGTCACCGGTGGTTTGGCACCACCGGTGGTTTGGTACCACACGGGTAGAGAAAGGTGTTTGGAAGGCTAGGTGGAGGTGCATATCGTAACTTGTGCATGTTAAACCTGTTTATGATTTGTGTATGATGTTTTACTAAACCGGGAAAAAGGGCTACACTTTGAGTCTTGGTGACTCACCTTTTTCCTTTAACATTTTCGGTGATGCGTAAAGATGGGAGGGTTTGGAGAGGACACAAGGTGGCCCATGCGAGAAGAAGATATTTGGATTATTTTAAGCATTTTTAATATTGAGTATTTTGTTTTAAGTATGGGTTGTAATAAGGGCCTTACTATTATTTTGGTATTATTCTAATTATGGCTTGATTAAAGCTGAACTACTATGTGAAGAGGATTTTATCTTAGCAACTTTGCTTATTCAAAATAGTATTTAATAAAGTTTAAATTGGACAATTTTATAACACTAAGGTTTTTCATATTACTTTAAATGGACATGGTTTTCAAAAGTTAACAAACTTTCATGATTATTCTAAGTCAAAAAGATTTTCAACCATCTTTCCGCAGTGACATAACCAGATCCGGTCAAGGCTCGTGGGCCGGGTTTGGGGGTGTTACATAAATGCTCTCCTAAGTATAGAAACATGAATTTAAAGGATTAGGGGGATAAAATTCACCATATTACATTGAATAATAATCCAAAAATGCATTAAGAATGAGACTAAAACAAGTTACTTTTGGCATTTACCATATTCAAAAGCGGCTCTGATGTTGTCATCTTCATTTTCCATAGGATTGTCACTCTTAAGCCATGTACTGGTGGTGGCATCATAATGATATCCCGCATGATGAAGGGCCCCATAACTAATAGGTTGGTTAGAGGAAATAGGGGTGTCTCCATGAGTGCTAATGCCTAACGTCCTAACCAGATATGACAAATAAGTGCCACGGGGAATGGTGATATTTGTATTCATCCCCCTCCCAATAGCCTTAGTAATTTCATTAAACATGATAAGGGCTAGGTCAGGACACCTATCGAATTTAAAAGAATTGAGCCATCAATAATCAATGTTTGAAAGCTTAGCATATTTTTTTAAAATGGTGAAAGTTTCAAGTTATGATCAAATGGAGGACCCGATCATGAAAGTTAAGTTCGAATCCTGATCTGGACTGAATAAAAAGGGTAGGATTAAAAGGACTTTTTAATTGAAGTTACCTCCAGATGGCAAATAAAGATAATCACCATACTCTTCTAAGGTTATAGTAAGTCAGCAATGAAATATTAAGGAAATCCATCCAATCCCAATTTTGCAAAATAGAAAGATAGACAAAATTAATACCCTCTAACATGACTATATCGACTTTCCTAGACTGCCAAACTCTCTTAGATGCTAAGTTTTTATTAAAATGGTGACGTGAGGCATGTTACGAAAACATTCGTGAAATGATGATGTACGGCCACTAGGTTGGTGGGATGATGAGGCATCGATTCTTGGTCTTTTCTCAAGAGCCATAATTAGAGAATTAAACACTAAAGTTCAACTAAAAATCTAAAAAATTTCATTTGGGAATTTTTTCAAACACTTGGTGTGCAAGGGTTTTAGGTAAAAAAAATTAATAAATGTTTATGAATAAGAAACCCCCTACAAAAAAAACATAATAAATATAATCCAAATCAACCCAATGAATCATCAAGAAGAACTATTTAACCTACATTTTATAAAATAAAAAAAAATTAAATTTCTAGGGTGTATCTTCAAAATGTTGAAATAGTGAAAATTCTTAAGCAATATTGTTGAAATCTTAATGGAATGATGTTTAAAAGGATTGAAAGGTCAAGATTTTACAAAAAAAAAAAAAAAAAAAAAAAACAAAGAGTTTCGAAGAGTTTTAGAGAATGAGAAGAGGATTTTTGGATGGAAGAGAAAATTTGAGTTTTTGAAACAGTGTGTAGGTGCCTTCAAAACCCAGTGGTATTGATATTTTTTAACGAATATCAATTTTGTTTTAATTGGTATTGATATCAAATTGCAAT
The DNA here is from genome assembly GCA_025503065.1 of Gossypium bickii. Lineage (NCBI taxonomy): Eukaryota > Viridiplantae > Streptophyta > Magnoliopsida > Malvales > Malvaceae > Gossypium > Gossypium bickii. Next base: position 59,335,322 of record CP106710.1, on the reverse strand, counting down.
TTTGTTTTCCAAGTGTAGTAAAATTGTAAAAACGAGATTTTTAGGTCCTAAGAGGTTTTAAGGGTCCTAAAATGACTCTATGGGAATTCTTAATGGTTTCTTATGCATGAAAATGCATAATTTAAGAATGATGCATGAGTCATGAAAAAAAAATGACTAAGTTAACAAAATTTAATCCATTCTAGGAAGTTTAAGAGCATAAAAAAATCATGTTAGACTAATGAGGTCAAAATAGAACAATTATCAATATGAAAACTCCCCCTAACTTTTTACATATAAGAGCCATATAAATCATGCATATATACTTTTACAATCAATTTTAATTCATAAAATAGTTTTAAAACAACATAGTGTTAAAATTCATTTGAACACGAAATTAAGCAAATGTAGTAATACCTAATTCTCCTCTATGTGTCCAAAATCTTTCTTTGTCTAAAGGTTTTGTAAAAATATCTGCTAATTGATTTAAGTTGTCAACAAACTCTAGAACTATTTCTCCTTTTTGGATATGATCTCTAACGAAATGATGCCTTATTTCAATGTGTTTAGTACTAGAATGTTGGATGTGATTTTTAGTGAGACAAATATTACTAGTATTGTCACACTTGATAGGAATAGCATCTATATCAATTCAATAGTCCTTAAGTTGTTGTTTCATCCATAAAACTTGATCACAATATCTATCGGTAGAAATATATTCCGCTCTGGTGGTGGACAATGCAAGACTATTTTGTTTCTGTGAAAACCATGACATACGCATGTTGCTTACAAATTGACAAGTACTGGAGGTGCTTTTCCTATTTGATGAAATTGTTTGATGAAAAAACACTATCTAAGTGTGTATTTCTTAGAAATATGTACAACTATATATACATGTAATATTGAATCAACTAAGGAAAGAATATATATTAATTAGAATCTCTAAAAAAATCAGATGTAATCTCTAAAGATATTATTCAATGCTATCAAATAACCAAAGATTCTCAACACTCCCCCTCAAGTTGGTGCATAGATGTCTCGCATGCCTAAGTTGCAAAGAAGATTATAATAAGTCTGACAGTTTAGCCCTTTAGTAAAAACATCAGCCAACTGTTTTTCAAGTGCAAGATAAGATAGACTTATGGCACCACTGGCTATGTTTTCCTTGATAAAATGGCAATCTATTTCGATGTGCTTGGTTCTATCGTACTATACTAGATTTTGAGCTATGTTTATGGCGACCTTATTACCACATTACAAGGTTTATCCTTTTTCATTCAACAACTTTAGCTCTTCTAATACCTTTTGCAGCCATAAAAACTTACAAACACCTTGAATCATGGCCCTCAGCCTCTGCACTTGATCGAGCCACAACACTTTGTTTATTGCTCCTCCAAGTGGCTAAGTTTCCTCTCACAATAGTACAATAATATGTTGTAGACCTTTTGTGATCAAGAGAACTAGCCCAATCTGCATCTGTAAATACTTCTATGTTTAGATGACTATTTTCTTAGAAGAGAATACCTTTGCCTAGTACAGACTTCGAATAACACAAAATTCACAATACTGCCTGCATATGAGCTTCGCGAGGATCATGCATAAATTGGCTTAACAAACTAATCGCATAGGCTATATCAGGCCAAGTATGAGCGAGATAAATCAAATGTCCAATGAGTCTCTGATATCTCCCTTTATCTATCATTTCATCGATCCCTGCTTGTAACTTGTGATTACTCTCAATAGGTGATTCTACTGGTTTACAACCTAACATGCCAGTCTCTGTTAGAAGATCTAAGACATTCTTTCTTTAGGAAATAAAAACCCCCCTTTGATTCCGAATTCCTAAACCCATTGTTTCTTAAGCCAGGCTATTTCTTCCTTATCATCTTCTGTCATAATTATGTCATAAACTCTAAATATAAGAAGAGTAATCTTACCCTTGTAATGTTTTATAAAGAGGGTATGATTAGCATATATTGTCGATAGCCAAACTACACCATGGCCTTATTAAATCTGTCAAACCAATCTATGGGAGATTGCTTTAGCCCATATAGGGCCTTTTTCAATATGCATACCTTCCTTTGAGTATTTTTATCCTCAAATCCTGGAGGAACTTTCATATACACTTCTTCTTCCAAGTCTTCATGTAAGAAGGCATTCTTCACATCAAACTGCTGTAAGTCCCAGTCAAGATTTGCTGCACATGATAAAAGGATCCTAATCATGTTCAATTTAGCAACTGAAGCAAATGTTTCTTAATAATCCACTCCATATGTCTGAGTGAATCATTGCGCTACTAATCTGGCTTTGAGTCTTTCAATTAAACCATTAGCCTTTATACTTGATAATAAACACCCATTTGCAGCCAACCATTTTCAATCCCACAGGAGGATTAACCATTTTCAACCATTTTATTAAAGCCCTCATTTCTTGTTAAAGCCCTCATTTCTTCAATCATAGCCTTCTTCCATCTTGGACCAGTGATAGCTTCTCTCTAATCCTGTGGAACAGACATAGAGAATAAAGACAAAACAAAAGCTCTATAGGATGGGGATAAGGAATCATAAGATACAAAGTCAGAGATAGGATGTAAAGTGCAAGTTCTAACACCTTTTTGTTGGGCTATTGGTAATTCCAAGTCAGTAGCATACGGAGGTAAAGAAGACTTACTCGACAGTGAAGAGTCAGGGCATAAAGTAGATTATATGATGGCATCTTCTTTCTTGCCTTTTCTATTGTATGTCCTTAAATCAGACCTATCTAACAACCATACACTAGTATTCTCTTGAACCAAAGTCTCTAATGGAACTAAATTCTCCCTTGGAAAAGTAGCAGAACAAGGTACCATTTCTTCATTTTCAATAACCTCCCTCTGAAGAGATGGTTATGATGAAGAAAAGTAGGATTCATCCTCACAAAATGTTACATCCATACTTACATTATACTTTCTAGATGGCGGGTGAGAACATTTGTAACCCTTCTATGAGAGAGAGTATCCAATGAAAGCATATTTGAGTGCTTGAGGATCCAGTTTGCTCTCATGTAGATGATGAATGAAGCAAACACAACAAAAGACCTTCGGTGAAATTGGGTAATCTGTCTTGCCCTGTAAGGTTTTTATGGGACTTTTAAAATCAAGGACCCAAATAGGCATCTGATTAACCAAAATCGCATCCCCCCAATTAGGCTTTGGAAGATTCATAGTGAACATTAGTGATCTAGCAACCTCCAAATGATGCCTATTTTTTCTTTCGGCAACACCATTCTAAGCACTTGTACCTAGACAACTGGTCTGATGAAAAATCCCATATGATTCCAAATAATCATTAAAGTTATACTATGTTCCATTATTAGTTCACAAAATCATAACCTTAGCATCAAACTGAGTAGTAATTAATTTATGAAAAGAATGAAAACACGAGAAAGCATCACTTTTGGAATTTAATAAAAATACCCATGTCATCCGAGTGTAACAGTCAATAAAAGTAACAAACCAACGATTACGAAATAAAGAAATAAGGCGAGTAGGGCCCCAAACATCCGAATGAATAATTTCAAAAGGAACATTACTTTTATTGTTACGCAAAGGATAACTATTTCTTGTATGCTTAGGAAACTCACAGGCATCACAAACTAAAGAGTCTAACTGAGTTCTTGAAAACAAATTAGGAAACATCTTGGCAAAAACAGTAAATTATGGATGTACGAACCGCCTATGCCACTGAATTATCTCTCTGTTGACATCTTTACTGTCTCCAAATAATGCTTGAGACATACTAGACGATTAATCCAAGAGATATAAGCCATCACACAATCTACCACTGCCAATCATCTTCCCTGTTTGGAGGTCTTGAATGACACAGTGATCGGGAAAGAATGCAAGTTTACAATGTAAGGCTTTAGTGATAGTGCTAACAGATAAAAGGTTAACTGAGAATTTAGGGACATGGAGGATAGAGAATAAAGTGATATTCGGAGTACAAACAACATAACATGTTCTAGAGATGAAGGTAAGGGAGCCATCGGCTAGTTGCACACTATCTTTAAATGGACAAGTAGTATAGTTAAATAAGTTTCTGTTTGACCCTGTCATATGTCTACTCCCACCAGAATCAATAATCCAAGAGTCAGAAGTAGATGAAGCATTTAAAACAGTACTTGATTTCGCATGATTAGACTTGGAAATTGAGGTAGAGACCAATTGAGACAAGACGCGTCGAAGATGTTAAATTTCGTCCGAGGTAAAACTTCCAGCAGAAGTGGACTTATCCTCTATTATTACAAAGTTTGACAAATTTGCTTGAGGCTGAGAATTACCCTCTCATTTTCTAGCACGACCTTAAGTGGGACGACCATGTAACTTTCAACACATATTTTTAGTGTGCCAAGGCTTACCACAATAGTCACACATCAAGTGATCCTTGGCAAACTTACCACCCGATGGACCATCCTGGTTAGCAATGAGGCCAGCTATATCTAAAGGTGGCTTATAGAGCATAACAACACAACGACTCTCCTCCTGTTGTACATAGGACTATGCTATATGGAGAGAAGGGAATGGAGTCTTGTCAAGAACTTGAACCTGAATCTGATCATACTCAATATTCAACCCAACCAAGAAATAAAAAACAGGCTCATTTTCCACCATCTTCTAAAATTTTTCTGCATCTTTGGCACAATTCACTTGAAAATCTTGATAATAATCAAATTCCTGCCACAACCCACTTAATTTAGCAAAATATTGAGAAACCGTAAGCTCTCCCTATTTTATACCATGGACCTTATTATAAATCTACAAAATTTTCGTATCACTCCAACATGAGATTAGGTGAAAATAGCAACATTCCAAATCTTTTCCACAGTACCAAGCAGCAAATAGGTTTTGGAAATAGGGTTGCATAAAGTTGATAAGCCATCCCATAACAAGAGATTTCGTTGAATCCCACTGACTAAAGGTTGAATCGGTGAGTTTAGGTTACGACGGTTTACTGGTGATGCATCCCTACAAACCACGAGCCTTGATAAACAAAAAGCAGGAGCTTGCCAAAGAAAGGTAATTATGTCCATCAAGCTTCACAAGACTAATTTGCAGCAAAGGATTATTGATTGGAATAATGAGCTTCTCGTCTTTAGACATACTACTGAAAAAAAAACAACTAATGCCCCCCAAAAAACAAAAAAAAATGCTTGCAAAAATTAGAATAAAAAATACCCAAAAAAACACTAAAAAAGATCTCACACAAAAGAATTAGGCAAAAGTCACTACAGATCGAAGAATAATGACCAGAAGGGAGAAGAGAGCACAATGATGGCGTCAAAAAAAACACAACAGCAGCAGGTGAAGTTCACATGTGACGCGTGAAAAAAATTTGTTATAGCTTGTGGCAGCGCATGAGGCCCACGCACAGGTCTTCTGGTCACCAGATTCTAGAGTTTCACTAATGTTATCGACTCCAATGGTAGGGGTGGTGAGAGAAAAAAATAAGGTTGGGATGGAAAGTACCAATTTTGTGTTACTAGGGTTTTTGGAAAAAAATTAATCAGAAAAAAATCCCAAAAATCGGATAAAAAATCTGATACCATGATGAAATCAGAGATGAATACTCTAATGTATTGAGAAAAAACTCTCTCAAAGTATGTATTTCTTAGAAATACGTACAACTATATATACATGTAATATTGAATCAATTAAGGAAAGAATATCGATTAATTAGAATCTCTAAAAACTCATATGTAACCTCTAAATATACTATTCAATGCTATCAAATAATAAAAGATTCTCTACACTATCTAATTTGCATCCTCGAAAATCCTCATCCATAAATACATGCAAGTTAAAGGATAAGCCTTTAGGGTACCAAAAACCTAAATTAGGAGTGTCACTAAGGTATCTAAAGATTCTCTTAAGGGCATGTAAATGTGATTCTTTAGGACATGATTGAAATCGAGCACACAAGCAAACACTAAACATGATATTGCGTCTACTTGCAGTAAGATAGAGCAAAGAGCCAATCATAAACCTATATAACTTTAAGTCAACACATTTACCTTCCTCGTCTTTATCAAGCTTTGTATAAGGGCTCATAGGAGTAGCTTGTGGTTTGAGTGTGTCCATCCCAAACTTCTTGAATATTTCCTTTGTGTACTTAGCTTGATTGATAAAGATTTCATCATTTCTTTGCTTGATTTGGAGTCCCAAAAAGAAATTTAGTTCTCCCATCATGCTCATCTCAAATTCACCTTGCAATAGCTTAGAAAATTCTTGACAAAGAAGATCATTAGTAGAAACCAAAAATGATATCATTAACATAAATGTAAACTACTAATAAATCTTTTTCTTTTCTTTTGAGAAAAAATCTTGTGTTAACCTTCCCTTTACAAAAGCCTTTTTCAACAAGAAAATTTGATAATCTTTCATACCAAGCTCTAGGAGCTTGTTTCAAACCATTTAAAGCTTTTGAAAGTTTAAAAACATGGTTTGAAAATTTTGGATCTTCAAAACCGAGTGGTTTTTCAACATACACTTCTTTATTTATAAAACCATTTTGAAAAACATTCTTTTACATTCATTTGATATAATTTAAAGTTATTAAAGCATGCAAAAGCTAAAAGCATCCTAATGGCTTTCATCCTAGCTACGGGAGCATAAGTTTCATCATAATCTATTCCTTCCTCTTGAGTGTAACATTCAGCAACAAGTCTAGCATTGTTCCTCACTATGTTACCACTCTCATCTAGCTTGTTCCTAAAAACCCATTTAGTAACTATAGTAGATTTATCATGAGGTCTTTCAACTAGGGTCCATATTTTACTTCTTAAATTGATTTAACTCTTCTTACATAGTCAATATCCAATATTCATCATTTAATACTTTTTTGATATTTTTAGGTTTAATGCATGAAATAAATGCAAAAAATTACAAGTATTTCTAAGAGAAGATCTAGTAGTTAACCCTTTTGATGGATCTCCCGATATCTTACCATCCGTCACATAGTTGAACTCTCTTAGATGGGTGATTTCCCTTTCCTCTATTGTAATCTCTTCTAGAGCATATTGTGTCTGTTCTTAAATCTTCTCACTTGATGATTGATCCTCTTTATCATTATTATTAAAAAATTTTGCATCATCATCATCAACACAAGAATCCTTTCTAGGAGTAGGGTTAGATTAATAAAAATTAACACGTATAGACTCTTCTACTACTAAAGTTCTTTTGTTAAACACTCAAAAATCTTTAGAATTTAAAGAATAACAAAGAAAATTTCCTTCATCACTTTTTGCATTAAATCTACCAGGATTATCTTTACCATTTTTTAAAACAAAAAACTTGCATCCAAAGGGATGAAAATAGCTAATGTTAGCTAATAAAAAATGACTTAGTAAGACGATTGCCTAAAATTGATTCTGAATTAGAAAAAGTTTGTGATACATATAAGATTTTGTGATACAAACTTTTTCTAATTCAAAATCAATTTTAGGCAATCGTCTTACTAAGTCATTTTTATCTAATTTATGCAATATGCTCATGCTAGCATGCCGTAGTTTTCTATGTCATAATAAAGAATTGTTTTCACTTTTAGCAACAAGGCATATGAATGAATCATGCAAATCTTCAAAATGCACCATATAAAAATTTCTTATGCTATGTCCCACAAGCATAATCTTATTAGACACATTTTCAACTATTTTACAACCATTAGACTCAAAAATGACATTGAGACTACTATCACACTATTGACTATACTAAGTAGATTATGCCTAAGACTGTTGACATAAATAACATTTTCAATAATAATTGAAAAGTTTTTATCAATAGAGTCTATTTACTTTTCCTTTAGAGTTGTCACCAAATGTAACTACTCATTTATTTTTAGGCTTCAAATTGAAAAAATGACTTTTTTTCACCGGTCATGTGCTTTGAGCATGCACTATCAAGGTACCATGAGTTTTTGAGTGAATTCTTCACCTTGAAGTAATGCTCCTTTCCTTACAAACATAGAATTAAACTTTGATTTTTGGTACCCAAATTTTTTTGGGTCCATAAGCATTAGTTCCTATAATTTAAGTCCAGATAGGTATCCATTTTGAAAGGATGTACTTATTTTGAGAACTTATGAGTTATTTGGGGACCCATATACTTTTAATAAATTTTCCTTTGTAACAATTTTTGGGACCTCTATGTTTATAGAAATTAAAGCTAATTTTGACAAAGTTTTGTTTTGAGCTTTCTCATCTAAAAAATCTTTTTGGTAAAATTTTGTTAGAGTAAGGTTTTCACTCTTAAGCAACTCAAGCTACTTTTGATGATCATCATAAACTTTAGAAAGCAAATTATGCAAGTCAAAATTATTATTCTTTTCAAAATCATTTATACTAGCTTACATATCATTTATTTTACTTTCAAGTTCATACTTGATTTTGGAGAGTGAATTATTTTAATCTTTTAGTTTTGAAATAGTTTCTCTAAATTTTGAAACCATTAATTCAAACTCCAAACCCAACTCATCATTAGCATCTTGTAACTCATCAAAAGAATAAGAAGTTGAATTAGATGAGTTAAAAGTTACCTTAGAGTCATTGATGGCCATAAGACAAAGGTTGACTACTTCTGGATCTTCATTCTCGGATGAATCTTCATCACTCCAAATAGCAACACAAGCCTTGAGTTTTTATTTGTTTGACCCTCTTTTCTTTCATTGAGGATAATCAAACTTGATGTGTCCCAGCTTCTTGCATTTATAGCATATGACGGGGTCCTTCTCCTTGGTAGATTCAATCTTGAGTCTTTCCTTCTTTTGGAATTATCTTCCTTTATTGGACCTCATAAACCTCTTGAATCTTCTCGCAAACATGACAATCTTTTGATCCTTAGCCACATCTTCTTTAGAATCACCTTCTTCTATTGTGAACTTGAGGGTAATACCAACCTTATTCTTTTTAACTTTTTCTTCTCATTTATTCACTCCTTTGAGTCTCATTTCATGAGTGAGCAAAGAACCAATTATCTCATCTAATGAAAGAGTCTCCAAATTTTTAGCTTCCTCTATGGCTATAACTTTGGCATCACAAGACATTGGCAATCTTCTAACCATTTTCCTCACTACCTCTTCATTGGGATAGGTATTCCCATATAATTTGAGCTTATTAATGATGATGGTAAATCTATCGAACATAACTTTGATGTCCTCATCGGGCTTCATCATAAATGTCACATAATTGAGAGTCAGAATTCCCACATTTGATTTCTTGACTTGATTGGTACCCTCATGAGTGACCTCCAATTTGTCCCAAAATTTCTTGGCATTGGCACATGATGATACCATACTATACTCTTTTGGACCAAGTGCAAAAAAGAGAGTGTGCATGGCTTTGGCGTTGAGTTGTATGCTTCTCCTATCTTCCTCATTCCATGCCTTCTTTCTCTTTGGAACTAAGATCTCTCTTTGCTTTTGAGGTATGAATGGACCATCAATGATGATGTCTCATACGACAAGATTGTTGGCTTGTATGAACAACATCATTCTAGTCTTCCAAAATGAATAGTTTGCACTATTGAAATAAGGAGGTTTATTAATGAATTGAGATTCACCAACCATAATAGAGCCAGAAGAAGACGTCATCTTATGTGGCTTGAATATTTGGAAGTTGAGCTACCTTGAAGATTTTCTTTTGGTTATTAGACTATCTTTTAGAGACTAGCTCTGATACTAATTGTTAGCTCAATTAATCAAACCGAAATTACCAATAAGGGGTGAATTGACCTTTAAAAATTTTGGTGGAAACAAAAAAAGAATATGAAACAATGAACACAAAGATTTAGAGTGGTTCAGCTCCAATTGCCTACTCCACTACTTTATCTTTCTAGAACAAAGGATTTTCCCAAATTCACTAATTTGTTCAACCTTTGAGGACAAGTTTTAACCCTACAACTCTCTTAAGATTTCTATCCCAAATCTTAAGATAAACTCCCTCAAAGAATTACAAAGAAGCAAAAAAAGAAATAATTCTAACAATATCAGAATGTTTGCCAATTAAGCACAAATAGACAGGAATACACTTGAGAAAATGAAAGATAATAAGAGCTCACACATGTGTACAAGAGAATTATGGAAGTATTGAATACAAATGTTGTTTGATTGATGACTTTTTCTTGAATATACTTTCTTCTTTTTTATAGGATCTTTAAAAGCTGGTATTTATACCCCTGATTGATTTCCAACTATTGAGGTTATTATGGTAGTTAATAGAGCCATAGGGGATGTGAAAACCAGAGCATTTAATACACCTGCAACAAAGAGTATCGATAGAAGATAAAAAGGTATCGATATTTTTTGCAATAAATACTAAATTCAGTGACCGTTGAAGTTTAAATATCGATATCATAACAAATTTATTGATGCTTTATAACTGGATCGATACTTAGTTGATTTTGTGAGAAACAGAATGTCAATTTGGTATCGTTTATTTGAAGAGTATCAATATTTAAAAAATACCGATACTTGGCTAAAAAGGTATTAATACTTTTTGGCATGGAGTAATTCTAACTTGTTTGAAAAATAGTTTGATTAGTTAAAAGACTTTTAACTTGGTTAAAACCATTTTATCTTGATTTTAATGTTCTTCAAAAAATTTCTAAGAGCTCAAAGTAGATATTAAAAATTTTATCTCTTAGACTTCAATTTGAATAATCATTTTATCAATTTTGTTCAATTTTAACTTTTATTCAAAAACACTTCAATTTGTTATATCAAAAATTTTATCAAATAATGCTTAGTTTAACACTAATTGTTGTATTCAATCTGGCTTTTAAATGTAATCAGAACACAATCAGCAAGGCATAAGTTATCTATTAGTTATACAGTGAAGTATCACATAGGACTATGAATCGATTGGAAGTACTAAATTGAAGAGATATAAAGAAATAAGGAATTAGTATAGAGAGTGTATTCAGAATAAGGATGTGAAAATGTACGTTTGAAGAAGGTATTTGTCATTTGCGCACATGATCATTCTTGAATTATGGTGAAGCAATGACTTAGAGTTAAGTATGCTACAATAATAGTGTTTCGATTATGTTGATCTTGGAAAGAGACTTATAAATTCTCGGACAAAGGTTGTGCGTGATTTATCAAAGACCCTAATGGAAAAAGAGATAGATTCTGAGTAAGGCGTGATATTTATAGTGTATGAAGAATGGAATTTGAGGGAAGCAATTGCTAAAGAAAGGTTATTGGGCAAGAATAATAAGATCATCTCATTGCATCATCAACTGTATTGTGCAAATACCACATAGGTAATTGTTATATTCCTCACTAAGTTCATATGAACTTATCCGTGTGTGTTATATTACAAGTTTGATTGCGAGGTTGTGCCAGGAGGGACAATACCAGGACTACGCCAAAGGAGTGGCGTACCAGGCTATTATGCATACGGAGCCAGATAGTTTATATGTTCCTTAGAATCACTATTTTGATTATAATCGTAATAGGTTAGGTTTTTAAATTAGAAATTTTTGTACCTTAAATACATGTGTTGCAAATGTATTTACTTATTGAACATACTAATGTATTTAATTTCATATATGCAATTAAATAAGTTGTAATTCTTTGAAATTTGTATAAGTAGGTTAAGTTTTTGTTTGTTTATGTTGATAATTGTAACACCTCAAACCCGACCTAGACATTATGGCCAAATCTAGAAATGTTACGTAAAGTAGTTATAAATCTGACTTTCACTTATTGAAAGACTTCGCGTATCTTTGCTAATTAAAACTCATTTTATATGAAAATGTTTGTCATACTGAATAGTTAAAACCGTTAATTGACTACATTTTCTAAATAAATCATATAATTTGTAGCGGAAGTTCTTAGGTAGTTACATTTTGAAAAATCGAGTTTGTTTTCTTAAAAATAGGTAACTGTAGAAACATAGTCATTTTCCGAAAAAATTATTTTATCGAATGTCATGCTAAGACCCAAATTAAAAGTCCAAACCAAAAATAAACCCAAATGTCTAGAGAGTCCAAAAATTATAGAACTCTCAAAACGAAACTTTAAATAAGCCAAATTTATGTAAATAAAGTTTTACGGAATTGTGGACATATCCGAGCTCCCATCGTACCGACCCGCCTAAGTCTAAGGGTTACATGGATGTTTTTCGGGTTTCTCGTTACACACTTGGTATTTTTCTAATGCTGATTCAAATACGAATAACCCCAGAACATAATTGACAATTAACACAACCAATTTCAATAATGAATTGTGAAACTGTGACTAAAAATCGAACCCAATAAAATAAAACAACCCTTCATAATACAACCACACCCTTATCGAAGCACGAACAACTATTACGCAAATTCTAAATCACTGGAGGGCCGCCCACTACCTCTTGTACTACTCCTAAATCGCATAAAAAATAACACAACATCACTAAACCGATTAACACAACCACCGTCTAACACGACTACAAATAGAGCATAAAATACTGAACTGAAATACCTTACCCTTAGATTAGCAGTTAAGGAATCACAAACTATTACTTCAAGCACTAGCACTAGCCCAACAAAATAAGAAACGAAAGACAAAAGAATGAAGAAGAAAAAATATAAAAGCTAAGTGCCAAAATTTGGAATTGGAATTGCGGCATGAATTAGGGGAAACAACAGAGGTGCAAAACGTGGGGGTTTTTTTCTAATAAAATAAATAAAACAAAAATAAAATGAGACTTATTTTAAAAGAAAGAAAGGATAAAACACACATATTAATCACTTTGTTTTATTTATTTTCAAAACAAAACCTAAAAGATAAAACCTTATATATTAAATACTTTATTATGTTTTATTTATTTATTAATTAATCTAAAATCAAACAAACTCATTTAAAAATCAACTCCAAAATTTTGGCAGCAAGCATATTTTATTTTAAATTCGATAGGCCTAGGAACAAAATGATTGAACTAAGACACGAACCCAAGACCACAGACACATAATTAAAGCACTTAACCACTGATACAGAGACTTAATTATTATGAAATTTGCAAAAACAAAATTTAATAAATCAAGGCGTTACAACTCTACCCCCTAAAAGAAATTTTGACCTCAAAATTTACCTGATACAAACAGATGCGGATACTGTTGATGAATCAAGTTCTTAGGTTCCCACATCGCTTCCTTAATGCCATGATTCCACCACAGAACTTTCACTAAAGGAATAGATTTCCTCCTCAATACCTTAACGTCACGGTCCAAAATCTGAATTGGCTTGTCCTCGAATGTCAAATCCGATCTAACCTCAATCTCCTTAACTAGAACAATATGAGATGGGTCCTACCGATACCGCCTCAACATAGAGACGTGAAACAAATCATGAATATGGTCTAACTCTGGAGGTGGCTCTAACTAATACACGACTAGTCTCAACACGTTTCAGAATCTGATACGGCCCAATAAATCTAGGGCTCAACTTACCTATATCCAAATCACAGAACTTTCTTCCATGGAGATACTTTAAGGAACACATAATCACCCATGGAATACTCAATATCCCTCCTTTTCATATCCGCATAGGACTTCTATGTATCAGAAGCCGCTTTAAGACAATCCCAAATCAGACTGACTTTATCTTCAGTCTTAGAAACCAACTCAGGGCCCAAAACCCGTCGCTCACCCAACTCAGTCCAACACAATGGAGTACGACACTTACGACTATACAAAGCCTTATAAGGTGTCATCTGAATACTGGACTGGAAACTGTTATTGTAGGTGAACTCGGCTAATGGCAAAAAATCCTCCCAACTACCTCAGAAATTGATCACACAACTCCGAAGCATATCTCCCAGTATCTAAATCACCCTTTCAGATTGACTGTCTATTTGAGGATGGAACGCAGTAATTAAGTACAATCTCGAACCCAGAGCCTCATGAAGGTTTCTCTAAAACCGAGAAGTGAAGCAAGGATCTCTATTAGAAATAACCGAGATTAGTACCCCATGAAGTCTCACGATCTCTAAAATATATAACTTGGCCAACTTTTATAGAGAACAATATGTCCGAACAGGAATAAAGTAGGCAAACTTGGTTAACCGATCCACAATGACCCACACAGAATCCTTTTTAGTAGGTGTTAAGGGCAACCCATTAACGAAGTCCATAGACACGCGTTCCCATTTCCACATGGGAATCTTAATGGGTTGAAGCAAACCTGAAGGTAATTGGTGCTCAGTCTTAACTTGCTAACACGTCATACAACGAGAAACAAAATATGTTACCTTCTGTTTCAACCCAGGCCACCAATACAACTTCCGCAAATCCTAATACATTTTATTTCCCTCTGAATGGATTGTCTCAAATAAAAATCATTCGGTACACAAATCCGTCCTGGAAAATAGAAAACCCCATCACTATTCAGCCCAAAATCATACGTACCACCCGTCTCTACCTGACGGAATCACAAAACCAGAGAATCATCCCTCAATTGCTTATCTTGAATCTAATCGATTCAAGTCGGCTTAACTTGCAACTCAGCTAACAGACCCCCATAATCAAATAGACTTAGGCGAGCAAACATCGCCCTCAAATCAAACATTGCCCTACGAATAAGAGCATCAGCCACCACATTGGCCTTATCAGGATGATACTTAATAGTGCAATCGTTGTCCTTAAGTAGTTTAATGCATCTACGCTGCCTAAGGTGTAACTCCTTCTAGGTAAGGAGATATTTAAGGCTCTTGTAATCGGTATAAATAATACACCTCTCACCATACAAATAGTGCCTCCAAATCTTTAAGGCAAGACAACAGCGGCTAACTCGAGATCATGTGTTGGATAGCTGCCCTCGTGTGACTTAAGCTGTCGGGACACATAAGCCAAAACCTCACCGTCTTGCATCAGTACACAACCTAAACCGACATGAGATGTATCATTATATACCATGAACTCCCTACCAGATTCTAGTTGTATCAGAACAGGAGCATGAGTCAAAACAGATTTAAGCTTTTCAAAGCTTGATTGCTACTCATCAGTCCAAAAAAGGGGTGTTCTTACGCAACAGGTTAGTCAAAAGAGCTGCAATCAACAAGAACCCCTCGACAAATCTTCGATAATAGCCCGCAAGACCCAGAAAACTACGAATCTCAGAAACATTCCTATTTTATTTTCAATCAAGCTTAGCCTAAATCTTTCTAGGATAAACTCGGATCCCCTCTGCAGAAACCACATGCCCTAGAAAAACTACTTCCTTTAACCAGAATTCACACTTGCTCAACTTAGCGTAGAGTTGTTTCTCTTGAAGTATCTGAAGGACTACTCTAAGATGCTCATAATGATCATCTTCAGTATTAGAGTATACCAAAATGTCGTCAATGAAGACCACGATGAACTAATCCAAATATGGCTGGAAAACCCGATTCATCAGTAGCTGAAGTATTCGTCAAACCAAAAGGCACGACTAGGAACTCACAGTGCCCATAACGAGTCTTAAATGCAGCCTTGTGGACATAAACCTCCTTATCCTTAAGTTGATGGTACCCAAAACAGATATCTATCTTGGAAAACACAGAAGCTCCATGAAATTGATCAGACAGATCATCGATCCCCGTAGGCGGGTACTTAGTCTTCACCGTTAACTTATTCAACTAACAGTAATTGATACATATCCTTATGGTACCATCTTTTTTCTTTACAAACAACATAGGTGCCCCCCACAGAGACACACTAAGACAGATGAACCCATGGTCAAAGAATTTCTGAAGCTAAGCCTTTAACTTAATAAGCTCTTTTGGTGCCATACAATAAGGAGCGGTGGACATTGGGGATGTACTTGGTAGAAGCTCAATACTGAACTCGATTTCTCGATCTGGGGGCAAACCTGGTAATTCCTCGAGAAAAATATCTGAAAACATTCTAATTGTTTAGATGTTTCCAACAGAAGAATCCACAAAGCCTAATTCACTTAAAAAAGCCAAATATGCTTCACACCCTTTTGGAACCAGTTTCTCAGCCACAAGAGCAGAGATCACATTGGATAAGTAATCACAACGCTTTCCAATCATAACCACCTCCATATCATTCTCAAATCTCAGAACCACCCTATTAGTAGCACAATCCAAACTGACTCGATGCTCTACAAGCAAGTTCATCCCTAAAGTCAGATCAAATTCTCCAAACAGTAATTCCATCAAATTAGCTAAAAACACAACCCCTTGTTCCTCCAACGGTACATTCTTATATAGTTTACTGACCCGAGCGGATTGGCCCAACGGACTAAGTACAGTAATCTCACCGGAAGTACTTTCAACCAAAACATCTAAGTTTACAGAAATAGAGCAAGCTACATATGAATGTGTTAACCCTATGTCTATCAGTGCAAAATAAGGGGCATCATAAATAAAGAAGTATCTGTAATCACATCAGTGGCATCTTTGTCCTTACAACATCTAGCAGCATAAACCAATGCCATCCGCCTCACCTTAGTCTGATTAGCATCTCTGTTCAGTGCTCTCTGCCCTCTGCCTATATCATTACCACCCCTGGCCGACCACGACCCTTAGGCAGCTGTTGAACTGCCCGCTAAGGCTGAACAAATCTCAGAGCTGGTGCTTGCATCTAGTTAGAACGCTGTGGGCAATCTTTGATACGGTATTCCATTGACCCACATCACAAACACGTTCCTAACCTCCTCTAACACTCTCCTAGATAACATCTACCACTATCCCCACACAGTTGAGTCATAGTAGAAGTAACTGGAACCCAGCTCTCGAAGGCCCATCAGACTTGGCCCATTTCTTAGGCCTCTAAATAGAATTAGAAGGCTCTGAATCCCTCTTATTCTTACCCCTCTCTCGGTCCCTATTCTCACGCTCAACGCGCTTAAACTCCCCAATAATCTTCGCATTGTCCACCAAGACGGCGAATTGTCGCTTCCTCTGTGGAGCTACCAAAACCCTCAGGATATCCCTTAAACCATCCTCAAGGCGAACACATTTCTCATACTTAGTTGCCACCATCCCATGAGCATAACGGCTCAATCTCAGAATTTTGGCCTCGTACTTGACCACAGTCCTATCCCCTTGAGTGAGGTTCATAAACTCGCGTCTACAAGCATCCACATAACTTGCCCCCACATATTTACTCTGGAAGGCAGTCTTAAAATAATCACAAGTAATATGATCCGGTTGAGTACCATTCTCAACCGTTATCCACCACTGATAAACCCATCGCGAAGCAGGGATACTGCTCCCTTTAATTTCTACTCAAGGGTGCAGTTGATATCAATCATGATTCCCTCGGTGGCCTTCAACTAGTATTCAACCACAATCAAGGTGACCCTAGTGACGCCCCTAAACTCCTCAACACCATTAGACTGAAGTTGTTCAGTTACTGACCGATGCCTCCTAAAACTAGAACGAAGCCTAGCGACCCTCTCCAACACTCTAAGCATGGCTTGGGACAATGCGTCATCCCCAGCCGAGCGACTTTGAGACTCGCTCTCAGCAGTAGGTGTAGTTGGTTTCTTACTCGTATCGAGATTGAGCATACTACCCATTAAGGACGACTCAGCTCAAGTCCCTCTGCGGCGCCCGCCACGACCACAAGTACCACAGCCACGCATTCCATGAGCACTCATCATATTCATACTTTTATCTACATTACAAAGTTTTATGTATCAATTTCAGTATTTACTAGCAAGTATGTTATGCTTCAAATTATTATTAGAAGAAGTTTTCAGATATTCTAAAAAAATTCAGTCTCTAACTAACTCAGTGCAGTTTTAATCATTTCAAAGTTTTCTAACTAAAGTATTTCTAAGTTAGAAGTACTTATAGGATCGGCGCCGAAGACTCCGTATTCTACATACTTACTTTTCTGATTCATTTATAAGTAAACTTCTTTTCAGAAAAATAGTTTTTACAAATACAATTTTGAACCCAAAATTTTTCACAGCCCAAGTTCGTAACCTGACTCTGATATCACTAAATGTAACAACCCAAATCCGGCCTAGACGTTATGGCTGAATCTGAAAATGTTACGTAAAGTAGTTTGAAATCTAACTCTCGTAAGACTTCGCGTATCTTTGCTAATTAAAACCCTTTTATGAAAATGTTTGTCATACTAAATAGTTAAAACTGTTAATTGTCTACATTTTCTAAATAAATCGAATAATTTGCAGCGGATGTTCTTAAGACGTTACATATTAAAAAAATTGAGTTTTTTTCTTCAAAACAGGTAACTGCAGAAACATAGTCATTTTTCGAAAAAAATTGTTTTATCAAATGTCATGCCAAGACTCAAATTAAAAGTCCAAATCCAAAAATAAACCCCAAATGTCTAAAGAGTCCAAAATTTATAAAACTCCCAAAACATAATTTTAAATAAGCCAAATTTATGTAAATAAAGTTTTATGGAATTATGGACATATCCGAGCTCCCATCACACCGATCCGCCTAAGTCTAAGGGTTACCTGAATGTGACAAACAAATAGAGAGTGAGTTTTATAACTCAGTGTGTAACTAATAGAAACAGAATCACAGATTAAATACATAACAGAATAGTTACTGACAAATGTCTCATGCAGAATCAAAGTCATGCAGAAAAATTGCAGCAGTGCTGCCAGTATAATGGCGAGTTAATGCCTCACATAGAACACTTCCTCCACATAATACATAACTCGCCCCATAGCCAGATACAAATAGAATACCAGATATAATGGATTAATAGATACCATAATATATATCATGCATGCTCATAGCATATATTGGACATGCTTATACATAACAGATCAAACATACCACAACACATTACATGCATTTTGGCGTTATTTACATCGAATTCATACAACAGAAGCAGATTTCATGCTTTAAGGCTTATATAACACATACAGACCCCACGGAAGGCCCAAAATCAATTGGGATGACATGTACAACCCTAGAGAAAAATTTTAAAATTTGGGCTCACACGATCCAAAATGGCCTTGCCCGTGTGGCCCACACAGCCCAAAATGGCCTAGACTGTGTGTCACACACAGCCTCGCACACAACCTACCACACGGCCGTGTGGCGTCGACAAGCCCCAATTTCGGCTTTCATTGCTCGCTATTTTTTAGGTTTCTCGTTACACACCTGGTATATTTCTAATGCCGATTCAAATACTAATAACCCCAGAACCTAATTAACAATTAACACAAACAATTTCAGTAATGAATTGTGAAATCATGACTAAAAATCGAACCCAATCAAATAAAACAATCCTTCATAAGACAACTACACCCTTACCAGAGCACAAACAGCTATTACACAAATTCTAAATCATTGGAGGGTCGCCCACTGCCTCTTGTACTACTCCTAAATCGCATAAAAAATAACACAACATCACTAAACTGATTAACGCAACCATCGTCCAACACGACTACAAATAGTGCATAAAATATTGAACTTAAATTCCTTACCCTCGGATTAGTAATCAAGGAATCATAAACTATTGCTTCAAATACTAGCACTAGCCTAACGAAACAAGAAACAAAAGACAGAAGAGCGAAGAAGAAAAGAAATAAGAAAAAAATTAAAAGCAAAGTGCCAAAATTTGGAATTAGAATTGCGGCATGAATTAGGGGAAACAAAAGAGGTGCAAAACGTGAGGTTTTTTTCTAATAAATAAATAAAACAAAAATAAAATAAGATTTATTTTAAAAGAAAGAAAGGATAAAAACACACATATTAACCACTTTGTTTTATTTATTTTCAAAACAAAACCCAAAAGATAAAACTAGACCTGATCATGGGTCGGGCCCGGCCTGAAGGCCCGCCCGAAATGTGGGAGCGTTTGGCCAAAAATATAGGCCCGAAAAATGGGCTTGGACAAAAAATAAGGGCCGTTTAAAAAATGGGTCGGGCCTCGGGTAAGGCATTTTTGGCCCGAGCCTGACCCGGCCCAGCTCCAATCCATTAAAGGACAAAAAAAAATCTGCTTTTTTTTAATATTATTTTCTTGTTGTTTTCTCACTATTTTGCTACCATTTTACTATTATGTTACTACTATTTTATTGTTATTGTTTGGATATTGTATAAAACTTATTTTATTGTTAATTTTGTTATTATTTTAAAGATATTTGCTAATTTTGTTATTATTTTAGAGACATTTACTTGTTAAGTTGCATCTATCTTAGTGTTATTTAAGTATATATATTTTTTAAAATTTATTTTCAATTTGTTGAGAAATATTTATTTTGATGTTTTTAGTATTTTTGATGTTTTATATATTTTTTAAAATTATATAAAAATAATATAAAAATTAATATGGGGGCCAGGTCGGACCCGATTTTAGCATTTTTATCTGGGTTGGGCTTGGGCAAAATTTTAGGCCCTTTTTTAGGTCGGGCCGAGCTCGGGCCTAGCAAACGGGCCTGAAGTTTTAGTTGAGCTCGGCCCATACTCACCTCTAGATAAAACCTTACATATTAAATACTTGATTATGTTTTAGTTATTAATTAATTAATCTAAAATCAAACAAACTCATTTAAAAAATCAACTCCAAAATTTTGGTAGCAAACATATTTTATTTTAAATTCGATAGGCCTAGGAACAAAACAATTGAACTGAGACTCAAACCCAATACCTCAAACATAGAATTAAAGCACTTAACCACTTATACATAGACTTAGTTATTACAGAATTCATAAAAAAAATTAATAAATCAGGGCATTACAGTAATGCATGATATTTGGATTCAAAAAATCGATCGAGTTGAGAGTGTTACACTACATGACAGGTTCGCTTCTAATCTTGGGTGTCATGTGAATCTAGTAGAGGGGTTATTTGGTCTTTCTTTTTTGGTCTTATTGCTTGGGGAATTTGGAAGAGTAGGAAATTGTTTATATTCCAATACATAACTTGGACGGCTCATGAGATTGTCAAGGTTTCCTTTAGTTGGGCACAGCAATATGAGTTAAGCCTTTATGGGGATCAATGCACTAGCCATTTTTCTGGTTCTCATGCAATCTTGAAAGGAATGTGGATGCATTTATTCACTGATGGTGAAGTGGCAAGAGATAATGGGAATGCTTCAACTAGTGGTGTGTTGCGTGATCAGTATGGGAATTGGATCTTAGGGTTTTATCATTACTTGGGAAGATGTACCTTTTTTTAGGCTGAATTATGTGGCATTTTAGATGGTTTTCTTGTTCTACTTAGTAAAGGTATTAGAAGGGCCATAATTCAAACAGATAATTTGGAGGTTGTTAGAGTTTTACAAGACAATGTGATGGCGGACTTAGGAATCACAATGCATAAAAGAGTCCAATGGATTATGAGAGCTAAAGGTAAATGGCGAATAAGATATGTTCCTAGTGAATACAATCTAGTTGCTGACAATTTAGCTAAATTGAGTTTAGCATGGAGGTTAAGCCTACATGTTATTGATGTCGCACCTAATGAAGTTTTGGGGTTCCTTTAATAAGAGAAAGCTAGTGGTGTTTTCGCTCAATTTAATTTGATGTAACTTTTTCTTTTGTTTATCACCAAAAAAAAGTTATAGAAAATTATATCAAATTATTAAAATGATAAAAAAATTATAAAAGTAGTGTTTTTAAATTTTATAATATTTAATAATTTTAAATATTTATATAATTAATTCTATCATTTTTTTAAATTATTACAATATAATAAAATTTACATACTTTTTGATAAAAAATTAATACACCTTTTTATATTCTGACATCAGCATCCCTTACATTACCTCTCCTTAACCAAAATCATCAAACACTAAATTCATTGTCACTCAAAACCCGCACTTGAGACCTCATACTAACCTAGAGGTGATCATGGGTCGAGCCGGGCCAGGTTCGAGCAAAATTTTAGGCCCGTTTTCTAGGCCTGAGCTTGGCCCGAGTCCGAAATATGGGCCTAAAAATTTGTCCAAGCCCAGCCCGAAAGAAAATTGATAAACCCCAGCCCGTCCCGGCCTGACCCATATTAAATTTTTTTTAGCTTTTTTCATTAAATAAAAATTTTAAAACAAATATTAAAACAAAAAATAAAATATATGTAAATTTAAAAAGTATATTTGATTAAAAATAAAATATATATTTAATATATAATTCGGGTCGGGCTCGGGCCAAAAATGTTTTACCCGAGGCCCAGCCCTTTTTCTAAACGGGCCTCGTTTTTTTGCCCAAACTCATATTTCGGGTCTATATTTTTACTCGAACCCTCCCATTTTTCGGGCGGGCCATCAGGCCGGGCCGGGTAGCCCAACCCACGATCACCTCTATACTAACCTGATCACCATCACACTTTAAGCTCTCCATTTTCTTATTATCGAAAACGAAGACTCCAATCCTTATTTTTAAGTACTTTTTAAAATGCTTTTCATAATTTCTTAGTTTTTTTAGAATTTTTATAATAAAAAATCATTTATTCCCTCATAAAATAGTTAAAAATATCAATTAAACTATTTAATTTAGCAATTTTCTGCCTCAGCAATAAACGACTCATTAGAAGATTCAATTGAGTATTAATTGCAATTTTCAATTAAAAATTTAATTAACTTTTATTATTTTATAAATATTTTTTCTAACATTTAAGCTAGACTCCAATAATGACGAAATCCGATGTATGGAGAGTGTAAAAATTCTCAAATATATCAAAAACTTTTTTTGAGCTTAAAAACAGACTGGGCTTATATTATTGAATAAAATTAAAAAACACAAAAAAAACCGGGTTGAAGTCTGGCCCATATAATAGAACTAGTAAAACTCGGGCCCTAAAATGAAAAAATATCTTCTGAAAAGAAATGGAAAAATCGAGAAGGCTGCAAGCATTAATTGCAACTATCCTAGCGCCCAATCAGCAGTCGCGTCCGTCTGGCATCCATCTTTTCTATCACTCCGTGTTTAATGCCTGATAAGAAAAAGAGGGGTTTTTGAAATTGAAACTGAAATTTCAGATTCATTTACATCCCTCCACTCCAGCTTCTCCGTCCGTTCTCTCTTGCTATCAATCTGGCTCCCTTACACTTTCATTTCGCTTCAAGGTTTCGGCAAAGAGTGGCACTCCCCCCTTCAGGTAAAGCTCCTCTTTCTGTCTCAAAGTTTCTGTTGCTAGCATATGTGCTAAGGTATTCCCTGTTCTGGAAATGAAATCGAACCTTATCTCTGAGAAATCTGCCTTCTTTTGATGAATATCATGAATGTATGCACCTATCTGAGATCTGTCTGAGGAATCATTTCTGCATTTTTTGATTACTGTAAGAGAATCGCCCTCAATGATGATTTTTCTGTGCTGCATGTCAATCCCTAACTGGACCGCTTCTCAACAAGCCAAAGCCTCAGCCGCGAACGCAGAGGCCACATCCATATGAACTTTTGACTTAGAAGCTAGAACTTCCCCTTTACTATCTCTGGCCACGATACCTGAAGCTGATAACTGTTCCTTCATATCATATGCGCCATCGAAGTTGATTTTCACAACCGGATAAGGTAGGTGTTTCCATCTACTTACCACTTTTGGTACTTTGACTGCTTTATGTTTTACACCGTCTAGTTCTTTTATGTAGTTTCTCACAAACACTGCGATCTCCTGACCTATTTTGCTTGTTTTTTCATGAACTCGAGCGCTCCTATCTCCCCATATGGCCCATAAAGAACCACAGAAAAATCTGCACAAATCTCAAGAAAGAAGAGCAATCGACGAGGTAAGCCACTGTTTGAAATTAGCATTACTATCCTTGTAACACCCCTTACCCGAAACCCATGCCGGAGTCGGGTACGTGGCATTACTAGACTTGACCATTAACTCGGGGAGTAAAAATTTTTAAAGCTGTCCAACTGCGTCACGCTGACTAAATCAACCATAACTCGAGTTACAAAACTCAAAATTTAGATCCGTAAATTTTCCTTGAAACTAGACTCGTATAACTATTCACCATAATTTTTCCAGAATTTTTCATGTAACCAATTAGTACAGTTTATTCATCAAAATTACCCTTATTACACTGCTTGACAATTCTGACCTGTCCTTACAAAAATGCAGTTATCTAATTGCACAATTTTCCTATGATGTTCTTATTTATACCAATGAAAAATAGATTCATTAAGGGTTCTACACATATATACCATGCTTCTTAATGATTTTTGTGCAATTTATGGCAATTTTTCCAAAACAGAACAGTGACTCACGAATTCATTCAGAGCAGGTCTCACTAAAACTGAATTATCTCATAATATATAAATCTTTTGCCTACTCTGTTTCTTTCATGTAAAAATAGACACAATAAGGTTTAATTCCATGTCTCATTCACCTTTTAATTCAATATACCCTATTTTTGGTGATTTTTCTAACTCACATCACTGCTGTTACTACAAGCTGTTTTGTTGCAATTTATGAAAGACTAGCTTCTAACCAAACCTACCTACATTCCTAATTCAAGGATTCATTTCGTATATAAACATTTCCTTAACAAAATGATTAAACTTTGATTAAGAAAGCATAAACCTTGCCATCAAAAACCAACATACACATCAAAAACACAACAACGTACTTAACTAGAAATTTAGCCATATTCGCATGGCCATTACATATAAAAACCTTAAAATTTCACCAAGACAAGGACCAAATCCTTCCTATACATGCCTTCATTTAAAACCAAAATAAAAGAGTACCCAAAAATGTAGATTGATAGTGTGAGCGACTTTCCAAACGATCCCAACGAGCTTGTAGCTTGCCTAATCTATAAAACAGAGGAAACATTTCACACGATAAGCTTGCTAGCTTAGTAAGTCCTAATTTCATAAAAATATAACATTCAAACACTAACAATTCAATTTCTACAACTCAAATTGTACTATGCTCATTTTCATTATCAAACTTTCAATTTCATATCCATGAAACAAAGTATGAAATTGATAGGAAAGTTTCTCCTTACCCACATATTTATGATCGAAATATTCGTTCGTAATCCGATCTTTAAAACCCAATGTGTCATCATATAACTATAGGTACCATTATTCATATACTTGGATATCAATTATTATAACATGTTATTAATTATACAACCACTCTTGTGGCCGAATACACCTAGTCTTATAATTGCATATTAAACGGCCAAAATCACGATACCACATCATTTATCAATAGAACCGAGAAATACATACCATTGGTAATAATCACTGAATCACTAGTTTACCTTATCTTAATTAAGTAAGAAACTCATTCCTACTTTACATACTCACCTGAGCCGTTAACTCGACATATTTGCTTTAATTCGCCTTGAACATAAATTTCGGTTTCTATTTTGTAAAGCACATCACCGGCATCAAGCCTGCTAGGCGTAGAAGCCCGAATAATAACACCGGCACAAGGCCTGCTAGGCATAAAGCCCGATAAATAACACCGGCACAAGGCCTGCTAGGCATAAAGCCCGATTATGTCACCGGCACGAGGCCTGCTAGGCATAAAGCCCGATTATGTCACCGGCACGAGGCCTGCTAGGCTCGAAGCCCGAATGTCAGAATATTTTTACATGCTTTTCACATTTCACTATACATATCGAATCATATACATTTATCCCCATTGCATTAAATAAATTTGAAATCAATCCAATCCATCATTATCACAATCGGCCAACTCATGGTTTTACACCAAGCTTATACAAATTTTATCATTCACTAGATATGTAAATGATCTTTAAATATAAAGTAGCTCAAGAACTTACCTATTCACCTTGCATTAGCCAAAATAATTTCCATCACATACTCAACATAAATCATCAACCAATATGTCAATATACATTCGGCCATGATGTAATTGAATATTAACATTCATAAATTTTTAATAGTCAAGATAACCATAATTAATTCTTTGACATGATTTAACTAAAGGACTTACCTCGGTTGTCGATAGTCCGTGCGAATCGGCTATTCGAGAACCTTCGTCTTTCCCCGGTCTAATTCGGTCTTTCTTTAATCTAAAACACATTAGAATTTAGCTCATTTAATCTCATTACATCTCAATTTAGTCCCAAAACACCCAAATGGGCAATTTACCATTTTGCCCCTAATGTTTCCCATTTTTACAATTTAGTCCCATTTGCACATAACACAAAATATGCAAAATTTTCCAACATCCTAGCTTGGCCGAATCTTCATTATAGTCATAGGTGTCCATGCATTTCATTTATTTGACATTTTAATCCTTCACAAATTTATTCTTTTCAATTTAGCCCTATATACTCAAAATCACCAAAAATTCCAATACAAAACTTGTAAATCTTTAACATACATTTAATTTAAAATTATCAAACATCAAAACTATCCAAACATGTTAATGGCCGAATCCTATATACATAGTATTTTCAAAAATTTAGACATGGGTCGGGTAATACACGAAACAACGATCTCAAAAACGTAAAATTTATCAAAAACTAAGTAAAATACCTACCCCAAATCAAGCCTTAAGTTGCCGAAACTTCAAGCTCCAAAAATGGAGTTTTTCTCCTCAAACATTCGGCCAAGAAGATGAACAATGTGATGTTCTCTTTCTTCCCACTTAACTTTATTATTTTATGTTATAATAACACATTTAATATACCTTAATTACTAATATATCAACATAACATATAATAGGCTAATTTAACATATGATTTGGACTTATAAAAGCCCATTGCCGTCCCTTACTATGGTGAATGGGCTAATTGCCCTTTTGGTACACCCACTTAAAAAGCCACAATCAATTTAGTACTCTTCACTTTAGCATGCAACTTTTGCGCTTTTCTCGATTAAATCCTTTTTATCAAATTGAGCACTTAAACGACTAAATTTTTCTACGAAATTTTCACACTCACTAAATCACATGTAACAAACACAAAATATAATATTAAAATATCTCTCAGGCTCGGATTCATGGTCCCAAAACCACCGTTCCGATTTGGGTCAAAATTGGTCTGTTACAATCCTTCGCCAATTTTACTTCAGATAAATATGACCACATTTCAACTGATATTGGGCATTCTCTGAACAGATGAGTCAGCGTTTCCGTTTCCAGACCACAACGAGGGCATGAGGCATCAGTAATTAACTTTTTGTGATGTAAATTTACCCTTGTGGGTAAATAATTCTAGAAGGCTTTCCACATGTTGATTTTTACTTTTGTAGGAAGATCAATGCACCATAATTTTTTGTAAAAATCAATGTAGTTTGGTTGTATCGCATAAGCGTTAGGATCATATCTTTTTAATAGTTTATAGGAGCTTTTGACCGAGAAGACTCCAGTTGGTTCGCCCCTTCATGCCAGTATATCATCATGTGGATACTTGCCTAAAGGAATGCGAAGGATCTTATTCGCCTCGGCAGCTTCGAAGATATTCTCAACCATTTCCCTGTTCCATTCTCTAATTTGGCAATTGATGAGTTCAACAACTTTACTATCATTTGAACCTGTATAAGAAGATAATAATCTGGAATTAACAAGATCTGGAACCCACGCATCATTACTGATAGAGATACTAGTGCCCGTACCCACTTTCCAAACCAGCCCTTTTTTCCAAAATACCCCTGGCAGCCCATATACTTCGCCAAACATATGAGTTTCTATTTCCCAATTGCGAACTAAGAAAATTGCTTTTTGGAAAATATTTTGCCTTGAACACCCGAGCAACTAAAGAAGTTGGATTTTCTAACAAATGTCAGCCCTGCTTAGCCAACATTGCAATATTGAATTGGGCCATATTACGAAAACCCAGGCCCCCTTTGCTTTTCGGTCTGCATAAATGAACCCATTGACACCAGTGGATACCTTTTCTTCCCTTTCCTTTCTGCCACCAGAACTTGGCGAAAATGCTTTCCATCTTTTTGCATAAAGAAATTGGTAATAGAAAACATGACATTGTGAAAATTGGGATAGCCTGTAGGACCGATTTAATGAAAACCTCCTTACCCCCTTGTGATAGCATTCTGTTACTCCACCCCTCAATGCGCATAGAAATTCTATCAAGGAGTTTTTGAAATGAGTCTCTTTTCTTTCTGCCAACCATATTTGGGAGACCTAGAT
Organism: Gossypium bickii; assembly: GCA_025503065.1. Lineage (NCBI taxonomy): Eukaryota > Viridiplantae > Streptophyta > Magnoliopsida > Malvales > Malvaceae > Gossypium > Gossypium bickii. Next base: position 59,307,311 of record CP106710.1, on the reverse strand, counting down.
ATTTTTCTGGTTTCGTAGCCATTCTGACTCCTAGCAAGTTTGACACGGTTTCCTTATTTTCTTCAGAAGTATTTGGGCTGAAAAAGACAGTGGACTTCGAAAAGTTTACACATTGGCCTGAACAAATCTCATAATCCTGCAAAATGTCCTACAAAATTATTGCTCCTTTAGTAAATGCCTCCCTAAATAGAATACAATCATCTGCAAATAACAAATGCGATATCGCTGGACCCTGTCTGCTTGCTTTAGCACCTTTGATTAAGCCTTGTCTTTTAGTTGTTCTCATGAGAGATGAAAGACCCTCACTGCAGATCAGAAAAAGGAAAGGACTTAATGGATCACCCTGTCGAAGACCTCTCGATGGCTTGAACAAATTTCCCCTTATTCCATTTATGTTAACCGCATAGCTGACAGTAGAAACACAGCTTTTTAGAAGCTCCACCCATTCACAAGCAAAACCTATTTTAGTCATTACATCTTCGAGAAACTTCCATTCCACCCTATCATACGCCTTGCTCATATCTAGTTTGACTGCCATAACACCTTTCTTTCCCGTGTGTTTTTGATTAATCATATGCAGAATTTCATATGCTAGAAGCATGTTGTCTGTAATGAGTCGCCCCGGTACAAAAGCACTCTGAACTTCATCAATACACTTATCAATAATCTTTTGCAATCGATTAGCTATAGCTTTAGCCACCACTTTATAAACAACTGTACACAAATTGATGGGCCTGAAGTTGACCAGTTGCGTACGGTTAGGAACTTTAGGAATGAGGACAATATCTGTGTTATTGAAATCTCTAAAGTCCTGTGCATTATTCAAAATACCCAAATAGTAATCAGTGACATCTTGACCAACAATGTGCCAATACCTTTGAAAAAACAAAGCTGGAAAACCATATGTTCCCGGCACCTTTATGGGTCCCATTCCTTCCAAAGTTGTCTGTATCTCTTCTTGTCAAAAAGGATCTAATAGGAAATTATTATCCTCCTGTGTTATCATTCTGTCAATGCCCTCTAATACCTTGCAAGAATCTGCCACTCCCTTTGACTTGAAAAGATTCTGAAAAAATGAAGAAGCCTGTACCAAAATTTCAGATTCCTCCTCAATCACCATTTCCTCCTCTGTAACCAATTTTGAGATTGTATTAGCTTTCCTCCGAGCCAAAGCGCATCTGTGAAAATATGCCGAATTTTTATCCCCAAGCCTTAGCCAATTATGTCTTGCTCGCTGCTCCCAATACATCTAAATATATCAAAAACTTGGAAGTATATAAATAAAAGGAAATTATTTCGATTGCCAGTAAAATATTTAATAAAAAGAACACATGTAAATTTGTTAAAGTGGAATAAAATTTCACCCTCCCGAACAAGATTTGATTATTATTACCATGACTATATATATTCAACTCAAACTCCCATGTTCACTATATTTTGAAATTATAACCTTTGTCCACAGCAGTGACTTAACAACCGCCATGCTCAACAACAAAACTAAAATCAATTTTTTGGTTCAACTTTAAACAACTACCATTGCCCAATTACTTGGTTATATTTGATATGATAGCGGCACAAACCTTGGATAAAAGAAAAGTATTTAAGGTTTAACATCATAATTAAGCTTTCATAACTAATTCTTCATGCTTGTCGGAACATACATAAAATTCATGCTTCTCTTCTTCTTCAGGACTTGCCTCGGTAGATGAAGTGGTTACAAAGCTGGCAAAGAGGAAGAATGAACAATGGTTGAACCAAGGAGATCATTCTTGTTATTCTCTGCTCTTGGACTGCTTCCAGCACTGCTATTTGAATGCGAACCAAACATTGTCTTTTGTAAGACCCCTGTAGGAGACGATCCGAGCCGAGGGCTATGATCACACTTCTCTATCATAAGGTTAAGTGCCGAAGAGTTCTTGCACTCTGAGCTGCTGCTGTTAGTGCTGTGCAATACCTCACCCAGAGGGCCGCCCATGGAAGTCTCCCTAGAGATTGGGATCCAATTCGCTTGCCTCCAGTTTGTTTCATTACCAACACTGCCTACTCCCAATCCCATCTGTATAGGGTCAAGTTCTCGCGATAATCGCAGAGGTGAATGAGTTACATCTTCATTGTTGGGTGACGAAGTAGAGGACATGAAATCCGAGAGCACCATCGGCATTGAAATGGAAAGCTGAGTCCGGTCTGATTGAACATCAACTTCAGGCAAGAAAATGGAAGAGCAGTCGGACTGGGTTTTAGGCCAGCCATCAAAGAACTGGCGAACTGATCGATGTGATTCGGTTTCTTGACTATCAAGATCTTGAGAACAGCCAAAATTAATGCACTTAATGAGGGAAGAGCTTTTGTGGGAAGGGTTAAGGAGTGACTCAGAAGAAACAACTCCAAACTCATTCCCAGGAGCAGTATCATGCATTCTTTCACCAATGCTTTCTTTATTCAGAAGCCACCTGCAGAAAGTAACCAATAGATTTTGAATCCATCAATGGCTAGTTCGTCAAATACCGATATATGTTAATTACAAGTATGCTGGGAGGATTATCGTATCACCTGTTTAGTGGACCAGAGTGCGAAAGATTAGATTCACCAGCAGGATGCTGCTGTGCAATGGTGAGGCTGTTGGACTCACCGTTTCCACCGTTTGGCCCTACCACTGATGCTGAAGAGGACGAGACAGAATGCATCAGCTTGGTGGTAGTAGTGGTGGTGGATGCGGTGGAACGTCCGGATTGACCTTCCACAGGCTTTCTTGAACGATGGCGGCCCCTGTTCATATGCCGCTCACAATACTTCTGGTCGGCAACCGCATCTCTTGAGCACCGCCATTTCTTTCCATCTGTTCTACGACACCGTCCTGGCTCCGGATCAGTGTTGTTTGAGAACCCAAGATGGAAAGCTCCCCATCCCACTGCTGGAAAACATCCCAAGAACAAATAAATGGAACACCCTTGTGAACAAAACAGATTAACAAACAAAAAAAAAATGCACTACAACTAACAAACAGAAGAAAATGTACTTAGTTAAATCTGCGTTTGGATCCAAATTACATGAACAGTGAAAAAAAAAAAGGAAAAAAAATTTGATTTTCTTACTTCTCCAAGAGACAGGAACTTACATGTATTGGGTCTGAGGAGTCCACCAGAAAAGCTAGAGAAACCAGCAGATTCAAGGGCTTTTCTTATAGGAATGAGAAGAGTTGATGGTATTGGCACATTTGCAGTCATGTATTTGTAGATCAAAGCCTGATGTTCTAGCTCCATCCATTGAGATGAAGTGAATGGTCCTCCATTCATATTTGCACCATTAAATCCTCCAGTATTGTAGCCTGAAACAAAAAGACTGCACCATCAAAAAAAAGACAGAACAAAAAGAAAACATATGAAGACAGAAAAGCCAAAAACTTTCAAGGCTATCAAAGCAGCATAGTGGAAATGAAAAAGTTTTTAGATTTTCCTCTTAAGAGAAAAAGGGGGAAAAGGGACTGTTTAGAAAGTGGCGAAGGCAAGTTAATCCAGAAATCATAAACTTGTCTGCAACATTTGAGTGATGGATTTGTGGCCTTTGATACAACAAGTAAACATTACATAAAAGGAAGATGGGGGAAAAGGAAAAGATAACAAAAAGGAAACATAAGCATAACCCCAAAACAATCAAAAGATGGACCATTTGATTCTCTCACTCTTCACTACTATTCTTTCCTTCTTGCACAAATGATCTTCTTTCCTTCCCTTGTTCATTGTTTGGGTTATTACCAAAAATATTTTTCATCCCTAAATCAGGAAGATGATTGACAAGACTCTAAAACACAACACCACTCTTAGATTTCCATGAAAAGACCCTTCACCAGAAACTCAAATCAGAAAACCAAAACCAAAACATGTCTGATCCTTGGTTACAACTCACAAGCGTGCTGTATTTCATTTCCACAAATGTTGTTGAATAGGTCATTAACAATCCCCCCCAATATATATATATACCTGTATTTCTAGTACATGCTGGTGATGTGAGATGAAAGTAAGGGAATATGACATTTTGGGAACTCCTCCCCATTGAAAGAGCTTCTGATTTGGGAGCAGAAAAGCTCAGCATTTGCTGCTGTTGTTGTCCATCAAAGAAGATAGAGGTATTAGATCGGAATAAAGCATTTCTGTGTTGGGACAGCACTGCCTTGGAGGCTGAAATATCATCAAATTTGGCCAGCTTTGAACTCCTCCAGTCATCTTCACTACTGCCAGATCTCTCTTGCTTGAGAAACGCAGATCCACAAAACTTCTGCTTTGTCTCAGATTCTGAAGCAACCAAAGTAAAACCAGTACTAGTCTCTGAACCCACAATACCCTCCAAACCCACCACCCCAAAATCCATATAGAAACCCCCTCCCAACCCCCCTACTTACAAAAGCTCTAGACTCGAGAAATGAACCATTGGGTTATTGCAAGAACTAAAACAAAAGCTTCATGGTATAAGCTTCGTCTCAAGAATCAAACCAGACTATTCTTTTTTAAAAGTTTTGATGTTTAGAGAGAAAAATAAATAAATAGAAATAGTGAGAGCTTGTCTTAAATACCACACTCCCTGTATATACATACAATGATGGATATATATGGTATATAGAGATTAGGAATATATAGAAGCTGCTGCTACCATTGTTTAAGTAGCGAAAAGTTTTATCCAACTTAAGCCTAGAGTAGATACAGCATAGATCACTCTAACACGTTAAGTAAGCCTTTTCTCATAATAATTTTCTTCTGTTGGGAGTATTAGAATTACAGAAAACTCCTTCGAGAGTTGGATAATTTACTCTAAACAAAATGTTCTTTGTCAGATACATGGAGAATTTATATGTCTTTAACGTGCAAACTTCAGCATTTTTTAACTTTTCTCGGTTCACCTTTTAAGAAATCTTTTTGGGTTTTGAGTTTTATATGTAGAATGGCAATAAAAATTTTGGGGTTATCAAAAATAATAATATAAAATTAGGTTGAATATTAGGAATTTATTGAATATTTTAATATATTATATATTAGGAATCAATTTCAAACTTAAGCAATTCTTTCCTTTTTATCCATCTTGATAAAAGAAAAAGGGGAAAACATAATTTATGCATTTAAATACCATATTAATTATGTATAATATATTTGACTATAAACTTCTAAATATTTTAATTATGATTTTGTTTCTTGTATCAATTATTTAAATATGTTTTTATTTATTTGCATTTTTTATTCTTTGTATATTTAATTATATTATTTTTAATATTTTATTCTTATGAGAATTATAGTAATTTGTTATAAATATAAGTTTAATAATTATTGATTGACATTACTTTAATTCTATTCTTCTAAGAAAATTAGAAATCCTATCTGGAAATCACATATTTAAAATAAATGTGTATTTAAAAATAACATACAATGAATAATGAAACGTATGGTTTAAAACTAATTAATCGTAATAATACATGAGAAATGTACGAGGTTAAAATAAAAAAAATAGATTAAGTTGTTAGTAAAATAAAATTTAAACACATAAATATATTAAATAAACAATACTAGATGCACTACAATTATTTATAATGATTTTGTCAACAATTATGAGTTTGTGTTAAGTTGACTTGTGACACCAACTAAATTAACAACATTATCAATATATACAACTAATGGAGATTATATTAATATATATATATAGATAATATACATTAAAATGAAGCTTTAATTGAATAGTAAATTTAATGTTTTATTAATCCAATTGTCGAGGGTTTAAATAATATTTTAATTGATTTTTGTTAAAATGAAAACACAAAAATGTCTTCAAATAATATAACTTGTTTTGATTATGAAAAGATATTTATGTAATTTCCTAATTAAGTTAGCGACTCGATTGAGAGTGACACCAACTCAATAAAACACTCAATAAATAGTATAGATATTATTGTAATATTATCTATTAATTATATATATATTTAATATGACTATTTTCATAGTTTAAATCCAAACACTATTCATATTATTTTAATATTATTATTATTATATCGATTGAGTATTAATTCGATTAACATGATATTATTGACAGTGTAAAAAAATATAAATTCGAGTGCATTACAACCTATTACGCTCTTATTTATGGGTATTTTTAAATATTCTTGTCTTGCAACTAAACAAAACCTAATTGGTTGCCTTGCCTTGCAAAGTCTGCTAGCTAACGGTTTCTTTTTATTAATAATATATTTTTATTCTTATCTCAAAGTTAAGCTTAAAAGAAGACCAAGAGAAGTGGTGAGCTCCATGAAGTCATGTGACAAGGATGCATTGCCACGTGACAGACACCTAAAAAGAAAATCTACTCTTTCCAAAACCCTCTTTAATTTATAACAATCTCTTCATGGAAATGCTTGAAATCAAACACCAATCCATAGATTTTCTATTCTTAGATGGTAATTATTTGAATTCTTTTTTTGTTAATTTAAATTTATATTATCTTCTAAATATTTCAAAAAAATTACTTAATCAATTCACATATTTAACATATTCAAATACCAAATAAATAATGTATTTTATTTATTTCCTATTCAAAAAAATTTGGGGATCGGAATTAAATTATATATTTTTTTACAGTAGTAAAAATACAATTTCACCATTTTAATAGACTATATCTTTATAATTTTTAAATGATTAAATCAAATTTTTATTATTTTGGGGGCCAAAGTGCATTTTTACCATTACTAATTTAAAATTTTATAAATTATAAAGAGCCTAAATAGAAAATTTTCCATTTTAAGGGGGGTCGAGGCCCCTGCCTGCCCCCTTAGCTCCATTACTACTTCACATGGTGCGAACCCACTTTAAATATACACGTATTAACCCTAAAGTAGGGTATGTGTCATCATGCATGGAAACCTACCTAGTATGTCATATTTATGAACAGTAATCATATCATATAAATATACAGAGTTAACCCATTTGAGGAGACACATGGAGAAACAATAAATAATTTGGTGCGACAATTGTTGTGATACTAACTATTATCAATCTGCTAACTCACTAGTCCTTCGGGTCCTGACCTGCACTCTGTATGGGTTCGCACATAAGCGAGCACTAGATGAGGACGCACAATATGGGTTTGCCTACACATGGTGGAAATCCACTTTAAGTATACACATGTTAACCCTAAGGTAGAATACATGTTATCATGCATGAAAACCCACTTAGTATGCAACATCTATGAATAATGATCGTATTATAAAAATACACAGAGTTAACCCATGTGAGGGGACACACGGAAAAACACTCAATAAGTTTAAAAGATTCAATAGTTTAATTACGTAAATTTATGAAAATATAAAATAATAATATCCAAATATGTTATTGTATATTTAAACTAATTTTTTAAGGGAAATTATTTGATAAATTGTGAGTAAAGTTTTTAAACTCTACAAATAGAATAAGGAGATTGACAACTGTTCTATAATAATATAATAAAATATTAAAAATATAAATATTTTGTAAAAAACACATAACAATTTTTAAAATTACATGTAAAATAAAAATATATATACCACTAGTGTACTAAATACTAATTCATTTTTTTTATTTCGAGTTAATTTGATTCGTATACAGTTTTGTTTTTTTATTCTTGTGTCGGATGCATAACACGATTCAAATCTTTCTTTTTCTAATGAAAAAAAGTTCTACGAAGATAAATAAAGAATTAATCATTCAAATGAAAAAGAAAATAGAAAGAAGTAAAAAAAAAAAAATGGTGCAGGGAAATGTTACGCAAGAAAGACGGGGAAGTATCTAAGAGAAAAAAGATATAACAAAAGTTGTTAAAAAGATTGATATAACATAAAAGTAGGTGATGGTAAGGATGGTCGACATTCAGTGGGGTGCATATTATAAAGGTGGTTCGTATTCAGAGAGGGGTAGATAATTGTTGTTATGATGGTTAATCACATCAAGGGCGACGTGAAAGGCCGTTACTTATGAAAGATGCGAAGGTGGTTTAATAAAACTCCGATAAAATAAGTTCATATATTTGGATTTATCTTACCTCTCGTTCAAGAGGCATTTATAGTGAGAAAGAAAGAATAATTTGTTAGGATTTGGTATTTTAAATTTAGTTTATTCGTTATTTGTACTTGCAATTTTTTAAATAAATTAATTTAAATAAAATTTTATTATTTACATTAATATCATTTGTATTTATTTTTAACGGTTTTTGCATGCATAATAAAATGTAAGCAAAAATTGACTCAATGATTACCTAATGTTTAACTAAGACTAAGTTGCACTATATAGTCATATCATAATGTAATAAGACAACCTGTATTAGTAGAAAATCTAAAAGGTCCATAGTTTGATGAATTGAAATTAAGCAAATCGATTAAAAGACTATGATGTAGTGTATCAAGTCCAAAAGGGACATACATTGTCTTGGGATCAAAGTGATTGACTCCCCAAAGATCATAATGCAAGAAGACAACTTGAATTAGTAGAAAGCCTTAAAGGTCCATAGTTTGAGGAATTGAAATTAAGCAAATTGATTAAAGGACTATTATGTAGTGTATCAAGTCCAAAAGGGAAATACCTTATCTTGGGATCAAAGCAATTGACTCCCCAAAAATAGACACATAAATGTGATTGTCTAGATTGACATTACATCGAACAAGACCCAAGTCGAATTAATCCTAGATCCATTTATGAATTAATTCATTTGTGATGTTCATAGTATAACTTACCCTAATCTTGAGTAAATGACGGACTATGTGCGTGTGACTCGTATACTTTGATGTATTGAAAGCTTGAGTTCAAATAGCTAGAGAACCAAAAGTTGGTAGATTGGGTATGCAACTTTTTCTTGACATAGTCTCGTTTACAATAGTGGAATTTATAACCCAATAAAGGGTTAGCATTACATAATATATGGAAGTAACATGACCACGGGTCCTTTTTCTAGGATAAATTATTTAATCACTATTTGTTAGTAATTGATTTTTCTCATGAAGGAAGATGTAATGGTTACCATGATATAAAATTAGATCATATTGGCTGAATGAATTTAACTAAAAAGATAAATGATATCAAATGAGGGTAACACACTTATGACAAGGTCATTGGGCAAACATATAAGAAGTTGCTTTTATAATGATATATAATAAAGGAGAGTTCAATCATTGTACTTTAGTGAAATGACTCCATAATTAAATAATGTTGTAATTAATAAACGAAGAGTCAGAACTTAATTACAAATTATTTGAGCCCTAATTATATGTGTCTAATCAATTCCTCCGCTAGCTCGACACAACTCAAAACAAATTGCATGTATACTGATACTTTGAAATGAATGAAAACAACAATTAAGAGAAATAGATCACATGAATCACTATTCACAGTGAATGCATTTTCCCGTTGAGTACAAAAGATGACTTAGAAATTAAATTAAATTCTTCGAATTATTACTTAATTATTGAAATTAAAATAATTGAAATTTGAAGTGAAAGTTAAATGGATTAGTCATCATTGTTTTATTGAATAGGACAATTAAACATATTCTCGTAGATTCTAATACGAAAAAGTTCTCATGACCTGATACAAATGAGAGCAGAACAGGATCGTAAGTTTGTTCAAGTCACGGATTTGGCCTAGGATTCTGGACGAATGAAGGAGCACTCAAAATTTAATTCAATTTGAAGCACACACAAACCCAAAGTAGATCTAAAAGAATTAAAGGAAATAATTGAAATAGATAATTAAGATAGGGAAAAAAACAATCAAATAAATCAAATATTTTAATAATTAAACAAGAACAAAATAAAATAAAGAAGATAGATGGAAGAAGATGAAGATGAAGATGACGTGTAAAAGTCCTAATAAGCCTTGAACAACCCAATGAATCCAAAACCCCCTTCAAAAAGCTCTAATTTCTCCTCCAAGAAAGAAAATTTGACAAGAAATAATTTGAAAATGATTCCCGCAATCTTAAAATATTGTTAAAACTCTTCTAAAAGAAAACTTAAGAGAAATTCTTGAAAAGACAAACTCAAGGAGAATTTATTAACTCAAAAGAGAAAATTGTTGATATAAAACTCTTAAGTGTACTGAAACTCTAAAACCCCTAAATAAGAAGTAGTTTTAAATTAAATTTTCTCGTTGATATAAAACTCCTAAATAACTTAAAATACTTAAAAGTTATCCAAAATTCAAAATAAATAAATAATAAAATAATAAAACTTAATAACTACAATATTAGACTCATATATAATAAAAATTAAGCCTAAAACTCGAACCCAATGTAATTTAAACGGTCATAACTTGAGCTCCCGAACTCAAAATCGAGTGATTCAAAGTGCATATCAAATCTAAGAGATAGATATTCAAATGTTATGTAAACATAAAAGCCCATAAAAGTCTAGATCCCTTCCAAAAAATTGTCACAAGTTGACTAATCTTTTTAGCTTGAAAATTGGCAGCTTGGTTGAATTGACTTTAATAAATTTCACCCATTTCGTGTATGTATCATTCCTCTTTTCCTTGAAAATATTCATTCTCACATATTGTCTTTAATCGAATATTGGTTTGATTTGCTTGGCCTTTGACCCTGTTCTTGGGCCTTGAGGTAGCATAAACCCATCACATCCATGGGCCTGAAATTGGGTCTTGAGACTCGCATCATGACATTATAGGAAAATAATTTAATTTGGTAAATTAATTAATATTTTGGGCAATAGAAAAAAGTAGTTATTAGGTTTGTTAAATTATATGTGTTAGTTAAATGTAGAAATAAGACATATTATGCCCAATACATGATGGGCAGCAAACCCTAGTCCCACTAAATGTTGTTGTCGCCCCTTTAGGGTTTCCTAACAAGGAAACAATGTTTTTCTATTAAAATATTGTTACTTAATTACCCCTTGTTCAAGTAAAACTCTTGTACCTTTTTCCTATAAATAAGAATTATAGAATGACCTACTTGATATGCTAATTGAGCATCATTACTCTACTAAAAAGTGGTGACAATTTATTTACAAAATAAATTCTATTTTCTATTAAGCTCAATTTTTTTTTTTTTGGTTTTTTATAAAGAAATTAATTTTCCCACTGAGAGTTAATCAAAGTTTTCATTCTATGCATTTGGTTCATATAGTTTGAGCCTACATTCAAAGCAAGCTGGGGTTTGAGGATAGCCGAGAAGATCGTTTGGTAGAAAACTAGGAAACGACTTAGATTGCCTCACTCAAAGCACAAGTAATAATTTGGTCTAGGGTTTATTACTATAAATATCACAAGGTTCTATTTTAAGAAAAATTGTAAACTTCCACTATGTTGAAAACATTATTTTCTAAACAATCATGGGATATTATCCCTCTAGGCTAGGCCTCATAATAGGGTGATTAGTGTCAACCTGGAGTGTTGTTGGATGTGATGGGTGAATTGATGGATGTTATGGATTAATGGGTACATACAGGGGTCTTTTCAATATATCTTCTTTGGATCGTATGGGTCCTAAGACGGTGATGCTTGGTTGATGGTGTGAAAAGGTTTCAAGGGAGAAGATTGTTGGTTATGATTGTCATGGAGTTGCATTGTCATGATCCAAGTTGGTTTGCCTAAGTTGATCCATATGGGTTTGGGCTTTATATTAGTGGGCCTTTATATTTTATTTATCCTCCATAGGCGAAAGGCAAGTTATAAAATGACTTAGCTTGAGGTATTGATAAATGCATAAATTCCAATGTATTTGTGATAATTTTTCCTTTGAATTGTACTATTTAAGTCTTTAGTTATTTTATATTATCTCATTTTTTATTTTTCATGGTTTAGATGAAATAATTGGATAAAAGTGAGAATAAAGATTAATTTTGCAAGTTTTTGTGGATTGGAATTTCAACTCACACTACTTTAGTATTTTGGTCATATCTTGGGCCCATAATATACCATTTTTGTAATAGCCCGGTTTAGAACCTAGTCAGAATAGTGGTTTCGGGACCACCAATCCGAGGTTGGAAAAATATTTTAATATTATTTTTGGTGTTTATAATATGTGATTGAGCATGTGTGGAAGTTCTGTGTGAAAATTTTATCGATTGAGTGCTTAATTTGATAAAAGGACTAAATCGAAGAAAATGCAAAAGTGACTTGCTTTTGTTAAAGGGCTATATTGACATCGCTTTATGAATATGAGGTCCTTATGTTGTAAATGGACCATTGAAATGGTTGATGGACAGTTATGACCAACCATTATGTGTTATTATTTATTATTATTAAAGGTTAAATTTGTAAATTAAGAAATAAGTTGAATTAAAATAAAACAAAAGCTAAAACAGTGCTCATCTTTGTTGTTTCCACCTAAAATAAGAAAGAAAAAGAGGATTTAGAGCTCTTGAATATTCGGCCCTTGTTCAAACAAATTAAGGTATGTTTTGGTTCTGTTTGTGATAATTTCTACGTTTTTGTGATCGTTGATTAGTGTACTATCAAACCCATGCTTAAATTTTAGAAATTGATGATGATTTTGAGATATGCCATTGATGAATATGTATGTGAGCTTTGTGTTGTTAGTTGGTGGAATATGAAAGCTTAGTGTTGGGTTAACATAGTTTGTATTTGGATTTTTGGTGAAATTAAGCAATTTGGGCTAAATTGTGAAAATGAGAAATTGGAGGACTAAAATGTGAAATAAATGAAATGTGTGGACTTGTATGGGCATAAGGAGAATTCGACCTAAGCATTGTGTAATGAAATTATGTGTATTTTGTGATTTTGTGAAATAGGGACTAAAGTGTTGAAATGTGAAAATGTGAGGGTTATTTTGTAAAATTCCCTAAATATGTGTGTTTGGACTGAATTGAATGAATTGGTAATTAAATGAGTTAAATTTGAATATGTATAGACCAAGAAAGGAGAGATTCGGATCGAGATCGAGGCAAAGATAATGTACTAGATTGATCGGCTAGTTTCAATATTTTGACGTTCGAGGTAAGTTCAGATATAGTACAAGTTGTTAAAATTATATCTATGTGATGTAAATCGAATGAATGTATAGTTATTGAATTAGAAATGTGGCACTAAGTGTCCATAATTGAAATCGAGACAGAGTTGAATAGCACTGTGTGTGCGAAGTAATGGAAACTTCAACTTTACTGATTGGCACTATATGTGCGATACCAAATTGAGTTCGGTTCTATATTGTGGCACTAAGTGTGTGATATAAATTAAGCTTCGGCTACGAATTGGGCACTAAGTGTGTGATTGAATCAAAGAGATAAATGAGATTGATCGAAATGTGATATCGAGCATTGAATGGCAAGGTTGTTTGTAAACTAGGTGTTGGCAAAGGTATGTATGAAAGCTATGTGGTTGGTAAATTTGAAAGTAGATGAATGGATGGCTATGTGAGTATTGGATATAGGGAGCTTGTGTATTTTGTTAAATTATCTATGTGATGGTTTAAATTGTAGATTGGTTTGATTCAATGAATTAACTGTATTATATTACGAATTTACTAAGCTTTAAAGCTTACTGTGTGATGTGTTTCTCTATTTTACAGTGTCAGTAGAGCTAGCTCAGATCTGTGGATTGTCAGCGATTCGATCACATTATCAGCTATCTATTTCGGTACTTTTGGAAAATGTACATATTTGGTATATGGCATGCATAGTCTAGTAAATATGGTACATTTTGAGGTGTTGGACCTTGCCATGTGATATAGCTTGGATGTTAAATGATTTTGGTTGTTATGTGTGAACTATGTAAATGATGAATGTGGTATGAAAAAGTGAGGTTAGAAATGGTATATTTCATGCTTGAATTAGTTGATGGTAATGTTGTTTTACGTGTGAATTTGTGGCTTGACTAAATAATGTTTAGCTTACATGATTTGAGTTATGAAAATGGTGATTTGAATGGATTTATTTGAGTAGGAATTGAGTATAAGAATAGATGGTATTGTTGTTGATTAATTGATTCTTGAAATGGTATGTTTTTGTTGCAATTGAGGCATGAATTGATATTGGTTTAATGCTTATAGGTAATTCCAAAGTATGGATGGCAAATTGGCCTTGAAAATGGCCTATAATTGCCCACACGGTTGAGCACACGGGTGTGTGGCTCGACCGTGTCTTTCGAGGTTATGTTTTAAAACAAGTCAGACTCGACCACATGTAAGACAAATGGGCGTGTGATTGGCCGTGTGGATCAAATCAGTAGCGACCATGGGCTGGACACACAGGCGTGTGATTGGCCATGTGGTGCAAGTCAGTGTCGACCACAGGTGAGGCACACGGGCGTGTCTCAGGCCGTGTGAACAAGTCAATATGTATGCCTTGTTTTGCTACGGCTTGGACGCAAGGGCGTGTCACACGGCCTACCCACACGGGCGTGTGACCTCTATAACTTAGAAAAATGTTTGAATTTTGGAAATTTTCGTATGTGTTTGGTTTAGTCCCAACCCTTTCTAGCATGTGATTAAGGTCTTGTAGACCTCATTAAGGGACTATATGATTGTGAATTATTTTGTTTGAATGACTTTGTGTTGAAAATGATATGGAATGTTCGAAAATGATCGGTAATGCCCCTTAACCCTAGTCTGGTGACGGTTACGGGTTAGAGGTGTTACAATTTCAAAGGAAATTGGAAGGTCTAACTAGACTTTGTTCATGAATTGAACCGAAAAATGTCAAAAAAAATGCCTAAAAATGTCCTAGAAGTACGCGAAGTAAATTTGCCCAAAACCTAAAAAATTGTTTCAATTCATTAAGGGCACTTTATCTTTTCTCCCTTATAAGAATTTTGCTCTATAAATACATAATTTTAAGTTTAGAATTATTTATAGTCTTAGATAGTCACCTTCAGTATTTAGTATTATTTTGATTTTGCGTTTTATTCTCTCCATGACTTGCTAAGCTATTTTCAAGTGAAAGAAATTTTAACGTTTTGATTCTTCAAGTTTGTAAGATATAATTGAACTATATTTTTTTCTTTATCCTTTGGTATTTGCATATCTTCTACTTTAAATACAAGTATTCAGGTTTATTGAATATAAAACTCATATTTAATAACTTAGAATATTTATTTATCAGTTAGAATTGTTTAATTATTCTAATACTTGTGACAGATAACGTGATTAGGTATAAGCTATAGATTCAATTCATGTTATATGGATATGTAATCTAGTCTAAATAAACCCTACTGATGTGTGTTTGTTGGATAGAATTGAGTCTTTTTAGTTCTTAATGCTATTAATAAACTAAATTCTAGATTCTTCATTACAGGGTTGTTTGTTAATAAGGGAAATAATTTCAACGAGCTTCCTCTTGGTTATCTATAAGGTAAGGTGAGATTAATTGCTAGGTGCTTCATCGGTAACTATAACCAATTTATCATAGAATATTGAAATTAATCTTTATATCAATGATCAAACCTATGAATCAAAAATGAGATTTTACCTTTAATTAGATTCTAATGCCATCAATTTTTGTATATTTTATTTTGCTATCTTTCTTTTGATAGACTTAATTTTTGTTTTTATATTCAAAACCCCTTTATTTTATTTTACTTGTTTTTATTTTTCTTAAATAAATAAGATTATCACCAATATTTTTGGATTCAACCGTACTCATTACTATATACAAAATTTATATTTTTGAATAGGAATTTATTTTTTTTGGTTCTGATAACCATCAAATTTTTACATTATTGTAGGGTATTAATACCATTAATTTCATTTCTTTTTAGCATCCTTAACCTTGGATAATGGTTGCATATTCACAACAATTCAAATTCAATTAAGACTTTCCAAGAAAAGTGAATAAGGTATATATTTCTTCTCTTGAGAATTGAATTTCTAAATTAACCTATCCTGTTTGAAAATTGACTATAAGAAATTCTCAACAAATGATGGCTTGTGGTATTTATGTTGATTAGAATTAGTGCATCATATGTGTCCCAGATTCCAAAAGGATTCTTGTAACAGTCTGTTTTTCAGTTGTGTAGGAAACAGTGATTTCGGGACCACAATTTCGACCAATGAGTCAGTAATTTTTATTTATTTAATATTTACAGGGTTATGATAGTGTCGTATTAAAATTTGGTCATAAAATGACTAAATCGAAAAAGTTATAAAAGTCAATCACTATTAGTTTAATTGTACTGAATGGTTATAGAACCATGAATTGAGGGTTTTATAGAGTAATTAGACCTATTTAGATTGTGGTGGACAGTAAATGGGTTTTAATTATGAAATTTTGGTTATTTTTAAAGGTTAAAATGTTAAATTAATTAATAAATAATAAAGAAAACAAAAAAAAGTGCGTGGTCATCTTCATTCTTCATTACCACCGAAATTGAGAGTGAAAAACACCATTGTTGCATCCATAAGGTTCGGCCAAGCTATATTCATTTGCATGGTATAAATTTTTAATAAATTTTTAGTAACTTTTCTGTTTTTGAGATCGTTGTAGCTTAATCTAGCTAACCTGAGGACTAATTCATAAAACTGTTCAATGTTTAGAACTTTTCCATGGATGAATTTGTGATTTTATTGAATTTTGATGATAGATTATTAAGTTTGATAGTTAAATAAGACTATTTTGTAAAGCAATTTTTGTTAATTTTAAAGTTTAAGGACTAAGTTGTTAAAATTGTAAAAAACATGAAATTCTTGTAATTTATCAGTAATTATGGGTTGTTTATGCGTAGAAGAAAATTTGACTGCCTTTTTTGAGTGAAT
This sequence comes from Gossypium bickii, assembly GCA_025503065.1. Taxonomy (NCBI): domain Eukaryota; kingdom Viridiplantae; phylum Streptophyta; class Magnoliopsida; order Malvales; family Malvaceae; genus Gossypium; species Gossypium bickii. Next base: position 59,290,589 of record CP106710.1, on the reverse strand, counting down.
TTCTGATTTAATTGGAAGTTTTGGGTTTAGGGACTAAATTGAATAAAAGGTAAAAGTTTAGGGTAAATGTGTAAAATGTCATTAAAGAGTTAATTGCATGAATTTAAGTGTTTTAATATGTTTAAATTGGTTAATTTAATTAAACTATTATATTTAGATCAAGAAATGAATCAGTCGATCGACTAACACGGGAAAGGAAAAGTCATCAAGTAGTCTTCATCATGTGTCGTTATCTATCGTATTTTGATAAACTCATATTGCATTGATTAAGTTGTTAATGTTTTAACTTAGTATGTGATTGATTTGTGAAATTGGATAATACTTTGGTCTATTGATTGTTAATGAAATGGAAAGATAAAGTTTGAGCATGAAATGGTTTCAGAAAAGCAGATTAAGCCGTGTGAACTTAGTGAATAGTTAGGATACAAATGACATGTCATTAGAGGGTAGCAGGCACTTTTTTCTAGTGTATATTTACCTGACATTAGTTGCTAGTGATTTTAGTATTAGGTACTTTGTATTGAATTTTTTTAGCAGACACTCTATGCCAGTGTTGTATTTAGCATGTACTATGTACCGTGATGGATACCGTATCGACGGCTTGAGGTCCTGCATGTGTTGCTGATTCTTTGAAGCTTGTGTGAGAAACATCATGTATCAGTTAATGTAATTATGTTAGCTCATATGAGCATTACCCTCCCGTGTATATGAAGTTGATTTACTATTATTCTCTAGGCAAAACATTTAGCTATTAAGATGAAAGAGGAACAAAATGATACGATGAATTAGATCTTGGTACGTGATTATTTGACATGTTGTGTTTTTATGATATGAATCATCCAAGTTTAATTACTTTGGGTAGTTGGACTGGTGAAATACGATAAAGGAATTGTTAGTTTCATTGTTATGTATGATTTATATTTAAATTGATAGGTATGATATGTTCGATTTTACGAACTAACTAAGCCTTATGCAAGCTTACTTTATTTATTTTTCTTTTTGCTAGATTGTTGAACTTTCGCTATCGATTGGAACGTCATTGGAGATCACACTATCCAACAACTCTTTCAGTAGCTATTTGTTTATTTTGACCCAATTATAAGTGACATGTAAATAGGTTTTTGGATACGTAATTCATAAGTATTATGATAATATGATGTGCATTTTGAAGAATAGGTTTATGTGTTGATGTAAATTTTATTTGGTAACTTGGTTGGTCGTGGTGTGTGATGGTGTATTCATGAGTTGATATTTAGATGCAGTTAAATGGTTGCTTTGGTATGTTTATGTTAATAGGCAATTTGGAATGCTTTGTACTTTGTTGAGATGGTCAATTTGGTTATGGTAAGTTATGAATTAAGGGTGAGGTATATGAGCATTTGATGGTTCGGTTTATGGCTAAACTATGGTATTTTGCATCTAGAATCTGAAGAATGTTTGAATGAATTTAACTTGTGGCACATATTTTGGTTCAATGGTTGTATATATTTGAATTGAGGTGCCAATGAAGGCATATTGGTTAAACACATAGGTTGATTGTGAATTGATACATTTTGGCTTGTTTTGGCATATTTTGAATAGGTTTGAAAGTTGGTTATTGCATAGCTTGGTGTCTAAGTTTTGGTATGTGAAATGGCTTGTGTTTGAAGGTGTTTTTGGGCACACATGGTTTGGGACACGGTCCACCACACGTCCGTGTGTCCACACGGTTACATGAAGCAACCATGCGGTCTTTTTAATTTTTGGTGCTGGATTGACCACATGGCCTCAGAGAGTTACACGACTTGGTGACATGGCTATGTGACCCTGAGTCACACGGACTCAGGTTGTTACACAGTTTGGCCGCACAAACATGTTCTTGAGTCACACGAGTTGAGCCTTATCACACGGCTATGTGACCTCTGTTTTCACATTTTACTCATTTTAATCCAAAATGGTTTCCGATTTGTTTTAAATGTTCCATAAGCTTGATTTAGGTCCCAAGTTGATTGAACGACATGGAAATGAATGGCTATGATTTATTTATTTTTGATTGATTTTATGATAAATGTTCAGGATTAAATGTTGTAATGCCTTATAGTTCCAGTCGGACGACCAGACCGGGTATAAGGTGTTACAATTCTTATGAGCGTGTCAATATTATTGGAGGATTTCTTAATTGGCCACAATTGAGATATTATCCTTATGTCAATACTTACAATCATCGATGGATGGATTATCCAAATTTTGGCTATGAACTAATGTTGCTTGCTCCCACACAACCATTTTCTTCTAATTCACATATGTTTCTTAAAGAAATTATTAAATCACTTGCTACTAACACACAACAATTTCATAAAAAGGTAAGAGTGAGAATTAAAAATCTCAAGAAAAATGTTAGTCAATTAGCGACTACAGTGAGTAGATTGGAATCTTAAGAAGAAGATGAAAATAGATGGTTGTTCCCAAAGAATCAACTGATTAGCCTAATATCAAAGAATCGAAGTCTTTTGTGATAAAATTTCCTTTCCCGAAAAGATTTGTTGAATCTAAAGAGGAAGAAGAGGATTTTTTTATAAACTTTCTGTAAAGTAAAGGAGAAAATAGAATATAATGCTCCAATAACAAGGATTTATTCAATTCACTTTTTAATTACCTTCGCTTTTATACATAAACTTTTTATACACCAAATGGATGTTAAATCAGCCTTTTCAATTGAAGAATTAGAATAAGAAATTTACATGAAACAACCTGAAGAATGTATTGTTCCAGGTTAAGAATCTAAGGTTTGTAAACTTCTCAAAGCTTTATATGGTTTGCAACAAGCTTCTAAATAATGGCAAGAGGAATTTGATCAAGCTTTAGTAAATGATGGATTTTCCTTTATAAAAGTGGACAAATGTGTATACACAAAGTGTTTTAATAGTGATTGTGTGATTATTTGCTTATATGTTGATTTTTAGTACTAATCATAAGTTACTACTCGAGAAAAAAATATCTTACTTCCAAAATTGACATGAAAGATATGGGGGGAGACAAATATTATATTGGGCATTAAGATCATAAGGAAAGGTGATATATTGATGCCATCACAAGAGAATTATGTTAAGAAACTTCTAAAAAAGTTTGGGCATTTTTGTGCCAAATTGATGAGTACTCTTTATGATGGTAATACTCAACTGAAGAAAAATATATGTGAACCTATTTCTTAGTCAATTTACGCACAATTATTGGGACTTTGATGCATTTAATGAATTTCACATGACCAAATAAAGCATATGTTGTATGTCGACTAAGCAAAAATATATACATAACCCAAGTCATGAACACTGTGCTACTATAGTTAGATTTGTAAAATATTTAAAAGGGACCATTAATTATGGTATTTTATTTAGTGGGTCCCATTGTATTAGAAGGACATAGTGATGCTAATTGGATATCAGATTCAAATGATACAAAATCCAATAGTGGTTACATATTCACCCTTGGTGGTGGTGCAATAAAGATTAGCCAAACAAGCTATTATAGCAAAATCTACTATGGAGTTAGAGTTTATTGCCATAGAGTTGGTTGGTAATGAGATTGAGTGGTTGAAAAACTTGTTAGAAAATGTTTCGTTGGGCATAAAGCCTACAACTTCTATGTCCATGCATTATGATTGCAAATAAGCAATAGCCATAAAACTTTCAATGAAAAAAATAGACATATTCATATTAGAGATGATGTGATTGAGAAGTTGCAAAATAATGGAGTAATTTCAATTGATTTTGTCAAGTAAAATATGTATTTTGCCGATCCTTTAACTAAACCCCTAAGGAAGAAACTAATAAATGAAACATCGAGGGGAATTAGACTATCGCCAAAGGATAAGGTCAATAATGATGGAAATTCAACTTATGTGATTTGAGATCCCATGAATTAGGTTCATATGGGTAAGAACGAAGTCATTAGTTGACTTGTTAAGCACTATAAGATTATGTCACTCCTATGGTGTAAATAGTGCTTAAAAGAGAATTGCATTGATGTTGAGGTTGAGTAAAAACTCTTAATTAAATTCATATAATTTATAAGTGGTGTATTGCTCTACAAAATACACTTGATGGAATGACCTATATAAGTGTGAAGTGGGATTGCTTTAATGAGATTTTTGGCAAACTTTAAAGTACTTATAAAAACCAAGCATGCACATGGCTTATTAGCGCACAACCGCGTTGAAGAACGAATCATAGATATAATGTGATAAATGAGAATGCTAGTTTACATATTGAATAATTGGTTCGTAGAAATTTCTTTTCACCAATTGTTTAGTAAATTAAATCTCATTTGTCAAAAGTTTTGATTCATAGTCCAAAACACACAAGGATAATTGCACTGTATCAAAATACTCAACTAAAATTCTTTCTTAATTCTTTGAAATATGTAAGGGCTCTGTTGGAAGTTTTATGCATTCTAAAGAATTACAAAATTTCACATCCTTTAAAGAAATCTCTCAAGATGATGTTTATGTATCATTATTTTACATTGGGCCTATAAGAGCCAAAATAAGAGGATGGCACCTGTACACGAGGACTAAGCCCAAAAGCTTTGTTAAGTTCAAATAGGTTGATTCTCCCCCTATGCGTGATACTAGGCCCAGGTTCGATTTTTCTTTTTTAGTTTTTCCTATTTTTATTTTATTTTATTTTTAGTGTTTTAGTTAAACAATGTTACTTGATTCTCTAACTAAATCAAATTTCCTAACATTATTATTAACCAATAAAATCATATATTCTTTGCCAAAATTATTTTCCCAATGCTATGTTTTTCTATTTTTGGCATTCATGGTACCTATAAATACCGTACATGACTCCACTTCAGAATTACTCAATGTTGTTTACCTTCTCTTTCAAATGCACTTTGCTTTCTCAAAGATTTGTACTCTAGTTTTAGCTGAGTCTTTAATTGGTTTGTTCTTCCTTGTTCATTGTTTTTCTATGGTTAACAGATCTGTTTGTTAAATCTTAGGAGATACACGAATCTGCGAAATATCTTTAAGGATAGTGATCTTCACGCCTCAAGCAATAATTTCAAGTTCCTAACCCTTGGTTTTACAACGTACTTTTTGTGTATGAAAAAAAAAGAGGAATGTTGAGAAATGGATTTTTCAAGCTAATTGAGAGTGGATTCAAAATCATAGAGGCATAATTATTTGTTATAATGCACCCAAGAGGTAAGCACCTTTGGATCCTCTTACTTACCTAATGCAATAATGTTTAAGTAAATGATATAATCATGTGAAAATTAGGAATTTTATTATGAAAGCATAAGGTATAAATTTCATGGATTAAATACTTTTAAATAAGCAGTTGGTAAGTTATGGTGAAAATGCTTGGTTATAAAATGCCATATTTTCTAATATTGTATTGTGAAATTTTGACAATTGATAAAACTTATGAATTTCGCAATTAATGTAGAAAAAGGTGTTAATATGCTATGATAGGGTTGATAACTCTAAATTATAGAGTTATTTTAATACCTTTTAACTTACAATTTCATACAAGGGTGGTTGATATCAATTTTTGTTGTAATTATTCTAGTTTTTGTTATTTGTAATTTGTTATTAGAGTAATGCACTTTTGTTGATTTATATGCTAGGATAGGAAATTTTCATCCATAAAGGTAACTATTGGACTCAGAGGAAAGAAGTAGTTGAAGTTCACATACTGACGCTTAATGCCACAACAAAACTGCAACATAGGACCTACGAGATTGGGCTGAGATGTTGTCATCTTTGGATGTACCAAATTGGCTTGTTGGACATCAGAATACTCCTCAACCCAATATTGGAGAGGACAATTAAGTTTGGACAGCCCAAACCGTCCAAATGTGCCCAAACCGTCCACAAAAGGGTAGGAAGACTTGGTTTACACCGACCTCAAATACATGGGAGAAAATCAAGCAACTATTAACCATTAAGAAGGAAATTTCGGGAGCCACTAACTAGTATGGAGAAAATCAAGCAAACTCCACCATGAATCAAGGAACCAATGCCAAAAATAGAAGGGGATTGTAACACCCCTTACCCATGTCCGACATCGGGATAGGATACGAGGCATTACCGTACTTAACCTTACTTGAACATGAAGTATTGGGCTATAAATTTCTTTTCAACTTAAAAAATTTTCCTTCTTAATCATAACATACATATCATGGGCCTACGAGGCCCTAAACATACATCCGGAAGGTTTCGGAGTTCAACCGGAAACTTTTACACTCTTTGAAAATTTTTACCTTAACAGGGGTCACACGCCCGTGTGACTTGGGACACGCCAGTGTGGGCAGGCCGTGTGGTCACACACGCCCATGTCCCTAGCCCGTGTAGAATTTATTTTTATTTCGAACCTACAAGAGTTTTCACACGGCCGGACACACACCCGTGTCAATGGCCCGTGTCCTTCACACAGCCTAGACACGCCTGTGTCCTTACCCGTGGGTGAAAACTAGGGGTATTCTGTTTATGACGTCAGCAGCCCCTTAAGGAGCACACGGCCTAGGCACACACTCGTGTGCTGGCCTGTGTGACGATTCAAATTCTCGTAACTAAATGCAGGGGACACACAGCCTATCAACACACCCATGTGGGTTGACCGTGTGTCGCATACGGCCTAGACACACGCCCGTGTGTCTGCTTGTGTGGACAACTAGAGGCTATTTTCCAAGCCTTTTTGCCACCCTGAAACAAAAACTCATTCATTTCATCACAAGTAGTTCATACATAGCAATATTAAACTTTAAAGAATCCTTAAAATTTTCTTTCATTCCATCCATATTTTACTCAATAACTTGCATGAGCATTCATTTCATTTCACTCATCAACTTTATAACATGAACTTGGCAATATTGACCAATTCACCATGGCCATTTACAAAATGAGTGTAAAACATTAATAGCCAATCCTTTGGCCTTTAAACATAACATGACACAAAATAATCAAGTTCCTATACATGCCATACTCAAAATGAAGTGACTTTACTATACGAAAAGAACGATTGATAGTGTGATCTGAGCTCCGACGTTTTACGATCCCCGAGCTAACTTGGCAAAACTACAAGGAAAAAGGAAAAGAGAGGGGTAAGCATATAGCTTAGTAAGCTTGCATGAAATTCTAAAACAACATAATTACTCAAACTAGATTCATCCACTTCATGATACAATGGCAACATATGTCTCAAATGCTTAAACATACTTATTCATACTTACTCATACTTGTTCTTACCCATCTCATGTCACATTAAGGGTTCATAACTTGTACCTACTCATGGTACCTGTATCACTTATCACTTAACTCAACACATATACTAACATGAGCGTAATTCAAATCTTCATCATTCTTAACATGAATGAAACACAAGGTCATCCACAAATAGTTTTGGCTCTATACACACTTAGCTCTTTTGCCTGTGAACTAATCAGATTATCGTAAGATATTCAAGCTCATCATGCATAAATCTTGATGCCAATGCCATATCCCAGATATGGTCTTACACGAAATCTCATAGCTCGATGTCGATGCCATGTCCCAGACATGGTTTTATATGAGATCGTACATAGATGACGATGCCTTGTCCCAGACATGGTCTTATACGAGATCTTCCTTTTAGTGCCGAGGCCATATCCCAGACATAGTCTTACACGGAACTTTCTTTATTCAATGCTATAACATGAGTATCCTCATTATTCCTAATCTTTATCCGGAATTTCACCTAGCTTATTTTCACCATTTCCCCATCAAGGCTTCATCACTTGATTTCCATAGCAATACATACATTGTCATAATATTAAGTAGTTTCAAATATCGAAACATTATGAAACTTTAACTTCATATAAACTTACCTCGATTCTCAAAGTGTGTATTAATGCTCGATTTAGTCATTGATTTTGTTCTTGCCTCGGTTTCGATCCGGGCTTCATGTTTCTTAATCTATAATAATAATTTCACTTGTTAAATACATACATTGACTAAATCGACTCATAATTCATATTCTGGAAAAATTACAATTTTGTCCCTAAACTTTTACATAATTACACTTTTGCCCCTAGGCTCGTAAAATGATTTTCATTCAACTTTCTTGTATTTCAAGCCTAGCCAAATCATATTCTCAACTATAACAACCTTCAAGTATCACTATTTCACTCATGTATGACTATTTCTACAACTTTTACAATTTGGTCCTTTTATGTACTTTTTCATGAAAATCACATAAAAAAAGATGTTTATCCTACATCAAACGTTCATATTCTTCCATAAAACATCAAAATACATGTATGTCATACATGGGTAAATTTTTGAATATAAACCCTAGCTCAAAATATAGCTAGAAATAGCTAAACCGAGCTACGAGGGTTTTAAAAATACGGAGAACATTAAAAACGGGGCTAGGATGCACTTATTATCGAGCTTGGAAGTTGAAGAAACCCTAGCTATGGCTCCTTGTGATTTTTGGCCAAGGGGGACGAAGATGGACACCATTTTTGACTTGTTTTCCCTTTTTATTCTTTTATTAACCAAATAACTAAAATGCCCTTAATGATCCTTTCTTGAGATTTTTTCCCTTCCCATGTCCATTTTTGTCCATCATGAAATATAATGGTCTAATTGCTAAATAAGGACCTCTAGTAATTTTTATAATTCTATTTCACACTCAAATATTCTAGAATCTCATATTTTCTAATCTTTTCAATTTAGTCCTAATGGACAATTTATTCATTAATTAATAAAATTTCTTCATGAAATTTTCACAATCATGCAAACACCTTATAAGCCTTATGGAAGTCATAAAACTCATATCTATACTTTGGATTTGTGGTCTCGCACCACTATTCCAGCTAAGCCCTAAATTGGGCTATACAAGGATTAAGGGGGATTAACAAGTATAAATAAGAGGCACTAGCTACACCACAACACACCACATTTTTAGAGCATTCAACTTAGAGTTGAGAGTAGTAAAAAAAAAAGAAAAAGCTTGAGAGCATTAAGGTGGAACAACGCTAAAGAGAGGATGAGAGCCACCGTAAGAGAGCAAAGAGAAGTTAGCCAAATTCAACTAGTATCTCTTCTTAAATATTTAATAGCCTAGGATAACTACCATTGGCTATTTATCTTTCATCTTTATTTTACCTTATTTGTTATCTTGTTGTTATGTTGATGAACATGATTGAAAATAGTTTTCTTGCTTTCAATTTAATGATTATGACTTAATGTTATTTTGCTAGAATGATTATGGATCTTTGATATGCTATTGTTGATTCTTTATTACTAATGTTTATGCATATGATTGTTTATTCATTCAAGTAATTACATGTTTAACTTACAAATGCATGGCCATCATTGGTAAGTAAAATGATTTAATTATTTAATCTAAGAAGAGGTAATAATTGATAGACACACGACTTGAATGGTGCATGTTGATGTTGTTATCGAGAGATAATTGCTTCATGCACAGTCCTTATGAATGATGCCTGAGAAGGTGATCTTGACATTAATTAGGTGTAAATATATGTTAAGTAACTAAAAGATTAATGTAGGACTTTGGGAAAAGCCTACAACTTGAAGAAATTGGATTAATAAATCATTATATTGCCACAAATTAATCGTAAAATTTTAATGCATTGTTTTTAATGATTTCATGTTAAAGAGAAATGATTATTCTAGCCTTTCATGTCATTGTTGCTGAATTTATAGTTAAAATTTTCTACTACCATTCTCTTTTGTGTTCTTTAACTTGTTTTGCATTCTTAGTTTAGTTTAGTTTAGTTAAATCCTTAATTAAATCATCACATCCAAATCTTATTACTCACCAAAGTGTTTAATAATTAATTTTGCACTTACTGATTTACATATACAATCATTGTGGAGACGATAACTTTATACTTACTACTTTATTACTTATTTATGACTGTGTACACTTGCACATCATTCAAAAATTCACAAACAAGTTTTGGATGCTGTTTTCGGGGACTGTTTTAGTCATTATTTCTAAGTTATTTTTTGTTTCAATTTGGTTTTTTAATCATAACTTAGTTATTTTTGTGATTTTTCAGGTGTTTATGAATATAGATCAGATTATCGATCTACTTTCAATTGATCCTGAAATTGAATGCACCTTTAGACAGAGAAGAAGAGAACAAGTAGCTTAGAGAGAAGCTACAGAAATGAATCCTGCACAACAAGATCAAAGAGATAGAGCTGCTAACGCTCAAAATTCAGACATTGTTGTTGATTATAGAGGCCGTGCCATCCATCAATATCCTATGCCTTTATTTAAAAAATTTAATCTGAGAATTGTGAGACTTGAAATTTAGGAACTGTAGTTTGAATAGAAGCCAGTGATGTTCTGAATGCTTCAAATGGTGGACCAATTTAATGGGATGCCTACTGAAGATCCACACATTCATCTCTATTTATTCATTGAGGCGAACAACTCTTTCAAAATGTTTGGAGTGACTAAAGATGCTTTATGATTGGATTTATTCCCATAATCGTTGAGAGGTAGAGCACGAGCATGGTTGAACTCTTTATCGTCTGGTTCCTTAACTACATTGAAAGAATTGGCTAAACAATTCTTGATGAAATATTTTCCTCCTATAAAAATGCCGAGCTTAAAAAAGAAATCATCATATTTCAACAACTTGATGAGGAATTCCTGTATGATGCATGTGAATGGTTTAAGGAGCTTGCAAAAATTTCCCCACCATTGTATTCCACATGTTTTTCAATTTGAGACTTTTTGCAAAGGTTTTAAAGCACATACTAGAATGGGTGTAAATGTTTCTACAAATAGAGCCCTTCTTTCTAAGTCCTGCAATGAAGCTTATGAAATTCTTGAAATAATTTCTAGCAACAATTATCAATGGTCGACTAATCGAGTAGCCACAAGAAGAAGAGTGGTAGGATTATATGAAGTTGATGTACTTACATCTTTGGCAGCTCAGGTATCTTCTATGTCTGCTATGCTTAAGAACATAACTGCTAATGGTTCCAATGTTAACATGACAGGTCAGCAGCTGAACCAGTTTGAAAATATCTCTTGTGTATATTACAAGGATGACTATGTTTTCGAGAATTTCCTATTGAACCTAGAGTCAATCTATTACATGAGGAATCAAAATCAAAATGGACTGCAGTCGAATTTTTACAATCCTTTATGGCAAAATCATTCAAATTTTTCATGGAGCAATCAAGGGGCTGGACCGAGTAACCCTCATATGCCAACAAGACCAAACTATCAGCTGGGGTACTCTTAAAAAGTGCAAAAACTCCACCAACTAAACCTTCAAGTAATCGTGAGAATTTGCTGAAGACGTACATGGCGAAGAATGATGCATTAATCCAAGGCCAAGCAACAACATTAAGGAATTTGGAAAGTCAAGTGGGACAACTAGCCAATGAGTTGGGAAGAAGATCCCAAGGTAATTTGCCAAGCTATATCTAGAATCAGAGAAATGTGAGCAAGGAACATTGTAAAACCATTACCTTGACAAGTGGGAAAATGTTAGGGACCAAGGATATCGAAGATGAAGATGAACCTTTTTTCACTCAAAATAAAGAGTAGGTTCCAACTAATGAAAGAGTTCCCACATTACAAAAGTTTGTTCCTGCAATTGAGAATTCCACATTTGAGACCAAGACAAAAGTCCTACCACAAAAAAGTACTTCAGACAGAAGTAAAACCCTACCACCTCCTTATTTACAATAATTCTAGAAGCAGAATCAAGAGGTTCAATTTAATAAGTTTTTGGATGTGTTTAAACAACTACATATCAACATATCATTAGTGGAAGCTCTGGAAAAATTGTTGAATTATATCAAATTCATGAAGGACATTGTAACGCCCTCGACCCGATCCGAATCTCAGGTGTTATGTCCTTTTTACAAATATAACTTAAAATTTTCTTTCTTATTCATTGATGTAAACTTCTATATTTGTATAATAGAATTTCTTATGATGTACATTGTATGGCCATATTTACATTTTGCTTATGTACAATTGACTATCTATGGCTACAACAGATTTTCTTATAAAAATACAATGTATGGTTATCATTTCGGCTCAATAAGATTTCAAACTTTCCTACTTTATCTCTTAGTCTACTGGGTACACTTTGGGATACTACTTAAAGAAATTTAGCTCAAATTTTGACATGCCACTTGTTTTCCTCTATAAGTATAACAAACTAGCGAGTAGCTTCCTTAGCATATCCCTGGCATCATCTCTCGGCGTACAATCCTTTACAGGCCTAAAAATATAAACAACTTTTGTAAGTTCGTAAGAACTTAGTGAGCTAAACCTTAGGATACCTTTTTCATTCATTCTACATTGCATATGATATTTTACACATCTTTGGGTATTTCTTGTCCTCTCTCTCTTCTTTGGAGGGTACAATACTGAGGCTACCATATTTCTTTCTTCAGAACTATTTTCCTTTCTCTTGAGCGTACTATGCTTAACATCTCTTAACCTTTCTTAAATCTTATCTTTACAAAATCCTTAACCTCTTCACTTCCCTTATTATCATACTTAATAACATATTCCATACTCATTAGTCTTATCATTATCTTCAGGCAAGGTAGACTGCACCTAATATTTAACTCAGAATTTGCCCATATCTTCCTTACTTCCGTGTACTTTCTATTCTTAATTTTAACTCATAACTTTTCTTTGCACGTACTCTTGTGCACACTAGCATTTCAAATAATGTCTTGTAACTATATAGGGTTCGCCATTTATTCGGTGTCTATCTAAAGACATTGTCTTAAGATGGTCATCATGAGATCCGTTCTTCATATTCTGCCACGAAGGCATTCCTTTCTAAAATTCTGAGTCTCGCATTGAAGGCATCCTTTTAGCAAAGTTTGTCGCAAGGCATTCCTTTAATTAAGATAGTCACAAAGGCATCCTTTTAATAGAGATAGCCACAAAGGCTTCCTTTTAATAGAGATCGCCACAAAAGATTCCTTTTTATAGAGACAACCATAAAGGCGTCCTGACAGAAATAGCCACAAAGGCTCACTTTTACAAAAATTGGTGTTTTTGACGATAGGGGTTTGCCTCAACTCACTATTGTAAGGTTTGTCCCTCAACGCTTGTATTCAGCTAATCGTCCTTTACATATTCCATATGATGCCATAGCCCAACCATTGTAACATCCTGAATTAATGGGCCTTTGCATTTGATGTGTGTTACGCTTAATGTGTTAATTAAAAGGTTTAAGGGGTTCAGATTAGGCTCAAGGTTAGGCCGAGGCCTTAGTTAAAATTTTCTGTTTGGGCACTCTAGTGGAAAGCCAGTTAGGATGGGGCTTAAAAGATGTTATCTGTGTTTTAAGACACAAATGGGCTTGTGGCCCAGTGGCAAAGTGGTGCCACTTAAAGTGCAAGAAGGTAGCGTCAACTGAGGGGGCTCAAGTTCGAGTCGCATGGAGCTCAATTATTTTAATTAAAGTTAGGTAATTTTCAGCATTTAAATGAGCAGAGTTGGAGTCGGCTAGGATGCTTTAAAATAGGATTTATTTGTTTGGATAGTGAGGATAATATGGCTGATAATGTGGTAGATAAAAGAAGGAAGAGGTGGTGTTATTCATGTCACTTAAGGATGAGTGATCAGATGAAGATAAGGGAGAAAATTTAGGATTTATCTGTTGGTCACAGTGGTGGCTGAATTTCAAACTCCAAGGGGGAGGGGGAATCGGTTTTAGTATGGGCAAGGGGTGCCAAAATTCCCTTGGAACAGTAACTTAGTTTTAGTTTTAAAAAGGGGCATTTTCGGTTTTTAGAGGGGTAGGTGCCGAAATTTAGGTTAAGAAAGGGGGGATATATTTTTATTTTCGGTATTAGAGTTATATTTTCCTATTCTCTTCTTCTATTTCGGCAGTTGGGTTTTTCCTCTCATTCTTTTCTCCATTCTCTGCAAAAGCCGAAATCCCTAAGCCTATTCTCTCATCTTCACTTTCATGCAAAAGCCGAAAGGCTATTATTCTTTTTCTGTTTTCTTCTACAAAGCTGAAACCACCCAATTCTTCTCAACATCTTTCTCTTCAAAAGCCGAAACTCTGAACTTTCTTCTCATCTCCATAGCCGAATACTTCCTATTCCCTTTTGCCGATCTCTTCACTAAAAGCCGAATCTATAAAGATTTCTTCCTATCATCTTCTCTTTCTGATCCTCTCAAAAGCCGAAATCTTCTAAGAGTTGCCGAAATCTCTGTAAAGGTAGGTACCGATTTCTTCTGATCTATTCTATTTCTCTTTTGGTTTTTAGAAGATAAAGCTGAAAGGCTAATGGATTGTTGGTTTCTTATGTTTACGTGTTGGGCGATATTCGGGAATTGAAGTAGATCGCTTAGAACTAAAAGCCGGAACTACTAGTCTCTGAGTCTCAATCTTCTTTTCAGGATTTCAAGGTAAGGATTTCAATTCTCCTTAAGATGATCAACCATTTCCTTTTTGTTAGTTGTGTTTTAACCTAATGTTTCGTTACTCGCCTCTGAACAACACCTTAGGCAGATAGCGATTATGTCGGCTGCGGATAGTATCGACGTAAAAAGTCTTGTTCTAACGATAATCAGGTGTGTAGATCTTTAACACACTAGTTAACTATAATCTGTATGTGTTATGGGCTAAAAAGCCGGAAAGTGGGTGTGTAGACAGTCGAATAAAACCATAAAAGGGTTAGGCAAGGATGTCAGGTACGTAATCATAGAAATCTCTATGTGTATCGAAATATATGTAAGCCTGTTTTCTTAAAGATGGTATGATGTTTTCTGTGTGTATGCATGGGGTGAGATTATGATAATGAAGGGGAAGTGAATGATAGGTCACTTGGTGATCGGTGGTTAAACCACAAAATATAAAATTAGGTCACAATAGTGATCGGTGGCTGAGCCACATTATATTATGAGGTCACATAGTGATCGGTGGCTATGCCACGTTTAATGATTCCTAAATAGTAGGAATAGGCAGTACGGCTGTCGTTATGGTGTGTAGTAGATGGAGGGTTGATTGTAGAAATCCCCAAGGTCTGATGGTTGGTACGGGTTGGTGTGTAGAGGATGGAATTCTAGGATGGGTTGGGCTATTCATCATTCATTATTTTCATGTAATTATGATTGTTGCCTTAATGTATGGGCCAGGGCTCATAATGTGTTTGTGGGCCTTAGTCAGTGTGTCCGAGATTTAGACACCGAGTTTTGGTGACTCACCCTTTCATTTTTTCTCCACTCTTTTAGATGAGCAGTAGATCATGGACATGGGAGCTGAAACGGACTCGAGGGGCATCAAGGTTTTATTTTTTATAAATTATTTCGGCTTTTCTTTAAGTTTTAATTTTTTTGGAATATTTATGTAATAAGGCCCCATAGTTTATATTTCACTGTTTAGTTTTTAATATTCGCAACTTATGAATTTTTGTCAAAGGTTTGATTATTCAAAATAATAATAATACAAGGTTTTATTTTCAAAAAGTCACCTATTTATTCAAATAATGTCTAATTAACTTATGATTTCCAAAACCAACAAAGAAAAAGTTTTAATGTACAACCCGTAGCATACCAGATCTGGTCAAAACGTATGAGCCGGGTTTGGGGTGTTACATTTTAGTATCAGAGCCCAGTTGCAAAACTTGGGCTGTGAAATGGGTCTAGTAGTGTTTTAAAAATTTGATGTGAATCTGAGAAAAATGTCTTGGATAGAGATATGGCCTTCGAGTCTACCGGCACCCGATCCATGCAGGTAAACATCCTAACTTTTGATGTGATATACATGTTGGGTTTGATGGGCTTGATGGGCGTAGACTAGTATGTTAGGCATTGATGGACTTTAGGCTTAGTTTAAACAACTTTTTAAATTCATAAGACTTAATCTAATTAAACATGTCCATAAACCAGTCACTGGGTTATGGTGTGGTAACAGGCATACGCATGTCTAGGATTGGATTCAGGGAGAGCTTGGTACTTAAGCGGTCCTAGTGACCCACCTCCTCTTTGCCGAAATCCTACCTGGTGCGTAGTGACTGTTCACCTTAGTCATGAGGACTTGTTGACGGGCCAAAATTTATAAGTAAAACCTGAAAGGGACCAGCCACCCTATTTCACAAAATTACTAAAAGTACTCCTAGTTTTGTAAAATTTCAGAAATACCCTTGATTTGTGAAAATTTCCCTGAATACCCTAGATTTTTAAAACTACCAAAATTTGTGGAATTATCGAAACACCCCCCGATTGGCAAAATTACCCAAATACCCATGTTCTAAAAATTCACCCGAAAACCCCTAGATTTACAAAAGTGCCTGGTATAAGAAATTATCAAAAATTTACAAAATTACCAAAATACCCTCGATTTGGAAAAAATTAAAATTTTCAAAATACCCCTGTTTTTTAAATATATATATATATATATCAAAATATCTCTATTTCGAAAAATCACCAAGATACCTATTTTTGAGGAATTACGAAAATACCCCTGTAGGATAAAATTACGGAAATACCTTGGTTAGTGAAATGATGAAAATACCCTTATGTGATGGATGTGAGTTCATGGATGCGACTTGTATGTTGATGTGTGATGGTTGAATGTATGTGGTTCCTAGAATTAGGAGATACAAACTTGAGACTGAAACCCGTAGATATAGTTTCGAATTCGGAAGGACTACTCTTGAAACTACTGTCCATAAGATTTTTCGTGGTTAATCAGTGAAAGAAATTAATAATTCATAAAATTTCTAATCAGATAAACGCGAATCGGTAGAATGAGTTCAAGGGGTAGCTTTTTGGGCTGATCTGATGGAATTGCCATTTGGGGAGTTTGATTTGATCTTAGGAATGGATTGGTTAGTGAAGTATCAAGCAAACTTGGATTGTACAGCCAAGCGTATGGTGTTAAAAACTCCCCAAGGAGGCGAAGTGTTGGTGATAGGTGAAAGGAGGAACTGTTTGTCAAATATGGTGTCTGCCTTAAGAGTAGAAAGGATGATGAGAAAAGGATGCGAGGCAATTCTAATGTTTGTTCGGGCTCTGGAAGCCAAAGAACTAACTATTGGGGTCATTAGGACGGTGAAGGAATTTCCTGATGTTTTCCCAAAAGAGCTTCCAGGATTACCCTCGGATCGTGAAGTGGAGTTCGGTATCGATCTTCTTCTGGGAACAGCGCCAGTATCTATTGCTCCGTATAGGATGGCGCCAAAGGAGTTGGTGGAATTGAAAGCGAAGATTCAAGAGTTGCTGGATAGAGGGTTATTGGAATCAGAGTGCGCAGCGTGAGCGTAATGTTTTAAGTTAGGTTGTACAACTGTTCCTATAGTTGGAAATTTCGAGGACGAAATTTCTTTAAGGGGGTAGAACTGTAGCATCCTGAATTAATGGGCCTTTGCATTTGATGTGTGTTACGCTTAATGTGTTAATTAAAAGGTTTAAGGGGTTCAGATTGGGATCAAGGTTGGGACGAGGCATTAGTTAAAATTTTCTGTTTGGGCACTCTAGTGGAAAGCCAGTTAGGATGGGGCTTAAAAGACATTATCTGTGTTTTAAGACACAAATGAGCTTGTGGCCCAGTGGCAAAGTGGCGCCACTTAAAGAGCAGGGAGGTGGCGTCAACTGAGGGGGCTCAAGTTCGAGTCACATGAAGCTCAATTTTTTTAATTAAAGTTAGGTAATTTTTGGCATTTAAATGAGCAGAGTTGGAGTCGGCTAAGATGCTTTAAAATAGGATTTATTTGTTTGGATAATGAGGATAATATGGCTGATAATATGGCAGATAAAGGAAGGAAGAGGTGGTGTTATCTATGTCACTTAAGGATGAGTGATTAGATGAAGATAAGGGAGAAAATTTAGGATTTATCTATTGGTCACAGTGGTGGCCGAATTTCAAACTCCAAGGGGGAGGGGGGATCGGTTTTGGTACGGGTAAAGGGTGCTGAAATTCCCTTGGAATAGTAGCTTAGTTTTAGTTTTAAAAAGTGGCATTTTCGGTTTTTAGGAGGGTAGGTGCCAAAATTTAGGTTAAGAAAGGGGGGATATCTTTTTATTTTGTGGCATTAAAGTTATATTTTCCTATTCTCTTTTTCTATTTCGGCAGTTGGGTTTTTCCTCTCATTCTTTTCTCCCATTCTCTATAAAAGCAGAAATCCCTAAGCCTATTCTCTTATCTTCACTTCAATGCAAAAGCTGAAAGGCTATTATTCCTTTTCTGTTTTCTTCTACAAAGCTGAAACCACTCAATTCTTCTCAACATCTTTCTCCTCAAAAGCCAAAACTCTGAACTTTCTTCTCATCTCCATAGCCGAATACTTCCTATTTCCTTTTGCCGATCTCTTCACTAAAAGCCGAATCTATAAAGATTTCTTCCTATCATCTTCTCTTTCTGATCCTCTCAAAAGTCGAAATCTTCTAGGAGTTGTCGAAATCTCTATGAAGGTAGGTGCTAATTTCCTCTGATCTATTCTATTTCTCTTTTGGTTTTTAGAAGATAAAGCCAAAAGGTTAGTGGATTGTTGGTTTCTTATGTTTATGTGTTGGGCGATATTCGGGAATTGAAGTAGATCGCTCAGAACTAAAAGCCAGAACTACTAGTCTCTGAGTCTCAATCTTCTTTTCGGGATTTCAAGGTAAGGATTTCAATTCTCCTTAAGATGATCAACTGTTTCCTTTTCGTTAGTTGTGCCTTAACCCAATGTTTCGTTACCAGCCTCTGAACAACACCTTAGGCAGATAGCGGTTGTGTCGGCTGTGGATAGCATCGACGTAGAAAGTCTTGTTCTAACGATAATCAGGTGTGTAGATTTCTAACACACTAGTTAACTATAATCTATATGTGTTATGGGCTAAAAGCCGGAAAGTGGCTGTGTAGACAGTCGAATAAAACCCTAAAAGGGTTAGGCAAGGATGCCAGGTACGTAATCATAGAAATCTCTATGTGTATCGAAATATATGTAAGCCTATTTTCTTAAAGATGGTATGATGTTTTCTGTGTGTATGCATGGGGTGGGATTATGATAATGAAGGGGAAGTGCATGATAGGTCACTTGGTGATCGGTGGTTAAACCACAAAATCTAAAATTAGGTCACAATAGTGATCGGTGGCTGAGCCACGTTATATTATGAGGTCACATAGTGATCGGTGGCTATGCCACGTTTAATGATTCCTGAATAGTAGGAATAGGCAGTACGGCTGTCGTTATGGTGTATAGCGAATGGAGGGTTGATTGTAGAAATCCCCAAGGTGTAATGGTTGGTACGGGTTGATGTGTAGAGGATGGAATTCTAGGATGGGTTTGACTATTCATCATTCATTATTTTCATGTAATTATGATTGTTGCCTTAATGTTTGGGCCAGGGCTTATAATGTGTTTGTGGGCCTTAGGTCAGTGTGTCCAGGATTTATACACTGAGTCTTGGTGACTCACCCTTTCATTTTTTCTCCACTCTTTCAGATGAGCAGTAGATCATGGACATGGGAGCTGAGACGGACTCGAGGGGCCATCAAGTTTTTATTTTTTATAAATTATTCTGCTTTTCTTTAAGTTTTAATTTTTTGGAATATTTATGTAATAAGGCCCCATAGTTTATATTTCACTGCTTTGTTTTTAATATTCGCAACTTATGAATTTTTGTCAAAGGTTTGATTATTCAAAATAATAATAATACAAGGTTTTATTTTCAAAAAGTCACCTATTTATTCAAATATTGTCTAAGTAACTTATGATTTTCGAAACCAACAAAGCAAAAGTTTTAATGTACAACCCGTAGCATACCAGATCTGGTCAAAACGTATGGGCCGGGTTTGGGGTGTGACAACCATGGTCTTAAATTATATGATCTTCAGAGTTCCATGGACTTTTCCTTTTAGAGATTCATGTTTTTAGTCCCTACGGACCCCTTTAGACAACCCCGGAGATAGACACAGACACTTCTTATAGACTCATACTTCAAAGACTCATTCACATCTGACTTATTCACGTCATCAAAACACATAGGCACTTTACTCATTCATTCACATTATCCTTAGAGATCATATCCATTTTTCATACGAATAATTCATTCAAGTTCATCAGACATACATTTCTCACAGAATCATCACATCATGCAGTTTTAGCTCATTTTCACAGATGGTTCTAACATGCATAATACATTTGAAAGAGTTGGCTTAGGGACTCACCTTATAACCTTGAAGGTTATCAAACTTTAGACCTAATCCTTTCTTATGACAATAGCAGCTTGAGTTATAGATCTTTTATTCAACCAGGTACTACGACTTCTTCACCTCGTCAAATAGAGACACTTTGTTAGAATCTATTTAAGTAACCTTTAATCTTCGCTTTAAACTCCAAACATAATACTAAGTCTTACCTCTTTAGGTATACTTACAGATTTGTGTTCCGTTAACAAGTAGAACCTCAGAACGTACCTTTTGTGGGAGGAAAATCACTAGTAGCAATCAGGGTTTCAAACTCATCTGTTGAGGGGAAACTTTTATTTGCTTGGCCCTCACCCTTAAGAAGGATGATAACCCTCGCAACTTAACCCGGGTGCCTTTTTGACTTAACCCAAGTCTTCATGGGAACTTGGTGAATGTAACATCAAGACTGAGTGGCTTATCAAAATCTGCAACATCTAAGAAACTTACTTGATACTCCTTCAGCCTTTGACTCTTTTGGTTCATGTTTGATTAGTTCCTAACTAGCTTTCCTTACAAATCAACTCGTACAAGACCATATTGGCCACTGGAGGTATTATGCCTTCTGACGTGACCTCATACCTCAAAACCATCATGTTTCGTAACCATTACTTTTGTTTCACTTGTCATCCTAATCTGACTAGGAATCCTTGTCTAAACGTGATTTGGGAGTAAGTATAAACTTGATGCCCATGTTCGTGTTTAGAAGATTTGGGATTGGTAAGGTTAGCCAACGACAATTTCATTTCAACTGGTAGATAGATTGTTGGCACATCTTGAAGAATCAAATATGTATTAATGTATGTGGATAAATTTATATTTCTAGTTGAATTTACTATTTTTAATTTAGAAGTAGATACAGATTTACAAATCATTCTAGGAAAGTTTTTCTTGGTAATTGGTAGAACGTTGACTGATGTCCAAAAAGGGGAGCTCACCATGTAAGTTCAAGACGATCAGGTAACCTTTAATTTATTCAAAGCCATGAAGTCTCCTGATGCAGGTGAGGAATGTTCTACTAAGTCTGAGATAGAGTCGTTGGCCCCCACAAAATGGGAACTCAATTTAGTAGACGATTTGTTGGAGCGTATCTTAGCATCTGACCCGCCAAGTGATAATAAGAGCAAAGAAATCTGGCTTTGCTGGAAACCAATTCAAAGGAATTTATTTCAAAATCTCAATTTGAATCATGGGAGTTAGCATTTCCAGTTTTGATTGAAGACTGGAAAGTAGAGTTACCTGTGATTTTGAAAAGGCACAAGAAGGGCAGAAGGTGGACTATTGCAGATATTCTAAGTAATAGTCCTTTTTTGTGTACACACAGGATATTGCTGGAAAATAATGAAAAGGGGACTACTGAGAGATAGAGAAGATTGATCCAATCTAAGGTATTTGATCTTGGGAAACTCAAGTCTCAGTGGTTAGGATCATTCACCACTATCAAAATATTTTCAACTATAGAGGGAAAGTGGTGGTTGACCTGATCAATTTTGTTAAACTAAGGTCTGGGTGGTTTGAACCTTTCCCTATCAACCGGGTATTACCACATGGAGTAGTCGAGATGTAAGATGGTAAGGGAGGTATGTTCAAGGTAAATGGTTAATGTCTTAAGCACTATTGGAGCGGCGAAGTTGAGTGGAATAAAATTTCACTCATTTTATTCGACCCATAAGTATTTTATTTTATGTTTTTTTAACGAATAAGTGGCTATTATTCTTTGAAAACTATATTTGTTTGAGCACCTGGGGTAAAAAGTAATGTGCAGAATAAAAGGGTCCTTTTTACCTAGGTATTTTCCCTTTAATTCTAATAGATTGCTTCCTTAGTATATGTGTTATAGTATATGCGTTATTTAAGCTTACTGCCATCAAACTTGTGCCGTCTTCCAAAACACTATCGTCAGCCACCACACCAAATACATCCTCACCAAAATCTTATGTAACCCTTTTGATTTCTTGGCCGAGTTTCCAGATTTTATTTTCAAGCCTTGGACTCAACTCAAAAAATCAGGCAAGATGAAGAATCGAGAATGAAGACAATCATGTTGAACTGGAAACAGTTTCAGATAACGATGATTCTACTAGTAATTGAGGGAGTTTCTCTTTTATTTCTTTCATGTTTTAAGATACTTTTGATTTTAATTACTCTTTTTATTTTTATTTTTCTTACAATAATATTAAGGTGCAGTTATGAATAATAATAAAACATACTAATTATTATTTTATCATAAATAAGAAGTGTGGTAATGAGAAGGTGCATGTCTACCTCATTTTCTTGGGACCCTACCTGGTGCACAGTTCACATTCACTTTTTTTTTTTTACCTTCTGATATATACTTTTAAGCAACAAGGCTATTGCTTCTGTTAAGTTTAGGGGGACCATGTCATAATCTAAGAAAATTGATTCTTCCATGGAGGTATGTTTAAATAGAAAAGTTGCTCAATATTTTGATTTTTCCATAATAAATCTAGCTTTAGTGTATGCATAGATCCTTATTATTTCAAGTATTTTTATGTTAACCGAGTTATACTAAGAATGAAAATTTTAATACCTTAGAAAAAACTAAGCATGCATGAAAGTCTTTAGAATTGATTTGGTAATTTCATTGAGGCGAAATCCTAGGAGGCATAGCAATTTAAAAATGAATTAGGCAAATTTTTGTTTGGATTGTTTGAGCCTTTTGAGCCAACCTTATTAATATTTATCCCTTGAAAACTTAATCTGAGTTGTATGGCCTATGTTTCTTAAACCTTGCATTAGATAGCCATCCCTTGTTTAAATACTTGCCTTTATTTTTCCACCAACCCTTAGACTCAGTTCATTTTGGGTGTTTTTGTGTTTAAGTTTGGGGGAGTTAGAGAGGGGTATTGTGTAACAGTCCAGTTTACACCCTAGTCGGAACAGTGGTTTCGGGACCACAAATCTGAGTCTGTATAATATTTTATTATTATTATTTTCTATGTCTTTGATAAGGGGTTAAGCATGTAGTAAAGTTTCGTATGCTAATTTTTCTGTCTGTGTGTTTAATTTGACTAAAGGATTAAATTGCATAAAATGTGAAAGTTGCATGATATTTGTTAAAGTGCCTATGTGCTGTGGTTTGTAAAGGTGGAGGCCTTATATGGCAATTATGCCAATATTTAGATAGTGGATGGTTAAAAGACATTGATGGCCTTATTGATATTTTATAAAATGTTTATTAAAAGGGCTAAATAGGTAAATTGATTAATAATATGATTATAATGAAACAAAGCTCAAAATAAGCCTTTAATTTAGTGTTCATCCACTGGAAGTTTGAAAGAAAAAGGAAGGGTTTGAGCTTTGTGAAATTCAACACCTATTTGGCTTAATTAAGGTATGTTTTAACTTTGGTTTTTGATGATTTTTAGGTTTTTGAGATTGTTGCTTAGTCTACTATCAAGCCATGTCTCAATTTGAAGAATTGATGTTGTTTATGAGATATGCCATTGATGTTATGTTGAGCTTTGTGATGATTTATGGTGTTAAATGAAAGATTTGAGTTAGATGAACATACTTTGTTCTTGAATTTTTTGATGAATTTAGCTAATTAGGGCTAAATTGTGAAAATAGTAATTTAAGGGACTAAATTGCAAATTTGATGGAAAATATTGGCTTGTATGATGTATATATGCATTCGGCTAAGCTTGGATGTGTAATGATTTTGTGAATTTGATGTTTTGAGAAAAATGGACTAAATTGATAAATTATGCAAATATGAGGGTTAATTTGTAAATAGCCCTAAATGTGTGTCCTTGGATTGAATTGAATGAGTTAGTGAATAAAAGAGTTAATTCTGAATATGTATAGATCAAGAACCGAGGAAAACGGACTTAGATCGCGGGAAAGCGAAAGTAACCGAGTAGCCGTTTTCGTTTCTGTTAAATAGAATCCGAGGTAAGTCATTATGCAAATAAACGTATTTTTATTGAATTATGTGTATTCTTATGACTATTGTTATCGATGAATACTTATGATATGATTTGTTCATGAATTTTGAGATAAGGATTACTTAGTGACAATATCCGAGAAGTCCCGTACGAACCTAGGAATAGATAGGATTAGCTATGTCATGACATAGGTATCTGTTCTGTTTTATCATGTAAGACCACGTCTGGGATGTTGGCGCTGATTTGAGATGTCATGTAAGACCTCGTCTGGTATGTAGGCATTGATATGAGCTTTACGTGTAAGACCACGTCTGGGATGCTGGCATCGATTTGATCTTTACGTGTAAGACCATGTCTGGGACATTGTCATCGTATTGATTTGTGTAAGACCCTGTCTGGGATAGTGACATCAATATCTGAGTGCATATAAGACCTCATCTGGGACGTTGGCATTGTACGGCTAGTCCGAGCTTTCCGAGTATCCTACTAGATTCCTTACGGTTCAACGGGCAAGTCTGTGATACGAAATAACCTTTTAAATAGTGAATCTGTTTGAGGTACGTTAATTCATACACTAAGGGTATATATAAGGTAAGCTCCTATGTGATCTTACTATGATGATTATGTATATTTGGATAACATTATGAGATGTGATAGTAAGCATGAAAGAGCTTTGTATATATGAGACTTTTGAATTGATGAATGTGACAAATATGGCCAAGAACATGGGCCAAAGTATATATATGTGATAATTTGCTAAGTGATTTAAATGTGCCAATGAATCTATGAGTATATATGCCTTCTATGCTAAGTTTGTTTGTATTATGACTTACTAAGCTTTTGGAAAGCTTATTCCGTGTGTGCGTTTCCTCTGTTTTATAGGTCGTCAAAGCTATTAAAGGCTCGGGACCGTCAAGGATCGTCATCACACTATTCAACTTGTTTTTGGTACATTTTGGATATATATTTTGCTAGATATGGCATGTATAGGCTAGTCTTTTGTATTTGTAAATGAAGTGAATTTGGCCATGTGATTTGGCTAGTTATATGTTGGTATTATGATTAAATGAAAGTGATATATGAAGTATACTTTGGTATGGTTGAAGCACATGAATGGGTCAAGTTTTTGGGTAGCATTTGGATGAATTATACTTGATATACATATGTTTTGGTCTTGAAAGTTGGCATGGTTGAAATGGATATTGAATGTTTAGATTGAATGATTATTTTGGTTGTCTAGTATGCATGAAATGTGTTGGTAAATATTGCTTGTAGGTAAGACCCATGTGGGTGGCATTTTGGCCTTGAAAATGGCCTATAATGTCACACGGTTGTGGCACACGACCGTGCCTAGTGACTGTGGGGCTAAGTCAATAGCTAGCATAAGAGTACACGGCCTTGGCACATGGACGTGCCTAGTAGCCGTGTGATTTTTGACAGGATCGACCACGGCCAGAGTACACAGGCGTGCTTAGTGGCCATGGAAAAAAAGTCAGTTTTGACCACGGGGAGGACATACGGGTGTGTCTAGGAGCCTTGGGAGGCACACGGCCTGTCCATACGGGCGTGTAGCCCCTGAAACTTAGAAAAGTTTTAAATTTTTCGAGAATGTCTGTATGTGTTTCGGTTTAGTCCCGACCCGATTTCTAAGCATGTATTAGGTCTCGTTGACCGTATTAAGGGACATAATGTTTGAGTTTGATGGATGAACGTATCAACTTCTAAAAATGTTTCCGATCTATCTGGTAACGCCTTTAACCCTAGTCCGACTACATATACGGGTTAGGGGTGTTACATATTGGGTGCTCATTACAAATGCTCAATGTTGATTTACATGTAGTTGTATGCTAGAGAAGGTATCCTATGTAAAAAAAATTAGTCGTTGTGAAAAGGGGTACTTGTGAACACATGCTTCCAAATTGAGAAAAAAAAAGGGGAAGAATTGGGTATTTTAGGTGATGATTGCATTTCGGAGGCCATGGTAAGTTAAGTTTGCAGTTGATTAGCCTAAAAATATCCATTTTTACCCTTCCTTGAACCAAGCCACGTTAGAACCTTGTTAAGACCTATTGATTTAGATTGTTATGCCTACTACATTAGTGGAGAGAAAATATTTTGTTCAACATATGAAGACATAATTTAAACCTTAGGATTGTTGCTTAGCTTAATTAAGGGAAACAAAAATAGATTTGGAAGAGCTAGTGCACATTAATGAGGAGAAGGCATTCAGTTCATAATTTTGTTAGCAGTCTTAATACTTAAGAAAAATTAGATGATATATGCACCTGTGTTACATATTTGCAAATTTTGTTTGAACTTAATTTTTCTGATGCATGACCAAAATAGAGAATTAATTATGCTTAATGTAACAGCCTGGTTTTAACTAAATAGGAACAGTGGTTTTGGAACCACAAATCTGAAGTCGTAAAATTATTTTAATATTATTTTTATGTTTACAACATGTTAATTGATATGTGTAAAAATTTCGTGATTTAATTTAACCATTTATATGCTTAATTGATAAAAGGACTTAATAGCGTAAAATGTAAAAGTGGCATACTAATTGTTTAAGTGTTTATTTGCTATGATTAATTAATTATGAAGCCCTTAAGTGGTTATTTGACCCTTAGTTATTTGAGTGGATGATTTTGGGTTTATAATATATGGTTTTCATATTAAAGTATAAAGGTTAGTTTTGTAAATTAGTAATATAAGTTAATATAATAAAACAAAAGTAAAATTTTTGCATGTTGATCTTTCTAATTGCCAAAAGTTGAGAAGAAAAGAAAGCTTTGAATGTGGGTTTAGGTTTGGCACTATTTTGCTCAATAAAGGTATGGATTTTGTTCAGTTTTTGATAATTTTTACGTTTTTGATATCGTTGCTTTGAATATTAGCTAGCCTGTGCTTGAATTTTCAAAATTGTTGATGTGTTCATGATTTTCCATTGATGATAGCTTGATTTTTTTGTTGTTTGATGATGAAAAATAAATATTTGTTGATAGATTATTATGTTTAATTAAGTGATTTTTGATAAAAATGCTTATTAAGGATTAAATTGTGGAATTTGCAAATTGAAATGTCAAAATGTGAAATAAATAAAATAAATGGGCTGCTAGGGACCAAAGGAGAATTCGGCCTAACACGGGTTTATTGAAATTTTGAGTATTTTGTGTTGTTTTGAATTAGGGACTAAATTGTAAAAATGTGAAATGTTAGGGGATAAAGTGCAAAATGCCCATTTATGTGTTTTTGGATGAAAATGAATGAATTTGTAATTAAATAAGTTAAATTTGAATTTATTTAGATCAAGAAAAGAGGAAATCAGATTTGGATCAGGGGAAAACAAAAGGTGTCGAATAGTCATCCTGTTCCGTTCGTTTCTATACGAGGTAAGTTCGTAAGTGAATAAATGATGTTAAATTGAATGTATTTATTTTGTAAATAGCCGAATTGAATTGTATATATGTATAACTACATTGCCGAGTTGAATTTAGCATGGAATGATTTCTTACGAGCATGAATCGATCGAATTACGGTGTCCGAAAGCGTCGTACAAACCATAGGAATAGTTAGGATACATATGTCATGACATAGGATTTCGGTATATGATTTTGTGTAAGACCACGTCTGGGGCGTTGGTATCAATTTGAGATTTACATATAAGACCGTGTCTGGGACATTGGTATCATATATGATTTTGTGTAAGACCCTGTCTGGGACAATGGAATCAATATTTGATTACATGTAAGACCTCGTCTGGGACGTTGGCATTGTATGAGCTTTTTGAGCTATCCGAGTATCCTTATTGATTCCAATGGTTTAACGGGCAATGTCAAGTTAAGATCGAATGTGAAATCGAGTTAAATGGTTCAGGTACATCTAAAGTTAAATGTTCTTGAAAATAAGTTTAGTACTTGAGATGATGATATAATTATGTATGTTAAAAGAGTGATTTATGTGTACATGAGATAGTTTATATTCGGCTAAGTTGAAATTATAATGCTAATGTTCATTTGATGATTCATTTGCTTATGACTTACTAAGCTATCCAAGCTTACTCTGTGTCTGTTCAGTTGATGTTTTATAGATTTTGGAAGCTAGTGACGAGCTCAGGGATCGTCTAGGAAATCCGTCACACTATCAATCGCTATTTCAGTAGTTATAAGCTTGAACTTCGAACCTATGGCATGTATAGGCTAGCATTTGTTTTGGTTGGTCTTGAAAATTGTATATATTTAACCATGCGAAAATGGCTTGATCTTAATGCTAATGATAGTGATTTTTGGTCATGTATTAGCTTAATTTGCAAATATAGATAATGGTTTTAATCTAATTTGTGGTTCGGCAATGGTGATTTAATCATGTAGTTAATTATTTAGTTATATGTTAATAATGAAATTGGTTGTATTCATTATGTGTGGACTATGCTATACTATGGATATTTGACAATTTGATATGGCTACTTTGAGTCAATTTGAAATGGTATGCTTGTGATAAACCGTAATATATACATATTTTTATCCCACATTTGGCATACTTTTGGATGATTTATCCCTTAAATTGTGGAATTTGATGCTCTTAATCCTTTAATTTCATGTTTTATACTTAGGAGAGCATAGGACGATGAAAAGAACGAGAAACTGGCCAAAAACGGAGAAAATGGGCCAAAGCAAGAAATCCACACGGCCTGGAGTTCACCACACGGCCGTGCCACATTAGCAGACTCGAACATGGCCCAGGGCTCGATTCACACGGGCGTGCCACACGGGTGTGTCCCTGTCATGACCTGTTTTAATTCCACCCGAAAAAGGATACTTAGAGGCAAAGAAAGACATTCCGAATGTCTATATAAACACGCTAGAGGGAAACCTAAAAAGGGAGTTGGTCGGAGTCCGACAAGGAGTTCGACAGAAGGCCTTTGTCAGGGTTTTGACGGAAGCGAAGCCAGAGAGGGCTGAATACAGGGAATTACTCCAAGAAAGCCAGTGGATCCATCTCAGAAGTCGGAATTACGCTCAAGACTGAATATTTTCCCTTCAATTTCCTTCAGGGGGTTTTAGGGTTCTTCTTTATGTTTTGTTATTTAATTACTTCTGAGATGTATTCTTTTATAATTATGAACTAAACCCCTCAAATACCTGGGGGGGATGAAACCTAAGACGGATCTTGTTATTGTTTTCTGAACTGTATGATAAATACTTAATTTGTTCTTAATTATGTGTTCTTAATTCTTGTGTTATTATTTTAGGATATTGATTCAAGTATTGATGTGCTTATTCAGAGGAGCAAAAGTCCTTTTTAAGAGTAGATCTAGCATAGTTAAGCATATTTGATCGCACTCCTAGAGATAGGATGATGAAAATCTACCGGATTAGGGTCAAACCTAATATGAGAGTCCATAGATCGAGTTAATGCAACACTAGGGGTTTTAATTAGAAAGAGATTTCAATTAATCAACCTAGGGTTAGACGTTAGTAGCCTTGAAAGAGGTATTAAGATAAATTAGGGAATCCTACGGTTCAAGTCAAGTGAATAAATCCTCTGGTTCAGAGTTAAATAACAGGTGAAGTCTAGGTGGATTCTTCCTCGGGTATTGTTTTAATCAATTGGTTTTCTCAAAAGTATTTTCCCAATTCATTCTCTGTGTCTTTGCATCGTTAGTTTAGTAATTTGTTAGATAAATACTAATCCCCTTTATTTTAGGCTAGATAATAAAAAGAAAGTTAGTACTAATACTTTTGGTTCCTTTGGGTTCGACATTCCGATCTTGCCACTAAACTATACTACTGTTCGATAGGTGCGCTTGCCTCAATTGTGGTGATAGTTAGTTTCTAGGCTCGATCATTCATTATATAAATATTAAAGCTTTCAGACCACCATCAAGTTTTTGGCGCCGTTGCCGGGGAACTGAAATATTAGGAAAACTGAATTTTTATTACTTTAGTCTTAATTTTATTTGCAATTTATTTTTATTTTACTTTAACTTTGCTATTTTTTTTTATTTTGCTTCTGATAGGTTTTTCTAGTTTATGACTAGAAGGAACCCGTCAGGACCTTTGATTTTTGATAGCGATATATAAGGTACCATTCGCAGAAACCACAGAGAAATAAGGCAAAGCTTACAATACATAAAACAAGAGCAAGAGGACGATACCAATCCTACCGAAGAGATGGCTGATAACAATCTGCTACCTCCTATGGTGGCCGTAAACCCGGTGAATCAAAATCCTGCTCCTCGTACTATGTATGATTATGCTAAACCTAATTTAACAGGAACTGAATCAAGTATTGTTAGACCTGCTATTGCTGCAAATAATTTTGAATTGAAACCTAACACAATTCAGATGATACAACAATTTGTTCAATTTGATGGTTTGCAGGATGAAGATCCAAACAATCACTTGGCGAACTTCCTAGAATTTTGCAATACTTTCAAAATAAATGGCATTTCTGATGATGCCATTCGTCTTCGGTTGTTTCCCTTTTCGTTGAGGAACAAAGCTAAACAGTGGTTGAACTCGTTACCACGAGGATTAATCACTACATGGGAACAAATTATCAAAAATTTTTGTTAAAATATTTTTTGCTGGCTAAAATGGCCAAGTTGAGGAATGATATCTCTTCTTTTGTGCAGATGGATTTAGAGACACATTACGATGCATGGGAGAGATACAAGGATCTACTAAGGAGGTGCCCTCACCATGGGTTACCCTTGTGGCTACAGGTCCAAACCTTTTACAACGGTGTGAACCCCTCAGCTAGGCAGTTGATTGATTGAACCGCCGGTGGAACCCTGAATAATAAGACTCCTGAAGCGGCTTATGAGTTTATAGAGGAGATGTCACTGAATAACTATCAGTGGCAAGTCACGAGGACAAAGCCAACAAAAGTCGCCAGTGTTTTCAACCTCGACGCAGTGACGATACTATCAAACCAGGTAGAATTGTTAAGTAAGAAAGTTGATGGTTTATGCGGTTCTTCACAGGTACATCCAGTTATGTAGTGCGATACGAATGGATGAGGGATGAACAACACAGAATATCCGCCTTACAACCCTAGCGCTGAAAACAAGCAAGTTTACTATATGGGTAATAATTCTAGACCTCAAAATAACCCTTATAGTAATACTTACAATCCAGGTTGGAGGAACCACCCCAATTTCTCATGGGGTGGCCAAGGAAATCAGAGACAACAACCCCTCTCAGGCTTTCACAACAACCCTACTCACAAGAAAAGAAGCCGAACCTTGAAGAGATGCTAACATAATTCATCGCGATGTTAGAAACCGATTTCCAAAACACCGAAAAAAACACTTAAAAATCAACAAGCATCGATTCAAGGGATCGAGAACCAATTAGGGCAACTTTTAAGCAGTTCTCTGAACGATCACAAGGAAGCCTGCCAAGCAACACTAAAAATAACCCGAAGGAGCAACTTCAAGCAATAACAGCTCGTGGTAGTGAAGGGTTAGATGAACTAAAAGTGAGGCAAGGGAATGTGGTAGAGGAAGGTAAGGTTGAGGTAAGCCATAATAAACAAAAACCGGTAATCACATAATACCAACCTCGCGTGCCATACCTCAATGCGATGAAGAAAGACCACACAGATGAACAATTCGGTAAATTTCTTAAACTTTTAAAGAAATTACATATTAACTTATCATTTCTTGAAGCTCCTTCGCAGATGCCAGATTCAAGGAAATTTTTAAAAGAGCTTTTAACAAACAAACGAAAGTTAGACGAGAAGTCGCATTTGGAGCTAAACGCTGTGTGCTCAGCAATTCTGCAAAATAAACTACCACAAAAATTAAAAGATCCAATGAGTTGATAATGTTTTAGCTGATTTAGGGGCAAGCATAAATGTTATGCCTTATAAAATGTTTAAATAGCTAGGTCTAGGGAAACCCAAAACAAATTAGGATGAGCATTCAATTAGATGATAAAACTATTAGAATTCCTAGGGGTATAATCGAAGATGTTCTAGTAAAAAATTGATAAATTCGTATTGCCATTAGACTTTGTCATTTTAGACATGGATGAGGACAATAATATCCCTTTAATTTTAGGAAGACCCTTTTTAGCAACTGTTAGAACTAAAATTGATGTCGGTACAGGAGAACTCATACTTCGTGTAGGTGACGAAACGGTCACTCTTCAAGCTCTTGACTCAGCTAGGACATCAAGTAATAAAGGTGAGAATATAAATTTGATCGTTGTTTTATGCAATGTCAAAGTCTTAAAAATTTATAACAAGAATGATCGAACCTGGAAACTAACTATGACAACGATGTGAGGCAACCGCACCTATCGAACAGTAGTATAGTTCAAGCAAGACCGGATTGTCGAACCCAAAGGAACCAAAACTACTAATACTAACTCTTTTTTTATTATTTAGCCTAAGAATTAAATGAATTTTTATCTAATCTAAAATTAACTAACAACTAAATTAAAGACTCTAAGACAAAAAAGAATGAAATTGGGAAAATAATTGATCGCTGAAATCAAAGTTTTAAAATTTATAATGAATGTGATCGAACTTGTAAATTAACTCTAACAACGATTAAAGGCAAGTGTACCTATCGAATAGTAGTATAGCTTAGGCAAGACCGGATATCGAACCCAAAGGAGCCAAAAGTATTAATACTAACTTTCTTTTTATTATTTAGCCTTAAAAATAAAGTGAAGTTTGTTTTAATCTAAATTAACGATAACTAGGCTAAGGACACTAAGACAAAAAGAACAAATTGGGAAATAACTTGAAGAAAAACTCAATTGATCACGATGATACCCTCAGGAAGAATCCACCTAGACTTCACTTGTTAACTAACCCTGAATCATATGATTTATTTACTTAGCTTGATCCGTAGGACTCCGTAACCTATGCTAAACCCTCTCTCGAGGCGAATAATGTCTAACCCTAGGTTAATTAGTGGGACTTTCGTTCTCTTATAATAACCCCCTAGAATAGCAGTAAATCGATCTATGGATTCCCATATTAGGTTTCACCCTAATCTGGCAAAATCTCGTAACCCTATCTCTAGTGTTTGATCAATTCCGCTTAATTACGCTAGATCTACTCTTAAGCATGGTCTATTCCTCCACCTAAGCACATCAGATTTGGATTAAGCATGCATAATTAAGAACAAACGAAATATTTATCATAAAATTCATAAATCAAATAACAAGATTCATCTAAGTTTCATCCCCTTCAGGTATCTGAGGGGTTTAGTTCATAACTATGAAAGAAAACATCTCAAGAGAAAAGATAAAACAAAACATAAGAAATTCCTAAAACTCCCTGAAGGAATTGAAGGAGAATTCCGCTGTCTTGAGTATAATTCCGGCTTCCTGGGATGGATCATCTGGCTATCTTCAAGCGATTCCCACAATTCTGACCTTTCCGGCTTGGCTCCTTGGCCTAGCTAGCCTCCTTCTCAAAGGTGGTACTTAGGGGATATTTATAAGCTCTTGGAATGCAATTCTTTCTCCCTAAGTATCCTTTTCCGACTGAAATTATTCATTCTGACGACAGAGGCATAGCCATGTAGCACGCCTGTGTGGATCGACTTCAGGCCGTGTTTGGATTCTTTAATGAGACACGGCCGTATAAATCGGGGAAGAGGATGTGCTCTAGGTGATCGGTGAGACACACCGTGTAAATCGAGGAAGAGGCCGTGCTCTAGGTGATTGGCGAGACACGGCTGTGTGAACTTCGGGCCAGGCCGTGTTGATTTCGTGCTAAGGCCCATTTTACTCCATTTTGGGCCAGTTTTACGTCCTTTTCATCCTCGGGTGCTTTCCTAGGTATAAGACATGAAAAGAAATGATTAAAAGCACCTTTTTACATAAATCAAGGGATAAATCATCCAAAAGTAAGCTAAATGGGAGATTAAAATATGTCACTTTTACGGTTTATCAATAACTTTGAGGAAAAACCAACTGATTAAGATGATACCTAAGGAAGAATCCACCTAGACTTTACTTGTTATCTAACTCTGAACTAGACGATTTATTCACTTGACTTGATCCGTAAGATTCCCTAAGTTATATTAATCCCTCTCTCGAGGCGACTAACGTCTAACCCTAGGTTGATTAATTAAAATCTCTTTATAATTAAAACCCCTAGAATTGCATTAACTTGATCTATGGACTCCCATATTAGGTTTCACCCTAATCTGGCAAAATCTCGTCACCCTATCTCTAGGTGTGTGATCAACTCCGCTTAATTATGCTAGATCTACTCTTAAGCAGGGACTTTTGCTCCTCCATCTAAGCACATCATACATGAATTAATATCCTGGAAATATCAATACAAGAATTAAGAACACATAATTAAGAACAAGTCAAATATTTATCATATAGTTCAGCAAACAATAACAAGATTCATCTTAGGTTTCATCCCTCTACGGTATCTGAGGGTTTAGTTCATAACAATAAATGAAAACATCTCAGAAGAAAAGATAAAACAAAACATAAGAAATCCCTAAAACCCCCAAAAGGAATTTAAGGAGAGATCCTTCGTCTTGAGTATGATTCTGGCTTCTTGAGATGAATCAACTGGCCATCTTCGAGTAGATCCCCACAAATCTGCCCTTTTTGGCCTAGCTGGATGCCCCCTGACTAAAGCCTTGGGTTCCGGCTTCTGCCGAACTCCCCCTTTAATTTGCCCCTTAGGGTGTTTATATAGGCTTTGGAATGTGTTTCTTTGCCTCCAAGTATCCTAATCCGAGTAAAACTCCTCTTGGCCGTGGCAGGGACACGCCCATGGCACGCGCCCGTGTGAATCGTGGCCAGGCCATGTTCGAGTTTGTTTGATGAGGCACGACTGTGTGGTCTTGGGCCCAGGCCGTGTTGATTTTGTGATATGGCCCATTTACTCCTTTTTGGGCCCGTTTCTCATTGTTTTCATCCTCCTATGCTCTCCTGAGTATAAAACATGAAAACAAAGGATTAAGAGCACCAATTTACACAATTCAAGGCTTAAATCATCCAAAAGCATGCTAAATATGGGCTTAAAATATGTTACTATTACGGTTTATCAAATACCCCCACGCTTAAGCTTTTGCTTGTCCTCAAGCAAAATTCTCAACTCACAATTAAAACGAACTTTCTTGAGTCATAATATTCATCAATAATGTTTCATCATAATTCAAAGATAATTCATACATTGGTAATTTAACTCAAAGGGTCCTAAAGATTCAAACAATCAAAGTCATACATTTATAGCACGAAAACATAGGCGTTTCCCCTTATCTGAATAATTACCTCTGATTCAAAACCGACAAGGGTTGACATCCTCACTAAAGATTCACTCAAATCACTCGAGGTGTTTAAGGTTCAGGAAAAAGCACTCATAAGTCAAACCTGAAAAGTTAATCCCATAGGCTTTCATGAAAATCAAATCTCAACCACTGTAAAATGAGATGATACACAAATCAAAAGGTCTTTAACAGGGTTGTAATGGAGCTTGGGTTAAAGGAGTGGATAAAGGCTAAATTAGAGGGTTAGAATCGAGATTGACCTGAAAAATTACCTAACTAGAGATATTGAACTGATAATAATTACATAAATAACACTCTGATATGAACTTCTTCTTTAATAATTGGAATTTAACGTATAAGCTCGCCTAATCATAAAACTAATAGTGAATATACTTCGAATTTTTTTTTAAGAACAAATCAAGTATAAAGGATGAATTTAACGATTGAAATAAATAAAATAGTTAGGCAACTTAATCAAACCAAATCTCAACATAAGGGTAGTCAAAAGGAATGGGGATAACAAATACAAAGGGTTTTGGGTTAATATTAGTAGGTGAGTCAATAAAAAGGGTTGTTAGGATCAACGGGGTTCACCAAGGGTTAATTATGAAGGTCAGCTTTTAGTGGAGTGAGTGGGTTAAATCCTAGGTGCCTTTATCATCTCTGTAATCAAATCAAATGTGTGGTCTCGACATGTATAATCGAAGCAAGTTCTAGAATAACAAATCAATGTTGACACACTCATAATAAAAAAGTGAGCACGAAAGAATGTATGCTCTAAAAGCCTCAAAATCTCACAAAAAATTATTGGTATTTGATGATAATCTTGTAAATTTCAAACTTCAATGTAATATTCAAATTCAGGTCAACAACATAAAAAAATTTTAATTCTGAAAAATAGACTTATAATGCTTGATTCTCTAGTGTCTTAAAGTTTAAATCATCACTGCACAATTATGAATGACTTAATCTGAAACATATCAAAGAGAATCATGGATCACGGGGAATTTCATTCTAATTAGTAATATGAGAAAATTACTTAAAGACAAGATATCATTCAGGGATTTTCAAGTAATACTTAAGATGTACATTGCCCTCAATGTACAAAGATAGATAATAGCAATATAATAATCACAAGATAGCGAGAGAAGTGAAACTTCCTGAATTTTGGATGAAGAGAAACTTAGGGAGTGCCTCGAGTCGTTTGACTTGAATCTTCAAAGTAGCCGGTCTGATTTTATTGTATACTAAGCTAAATCTAAATGCCATGGAGAAAAAGAAGAAAGTAATAACAATAAAAATAAGAATAAAAGTAAATAATGAAAAATGAAAGAACAAAAAAAAAGATAACAGGAAAAGGTAAGGAAGAAGGGGGTTTAAATAGAGATGCATCCCACGCCCCTTGTTCCTTCCTATGGTGCCCACACGACCACGACCACGGCCGTGTGCAAGGCCGTGTGGGTATGGAAACCTACGCCTAAATACAAAAAGAAATAAAATGAAACTAATTAGTAGAGTTAGTGCTCGGGTTGCCTCTCGAGAAGCGCTCGTTTAAAGTCTTGAGCTAGACTTACTTGTTATTCGCACAATCATGGTGGTTTGAGGAGGTGAAAAATCCTTTCTCATGCGATCAATTCGGTTATTGATATAAAGTTTAAGTCGAGTAATGTTTACCTTAAAAGTGCTGAATTTAGGATTAGTTACCTCGACTGTTCCGTTTGGGAAGATTTTGAGTATTTGATCTCCTATCTTTAGCTGGGTTGTCCCATCGTTAAGTTTGTTGTGGAGTTGCCTAGTTTTTGCTTCGTGTATTTTTAATTTCTCTTTGAAGTGTGTCTTCCACTCGTCTAGTTCTTCGGTTCGAAGCCTTCGTTCCTCATGAATTTCTTTTTTATAGATACGAGGTCTAGGATCTAGCATCTACGAAAGAGCTTCAAGAAATGACAAGTTAATAAGAAACTTCTTTGGAGGCTTAAGAAATTTACCGAATTGTTCCTCTTTGTGGTCTTTCTTTATCGCATTGGGGTATGGCTCACGAGGTTGCTACTCTGTACTTGCCGGGTTTGGTAAATCCTGGCTTACCTCAACCTTACCTTGACTTACCACAGGCTCTTGCCTCGGGTCAGATTCCACTAACCTTTCACTGTCATGAGCTGTTACGGCTTGAAATTGCTCTTTTGGGTTAGTTTCAGTGTTGCTTGGCAAGCTTCCTTGTGGTCGTTCTGAGATCAGCTTAGCAAGTTTTGTGTCGATCCTTCAAATTTTGTTTCTATATTTTGGAAACGTGTTTCTGTGGCTATTATGAATTTTGTCAGCATCTCTTCGAGGTTCGGCTCCTGTTCTTGCTGGTGAGGTGGTTGTTGAAAACCTGGAGAAAGTTGTGGTCTTTGAATACCTTGATCATCCCACGAGAAATTGGGATGGTACCTCCAACCTGGATTATAAGTATTACTATAAGGGTTATTATTAGATCAGAAATTGTTACCCATATAGTTTATTTGTTCGCTCTCCATGCCCTGTCCGTAGGGTGGGTACTCAGGATTCGCCACGCCTCTGCTTATTTCACACTGAAGAACTGGATATACCTGCGAAAAACCACATAAACCATCAATTTTCTTAAAAGCTCTACCTAGTTTGATAGCCTGGTTACTGGGTCGAGGTTGTAGATATCGGCTGCTTTTGTTGGCTTTGTCCTCATAACTTGCCACTGATAGTTATTCAGTGCCATCTCCTTTATAAACTAAAATTACCTGTCAAAAGCAAATAAAAAAAATTAGCAAAATAAAAAAATAAAATTTAATTGCAAAAATAAAATATGGCTAGAGTAATAAAAATTGAGCGCTATTAATATTTTAGTTCCCCGGCAACGGCGCCAAAAACTTGATCGTTGTTTTATGCGATGTCAAAGTCTTAAAAATTTTTAAAAAGAATGATCGAACCTGGAAACTAACTATGACAACGATGTGAGGCAACTGCACCTATCAAACAGTAGTATAGTTTAGGCAAGACCGGATTGTCGAACCCAAAGGAACCAAAAGTACTAATACTAACTCTCTTTTTATTATTTAGCCTAAGAATTAAATGAATTTTTTTCTAATCTAAAATTAACTAACAACTAAATTAAAGACTCTAAGACAAAGAAGAATGAAATTGGGAAAATAACTTTGAGGAAAAACTAATTGATTAAGACGATACCCAAAGAAGAATCCACCTAGACTTCACTTGTTATCTAACTCTAAACCAGACGATTTATTTACTTGACTTGATCCGTAAGATTCCCTAAGTTATATTAATCCCTCTCTCGAGGCGACTAACGTCTACCCCTAGGTTGATTAATTGAAATCTCTTTCTAATTAGAACCCCTAGAATTGCATTAACTCGATCTATGGACTCCCATATTAGATTTCACCCTAATCAAGCAAAATCTCGTCACTCTATCTCTAGGCGTGTGATCAACTCCGCTTAATTATGCTAGATCTAATCTTAAGTTGGGACTTTTGCTCCTCCACCTAAGCACATCATACTTGAATTAATATCCTGGAAATATCAATACAAGAATTAAGAACACATAATTAAGAACAAGTCAAATATTTATCATATAGTTCAGCAAACAATAACAAGATTCATCTTAGGTTACATCCCTCTCAGGTATCTGAGGGTTTAGTTCATAACAATAAAAAAAAAACATCTCAGAAGAAAAGATAAAACAAAACATAAGAAATCCCTAAAACCCTCTGAAGGAATTGAAGGAGAAATCCTCCGTCTTGAGTATGATTCTGGCTTCTTTAGATGAATCAACTGGCTATCTTCGAGTAAATCCCCACAAATCTGCCCTCTTTGGCCTAGCTGGATGCCCCCTGACTAAAGCCTTGGGTTCCGGCTTCTGCCGAACTCCCCCTTTAAATTGCCCCCTAGGGTGTTTATATAGGCTTTGGAATGTGTTTCTTTGCCTCCAAGTATCCTAATCCGAGTAAAACTCCTCTTGGCCGCGGCAGTGACACGCCCATGGCACACGCCCGTGTGAATCGTGGCCAGGCCGTGTTCGAGTCTGTTTGATAAGGCACGGCCATGTGGTCCTGGGCCCAGGCCGTGTTGATTTCATGATATGGCCAATTTACTCCGTTTTGGGCCCGTTTCTCGTTCTTTTCATCCTCCTATGCTCTCTTGAGTATAAAACATGAAAACAAAGGATTAAGAGCACCAATTTAGACAATTCAAGGCTTAAATCATCCAAAAGCATGCTAAATGTGTGTTTAAAATATATTACTATTACGGTTTATCAAAATTCTATTAATAACCATTCGGTTAAACCTTCTTTTTAGGAAGCACCACGGAACTACACAACTGAGCCAGATCCTAGACCTCATGCCAACAAGGAAATAACTTATGAGGAACGAAGGCTTCAGATCGATGAACTAGACGAGTGGAAAACACATTTCAAGGAGAAATTAGGAACTTACGAAGTAGAAGCAAAGCAAAACCATGTCAAACTTAAGGATGAGCCAAACAAATTTAAGATCGGAGATTAGGTATTGTTGAATAAAGCAGACCCTCGTATCGCCACTTTAGACCTTGATACAAACGAACAAATCCCTTTTGAGATACTAAATATATTCCCATATGGAACAGTCGAGGTAACTAATCCCAAGTTCGGCACTTTTAAGGTAAACACTACTTGACTCAAACTATACAGTAATCATAGAACTGATAGCAGGGGTGAGGAGTTTCAACTCCTCAAACCACCATGAATGTGCGAATGAGAGGTAAGTCTAGCTTAAGACTTTAAACGAGCGCTTGTAATGCCCCGAATTTGGGCCTAGTAGAATTGGGCCTATTGGGCCTTGGGCACGGGAGCGTTTAAAATTTTTGAGAACAAGAGAACGGCACTAATGCAAGTTGGACCTATTAGATGAGTGATTTTAGAAGGTTAGGGGGCTTTTATGAAGTCCCAGGTTCAAACTTGGGCTTTAGGAAAATTTTGGTTTTAGGTGAATAAACCCCTGGGAGTTAGCAAGTAGGCTTTAAGAATAAAATGTGGAGAAAAATGACACAAAAGGAGTTGTGGTCTAGTGGCAAATGGCGCCACATGGGAGACAAGGAAGTGAAGCCATAGAGGATGCAAGGGGTCCAAGGTTCAAGTCTTGGCGCTTGCATTTCATTTTGATTTCTTTTTAAATGAACTTAGACCTTGGCCCATAGGCTTATATTTAGTTGCGCATGTTTTAAGTCACAAAAGGAGCTTGTGTTATGGTGGCATGTAGCGTCTAGAGCATAGGAGAGGGCAAGGGTCCGAATTCTATTGCAAACAAAAAGGGATATTTATTTTGCTAAGTTGGGACGACAAGTGGTTGTGATGGATTTAAACTCTGCTGAAGGAGGGATCCCACATCGGGAAGCTAGCATGAGGGAAGGTGAGAAGCTGGCTTTAAATAGAGCGATCTATGAGGAGAGTAAGGATACCTTGGTTGGCGTTTGGGCATAGGAGTGTTCGGAGTGCGGATTAACTCCAGATTCCTATCAGGTGTGTACTTTGCACTACTCTAGTTGTAGAGCGAAAAATGCCGAAATGCCGGTCACACGGTGATGGTAGCCACACGAGCGTGCAAGCGCATGTGTGGGAGATTCAACGCGATAGTTAAGGCCATCATAAGTGTTATTGTGGGTTTAGGCTGTTTGGGCGATGATGGGCCGAAAGGGGCCATGTAGGGCCAATGGGCCCATGGGCCCAATCAGATAAGTTGTATGATTGTGTAGTAAATATTAGACTAGACTATGTGAATCTCATATCTGTGGCTAGATTTGGGCTAAATGGGCCACATGAGCTTGTGGGCCCACTTGGGCCGAAAATGGGCCTTAGGCCCATTCGCATCATTATCTCTGTTTCGAATAATGTATTCATTGCTTAGACCCTTATCTCTCAAGTGTTCCCAGCCCTTTAAGCTTGGTGAGTTCTAAATAATTGTCCTGTTTCAGATTCTCGCATTATTTAGAGATTTTTCAGAGTAATAAGCAAAACTTCCTTTGTGAAAGCATTATTAGTTCATCAATCATTATTTCAATATGAAATGCTTGAAAAAGATTATAGAGATGAATAAAACTGAAATTTATTCGGGACAAAATCCATAAAGAATAGATTGAGCAAAGGAAGCAAATTTTGCTAAGGTACAAAAAATGAGTAAGGGCCGAATTGATGCCCCAAATATCACAGTCTGAGCTTCTCTGTACGAACTTCTTGAAGACCATTCTGAGTTCAACATGAGTTTAGGTGGTACTTCGTCAATGCCCTGAAGATGTAGCATATCTTCTCATTGTTAACTCAGGTATAGGATGGCTAGCGCATACCCTATTTCACCTCAAAAATTTAAACTGCCCTTTATGGGTTTTCAATTCAACGCTCCTTTGGTCTCAAAGTGCCCTTTACGGGTTTTCACCTTGGCCTCTCCCTTTTTTTTTTGAACTCAAGACTCCCTTTGCTGGTTTTCGCCTTGGCCCATTTTTCTTCTTAAGCGAAGTACTTCCTGACGGAGTCCGCATTAACTGGGTTTGGCTAACTCTTGTCGTCCATCTCGGCTAATACTAATACTCCTCCAAAAAAGGCCTTTTTTACAACATAAGGTCCCTCCCAATTAGGCATCCACTTTCCTCTGAAGTCTTTTTGCATAAGGAAGATCTTTTTCAGTACCAAGTCTCCCTCATGGAACACTCTTAGGTTGAACATTTTTGTTGTAAGCTCGCATCATTCGCTTCTGGTGCATTTGATCATGACGTATGGCTTTTAACCTTTTTTCCTCAATTAGATTCAGTTGATCATACCGAGATTGGATCCACTCTGCTTCATCTAACTTCAACTCTGATAAAATCCGGAGAGAAGGAATTTCAACTTCAATGGGCAAAACTGCCTCCATCCCATAAACCAATGAGAAAGGTGTTGCCCCAGTAGAAGTTCTAACAGATGTTCGATAGGCATAAAGGGCAAACGGTAACTTTTCATGCTAATCTTTGTAGGTATCAGTCATTTTCCCCACAATTTTCTTGATATTTTTATTAGCTGCCTCAACTGCACCATTCATTTTCGGGCGATATGGCGACGAGTTGTGGTGCTGAATTTTGAACTGACTGCAGACTTCCACTATCGCGCTATTGTTCAAGTTCAACGCATTGTCAGATACGATCCTTTCCAGCATACCATAGCGACATGTGATATCCCTCCTCAAGAACTTGCTAACCGCCGTCTTCATGACATTGGCATATGAAACTGCCTCTACCCATTTGGTGAAGTAATCGATGACCACGAAAATGAATCGATGTCCATTAGAAGCCTTTGGTAAAATTGGCCCAATGACGTCCATGCCCCACATTGAGAAAGGCCACGGAGAAGTCATAACATGAAGAGGTGAAGGAGGCATATGGATCTTGTCTCCATAAATTTGGCACTTGTGGCACTTCTTGGCGTAACGGATGCAATCTCCTTCTATCGTAGACCAGTAATACCCGAATCTCATGATTTGTCTAGCCATTATAAACCCATTGGCATGTGTCCCGCAGACATCTTTACGGACTTCTTCCAGGATTTTCTTAGCCTTAACAGCACCTGGTCCTTTCTTTTTTTGTACAGGATCTCTCTGTCTAAAATATAGTCATTGGCCAGTCTTCTCAATGTTCTATCATTTTCAGTTGCTTGATCAGGGTACTCACGGCTCTTCACATATCACAGAATATCATGATACCAAGAATGATTATCTCTCTGTTCCTCTTCGTCGATATTGCAGCAGTGAGCCGGAGCCTTACAGATACTTTTTTGGATAGGCTTCATACCTTCCCGTTCATTTACTCTAATCATAGAAGCTAATGTGGGGAAGGTGTCAATCATCTGGTTTTCATCACGCGTGAGATAAAAGAAGGTGATATTGTCAAACTCCTCAATTAACTCTAAAACTAAATTTCGATACTTGATCAATTTGGGATCTCTCGTTTCCCATTCACTTTTGAACTGAATAGATCACCAATACAGAATCTCCATATACCACTAGCACCTTGATTTTGCAGTCTACGGCTGCTCGAATTCCTATGATACATGATTCGTATTCTGTCATATTGTTTGTGCAGTCAAAATCCAACTTGCAAGTGAATGGATAATAATCTCCGCTTGGGGATATTAGGACTGCTCCAACTCCATTACCAACGGCATTTGACGCTCCGTCAAAGTTCAACTTCCAAGGATGATCTTCTAGGGTATCTTCCTCAATCGCCGCTACAAACATTAGATCTTCATTGGGAAAATCAAAGTTCAAGGGTTCGTAATCATCTAGAGCTCTGCTAGCTAAAAAATCTGCTATTGCACTCATCTTCACCGCTTTCTGGTTCACATAGACTATGTCAAATTCAGAGAGAAAAATTTGCTATCAGCCCATTCTTCCATTAAGAGCGGTTGACTCCATCATGTACTTAAGAGGGTCTAGTTTCGAGATTAACCAAGTCGTATGGTACAACATCTATTACCTTAACCTCTGAGTTATCCAGACCAAGGCACAACACAATTTCTCAATTGGCGAGTATCTCATTTCACACTCAGTAAATTTCTTACTAAGGTAATATATCGCCCTTTCTTTCTTCCCTGACTCGTCATGTTGGCCGAACACACATCCCATTGAATTATCGAATACCGTCAAATACAGAATCAATGGTTTATCAGGACTGGGTGGCATTAGTACTGGAGTATTAGAAAAGTATTGCTTAATTCTGTCAAAAGCCTTCTGGCATTCATCGTCCCAAATGCCTGGATTATGTTTCTTAAGAAGATGAAATATGGGGTCACATTTCTCAAACAATTACGAAATGAACCGGGCAATATAATTTAGTCTCCCTAGAAAATCTCAAATTTCCTTTGGAGTGCGCAGCGAAGGCAATTCTTGTACAATTTTGACTTTATCCGGGTCCACCTCAATTCTCTTTTCACTGA
Organism: Gossypium bickii; assembly: GCA_025503065.1. NCBI lineage: Eukaryota > Viridiplantae > Streptophyta > Magnoliopsida > Malvales > Malvaceae > Gossypium > Gossypium bickii. The sequence continues at coordinate 59,246,278 of CP106710.1, read as the reverse complement.
CTATGAAACCAAGCAGTTTTCCTAACCTAGCCCCAAAAGTAAACTTGGTTGGATTGAGCTTTAGCTGAAATTTCCTAAACCTAAAGAACAGTTTCCTCAAAACCTGTACATACTCTTTTTTCATTCCGGATTTCGCGATCATGTCGTCGACGTAGACCTCGATCTCTTTGTACATCATGTCGTGAAAGGCTCTTTAGTATGTTGCTCCCACATTCTTTAACCTGAATAGCATCACCTTGTAACAAAAAATTCCCTACAAGGTTATGAATGTGGTCTTTTCCATGTCTTCAGGATGCATCTTTATCTGATTGTATCCAGAGAAACCATCCATGAAGGAGAACAATGAATAACCTGGCATGTTATCCATTAAAGTGTCGATGTGAGGCAGTGGGAAGTTATCTTTTGGGCTGGCCTAGTTTAAGTCTCTGTAATCTACACACATCCGTACTTTTCCATCTTTCTTAGGAACGAGGACGACATTGGCTACCCATTCTGAGTAATTCACCACTTGTAAGAACCCAGCATCAAATTGTTTCTTGACATCTTCTCTTATTTTTACTGCAACATCAGGTCTCATCCTTCGGAGCTTCTGTTGAACTGGCTTGTATTCTTCTTTTATGAGGATACGATGTACCGCAATATCAGCGCTCAACCCAAGCATGTCTTGATATGACCATGCGAAGACATCTTTGAACTCCTGCAGAAGTTTAAAGAGATCCTGCCTTGTTTCCTCACTTATGCAAGTGCCAATTTTCACCTCTTTCCCCTCTTCCAGAATCACATTCTCAATTGTCTCTTTGTGAGGTAGAATCAGCTTCTCTTCTCACTCTACCATCCTTAACAAATTTGGGGGATAAACTAAAATCTCTGACATCTGTAAAATCCTGAGATCCCTCTAAGCACATGTCTCATTCACAAGGGAGTTCTGGGTCCATAGCAACGTTGCTCATGACATCGATATCTGGGGACCTATTGTAGGTATGAAAGAATATCCAAAGAATGAATCTAAGAGTGGCTTATTTGTATGACGTGATTATGAATGAAATGAAAAAAATATTTGCTCGACATGAAACACAAAAATGCATTTTTTATTAAAAATAAAGATGTTTAAACATGATCCTATTTCACAAAAGCTTCTTATTGTTTCTAGGCTTAAAACAACAAGTGTGTTTTGAACATTACTCTGTGTTAGCTCTAAAAACTATAGGAATTTCCTCCGCAGTCCAGTTGTTCAGAACACTTCCAAGCTTATAGGGGCAAATGCCCACTAAGTTTCCTTCCTTCGATCCCTCTTTAACTACGGCGTTGATGCTCAATTTTTCATTATATCTTCAGCCAATCCTTCTCTTGTCATCCCCAATTCAGGATGGATAATTCCTCCTGATACGAATGCACTGGATATATGGGGAAAAGTCATTGATCCCCATTTGACCTCAGCGCCCTTCTTTACTGACTCTCCTCCTATGATGCACACGTCTTCCCCTTTAGTGAACTCAAAGAACTCTAGCTCCTTATTGTTTATTAGACCCTACATCAGGGCCCTGAATTCAGTGCACCTCTGAATCTCATGGTCCTCCTCCTCGTGGAACTCATAATAGTTCCTTGCTTCTCGGGATTGCTCTCTACATATTGCATGATTAAACCTCTTTCCAACATTCTTCTCCAGACCTCTCTCAACGGAGTCCTTACTTATGCAACATTCAACTTGATTCTTTTTCCTGCATTCTCGATTATCGCATTCACCTCATTATCAGTGTGATTGGGTAACGAATTTCCTACACCAGGCGCATCGTCGAACTTCACAATGCCCATTTTAATGAGCCTTTCAACTAGCTTTTTGAAAGAGAAGCAATTTTCTATCGACTGCCCCATTATCCCCGCATGGTATTCGCATTAAATACTTGTGTCGTACCATTTGGGGTATGAAGGTTGCAACAGCTTTAAGTAGACAGGGGATACAACGTGCGCATCAAATGGACTTTTGTATAGCTCCCAGTACGTCATTGGAATGAGAGTAAAATAGAGCTTCTCCGCATTTTGCTTTGTATTAGGCTCTTGTCTTGGTGAAGCTTGCTGGCCCGTGGCCACCGCTCTTGGTTGATTTACCGTGATTGGTTTTGCATAACCCCACTCACATTGCTAACCTCGTTTTCTCTCTTCTTCGGGGCTGACCTCCTAGTACTTTTCCCAACCTCTATTTTTCCATACCTTATTGCATTCTCTATCATTTCCCCGGACATCACTATGTCCGTGAAACTCTTAGTTGCACTTCCCAGCATTGGATTAATAAAAGGTGCCTTCAAAGTATTAATGAAAAGTATGGTCGTTTCTTTTTCCAACAGTGGGGGTTGGACTTGCGTAGTGACTTCCCTCTACCTCTGAGCATATTACCTAAAACTTTCGTTCGATTTTTTCTCCATATTCCGTAATGTGATCCTGTCAGGCGCTATGTCCTTCACATGGCCATATTGCTTCATGAAGGCCTGTGCTAAGTCTTTTCATGATTTGACTTGGGTGCGACTTAGCTGATTGTACCATTTGGCCGTGGCCCCAGTCAAACTGTCCTGGAAACAATGAATTAACAACTGATCATTATTGACATGACCAGTCATCCTCTAACAAAACATTGTGATGTGGGCCTCAGGGCAGCTGGTTCCGTTGTATTTTTAAATTCTGGCACTTTGAACTTCGGAGGGAGCACCAGATCCGAAATCAAACTTAACTCCTTAGCATCCATTCCACACTGATAATCAGCGCTTTCCAACGCCTTGAATTTCTCTTCCAACCATTTGTATCGATCTTCTAGTTGCCTTAGGAGTTCCTCTTTTGGCTTTTCTATCTCTGCCATGTCATCTAGATCAGGGACACCGAGATTTGCTGAATTGTCTCCGGTACCTGAGCCTGTCGAGAGGTGTGTTAACGTTGAAACGTCGGCTTGATACTGAGGACTGATATTGACGGACACCCTAGGTGGGTATGCATTGGGCTGCGCTGGGGTATTTGTCAGGGTGAAACCTGGTGGATAGACAGGGTCTTCACTGTCATCCCCGGGGTTGACCATAGGGCTCTTTCCTTTTTCTAGCCCTCCAAGCAGTAACTGCGTTAACTGATTCATCATGGTCTTTTACGATTCTAACATCTGATCTTTCATGTCTTGCTAAATCTTGGTCAGTTGCTCTTGCATCTGAGCTTGCAGTCGATCCTGCATTTCCTTCTGCATTTGTTCCAGTTTTTCCAACCTTTGATCCATCACTTTAGTTTTTCTTCGTGTGTAGTAGTGATGGGTAACTATAATATGATCTCTAGTTAATAGGGTTCTTTTATGACATTTAATGCATATGATGCGATGTAATGCAAATGCATGATATGCAATACAAATGCATGGAATGAATGTAGAAAGAAAGACGTTGATTCTGAATTCAATTCCATTAGAAGAATTTTCCTAGAAAATAAATTTCTTTACATAAAACGGATTACATATGTGGCTTTGTCCTCATAGTCCAAGTGAAGACATCAATCATTTTCTTCATATCTGGATGTTATGGTCGTGTCCCGTGAACTTTCTCAATAGATGCCTTTTCTAGCTCCTTGTTGATTGATCCAGGCCGTGACTCTTCACTCACTTATCCTCCGCAATGCTCATAAGCTTCTTTAAGAAAATTGAGACGTGATGACTCTCGAATAATCCTTATTAGATTGAATTCTTGAGCAACGAGGCAAAGTCATATACTATCAATCTTTTCTCGTTGTGTTTACTTGGACTATATTTGGACGAACGCATTATAACCCACTTTATCTAGAAATCCATTTTCCCTATGACAAAACTCTTCTATTTAGCAATCGAATATGAATCAACACCTCCTTTCTATGATGATGAAATGCAATGTAGTCATAAACAAAAGAAAACACGTTAGTATCATATACAGATGGTAAAAATCAAACACCTATCCAGGTGACTGCTATGGTTCAACATAGTTCTAACTAAAGTGGGATCCTAGGGTTCACTATATGTGGTTTGGCTCTAAAGAAAAAGGGTACCTGAACCAGCAGATTCCTTAATCCTCACCCATTATAGGCTCGTATGGATCGAGTTTATTTCAGGGGAATACATTTCCCTATGGCTATGCGGAAGTGAAAACCTCACGAAGACATAGGTACGAATGTATCCCGGAAGCAGTCCACTAGCCCATGCGGAGGTGAAAACCTCACAAAGGCATAGTTTCTCACTCCCACTTAAAAGGTGTGACCACAACGGTCATGCAACATGATGCAGGGATATCCTATGAGACTCAAACCACAACCACCATAAAACACGACACAAACTCATGCGGTGAAAGAATCAAAATCAAATTTTAATTTTTGATAAAAGGATAAAAAATAATCAATCCTACGACATGACTCTCTCATAGTCCCCAGTGGAGTCGCCAAGCTGTCAAAACCATTTTTTTTTGTTTGAAAAATGGGGTCGACTTTAGAAACGAAAATGGAGTCGCCACCAATCTTTTTTGAGGTGTGATCGGGTCACCTTGAGATTGATCGTTAAAACATTTAATTTATTAAAACGATACTTCTGGTCTACGAAATTTAGAAAAATGGGTTCGGAAGTCGATTATGCACGAGAAAGGATTAGCACCCTCGTGACGCCCAAAATTGGTACCTAATTGGTTATTTGATGTCTTTATGTCAAAAATTTGAAAAGATTTTAAAATACGATTCTCTTTATTTAAAAGAAAAACTTGAATAGATTAAAATGAATGCTAAGACCCTCTTATTTTGAAGAAGTGAAATGTCACGCCCAGTAAGTTAGGGTAAAACATTTTGAGTTCCCGAAACTGAGCTTGCCTTTCGACTTTTAAAACTCGTATTTAAGTTTGAGGAGGATATTCAGTTATTTGGGTCAAATGAAAAACTGGAACCCAGTAAGTTAGGGCACGTTTTCTCGAAATTCCAAATACAGAATATTACCTTAGTTTTTTAGAAATCCTTATCCCGAGATGACAAAACGTCACATCCAATGAGTTAGGTCACAACAATTTTTGAATTCTCGCGAATAAGTTTTTATTTAGCCCACGTGCTTTGATTTTAAAAGGAAAATAATAGGTTCTTTAGATTCGATGAGAAAAATCGAAACTCAGTACGTTAGGGTACGATTTCTTTCAAACCTTAGAACGCGGAGTATTTGCTTATTTTGAAAATCAGGTAAAATATAATACTATCATAGTAGAATAGGACACGAATCATAGTAGACATGCATAATAGAGTAAAACGAGGGAGACAATATAAATTACAATAATAAAAGCGAAAATAAATGAAAATTAAAACAAATAATTTATGTAAAATAATAGGTAAATATGATAAAATAAAAGAAAACAAAAAAGCTAATAATAAATCAATAACTAAATAAATATTAGATAATAATTTAAAAAATAAAATAATAATAATAGTAAAAAAATAATAATAATAAAATATATTAATAAACAAATAATAATAGTAAAAAATAAAAAAATGCTAGAAATAATAAAAATAGCAATAATAATGTTGGTAATTAATAATAATAATAATAATAAATATAATTAGAGTAATAATATATATAAATAATAGGGGTAATAATAAAAATAATAATAATAATAATGAATACAATAATAATAAAGTTAAAAAATAAAAAATAATAGTAGTGGTAAAATTAAAATAATAGTACAAGCAATAATAATAATATTGATAATAATAAAATAATAGTAATAATAATAGAAATAATAATACTAGTAATATTGAAAGAAATAATAATAATATTAATAAAAATAATAATGGTAATAACAAGATGATAATAATAGTAATACTAAAATAGTAATAATAAGAATAATAAGAATAATAATAATTATAATAATAAAAATAAGAATAATAATAATTATAACAATATCAATATCAATAATAAGAAAGGTAATCATAATAATAAATACAGTAATAATAACATTAGAGATAATAATAATAACAAAATAATGACAATAATAGCAAAATAAGAAAAAGGACTAAATTAAACCTAAAATAAAATTTTGGGGCGAATTTTAAAATAAAAAAGGAAAGGGACTTATCCGAACGCTCGAATAACATTGAGGGACTAAAGGGGAAAATATCCCCTCCCTCCAAAACGCTGTGTTTTATAAGGGACCTAATTGGAATCGAAATAAAAGGTAGGGCCAAATTAGAAAAAAAACTTGATTATAAGTTAGTAAATAAGCGGAAGGACTGGGGAAGTAAATTCCCCATTAAGCAAAAACGTGCAAACCCCCCTGTACAGGTCGGGTCACGCACGGGTAGCCCCCATACGGCGTTATTTTGGCGCCTGGGTTTTCAACCCAAAACGGCGCCGTTTCGATGTATTATAAAACCCAATTTTTTTTTTAAAAAAAAAAGCTTCATTTTTCATTATTCCTAAAAAAAACTTTCAGAACTCTCTCTCAACTCTCTCTCTCTCTCCCCTAATCCGACCAGGGCTTCCGGTGAACCACCGCCGTACTGACCGATGTCGGCCACGGTACACGGTGGCCGGAATTCCTGAAAGTGAGCTTTTTCTTCTCTTTTTTTTTATATGTATATATTGTAACCTTTGTATATGAAAAGGAAAAGAAAGCTTTTAAAAAAAATAAAGAGCAGATTCGAAAAATAAGGAAAAAATAAAGAAAATAAATGAAACATTTTCTCTTTTTTGCTGATATCTTCTTCGTTATTGATTTTCGTATCTAAAAATCGTCCCCTTTACAATGACTTTTCTTTCAACTGTGCTGTGTTTTTCCTTTCTTTTCCTTAGGTACGGCAACGTGGAGGAGGCTTGGAGGCGCACGATGCAGGGAGCGTGCAGCGTTAGGGTTTGCTAGCTGCGGCGCGGGTCCTCTAGGGTTTCTGTTTGTTGTTTAAGTTGTGGACTAGGTCTAGGTTTGGGTCTGGGGCTATTAGGCTAAAATTGGGCTTGGGTAATTAAGTTTAATTTAGGTTTTTTTTTTTTGTAAATTTGGACTATTTTTTAAAAATGGACTTTTTTATTTATTTTGATTTATTTTGAGCCCAGATTAAAATCTTACAACCTTCAATAGTTAAAAAAATAAAATATACTTTCAAATTTTAAATATTTCATAACAAACTTGGCATCACATATATCATAACAGTATGCAATCATTTTAAAATGGTTATTTTAATTTTAATGGAACATAAAAATTTTAATGATTAAAACATTCTCACATATTTGTAAGTTATACTTACAAAAATATATTCTGAAATATCACAATTTTAATAAATTATGTTAAATATGGGGCAAAAATCCCACATATACCAAAAAAACAAAAATTACGGAAATATACCAGTTTGAAAAATATTGACCGGAATGTACCAGTTTCCCCAAAAACGCGTCCACGTCAGCGTGTTTTTGGGGGGAAAAGGGCTAAAGCGCGACCTTGAGGGCGCGCTTTTGTCCACCTCAGCAAAAACGCCCCCACGTAGGCGCATTTTTGGGGGGAAAAGGGCTAAAGCGCGCCCCCCGTGTAACGATCAAAATTTTTTTTTGACCGTTGAAGTATAAAAACCCCCTCAACCCTTTATTTTTTTAACACTTCAATCCTTTCTCAATTTTCTCTCAATTTTCTCTCAAAGTCCTTGAATTTTACGCTCAAATTTCAAAATAGTCATTTACTATTTACGAAAAAGCCCTTTATAATTTTTTTAATATATCTATTTTTTGGAAAATTTTAAAATTTTTTATCGGATTACAATGGCTGGGGAATTACGTCGCCTAGACAACAAGCACATTGCCGTCGAGCAGATGGAAATGGTAAGTTTTAATGTTAATTTTTTAATATTATTAATTTTTTTTAATTATGAAATTTTAATTAATTTTGAATTTTATAATTTTTTAAACAGTCTGTAGATCGGGTGTTGGAATGTTATATTCGCAACATGCCTGGTCCCCCATCGCCGTTGATCGAGAATTACCTGCGGGAAGCAGGTTTTTGGCACGTGGCCACGATAGGCCGGGGGTTCAAGTTGGAGCTACCTTTGATCAGCGCGTTGATAGAGAGGTGGAGACTCGAGACGCACACTTTCCATCTGCCATGCGGAGAGTGTACCATCACCCTAGAAGATGTACAGTTGCAGTTGGGATTACCGGTGGACGGGTCGGTAGTCACCGGGTCCGCAACATCTATCGATTGGATGGCCGTATGCTACGAGCTTCTGGGTGCCATTCCGGATAGAATTCAAGGAGCTCGGATCAATATGGCCTGGTTACGAGACACATTCCAGCAGCCGAACGAGGGTTCGACCCAAGAAGAAAGAATACGGTATGCTCGGGCATACATTCTTCAGATAACTGGAGGCTATCTGATGCCGGACCTCTCTAGAAACCTCGTCCACGAGATGGCTCTTGAAACTTGTTGATTTGAGCGGTGGTGAATTGAGTTGGGAAGTACGCCTCGCTATCAAGGTTTGTACCGAAAGATGTGCGTGGGCGGCGTGGAAAGTAAAGCAAAAATCGGAGGTTGCCTATCACTACTACTACTCTGATCATGGGCATGGTTTCAATTTCCATTTTTACGTCCTCGACTCGACTTCGACCGACCATATTCATTCCCACTAATAACGAGGTAAATTTAATATTTTATTTTACAATTATTTCGTAGATTTATAGTATAATTGTATACTAAAAGTTTATTTAATTAGGTGGAACCATTCGGCAAGTCATGTTGGAATACCTAACTCGCTTGAGGATATACGGCTCCTATTGGAACAACGGTCAGAATCACAAGTAAGTTTCGAATTTCGTTATTATAATTTAGTATTTCGTATGTAGTGTCTAGTATTATGTATATAACTAATATTTTGATAATGTTAATATAGTTTCAATGGACACCGTACGAGGATCCCGAAATTCAGGCAGTAATTCTAGAGGAGTTCCTCCAAAATCTGAACAGTTGGCACGTTAAGGTCCCAATAATCACCTACGCGACCGTGGAGATGCACCAGTCAGATCAGGTGCTGCGGCAATTTGGATTTTAGTAACCGATTCCTGTGCCATCTGAGGTGCTCAATGATGAGCACACAGTGGACTTACGGCAGCCGCACACGGATTGGCCAAGATTTTGGTCAGGTCATATCGAGACGTGGGAGAACCGATATGACTTTTTACCTAACCAGGAACCGATCATTGTTCCTGAGTTAGCGTGCGTGCCGGAGTACATGCCATGGTTTAGAATCCATGGCAAGCCGTATCTGTTGTTGAATGAAGAGAGGCGACGGCAAATTCGCTAGCAAAGGGAATGTCGGGCCTCTTTACATCCAAGGAGAAGGGGTGATGAGACGGGGCCATCAACAGCGCCTACTCAGTCATCGGGCCCAGCAATAGCGCCTACACAGTCATCGGGCCTATCAGTTTAGCCGACAACACCGACATCACAGCGTCCACCATTTATGCCAGGTGCGTACCCTACCCCTTATATGTATCCTCCTAACCCATATATGTTTCCTTTTCCCAGTCCCACCCCAGGTTGGAATGCATGGACGGGTTCGAGCCCGTTCCCAACTACTCCCGATAGCCAGCCAATCGTGAGACCGACGTCACATGTGGGATTAGAGGAGGCGCCGTCGGGGAGCAGTTCTTTCTACCAGACTCTTTCGCCGTACGGGATGCAGTCACCCCCGCCGTGGTTTATACAAACACCTCCGGGGTCATTATTTCATCAAGGTGGGTCATCATCGCAACACCCAAAACCAGACCCACTGCCGGAGGAACCCGATTCCCCGCCCGAGGTTCCACGACCCTGCCGGAAGTTAGAAGAAGGAGGAATCCAGCGCATAACCGCCGACCGCCCCTGTGTGGCACTGGTTCCTACCCGCATCAGTCTTAAACCCTAATTTAGTTTTGTAATTGTTTTTTGTAATTTAATTATGTTTATATTTGATAAAATTTGAGTTTAATTTTATTTCTTTTGTAATTTAATTTTTTTGTAATTTAGTTTTAATATCTTTGATAAAATAGAAATGGTTTAATTTTTATTTTTTACAATTTAATTTTTTTATATTTAATAAATTTTGAGTTTAATTTTATTTCTTTTGTAATTTAATTTTTTTAATTTAATATTAATATCTTTGATAAAATAGAAATGGTTTAATTTTTATTTTATGCAATTTAATTTTTTTATATTTAATAAAATTTGAGTTTAATTTTATTTCTTTTGTAATTTAATTTTTTTATTTAATATTAATATCTTTGATAAAATAGAAATGGTTTAATTTTTATTTTATGCAATTTAATATTTTTATATTTAATAAAATTTGAGTTTAATTTTATTTCTTTTGTAATTTAATTTTTTTATTTAATATTAATATCTTTGATAAAATAGAAATGGTTTAATTTTTATTTTATGCAATTTAATTTTTTTATATTTAATAAAATTTGATTTTAATTTTATTTCTTTTGTAATTTAATTTTTTTATATTTAATATTAATATCTTTGATAAAATAGAAATGGTTTAATTTTTATTTTATGCAATTTAATTTTTTTATATTTAATAAAATTTGAGTTTAATTTTATTTATTTTGTAATTTAATTTTTTTATATTTAATATTAATATCTTTGATAAAATAGAAATGGTTTAATTTTTATTTTTTGCAATTTAAATTTTTTTATATTTAATAAAATTTGAGTTTAATTTTATTTCTTTTGTAATTTAATTTTTTATTTAATATTAATATCTTTGATAAAATAGAAATGGTTTAATTTTTATTTTTTGCAATTTAATTTTTTTATATTTAATAAATTTGAGTTTTTGTACAAAAGTTCACCGTTTTCCTCCAAAAAAATAGAAATTACATAGCCAGCAGGAGACAAACAAGCTAAGAACACGGTCAACTATTCCGATTTGGACACGAGCGAGATGTATGGCCCGGGTTCCTACACCACCCGCATCGCCGAATTTGGTTGGTCGGTTCTCGGATATCCATATTATTGCGTATTCTAGTCGAGCAAGGTCGACCTTTTGGTTTGCGCCTTAATTGTCTATCCAAAGCAGCGGCTTATACGGTGCGAGCGATCACCGATGGCCACTTACGTTCATCTGGGACTGGTGGGAATACGTGTCTCCACACATTGTACATGTTTTCTAATTTGTACACTTCGTCGGGATCAAGACGAAGATTATGACAAGCCGCAAGTACATGAGCACATGGGTAACGAAGTGCATCAAATATCCACGATCGCATGTCCTATTTGTCAAGTGTACACGATAATGCCCGCCAACAATACCTTGGTTCGATCTGTCAAACTCGTGACACGAAACCATAAATTTGTCGCGGTCGTGACACACTATGTGCATGGTGTTCGCCGTGCCTTCCCACGGTTAATTTCTTGCAAGACCTTCGGGCTCCATACATGGCCTCCTTGCATCGCCTCGATAACTCATTGCTCTTTTTTGAAATAGTGCGCAACTGAGCGAAAATATGTCTCCCACACAAGCTGCTGTATGTCGGCGGATAGCGAGCATGCAATTTATGCATTCGGCGGTTTGTGGTCATATGACCATATTGTAGGCGCCGTCATATGCTTGTGTGTCTTTGTTCAAAGGAATATTGCAGTACTACTGCACCTCCGGCGTTATTCAGCGCGCAAAGCCGCCAACATCTCGTGAAAACTGTCTTTATGGATCTCGTACCTTGCCAATATACGTTGATAGCAAATATTACATACCACTCTTCAATTGCGAATAAATTGAATTTCTCAAAAGAAATTATATTAATAGATATTTCATACCCATATCGGTCACTTGCCGTTTCTGTCTTTTAGATCGATGTTGCCCATAGTAGTTGGATGAAACATGCCTCAGGCAATATCGATGGTGTGTGCGATGCCACATGCTTCCCTAGCGTTCTATTGCCGCAAGTATTCCAAGGCCCCGATCCGATATAATGCATATGTCAGGTTGAGGGTAGACATGCCTCCTTAACCTAGATAGGAAGAAGTCTCAGTCATCAACTGACTCCCCTGGTGTTATTGCGAACGCAATCGGAAGGATTCTCCCACAGCCGCCTTGTGCCACAGCTAGTAATAGTCGATGCGTATATCTACCATACATGAAGGTACTGTCATTTGTACCAATGGCTTGCAGTATGTAAAAGCATCTCGGCATTGCTTAAATATCCAGAACAGACGCTTGAACACTACGCATCCACGGAGCAGACGATCGTTGTAGTACGCCGGTTCCGTTTCAAGGTGCGTTGTCTTTGCTCGAGACATACCTTTCAAAGACGACACCACTGCCACACTTCATTATATGAAGCATCGCACTGATCGTGCAACTTTTCCAACGCTTTCTGCTTGGCTATCCAAGCTTTTCTGTAAGAGGGCGTGTACCCCAATTGGCTACGAATATTGCCAATTAAGGCCGGCACTGTAGTTTTGGGATCGGCCTTCACCGTCGGGATTATTAAATCAGCCAACATGTCTGAATCCATCCTCGGATGATCTTGTGTTACACCTGTCAACGAAGTATGTTAAATAATGCAACATTACATAATATTAGTGTTATTCGAAATCATTGAATACATAGTGGTACTGTATCGGTAAGACATGTATGCGGACCTTTGTACTTTTTCACCTCTCACAACCCTGTCCTTTTCCTCAACGACACCATGATTTTCCATGAACATGTGCCGTCTTGCACTGCACACTTCGCCTCGTACTTATCCAGCCTGGATTTAACCACATTGTAGTTAACCCTGTTGCTGATGCTGTATTGTTTCAATGCAGCAAAAAAAATATTCTTGTGGGAAAATTGGTTACCAACTTCTAATTGGTCTGAATTCAACGAAGAATTTGTACGGTCATGCATCCAGTGTGGTAGTTCAAGAAACTCAAATGCATCATCTTGAGATAGATCGACATTATGCATGTGGGCTGGAGGTGAGTATACCCTGAATAGCGGATCTTCTTCTTCTTCTTCGTTGAACCGCCCTCAACGTCTTCAGGTACAATTGGAACGGGCTCCAGTTCAGAAAATAATCCAACCACGCACCGTCGAAGCCCGGCTCCCGAGGTGGATCCACATCGGATTCATCGTCCGACCCTCCATAACTCGCAACAAACGAGGCCCTCTTTGGTGGATGTCGTCGGGAGTACATCATCCCTCCTTAAATATCTTTCGTAAAGATCCTAATCATATGTGGATTGCCAACCACTAGAAGTTGATGACGCCCCCAATACGTATTTACGTCATCCGGACGTCGAATGAGCGGATATACATGTCCCATCCACCAAATGAGTGTCGTGTAGGGGTTATGTTTTCCATACTACCACCGCACACCCGGGCTTACGTGTTTTGCCTCCCACTTACAGTGTCGGCTTGGGGTCGTGTATTCCTCAAGCGATAGTAGATGTTGAGGTCGTGAGAAAGATCACTTGGAGATGAAAATTCTACATATACCTCGATATAGGGTGAACCACGGCAAGATGAGTCTCCACCATTGCCTCAAGGTTCGAGGACCTTTGATGTCGAATGAGTCATATCTCACCGGATCAACCCAAGCGCAAAATCTATACTTAATAGATGAACTTTCATTAGCGTTGTTTTGAATATTTTACGCCTAATTCTTTTGCGAAGTTCTACCAAATCGACGTTAGATTAAAACTCAATCGCTATTGTGTTCTCCGATAAGAAAACAACACCATTTTTGATTGTCACGAACTTCACCATCGTAGTAAATAACGAAGATTAATACGTTCACTCATTTTTGATTTTTTTTTTTTGCACTGAATTTGCCTTACGCAACTTCGAGAATGAAATTTGGCTAATTTATAGCCTAAGTTTGCGAGAGACCATCAGAGTAAAAAAGAAGCGCCCACGTGGGAGCTCTTTTTTCAAGACTCTTGCTCGCAGTGCACCTCTTTGGAAGCATTTTTGGCCACTTGTTTGTTGAAACGTCTCACGAAAATAATTTTGCCGAGACCATCAGAGCAAAAGAGCGTCCACGTGGGAGCTCTTTTCGGTACTCCAGCTAACAGTGCACCCTGCTGGAAGCGTTTTTGGCCACTGTTTGTTCAGAAACGTCTCCTTAAAATAATTTTGCCGGAGACCACTGTAGCAAAAGAGCGTCCACGTGGGAGCATTTTTGGCCACTGTTTGTTCAGAAACGTCTCCTCAAAATTATTTTCCCGGAGACTACTGGCCAAAAACTCAATTCATTTTTCACATTGCAAGTGGACGGGAAGGAACCCCAAAAACGCGCTGACGTGGACGCGTTTTTGGGGAAAATGGTACATTCCGATTAATATTTTTGAAACTGGTATATTTCCGTAATTTTTTTTTTTTTTTTTTTGTATATATAGGATTTTTGCCCTTAAATATGGTTATATTTAAGTTTAAAAAAAAAACTGAAAAGGGAAAGAAACAAGCAAATAAAAGTTTGGAGTAAAAAAGCGAAGACTGCAACTCCGAGAGCAACGTTATCTCATCACAGCATCTTGGATTCCCCACAATTTATTAATAATTTTGACTTCTTCTGTAAAAGAGAGCGGAGCGTGGGTTTTGGTACAATACGTTGACCTGTCAGTAGAGGGAGTCATCTCGATAATGCCACCTGGGCCCCGGGAAATGGCCGATTGTGATTTCTTTTCAAATTAGTTCCATGCTTCATGCTAAATATTCGTTTGATTAATGCCACAATTTATTATATTTATTTAATAAGTCCAATATTGTTAGTATATTTTTATTTTATGAATAGTTTTAAAATTTATTACGAGTTTTTTTAAATATCTAATATTTTATTATATTTTTATATACTATTTGTCAATCTCATAATTTTGTTTGTGAACAGTGTACTAAATATTATTCTTAAAATATATTAATTTATTTTAAAAGTATATTAAATATTATTCTTAAAAAATATATAAATGAAAATACATAAAATAATAATTAAAAGTAACATATTAAAAATAATAATAAGTAAAAAGTATTGGTCTAAAATATAGTATACAGTAATATACTAACTTAATTATTGTAAAAAAATTATTTTCATAGAAAAATTCAAAAAAAAAATTCAATTATAATATTTATAGAAAACATAAAATAAAATTTAGAATACCTAAATTCTTATTCCTAATTATAAAATTTAAAAATTTTGTATAAAATATTTTTCAAATAAAAATAGTTAATAATTAAATAGTGGGATCCAATATATCCCATCAAAGGGATAAAGGGGTGAATGACAAGTGGTACAAGATGTTGGGTTTTGGAGAGGTTGGCCTCCCCTTTGCCGACGGCCTTCCACACCCCCAACTTATCTTTACTATAGTTTCACATCCGCTTAATATTTTTTTCGCTTAGTTATATATATATAATTTTTATCGGTGTGACTTTTGTAATTTTATTTTGTATAGTCTATTATCTTAATATGATTTTTGATAAAATTTTAAATTAATTAATGACATGTTATCACGTGTGACTTCAAAAATAATTAAAAATAATTAAAAATATCCTAAAAGTATTATAAAAAAATGTGTAACTTCAAAAATATAAAAAAATTCATAAAATTTAAAAAACTGTTTGTTTTAAAAAAAAAATTAAGAATTTCATGGTTTTTTTTTTTCTTACATTTTTTTAAGATTGTTTGTATATTTTTAAGGAATTGTTTGTATATTTTTAAGGAATATTGAGTTTTTTTTAGTAACAACCATAGAATTCTTAGAAATTTCATAAAATTCTAAGATTTTCTTAAAAAAGAAACTAAAATTCCAAGCAAACAATTTTTTTAAGTTAATGATTTTTTTTTTGAAATTTTGAATACTTATAATTTAAAAAATTAACTTTCGAAAATAGATTGTGATTTTTTAGGTTTTTTTTTTTAATAATTTTATGAGGGTTTTTAGATTTTTCGGTGGTTTTTAATGATTCTTTTAGTTTTGTTGTATTTAAAAAAAAAATTAAGTGTTTTTTTTTGTTTCTTTTTTCTTGACATGTGGAAATAGGTCTTTGTTGGTTTAACTTTTTTAACAAAAATTTGAATTGGATAATAAGAATTACGAAATTAAAGTACAGGGTCAAACTAATAATAAAAAAATATGAGTCAAATTGAAAAAAAAAAGCATAATTATTAAAGTGATCAATTAACTATAGCACAAGGTATAAAAGATGTATTAAACCTTTTATATAGTATGATTATGGAATAAAATACTCATAAATACCGGTTTTTTTCAAAAGATTACTTTATTATGCCGATTTTTGGAAAATTTACGGGAATAAGCCAATTTAACGAAAACGCTTCCAGCTAGAAGCATTTTCAAGTGAAATGCAGAAAAATGCTTCCAATTGGAAGCATTTTCGACATGTTGCTAGAAAAACGCTTCCAACTGCATACGTTTTTGCTAACTCACCTAACTTCCAACTGGAAATGTTTTCCCCAACAGTAAACCCTCAATGGCTACTTTTCCAACGGCTAATTAAAGTAGCTGTTGCCCCCCACCCCCAACAGCTACATCTTCCTAAACCTTATAAATTCCACATTACTTTATTCTCACAAATTTCTCTCAAATATCACTCAAAATTCTCAAATCACTCTAAGAAATCTCTCAAATTCTCTATTATTCTTACTTAAATTTTATTTCTCTCTAAATTTTATTTTTTATTAGAATTATCTTGATATTTTTGCAAATATTTTTTATTAAAAATTAATTCGTGTTTTTTGAAATTAGAAATGGTCGGATCTTTAATCTGATTCGGTGACAAACACATTTCCGTTGATCAATTGCAAATGGTAAGAACATTTTTTAATATATTTCAAGGTTGTTTAATTTTTTATTTCATTGTTTATATTTAAATTTAATTTTCTTTCAAAATAGGCGAAAGATCGAATTTTGGAGTGTTATATTCGTAATCTACCTACTCATCCATCACCCTTGATTGAACTGTACTTGAGGGAAACCGATTAGGTCGGAGGTGTAAGTTGGACCCAACACTCGTAAGTGCATTAGTAGAAAGGTGGAGACCCGAGACGTATACATTTCATCTTTCATGCGGCTAGTGCACTATCACTCTAGGGGACGTGTAATTATAGTTGGGGTTGTCAGTGAATGAGTCGGTAATCACTGGATCAGTTCACGCGGCCGATTGGAGAGGTGCATGCAGTGAACTTTTGGGTTTGGTTCCGGAGACAATTTATGGAGGCCAGATCAAAATGAGTTGGTTAAGAAGAAACTTCGAAGGGCTGGATGAGGATTTGACTGAATTAAAAAAAGAACGACACGTTCGAGCGTACATCTTTCAAATCATCGGGGGTATTAAGATGCCAGATAAGTCACAAAATCTCGTCCATCTAAAGTGGTTGTTGAAACTCGTCAACTTTAGAGGAGTGGACGAACTCAATTAGGGGTCCACAGTGTTGGCGACATTGTACTGGGATATGTGTCGAGTGACGCAATCATAAAAAATTAAAATTGGTGGTTGTTTACTACTACTGTAGTCATAGGCGCGATATTGGTTATCATTTTTACGTCCTTAAGCAAACTACCTGTATACATTATCACTCGTAACAAGGTAAATTTCATTAGATGATATGGTGCCCATAATAAAATTAATTTAAATATTATTATGGTAACAAATTATTTCAATAGGTGGAACCATGGGCCGAGTTACACTGGATTACCGAATGAGCTACGAGATATACGGCTTCTGCTAGACCAAAGATCAAAAACAGAGGTATGGATATATTTAAGTTTAAATTATATCGTATTAATTAAAGTAGTTGATTAGTGTTTTTGTAGTATATATGTATAACTAAAGTTTTGATTATTTTAATATAGTTTGAATGGACACCATATAAGGATCCTGCAATTCAAGATTACATCCTTGAGGAATTCTTTGTGAATCCGAACATCTAGCACGTGAAGATACCATTGGTAATGTACGCTATCGTTGAGATGCACGAGTCGAATAGAGTGTTGCGACAATTCGTGTTTCGACAAATCAATTCTCGTGGCACCTCGAGACCTTGATGATTTGTATTGTATCAACTTGCGAGGGCGGATGGATAAGAATTGGTCGATATTCCACGCCCAATATATCAACATGTGGAATATTATGTACAATTTCTTACCAACTCGTAAAACTATTGTCATTCCGGAGTTAGCCTATGATCTAGAGTACATGCCATGGTTTAAGATCCATTACAAGCCGTACTTGTACGGGAAGATGAGAGGGGTCGGCAATCGCATACAAGGAGGCCACGACGGGCACCTATACATCCAAGGACTGACTAGGCGGGTCCATCATCAGCAACTAAGCAAGAATTGGCACCAACGGCCACACCACCAATTGGTCAATATGTACCGTCTTATTCTGGTGTATATACTAACCCTATCATCTTCACACAAGAACCATATATTCCACCACATTTTTCTACTTCCACTTCTATGCCAAGTTTTATTTTTGAAGCTCCCTCCCTGATGTATTACACGTCCATGCCATCTACATTTTCGATGATGAAGACGTATAGGCCATCTATGTTTCAGGCATTAACCGAGAGTTCACTCGTTATGCCATCAATGTATGGGACACAACATAGTTATAACCATCCTGTAACACCCCTTAACCCTTTAACCCCAAACCGTTGCCGGAATAGGGTTACGAGGAATTACCAGACATATAAGACAACTTATGAATAATTCACAAATAAAATAACATAGTACAATTTAATAATTAAGTCCCAATAAGAGACGCTCGTAGCCAAAACGTAAATTAAAAGTGAAACAAAACTTGTTTGAATTCTCTGAAAATTTTTCGTTTTTTTTTATTTTTTTATAAAAATTTCGACAGCATTTCTGCTTATTTTTACATAAAACCCCCTGCAAATTTCAAACCGAAACAATCCAATAACAATATTTCAACCAATGATTAGGTATATTCAAATACATCCAATTTATATCAAAATAATAATTTAATACCTTAGTTTAAACAATATAACATGTTAGTATATATGTATAATTAATAACTTTTATTTCATTTCAATTATTTAATACCAAATTTACCATTTTATAACTTTATATCATATTCCTCATCCAAAACATTATAATCATTTATTTACAACCAAAATCATTTAACTTAAATATATATATATAATTCATATACAACTACCTAGTACATGCCACTTAACAAAAGGAAGAAATTCATCACCAAATCTTCTTGTTGGAGTCAGGATTTGGTTTGGATGCTAGACCGGATCCGAAACTCTAATGACCTGCGCACGGAAACAATCGTACGCTGAGTATTTCATACTCAGTGGTATTACTATAAATCAAAACTGTTTAACATTAATAAATTACAAACATCAACCATAAACTTTATAATCATTTAAACTAATTATATATAATTATATTACTTAATAAATCTTAAATTTAAATTTCATTTTTCACATACTAACTCAATTCATAATTTAACTCATGCATTCTTTCTCATACTTTTCAATAGTGCCAAAACAATTAATCTCATTTTCAAAATTTCATTCAATTATTTACCCTATTAACAAGGCTCGGACTTTGACAGATACGCGAATTCCACCCAAACACACCAAAATATCCAACCTAAACACACCAGAATAATGAAATCCTCCCAAACACACCAGTATAATATAACCTCCCAAACACACCAGTAAGCATTAAATGCCTCTTCGGATAAACCGAAGCATATATAACAAAATCATCTTCTCGACCGAGCTACAAATCTCCTCATCACATCACAAATCTAATGGCATGCCATTTGTATCAAATCTAGTCCGACAAGTTAATAGGGTATTCAAATCATTTCTCAATTCAATCTCAATCTCAATTTAATTCAAGACATACCTTTCAATTTAATCACAATTTAATACATTTTCCACTTTCTAATCAATAAAAAATTTAAATACTCAAACATATTCATACTTCATTTCAATTTCATTCATGTCAATAGTAATACTTACCTTATAATTTACTTACCATAGATAAGAATTTAAATATAACAATAACTAAATAGTAGTTTGAATTATAGTAATACAAATCCGGAATACGAGTTTACTCCTTAACGATCTTTTCTTTTCCTTTGGATGCCAATGTCTCGTTTTCCTTGTTAGCTACGAAAATAATAATAATTTACATTATTAATTACAACATTAATTTAAATAATTAATAAAATTTTTACTCAAATTATGCCTAATTCCAATTTAATCCTAATTGACTCTTTTATTTGTTTCACTTATTTCATACTTCAATTTTATTCATTTTTCTTCCATATTCATCCTAACTATCAAGTATTTAAAATTTCTTTTAATTTAATCCCTCTAATACAAAACTTATAACTTACTTTACAATTTAATCCTTTTACTAATTCTAACTTAAAATTTATTTAATTCAATCCCTAATTCATCTTTTTCTTCAACATGAACTTTGTTTAAAAGCTTATAAACTTTCAAACTATCAAATTAATTTCATCAAAACCTTGTTTTAAGACTTCTAAAACATCAAATTTAAGAAAAAAGAACTTGATTGACTTACCTTTTAAAGCTTAAAGCTTCAAATCCCTAGTTTCTCTTTTTTTTTTCTTTCTTTCTTTTCTTTCCCTTGTTTCGAAATGCTCTCTGTTGCTTTGTCTTGTTTCTTTTCTTTTTGTTCTTATTCTATTTACTTTGTTTTACTTAATATGTATTAATTAATTAATAATTATAAAATATCTATTTAATAAAAAATGTATATATTACAATTGTATCTCATATCCACCTTACATTTGTCTTGATCTAATCTATTTCATAATATAATAATTAATAATTATTTAATAAATATCTATTTAATAACAATATAATTAATACATTTGTATACATGTATCTTTGTACATTTGTACACTATCATTACCATCCATTTGTCTTTCTTTTATTAATTTAACAAATAAAAATCTTATAATATCAATATTTAATTTATAAATATCTTTAACTTAATATTTAAGTGAATAAATAATTATCATACAAATGTATATACATATATTATTACATTTGTATTTAATCAACACCTTACACTTGTCAATTATCTAATTTATCAATCAAATAAAAATCTTAAAGATAATTATTTAATTAACAATTAACAATTAACAATTATTTATTTATTTTAGTTTTCTTTTACTAATTATTTAAGAAAATATACTAATATATTAAAAATATATTTTCATATATTTTACACATGTATATTTTTATTATTCTACATTTGGCTTTTATTTAATTTATTTCCTAATATAATATAATGACATAATTAATAATAATTTATAATTTAATTTAAAACCTAAATAAAATCTTAGTTTTTAATCTAAGTTTGCCGCCTCATCCATAGCAAATTAGCTTAATTGCCATTTTAGCCCTTTTTACTTTCTATTGTTCTATAATTCAACTTTTATCCTTAATTCAATTTAGTCTTTTTTACTAATTACTCTAAATTAAACTAGTTTCACCTAATTAAAACCTAATTGAACATATAACTAGACTCATAATTATTCCTAATAATTATTTAAGAATTTAATTTACTAAGACGAAGGCCCAATAACACACTTTTCCGGTGTCCACGGATTTTGGGTTGTTACACATCCATCGTTTGTGACGCAAACACCTCTGGGATTATTGTTCTACCAAGGTGGATCATCTTTCCAACCACCTATTCCTAGATCAGAAGATACACGGTGGCAACTAAGGATGCACGAATCATAATCAACCGAAGACGAAAAAGATGACTTATTGAGACCACAACAGCAAAGAAAGGATGAATCAAGAAGGAATCCGGCGCGCAACCATCGATTACCTCGATGTGGCACAGATTTTGACTGGCATTTGGACTGATTTCTTTTATAATTGTATTGAACTTTTTTTTTTATAGGTACGATTTTTATTATCATGTTTTTAAAATAATATGGTTTTTTCATCCAACTTGGTATTTGTTATCATTTCACATAATTAAAGTTGGTATTTGTTCATTTCACAAAATTAAAGTTGATATTTGTTATCATTTCGCAATCCCGCGTTTATAGATTACAATAAAATTGATGTTTTCTAGTTTGCATCGTCCCTTCAATTTGGACATGACGACATTGTGTGGCCTGAGTTCCTACACCACCTGCATAACATCGGTTGGCTTGTCTTCTCCTTAATATCCATGTTGTCGTGTATTCGAGTCGATATCGATCAACCTTTTGGTTTGTGACGCAATGACTTATCGGATAACAGCTTAAACGGAGCATCCAATACAGACAGTCACATACGTTTATCTGGGATTGGTGGGAAAATGTGTCTCCACACGTTGTACAAGTTTTCTAATTTGTACACTTCTTCCACAAAACTCATTGGATCCAAGAGTTGATTGCTACATGTTGTAATTGCATGAGTGCATGGAAAATGAAGTACATCAAATCTCCCACGGTTGCAAGTGCTTTGTCTCAGATGTGCATGATACACTTCCCAACAATACCTTCGTCCGGCCTGTCGAACTCCATTACCTGAAACCATAGGTCTTCGTGTGAGTGACACTAAATGCATATAGTTTGCTCATATCGTTGCCTTCCTAATTTCTTTCTGTACAACTAGGCTCTATACGCGGTCTCTCAAGAATTGCCTAACATAATTTACCGCTCGCTTTGGGAAAAGTTCTGCCAAACGAAAGTATGTCTCTCTCATGACTGATGCTACCCACAAATGACGTGTTCCCTTCAAAACAAAATTGATGCAATCTGCCAGGCTTGTCGTCATGTGGCCATATCATAGACCCTAGTCGTAGGATTGTATCCACTGATCGAAGGGTATGTTAGAGAGGTAGCCTACCCCCGCATCGTTAGTTGACTGTAAGGTTTCCAACATTTCATGGAAATGGGTTTTCACGAGGTCGTACCTTATCGAAAGAAGTGAGTAATGGCGATTACAAACCATAAAATACGAAGTTCAAATAAAAGAATATTTAATAGCGGTGATTACATACCCATGTTGATCACTTGTGCTCATTTAGCAGTAAAGGATTTTTTCCGTAGTAGTTCGACGCAACGTGCCTTAGACAGTACCTATGGTGTGTATGATCCCAGAGGTTTCCCTCTTGTTCAATTGCTGCCAGTATTCCAGGTCCCGAATAAAAAATGACACATATATCGGGTTGGGGGCAAACATGCCTCTTCAACCTCGACAAGAAAAAAATACAAGTCGTCTACTGACTCTCCCGGTATTATTGCAAAGTCAATTGGCAAGATTCTCCTATTACCATCTTGTCCTACAACCAACAATAACCGATGGGCATATCTATTATATATAAAGGTATTGTCGATTTGTACCAGTGGCTTGCAGTATTGGAATGCTTGTCGACATTACTTGAAATTCCAGAATAGATAGTGAAACACTCAACATCCACAGAGTAACCAATCATTGTAGTACGCAGGCTCTATTTCTAGACCGGTTACACAACCTGGAACGTGCCTTTCCAACACTCGACACCACTACCATACCTCGTTGTATGATGTGTCCCACCCACTGTGCATCTTCTCCAATGCCTTTTGTTTTGTGATCCACGCCTTACGATACAAAGGCGTGTTATTGAATTGGCTACAAATATTTACAATTAAAATGACACATCAATATTGAGACTCGCTTTTACCATAGGTAGTATTATGACATTGATCATCTCTGAATCTAACTTCAGATGATCTCGTGGAAACACACGTATGTGGAGCGATAAATTTTTTATCATTGTCTCACATTGCACACTTAGCCTCGAACTTTCCAGACAGGGATTTAACCACGTGAAACTTCACCCCGTTCTTAATGTTGTATCGCTTCACAGCAGCGACAAAACTATCTTTAGTGGAAAACTCCTTTCCCACTTCCAAATCCCCTAAACCCAACAAAAAAACTCGCGTAGCTTGACTTCTTATGTGGTGGTTCTGCAAAATCCAACCCATTCTCTACCGATAGGTCCACATTTTGCATGTGGGCTGGAGGTGAGTACGTCGTGAACTGTGTATCTTCTTTAGCATCTTCGTCGGGATCTCCACCTTCTTCACCATTTTTTGGTTCTATTGGAATCGACTCTAGTTCAGAAAATAATACAATTTCTGAACCATCGGCACCGGGCTCTCGGATTGGATCGACATTGGATTTATTGTCATCTTCGTTCTCAAACCCACGAACATCTACCGTGTGGGATGTCCCATCACCGGTGGACGTCGTAAGGAGTACATCATCCCTTCTTGTATAGTTGCCGAAACGTCCAAAAATACCTGTCGATTGCCAACAACCGAAACTTGATGTCATTCTCTTATAAGTGTTCTGAGCGTTGAATATTGGCATACCGAAGTTCAAATTAAAGCCACTAATTGAGTGTCGTATATGGTCGGGTATTTCGTCCTACCACTATAATCCAATTGTTCGGTGTTTTACTTGCCATGGTTTAAATCTAGGGGCAAGACAAATGAGTGTCTTCCCATTGATTATTCTTGGATATAATAATGAGAACTTTCTAACAAATTGGTGAACTCACCACATAACTGTGTTGTTTAACTATTGACATGTTCTACCATTTTGGATTTTCAAACAGGAACAGATGTTGACGTCCAAGGGCCTCCCTTTGGCCTTGAAAACTCCGCATATAACTCGAGAAATGGTGATCCACTGTCAATATGCATCTACAACATCGCCTCCAACCCCCTTGCACCTCTAATATAGAAAACATCATATCTGACGGGTCATCCGAAACACAAAATCGATATTTGAGGGATAGTACTCTCATCTGGCTGGATCCAACGATTACGCCTAATTCTTGTCCGGAGTTCTGGCAATTGTATGTTATGGTTAAAAGCCAATCTGTAATAGCCCATTTTTAGTGAAATTGAAACAGTGGTTTTGGGACAACAAATACAACGTAGAAATATTATCTTATTATTATTTTAATTTTTATAGTATGTTAGTATTACTGTATAAAAATTTTGTTAAGAAATTTTATCGTTTGCATGCTTAATTTGATAAAAAGGACTAAATCGCATAAAGTGCAAAAGTAGTGTTCTAGTAGCTAAAGGTATTAAATAGCTATAGAACCTTAATGTATGAGTCCTTATATGGTAATTAGACCTTTAATGAAGATAGTGGATGTACATGGCTTGGTATTATTGAAATTTTGAATAATTTTTAATGTGGTAATTAGGTAAAATGAGGTTAAAATTAAAGAAAACAAAACATTTTCTTCATGCATTCATCTTCACCAATTCTTCAAGGAAAAAATACCATCTTTAGGGCTTTTTACATTTGGCTAGTATAAGTGCAAGCATGTAAGTGATTTTCGTCCCATTTTTAATGATTTTTATATTTTCGGGATCGTTGTAGCTTAATCTAGCTAGCCAGGGGATAATTTGTAAAACTGTTAAAGGATTAGATTTTTTCCATGAATGAATATAGGTTGATTTTGATGTTTGATGAAAGAAAATGGATAGTTGTTATTAGATAAATAACTTTTGTTAAGTGATTTTTTATATAATTGTCAAAAAGAGATTAAATTGAAAAATAGAAAATATTCATGGTGAATTTGTGAAATAAATAAAATATAGGGCTTGATAGGGACCTATATGAAATTTGTCTATGCTGGGTTTTGGGAAAATTTGCATGAATTTTCATTTTATGAGTTAGGGACTAAGATGAGAAGAAATCAAAATTTTAGGGGCAAAAATATAATTTTACTAAAATATGAGTTTTGGTTAAATTGAATAAAAATAATTATTGAATTGAGTTGAATTTATTCGTTTAGATCAAGACAAACCTCGTATGGCTTTAGATCGGGGCAAAGATAAAGTTTCGGATTAGTAACCTCCGTATCTACGTTTAATTGTCGAGGTAAGTTCATGTAATTATATCGTATTTATATGCTTTTAATTGAATTATACATGTATTGTGGATCGTATATATATATATATATATATATATATATATATATATATATATATATATATATATATATATATATATACCAATTGCATATCCAACGATGTTACGTCGACTACTGAGCCCCGTTTGAACCTTAGGAATTCGTAGGATACAAATGACGTGTCATTAGGGTTTACATGACTTGGGTGCTGGTCTTGAACGTCCTACCGATGGCTGAGGTCCGACATGTGTTGCGGATACTCCACAGCTCATATGAGCAGCATCGTGTAGTTACATTCCAACCCACAGCTCGTGTGAGCATATTTATTCACAGTTTGTGTGAGCATACATGTCCATGAATTGACAGATTACAGTTATATGAGTTAGCACACTATGTGTGAGCTATCCCAGGTATCCAACGGTATTCTAAATGGTTCAACGGGTAATATTCGGGTTTGAAATGGTAAGAGAACGATATGAATTATGACATGTAATATGTGAACATCCTTGATATGATGATACATGAAAATTATATAGGTTGAGATGAGTTATAAACTCATGAGATACATGTTATGGCTAAATGGCTATTTATATTAATGTGCTAATGGTCTATATCTTGTATGCTAACATGTTTGGTGTGGATTCTTAGGCTTTGGCCAAGCTTTGGTTGGATTATGTCATGTTCAGATTAATTTTTATGTGATGAAATGGTAAGTTAAGTTTTATATTATACGAACTTACTAAGCATTTATGCTTACTCTGTGTTATTTTCCGCTTTTTATAGTGAGTCGGAAGCTCGTTCGGGTTGCAAGCTTGTCGAAGTTATATCACACTATCCATCGACTAAATCGGTAGATTTTGGTGTTTCTAAATTTTGGTTATAATGGCATGTATAGGTGTTATTGTTTGATGATTTAGCCATTTGTTTTGGATTGTGTTTATGGCATTTTGGATGGTGAAATGGTGCTAATTTTGGCATGTATATATTTTGCCCTATAATGGTTGATATCATGGCTTATGATGCTTGAATTACAGAAGATGGAATGGTAGTTAAAAATGTATGTTTTAAATGATCTTGTGATATGTTTGAATGTGGTGGTTTGGTATATTTGTTATAGATTACATATATGGCTATTGATGCTAGATGTTTAATGGCATATGATCGCTGAAAATCAGAGTTTTAAAATTTATAAAAGAATGATCAAACCTGAAAACTAACTCTGACAACGATTAAAGGCAAGTGTACCTATCAAATAGTAGTATAGCTTAGGCAAGACCGGATATCGAACCCAAAGGAACTAAAAGTATTAATACTAACTTTCTTTTTATTATTTAGCCTTAAAAATAAAGTGAAGTTGTTTTAAACTATATTGACGAAGACTAAACTAATGACACAAAGACAAAAAGGATGAATAGGAAAATAACTTGAAGGAAAACTCAGTTGATTACGACGATACCCTCAGGAAGAATCCACCTAGACTTCACTTGTTATTTAACCCTAAATTATATGATTTCTTTTACTTAGCTTGATCCGTAAGACTCCCTAACCTATATTAAACCCTCTCTCGAGGCGAATAACGTCTAACC
Source organism: Gossypium bickii (assembly GCA_025503065.1). NCBI lineage: Eukaryota > Viridiplantae > Streptophyta > Magnoliopsida > Malvales > Malvaceae > Gossypium > Gossypium bickii. The sequence continues at coordinate 59,218,767 of CP106710.1, read as the reverse complement.
CTAGTTTAATTAGTGGAACTCTCGTTCGCTTATAATAACCCCCTAGGATAGCAGTAAATCGATCAATGGACTCCATTATTAGGTTTTACCCTAATCTTGCAAAATCTCGTAACCCTATCTCTAGGCGTTCGATCAACTCCGCTTAATTATGTTAGATCTACTCTTAGGCAGGGTCTATTCCTCCTCCACCTAAGCACATTAGATTTGGATTAAGCAACATAATTAAGAACAACCTAAGTAATTATCATATAACTTAAAAATCAAATAAAAAGATTCATCTAGGTTTCATCCCCTTCAGGTATCTGAGGGGTTTAGTTCATAATGAATAAACAAAACATCGTAAGAGAAAAGATAAAACAAAACATAGGAAAATCCTAAAACGCCCTGAAGGAATTGAAGGAGAATTCCGCCGTCTTGAGTATAATTCCGGCTTCTTGGGATGGATCAACTGGCTATCTTCGCTTTTATTCCCTAACTTTGACCTTCTCAGCTTGGCTCCTTGGCCTAGCTTTGACGCCTTTTCAAAGGTGGTACTGAGGGGATATATATAAGCTATTGGAATGCGATTCTTTCTCCCCAAGTATTCTTTTCTGACTGAAATTGCTCATTCTGACGACAGAGGCACGGCCATGTAGCACACCCGTTTGAATCGACTCCAGGCCGTGTTCGTATTTCTAACTTGAGGCACGACCGTGTAAATCAGGGGAGAGACCATGTTCTAGATGTTAGGCGTGGCACGACCGTGTGGCTTGAAGTCCAGGCCGTGCTGATTTCATGAATTGGCCCATTTGGCCCGTTTTAAGCCCGTTTTATGTTCTTTTCATCCTCGGTTGCTTTCCTAGGTATAAGACATGAAAAGAAAGGATTAAGAGCACCTTTTTACATAAATCAAGGGATAAATCATCCAAAAGCATATTAAATGTGGGCTTAAAATATGTTACTTTTACGGTTTATCAGCATATTTGGTACTTTTGGTGTAAAATTTAATAGGTAAACAAAGTGGTAAGTTTTGACATAAACTTAGTTATAAGTTAGTTGAACTTTTGGCCAAATTGTGCATGTGGTTATACATGTCTGATTGTTGTGATTGAGGTGCCTTTGGGCATATTGGTTGAATGCTTATGTACCTTATTTGGATAAGTTGATTTTGCATGTTTTTAGTGAAATTTGAAGGCTTGTTTATATGTGGATAATTGTTGTAGGTATATGCATGAATGGGTGAGAAAAATGGCTTATTTTTCATCGCCACGATCGTGTGTCCCCTGTAGCTTACAAAGGATTCAAGTCAGGCTGTTAGGCGGCCTAGCACATGGGCGTATTGCTTGGCCATGTGACCCAAGTCAGAGAGTTACACGGGCATAGACATGGGCTGGGACATGGCCGTGTGTCCCTACTTCGAATGTCCACATGGCCTGAGACACGGGCGTGTGTATTAGCTGTGTGAGGCACACGGCCTAGCCATAAGGCCGTGTGACCCATCCAATTTAAAAATTTTCATCTTTTTCTAAAAAATTCTATATGTTTCCGATTTAGTCCCGATTTGTTTCTAATGTGTTTTTAGGGCCTTGAGGGCTCGAATAAGGGACAATATGTATGTCTTCGATTGGTTTTTCTATGATTGATGATGTGAATTAAATGTTTTAAAATTTTTATTGTTTTGAATTGAAATCTCCAGTAATGCTCCGTAATCCTATTCTGGCGACAGATACGTGTTAGGGGTGTTACACAGTCAAATTTTGTTCCCTGATAAAAAGACCACCCCGTTCTCCATGTCACGTAGTTCACCGTCATAATAAATAATAACATTAACCCGTCCACTCATTTTCAACCAAATAATCTGTCCAGATAAGTTCAAAATGAAAAACATTATGCACAAAAAATAACACCGTAAGTAAATATGAACAATAAAAATCAATGCTTACTTTTTTGCAAATAGCGTTGTTACCCCAACTTATGCCTTTTTTGGAACTTCTCTTCTTCTGATCTTCTTAATGTTTTATTTCCTCGTAAGTGGCTTATGCCACTCTAGTCTGAAATATGTTGCATTTATAGAAAACGGGATGAGCTCCAATTTCATTTTGAAAATTTTCCCCAACTAGTGGGAGGTTGAAATTTTTAGAGAGAAAACGCTCCAAACAGGACGCACTGTCAGCAAAAGTACTAAAAACGCATCCAGTTGGAAGCGTTTTTAGTGCCATGTCAACTGAAAGTGCTTCCATCTAGACACGCTTTTAGTACTTTTACTGACAGTGCATCTTGCTTAGAGCGTTTTCTCTCTACAAAATTCAACCTCCTGCTTTGGACAAAAAAAATCCCATCATATATCACGGGAATCTCGGGATATATTTTCAGAACAATCTCGTAAAAAATAATGCAATAGGATAAATGTTTTACTGAAATATCAGATCAAAGTAAGATTAAAATGAAATTCAAATATATTATTGATGTAGATACGAAGTTTTTTTAGAAATAATTATTTAAAAATTAAAAGAGTTATAAAAAAATATATAATATATTTAAAACTTTTAAATTTTAACCCTAAATGAATAACTAACCCTAAACCCTAATAAATCATACTTTAAAAACCCTAAACACTAAAAAATCATAACCCTAAAAAGTACAGAATGAAAATGCTTCCATCAGGTGAAATGCAGAAAAACACATCTAGCTGGAAGCGTTTTATTGGCAACACACCGAAAACGCTAAGCGTTTTCTTGCATTTCATCTGAGCTGCAAGCATTTTTGTTAAATCAACCTATTCCCATAAATTTCTCAAAAATCGGCCTAATAAGGTAATGTTTTGAAATAAACTATATTTACGAGTATTTTAGTAATGATTATTAACTGTGTTGAGTGTTTTTATTTAGTATTAATATGGAATTATGGATTTTAAGTTCTATATATATATTTTTAATATTGTATTGATAATAAATTAAAATTCTAAATGATTATTTTTCGACAATTATAAAATAATAAAAGATTTATAATCAAATTGCTATCAATTTTAAATTGGAATTCTAACCAACTCACGCAATTAGATTTAGATAAATCTACTTAAGAAAGGAACTATTCATATGATTTAATAGATTTGATCGTACAAGTTTATTTGTGAACAATATCTTTTAATTCAGACTCACCTCTCGAATTATTAATTAATAGTATAATATTTTATGGAACTAGATCCGATGGTTCAAATGTTAGTTTGAAATTTTATGTTTTATATCTTATATAAAATTTAAAATATTTATTTTTGGTAGTCTCTCTATTTTACAATAAATATTTAGGGTTTATGATTGTTTCTCTCAATAATATAGTCTTTGAGATTCAAATTTATTTTTTAATGCAATATACCTTATTTTACATCTAATACGTGTCGATATAAAATTTAAAAAATACTTATTATATTATATATTTATTATTGTATTTCTTTCATGTAGTTGTATTGAAATCAAGTCTAAAATGATATTGTTTATCTATTCTATTATTTAAACCTGTAAGTTGGTGTCATGAACCAACAGAGCACCAACTCAATTAAGAAAATCACTAAAATGTCATTCCATATTTAAAATAAGTTATATAATTTTATGGGACTTTTGTATTTTTATTTAGAAAAAATAAAAAAAATATACATATGATGAGATTTGTACTCATGCCAATTACATTAATAAAATCTTAAATTTATAAATTAACCAAAGCTTCATTTTAAAATTTTTATACATTTTCATTTTAATATACACATTTATTAACTTAACATCAACTCAAGATTGATAGTAATATCACAATAAACAATTGTAATATATAGTATTCTTAATTCGATTACGTTTTTAAATTACCTTTTACTATCAAATTAATCTATTTTTTATTTTAATATCATACATATTTATTGTATTATTATTAATTAATTTTAAACCCTCATATATATTAATATTTTAAATATATAATTCCTATATGTATCATAGAAATTCTAGTTTAATATAATTACTTTGAATGGTGGATTTCCCCTTATGCATTACAAATTTGGTAGGAAAATGGGAAGAGGGGACTTTATTTCTGGCAAAAAGGGGCCAAAAACTGAGATATTTTCAAACGGCGGTGGGGCAGGGAGAATAAAGTATTGGTTCCTGCTATAATCTTAAAGAAAGGAACTTATCTGTTTTGATCTGAAATTTCTCCAATTTTTAGGTTTTTCTGTAGATTGTGGGAGAAAGATGAAATTTCTCAAATTAAATGAATTAACATGATGATGTTATATTTATACCACATAAAGTTTTTATATGGATTGATGACATGAATAAATCGTATATCAACTCAATTAATAAAAGATAAAAAATAATAAAAATTTTAAGAAAATAAATGTTATTATAAAACATTTATGTCTTTCAATAATTTTATATATTACTTTTGAAAAATATTAAATAGCGTAAATTATATTTTTGTAAAAAATTCTTAAAATGAATCAACGGTTAAGAAATAAGATCTTGTGATGTGGGTTCAATTTTTAATGTTAATTTTATATAACTTTTTCGGGTTAATGTATTTTTTGGCACTTGAACTTGATAATTTGATCCACTTTATTACTTGTATTTTTTTGAACTATTTTGATATATGAACTTGACATCCAAGTCCAATTTTGTCTCTAACTTGAAAAAATATATATTTTAAAATTTTTAGATGATGATGTGACTGTTAGATTTGTAAAATAAATCTAAAATAAAATTAAATAAACCAGGATCTATCATGTCAAATCATCAAGAATAAAAGAAGAATAAAACTAAATACGGAAGCGTACCTGAATCCATGAATTTCTTGAGGTTTTGCCAGATCTTGGGGATTTGATCTTCCAAATTAGCACACAAGAAATTCAAAGAAGATATGCTCTTTCTTTCCTAATGATGGGATATTAGAAAAGATATCATGTGTGTAATTTGGGGACCATAACCCTAATATTTATAACCTTAGTATATTAGTTCTAATCAAATTCTAATTAGCCCATCATTAATTAGAATTTGATTAGAAGAGTATCTACACATATTTATCCCATACTTTATTTGATAATTAAAAGCCCAATAAAATTCTAACCAAATTAGATCACTTTTAATTTGGGCTAACCTATCATGATAGTAGATAATAACATGTAATTATCCTTATTATATATGTGATGTCCAAATTTTCCAACAATCTCCCACTTGGACCACATATATATACTAATTACTTTATAATTACATGTCATTATATAACCTTATGGGCTCAAAATTTTACTATCATATCCAAAAGGTATTCCAAACAATCTCGTCTATTAATTATGTTAACATAGAACCAAGGCGACTTTCGTTACATATATCGTAACTAAATCCATCCATGATCACGTATATTAACACAACCAAATGACATAGATTAAGTATGGATGTGTAGCATGGAAATTACATGCAATATGATCTAAACATGTCTATTTCCAACTGGTCCTCTTTAAACTTAAGTGAGGTCCGTTTCAAAACAATAAATTGAGTGAATAAACTGAATACTTCATTTCTGATCAGAAATTAACCAAATACATAAATGTCTGAAAACAAATAAAATATAAACTCCTACTAAATCATGATATCCTCAAACAATGTAACACCCATGTGAGCAGTGTGCTCATGAAAGACCTTGGGTGGTAGACCTTTTGTGAGTGGATCCGCTATCATGGAGTTTGTCCCAATGTGCTCTATGGATATTTGACCACTTTGCACTCTTTCTTTTACAACTAGGAAATTTATGTCAATATGCTTTGACTTAGATGAACTCCTATTGCTATTGGAATATAGCACTGCTGACTTATTGTCACAAAATAATTTGAGTGGTCTTTCTACATTATCCAAAATGCGCAGCCCTGTGACAAAGTTCCTCAACCATATTCCATGGTTTGATGCCTCATAGCATGCTACAAACTCTGCTGCCATAGTGGATGAAGCTACAAGTGTCTGTTTGACACTTTTCCAAGATATAGCTCCTCCAACTAAACAGTAAACGTAGCTTTGATGTAGATTTCCTACTATCTTAGCATCCAAAGAAAATCGAATCGAATACCCAATGACCTCCAAAAGATCGATCTCTTATAAGTAAGCATGTAATTTTTTATTCTCTGAAGATATCTCATAACCCTTTTGGCTGCTATCTAATGGTCTATACCAGGGTTGCTTAAATATCTGCCTAACATCCTAACAATGTACGCAAAGGCCGGATGCATACAAACTTGAGCATACATTAAACTCCCAACAGCTGATACATAGGGAATCTTTTGCATTTCCTGAATTTCAAGGTTACTTTTAGGGCATTGAGTAAGACTAAATTTGTCTCCTTTAGTGATAGGGGTATCACCTGGTCTACAACTCTGCATGCCAAACCTTTTGAGTACTTTATCGATATAGCTCTTTTGTGATAATCCAAGAATACCTTGAGATCGATCTCGATGTATCTGAATTCCTAAAATAAAAGAGGCGTCCCCAAGATCTTTTATCTCAAAATGATTAGATAAAAAACTCTTGGTTTCGTGCACTAAGCCTATATCATTAGTGGCAAGCAAAATGTCATCAACATATAAAACCAGAAATATGTACTTACTCCCATTGAATTTGTGATACACACAATCATCAACAATATTTATCTCAAAACCAAATGAGACAATTATTTGATGAAACTTATGGTACCATTGGCGTGAAGTTTGTTTGAGTCCATAGATGGATTTTGTCAATTTGCAAACCATATTCTTTGAGTCTTTTGACTCAAAATTTTCCGGTTGCACCATATAAATTGTTTCTTTAATGTCGCCATTAAGAAACGCAGTTTTAACATCATCTGATGTAACTCAAGATCAAAATGAGCAACAAGCGCCATGATTATCCTAAATGAGTTTTTCGATGAAACTGGAGAGAAAGTCTCTGTAAAATCAATACCTTACTTTTGAGTATATCCTTTAGCTATAAGACGCGCTTCATACCTCTCCACATTACCATTTGCATCCCTCTTGGTTTTAAATATCCATTTACAACCAATTGGTTTTGCACCTTCAGGTAATGGGACAAGTTCCCAAACTTTATTGTCTTGCATAGATTTATACTCATCTTTCATGGCATCAATCCACTTTTGAGAATTAGAACTTTTCATGGCCTGATGAAAGTTGATTGGATCATCTTCCATCATTCCATTATCATCCTCATGTTCTTGGAGAAATACAATATAATCATCTGGAATAGCATTTCTCCTTTCTCTTGTGGACCTCCTTAATGGCACTTGTTCTTGAGGTTGTTGAGTTTGTTCATCTGGAACAATTACCTCATTTTGAATGGGAAGTTGTTCAATTGTCTTGTAGAGGTTCTGGATCTTGATCAATGATAGGTATAAGAACCTGAACATTGTCAAAAGTGATAGTTGGAACTGAGTTAGAATCCAATTCATCCTCAAAAGCAATGTCTCTAACCTTATTTCTCCTCCCAAACTCAACACCTCAAAAAATGTTGCAGTTTCTGTCTCAAAAATATTCCTTATTATGGGATCATAAAATTTATACCCCCTAGATCTCTCAGAATAGCCAATAAAGTAGCTGCTTACTGTTTTAGAGTCCAATTTCTTTTCATGTGGCCTACAAGGCCTTGCCTCAGCTGGACATCCCCAAATGTGAAAGTGCTTTAGACTAAGCTTTTGACCTATCCATAAGGTGTTTTTGCAACTACTTTATTGGGTACTCTTTTTAGAATGTAAGCTGTTGTCTTTAATGCTTCTCCCCAGAGGGACTCAGGTAAGGTAGAATGAGTAATCATGCTCCTTACCATATCCTTAAGAGTTCTATTTCGTCTTTCAGCTACCCCATTCATACTAGGTGATCCTGGCATGGTGTACTGTGGGACAATACCGCATTCCTCTAGGAATCTCGCAAATGGTCCTGGACGTTGTTCATCTGAGCCATCATATCTACCGTAGTACTCACCACCACGATCAAATATGATGTTTTTAATCTTTTTGTTGAGTTGATTCTCAACTTCAGCTTTATAAGCTTTGAACACGTCCAAAGACTGAAATTTTTCATGAATAAGATATAGGCACCCATACCGTGAGTAATCGTCTATGAATGTTATGAAATATTGTTGACCATTCTAAGATGCCGTAGGGAATGGCCCACAAATATCTGTATGAATTAATTCTAAGACATCTGAAGATCTGTTGGCACCCAATCTCTTAGTTTTGGTCTGTTTTCCCTTAATGCAATCGACACAGACATCAAAGTCTGTGAAGTCAAGGGACTCTAAAATACCATCAGACACAAGACGTTCAATTCTAACTTTTGAGATATGACCTAAGCGCTTATGCCATAATGATGCTGAATTTTCCTTATTTAATTTGCGTTTAATACCACGTGATTCCACATTCAAGGTTTCATTATAGGATGCAATTGTTTCTAGCAAATAAAGGTTGTCATAAGTATTTAAATAACCAGTTCCAATAACATTTGAATTTAAAGATAAATTAAATTGATTGTTTCCGAATGAACAATAATAACCAAATTTGTCCAGCGAAGAAACAGAAACTAAATTCCGTCTAAATGACGGTACAATATAAGTGTCTTTTAAATCCAAATAAAAACCAGTTCCTAATAACAACCTAAAATGCCCAATCGCTTCCACTTCTACCGATTTTCCATCGCCCATAAAGATGTGTCTTTCACCATCACTTGGCTTTCGGTAACTCAGGCAACCCTGCATAGAAACACTTATGTGAGTAGTAGCACCAGAATTTATCCACCAAGTGTTTCTAGGTACTGAAGCTAAATTAATCTCTGAACAGAACCAAATTAAAAATTATACCTTTCTTTGCATTCCAAGCATGATATTTGGTACAATCTTTTTTTACGTACTCTCTGTAGCTTGTTGTTGTTTCTTTTGAGCTGGACCCTTAGCAGCTTCATTCTGATATTTTCTTTTCTTGCCCTTGTCTTTAGGGGCATTGGCCAAATGAGCACTTTCAGACTTATCACGCTTTAACCTTTCTTCCTCTTGCACACAATGAGAAATGAGCTCATTTAGGGTCCATTTCTCCTTTTGATAGTTATAACTAATTTTAAATTGATTAAACTGTGCAAAGAAGCGATGCCAAAACCATAAGAACAAGCAATTCCTCAGAAAGCTCGATCTTAAGTGCCTTAAGTCTTGAAGCAGTATGGAACATCTCCATAATGTACTCCCTTACGTTTCCTTGACCCTTATACTTCATAGACATCAAAGAAGTCAGAAGTGATGTCATCTCAACCTTATCGTTTTTAGCAAAATGTTTCTAAACTTCATCAAGGAAACCCTTGGCCTGAGTAATCTCTTCAGATTCTATGCCCCTAAAGGCTTCTGGAATGCTGTGTTTCATGATCATAAGACTCATGCGATTTGAACGATCCCACCTCTCAAAATCCCTCTTAACATTAGGGGTGCTTTCCGCAGTGAGAGGTGCAGGTTGTTCTTCCCTAAGTGCAAGGTCTATGTCCATACAGCCAAGCCCTATAAGTAAGTGCCTTTTCCATTCCTTAAAATTAGTCCCATTAAGCATGGGTATAGAATTTATATTAGTAGATATTGTAGCAGCAGAAGATGAACTAGCTGAATATAGAACAAAAAACAAGCTTAAATCAATATTCATAAGTAAACAATAAATTCAGAATAATGGCTAATCCCATCTCAATATACCAAACACAACATTAATATCAAGTCTTTGGATAGTAATATTAACAGTAAGCGGTACTCTTGTTGTAGCAATCAAACATTGACAATAAATTATGTCAAACAATGAATTAATCTTTGGACTAACTTATTGCTCACATAAAATACCTTATAATTGTCACACGCTTATCACCACAGATGTCGTTGAAATTCTGCTAAATATTAACTTACCTTTGAGTCAATTAATAAACGCATGAATCACAAAAACATATAATCATCTTAATATTTCAAATAAATTAATCTACACAAAAGAGGTCACTTTGGCGGCATTTTGTTTCAACTAATTTGTTTAAAATATTATACATCCTTAATTAAAAGCCAAAATTTGAATTTATTTGTTTCAAAATATTTACCTTAATTTCATCTTTCAATCAAATTGAAAGATAATTATATATAATAAATTTCCAAAACATGCATTAAACCAATCAAAGCATGCATATATTATATAACAAAACATATAATTAAAATAACAATCACATGCCTTGCAAATATCAAACTAGATTATATTTATAAAACCTTAAAACTTTATTTAAAGAATCAAAACCCAAAATTATCAAGAATCTCAAAGATTCAATATAATATATAATTAAAATATCAAATCCATAAAGAATAAATTCTTTCTCAATGATTCAACATGACAAAGCTCTGATACCACAAATCTAAAATAAAATTAAATAAACCAGGATCTATCATGTCAAATCATCAAGAATAAAAGAAGAATAAAACTAAATGCGGAAGCGTACCTGAATCCATGAATTTCTTGAAGTTTTGCCAGATCTTGGGGATTTGATCTTCCAAATTAGCACACAAGAAATTCAAAGAAGATATGCTCTTTCTTTCCTAATGATGGGATATTAGAAAAGATATCATGTGTGTAATTTGGGGACCATAACCCTAATATTTATAACCTTAGTATATTAGTTCTAATCAAATTCTAATTAGCCCATCATTAATTAGAATTTGATTAGAAGAGTATCTACACATATTTATCCCATACTTTATTTGATAATTAAAAGCCCAATAAAATTCTAACCAAATTAGATCACTTTTAATTTGGGCTAACATATTATGATAGTAGATAATAACATGTAATTATCCTTATTATATATGTGATGTCTAAATTTTCCAACAGTGACATCTTGAAATTGAGTCACGTCATCATATTATGATAAAATCTAAATTGAAAGATGAAAATAGATTTAATTGTCAAATTGAGGTATCAAAGTGGATAAAAAATACAATTACCAAAGTTCACCTATTTGTCATGCTCAAGAGCCAAAAAACAATTATATTAATGGACATAGTACCAAAAAAGGCCCATTTTCGAAATTATTTACGGAAATGGGCTGCTTCAAAAAATAACTGGAATGGACCAAAAACACTAAAATGCACTGATATGGACGCATTTCCAGGGAAAAACACAGAAAAGCGCGCTGACGAGGACGCATTTTTTCTTGTGTCAGGCAAAAATACGCTGACGGGGATACACTTTTCCCACTGTTTTTCCCGAACAGTCACCTCCAACAGCCATTTAAAAATTTGACCGTTGGGCCCAACGGTCAGGAAAAGAAAATTATAACCCCCACCTATTTTTTTCACACCAAATTTCTTCCAAATTTCTCAAAAAAGCTCTCAAAGCTCTTTAAATTTTTAAATTTTGTCTAAATTAGTATTATTTTTTTTATAATTCCTAAGAAATTTAATCGTGTTAGCAATGACCTGACAATTAATTCGTCTCAATAATAAATATATCTCCGTCGACCAAATGAAAATGATAAGAGTTAATTTTTGTTATTTTAAAAATGGTTTAAACCATGAAACCTCTACTAACAATTATTTGGAACATATTGTTCGAAAAAGAATCTAATTATAAAAAAAAAGGGCTAAGACATTTTTTTTATATTATTGTAAGGGTTTTTAAGTCTTTTAAAACTTTGTAAAATATAATATCTTAAAAACCTTATTTTAGAAAAAAAATCATCCTAAAATATTTACTATTTTTCAAAATAATTATTCACTTTTATAAATACACTCTCACTCAAATAAAAATAAATAAATAAATAAATAAAACCATCAATAACTTAAAATTTTATATGCATATTTACATTTTTCATTTTGTTTACAAAATAAATGCGAGGGGATTTTCAGTTTAAAAAATTTTATATGCATAATGTTTATTTTACTTATGTAACTAGCTTGCATACCTACGTCAATTGTAAATATCTATTAAAATATATTAAATTATTTCTTTAAAGTATTTAAATAAATTTGTAATGTTTGATCAATAATATCAGTAAAAACTAATTTAATTTAATCATATTTTATTTAATATTATAATGTTAATTAAAAGAAACGTAATCTTTTTAATACATAAAATAAACTAGAGTAAGAAATTAAAAATAAAAAAGTTTAATTTTTTTAATACACAAAGCGCGTCCACATCAATACGCTTTTGCCTGACATGAAGAAAAACGCGTCCTCCTCAGCGCGCTTTTTTGCATTTTTTCCTGAAAACGCATCCACGTCGGCGCATTTTAGTGTTTTCGGTCAATTCCAATTATTATTTTTGGGAGCGGCCCATTTCCGTAAATAATTTCAGAAATGGGCATTTTTTGGAACTATGCCTTATATTAATCCTTTTTTTTGTGAAAAATGAAAAGACAACTTAGGAAATCCTAAGGGACATTAAACACTTTATCTTGTAGAAAAGTCGTAACCACCACATTAGGTGGTACATCAAATATTCAGAGAGAATTCTACCAAGAGAGCCCAATCTTTGCCATTTGATTTGTGGTTAAATTGCACTCCCTGGGAACATGCTTAATTTCCCATTGACCTTCAGAAAGAAAAAGTCTTTTGATTCTCCTAAGGAGTGTATTGCTAGAGTCTACCATATCCCCTGTGGACAAACCCCTGACCACTTCAAGATTATCAGTCTGGATCTTGACCTTCTTGTATCATTTATTCATAAGAATAAGTACTCCATCAAGGATACCCCAAAGTTCTGCTTCCAAAGGTGAACAGCTACCTAGATAATGTGTGTATCCTAATATCCAATTGCCATCCTGATCACGCACCACGCCACCTGCTGAGGCATTTCCGAACAATCTAGCCACTGCTCCATCGGTGGATAGATTGTAACAGCCTGATTTAGACCCTAGTCAGAATAATGGTTTCGAGACCACAAATTCGAAGTCAGAATAATATTTTAATGTTATTTTTTGTGCTGATTATATGTGATATAGCCTGTGTGAAAATTATGTGTGGTAATTTTATCGACTATGTACCGAATTAAGAGAAATGACTTAATCGCGTAAAGTATAAAAGCTGTGTTCTGATTTATAAGTACCTAAGTGTTGTTGTCTTTTAAATATAAGGGCTTTATGAAGCAATTAGCCCATTATTAAAGATGATGGATAGCCATGGACGGTTATGCCCTTAAATGAATAAGTTTAATATGTTTTAGTAAAAGGTTAAATTTGTAAATGGATTAATGATGTTAATTCATAATAAAACAAAAGAAAATTGGCAGTGGAAATATTCATCCTCTTCCACCAATTTGAGAAAGAAAAAGAGGGGTTTTAAGCTTTGGTATTTTCGGCTAGCAATTGGCTTGATTCAAGGTTAGATTTTGTTCGGTTTTTGATAATTTCTACGTTTTTGTAATCGTTGCTTCGTGCTCTAACTAACCCATGTTTTAATTTTGTGAATTGATGATGTTTTTGTGATGAGCCATTGATGAATAATTGAGCTATGTGTTAGTTGATAGTGAAATATGAAAACTTGGTATTGGGTTAACATAATTTGTATTGGGATTTTTAGTTAAATTGAGCATTTTAGGCTTAATTGAGAAAATGTAAAATTTAAGGATTAAAATGTGAAATAAATGAAATGTGTGGGCTTAAATTAGCATGGGAAGAATTCGGCTAAGCTTGTGAGAGTAGAAATTTGATATATTTTGTGATTATGTGAATTAAGGACTAAAGTGTCGAAATGTGAAAATGTGAGGGCTATTTTGTAAAATGCCCTAAATATGTGTGTTTGGACTAAAATGAATGATTTGGTGATTGAATGGATTGAATTTGAATGTGTATAGACCAAGAAAGGAGAGATTCAGATCGAGATCGAGGCAAAGACAAAGTGCTCGATTAATCGACCCTTTTGATATTTCGACGTCCGAGGTAAGTTCGGACATAATATGTGTATATGGCTACGTTTAAATGTTATGAAATGAATGATATGATAATATTGTAATGTGAATGCTATGTGAGGGCTCGAGATACATAGCACTAAGTGTGCGTATTAGGAAATGTGACCGAAATGATTAGCACCGTGTATGCGAAATAATATAAGCTTCGGCTTTGTGGATGGCACTGTGTGTGCGATACTGATTTAAGATCGGTTCAATATGGATGCACTATGTGTGCGATGTTAATTAAGCTTCGGCTAACTATTTGGGCACTAAGTGTGCGACTGAATCGAAGAAGGGACGAAAGTTGATTGGAATGAAACAGTGAGTATTGAATAGCATATGTAATTGAGAACTAAGTGTTGGCTAAGGTACGCTTGGAACCTATGTGGTTGATGAAACTATGGATGAGTTTATGGAAGGGTTAATTGAACATATTAGTTTTGATGGTATGATATATGTGCTTGTAAATTAATCTATGTGAGGGCTTGTTTTGGTATAATGTATTATGTTACGAACTTACTAAGCTTTTGAAAGCTTACTGTGTGATTGTTTCTCTGTTTTACAGTATCAGTAAAGCTAGCTCAGATTCGGGAATCTTCAGCATCTCTATCACACTATCGGCAATCTATTTTGGTATATTTGAAGATGTGTATATTTAAATATGGCATGTATAGGCTAGTTGTTTTGAAACATATTTGAGATGTGTAAATAGCCATGTGATGTGGCTAGATATATGTTGGCTATAAGCATAAATGGATTTGGTATATGATACATATTATGGTATGGCTTGTTGGTAATGAGAATGTCTTAAGAATGGTAAACTTAGTGATGGATTGATGCTAGGATGATCTAGTGAATTTGAGGATGAATCACGTTTGGTATTGAATGTGTCCAATTTGTACAATTTAGTTTACAAGTCAACATGTTTAGAAATGAGATTGGTTGAGATGATATTTTGACTATTTGACATGTATTTGGTTGCCAAATTGTGTGAGAAAACATCCTTAATTGTGCTTGTAGAGTTGACCTTGTGTGGGTGGGAAATTGGCCTTGCAAATGGCCTATTTTGCATATTTGGTTAAGGGACACGGGCGTGTATCTCCACCGTGTGGTTCAAGGACCACTTCGAAGTGTGTCTGGACATGTTACACGGTCGTGGCACACGGGCGTGCCTGGTGGCCGTGTGACCAAGTCAGTAGCTAGCCTAATAACACACGGTCATGGTACACGGGCGTGTCTAGTGGCCGTGGAGATAAGTCAATATGCATGCTCTGTTTTGACACGGCCTGGACACATGGGTGTGTCTGGTATCCGTGTGAGGCACATGGCTTGATTGCACGGGCGTATGACCTCAACAGTGTTGAAAAATGTTTGAAATTCTAAAAACTATCGTAAGTGTTCGGTTTAGTCCCGACCCCTTTCTAGCATGTGTTTAAGGTCTCGTGGACCTCAAAAAGAGACTATATGATTATGTTGTGATATGTTTTAATGATGATTGGCTTTATGTCGTTAAATGGATGTAAAATGTTCTGATTGTTCGGTAATGCCTCTTAACCCTATTCCGGCAACGGTTTCGAGTTAGGGGTGTTACATAGATGGACCCAATTATCAGGGGAATGTTGTTTAGACCCTGAAAAAGTTACGACATCCTTGGATTTAATGATAAAGGTATCAAAATTTTGTGTCCAACTGAGAGATGATTTGATGAGCTCGAAGGACGTCCAGTCAATGTTTTGAAAAATGTAAAGATTCTTGTTCTTCCAGATCCTCCAAGCTATGATCCCGAAAAGGCATGACCAAGAAATTCCCTTATCCTGCAATTTAATATGACAACAAAGATTAGTTGTTAGCCAATTTTGTAAAGGGTCAGAAAAGAACCTGGATTGCTTCTCTAGAGGGACTACTAGCATCCAAGCTTCCTTCGCCGTCGAACAATCTCGAAGAACGTGCATGGTGTCTTCAAGATCATGACCACATCTTGGACACGCACTACTTTGAGCAATTCCTCTTCTAGTCCTTTCTGAGTTAGTTAAGAGCCTCTGATTGGCCACAAGCCAGAGAAAGAGGCGGACTCTCTGAGGTTATTGATATTTCCAAATGGGTTTCTAAATGTCATCTTTAGGTCTCCAAGAGTTTTCTTTTAGCGTCCAATAAGCACTTCAGATAGAGAAGAATCCAGATCCCGAACAAGCCCAGATGATTCTATCTTCGCTGCCATCAGGATGGGGAAGAGTAATGCTTACAATACACTTCAACATGTTCTTAGGTAACCAAATGCGAAGCATGTCTACATTCCAAGAACTATCCAGAAGAACCCAATCCTTCAAGGTGCTATCCAAGTTGAGCCTATCATGAGTGGAAACATAAGAGAACAGAGGCCCAACGTTAGGTATTCGATTATCTTTCCATCCACGGATTGTAGAACCATCCCCAACGGACCACATAAGATTTTCACAAAGGAGAGGCCACACCTTAGAGAGAGATCTCCAAAGATGTGAGTATTGGCTTTTGTGAATAAACTCAGGAAACCGGTTCTTCCACCCATATTTCGATCGAAGAACTTGAACCCATAATGCGTCTTTCCGAGAGATCATATTAAAACCAATTTTCATAAGGAAAGAATTATCATGATCTTGAAGATGTCTAAAACCAAGCCCTCCACAAGTCTTGGGCTGACACATGGACTCCCATCTAACCAAGGCTAATTTTGGATTACCAGCTGAGCCTCCCCAAATGAACTGTCTGGCTATCTTTTCTATCTCATCACACACCCCTTTAGGAATAGCTAAAGACTGCATGAAATAGCTAGGAATAGCAAGAAGAACTGATTGGGCGAGAGTAACGCGCCCTGCGAGGGAGAGTTTCCTAGCGTCCCAATTTTGGAGTTTGCCTATTTTAAAAAAATAATAAAGTTTCTTCACTCCAACATGGGTATTACGCAATCTAATTTTATATGTCTATACTATATTTAAATCTCTGACTAAATTGGTATCATAAATCAATTAAACACCAATTCAATAAAAAATTAACTAAAATATCATTTTATTCTTAAAATAAAAAGATAGTATTATGAGATTGCTTTTATCTTTTTTATATTATATCTATAAACCTAAAATAAATCCACAAATGATGATATTTAAAGTTTTGAACCTAATTCAATAAAATCATTAAAGTTTTAATTTTGTCATTTCAACTTAGTACTTATTTAATTTATATGTGATTTTATAAATATATTTATTATTATATATAATTTTTATAATATATTTTAGGAAATAATTTATATTAGGTTGAAAAGCTTAACTTTTAGACAAAATTAAAATATTGTCACATTATTAAATTTTAAAGATAACAAATTATTATTATACACTCATTTATATTTAATATTTTCTCTAAGTTGATTTAACTTTGATTAAATTACTTAAAATAATTCATTTTTAAACAATTATTTTTTATAATATTTAGTTTTTCTTTTACAATTCTTATCATTTTTGTGCAACCATTTTTTCTGAAAAAAATTAGTTGCTAGGATTTTTTCTTTATCATTTTGAATTCTTTTCTATTTATTTTTACTCAAATAATAAAATTTGATAATAATGAATATTTTTTTAATTTTCTACTATTTTTTAATTTTTTTTAAAAAAGAAATCTTCAGTTTGGACTTCGTTCTAACTCTAATGATCGAAAACATTGTTGAAAAAATAAAATGGTTTGTAGCTGTAAAATAGTTTTGTTTTAACTTTGTTAGAACATAATCAAACAGAACATATTAAAAGTAAAAGTAAAGCAAAGAGTAATGTAATGAAAGAATCAACATACGATATTTGTTAACGTAGTTTGAATTCACCAATCATACTATGCGGAGCCTTGTTCAGTGAATGACTTTATTCGACAATCGTCTGAGTCACCTATTGGCTTAAGCTCCAACACCAACCCCAATTATTACAAATCACTCAAATACTTCACAATACAATCAACAAATCTCTTTTAAAAGAATGCAACAAAATTAGGCCAATGGAATAGTAAAATACAAAGGCTAAAAACACTCAAAAACTGCACAGGAGTGTGCAACACAAACAACCCTTTTAGCAGTGATTTGATAAACACTGAACACTAAATACTAATTTAAAAGTTGAAATTATTTCATTAATTATCTCAAGTATTTATCTCATAAACGCCTTCATAAATCAGCTCCCCAACAACTTCAAACACTATAAAAGATAAGGATAAGGATGAGTATATACCAAAATTCAAACACTTCTCCTTCCTCTTCAAGGTTCATAGAATGGATAACGATAATATTTTGATTTACTGCGAAATTCTCTTATTATTTGTTGTTAGCTAATATAGACGGGCAAAAATCCAGAAAATACCAAAAAAAAATAAAAATTACCGGAAAGGATAGGGTTGAAAAAAAAATGACCGGAAAGGGCAATTTCCCCCAAAATCGCGCCCCCTCGGTAGCGTTTTTTGGGGAAACGACCTAAAGCACGCCCCGGGGGAGCGCTTTACGCCGCAACGGTCAAAATTTTTTTGACCGTTGGGGGCCCAACGGTCAGAAAAAAAAAACCTATAAATACCCCCCAACCCTTCATTTTTTTCACAATTCAATCCTTTCTCATTTTTCTCTCAATTTTCTCTCAATTTGCTCTCAATTTTCTCTCAAGTTTCTCTCAAAGTCCTTCAAATTTACGCTCAAATTTCAAAATAGTCATTTACTATTTATAAAAAAGCCCTTTATAATTTTTTTAATATATCTATTTTGTTAGAAAATTTTTAAATTCTTTATCTGAGTACAATGGTAGGGAATTATGTCTCTAGACGAGAACCACATTGCCGTCCAGCAAAAGAAAATGGTAAGTTTGAATGTTAATTTTTCAATATTATTAAATTTTTTAATTATGCAATTTTAATTAATTTAGAATTTTATAATTTTATAATTTTTTAAACAGTCTGTAGATCGGGTGTTGGAATGTTATATACGCGAACATGCCCGGTCCCCATCGCCATTGATCGAGAATTACCTGCGGGAAGCGGGTTTTTGGCACGTGGCCACGATAGGCCGGGGGTTCAAGTTGGAGCCGCCTTTGATCAGCGCGTTGATAGAGAGGTGGAGACCGGAGACGCACACTTTCCATTTGCCATGCGGAGAGTGTACCATCACCTTAGAAGATGTGCAGTTACAGTTGGGATTACCGATGGACGGGGCGGTAGTCACCGGGTCCGTAACATCTCTCGATTGGATGGTCGTATGCTACGAGCTTCTGGGTGCCATTCTGGATAGAATTCGAGGAGCTCGGATCGATATGGCGTGGTTACGAGACACATTCCCGGAGCCGAACGAGGATTCGACCGAAGTAGAAAGAATACGGTATGCTCGAGCATACATTCTTCAAATAATTGGAGGCTATCTGATGCCGGACCTCTCTAGAAACCTCGTCCACCTGAGATGGCTCCTGAAACTTGTTGACTTCAGAGCAGCCGGTGAATTGAGTTGGGGGTCTGCCGTGCTATCGAGGTTATACCGGGAGATGTGCGGGGCGACGCTGCCGAGTAAACAAAAAATCGGAGGTTGCCTATCACTACTGCAGTCATGGGCATGGTTTCGATTTCCATTTTTACGTCCTCGACTCGACCAGCCATATTCATTCCCACTGATAACGAGGTAAATTTAATATTATATTTTACAATTATGTCGTATATTTATAGTATAATTGTATGCTAAAAGTTTATTTAATTAGGTGGAACCATCCGAGGAGCAGTCATGTTGGAATACCTAACTCGCTTAAGGATATACGGCTCCTGTTGGACCAAAGGTCGGAATCACAAGTAAGTGTCGAATTTCGTTATTATAATTTAGTATTTCGTAGGTAGTGTCTAATATTATGTATATAACTAATAAGTTGGTAATGTTAATATAGTTTCAATGGACACCGTACGAGGATCCCGAAATTCGGGCAGTAATTCCGGAGGAGTATCTCCAAAATCCGAACAGTTGGCACGTTAAGGTCCCGCTAATCACCTACTCAACCGTGGAGATGCACCAGTCAGATCGGGTTTTGCGGCAATTTGGATGCCGGCAACCAATTCCCGTGCCTCCCGAGGTGCTCGATAATGAGCACAAAGTGGACTTACTGGCGGCGACTGCGACACGGATTGGCCAAGATTTTGGTCGAACATATCGAGGCGTGGGAGAACCGGTATGACGTTTTACCTAACCGGAACCGATCATAGTTCTAGAGTTAGCGTGCGTGAGCGGAGTACATGCCATGGTTTAGAATCCATGGCAAGTCGTATCGTTGTCGGATGAAGAGAGGCGACGGCTAAGTCGCGAGCGAAGGAACGTCGGGCCCTTTACATCCAAGGAGAATGGGTGATGAATCGGGCCCAAGCGCGCGTACACGATCCGGGCCCATCACAGCGCCTACACGATCCACCGGCCCATCAACAGCGCCTACACGATCATCGGGCCCATCCGTTCGGTGACAACACCGACATCACAAAGCATCCACGGTTTATTATGCGGTGCGTACCCTGCCCCTTATATGTATCCTCCTAACCCATATATGTTTCCTTTTCCTTGTCCCACCCCAGGTTGGAATGCATGGCCGAGTTCGAGTCTGTTCCCGACAACTCCCGTTGGCCAGCCGATCGTGAGGCCGACTTCGGGTGTGGGATTACATGAGGTGCCGTCGGGGAGCAGTAGTTTCTACCAGGCTCCTTCACCGTACGGGATGCAGTCACCCCCGCCGTGGTTTATGCAAACACCTCCGGGGTCATTATTTTATCAAGGTGGGTCATCATCGCAACACCTAGAACCAGACCCACTGCCGGAGGAACCCGATTCCCCGCCTGAGGTTCCACGACCCCCGCCGGAAGCTAGAAGAAGGAGGAATCCAGCGCGTAACCGCCGACCACCCGATCGTGAGCAACTTTGGTTCCCCACAAGCATCAACATTGATTAGGATGGCTTTTTTTTATTTTTAAATTGTAATTTAATTTTTAATTTTTTTATTTTTGAATAAAAAAGTTGTTTTTTTATTTGTGTTTGTAATTTAATTTTAATATCAAAAGTTGTGTATTTTTTTGTATGTAATATAATTTAAATTTTTAATAAAATAAAAATTATTTTCTATTTTCTATTTTTTAATTTAGTCCTCTTCACTAAAATAAGAAGTGTTCTTTGATAATTTAGTTTTTTTGCAATATAATTTAGTTAATAAATTTGAATTATTGTACAAAAGTTAACCGTTGTACTAAAAAAAAAACAGAAATTACATAGCCAGCAAGAGACAAACAAGCTAATAACACGGTCAACTATTCCGATTTGGACACGGCGAGATGTATGGCGGGTTCCTACACCATCCGCACCGCCGACTTTGGTTGGTCGGTTCTCGGATATCCATATTGTTGCGTATTCTAGTCGAGGAAGGTCGACCTTTTGGTTTGCGCCTCAATTCTCTATCCGTGCGACTTATACGGTGCGCGCGATCACCGATGGCCACTTACGTTCATCCGGGATGGTGGGAATACGTGTCTCCACACGTTGTACATGTTTTCTAATTTGTGCACTTCGTCGACATAGCTCATGGGATCAATACGGAGATTCTGACAAGCCGCAAGTACATGAGCACATGGGTAACGAAGTGCATCAAATATCCCACAATCGCATGTCCTATTTGTCAAGTGTACACGACAATGCCCGCCAACAATACCTTGGTTGGGTCTGTCAAACTCCGTGACACGAAACCATAGGCTGTCGCGATCATGACATACTGTGTGCATGGTGTTCGCACGTGCCTTCCCACGATTAATTTGTTGCAAGACCTTCTGGCTCCATACATGGCCTCCTTCCATTTGCCCTCTATAACTCATTGCTCTCTTGGAAATAGTGCCGCTTAACCAGAAAATATATCTCTCGCACAACTGCGCCATGTCGGCAGATGACGGGTTCCTTTCAGAACAGAATTTATGCATTCGGCAAGGTTTGTGGTCATATGCCCATATCGTAGGCCGCCGTCATATGCTTGTGTCCACTGTTCGAAATGAATATTGCACAGGTAGCTTGCGCCTTCGGCGTTATCTGAGCGCAAACTGGCCAGCATCTCGTGAAAACGGCCTTTATTGATCTCATAACCTGCTAATATACGTTGATAGCGAATATTACATACCACTCTTCAATTGCAAATAAATTGAATTTTTCAAAAGAAATTTTATTAATAGATATTTCATACTCATATCGATCACTTGCCGTTTCTCTCTTTTAGATCGATGTTGCCCATAGTAGTTGGATGCGACATGCCTCAGGCAATATCGATGGTGTGTGCGATGCCACATGCTTCCCTGGCGTTCTATTGCCGCAAGTATTCCAGGGCCCCGATCCGATATAACGCATATGTCAGGTTGGGGGCAAACATGCCTCCTTAACCTGGATAGGAAGAAGTCCCAATCATCAGCTGATTCCCCCGGTGTTATTGCGAACGCAATCGGAAGGATTCTCCCACAGCCGTCTTGTGCCACGGCTAGCAATAGCCGATGCGTATATCTACCATACATGAAGGTACCGTCAATTTGTACCAATGGCTTGCAATATGTAAAAGCATCTCGGCATTGCTTAAATGTCCAGAACAGACGCTTGAACACTGCGCATCCACGGAGCAGACAATCGTTGTAGTACGCCGGTTCCGTTTCAAGGTCTGTTGTGCTGCCTGGGACATACCTCTCCAGCACCTGACACCACTGCCACACTTCATTATATGAAACGTCCCACCGACCGTGCAATTTTTCCAACATATACGCTTGGCTATCCAAGCCTTTTACGTAAGAGGGCGTGTACCCCATTTGGCTACGAATATTGCCAATTAAGGCCAAGATTTGTAGTTACGGGATCGGCCTTCACCGCCGTCGGGATTATTAAATCACCAACATGTCCGAATCCATCCTCGGATGATCTTTCATTACACACTCGCCAATGAAGTACGTTAAATAATGCAACATTACATAATATTAGTGTTATTCAAATCATTGAACACATCTTTGATCTTATCACGGTAAGACATATATGCGGACCTTTGTACTTTTTCACCTCCCACGTACATCGCTTTTCCTCAACGACGCCATGATTTTCCATGAACATGTGCCGTCTTGCATCGCACACTTTGCCTCGTACCTATCGAGCTTTGATTTAACCATAGTGTAGTTAACCTGTTTCTCGATCTTTGTATTGTTTCAATGCAAGAAGAAAAGTATTCTTGTTGGAAAAGCGGTTACCAACTTCTAATTGATCCGAATCCAACAAAGAATTTGTGCGGTCACGCGCGTCCGGTGTGGTAGTTCAGAAACTCCAATGCATCATCTTGAGATAGATCGACATTATGCATGTGCGCTGGAGGTGAGTATGCCCACGAATAGCGGATCTTCTTCTTCGCCCAACCGCCCTCAACGTCTTCAGGTACAATTGGAACGGGCTCCGGTTCAGAAAATAATCCAACTTCTGCACCATCAGGCCCTGGCTCCCGAGGTGGATCCACATCGGATTCATCGTCCCATCCTCCATAATCTGCAACATTGAAGGGCCCCTCTTTGGTGCATGTCGTCGGTAATAACGAGGGCCCCTCACTGGTGGATGTCGTCGGTAATACATCATCCCTCCTTAAACATCTTTCGTAACGATCCCAATCGTATGTGGATTGCCATCCACTAGAAGTTGATGACGTCCCCCAATACGTATTTACGTCATCCGGCGTCAAATGGCGAATATGCATGTCCCATCCACCAACCGAGTGTCGTGCAGGGGTTATGTTTTCCATACTACCACCGCACACTAGCACTTCTGTGTTTTGCCTCCCACTTATAGAGTGTCGACTTGGGGTCGTGTATTCCCCTCGAACGATACTAGATGTTGAGGTCGTGACGGATCACTTGGAGATGAAAATTCTACATATACCTCGATATAGGGTGAACCACCGGTAAGATGAGTCTCCACCATTGCCTCAAGGCTCGAGGACCTTTGATGTCTAATGAGTCATATCTCACCGGATCAAGCTGAGCGCAAAATCTATACTTAATAGGTGAACTTTCATTAGCGTTGTTACGAATATTTTACGCCTAATTCTTTTTGCGAAGTTCTACCAAATCGACGTTCGGTTAAAACTCAATCGTATTTGTGTTCTCCGATAAGAAAACAACACCATTTTCGATTGTCACGCACTTCACCATCGTAGTAAATAATAAAGCATTAATACGTTCACTCATTGCAAGTGGGCCCGGTGTAAAAGAGTAAAATTATTGTACTAAAAATCACACTAAGTTCAATTCCCGGGAAAGAGAGGTGGATCACAATGATCACTTAAGTACCACGTCTTTCCTAGCGAATATCCTCAATCGTAATTTAATAGCACAATAAATAACTACGATCACACTCACAAGATATGAAAAAATAATAATAATGAACACGGAATTTTAACGAGGTTCGGCAAATTTTGCCTACGTCTTGGGCACTAACAAATATATTTCACTCCAAAAATACAAGTGAAAATTTACAAATAGGGAGAGAGAACAATGCCTTAAGTAGAGAATGGCAAATTGTGGGATGAAGAAAATGAGAAATGGTTAGGCCTATTTATAGTTGAGGTTTAGGGATCAATCTTACAAATTACCTATTCAAATAGGGACCAATATTGCAATTACCCCATAGCAATTTTCACATCACATCAACTTTCGGTGCCTAATTTTGGTGCCATTTTCTTCCCACTTGCTGCCACTTCATTTCCCGGGAAAAAGGCCTAAAAACGCGCTGACGGGAACGCGATTTGGGGGAAATTGCCCTTTCCGGTCATTTTTTTTTCAACCCTATCCTTTCCGGTAATTTTTATTTTTTTTTGGTATTTTCTGGATTTTTGCCCAATATAAACCATTAATATTTTGATTTACTGCGAAATTCTCTTATTATTTGTTGTTAGCTAATATAGACCATTAAAAGTCAAATATGTCAATCTTGAAAACTTTAATTATTCCAAATAACTTGTTCTAACTGTTGTTCAAATAAGTCAGTCGTAGTTTTCAATAGTTTCAATTTTTATTTATTTTCAAATTTTTTTCTTTTATCTCTTCTTTTATTTTTAATTATTTATTTCAGGTTTTCCAATTTTTTTGTTATGATTTTTCTGGGCTATAGTTTCAACATATTTATTTTTTTAATTTAAAATTTTAATTATTTTTACTTAATTTAATTAAAGTTGAATTAATTAGAAAAGGTGAAAGTGACTGTATAATATTATATATATTTTAAAAGTTCATCATTATAGTCCCTCCTCAACGTTTAAATACGAGGATAATGCGTTTTAATATACTCGAACTCATATTTTTTTGTACTGACAATAATACCAATACCAATCGAACTAAAATAAAGCAATAAATATTATTTTAAAAACAAATCCTTTATTGTCATATAAATATTTACACATAAAAAACATTTAAACACAAAATATCATAATTTTAATAACTCAACTATACTATTTCAACTATCATATAAATTCTTTTAAATGTATGTAATCCTGAAAATGCGATACAGTACCTTATATAATTCATAGCATCGTTGCAACGTGGTGTTACATTAATCAACAATTTAATTGATCACATCTGCTTGGATATTATTGAAATGAGATATTGGAAATTGTAGTCCAATTTTCTATTATTTCTTTTGAATAGTGGAATGTGAGGAGAAGGCATTTGCTGTACGTGGGTTCTGCCACAAGTCATTTCACTACATTTATCAAACCGTCAAAAGAAAGGCGGTTCAAATTTTCAAAAATATTGTCTATATATAAAATATAAACTACTTTTAATTTCAAAGTTTAAATCATTCTTTTCTTGACTATATGGATTACGGATTTATTATATTCAACACCAACTCATAAAAGAATTCAACAATAATATCTTTCTAATTTTGAACAATAATTATGATTTCTTCAAATTTAAATAAAAATAAATGTTAAAATCATGTCCAATATGATCCGTAACTTTTAATTCAATTATACATATCTCAAACACTTTGAATGTAAAAAACCAATACCGCTTTACTACAATTGGTAATGATAGACACCTTACGTCTTCAATATCTAAATTTGAGACATGTGTAAATATATATGTGTGTGGATTTTTGGTCTCACTATTGTTTTTGTCAAGTATAGATTTTAGTTCAGTTAGATAATTTTAGTTTTCAGTCTGCAATATAATAACTTAATTGTGCATTTTTTGATTCTTCAAATATATTTATATTTTAATTATACTTGTAAAATTAGAAAGAAAGAAAAAACACTTAATAGAAGTAGAAAAGTATTACGATCATTATTATTCAAATTTTAGCTTATAAACCATTCTTATATCGGATAAATATAAACTTCTTTTTTGAGTTACAAGTTGTTATGGAATCATATCCATTTGCGATGATGAATAGAAGAGAGAGCTACGAACCATTATCAACAAAATTCTTTAAGATAAATTTTGATGGAGCGTATAAAATGATGGATGGAACGGCTAGTGTACGTATAATAGCGAGAGATCAAAGATATGGTGTGCCGGTTGTTTGCATCATCAGGATGTTGCGATGGCCTGTATTCAAGCCCTTCAGTTTGCAATTTAGGTTTCGATTGGTTGTTATAGTCTAGGAAGGAGATTCATTGAGTATAATAAAGTAGATGGATGGATGTGACATTGACAGATGGACAATTGGACCTTTGGTTGAAGATCATGAGTCAAAATTGGCAAAAGTCTTTCAACATTGCTTGATCAAACATGTTTCTATGGATGGTAATACTGCAACTGTTGAGTTGGCAAAGAAAAGCTTGGTTGTAGACGATGAGGTGCCTGACCTTTTCGCTATCTCAGGTGGAAAATGATAGACATGGGGAAAGGGCAGGTCAACTGATAGATTAGACATTAATGTATCTGTTGCTTTGAGGATATTCATTATGGTTTTAAGACCGGCACTATTAATGCAATGTAGCTGGCTTTTCAAAAGAAATATGGATCATCTTTCATATATGGAGGGAGTACAATAAACGTCTAGTTGCCATAGAACAAGTTTGGAATGTGCCTATAAGTGGCGGCATTGTTAGAATCATAAATTAAAATATGTTATAAAATTTAATAAATTATAAATTAAGGCCTGTCACGTTAAATCATTAAGAACAAAATAAGAATAAAATTAGATATGAAAGCGTACTTGAATCCATGAATTCCTTGAAGTTTTTTCGAGTCTTAGGGATTTGATCTTTCAAATTAGCACACAAGAAATTTAAAGAATATTTCCTCTCTATTTCATAAGGATAGGATATTAGAAAAGATATTTTTTTTGGTGTAATTTGGAGACCATAACTCTAATATTTATAACCTTGGCATATTAGCTCTAATTCCTAATTAGTCCATCATTAATTAGAATTTAATTAGACACATATTTGACTCATACTTTATTTAATAATTAAAGCTCAATAAAACTTTAACCAAATTAGATCACTTTTAATTTAGGCTAACCTATCATGATAGTAAATAATAATATGCAATTACCCTTATTATATATGTGATGTCTATATTTTCCAACACGCATCTCAAGTCTAGCTGTACGGTCTTCAAAATGCTTTAAAAAGCCATAGAGAAATCTTGTTCAACCAACCTTATCTATGGTCTTGGTGTGTGTTCACCTTTAAGCACTCTTAGCACAATCGTAATGTCATGTTCTTTGAGTATTTCTAAAGTCACAAATTGGGCTATTTTACCAATCTAACCTCAAAAAATTTGATATTTATTAAAATGATCCAAGTTCAAAAACATTCACCAAAATGACCTAAAATGAACGGTAAAATTGAGTTATGGAAAATAGATGGCCAGCACAATATATTTTATTTTTTAAAAAAAAAATTTGGGGTGCTGGCACACTGATGCCCAGCACCCGTTTTATCTAATTAAAAAAAAATTGGGGATAGTGGTGCCGGCCAACACAAGCCCAAAATCACCCAACAAAAAACAATGGTAATACTGCAACATAACCCCTCCTTGTTTTCTCATCTTTTTTATTTCCCAAGTTTAATTACATATTTTATATTTTAAAATAATATTAAACTACTTATCATGGTTTTTAATTATTATTACATCACTCACATTATTATTAATTTTAAAAATTAATTTAAAATATATTGAACTACATATATTATAAATATATTACTCGTTATTTTTTTAAATATAAAAAAATAATTTAGCCATGTTTATTTATATTATCATAAAAGATGAAAATCATTAAAGTAGATTCTAATTTTATAAAAAAAAACATATAATTTAATTGTGCATATTAAATTTAAATTAATTTTGAGTTAACTACTTTTGATTTAAAAATTAACTACTTTAGTATCAATTATTGTCATTTTGGATACTGTATTTAGCATTTTAATATATTTTAACAATTATAAAATTCAATATTAAAATTAATAAATAGTTTTAAAATACTTTCGTTTGAAGTTCTTAAATAATATATTAAAATAAGACAACTTTAACAACTTTTTATTAAAACCACCTCCAAAAAATTATCATTACATTTAAAAATAAATATAATTTTTTAGGCTTAATTTATTATTTATACTTCAGTTTAACAACAATCAAGTTACATTTAACAAAATAAAAACAAAAACTTTTAAAAAATCATAAAAATTCAAATATAATGGGAAAATTCAATCATGAAAATTTTAAATTTTATAAAATATGTAGTTCAATATATTACATATTTTAAATTAATTTTTAAATTTAATAATAATGTCAGTAATGTAATAATAATTAAAAAAATGATAAATAGTTCAATATTGTTTTAAAATATAAAATATGTAATTAAACTTGGGAAATAAAAAAGATGGGAAAACAAGGAGGGGTTATGTTGAATATTACCATTTTTTTATTGGGTGATTTTGGGCTTGTGTTGGCTGGCACCATTATCCCCAAAAAAAATTTGAAAAAAAATACATGGTGCCGGCTATCTAGTGTCCCAAACCCAAAAAAGTATTTTTTTAATAGAAAAAAAGTGGTGCCGGCCATCTATTTCCCATAACCCAATTTTACTGTTCATTTTAGGTTATTTTGATGAATGTTTTTGAACTTAGGTCATTTTTGTAAATATCAAATTTTTTTAGGTTAGATTGGTAAAATAGCCCACAAATTGAGGTATAAAAGACGTTATTCATGAAAAAAATATCGTGGAGGTTTTTATATTAAAAGTTTAATCTTATTTTACTCTTATTTAAAAATAGGTAAATTAATTCATTTATGTTATATTATAGAGTAAATTGGTACTTATGTTAAAAATTCTATCCATTTTTGCTGTTAAAAATTGGTCACGTATATTAGCGTGAGGTACACATGGCATGCCACATGTTACTGTCAAGTTATTTTATTAGCCACGCCAGTTTGTAATAGTACAAATGGATAGAATTTTTAATAAAAATGGTTAATTTGCTTTTTGATCTAATGTACACGGTTTAATTTAGTCATTTTTTGCTTAAAGAAAATAAAATGCAACTTAACTTCTAATACATGGGTCTTTATATATGTTACTTTTACCACGTTATGCATCTATGGAATAAAATCATTAAGACATAATATAATAACTAAATATTTACAATAGAAATAGAAATACCATGTAATAATTTTATAAAAAGAATTATAAATTGTAATTTGAAAATTAAGTTTTGAAATAAATAAAGAAAACAAAAAATCTTTATAACACCTTAAAACTTAAAATAATGTATCTATTTATTAGTCTAACAAATATAAGAAATTAAAACAACTTGAAAACTCTAAAGTAATTGTCGAAACTATTCTTTTATTGATTTTAAAAGCGGGGTCGACTTTTAAAAAGGGGAGTCGCCACCAATCCCTTTTTACTTAGGTGTGATTGGATCACCTTGTAAAACGTTTTATTTTAAAACATTGATTTTGGTCCACGAAATACAAGAAAACGGGTTTGGGAGTCGATGACGTACAAGGAAGGGTTACCACCCTCGTAATGCCTAAAATTTGGTACCTAATTGATAATTTCATGTCCTAGTGTTGAAATTTTGAAAAAATTTTAAAATATGATCCTTTTATTAGAAAGAAAACCAAGACTTACCTATCTCAAAGAAATAAAATGCTATACCCAGTAAGTTAGGATGTAACATCTCATGACTTCGAAACTAGACTCACCTTTATTTAGAAAATTCTTACCTCGAGACACAAAATATCATATCCAATAAGTTAGAATACAACGTTTTAAATTCCTGAGAATAAGTTTTGATTTGGAGGTTTATAAGTTTCAATTTTAAAAGAAAAAGGGATACTTAGTATCTTAAGTTTAACGATAAAAATCGAAACCCAGTGAGTTAGGGCACAATTTTTCTCGAAGTTCCCAAATATTTGGTGTTACCGTATTTTTTAAAACTTTAAATAAAATACGACAATTTTGCAAAATGTTTCTTTTTTTATTTTATAAAAATGGTATGAATTTGATTTTGCATTGATACATTACAAAATATAAATATCGAATATCAGTTCATTATAATCACAAGTTATACTAACGATTAATACTAATATAGACAAATAAATACATAACAATATAAAATAACGACTAATAAAAATAACTTTACTAAATCAATCATAAAATAATAAATAAATAAAAGAGCATGAATAAAAAAATAATAAAAAAGAAAAATACTAAATAAATATGAACTTTTCATGCAATGACATATATCAAATTATAAATGAATATTGCAAATATTGGCTTAAGCTAAAACGACATCATTTTTATGAGACTATATAAGTCAGTTTTCAGAAAAAAAAAATTCATTTTGCACCCCGTTTTTTAAAAAAAATTTGAGAATTCTCTCTGTCCTTTGGCCTTAGGCCAGGACCCCAGCCCAATCGGCCACCGCTTGTCACTACACGCGCCTCCGCACGCGCCACCATATATGGCTACCGGAGGCCAGCAACTTTGTTTTTTAAACGCTAATCGAAAGGTACCTTTTTTTTTAATTTTTTAACTGTATTCATATATAAAAACGCATAGATTGAAAAAAAAAATAAGAATGAAATAACTGAGAAAATCACCTCTATAACCAAGTTTTCATATTTTATTTCTCTGTATTTTGTGAATATTTGCGTATTCTCTCTGTGTGTTTCTTATTACAGATTATTTTGGGGGTTTTATAGCCTTGAAAATAATGAAAAAAATGAAATACAATCTGTCTCGTTTGCCATTTTGCTGCTTTTTCTTTCCTTTTTGCAGGCGACCGACGAGGATCTCGGCGGTGACTGGGCGCGACTCGCGCTAACTGGGGCTGACTGGGACTAATCTGATGTTGGGGTTGCGGCGCAGTGGAAACCCTAAGGTTTCCTGCGTCTGAAAATTGTTTGGGCCATAGGTTGGGCTAGGGTAGGATTGGGGTCTGAGGGTGTAATGGGCTTCGGGTTGTAATTTGGGTTGTCTATTTTAGTGTTTAGTATTGGGCTAGTGGGTTATGTAATCTGCTCTGGGTATTTGGCTTGTAATTGGGCTGTTTGTAATGTATTGGGTTTTAGTCTTGTAAATGGACTTGTAAACTGGACATTGTTTTTATTTTTTTTATTTTTCTATTTTATTCTGGTTTGTTTTATTGTTTAAGCCCGGGCAATAATGGGCTATTACAGTTGCCCCTCTTTGCTCATTGTCGTGTAACAAGAATAGAGCAAAGACGATAAAAGGTCCCATTTTACCCGGTCTTGTCAAATGGTTGTATCTTCAGGGAGATAGGCTAGTATCTTCAATCTGCTTCATTGCAACTTCAGGAAGACAAGATTTACTATCTTTACCCTGCTCTACTGCAAACTCAGGGATGCTAGATTGATGTCTTTGATCTGCTTCCTGCAATCTTCAAGAAGACAAGCTCCGCTATCTTTAGTCTGCTCCACTGCAAATTCAAGGGTGCCAGATTAGTATCTTCGATCCGCTTCACTGCAAACTCAGGAAGACAAGATCTGTTGTCTTTTGTCTGCTCCGCTGCAACTTCAGGGAGGCAATGCTGACATTTTTGATTTGCTTCCTGCAACTTCAGGAAGACAAGATCTGCTATCTTCAGTCTACTCCACTGCAACTTCAGGGAGACAAGACTAATATCTTCGATCTGTTTCACTGCAACTTCAGGAATGCCAGACCTGCTTTCTTCAGTTTGCTCTACTGCAACTTCATGGAGGTCAAGCTGAGGTCTTTGATCTTCTTCCTGCAACTTCAGGAAGGTAAGATCTGTCATCTTCAATCTGCTCCATTATAACTTCAGGGAGAAAAAACTGATGTCTTCGATCTGTTTCACTGCAACTTCAGGAATGTCAGATCTGCTTTCTTCAGTTTGCTCCACTGCAACTTCAAGTAGGTCAAGCTGATGTCTTCGATCTTTTTCCTGCAACTTCAAGAAGGTAAGATCTGTTGTCTTTTAGTCTACTCTGCTGCAACTTCAGGGAGACAATGCTAAAAGTGACCATTTACCCTACTATATCGTCTTATGACCTGTAGAATGAGTATATGCTTATGCTGAATGATTAGGATGCCGTGATCGAAATGAGTCAAATGCTCCTATTCAGACATGCTATGCAAAAATACATGAGTATAATTCCTACTCAAGGTGATATCACTCATTTATCAGTCAAGGTTTCATCTTCATTCCCCTTGAAGTATCATTTTCTTGTTCAAATAATTTGCCCATGGAAATTTTAGGGCCCATTCCTCTTGAACCTTGGGGACACGAGGCATATATCACCTTCAAACCATCCCCTCAGGAATCGCAACTTTTTTTGTCCGTCATTACTGCAATTTAAGGATACAGGACTTGTTTCAACTTCAATTCATTCCACCACAATTTAGGGTTTTTTGAATCTTTTCCTGTCAAATTAGTCTGTCATACCATTCTTGAATGACCCGATTGCATTGTTTATCTTCGTCCCAACCACTCAATTGGACAAAGAATTCAGAGAAATAGTCTCCATCTTAGACTTTTTTTCTCAAATATCTACGTACATGGAAATTTCGAACAATTGTCCTGTATCGATTTCTTATTTTATCTAGAAATTTCCAAAGTAATACGTAGAACTTTTTTTGTGAAATTATTAGTTCATCAATCATTATTTTAATGCAACATGCTTATGAATAATGGGTAACAAATAAATTGATTTCAATGAGAGTTAAATGAATTATCAAAAAATACAAAGAAAATTAACTGGAAACATATCTTTGAGAAGAAAAAGAATTCAAAGGTATTAGAATGAATAGGACAAAGATCAATTGCCCTAGATATCATTGATTGGGCTCCTATATACAGACTCCATGAAGACTGCTTTGAGCTTAACATGTGTTTAGAAGACCCAAAGTACTTTGTTGATGCCCTAATATGCAACATACTTCATTTCTTGTTGATTCATGTATAACAAGATCACTGCGTGCACATTCAGTATTTGAGTCGCCCTTTTCGGGTTTTCGACTCAAAACCCCTTTGGTCTCAAGGCGCCCTTTACGGGTTTTCGCCCTGGCCTCTCCTTTTTTTTAGAAGACTCAAAGCGCCTTTTGCAGATTTTCACCTTGGCCTCTTCTCCTCTTTAAGCAAAATACTTTTTGACCGAATTCAAGTTAATAGGATTGGGTAAGCTTTTCCCATCCATTTCAATCAGAATCAGTACACCTTCAGAGAAAGCTTTCTTCACCACGTATGGTCCTTCCCAATTTGGCATCTATTTTCCTCTAAAATCCTTTTGTATGGGAAGGATCTTTTTTAGTACAAGGTCCCCCTCGTGAAACTCTCTTGGGCAATTGTCCAAAACGCTTCCAAGTTCATACGGACGAATACCCAACAGGTTTCCTTTCTCGGTTTCTTCATCGTGTATGGCATTGATGTGAGGATTTTCATTTTTCAGTAATCCTCTCTCCGTGTGAATTATCCCTCCTAGTACAAAGGTCTGGGATATGTGAGGGAAGGTCATCGATTCCCACTTGACTTCTTCCCCATTCAACCGTGCTCTTCTTCTCTCTTGCTTTTTCTCTATTTCCTTTCTCCTTTGTCTAGCATCTGGCTTGAAACCTAAGCCAAAACGATCTCTCTTCTCTTTTTAGCATTGGAACTTGAGTCTCTCCTTGAAGATGCCTGCCCAGTCCTTTTCCCGGTAAGGCTCCTTTCTCGATCATCATTTGAAGGCTTCGATTGAGATGACGAAAAGAGAAGACTAGCAGAATGTTCTGATGGAGACTTGTGGGAGGTCAAGGAAAAATATTAGATTAGGGATATGTTATCGACTTTGGAAGGTCAGGTGACCGATCTCGAGGAATTCATGGGTGGTGTAAAAGAAACACTAGAGGTAGTTGAGGGAAGCACCATTGAGCTAGGCTCGATGAGAGTGCAGCTTAAGGACTATGTGGCAGAGGCTCTTAGTGCCAATCGGGATTGCTGTAAGAGGCCATTAATGTCGACATAGGTGAATAGTCCGAGAAGCTGACTAAGAGTAATGATGTTCTCGAAGCTTCGATCTTGGCTTTGAAGGAGGAAACTGATGCCTTGATGGAAAAGACTAATGAGCTCGAAGGGGAGCTTGCGGTGTGTAGAACTGTTGTGGGAAAAGAGATGTTGGCTTTAATTTCTAAGCAGCGTAAGATGGATGTCCATAAGTTGAAAGACTTTGGGGGGACGAGGTTTGTGAGAGATGCAGACAATTTTTTCTATGCGATAGGAATCGTAAACATTGCTACTATCTATTTTATTGATGTCGCTTTTTTATGGTGGTGTCGTAAGTCCATAGATGAGACACAAGGAGGGACAATGATTGGGACTTAGGAGGAGTTCCAAAAGGAGTTGAAGAAGTATTTTTACCTGCAGTATACCGAGAAGGCGGCTTAGGCTAAGTTGCACTGGCTTACGCAACAAGCCACTATTTTGGAGTATGTTTGAGAGTTCAGTGATTTGATGCTTCAAATATCTGACTTGAGTGAGAGAAAGGCTTTTTACTGGTTTGAAGACAGGTTGAAGCCTTCGGCAAAGCAAGAGTTGCGTCGACAAGATATCACTGAGCTTACTTTAACCATGGCTGAGGCGGAATCTTTTATCGAGCTTAGGCCGAGGAAATATATGTTTGAGTCTTCTGAGCTTAATGGTATGGGTAATGGAGCTATTGATAGATGGGTTGTAAAAGGAAAAACTTCAATCGCAAACTTAACTTTTCAATTAGGTGGGAGTCTCGGTAATTCGTCCGGAAACACATCAGAGAACTCGCACACTGTTTGAATTTTGCTTATCTGCCCTTTCTCCAAATTCAAATTTATGACATAGGCTAGGAATGATTCAAAACCTTGATTCATGAGCTTATTGGCTTGAACTGAAGAAAGGATGCGAGTCAAACCATTCGATCTAATAGCATTTACTTCCACTATCTCTCCATCCGTACCCTGGATTAAAATTTTCTTCCTATGACAATCCAAAATTACACCATATTCTGTCAACCAGTCCATACCCAAAATCATATCGAAATCACCAAACGACATGATTAATAAATCAACAGGAAAGAATATGTTTTGGATTTCTGACAGACATCGCTTATGAACTTGATCAACTAATACGATTTATCCTAAGGGACTTGTCACCACCATTACAATACTTGACATTTTCGACTTTAAATTTCTCGTTTTCACAAAACTAGCATTTATATAGGAATGAAATGAATCAGAATCAATCAGGGTATATACAAGTACTGAACGTAAAAGAAATGTAACACCCTTCACCCGTATTCAACGTCGAAACAGGGTTACGAAGCATTACCAAACTATTTACACAAATATGCATACAATTTTCATACACTTTTCCATTTCACATAAAAACCATTCAAAATAATTCACATTGTCCCTAATATGAGCCTACAAGGCCCTAAACATACATTTGGGGTGGTTTGGGACTGAACCGATAACTTAGGAATTTTTTAGTAAACTTAGAAAAATTTTCAAAATATAGGGGACATACACCCGTGTGGCTTGGCCTTGTGTCTCACACGGCCAAAGACAAGCCCGTGTAACTCTCTGACTTGGGTCACAATGCCAACCACACGCTCGTGTGACTAGTCCATGTGCCCTTCAAAATGGCTTTACACGCTCATGGGCCAAGCCGTGTGCTAGGCCGTGCCAAACCTGTAGGGTATACTGACTTATGCCACACAGCCAAGTCACACCTCCGTGTGCTGGGCCATGTGGAACATCCTGACTTGGTTTCTAATTCAACACTAGGGACCCACGACCGTGTAACCTGATCGTGTGTCACACACGATTGAGACATACGCCCGTGTGGACAAAAATAGCCTATTTACCAAGCCATATTGCCACCCAAATTTACACACACCAAATGGCACATAACCAGACCTAAATAAGCATTCAAATCAACTCCAACCAAGCTTAATTCATGCTAATTCCATACCAAAAACTATAATGCTCATAACATCATAAATTGCTTATGCAAAACATGCCAATCACATACACAATTTTACCTAAATGATTTACTTTATACATACATTATAATTCCATAAAACTATAAGCATATCAACTTCTAATTGCAACCATTTGACACTCATAATACCAATTCACAACAAGCATATAAATGGCAATTATCAACCACACAACCAAAGGCCATTTGCACCAATATATACATCTCCAAATATATCAAAATAAGCCAACTCTCATGGCTATACACAAAACCAAACTATATACCAAAATTACCAAAGCTCCTATACATGCCATATAACCAAAATATAAACTCAAAAGTACCAAAGTGATAGCTTAATAGTGTGATGAGGTCTCCGACGATTCCCAAATCTGAGCTAGCTTCGAAAACATTATATGTAACACCCCTAGACCCGGCCCAGACATTATGGCCGAATCCGGGAATGTCACATCAAAGGGATAATTTAAAACAATTTTGCTAAGTTAAAATTTAAAGCCTAAAAGCCCAAAATCCTTGAATCTTGTAAAGTAATGATAAAAGCCCATTTTATTATTTTAAGTATCTCGAAAACCATATTTAAACATAAGAAATTTACTCAGGTTCAATAATTAAGTAAAAAGTTGAAACAACAAAACTCAAAATCCAAAGTCAAATCGGAGTACAAGGCTTTATTACATCCAACGAAAGTAAGGTAATTAATGTAACACCCTTTAACCCTAAACAGTCGCTGGAACAGGGTTACAAGGCATTACCGAACATATTAGTCAATTTTCCTAATTACTTATAAATAAAAAATTACCTTCATGGTATAATTTAGTAATTTAATTCCTATATTGGGCTCTTGAAGCCAAAGCATATATTTAACGTAGAATGGAACTTGTTCAAACATTCTACAAAACTAGCGAAAATATATATATATTTTTTATAAAAATTTCGACAGCATTTCTGCTTATTTTCACATATAACCCCCTGCAATTAAAACCGTATTCATTCCAAATATAACCAATTCAACCAATTCCAAAATCCAACAATTCAACTAATGCAATTTCATATTTAGATTCTACTTATAACATCAAAATACCAAATATCATTCTTTACAACAAAAGTCATGTAGTAATTTTAAGTAACCAAAATAACACCTATGTACATGCCATTTTAACACAAAATATAGTACCTACTTTTGTAGTCCTTGAAGATGTGATGAGATGAGAGATCTTCTAGTTGGATTTCTCTTCTAGTCTATTTGTACCTACGCGTTAAAAATAAACGCGTTAAGCCAGTGAAGGCTTAGTAAGCACTACAAGAATAATTAATTAAGCAATCATAACAGAATATTTTAAACTCAATCAATTATTGCATATTTACTCACATATAAGTCTCTTCAACTGTGCATTGCTTTAAGTAAATTTAACTTATCTTTTGTAAGGTATAAAACTTACCTTAACCCATCAGTAATTCACTTTTATTCTCAATTCACAATATTAGCCCAAAGTAGACTTTCTAGAACACATCGGATATACGGAACAAATACAGAGGTGCATTATGATGCACAAGTGAACAGAGAACACTGACGTGCTAATAATCGGAGAGCACCAATGTGCTAATAATCAGAGAGCAGCAACGTGCTAATATCAGAGAGCACCAACGTGCTAATATCAGAGAGCACCAAAGTGCTAATATCAGAGAGCGCGCTAAAGTTCCTTAATGGCATGCCACTAATATCCCAGTAGTTCTAAATTTCGTCTACTTGGGCATTAAAGCTAAATATCATATATTTAAATAATTCACATAAATATTTCAAAAAGGATAAATAACAATAATTTAAAATTCTTGTAGTACTTACAACAAAAGATTGAGATGATATAAGTTTTTCTTCCTTCACTCCTTAACCTTCTCTTTTCCTTTTCCTTCGATTCGGTCCTCTCCTT
Source organism: Gossypium bickii (assembly GCA_025503065.1). Taxonomy (NCBI): domain Eukaryota; kingdom Viridiplantae; phylum Streptophyta; class Magnoliopsida; order Malvales; family Malvaceae; genus Gossypium; species Gossypium bickii. The sequence continues at coordinate 59,180,399 of CP106710.1, read as the reverse complement.
CCTTTTCTTTTTCTTCAATTTCATATAAACACATAACATTTATATGTTAAAAATAATCAAATAATTTCCTGTACTATTTAATAAAATAAACATGTATTTTATGATAAATTCATCCTTTCTTACTTTTGCTCACATTTCAATTTAATACTTTACTCATAAACTTATTCAAAGCTATCCTTTTCTGTCATAGTCACAAAATTATTTATTTCCAGAGTTACATAACTCCAAATGAAGAACCATAAATTTTTCCTGAAACTAGACTCACATATATTCATACCATAAAATTTTCAGAATTTTTAGCTTAGCCAATTAGTACAGTTTATTCATCAAAGTCACCCCCTATTCTGCATGTCTGCAGTTCTGACCCTTCTTCACTAAAAATTAATTATCTCTTCATACAGAATTCAGATGATGTTCTTGTTTATTTCTAGTAAAAATAGACTCATTTAGGATTCTAACATATAAATTTAAGCCCCTAATTATTTTTCTCCAATTTTTTATGGTTTTCCAAAGTCAGAAGCAGGGATTTGAAATCACTACTGAACTAGTCTCACCAAAGTCTAAATATCTCAAACTACAGAATTTATTTGCTTTCTTTCATATGAAAATAGACTCAATAAGATTTAATTTCATATCTCACTCAACTTCTAATTCCTCTTCTACGATTTTTGGTGAATTTTCAAACTTACTCTCTTCTTCTTTGTCCCAAAAGCTGTTTTCTTATAGCTTGTTTTGCAATTAAGTCCTTTATCCAATTCTAACTTCAAATTCTTTCAATTAAACCACTAATTCATCATTTTATTCATCATATGCTATATTCAACAACTTTAAAACTTCAAAACTTCAACTTAAATTCATCAAAACTTTGTTCTAAAACTTATAAAGCATCAAAATTAAAAGAAAAGGACTAAATTAACTTACCAAATTAAACTCCAAGCTTTAAACTTTCAATTTACCCTTTTCTTCTTTCTTTTCTCTCTTTTTCTTTCTTTCCCCTGCTCTCTGTTTCGTTTTCTTCTCTGTTTCTTCTCTCTTTCTTTTTTTTTTACCTTATTACATAATATTATATTATATTAACATAAAATAATAATATATTTTATCACACACAAAAAAAATCTATGCTTATGCCGCCTCATCAATTAAAAATGGCATAATTGCCTTTTTAATCCTTTTTATTTTCTTTAATCTTTAATTAAACTTTCACACCTATTACAATCTAATCCCTATTCCCAAAATGCTTCTAATTAAATCAAATTAGGTGCACACTAGCTTCGTAAATATTTTTAGTAAATATTTACAATTCAGTTTTATGAAAACGGAGACCGAAAATATATTTTTTGGTTACTCGACTATCGAGTCACTACAATTAAAGTCATGTCTTTTGAAACAAATAAATAAAACTTCTAAGTATCTTGTAGTGTGGCCATCTCCGAGTCCTCTCCCACGTCGAGCCGTCTACTGAGGATCACCTGAAACATTTAATAAAAAAGGTGTGAGTTTCGAAACTCAGTGTGTACGACCCTTGGTAATCCAATCCAATCATGCAAATATCACATTGGGCCTAAGCCCTATCAAAATCGGTGGTCTTGGGCCTTAGCCCACAATGACCTCATATCATATCAATATCACATGAATGTAATGCACCCATCCCAAATCCAACCCTGCACTCCATTTCCCTTCCAGCCCTACTTGTGGGGATATAAATATCAACCCACCCATTCCTACACTCCAAAGGTAGCACCAGTAGCGGCACTACTCAAACGTTGCAGCAAAGCTGCTATAATGGGCTTAAAGCCACCGGTGGATCCACGATCGTCAAGCGACTATGCGATCCTCAAATCTTCCTCCATATCATCAAACCCACCCAAATGCAACATATATTTCATGAATGCAACATACAAAATTTCACACATTAAGCACTTAGGGGTATTTTAGTCGTTTCACTACCTAGGGGTATTTCCGTAAATCTACCTTATGAGGGTATTTCGATAATTTTGCAAAATAGGGTATTTTGGAAATTTTGTAAATCAGGGATATTTTGGTAATTCTGCAAATCAAGGGTATTCTGGTAATTTTACAATTTGGGGGTATTTTAATAATTTTGCAAATCTAAGAATATTTTGGTAATTTTCAAATCAGGGGTATTTAGGTCCCTCTCGGGTTTTAGTTAAGAACTTTGGCCCATTAACAAGTCCTTGCGGCTAAAGTGAACAGACACTACGCACCAGATAGGATTCTAGAGAAGAGGAGGTGGGTCGCTAGGACCGCTTAAGTACCAAGCTCTCCTTAGACCCTATTCTAGACATGCATATGTCCATTGCCACATTCTAACCCAGCGACTTGTCCCCGGACATGTTGATTATTAAATTAAGTTTTATACGATTTAAGAGTTGTTCAGAACTAAGCCTAAAGTCCATTAAACCCTATCATACTTGTCTACGTCCCCATAAAGCCCATCAAGCCCATTTCACGTTCATATAGCCCATTATGCCCAAATCACATCCTTATGGCCCATTAGGCCAGATCTCATTCATATGGCCTATTAGGCCCAAAACAATTCCAGATCATGTAACATGCATGACTAACTCAATTCATATAACCAAATCAATCAATTTCATCCAACTTAGCCTCAGGGCCCATCGGGCCCATTTAGCCACTTTTGGCTTTTTGACATTGCCGATATCATGTGTGTGTAGTGTTTGTACACACCTGCTTACTGCGACGTGCTATACTATCCTTGGTCTTGAACCTACAACCAACCAACCTTCAATCAATCACCCATACTTAATCAAAATATTTACCAAAAGTCGAAGCCTTACCGTAAACCTTACCGTGTGCCATTGGGTTCTAATAGCCCTTCCTTAGCTACTAATCACGAGTATCCCCTAGATCTGCACTCACAAATACACTATTAAACTTCGAGTGACTCATAATCCACACAAGTCACCCCTATAGATCATACTCACATTCGGCCATTTACTTAAACCATAATCGAGTTGAGTACACTTACACTTTGCTAACGATCCTTACCACGCTTGCGATCTCTGAACCTTACCCTTGTTAATACAAGATTAACGACAATGAGAAGTTACATAGCCCTTCAGCTTTTAACAAAACACACTAAGGGGTTAACTGAATACTTACCGAATCCACTTTTGATCCTGCGACCTAGATAACTACTGAACGAGATTCGACTTTTAACCTTGACTGATAGTAGGTAACAATCGATTTGTGATGGAGGAAAACAACAAAGATTCGTCACTAATAGGGATTTTGGCAAGAGAAGATGATGATACTTCGACAATAAAAGAGTTTGGCTATGAGAGAATTCGGTAAAAAGGGATTCGGTTATAGGAGATTTCGGCAACAAGGCAAGGTATTTTCAGTTGTGGAAAAATAAGGTTTCGGCAAAGAAAAGAAAAAGAATGAAAAATTCGGCATTACGTAGGACCCCAGATTTGACACACACACATTTATCTAGACTATAGCCGAAACTTAGCCACCCCTAAAGTCCAATTCGGTACCACTTCATCCACTGCTCATCTCCTAATTTTTCTCCATGATATCTCCCTTATCCTTCTCCTAAATTCTCTCTACTGATCACTTCTCCTTAAAGTCCCTCTACACGCCACTCCCAGCCTTCTAGAAGCCTAAAATTAAACTCCAAAATAAAACTAAGCTAGCACTCGAACCTCAGACCTCCCTGTATGCATATGTCGCCACCTCTCTACACCCTAATGGCGTCACTTATCCACTTCACCACAAGCTTCTTTGTTCCATTTTTCACTTTATTTTTATTTACCCACTACTCACAACCTTGATTCCTTAATTAAATAAATTAAGAATCCTCAACCACAAAACTTGAACCTAGAGCTTCTCCAACACACCTAGACACTCCAAATTCATTAATCCTTTAAAGCCGTCATGTCATTTGTCATTTTCTTGCTCACTTAAAAATTTTCTGAGACCCGAAGCCCAAAGCCCAATAGGCCCAATTCTCCTAGGCCCAAATTCGGGGCGTTACATTATAAAACAAAGAAAATAAACAAAGTAAGCTATAAAGCTTAGTAAGCCTCGTATGAAATAATAAGCAAAGTTTACCATTTAATTATCATTCAATAATATGAACATAACATGCTACAAAACATTTAACCACATTGTTAACATGTATTCAATTACATAATTAACCATGAACTCACAATTTCCATAGATTCGATGCTTATATAGTTTTCGTACATACCTGTACTGATACGTATCTATTTCTCACCATTTCATATCTTTGATATACCCATTGAACCATTCGGAATACTATTGAATACTCGGGAATCTCGCATCCTAAGTGCCACATATATATAGGCGAAGCTATCTCAATCTCATATAACATATAAGGCTCGGTCATTACTACTATCAAGTGCAACCACACACAAGTCGATGGTCATAACGGCTACATGGTCTTTGCTCTTCACACAAGGTCGACGAGAATCCGCAACACATGTCGGATAACTCAGCCATCGGTAGGACGTACAGACCAGCATCTAAATCACATAACCCCTAATGACATGTCATTCGTATCCTAATCTATTCCTAAGGTTCAATTGGGATTTCTCAATACCGAATTATTGTCAAATATGTCCGCAATATCGTATTCACAATTTATGCAATATCAAAGCATTTAAAACACAAATATAATAATGCTTATTACATACGAACTTACCTCAATTGCAAAAACAATGAAATAAGTCGATTATTCCGATACTTTATTTTTCCCCGATCTAAATCCAATTTTTGCTTTTCTTGATCAATTGCATACACAAGCTTGGCCAAATGAAAAGGATGAAAATGGCTTTCCTTTTCCCTAGTTTCGGTTGAAAAAATGGACAAGAAAAGATGATACTTTGTTTTATTCCATTTATTTTAACATGAATTTCAAAATTACTTAATTAACCTTAATGAACATTAATTAATTCACTAAATGCCAAGCTATTATCATCCACTATCTAATGAATGGGATAATTATCATTTAAGGACCTCCTCTTTAAGGTTCTATAGCTATTAGACACCTTTAGCTAATAGAACTCCACTTTTACGCTTTACGCGATTTAGTCATTTTTATCAAATTAAGCACTCAAACAATAAAATTTCTTAACGAAATTTTCATACAATCATACTATCATGCTGTAGAAATTAAAATAATAATAAAATAATTATTTCGACCTCAAATTTGTGGTCTTGAAACCACTGTTCTGATTTGTCTAAAATCGGGTTGTTACAAGAAATATACCTGCTACGACATTTGTAGCATCATCCTCTTCACTGGTCCATATAACATAGGCCTCGTTAGAGCTCTAGCCTTTAATTGCTTGAATAGCTAAGCCCGTATCTTTCCTTTGAATTCCTCATGAAATAGAACCACCATGAGGATTTCCTCAACCCCTAACAGAAGGAGTGAACCTCTGAGCAATAATTGGAGAAGCATCTTCTTTTTTTGGACAATCTAGAGCAAAATGTTCCAAAGATCCACAACGAAAACAAGCTTTTGTCAACTTCCAACATTCATTTTGGTGCTTTTAAGAATTTTGTACATTATCAACATTCACCGTAAAATCAATAAAATTATGTACATTATCAAAATAGGTAAGAATTTTTACAAATTATTTGGTTATAAAGTTGAGTTTTTAGGAGGAATTTGAGTATTTTGTTACAAAGTTGAGTTTCCAATATGAAGTTAAGTATTTGGATACAAAATTGGGTTTCCAATATGAATTTGAGTAATAGTTCTAGATTCTTGTAGTTTTTATAAAATATTTTTATATAAATAATAGATTTTTTGAACCAATGATGTGGCACGTCGACCTCATTGACTGGTCAACATTGATAAAGTCGGCCAACAACGATCAATGTTGGTGAACGTCGATCAACACCAATCAACATCCGGGGTCAACGTGCCACATCATTAGTTCAAAATCTATTTATATAATACATAACACAATATTGTAAACTCAACTTTGTAAAAATTCTTAATTTAAAATTTAAAATTTATAATGCCAAAAAAATGTTTTTATAATTTTTTATGATTTTTAATTAACAATTTTTTATAATTTTTTTAAGAATTTTTACAGATTTTGGTTTCCATGAGTAATAGTTATAAATTTGGGTTTTCAAGTGGAATTTGAGTATTTGGTTACAAAGTTGATTTTTCAAAACAAGTTGAGTATTTGGATACATAATTGATTTTTCAAGAAGAATATGAGTAATAGTTATAGATTTTTGTATTTATAAAATATTGTTATATAAATAATAGATTTTTTGAACCGATGACATGGCACGTTGATCTTGTTGATTGGTCAATGGTGGTAAACATCAAGGGTCAATGTCTAAGGTCAACATGCCACGACATCAATTAAAAAATCTATTTATATAATACATAAAAAAATATCTCCCTAAATAAACATATTTTATAACAACTACAAAAATATAGAACTGTTACTCGAAATCTTATTGAAAACACAATTTTGTAACCAAATACTCAAAATTCTATGCAAAACCCAATTTTGTAAAAAAAAAAAAATTAAAAATTGAAAAAAATTGTAAATTAAAAATTTTAAAATTTATAATGTCTAAAAAAATAATTTTATGATTTTTACAAATTTTAATTAACAATTTTTACAATTTTATGGTAATAAAATTGTATTTTCAATAGGATTTTCAATAATAGTTCTAGAATTTTCTAGTTGTAATAAAATATTGTCATTTAGTGGAATATTTTGTTATGTATTATATAAATAGATTTTGAACCTATGACGTGTCACATTGACTCCAAACACTGATCAGTATTGACTAATATTGGTTGACATTAACCTTGATGTTGATCAGCATTGACCATCATTGACTGACATTTGGGTCAATATGCCAAATCATTGATTCCGAAATCTATTTATATAATATATACATAACTACTAAAATCTATATTATATAACAATATTCGATAGGGATAACAAAATCTATAACTAACGTATCTAACATCTTCTAATAGAAATTTTGGAAATTTATGAAAATAAAGATGACGGGAAGCTAATATTAAAAAAGCTAACTCAAGAATTTTCCTTTCTTTCTTTATGCTAATCTCTTTCAAGTTCTGAAAAAAGAAAGAAGTTGTTAGAATTAAGTGACCCAAATTCTTATTTAAATAAAATACAATGGTAAAATAAAATTAAAGAAGAATCCCTATAGAATTACACTTCTTTTACTTTATTTTGAATAAGGTTTTTAAACCTTATTAAACTCCATCTATTTGATATTGATTAGAATAAGGAGTTTCAATCTTACTACTCCTATTAGAATATGGCTTTATAAGCCTATAAATAGACCATGTCTATTCCTCTTGTAATTGATTCGAATTCGACATAGTGAATTTTCTTCTCCTCTGCCCGTGGTTTTTCCCGAAAGGGTTTCCACGTAAAATCTGTGTGTTCTTTATTTTTATTTCTTTTTTTTTCTTTGCGATATATTGTCATTACTGACATTATATTTTTGTCAATTTGGTATCGGAGCTTCCGGGTTTTCATCTCGATCACGGTAATGGCATCATTGAAGTATGAAATTCCGCTGTTGGATCGCAACACCAGATTCGCGTTGTGCCAAATAAAGATGCAGGCAGTTCTTGCACAGATGGATTTAGAGGAAGCCCTGCTAGGGGTAGATAGGATGCCTTCGACATTGACGGAGGAAGATAAGAAGCGCAAGGATCGAAAGGCACTAACACAGTTACATCTACATTTGTATAATGAAATTTTGCAGGATGTGATGAAGGAGAAGACTGCCGCAGCATTATGGAAGAGGCTAGAACAAATATGTATGTCGAAAACTTTAATTAGCAAGTTGCATATGAAGCAACGTCTTTATGCTCATCGTTTGGAGGAAGGTGCGTCTGTGCACGAACACTTAACAGTGTTTAAAGAAATTCTCTCAAACTTGGAGGCCATGGAGGTTCGGTATGATAAGGAAGATCTAGGGTTGATTCTACTTTGTTCGTTGTTCCCGTCTTATTCAACCTTTAGAGACACGATTTTTTATATAGCCGCGAGTCTCTCACACAGTTGATGAGGTTTATGATTCTTTGACCTCGTATGATAAGATGAAGCATCTTGTGGTTAAACCCGACTCCCAGAGAGAGGTCTTATTGTTCGTGGGAGACAAGATCGAATGTCGATGATGATCGTGGAAGGACACAGAAAGGAATCCTCGCGGTAAATCTAAGGGTAGATCAAAGTCTTCAAACAGAGGTAAAACCACGTAATTTCTGCAAGAAGAAAGGGCACATTAAATCCGAGTGCTATAAGCTCTGAGAACAAGATTAAAGGGAGGTTGCGAATCAAAAGGAAAACAAATTGAAAAATTCGGTGAAGTTGATATTGTAGAAGACTCATTGTGATGGTGAACTTCTAGTAAACACATCAACAATTCTAAAGAGAGCGAGGAGTGGATACTTGATTCAGTGCACCTTCTACATGAGTCCCAATCAAGATTGGTTTACAAATTACGTAAACGATGTCCGAAGGTGTTGTTTTGATGGAAATAATGCTTCGTGTAAAATCGCAGGTGTTGGAACAATTAAAGTTACGATGTTTGATGGAGTTGTCGTAACACTTAGTAACGTCACGGCATGTTCCGAATTGAAGAGAAATTTAATTTCGTTGAGTACTCTTGATTCAAAAAAGGGTACAAATACACATTTGAAAGTGGGATGTTGAAGATTTCCAAAGGTTCCTCATTGTGATGAAAGGCGGAGAAAGAGCGCCAAGTTATATGTTTTCTGTGGTTCTATTGTTATTGGTGATGCAAATTGCCGCCTCTTCTTTGTCGGATGATGATATTACTAAACTTTGGCATATGCGCCTAGGGCATATGAGTGAGAATGGCATGGCAGAATTGAGCAAAAGAGGACTTCTTGATGGGCAAGGAATTTGCAAATCAAGTTCTGTGAGCACCGTGTTTTTGGAAAACAAAAGAGAGTTCGATTCACGGAGGAATCCATAACACGAAGGGAACATTAGAGTATATTCATTACGATCATGTAGGGGCCATCAAGAGTGCCTTCGAGAGGTGGAGCTAATTATATGCTAACTTTTATTGATGATTTTTCGAGAAAAGTTTGGGCATTCTTTCTGAAGCGAGAAAAGCGATGTGTTTTCCGCATTTAAGTCTTGGAAAACTATGATTGAAAAACATACGGAAAACAAATAAAATACCTCTACACGGACAATGGCTTAGAGTTTTGTTCGATGAGTTTAATAAAGCGTGTAAGTCGGAAGGATCGTGAGACATTTGTGATTCATCATGCTCCACAACAAAGCGGCGTTGCGAGAATGAATGAACGAGCGATTATGGAGAAGGTTCGATGCATGTTGTCAAATGCCAACTTACCAAAGTCGTTTTGGTGGGCAAACCTCATCGCATGTTTTTGATCAACCTGATCTCCATCCGTTGCCATTGAGAAAAAGACTCCACAAGAGGTATGGTGCCGTAATCCCGCTAATTATTCTCGATTTAAAGATCTTTGGGTGTCTGCGTATACTCATGTTAATAGTGGAAAATTGGAACCAAGATTCATTAAATGTGTTTTTCTTGGTTATAAAGTGGTGTAAAAGGGTATAAGTTATGGTGTCTGAAAATAGAAAAGTTGTGATTAGCAGAGATGTTGTTTTTGATGAAACCGCTATGCTACCTAACTTATCTCTTAAAGACTCTTCTAATAAAAAAATCAAAAGCGAGATGGAGCATCAGTTAATACTGAGTCAACTCCTCAAGCCGCATAAAAATTGAGAATAGAGTTGCTTCTTCACCACAATACTCTATCGCCAAAAAGCAGAACTAGAAGAGAAATTAAACCTCCAAAGAAGTATGATGAGGTGACCTAGTTGCTTATGCTTTAAATGTGGTGAAGATATAGATGCAAACCAAGAGCCGTCAAATTATTCTCGAGGCGATTAGTGTGAAGACTCGAGAAAAGTGGATGTTTGCTATGCAAGAGGAAATAGAATCACTCCACAAAAACAAAACATGGGATCATGTGAAACTTCCTAAAGGTAAAAAGGTTGTTCACTTTGTAAATGGGTGTTTAAAAAAGAAGGGACTCAGAGTTGAAGAACCCAGATATAAAGCAATGCTTGTTGCAAAGTTCTGATCAAATTCCAGGAGTGGACTTCTGAGATGTGTTCTCCCAGGTTGTGAAGCATAGTTTGATTCGAGCTTTGCTTGGTATTGTGGCCATGCAAGATTTGGAGCTTGAGCGATTAGATGTAAAAGCGCATTTTTGCATTGAGAGCTTGAGGAAGATATTTACATGCAACAACCAGAGGGTTTTACAGTCTCAGAAAAAGAGGAGGTTTTTACAGTCTCAGAAAAAGAGGACTATGTTTGCTTGCTAAAAAAGTCTCTTTACGGTTTGAAACTTGATCACCAAGACAAAGTGGTACAAGAGGTTTGATTCCTTTATGACTTCTCATGATTTTAAAAGAAGTAGTTTTGACAATTTGTGTTTACTTTAAGAAAAATAGTGATGGTTCTTTTGTGTATCTACTTCTTTATGTTGATGACATGTTGATAGCAGCAAAAGATAAATGAGAGATAAGAAAGGTCAAAGCCCAACTAAGTGAAGAATTTGAGATGAAAGATTTAGGACCAGCAAAGAAGATACTTGGTATGGAGATTCTCAGAGATAGAAAAGCAAGTAAATTGTACCTAAGTCAGAAGGGGTACATTGAGAAAGTTCTTTGCAGGTTCAATATGCAGAGTGCTAAACCTGTTAGTACTTCTTTAGCAGCCCATTTCAGACTTTCATCGGCTTTGTCTCCACAATCAGATGATGAGATTGAGTATATGTCACATGTTCCATACTCTAGTGCGGTGGGATCTCTCATGTATGCTATGGTCCTGCATTCACGTCAGCATTTATCATATGCGATTAGTGCGTTAGCGAGATACATGGCGAATCCCGGTAAAGAACATTGGAAAGCAGTTCAGTGGATTTTAAGATACTTACGAGGTACTACTGATGTTTGCTTACAGTTTGGAAGAACTAGAGATGGAGTCATTGGGTATGTTGTTGCTGATTTTGCTAGAGACCTTGATAGAAGAAGATCTCTCACTGGTTATGTCTTTACAATCGGAGGTTGTTGAATCAGTTGGAAAGCTACTTTGCAAACTACAGTCGCTTTGTCTACCACTGAAGCTGAGTACATGGCAATTACTGAGGCTTGTAAAGAAGCTATTTGGTTGAAGGGACTCTTTAGTGAGCTCAATGAAGACATTCAAATCAGCACAGTATTTTGCGACAGTTAGAGTGCCATCTTCCTTACAAAAGATCAAATGTTTCATGAGAGAACAAAACACATTGATATTCGGTATCATTTTGTTCGTGATATTATTGCTCGTGGTGATATTGTTGTGAGCAAAATTAGTACTCATGAAAATCCTGCAGATATGATGACTAAGTCACTTCCTATAACCAAGTTTGAGCATTGCTTAAACTTGGTTGGTGTTCATTGTTGAAGTTAAACCCTTAAGGGGTTTTATGGAAGAGGTGGAGAACTTGTTCGTTGAGAGTTCGCGATGAAGAACTTGTTCGTTGAGAATTCGTATCAAGGTGGAGATTGTTAGAATTAAGTGACCCAAATTCTTATTTAAATAAAATACAATGGTAAAATAAAATAAAAGAAGAATCCCTATAGAATTACACTTCTTTTATTTTATTTTGAATAAGGTTTTTAAACCTTATTAAACTCCATCTGTTTGATATTGATTAGAATAAGGAGTTTCAATCTTACTACTCCTATTAGAATATGACTTTATAAGCCTATAAATAGACATGGTCTATTCCTCTTGTAATTGATTCGAATTCGACATAGTGAATTTTCTTCTCCTCTGCCCGTGATTTTTCCCGAAAGGATTTCCACGTAAAATCTGTATGTTTTTTATTTTTTTCTTTTTTTTTTTGCGATATATTGTCATTACCGACGTTATATTTTTGTCAGAAGCTTCTAAATTTGGGCTAATAACCACATTTTAGTGTCCACGTGAAAATTATGCGGTTCAACAATAACCATGAATCTCACTTTGTAGTAGTGTTCATTCATATCTAATAGCTCGTTCATAAGACTTAAGGCGTTGAAGTTGGTGAGACGGGGTCTGAAAATTTGGATCCTTCTGACAATCTATAAGGATTAAGAGTGAACACCGATAAGGAACAACAGCATAACCCAACAACCCACAAATAATAATGCAAGAACAGCTGAATTATTACTTACATCATCAATAATCAACAACCAACCGAAAACTAAAAGCCAAACGCGGAAACCCAAAACCCTATCTTTAAGTAATAGTAAAATCTATTACAGAAACCCTAGCAAAACATGTAATAATTAAGTAGATGGCGAGAAAAACAAATAATAGGTGAGCCCAGCTGAGGTCACGATCGACGCTCATGTGACTAGCTTCGTAGCTTCTCCCACCTATTCAAATTGTTTTATCTTTTAGATCAGTCAAGAGAGGAGTATATATTTCAAAAGAAGCAAAAGAAAGAGAGAGAGAGAATATATATATATATATATATATACACGCTGCTGTGCTGACTCAAATGGAATCAACTTGTTTCCCTAGCAAACAAATTAGAGTTTGTTTAGATGAGAACATGATTACTTTTTTCCTGAGTTTGATGAGTCGAAACCTTCGGTGAGTTTCCATGGCGGATGCCAACCAGAGAGAGAAAAAGAGCATGCAATTTGCGTTGGGAAGTACAGTACAGAGAGGGCGTGTTTGGCCCCCAAAGACCAACATTAATGAAATATATCATTGATATTCTTGCTTTGTTTTTTATATATTAATTTTAAGTCGTATGATACACGGATATAAAAATTATATTTTTTTATTATGAAAGAAATAAACATTTTTACTTAATTATATTTTATTTATCTAAAATAAATAAGTTCGTATGAAATTTTGATGTAAAACTAATTCTTTAAATTTATTATTTTTAAAATTTAAAAACCAATAATACATTATTAAAGAAACATGATTAAATATTGTAACAAAAATTTATTCACTTTCATTAGGTGATAAAAGTTGATTTAAAGTTAAGTTTACAAAATTTAATTTATAAAATAAAATAATGCCGAAAATATATTAATGAACATAAAAATATAGCTTCCAAAATTAAAGTGATGAAAATTATAATATTCAATATAAGAGAAGGATTGTATAGAACTGTAATTTCACGTTATTCTTATCCTTTTCCAATAGGAGAATGACAAATCAAATTTTTTCTCTAGATTTTCAGGTTTTTCCTTCCGAAAAAATTTAAATCCAATTGAAAATGCTAAAAATTAGGTAGAAAAATCTGATTTGTCATTCTTCTATTAGAAAAAAATAAAAATAATATAAAATCACGGTCTCATACGATCTTTTCTATCTATATAAAAGTAAATTTGAAGATTAGTACTATATGTACTATATGTGCAAGTTCCGTATTTTGGAATTTGTCATCCTTTTTTATTATTGCCCTTTTATATATGTTATCTGTTGGGATCTTAGGCGTTTTTTTTTTTTCTCAAGTTTTATCTCATATTCAAGCATTTTCTTGCTGGACACCAGATTTTTACCAGATAGTTTGTATATTGATATTGATCTAATATGGAAACCTATATACCGCCGATAAGTGTAATGAAGGGAATAAGATATACAAAATTCTTCATGAGAGAGATATTCAGTAATATCTAGGACGAAATTTTCATAAGGATGGGAGGGTTATACTGTCCCGTAAATTATGATATTACACGTGATATAATTTCAAATTCGAATATTAAAAAAATTATGATTATGGGTGAGCAAAACTCAATTCGATTCGAAAAAATTGATTTTTTTTTTAATTTCGAGTTAATTGAATCGAGTAATTCATTTTTTCAAATCAACTCAAATTAGTAATTTGAGTCGAGTTGAATTTTACAATTTAAATAACTCAAATAATTCAAATAACTCAAATAAATATTGGTGTAAATACCTTTTTGGTCCCAATCAATTTTGAAAATCAGCAAATTGGTCTCTCTCAACAAAAACTACAAAATAATTATTTAAAATAATTTTAAAATTTAAAATATTTATAAAATTTCCAAAATTTATATTTTAAAAAATATATAAAAATAAAAAATTCTAAAGAATATATAAAAAGTTAATTTTTATAAAATAATAATTTTGGGACCTAAGTAAATAAATTAACAATTTAAGTTTATCATTCTAAAATATCTTTTTTTTTCTTATTTTGCTTTGAAAGAGTTTTCAAATATATACGACTTCAAATTTATGTGCTCTAACATGAAATTAGTTATATTGTGTAATAAGATTTTAATTTAGCATGTTTAACTCAAATAATTTTACTCTATCCGATTCAACTCGAACTTCATTTCACTTGATTCGAAAAATTTTAAGTAGAGTTAGGATGGTAAAATAGGACTCGTCAACTCAATTAACTTGAAATTTTTTCGCTCGATCCGATCAAACGTTCACCCCTAATTATGAGAAGAATTTAAGGAATGAATCAAATAAGAAATTTTATGGAAGGAATATGATATTGGAGAAGGAATTACGTGAAAAGAAATATAAAAGTGAAAGTACGACAAAAATGACCAAATGGCAAATTTTGGAAAGTTTGAGCACTAAAGTGCAATTTGAGCAAAATGTTAAAAATGTGAGTTGTTATGATTATTTAAGAATAAGTTGGAATATGCAATGGTATGATGGAAATCAATTTTGGGACTAAATTGGGAAAATTTGAAAGTATAAGAATTAAATTGTAAATTTTCCACTACAGAAGTGTAATTTTTATCTGTCATGGAATTATATTGAATATTTATTATGAATTATGAACTTGAATTTGTCTAAATATCAAACTTTGAGAAGAAACTATTAAAAGGGCAAAGAGGGGCATCAGTAATTTGGTTAATTTTTGAGACTTTTATGATGAAAATGATATTTAATTATGATATTTGATATTCAAAATTATTTTGAATCGTTGAAACTTGGTATTGAAGAATTGGACCACAATTTGACAAAATTGACTTTAAAAGATTGGGCTTAAACCTTGGTCCCATTTGTTAATCTTAAATGGGGGAAGAATCCCCCGTCAACTTCATTTTCCTTCTTCTCTAACAGGCAGCAACCTCCCATGGTTGACCACCTTCTTCTTTTTTATTTTCTTGTCTTTTTTTCCATTTTCTTAAAAAAAAATGTCACCTTCCACCTTGAGGTTTTGTCAAAATCTCCATTGAAACAATTTTCTAAGCTCAATTCCTCTATCAATTTCTTCCATTTCAACATTGGGTTTATGAATTCTTAGTGAGAGAAGTAGAAGCTAGAGCGAGAAAGCTTCATTAAGATAGAAAATGACTTTTTACACCTCCATTAGCTTTATATTTGTTGTGAAATGTTATAAGAAAGCTTGGAAGGAATTTTATATTGATTTTTGGATATTTTTTAATTGTATGGAAATGAGGAAATGGTGGTTTACGGAGTTCCAAACTTAATTGATGATGGGTTACAGTTCATAGAAGTTTGATTGAGTATTGTAAAGCATCCATTAAGGTAAATACGGTGGCTTAGGAAATTATAAAATTGATGATACAATTAAATGCATATGAAATTTCATGGCACTATGATACAAATACCTATTTGAATAGAAAAAAGCAACTTCTAATGTACAAATACGTATCATATAAATTAATTTATTCATCAGTTTTTACTTTCTAAAGATATGATTTAGATGACAAAATAATTGTTAAGTTTTCCTTGAAAATTGAAATTAAAGAAACTCATCATTTGGTATATGAAATTTTACAACATTGTCACCTCAGTATCCATTATCCACCGTCGGTAATCTTCTTCACTTAATCCTTTTTAATTGTAAACAAGATGTATCTATGAATTATTTATGGTCAAATTAAATGAAAAAGCAATTGTGATATACCAATAAAATATAATTAAAACATGGTGTTTGCAAAAGTTAAGCATATGTATCCCTTACACTCTAACTATGGCTTACATATACATATATACAATCAATTAGATATTAACCAAAGCAAAATTAACATTATGCTATCATGAATCATGGAAAAAATTAGCTTCTAACAATTTAAAAGGAAACCTACCATCTGTTGGTTACCGACCCTTCAATACAATCTACCTGATGAGGAATGTAACAGCCTGATCTAGGGGCTAGTTGGAACAGTGATCTCGGGATCACTAATCCGAGATTAGAGAAAATTATTTTCACAATTATTTTATGAGTTAGAGCATGATTATATAAGTGCACGAAAGTTTTGGTGCTTTAATTTTAGCGATTTCATGTCTAATTGCGAAAAAGGACTAAATCGCATAAATTGCGATAGTTCTATTTTATAAGCTAGAGGTGTTTAATAGCTAAAGAACATTAATTGGAGGTCTTTAAAGTGCAATTAGACCCCTAAGGATAGGGTGGCCGGCCATAGTAGACAAAAATTGACAAATTGGTCAAAGTTGGTAAAAGTTGGTGACTAAATTGACTTCTATTAATAAAATAAAGAAAGAAAAGATATCATCTTTTCTCTCCATCTCCCTCCACCAAAAATAGCAAGAAAAATAGGGGTTTTGAAAGCTCAAAATTTCAGCAAACTCATCTCCATTCAAGTAAGTGATTTTAATGGTTTTTCTTGAAGACAGTTGTACTTTTAGAACCCCTAGAGCTTAAGCTTTCTAATAAGGGGACTATCTTGCAATATGGTGAAAAGATTAGAGTTTTTCCATGAGAGCTTTCATTTTTATTTTCTACTTTTTTTATGGAAGAAAATGAGTCTTAGTTTTTAGGTAAACAACTTTTGTGAAAGGTGTTACTATGAAAACATCTAAATGAACCTTTTTGTAAAGGTTATAAAGTTTGTAGTAAATGTGTAAAATGTTGGGTTTTGATGATAGCCATAAGAGAAATAAATGTTCACCTAGGCTTGTTGAAGGTAGAAATATGGTTAGAATTGATTTCCGAGCCTAGGGGTAAAATAGTCATTTTACCAAAGTCTAAGGGAAAAATAGTAATTTTGCCAAAGCATGATTATTGAAATGCTTTTATTAATGTGATGATTAAAATGAGCTAATTTGCTATTATAGAGCAAGAAGAGCCAAGAATCAACCTCGATCGTGGAAAGAACAAAATATCCTAGACCGACGATCTATCTTATTTTGAAATCGAGGTATTATGCCAGCATGTTTGAGAATGTTTAATATTATGATGATACATGATGTTCTACTAAATTGAGTATTTGATGTTAAATGAGTAAGTTGAGATGTTAATGTCCTAGTTGGACTATAATAAATGTGAAAATGCTATCATTGAGACATGAAAGGGATAAGGTCCTGTGTAAGACCATGTCCGGGACATGGCATCGGCATCGAATTGAAAACCTGTATAAGACCATATCTTGGATATGGCTTCGGTATTGAATATAAGAATCGTGTAAGACCATATTCGGGATATGGCATCGGCATTCAGAGGTGACCCCATGTAAGACCACATCTGGGATGTGGCATTGGCTCTTATATTAATGACGATGAATATGCGTCTTTGAATATCTTTAGTGATTAATGGGATAAATAGATAAGTTTGGAAATAGGAATGAGATTAATACTAAAGTCATGTGAATGAGTGAATACAGGTACCCATGAGAAATTCACGAGGAATGTTTACGATATGTGGCGTGGTATGTTCTAGATAAGAACAAGTGCGAGTAACTTATGGCAAAGTGCTTATGACTTTGTGTGGTTATCTAATGCCATCGATTGATGCCATTATGAGCTTATTGTTGCTATTTATTTTCATGCAAACTTACTAAGCTTTATGCTTACCCCTCTCATTTCCCTTTCCTTGTAGTATTGCCAAGATAACTCGAGGATCGTGGGACGAAGGAGTTCGAAAATCACACTATCAACCTCACTTTGGTATAACAATTTAGACTTATTTCGAGTATGGCATGTATAGGACTTGGGTATTTTGTTAGGTCATAATTGTTAGACAAAGTGTTGGCTATGTATGTTATCAAGTCATTTTGTAAATGGTCATTGAAATTGGGCCAATACTTGATAAGTTTATGTATATATTCAAATATGACAAAATTATGAAGTTTATGCTTATGTGAATGCTTTGAATTGAGTTCTAAGATGTGCCTTTGAGTCATGAGTTATGTTGATATGAGTTGGAGTAAGTATTTTTGCTATGCAGGGTGGCATTTGGCTTGGAAAATAGCCTTTTTATGTCCACACAGGTAGATGTGTCTAGGCCGTTTAAGACACATGATCAACCCCATGGGTGTGTCGATTGGTCGTGCGTTCCCTACATGCTAGTTTACAAAGTTAAAATGCTCAGTAGTAAACACATGGACAGAGACACGGTCGTTGTCTCAGCCGTGTTGGAGGCATGACCTTGGACATGGGTGTGTGCCCCAGGCCGTGTGAAGTCTGCACATAAACATTTGGAATTTAATTCGACACACGGTCTAAGGACACGGGCGTGTGCCTTGGCCGTGTGACCTTAGTGAGGTGGTGACGTCATAAACAGAAAGCCAAGGTGGGTGTGTCGAGGCCGTGTGAGGGACACGGGCTAGGGACATGGGCGTGTGCCTTGGCCGTGTGAAATAAGTCTGTGTCGACCACGGGTGAAGAACACGGGCATGTCTCATGGGCACACGGGCGTGTGGCCCCTGCTTGGACAAAAATTTTCTAAGTGCGTAAAAGTTCTCGAATTAATTCTGAAATCTCCTGGAAGTATGTTTAGGGCCTCATAGGCCTAGAATGAGCATGTTATAAGTTTAAATGAAAAGTTTCTAGAGTACAATGAAATTTTATAGCCGATGTGTTATGTTTAAGTAAGATAAGATAGGTAATGCCTCGTATCCGATTCTAACTTCGAACACGGGTAAGGGGTGTTACAAGGAATCTCCTTGAAAGTTCCCATTAGGAAATGCAACAAATCAATATCGATTCAATTGAAAGGGCTTCAAATTTCTTTTAATGACACTTGACCACTCACCTCTACATTCATTCAACAATAGACAAATTCTACATGACATAACTGCATAATCCACATAAAATCTGACCACAATTTGCAGATGTTGAACAAGATAACAATGTTATATATTATTACAAATGTAAATTTTTATTCTTTTCTAACTAGTACCAAAATGCTATTTGCAGTAGACAACTTAAGGATAAAGATAACAACAATCATAAGAAATTAAAATTTTGAGTTAATCTAAACTAACCAATAACGAAAATGAGGTCTAAATGTAGACCCACTGGTCAATTCAGGAACTAGCCAGTACACTGATTCGGAGAACCGTTATTGAATTGCTAACCCTAAAACGTATACAATAGTAAACGGGTTTATATGATTTTTGCTCTAATTTTTATCGACCAACCAACCAACCCAAAGAAAAAAATTTAACACCTAACCTAAAATAAGTTGTGATTCTTCATTTCTCTTTCTCCTATTTTCTTAGATTATTCTTATCCTTACCCTTTTCAACCCAAGAGACCATTTTTTTCTTCTTGAGGCAAACTCTCAATGGAAGATTGATTGGATAACAAGAGTTACTCAAAAATAAGGGAGAGGGGAAGAGAAATGAAAAAGAAAATTTAAAAATTAAAAGAAATAGAGATAAAAAGAAGAGAGTAAATAGGGATATGATAGAACAGATCAACAAAAAGTAAAGAAAGAAGTGGGAAAATTAGAAATATATATATATATATATATATATATATATATATATATAAAGGAGAGAGGGAGAGAATGATAAAAATTGATAATTTTAAATTGGGTTGGAACTTGGAAAATTAAAAGAGATCGATTGATTTGTATGGGATTTTTGAGAAAGCTTATATGGGAAATTGTTAGAATTAAGTGACCCGAATCCTTATTTAAATAAAATACAGTGGTAAAATAAAATAAAAGTAAAATCCATATAGAATTATATTTATTTTATTTTATTTTAGAATAAGGTTTTTTAAACCTTATTAAACTCCATCTATTTTATATTGATTAGAATAAGGTGTTTCAATCTTACTACACTCCTACTAGAATATGGTTTTACAAGCCTATAAATAGACATAGTCTATTCCTCTTGTAATGATTCAAATTCGACATAGTGAATTTTCTTCTCCTCTGCCCGTGGTTTTTCCCCGAAAGAGTTTCTACGTAAAATCTGTGTGTTCTTTATTTTATTTCTCTTTTCTTTGCGATATATTGTCATTATCGACATTCTGTTTTATTTTTCACAAATTAGTATCAGAGCTTTCGGGTTGTTCATCTCGATCACGGTAATGGCGTCTTTGAAGTATGAAATTTCGCTGTTGGATTGCAATACCAGATTTGCATTGTGGCAGATTAAGATGCAAGAAATTCTTGCGTAGATGGATCTGGAGGATGCCCTGCTAGGGATAGATAAGATGCCTTCGACATTAACAGATGAAGAGAAGAAGTGTAAGGATTGAAAGGAATTAACACAATTACATCTGCATTTGTCCAACAAAATTTTATAGGATGTGATGAAAGAGAAGACCACCGTTGCATTATGGAAGAGGCTGGAACAAATATGTATGTCAAAAACTCTAAGAAGCAAGTTGCATATGAAGCAGCGTCTTTATGCTCATCGTTTGGAGGAAGGTGCATCTGTACACGAACACTTAACGGTGGTTAAAGAAATTCTCTCAAACTTGGAGGCTATGGTTCAGTATGATAAGGAAGATCTAGGGTTGATTTCACTTTGTTCGTTGCCCTCGTCTTATTCAACCTTTAGAGACACGATTTTATAAGACCGATAGAAAACTGAAGGTACAGTTGCAAGAGTTGACAGATAAGGGTTTTGTAAGACTGAGTTACTCACCATGGGGTGCTCCGGTATTATTTGTGAAAAGGAAAGATAGGTCTATGAGGTTGTGTATAGACTATAGACAGCTCAACAAGGTGACGGTGAAGAATAAATATCCTTTACCAAGGATTGATGATCTTTTTGATCAACTGAAAGGAGCTATAGTGTTCTCCAAGATAGACCTGAGGTCTGGTTACTATCAGTTGAGAGTGAAAGAGCAAGATGTGTTGAAAACTGCATTTCGAACAAGGTATGACCATTATGAGTTTTTGGTTATGCCGTTTGGTTTAATAAATGCACCTACGATTTTTATGGGTCTGATGAACTGTGTTTTCAGACCATATGTGGACAAGTTTATGGTTGTCTTCATTGACGACATATTGATCTATTCTCGGGATGAGAATGATTATGAAGAATATTTGAGAATTGTTTTGCAAACTTTAAGAGATAAGCAGTTGTATGCTAAGTTTAGCAAGAGTGAGTTTTGGCTCCGAGAGGTCAAATTTCTAGGACACATTGTGTCGGGTGATGGTGTCAGAGTTGACCCGAGTAAGATTTCGGCTATTGTGGATTGGAAACAACCGAGGAACGTGTCAGAAATCAGAAGTTTCTAGGGATTGGCAGGATATTACAGACGTTTTGTAAAGGGGTTCTCTGTGATTGCTACCCCGATGACGAAACTATTGCATAAAGATGTCAAGTTTGAATGGAATGAGACATGTCAACAAATTTTTGAGAAACTGAAAACAATGTTGACTGAGGCACCAGTTTTGGTTCAACTAGAATCAGGGAAAGAGTTCGTGGTTTATAGTGATGCGTCGTTTAATGGTCTCGGTTGCGTGTTGATGCAAGAGGGTAAGGTAGTCGCTTACGCCTCGAGACAGCTAAAACCACACGAGAAGAATTATCCAACTCATGATTTGGAGTTGGCTGCAATTGTTTTTGCATTAAAGATTTGGCGACATTTCTTATATGGTGAGAAGTACCGAATCTGTACAGATCATAAGAGTTTGAGGTATTTGATGGATCAGAAAGATCTGAATTTGAGACAGAGGCGGTGGCTTGAGTTTTTGAAAGACTATAAATTAGTCATTGATTACCACCCGGGAAAAGCGAATGTAGTTGCGGATGCCCCGAGTAGGAAATCCTTATATGCTCTAAGAGCTATGAGCACGAGTTTAGCATTATCTGATGATAGTACTATTTTGGCAGAGTTGAGGGCTAAGCCACTATTTGTTCAACAGCTATGTGAAGCTCAGAGAAATGACAGTGAGATATAAGCTAAGAGAGCTAAGTGCAGATCAGAAAGTGATTCTGATTTTTGAGTGGACTTGAATGATTGTTTGTTATACTGTGACAGAATTTGTGTACCCAGAGATAAAGAGTTGATCCGAAAGGTTTTGCATGAGGCACATAGTGGTTATTTGTCAGTGCACCCGGGCAGTACGAAAATGTACAATGACTTGAGGAAGTTTTATTGGTGGCCAGGTATGAAAAGAGATATTTTAGAATTTGTAGCAAAGTGTCTGATTTGTCAACAAGTGAAAGCTGAGCACCAAGTGCCTTCAGGATTGCTTCAGCCAGTGTTGGTTCCCAAATGGAAGTGGGATCGGGTTACCATGGATTTTGTGATGGGGTTGTCAATGACTCCGAAAAAGAAAGATGCTATGTGGGTTGTCGTGGATAAACTAACGAAGTCGGCTCACTTTGTCCCAGTGCGTGTTGATTATTCACTGGATAAGTTAGCTGAGTTGTATGTTGCAGAAATAGTGAGATTGCATGGCATGCCTATGTCTATTATATCGGATGGAGATCCGAGGTTTACTTCGAGATTTTGGAGGAAGTTGCAAGAGGCCATGGGTACGAGGTTGAATTTCAGTACTGCGTTCCATCCGCAAATTGATTGTTAGTCTGAAAGAGTAATTCAAATTCTCGAAGATATGTTTCGATGCTGTGTGTTAGAATTCGTAGGTAGTTGGGAGAGATATCTACCTTTGGTCGAATTTACTTATAATAACAGTTATCAGTCGAGTATACAGATGGCTCCGTATGAGGACTTGTATGGTCGTAAGTGTCGGACTCCATTGTATTGGACCGAGCTTAGTGAAAAGCGGATCCATAGAGTTGATCTGGTAAAAGAGGCCGAAGAGAAAGTGAGAGTAATCCGTAATAGTCGAAAAGTCGCCTGCATCGGCTGAAGTAAACGCGTGATTTGAAAAGAAAAGAGATTGAGATTGATGTAGGTGACAAAGTGTTTTTGAAAGTGTCCCCATGGAAAAAGATTATGAGGTTTGGATGAAAAGGGAAGTTGAGTCCAAGATTTATAGGGCCATATGAGATTACAGACAGAGTTGGGCCAGTAGCTTACCGGTTGGCTTTGCCGGTAAAGTTGGAAAAGATTCATAATGTGTTCCATGTATCGATGTTGCGACGGTATTTTTCCGATCCTTCACATGTGATTCCTTCAACGGAAATTGAAATAAGACCGGATATGTCTTATGAAGAGGAGCCGATTAAGATCTTGGCTCGAGAGGTGAAATAGTTGAGAAATAAGAGCATAGCACTAGTAAAATTGTTATGGCAGAAACACAGTGTGGAAGAGGCTACATGGGAAACGGAAGAATCTATGAAAGAGCAACATCCAAACCTCTTTACTGGTAAGATTTTTGGGGGTGAAAATCTCTAAAGGGGGGAGAGTTGTAACATCCCGGTTTAGGGCCTAGTCGGAATAGTGGTGCGAGACTGCAAATCCGAAGGTTATTGATCGCTGAAATCAGAGCTTTAAAAATTTATAAAAGAATGATCGAACCTGAAAACTAACTCTGACAACGATTAAAGGCAAGTGTATCTATCGAACAGTAGTATAGTTTAGGCAAGACCGGATTATCGAACCCCAAGGAACCAAAAGTATTAATACTAACTTCCTTTTTATTATTTAGCCTTAAAAATAAAGTGAAGTTTGTTTTAATCTAAATTAACGACAACTAGACTAAGGACACTAAGACAAAAAGAACGAATTGGGAAATAACTTGAAGAAAAACTCAATTGATCATGACGATACCCTCAGGAAGAATCCACCTAAACTTCACTTGTTATTTAACCATATATCATATGATTTATTTACTTAGCTTGACCCGTAGGACTCCCTAACCTATGCTAAACGCTCTCTCGAGGCGAATAACGTCTAACCCTAGGTTAATTAGTGGAACTCTCGTTCTCTTATAATAACCCCTAGAATAGCGAAGAAATCGATCTATGGATTCCCATATTAGGTTTCACCCTAATCCAGGCAAAATCTAAGTAACCCTATCTCTAGGCGTTCGATCAACTCCACTTAATTACGCTAGATCTACTCTTAGGCAGGGTCTATTCCTCCTCCACCTAAGCACATCAGATTTGGATTAAGCATGCATAATTAAGAACAAACTAAGTATTTAGCATAAAATTCAGAAATCAAATAACAAGATTCATCTAAGTTTCATCCCCTTCAAGTATCTGAGGGGTTTAGTTCATAACTAAGAAAGAAAACATCTCAAGAGAAAAGATAAAACAAAACATAAGAAATTCCTAAAACTCCCTAAAGGAATTGAAGGAGAACTCCGCCGTCTTGAGTATAATTCCGGCTTCTTGGGATGGATCAACTGGCTATCTTCAAGCAATTCCCACAATTCTGACCTTTTCGGCTTGGCTGCTTGGCCTAGCTCGCTCTCCTCAAAGATGACACTTAGGGGATATATATAGGCTCCTTGGAATGCGATTCTTTCTCCCTAAGTATCATTTTCCAACTAAAATTACTCATTCTGACGACAGAGGCACGGCCGTGTAAATCGTGGGAGAGGCCGTGCTCTAGATGATCGGCGAGGTACGACCGTGTGGGCTTTGGGTCAGGCCGTGTCAATTTCGTGCTAAGGCCCATTCACCCTATTTTGGGCCCGTTTACGTTATTTTCATCCTCGGGTGCTTTCCTGGGTATAAGACATGAAAAGAAAGGATTAAAAGCACCTTTTTACATAAATCAATGGTTAAATCATCCAAAAGCATACTAAATGTGGGCTTAAAATATGTTACTTTTACGGTTTATCAGTTATGAATGAGTTTTTGAGGTTTATGCCATGTATGCATGCTAGTGTGAAAGTTTTATGAAGCAATTTTGTGAAATTGCGGTTGAATTGTCTAAAAGGACTAAATTACAAAAGTTGCAAAATGTGAGATTGTAGAAGCTATTTGTGTGAAATTGCTATAGAATATTAATTAGAGGTCTTTAAATAGCAATTTTCCAAATTTCTAATTTTTGGGCAAAATTATGCATGAATGAGTTAAAATAGAAAGTTTATCAAAAAGGGCATTTTGGTCATTTAACAATTAAATGATTAAAAAAGGGAGAAAAGATGACAAAAATTCATTCATCTTCTTTTCCAAGCTGCCGAAATTTGAAGGAAGCTATTGTTAGGGCTCTTCAACTTTTCAAGCTAGCTAGTAAGTGTATTCTAGCCCCGTTTTTGATATTTTTTGTATTTTTGAAGTCCTTGTAGCATGAGTAAGCTGTTTTTAGCCATTTGATGAGCTATAATGGATGTTAAAAAATGTGGCCATGTATGACATGCATGTATTTTGATGTTTTATGGAAGATTATGAAAGCTTGATGTAGTAGGAACATCTTTTGTTAAGTGATTTTCCATGAAAATGCATGTAAGGACTAGTTTGTAAAAGTTTTAAGTTTGGTCATACATGTGTGATTTAGTGGGAATTGATGATTGCTTTAGTTGAGTAAGTGATTCGACTAAGCATGAAAGGCTAGAAAGTTGAATAAAAATCACTTTACGAGTTTGGGGCCAAAGTGTAATTATGAGAAAGACTAGGGGCAAAAGAGTAATTTTACTAAAGTATGATATAAGTGTCAATTTAGTCAATGTGTGTATTGAATAAGCTGATTTATTCATTATAGATCAAGAAAGACAAAGTCCAGATCTAAACCGAGGCAAGAGCAATATGGTGGACTGAATTGCACGTTTCTATACTTTTGAGTATCGAGGTAAGTCTATGCATAAACAATGCATTCATACTTACAATTTGTTAATGCTGGCTAGTGTGTAGCATGATTGAGAATGATTGAGAACTTATGTGGGATGAATGTGGTAGAATTTGTGAATGGATGTATGGTTAAGTAAATAGATATGTGAATGTGTAGTGAGAATGCTAAATGGTGGGCTAAGTGCGATACCATCCTAATGCATATTGACGATGAGCTGGCTATGCGCGATGCTTTCGTTAGGTATATCGTCTAGTGGGCTATATGCAAAACCACTATGAATACCTTTGTGGTAGACTAAGTGCGATACTACCTTATTAATTGATTGTGGTGGGCTAAGTACGAAACCACCGAGAAATTAGCTGTGTGGATTAGCTGTGTGGTTGTATAATTGAATTAATTAGCTGCGTGGATGAATTATCGAGAAGTGATGTTGTGCTGTATATTGTGTAAATGTGATATAGAAATGCACCCCTTATGAGTATGTCACTCATGAGGTGTTGGAAATGTGGTAAGGGATAGAAAGAGTAAACATTGTTGTACATTATATGTTAGTATGATGCTAATTATTTCTTAGCTTATATTGTGATGCTTAATTGTTTATGTGTAAACTTACTAAGCTTAAAGCTTACTCCCTTTCTTTTCCCTTGTCTTATAGAGTAAAAGTGTTGAATTGAGATACGAGGATCAATCGGAAGATTGTCCACATTATCAGCACACTCTGGTACATGAGACTCAATGTTTTGTATATGGCATGTATAGAGGCTAGACAAGTTAGTGAATTTTGTTGTAAATGGCTACGATATGTTGGCCTTTAGATGGATAGCCTATTTTGTGTAATGCCATAGTAGTTGGCTACTTATTTTGTGAAAAGGTTGTAGTTATCTATGTGAGATTGCACTTTAATTTGAGTTGATTATGGATGTGTTGAATGAATGCATATTGCGTATGCTAGAGGGGTGAAAAGAACTTAGCACATTGCTTTATTTTTGTCCATGTGGATAGACACACGCCCGTGTGTCTAGGACATGTGTGACACAAGGTTAGACCACGAGTGTGTGACTAGGCTTTGAGGCCGTGTGTATGTGGTCAGTAGTCACCACGGTTGTGGAGTATGGGCATGTGGGTCTATACACGGGCGTGTCTCTTCTTGCACGGGCGTGTTATCCCTGTACAAAAGAGAAAATTTATAAGATTGAAAAAAGTTTCAGAATAGTCTCGAGAGCCCTCATATTGATCATGAGGATTTTATTCGGTAATGCGTCAGGTCCGTTTCTGGTGTAGAACCCGGGTAAGAGGGTTACTAAGTCTCTCACAGATGATGAGGTTTATGATTCTTTGACCTCGTATGATGAGATAAAGCATCTTGTGGTTAAACCCGACTCTCAGGGAGAGGGTCTCATTGTTTGTGAGAGACAATATTAGAATGTTGATGATGATCGTGAAAGGACACAGGAACAGAATCCTCGCGGTAAATCTAAGGGTAGATCAAAGTCTTCAAACAGAAGTAAAACTTGTAACTTCTGCAAGAAGAAAGGGAACATTAGCTATAAGCTATAGAACAAGATTAAAACGGAGGATGTGAATCAAAAGGGAAAACAACCAAAATATTCCGGTGAAGCTGATGTTGTAGAAGACTACAGCGATGGTGAAGATCTAGTCGCTTTTGTCAACAATTCTAAAGTGAGCGAGGAGTGGATACTTGATTCAGGTGCACCTTCCACAAGAGTCCCAATCGGGATTGGTTTATAACTTACAAAATAGTGTCTAAAGGTGTTGTTTTGATTGGAAATAATGTTTTGTGTAAAATGGCAAGTGTTGGAACAATTAAAGTTAAGATGTTTGATGGAGTTGTTAGAACACTTAGTGACGTACGACATGTTCCAAAATTGAAGAGAAATTTAATTTTTTTAGTACTCTTGATTCAAAAGGGTACATATACACAGCTGAAAGTAGGGTTTTAAAGATTTTCAAAGGTTCCCTTGTTGTGATGAAAGGGCATAGAAAGACTGGCAAGTTATATGTTTTGCAGGGTTCTACTGTTACTGGTGATGCAGCTGTCACTTCTTCCTCTTCCTTGTCAAATGATGATATTACTAAACTTTGGCATATGCGCCTAGGGCATATGAGTGAGAATGGCATGGCAGAATTGAGCAAAAGAGGGCTTCTTGATGGGTAAGCAATTTGCAAACTAAAGTTCTGTAAGCACTATGTTTTTTGGAAGCAAAAGAGAGTTCGATTCACCAGAAGAACCCAAAACACGAAAGAAACATTGGAGTATATTCATTCTGATTTGTGAGGGCCATCCAGAGTGCGTTCGAGAGGTGGAGCTAATTATATGCTAACTTTTATTGATGATTTTTCCAAAAAAGTTTGGGCGTTCTTCCTGAAGCAGAAAAACGATGTGTTTTCTGTATTTAAGTCTTAGAAAATTGTGATTGAAAAATAGAAGGGAAAACAAATAAAATATCTTCGCACAGACAATGGCTTAGAGTTCTGTTCTGATGAGTTTAATAGACTGTGCAAGTCAGAAGGAATTGTAAAACACTTAACAGTTCGCCATACTCCACAGCAAAATGGCATTGCAGAACGAATGAACAGAACGATCATGGAGAAGGTTCGATGTATGTTGTCAAATGCTAACTTACCAAATTCGTTTTGGGTAGAAGCAGCCTCTACTGCATGTTTTTTGATCAACCGATCTCCATCCGTTGCCATTGAGAAAAAGACTCCACAAGAGGTATGGTCTGGTAATCCTGCTAATTATTTTGATTTAAAATCTTTGAGTTTCCTGCGTATGCTCATGTTGATAATGGAAAATTGGAACCGAGATCCATTAAATGTGTTTTTCTCGGTTATAAAGTTGGTATAAAAGGGTATAAGTTATGGTGTCCTAAGAATAGAAAAGTTGTGATTAGCAGAGATGTTTTTTTTGATGAAACTGCTTTGCTACCTAACTTATCTCTTAAAGACTCTTCCAATAAAGAAAATCAAAAGAAGGTGGAGCATTAGATTAATACAGAGTCGACTCCTCAAGCCAATACAAAAATTGAGAATAGAGTTGCTTCTTCACCACAATACTCTATCGCCAAAAATAGAACTAGAAGAGAACCTCCAAAGAAGTATGCCGAGGCTGATCTAGTTGCTTATACTTTAAATGTGGCTGAAGATATAGATGCAAACCAAGAGCCATCTAATTATTCTGAGGCGGTTAGTTGTGAAAACTTAGAAAAGTGGATGTTTTCTATGCAAGAGGAGATGGAATCACTCCACAAAAATAGAACATGGGTAAAAAAAGGTTGTTCGTTGTAAATGAGTGTTTAAAAAGAAAGAAAGGACTCCAGGAGTCGAAGAACCCAG
This sequence comes from Gossypium bickii, assembly GCA_025503065.1. Lineage (NCBI taxonomy): Eukaryota > Viridiplantae > Streptophyta > Magnoliopsida > Malvales > Malvaceae > Gossypium > Gossypium bickii. The sequence continues at coordinate 59,151,074 of CP106710.1, read as the reverse complement.
ATATAAAGCAAGGCTTGTTGCAAAGGGTATAGTCAAATTCCAAGAGTGGACTTCACAGATGTGTTCTCCCTAGTTGAGAAGCATAGTTCAATTCGAGCTTTGCTTGGTATTGTAGCCATGCATGATTTGGAGCTTGAGCAGTTAGATGTAAAAACTACATTTTTGCATGGGGAACTTGAGGAGGATATTTACATACAATAACCAGAGGGTTTTACAGTCTCAGAAAAAGAGGACTATTTTTGCTTGCTGAAAAAGTCCCTTTACGGTTTGAAGCAGTCACCAAGACAGTGGTACAAGAGGTTTGATTCCTTTATGACTTCTCATGATTTCAAAAGAAGTAGTTTTGACAATTGTGTTTACTTTAAGAAAAATAGTGATGGTTCTTTTGTGTATCTACTTCTTTATGTTGATGTCATGTTGATAGCAACAAAAGATAAAAGAGAGATAAGAAAGGTCAAAGCCCAACTAAGTGAAGAATTTGAGATGAAAGATTTGGGACCAGCAAAGAAGATACTTGGTATGGAGATTCTTAGAGATAGAAAAGCAAGTAAATTGTACATAAGTCAGAAGGGGTACATTGAGAAAGTTCTTTGCAGGTTCAATATGCAGAGTGCTAAGCCTGTTAGTACTCTTTTAGTAGCCCATTTCAGACTTTTATCGGCTTTGTATCCGCAATCAGATGATGAGATTGAGTACATGTCACATGTTCCATACTCGAGTATAGTGGGATCTCTCATGTATGCTATGGTTTGTTCACGTCCAGATTTATCATATGCAGTTAGTGCATTTAGCATATACATGGCGAATCCGGTAAAGAACATTGGAAACCAGTTAAGTGGATTTTAAGATACTTACGAGGTACTGCTGATGTTTGCTTACAGTTTGGAAGAACTAGAGATGGAGTCATTGGGTATGTTGATGCTAATTTTTCTAGAGACCTTGATAGAAGACGATCTCTCACAGGTTATGTCTTTACAATCAGAGGTTGTGTAATCAGTTGGAAAGCCACTTTGCAAACTACAGTCGCTTTGTCTACCACTGAAGCTGAGTACATGGCGATTACTGAGGCTTGTAAAGAAGCTATTTGGTTGAAGGGACTCTTTAGTGAACTCAATGAAGACCTTCAAATCAGTACAATATTTTGTGATAGTTAGAGTGCAATCTTCCTTACAAAAGATCAAATGTTTCATGAGAGAACAAAACACATTGATGTTCGGTATCATTTTGTTCATGATATTATTGCTCGTGGTGATATTGTTGTGAGCAAAATTAGTACTCATGAAAATCCTACAGATATGATGAATAAGTCACTTTCTATAACCAAGTTTGAGCATTGCTTAGACTTGGTTGGTGTTCATTGTTGAAGTTAAATCCTTAAGGGGTTCTATGGAAGAGGTGGAGAACTTGTTCGTTGAGAGTTCGTGATGAAGAACTTGTTCATTGAGAATTCGTTTCAAGGTGGAAAATGTTAGAATTAAGTGACCCGAATCCTTATTTTAATAAAATACAGTGGTAAAATAAAATAAAAGTAAAATCCATATAGAACTATATTTATTTTATTTTATTTTAGAATAAGGTTTTTTAAACCTTATTAAACTCCATCTATTTTATATTGATTAGAATAAGGTGTTTCAATCTTACTACACTCCTATTAGAATATGACTTTACAAGCCTATAAATAGGCATAGTCTATTCTTCTTGTGATGATTCGAATTCGACATAGTGAATTTTCTTCTCCTCTGCCCGTGGTTTTTTCTCCGAAAGGGTTTCCACGTAAAATCTGTATATTCTTTATTTTATTTCTCTTTTCTTGGCGATATATTGTCATTACCGACATTCTATTTTATTTTTCATAGAATTATAAAATTGAAAAAGTAATTTTTAAAAAAATTGAACATAACAAAAGGCATTATATTAAAGAATATACTGTAGACACTGAATTTTGTTCTAGGATCATAATTTAGATTCATTCTTCGAATTGGCTATTTGGACTAGGTTTTCGATTATTTTAATTTTGAAATTAAACTGTTGTCCATTTAATTTTAAAATCCATATTTAATTAGGGGGCACATTATTTTTTTTTAGAATTCGAATTTTAAGTTAATTTGAGTTAGGATTCACAATTAAATTAAAATTAATTTTACTTAACTTTTGAGATTTTCAAAATTAATAATAAAAAAAGAAGAAGAAAGAAACAAAAGTTGCTTTCGGGTTTGAAAATACTTTATTAGGCTTAATTTTGAAAAAGAAAAGTTAAATCCAAAAGCCCAATTAGTTTATTTTTCAAAGCCCAATTTGATCTTGTTTTAAAAAGGCTAAATCAAATTTATTTTTTTAAAAGCTAAATTGTAGTAAAATTGTTTTCTTTTTAAAGAAATTTGGTTTAAGGGCTAAGTCAATTTGCAACCCAATCTTTTAAAGAAATTTACGGAGTTGATATGAAAATATATTAAGGACAAATTAAGTAATTTAACCATAAAATTCGTTAATTAAGGATAGGGGGTCTAAATTGTAAAAATCTAATCACTATTAAATTTTAATTTTAAAAAATACTTGAATACCTAATTGGGAATTATCCAAAAGATGAAAACAGTAAATTAACCATTATTTTTCTGTGAGAAAGTGGGAGGAGATGGTAATAGACATTTAAATGTTATGAGTGTAATTAAAAGGATGTAAACATTAGATAGTGGAATTAAGCATAATTAATTAAGATTAATTAACTTTAATCCTAGTATATAAGCAAGTAAGTGAAGAATTAAAACCATCATCATCTTTTCCTCGTTTGTGTCGCTCATCTAGTGACAGAAGAAGAAATCTTTGTTTTCTATTTCTATTTCGATTCCAAATTATACCAAGGTATTCATGCTTTTCTTATAATTTTTTATGGAATTTGAATCATGGAAGCTTAAAGTGTAACTGATGAATTTAATCTTGAAATTAGTACATAAGTAATTGTTAAGTTTGAAATTAGTTGAAATTGTAATAGAAGATAGTGAGATTAGATTAGAATTGAAAGTTTAGTTAACTTTGACATTAAGAACTAAATTGAGTAAATTGAAAGTTGTCATGAAATTATGCTATAGACAAAAAGTATAAGATCCCTAATGAAAGAATGTTGAATTTGATTTTGATTCGATATTAGATATCGAAAATTATGAGTATTTTGGACATAGGGACTAAAATGAATAAAATGCAAAATATGTTAATTATGCATTTGAATATGATTTGGATGTCAACTAATATTGTTTTTATAATTTAATTATTGAACGTAGCTAAAGACGATTTCGAGCCATCTCGAGAGAAAGGAAAGATGAGAGTTAGAGATGAGTAACGAAAATATGGTTTGTACTTCTATGATTTAAGTTCAATATATATACACAAATGATTGTTACAAGCTAGCCTATGTGAGGTAGGTGTTCTACTAGTGTAACACTCCTAACCCGTATCCGTCGTCGTAATAGGGTTACAGAGCATTATCGTAAAAATGTAACTTAAAACATTCAATTACCAAACATTTCATTAATCAATACATAATTCATTCAAACACATGCTTATTATCCCTTATTCAAGCACTCGAGACTTTAGAAACACTTTAGAATCGATTCGGGACTAAATCAGAAATATTTAGAATTTTATAGAAAAAGATAGAAAATTTCATACTGTAGAGGTCACACAGCCGTGTGGCCAGGCCGTGTGGCTCACACGGCTGAGATACACGCCCGTGTATTAGGCCGTGTAGACTTTTGAAATAGGGACAGACGGTCGTGTCCCAGCCCGTATCCGTGCCCGTGTAACTCTCTGATTTGGGTCACACGGCTAGCCACACACCCGTGTGCCAGACCTTGTAACTGCCTGACTTGCAATCCTTTGAAACCTACAGGGGACACACGACTGTGTCGCATGGCTGTGTGGACAAGAAATAGGCTATTTTCAATCCATTTCTTTCACCCAAATCAAGCTCACACCTACAATCCATTTGTGCATAAAATCAAGCTTCAAAACATACCTAAAACATGCATGATAGGACTAATTCAATATGGTATCTATCTATACAACCAATATGCCAAAAGGCACCTCAATAACAAATCATCAAATCAACAAAAAAACATAAACACATTTGGCATAAATCAACCACACACAACTACCTATTTTCATACCATGTCATGGCATAATTTATCATGTACTAAAGCAAAACCAAACATACCAAATTGGTCATCCAACATATACTTTTACTTGACTATTTCAACACCAACCATTTAAGCACCAAAATGCCAAAAGTCCATCAACCATATTACCACATATGTATACATGCCAAACATAACAACTAGATCATTAATACAAGTCAACCTATACATGTCATTATATCCATAACCAAAACATGAAAAGCTACTGATATTGTCACTGGATAGTGTGATAGGTCCCCGACGAGCTTCCAAACCGAATGAGCTTCCGATTATCTATAAAACATTGGAAAGAAGACTACGTAAGCATATAATGCTTAGTAAGTTCGTATAATAACGTTAAAAATTTAACATGGCATAATCCAACCTTTAGCTTGGCCCAAGCGTAAGCACCAGCATAAACATGTTAGCATACTTGCACATAATTCGTATGAATTTAACATGGATAACCATTATACTTGAGCATGATTCAATTGGACTTTATCATCCGTCATAACATAACATCTTTTCCATGTAGCTCACCATTTCAATGTATTTCATACGTACATGACCTGACACTTACCATTTACTTTCAGATTCATGTTCGTTGAACCATTTAGAATATAATCGGATACGTGGGATAGTTCACACGAAGTATGCTAAACATATAATCATAACCTTTCCTTTCTTTTACATCGTTGCTCACACGAGCTGCGAAATGGATCTGCTCACACGAGTTGTGAAATGGGCCTGCTCACATGAGCTGTGGGTCAAAATGTAAGCTACACGATGCTGCTCACACGAGCTGTGGAGTATCTGTAACACATGTCAAACCTTAGCCATCAGTAGGACATTCAAGACCAGCACCCGAAACATGGAAGCCCTAATGACATGTCATTTGTATCCTACGAATTCCTAAGGTTCAAATGGGGCTTAATAGACGTCGTGACATCGTTGGATAAATTCACATATAGCTCAAAAGATAGCATTAAAACATTACATAATTACATGAACTTACCTCGACAATAAAGGCGTAGAAACAGAGTTGACTAATCTGAAACTTTTTCTTTACCCCGACCTAAAGCCGTACGAGGTCTATCTTGATCTAAATAAATAAATTAAATCTATTTAGTAACCATCCAATTCAATTCAATCCAAATTCATATCTTTACAAAATTATGTTTTCACCCCTATTGTTTTGATTTCATTACAATTTAGTCCTTAAGCTCATAATTTGAAATTTATGTAATTTCATCCCTAACCAAGCTAGCCGAATTTCATATAGATCCATATCAACTCATACAATTCATACAATTCATTATTTCATAATTTTCACCATGTATTTTACACATTTTACAAATAAATTCCTATTTGACATGTTCAACAAAATTTACTTTAAAAAAGTTGTTTATCTATAAACAAAGATTCATTATCTTCCATCAAACATAAAAAACCACATGAATATATTCATGGAAAAACCCTAACCTTTTAACAATTTTTGTAACAGCCCGATTTTGGGGCTAGTTGGAATAGTGGTTTCGGGACCGCTAATCCGAGGTTGAAGAAAATTATTTTCATATTATTTTATGTGTTATAGCATGTTTATAAGGATGCATGAAAAGTTTGGTGCTTTAATTTTAACAATTGTATGCTTAATTGTGAAAAAGGACTAAATCGCATAAAGTGCGAAAGATCTATTATACAAGGTAGAGGTGCCTAATAGCCATAGAATATTAAATTGGAGGTCCTTAAATTGCAATTAGGCCATTAAAAATGTGTTGGCCGGCCATAGTAAACAAGGGAGACAAAGCATTAAATTTTTGTCAAATTTTGGTAGAATTAGGTGATAAAACAATGAATAAAATAAGGCAAAGAAACCACTTGAACTTAATAAATCGCTTATAAATCATAATTTATCAAATCAAAAACCTTTTAAAAAATCATATTTGACTCGTTAATATTAAATAATAATAGTTACGAACTTTCTTGTCAGATTTTTTGGCCCCGAAACCACTGTTTCCAACACCATTGAAAAACGGGTTGTTACATGAAAAATGATAGCATATGGAATTACATACATTAGACATTGAAGATAAAGAAAATAAAGACATGTATTATTATTACTGTCACGGGCATTACTAACCGATCAGAACATCTAATTACATTGCAAGCAGTAGTATACGCTGACTAGTATCGTCATAATATTCAGGAGTAGATCATGACAATCAATTACTTTCATAATTGTGTCTTATATAATCGAATAATGTATCATACTATTTCATTCCAATTCAGAGTAAAGATATTCTTATAGGCCTTAATTCGAGTCTATATATACCTAAATATAGTCTATGAACAAATAGGGACTAATTTGGAACAATTTTGAAAGTTTTAGGGCAATATAAAAAATACTTAGAAATAGGGGACACACAACCTTGTGGCCAGGCCGTGTGAAACACTCCAGACCGTGTAACTCACTGACTTGAGACACACGACTGTGTCCCAGCCTGTGTCTCTGCCCGTGTAACTCACTAACTTGGGTCACACGGTCGTGTCGCAGGCCATGTGTCAGTCTGTGTGGAAACTATAGTTGTACTATTTTTCAACACGCTTAGAGCACACGCCCATGTGTGTTGCCCATGTGTGATACAAAATCGTGTCCCAGGCCGTGTGTACCTAAATGTACCTTAAAACCCAAGTTTACCATTTCATGCTTACTTGGACATTAAGCAACTTAATTACCAGCCATGTAACCTATTTAAGACACCATTAAAACATGCTTAAAATATGCTAAAAACAATCATTTTAGGTGCCTAACCAATGTACCCTCATTGGTACCACAATTCATATTTCCAATACATAACAAGACATCAACCATTTCATTCACATTCATACTAAATTATCAAGGTTGACTAATGTTCTAACTATTTAACTAACAAGCTAAATCTAACATATACCAAAACATCAACTAAGCTAACCGACCAACACATAGCTTTACTCTCAACCATATGCACATATAAACATCATTACACATGAAGTTCAAAACATTATCATATTAACAGAACAACATCATTCCAAAAAACCCCCTAAGTACATGCCATTACAAAATAGAACACCACCACACTTGAGTCTAGGATTTGTTGTTGGATTTTGAGTCGATGATAAAATGAGAAGCACCTAACCTGCGTATAGAAAACAAAACCGCACACTAAGTACTCGGTGGTATTTCTATAATTCGAACAATTTAACTTGATATGAGTAATCAAAATGTGAGAATGCAACAAGAAATGTTATGCACTTATGTTTCAAATAAAAAATACAAAATTTTTCATTCTTTATTTCATCCACTAAATTCCACATGGTCAAGCACATATCAATGGCATTTCATAAAGCATTTGTTAATCTCAACTCATGCAATGGCAGGATTCAACTCTTTGATCAATGCTTGATTTCATTTCACAATTCACATATCATTTCATCATTTCATATTTCATTTCTCATCTTTGCCATCTCAATATCAAACACATAAATTTATTATTTAATTTCCCCTATTAACATGACTCGGACTCGGATGGATACACGGATCCAACCAACACATCAATTTGGCACCCAGTGCCTCATCGGATAAATCCAAAGTAAAAACTGCGCCCAACGCTATATAAGTTGACACCTAGTGTCTCATCGGTTAAACTGAATCGAATTGGCACCAGTGCCTCATCGACTCGGGGTCAAAAAATCCCTGAACTCTTCCTATCCTATGGCATGCCATCTATATTCGACTTAGCCCGAAGCAGTTAATAAGGTTTCATTTCACATTTTAATACATTCAATGTCTCATTCTCATATATATACACATTATCACATATAGTCAATTCAATATTCACATAATCAACACATTTCATAATATACAAAATCAGTTCATTTCAAATCAACTATTAATTCAATTCAATCCTAAAGTACAAAAGCAATATGTAACAATTTATAAATTAATTCGGATTATAGAAACACAAACCGTATATTCTGAGCTACTCAATGTCGACCTTGTCTTTCCCTTTCTTACTCGAGGATTTCGAGATGACATTCACTACGGAATAAAATAATTACAATATATTAATAATACACAACTCAATTTTCATTAAATTTTAAATGTTACACCACATTTTGCTTAACCTTTAATTTAGTCCCTAAATCGAGACTAATTTTAATATTCATATTTAACATAAATTTTTTATACTAATTTCACTTTATGCTAAATTTAGCTCTCTATTTCCAATTATACCCCTTAATTTTAAAATTTTCACAATTTAGTCCATGATACTCAAAATCAACAATTATCTTCACTATTTAGTCATTTTCCACTTCTAACTTAAAGATCTATCAATTTAACCCATAGTACTTAAACTATTCAACAATGACATTATCTAAAATATTAAACAATACTAAAAGTTATGACACAAGTTGGGTAGCTCTAAGTACCGACATTCCAAAAACGCAAAAATTACAAGAAAAATTACTAATTTGACTAACAATTGAAGTTGAAAGGTTAAAAGTCCCTAAGTTTTTCGTAAGTTTTTTCTCTTTTTCTTTATTTCTTTTTGCATGCATTCATCTTTTTCCACTTTCTTATTATTCTTTTATTATAATTCATTTTATTTCTTCTTCTTAGCATAATATACATACATTAATGCTAACTTTAATCATAATATATATAAATAAGAACATAATATTAATTGTTTTTAACCCATGTCCATCCACTTTTAAAGAACAAAGGTATAATTGCTACTTTAATCCTTTTGGTTTATTTCAATCTATAATTCAACTTTTAACTTTAATGCGATTTAGTCATTGTATCTTAATAGCTCCTAATTTCATGAAAATTACTTAACCAAAATCTAATTCACTATTAAACTAACCTAATAAATATTTAGTAAAAATATCTACGGGTTCGTTTTATGAAAATGGAGTTCCGAATCTCACTTTCCGTCACCCCTGACTATTAGGTCATTACAATTACCAATTTGTTCTACATCATTTTCTTCCAAAACAATATCAGGCACAAGAGACCAATTTGATGGAGTTTCTTGCATGCTTCAGAGCATGCTTTTTTCTTTAGGCTTTTAATATTACCTTGAACACAAACTGTTTGTATAGGACAACTCTTGGGCGACGTTTCTACTTTACGAATATGACATTTTCTAGGCATTTGTAATAATATCAAGTGCTATTCCTATTTTGGCATTTCTAATTTCTAGAGTTTTAGCCCTGATTAGAAAGGATCCAAAAATTTTTTCTAGTTATGAATTGGGTATAGAACCAATGGGCGATGCTTGGTTACAATTATTAGTCAAGAAAAGGACTAAATTGGACTAACCAAATTAAGCTTTAAAATTTTGGAAACCAAGCCGCTCGTCCTTACTCATGCTCGAATCTATTAAACTATGTTTGTATGCTTGATTTAGTGTAACGCCCTGAATTTGGGCCTAGTGGGATTGGGCCTTGTGCGTGGGAGCCGCTAGGAGACTGTACATAAAAGTTTGTGTGTGTAAGAAAATATCATAAATTAAGTGTAGCTTTAGTGGCTAAGTATTTAGGCATAATTGGGAGTGCTTGAGAAGCCTGGGTTCAAGTTTTAAATGAACCTGGATGTTAGCTTATAGGACTTATAATAATTAGTGTTTATTTTATGATACAAAGGGAGTGGGTGATCTGGTGGCAAGGTGGCGCTACATGTGTGACAAGGAGTCTGAGGTTCAAGGCTTGGCGTGCGCAATTGTATGTTTATTTTACTGTTTGAGCTGAGGAGGTGTTAGAACTGGACTGGAACTCTGTGGTTGAATTGGTCATAAGAATTTGAATTGAATTTGAATGGGGAGTTAGAGTAAATCAAGGAGAAAATTCGGTGGAGGGATTGGTGGAGTTTTTGAAGGATTTTGAAATGGGAAAAGTTGGAGCAGATTGGGGGGAGTTTTGTTTAGGCAAATTCAGCTAGGGAGTGCGTTTGGTGCATTTTCGGCAATTGCTTTCTTTTATGCTGATTTGTTTTATTTTCTCTCTTTTATCTATAGTGCCAAATGTTGCCATAGACCTTTTGTAACACCCCTAACCCGAAACCATCGCTGGAATAGGGTTAAGAGGCATTTCCAAACAATCGGAACATTTCACATCCATTTCACGACACAAAGTCAATCATCAATCAAATATATTCAAATATAAACATTTAGTCCCTTATTGAGGTCTACAAGACCTTAATCACGTGTTAGAAAGAGGTCGGGACTAAACCGAACACATATGAAAATTTTCAGAGATTTAAACATTTTTCAAAACTGCAGAGGTCACACGCCCGTGTGGGTAGGCCGTGTGCCTCACACGGCCTCGGACACGCCCGCGCGTCCAAGCCGTGTCAAAATAGGGCATACATACTGACTTGTCCACACAGCCTGAGACACGCCCGTGTGCCTTACTCGTGGTCGACACTGACTTGCACCACACAGCCAGTTACACGCCCGTGTGTCCAGCCCATGGTCAAGCCTGAGTTGTTTCCCTTGGCAAACTTAAACAACATGGTTGAGCCACACGCCCGTGTGCCCAACCGTGTGAGAAATTATAGGCCATATTCAAGGCCAAACTTGCCAACCACACTTAGGTACACCTACAAGCTTGAAAGCAATACCAATTCATACCTCAAAATGCATCCAAACATACCATTTCATGCATAAATTAATCACCAACTATACCATCTATAATAATACTCAATTTCATCTCACATTGATTCAACCAAAATACCAAAATTCACATTTCAAACATATAGACCAAACATCATATAAACCTTACCACCATTCACATTTAGACCACGATTTTAATCAACCATTTAAGCATGAAACATACCATATTCACCATTTACAAAACTCACACTTAAAACCTACATCATTCCACTTCCAAGCCAAATCACATGGCAAGGATTAAACATTTCAAAACATGCTATATCAACTAGACTATACATGCCATATACCAACTATATACATCTTTCAAAACTACCCAAAGTAGCTAGCCAATAGTGTGATAGAGATGTTGACGATCCCCGGATCCGAGCTAGCTTTACTGACACTATAAAACAGAGAAACAAATCACACAGTAAGCTTTCAAAGCTTAGTAAGTTCGTAATATAATACATGTAATTCAACAATTCAAGTCAATATACAAAATATGCCATCACTTAGATTAATTTACCAATGATACACAAACTCAACTATATCCAATACTCACATAGTATTTCATTCATCTACTTTCAAGTTCACCATCCACATAGGTACCATACATACCGTAGGCAACAGATAGTTACTCACCAACCATGCTACTCAATTGCTTGACTTTACATTTCGATCAACCTTTGCTAATCTTTTGATTTGTTTGCACACTTAGTGCCAATTTCATAGTCGAAACATAATTGTCATCGCACACTTAGTGCCAATACGTTTAATCAAACTTATGTCGGTATCGCACACACAATGCCAAATCAATAAGCCAAAGTTTCTATCGTTTCGCACACATAGAGCTAATCAACTCTATCTCAATTCAATTATGCACACTTAGTGCCTCGTTACTCAATTTCATTCAATTCACATCACGTAGAAAATAAATTAACAACTTGTACTATATCTGAACTTACCTCGGACGTTGCAGTAACAAAACGGTCGATTAATCGAGCACTTTGTCTTTGCCTCGATCTTGATCCGAATCTCTCCTTTCTTGGTCTATACATATACAAATTTAACTCATTCAATCACCAATTCATTCAATTTAGTCCAAACATAAATATTTAGGGCATTTTACAAAATAGCCCTCACATTTTCACATTTCGACACTTTAGTCCTTAATTCATCAAATCATCAAATACACATAATTTGCTTGTACCCATGCCTAGCCGAATTCTCTCTATGTTTATACAAGTTCACACATTTCATTTATTCCACATTTTAGTCCCCCCATTTACACTTTTCTCAATTTAGCCCAAATTACTCAAATTCACCAAAAATTCAAAGACAAAGTATGTTAATCCAACATCAAACTTTCATATTTCACCAACTATCAACACAAAGCTCACAGGTTCATCAATGGAACATCTCAAAATCTTCATCAAATTCTAAAATTAAAGCACGAGTTTAATAGTATACTAAGCAACGATCACAAAAACGTAAAAATTATCAAAAAACCGAAACCAAAACATACCTTAATTGAGCTTAGAAAGTGCCAAAATTTCAAAAGCTTTAAAACCCTTTTCTTTCTTCCACAATCAGTGTAAAAAGATGAACAACCCCATGTATTTTCTCTTTATGTTTTATTTAATAACATATAATAACATAATTACCTATTTAGCCTTTTTATTTTCTTTTATAATCCACTATCTTAAGGCATTTTTGTCCATCCAATTTATCAATGGAATAATAACAACATAAGGACTCCTGACTTTAAAACCATAGCAATCTAACACTTTAACATTCAGCACACAGCTTTTGCATTTTATGCGATTAAGTCATTTATCATAATTCGACACACAAACGATAAAACTTTCACACATGCTAATTCACAAATAATGAACACAGAAAATAATATTAAAATATTTTTTTGACCTCGAATTTGTGATCTCGAAACCACTGTTCCGACTAGGGTCTAAATCGGGCTGTTACATCTTTTTTTATTTTTCCTGTTTTGGTTTTCTTTATTCTCTTCTCCCTGTTTCCTATTCTTCTTAATGTGAGCCGAATTCAACCTCTTTTTCCTCTGCCTTCATTCTTTTTCCCTTCTCTATCGATCAAACTAGACCGAAGGTGCTCAACCGTCTTCTCTCCCTATCATTGGTCGAATATTTTTATGCTCCACTGTTGGTATTATTAATCAGTTCTGCAACTGTCCCAGACTGAAGGGTAAGTGTTTATACTTTCTCCTTTACACTCAAATTTGATCTCTTTTAGTATTTCTTTGGAAGCCAAATGCTTCTGTTCTTTTGGACTCTAATTACCCTCTTGATTCTCTTGCGCGATATGATGCTCGTTGGGGGCTAGTCAAATCTGAGGAGCGAGGAAGTTCTAGAGTACTAAGGCTGTCGAGGTTTTTCTCTCATTGTCTGATTAAGGTAATTTGTTATCTTACTCTTTGGGTATAGACCGATTAGGCCTATGGGTTTGCAAAGTAAATTTTGGGTTGTAGGCTGTATCTATGATCAGTACTACCTAACAGAGATCTATCGTAGTGCAGCTTGTCGGCAAGGCATGTAATCTATCATAGTTAGCGATCTTAGAGGACTGGAGGCACTCACTCAATCAAGGTAATGGTGGTGAATGTTTTGGGGCTAAATATTAAGAAGGTGGTATGTTTATGTGACTATTAAGGTTGGTTGTATCCTTATCAACATGTGATTAATCGTGTGTTGGGAATCGATGTAGGTCTTGGCGCTCAAGGATTATTCGCTTTCTTCACAACAAAGGTGTGTAACAGTACCCTGTATTCGATAGTCGGTGAGAAAGCCAATAGAGTGTGTGTAACTGTATGCTATGTTTGATAACCAGCTGAAAAGCCGAAAGTAGGTGTTATATACACTGCTATGACTGTAGATCGGCAAAATGCCGAAAAGCTAAAAATATGGCGTATGATGTCACACGAACGTGCGACTGTGCGTGTTGTGAACCGAGCCCACGAACATGGGCGTTAGTCTGTAGAGGCCCCCACGGGCCCTCTCGTGGTATTGGGTTGTTCTGGGCCTCGTTGGTTCGAAATAGGCTGTGTGGGCCCACACGGATAAAATGTATATGATGTGGTAAGTGTTGCTTGGACTGTGACATTTGCATAACTGTGGCTGTTTCTGGGCTAAATGGGCCACACGAGTGTGTCGGCCCACTTGGGCCGAGTAATGGGCCTTAAGCCCATTTACACCGTTGTGATTGTTTAGGTTACTTAAGTCGCTCGAGGCGACAGTGGACCTTCTATTGGGTCGCTGATACCCCGATTTGTAAAAGTATCGAAATACGCCTGATTTAGTGCCGCAACCGATGCTAAGCTTGGTGTGTTGGATGGGTGGGTCGATTTAATCCCCACAAGAGTGTAGGAATTGTAGCGCCCCGAATTTGGGCCTAATAGATTTGGGCCTATTGGGTTATAATGCCCCAAAAATCCCGAAACTTTAAATTTATGTGCACTGAGGTTGGTATGTATTGTAACACTTAGATTAATAATATTAAGGTATTATCGGGATTATTTGAAGCCTTAGAGATAGGGGAGACCAAAGGGAAAATTTATTTTTTCTTGCTTAATGGACCCTAGTCTCAAGCGTGAGGCCTCTTAAGCAGATAGAGTGAAAATAGGACACAAGATGGGCTTGTGGTCCAGTGGCAAGTGGCGTCATTTAAGAGCTACGAAGTGGCATGTTTTTCAGTTAAGGAGGTCCAAGGTTCGAGGCCTAAAGAGGGGAGAATTAATGAGTTTTATTTTTGTGCTTGGACAGAAGAGGTTGGCATTGCAGAGGACTCTGAAAGGGAGTGCTCAAGAGAGAAATTTAAGGTGAAGATAAGGGAGAAAAGTTAGGAGATGGGAAGTAAGGATGTGATGGTACCGAAGGGGACTCTAAGGGAGGGGAGTGTTCGGCCTATGGCTTTAAAAGGAGAAGGGGCTGTATACTGAAAGGTTCTTTGAGCATTCTCTAGTTTTATTCTCCCCCTCAAAAGGTTTCTCCATGTTTGCCGAAATTTTGCTAAGTCAAATTCCCTCCATTGCCTAAAATTTTATCATCCCTATTTACCGAATCCTTCATACTCTCCTCTCTCAAATTTCTTTTTTGGTTCACCACTTTGTTCTAGTCGTATCACCTCTTTTCTTGTTCTCCATAGTGTTGCCAAACTGTCCCTGTCACCTTACTAGTCTGAAAAGCCGGATTTAAGCTGCTAGATCAAAGGAGAATTTCGGTAAGTGCTTAGTTGAACTTTTTAGTGTGTTTCGTTAAAAGTCGAAGGGCTATCTAACCCCTTCTTGTCGTTAACATGTATTAACAAGGGTAAGGCTCAACAATCGCAAGCATGGTAGGTAAGGATTGCTAATAAGGTGGTAAGTGTTCTCGACTCAGTCATGGTTTAGTAGTGGCTGAATCTAATGTGGCTCATAGGGGTGACTTATGTTCAATATGGGTCACTTGGTTTTGACGACATAGGTGTTTGGGTGCAGATTTAGAGGATAATCGCAAAAGAAGGGCTACTATAACGTGAGGCACACGGTAAGGGTACGGTGAGGTTTCGACTTTTGATAAGTATGTGTTAAAGCTTTGGTTAATCACTAGTAATGTCGATTGTAGGTTTGTGACTAAGGATATTTGCAGCGCGCAAGATTACCAGGTGTGTACAAACACTACACATACAATATCGGCAATGCCGAAAAGCCAAAAAGCCGAAAGTGGCTTAATAGGCCCGGTGGGCCTTACGGCTAGGTTTGATAAATTTGTTTGGCTTGGTGTAATAATACTTGATCTGGAATTGTTTTGGGCCTAACGGGCCATAAGGATGTGATTTGGGCCTAATGGGCCGTTAAGATGTAATTTGGATTTGATGGGCTTTATAGGGACGTAGACAAGTATGTTAGGGTTTATGGACTTAAGGCCTAGTTTGAACAACTCTTAAATTTCATAAGACTTAATCTAATTAAACATGTCCATGAACAAGTCCCTGGGTTAGAGTTTGGTAACGGACATACGCATGTCTAGGATTGGATCTAGGGAGAGCTTGGTACTTATGCGGCCCTAGCGGCCCACCTCCTCTTCTTTGGAATCCTACCTGGTGCATAGTGTCTGTTCACTTTAGCGGCGAGGACTTGTTGATGGGCCAAAGTTCATAACTAAAACCCGAGAGGGACCAAATACACTTATGTTTGTAAAATTACTAAAATACCCTTATGTTTGTAAAATTACCAAAATACCTTTATATTTGTAAAATTACTAAAATACCCCTAGATTTGTAAATTACCAAAATACCCCTAGATTTGTAAATTACAAAAATACCCCTATTTTGCAAAAGTACCAAAATACCCCTATTTTGCCAAATTATCAAAATACCCCTGTAGGGTAGATTTATGAAAATACCCCTGGGTAGTGAAATGACGAAAATACCCCTATGTGACAAATATGAGTTTGTGGATGTTACTTATATTTTTGATGCATTCATATGATATTCTGCTTAGGATGCATATGGGTGGGAATTATAGTACGGAGGAATATTTGAGGGTCGCACAGTCGCTTGACGACCATGGATCCACCGAAGGCTTTAAGCCCATTATATGATTAGCAGCTTTGCTGCAACGTTAGGTAGCTCCACAACCGGGCTACCTTTGGTGTGTAAAGGATGGGTGGGTTGATTTAGAAATCCCCATAGGTGTGTTATGGCTGGAAGGGAAATGGTGTGTGTAACAGATGGATTTTTGGGAAGGGTTTTGCATTATCTTGTTTGTATACGATATGATATGATATGTTATGATATGATATGATATGATATGATATGATATGATATGATATGAGGTCATTATGGGCTAAGGCCCAAGATCACCGATTTTGATAGGGCTTAGGCCCAATGTGAATATTTGTATGTGAATTGATTGCCAAGGGTTGTACACACTGAATTTCGAAACTTACACCTTTTTATTTAATGTTTCAAGTTATCCTGAATAGATGGCTCGACGTGGGAGAGGACTCGGAGATGGCTACACTACAAGCTGATCAAATGTTTTATTTTGTTTAAATGAATTTATTTTAAATACTTTGTTTTTTTTTCATTGGATTGTAATAAGGCCATGTAACTCCTAATTGACTTTAGATTTTGGGTTTTTTTATTATTGTTTCAACTATCCGCTTAATAAATTTCATAAAATTTCTAAAGTTAACATGGTTTTTGAAATAACTTAACCTATGAATGTTTTCTAAAATATGGGTTTTTCAACGTAACTTAACAAGACACAAGGGTTTTGGGTTTTTGGGCCTTAAATTGTTAAATGGCAAAATCATTTTGATGTGTACCTTTAATGTGCCATTCCAAACTCGGGCCTAACTTCTAGGCCGAGTTTGGGGTGTTATAGTGTTGGTACGGGTGGTGTGTTGGCTGGATCAGGATGGGATGCATCCTCATACTGTTGCATATCTATTTATAAGATCTATCACTGTACTGGGCTTAGGCCCACTTGTTCTGTTTTTGGTTTGAGCTAAGCCCAATTGATTCTGTTATGGGCTGTGACCCAAATGATATTGTAGTAGGCTTTAGCCCACGTATGCTCTGAACTGGACTGTACTGTTACTATTAAAGGGCTTTTTTCCCAGACTGTTTCAGTTTCTGTTTCTGTATACTGACTGATACTCTAGTAAAGGGATTACACACTGAGTTTTCGTAAACTCACCCTGTTTTTAACTGTACAGGTAATCTGTAACACCCCTATCCCATATCTGTCGCTGGATTAAGGTTAGGAGCGTTACCAGGCATATCAGAAACATTCACAGACAAAATCATACATTCAATCATCATTCTCAGACAAAATTTTAAACTTTTCTAAAATACAGGGGAGACATGCCCGTGGGAGGAGACCGTGTGCCCTCCATGGTTTTTAGACACCCCCGTGTGTCCTTTCGTGTCTACATACTGACTTGGTCCCCACGGCCACCAGACACGGCCGTGTGTCCTAGCCGTGGTCCTATACTGACTTCCCCACCACGGTCATTAAACACGCGCGTGTTAAGGCCGTGTTGCTTTTAGGCTACATTCTGCCAATTCACCCACGGTCTTAGGCACACCCGTGGCCACAACCGTGTGACATTATAGACCAATTTACAAGGCCAAAATGCCACCCATAAGGGTCAAACCTATAAGTAACATATATCATCCCATGTCATTCACATATAACCATCACATCATACCAAATAGTCATCCCAAATCATGCATATTTGACAACTAAGGAAATCACACACTAATACATTCAAAACCAACTCCAAACATAACAATTTGCATGACCCAATCATAATTATGCCCAAACATCATTCATCTATATACTTACCATCTCGTAACCATTCAATAAATCATCTAATTATACCCAAAACAATTTCATACATCACATTCATTTAAGCATATTACCAAAATATATCTAGACAAATCACATGGTTAAGTTTTACAACACAAACGTATACACATATATCTAGCCTATACATGCCATATTTAGCTATATACATTTTCAAAAGGGTACCAAAACGAGTTTAGAAGTGTGATGATGATCCTTGACTGTCCCGAGCTTACAGTAGCTATGACGACCTATAAAACTGAGAAAACACACAAACAAACGTAAGCTTTCCAATAGCTTAGTAAGTCATAATACCAATAAACTTAGCATATAAACACTCAAAACATAAAATCAATCTAAATTCACTAATGGCTCAATTTCACCATCATAATTCTTCTTAGTACATTCACTTAGGTCTTTCGTTCTTCAAAATTGTGTATTAGTACACACTTTATTAGTTCATAGCTTTTCTATACATATAACATACTTACAATCCCATATTCGAATACATAATTCATCTAGGCAAGTTTAAGGAATTACTTACCTTCTTATACACACAAGTGTACTTATCAAATTTACCTGACACAAATATATAATTTACATATTCCTTGTTTCTCGAACTTGACAATTGAACCATTTGTAATCTACTAGAATATGTAGAGTGCTCGGAATAGTTTTATAATGCCAACGTCCCAGACGTGGTCTTAATTGTAATCAAATATCGATGCCACTGCCTTAGACAGGGTCTTATATGAATAAATACGATGCCAATGTCCTAGACAAGATCTTACACGTAATCAGATATCGATGCCATTGTCCCCAACAGGGTCTTATTCGTATTCAGATATTGATGCCACTGTCCCCGACAGGATCTTACTTGTATTCAGATATCGATGCCACTGTCCCCGACAGGGTCTTACTCGTATTTAGATATCGATGCCACTGTCCTAGATATGGTCTTACACAAAAAGCTCATATCGTTGCCAACATCTCAAACGTGGTCTTACATATAATCAGATAACGATGCCTACATCCCAAACGTGGTCTTAATTGTAATCAAATATCGATGCCACTGTCCTAGACAGGGTCTTATACGAATAAATATGACACCGATGTCCTAGACAAGGTCTTACACGTAATCAGATATCGATGCCACTGTCCCCGATAGGGTCTTATTCGTATTCAAATATTAATGCCACTGTCCCTAACAGGGTCTTACTCGTATTCAGATATCGATGCCACTGTCCCCAACAGGGTCTTACTCGTATTCAGATATCGATGCCACTGTCCTAGACATAGTCTTACACGAAAAGCTCATATCATTGCCAACCTCCCAGACGTGGTCTTACATATAATCAGATAACGATGCCTACGTCCCAGACGTGGTCTTACATATAATCAGATAACGATGCCTACGTCCCAGACGTGGTCTTACATATAATAAGATATCAAAGCCACTGTCCCAGACATGGTCTTACACGATTATCAAATCAATGCCAATGTCCCAGACGTGGTCTTACAAAACTTATCTGACTTATCACTATGTCGATCTTATCCCAGAATTCATATACATAGAATAGATACCTTTGTATTCCTAAATTCATACAAAACTTATCTGACTTATCACTATGTCAATCTTATCCCAGAATTCATATACATAGCATCACAAATGCAGTCATTATCATTGATAGTCATGTAAATAAACTCAATTCAATACAATTACATTTATTAGCAATATGACTTACCTCGGATTAGGTTTATCAAAATAAAAACGGCTACTTGGTTACTTTTGCTTTCCCGCGATCTAAGTCCGTTTTCTTCGGTTCTTGATCTAAACATATTCAGAATTAATCCTTTTATTCACTAATTCATTCAATTCAATCCATACACACATATTTTGGGCTATTTACAATTTAGCCCTCACATTTGCATATTTTATCAATTTAGTCCATTTTTCAAAAAAATCAAAGTCACAAAATCTACATATACCCATGCTTGGCCGAACCTCTCTAGGGACTATATAAGTCCAAATATTTCATTAAATTCACAAATTAGTCCTCCAAAATACTATTTTCTCAATTTAGCCCTACTTAGCTAATTTCATTAAAACTTCAAGAATAAAACATGTTCATCTAATTCATATCTTTCATTTAACACCAAAAATCATCAAAAAGCTTAACATATCATCAATGGCATCTCATACAAACATTATCAATAATCAAAATTAATACATGGGTTTTGTAGCTCTCGAAGCAACGATTGCACAAACGTAAAAATTATCAAAAATTGAAACCAAATCATAACTAAATTTTGGCTTGCAAGTGCCGAATGCTTAGCTCAAACTTTCTCTCTTTTTCTTTTGATATTTTCGGCAAGAAGATGATGAAATGAGGCCACTTTCTCATGTTCTTTTATTATAACATATTAATATAAAATATAAGATGTAAAAATGCATGTATATTATCATAACATATACATAAACACATGTAAACATAATATGTTTACACATAGCCGTCCACTATCTATAATTTTGGCCAAATTGCCACATAAAGCCCTCACTTTTACAAAGCTACAACACTTTGATACCTTAATAAATAGCATACAACTTTCACATTTAATGCAATTTCATCCTTGGTCAAATTAAACACACAAACATACAAATTAGCTCACGGAAATTTACCACATGCTTAGTCACATAATAACGGCACAGAAAATAATATTAACATATTATTCAGACTCGGATTAATGGTCTCGAAACCACTATTCTGATTAGGGTACAAACTGAACTGTTACAATTCTCTCCCCTTAAGGATTTTCGTCCCCGAAAATCTTATTGTTAAACAGATTCGGATATTTCTTTCTCATTGAATCCTCAGGCTCCCACGTAGCCTCTTCAACTCCGTACTGATTCCACTTCAAGAATAGAATTATCTTGTTTCTCAACTTTTTCACTTCACGAGCTAAGATACAGATCGGTTCTTTCTCGTACATCATATTAGATCAGATTTCAATTTCAGATGGGGCAATCACATGTGATGGATCAGATGGATATCTAAGGAGCATCAAAACGTGAAATACATTATGAACCTTTTCTAGCTCAGAGAGCAACTTTAATCTATATGTAACAGGCCCAACTCGTTCAATGATCTCATAAGGTCCGATGAACCTCAGACTTAATTTGCCTTTACGTCCAAATCAAAGCACTTTCTTCCACGGTGACACTTTCAGAAATACTTTGTCAGCAATCTCAAATTCTATATCTTTTCGTTTCAAGTCTGCATAAGACTTCTGACGATCAGATGCTACTTTCAAACAATCTCGGATCAGTTTCACTTTTTGTTCTGAGTCTTTTATCAAATCAACCCCATGTAGCTTATTTTCACTGAGTTCAGTCCAATACAGAGGTGTTCGACATTTATGTCCGTACAAAGCTTCATAAGGTGCCATTTTGATACTTGACTGAAAACTGTTATTATACGCAAATTTGATCAGTGGCAGATACTGTTCCCACGAACCATGAAACTCTAGTACACAGCATCTTAACATGTCTTCCAAAATCTGAATAGTCCGTTCGGACTGACCATCAGTTTGCGGATGAAAAGCTGTACTGAAGTGTAATTTTGTTCCCAAAGCTTCTTGTAATTTCTTCCAGAATCTCGATGTAAACCTCATATCTCTATCAGACACAATAGATAGTGGCACCCCGTGTAATTTCACAATCTCAGCAATATAAAGCTCGGCTAATCTGTCGAGTGAATAATCAGATCTTACCGAAATAAAATGGGCAGATTTTGTCAATCGATCAACTATGACCCAAATTATATCTTTCTTTCTCGGAGTTGAAGGCAAACCAGAAACAAAATCCATCGTCACTCTATCCCATTTCTATTCGGGAATCAGAATCAGTTGTAGCAAACCAGACGGAACTTGATGTTCAGCTTTCACTTGCTGACAGACTAAACATTTCGAAACAAAGTCAGAAATGTCCCGTTTCATACTAGACCACCAATAATGTCATTTCTAATCATGATACATTTTAGTGCTTCTCGGATGAACAGATAGATGACTATTATGTGTTTCACTCAAAATCAGCTGAATCAACT
This sequence comes from Gossypium bickii, assembly GCA_025503065.1. Lineage (NCBI taxonomy): Eukaryota > Viridiplantae > Streptophyta > Magnoliopsida > Malvales > Malvaceae > Gossypium > Gossypium bickii. The sequence continues at coordinate 59,128,744 of CP106710.1, read as the reverse complement.
CTGGATTTCTCGGAACACAAATACAATCTCAATATCTCAAACAACCATTCACAATTTGAAATTCAGATTCAGAATTTACTTCACACTGAGTTCGGTTCGCAATCATTTCATTATCAACTTTCTGAGCATCACATATCTGCTGTAAAAACAACAGTTTTGCTTTTAGTTCAACTAACACTAAATTATCATCAAACAAATTTAACATTCCAGGGTAAAAACTCGGTCTTGCGAACTCTCTGTTGGTTTATTCTTGCAACAGTGACTTTAACTCTTTCAATTCCATTAGTGTCAATCTATACGGATCTATCAAAATAGGGTCGTACCAGGCAACAAATCTATACCAAATTGAACTTCACAAATCGAAGGCAATCCCGGCAATTTTTCAAGGAAAACATCAGAGAACTTATAGACTACTGTCACCGATTCAACTTTCTTTTCATATACTTTCAAATCAATCTCACAAGTAAAATATGCCTTGTAACCCTTTTTAACATAACTCTGAGCTTTCAAATCATCAAACTCAATCCGTACAATCTTATCATTCGGATATCTCAAATCTATCTTTCTTTTATAGTTCACAACAGCATCATGTATAAACAACAATCCATTCCCAAAATAATATCGAATTCATCAAATGGAAAGAGCATCAGATCAGCAGGGAAACAGATATCTCGAAACATTAACGGACAGTTCTTGTATACTTTATCAACAATGAAACTTTTACCTAAGGGGTTCGATACTTTTATAGCAAACTCAGTAGACTCTACAGGCAAAGTCTTACTGAATACTAAATTCATGCATATATATGAATGCGTAAAACCAGGGTCTATCAAAGCAATCACAGAACTATCATGAAGAGTAAAAGTACCAGTTATGACATCAGGTGACGAAGCTTCCTCACGAGTTCGGATAGCATACGCTCTGACAAGCACTCTAGCTTCGGGTCTGACGATCAGACTAAGTGAGGGGTGTTACTGTAACACCCCTAACCCATATCTGCCCTAGAACATGGTTTCAAAGCATTACTGAAGTTTTACAGAACATATACAATCAATTCATGTCTTTTTCTATTCATATCTGGAACAAATCACAGTTCAATCATGTTGTCCTTTAAATAGACCCTCGAGGTCCTATTTATACAGTAGAAACAAGTCAGAACTTAATCGGGAACTTGGAAAATTTTTCGTGAAATTTGAAAATTATTCTTAGGTGCAGGGGACCCACGCTCGTGTGGTCAGGCTTTGTGAGCCACACGACCAAGTGACACGCCCGTGTCTTAGGCCGTGTGGGCATTCGATGTGAGGCACACGCCTGTGTCCCAGCCCGTGTTCAAATTAGGGTAGCTACTGACTTGGGTCCCATGGCCAGCCACACGCCCGTGTGTTAGGCTGTGTGGACTATTTAATTTTTGAAAATTAGGTGTAGGAGTCACACGGCCAAAACACATGCTCGTGTGTTGGGCCGTGTGTTTCACACGGCTAAGACACATGCCCCTGTCTCTGCCCGTGTGACCAATTCTGAGCATTCTGTTTCTAAATTTTTAAGATGCAGGGGACACAGCCAAACCACATGCCTGTGGGCATGGTCGTGTGTCACACATGGTTGAGACACACGCCCGTGTGTCAACCCTTGTGGACGAAAACAAATTCATTTCCAAGCCTTACTTCTCACCCAAAGTTTTCCTTGTACCTACATTAATACTTGTATACATATACCAACCAATTCAAGATGTTAAAATCAAGCCAACGTTAACATTATACTTGATATATCATCACATGTATTCAAACTTACCCTTTAAAGAAAAACATATATGTGTTTACCATAATTCAATCTAGCCATACCAAGCACACATATATTAACCATATTATAACCACAGGTATATATTCACTAAATATACCATTACTAGCCATTCCAATGGCTAGATTACAAACAACCATTTACATGCCAACATTTGGCCAAGTTAACCTATACATGCCATTATACCAAAACAGGTTTACTATTTATACCAAAACGAATTGAAGGATAGTGTGATGATGCTCTGACCGATTCCAACCTTTACGAGCTTCAGAGCACTATAAAATAGAGAAAAGAAAATCGAGTAAGCATTTCAAATGCTTAGTAAGTTCGTTTAACAAGAATTTAACTTACCAATCATGTACATTCAAAATAAGTATACAAACATGCATCCAAATCATTATGGCCATTTTACTAAACACATGTGATCTCAAGAAACTTGTTACGCATGTATATCATGTAAACATCAAAAATCAAAGATGAGCTCATCATGTAATAACTTTCACAAACATGTGCTTTTCATGTCATATTTCCATATAACATGTGCATTTCCATAATCAATCATCTTAAGTTCAATTCAACCATGTCAAAACTATTCCTGTTGAATTTATTTGAAATATCAATAGAAACACATGTAGTACACTCAAAGTGTACAAAACTGTAAATCGTCAACTCATATTCAGGGGTACCCGATTAGGGCACATAATCAAGAAACACTCTCTTAAGCCATATAACAGGATGCTCATGTGAGCCATGTAACAGGAAGCTTATCTGGGCTAAATTAGGAAACTCATAAGAGTTGAGAACAGGAAGCTCATTAAGCTTAATAGGTAACTCCGAAGAATTATTATTAGGGAGCTCCGGATAGCCATATAATATGATGTTCAAGCGAGCCATGTCAGGAAGCTCACAAAGAGCCTTTATTAGGACACTCATAAAGAGCTGTGTTTGTGCCCGCAATATATGCAGGATCACAATCGATCATATAATTGGACGCTCACAAAGAGCTGCGGTAGTCCGCAACACATGCAGGATCACTACCGATCAGGATGCTCACAAGAACCATGTAATAGGAAGCTGAAGAAGGCTTATAACAGGATGCTCTTTTGAGCTATGGTATGTTCGGAACATATGCAAGACCACAACCAATACAGGAAATCCTGTATCCATCGAATTTCATTTATTCAAACGAGACTTATTACTTATCAAGCAATATCGGGCATGTAATTAATTTCATACATTAAACATTTACCGGGCATTATCGACTATTCAATCAATTTTATATACATGGAAATAATATAATTCACATATACAACATTTAATTTAAACATATAAATTTATATAATTTTAGTTACACGCACTTACCTCGCCAGTTGTTCGTATACGGAAATCTACTAATCCGATACTTTTTATTTTCCTCGATCCAACTCAGTATTAGGTCTTTCCGGATCTTTATAAATGAATTTAACGTCAATTTAATCCATTTCATACTCAATTTAATTCAATGCACATCCTAGGCAAAATTACCATTTTGCCCCTATACTTTTCAAAAATGATGATTTCATCCCTAAGCTCGGAAAATGAAATTCATGCAATTTAATCCTTATTCCAAGCCTAAACAATTTTTACATATAACATTTACAGCACATATATTTCATAAAAATAAAAAAAATTCATGAATTTTACATCTTTACAATTTAGTCCCTAAATTACAATTTCATGAAAACTCACTTTACAAAAGTTATTTATCTATTAACAACCTATCATTTTATACCATAAATTTCAAAATTTTAGCATATTCATCCATGAAAAAACTTTAATACTTTTATAACTTTACAAATTGATCTCCAAAATAGCTTGATTAGGTTATTCCGATCTCAAAATTATAAAAATTACTAAAAAAACGGGACAATATTACTTACCCAATTAAGCTTGCTTGATTTTTTTTCTCTTTCCTAGGGTTTCAATAGAATTTGGGGATGAAGATGATATAAAATGATGATATTAAACATTTATTTTATTTATCATCTTTTATTTATATCAATTTCCAATTTAGTCCTTTTTCTTTTTCTAAATTTCCATGAATGAATCATCAAAAATATCTACTAAATTTTCTTAATGGTCTAATTACCATATAAGGACCTCAAGTTTTGAATTTCATAGCTATTTGATACTTATAGCTACTAAAACTCAACTTTTGCATTTTATGCAATTTGGTCCTTTCTATAATTAAACATGAAATCGGTAAAATTTTCTTATCAAAATTTTTATACGTCTTTCCTATCATAATGTAGACAATGCAATATTATTAAAATAAAATTTCTTTTTGCCTCGGATTTGTGGTCCCAAAACCACTGTTCCGATTTCACTGAAAACGGGTTGTTATAGTTACATACTTCTTGTGGACTAATTCCATGATTAAATAAATTGTGAATTATTGGAACAATATTTGCAAGGCCTAGAAAAAAAATTCACTTATTAATCTTCTCATCAAGATACTCTACAAAGAGTTATAGTATTATCTGACCATACACAACGACATACCTCTCAATAGCTGTTGAGTTAGTATATATAAAAGCATAATCATCTTGGTTCACTTCCCGGTCTATATAACAATTTAGTTCGATTTATCAATTTCAAACATCTTATAACAATCTATTATATGTATGTATGAATTTAATTTCATTATTCGTATGCCCCTTAAAGTTTCACATTTTATTCAATTTAGTCCCTAAAATCAAAATAGTCATAACTAGTCCTTTTTAACTAACCATTTTGTATGGTGTTTCTCCTCTATTTTATTTGCATGGCCTATGAAAAATGTGCAGTTCTTAATCTTCTCATCAGGATACTTTACAAAGAGTTGTAGTGTAACAGCCCAATTTTTAGTGGTATCGGAAATAGTGATTCGAGATCATTAAATCCGACGAGTGAGTTCGAAAATTATATTAATTATAATTTATGAGTTAAGTATAATTTTAGAAATATTCTTGAATTAGTGAATTTTGTTTTTTAAAAGAATTATTAGGTTAATTAGTTTTAGAAACGAGATATCGAGACCTCGATTTCATAAATCGAGCCATAAATATTTTTATAAATATTTACGAAGTGTCATTAAGTTAGTATTAAAGTTTCGTTAGAAAATTTTAACATTTGGATAGTTAATTAAGTAAAAATGACTAAGTTGAAAAAGGTGCAAAACTTGCTAATTAAAGAAACAATGATTAAATGGCTTGATAATTAAATAAGGGGGGACTTAAGGAGCAATTAAACCTAAAGAAAAGAGATGAGGCAGCATAAGTAAGGAAAATAATAAAATATAGCCAATTTAATGGAAAAATAGTAAATAAAGCAAAATTTTAAATTTTAAATTGAAATCTAAAAGTCTCTAGGCCATTCTTCTTAATAATTTCGGCCAAACAGCCGTGGGAAAGAGCTCTCAAGGTGGTTTTTGCATATTTTTAATGCATGTGAGTTTATTTCTTGCCATTTTCTTGTAATTTTTGTATTTTTAAGACTTTTGCAATTAAGTCCATCTATCTAATTTATTAATTTTTGATTTTATGGGTGATTTTGAAAGTTACCATTGATGAGTGCTGGATGTTTATGATGAATTAACATAGATTTGAAGCTTTAATTTGTTAATTGATGATTTTATTAAGTAATTTTGATAGATATTGATTTTAAAACCAATTTGTGAAAAAGTTAAGAATTAGGGTTTGGTATTGAAATTCTGAATATCTGTAACACCCCTTACCTGTATTCGACGCCAGAATAGGGTACGAGGCATTACCGGACTTATTCACAAGCAAACATTTAAAACCGAGACATGAATTTCCACTAAAATTTAAAACTTTTCAAAAACATGCATCGGAAGTGGTTCGTGACTAAACCGAGAACTTTGGAAACTTTTAGAAATCTTAGAAAAATTTGATGTAAAAGGGGGTAACACGCTCGTGTGACCTTAAGACATGCCCGTGCTTCAGGCTATGTTCAAATTAGAGAGTATTTTATTTATGACGTCATCATCAAATTAAGGTCACACGATCAAGTCACACACCCGTGTGCTTAGGCCGTGTGATCGATTAAATTTTTATAATTTTTCATAAAATAGGTACAGACTTCACACGGCCAGGGAACACGCCCTTCTTCGAGGTCGTGCAGTCCACACAGCTGAGACACATGCTCGTGTCTCTGCCCGTGTGCTCATCACTGAGCATTCTATTTTGCAACAATAAAGGTGTAGGGGTCACACGACTGAAACACATGCCAATGGGGTAGACCGTGTGTCGCACACGGCCTAGACACACGTCCGTGTGTCTACCCGTGTGGACAAATATAAGGCTATTTACCAAGCCTTTTTGCCACCCTTCCATGCACCAACCTACACAACAAAACATATCACCAATCCAAGCATATACTTTCATCCCAACCAGCCATACACAAGGCACCCACATATCATTTACATGCTATCATTTATCACATACAAACATCACATACTTAGTATCTCAAACCATGAAATTTCCCACATTCATGAAATCATCATCATATGTATATATACTTAACCAATATTAGCCAATATCAAATGACCATTTACAAAATGAATTATCAACTATTGTAGCCATCACTTATAGCCAAATCAATTATGACACATAACAAAAAGACCAAGCTCGTATACATGCCATAACTCAAAATATTGAAATCATAAGTACCTAAAATGATAATTTGATTGTGAAAATGAATCTCCGACCGTCTTTGATCCCCGAGCTGGCTTGGTGACACTATAAGACAAGAGAAAGAGAAAGGGAGTAAGCTTTAAAGCTTAGTAAGTTCCTATGCAAATAATAAGCATCATACACACTTTAACATATATTTAACATAAAGTAATTTAACATAAATGTCATTGTGAATTCATAATCAAGCTTAGTATAGATGTTATTAAAATCTTAACATCATAACTTACTTAATCGAACCAATTTGATGTTTCATCACATATCGAGCTCATTTAGCATGAGTTTTATGTACATACATGTACCAACTTGCAACTTACTATAATCTTTCACATCATACCATAATCTTTCACAACTTAAACTTTGCCGTTAAGTTTCTCGTTGAACCACTTGGAATACTAAAGGATACTCAGGAAATCTTACACACATAGTACCATACCAATGCCATATCCCAGATATGGTCTTACATGGGATCTTATATCGATGCCAATAGCCCAGCTATGGTCTTACACGAAATCTCATATCAATGTCATATCCCAGATATGGTCTTACACGTAATCTCAACTAACCCTAATGTCATGACATTTGTATCCTAACTGTCGAAACCATTTTTTATGTTTTGAAAAACGGGGATCGACTTTAAAAAGAAAATGGAGTCTCCACCAACTTTTTTTGTTTAGGTGTGATTGGATCACCTATAAAACATTTTGTTTTATTTTAAAAGAAATTAATTTTGGTATACGAATTTCAAGAAAAACGGGTTCGGGAGTCGGTTACGTACGAAGAAGGATTAGCACCCTCGTCACGCCCAAAATTGGAACCTAATTGATTAATTAATGTCCTAGTGCCAAAAAGATGAAACGATTTTAAAATATAATTCTATTTTAAAAAAATTTAAATAACTCGAATTGGATATTGAGATTCTCTTGTTCCGAATGAATAAAATTGAAACACCCCACACCCGGCCCACGAGCCCGGACCGGATCTGGTATGTTCCTTAAGTAAACCGGTTTTCAAAGTTCTTTGTTACTTAGAGAAAATTTGTAAAATTTTCAAGAAGTGTTGTTTTGGATTGGGCTTAGGTTGGGAAACCCATTTAATTAATTTAAAAATCCAATTTTATTAAGGTGACAAAATAATTTTCTTTAGGTTTGTAAAAATATATTTCGCTTAAAATTTAATCCAACGATCGTTTGTAACAAAATATTAAAAATAAAGCAGAAATAAAGAAAATCCACTGGGCCTTATGGCCTTATTACATCAAGTAAAACCCAATAATAAAATTAAACGTACTAAAAAGAAATAAAGTCCAAAATAAATAAAATCTTCAAATTGATGCATGGCCACCTCAAGGTCTACCGTCCCGGTCCGTCACTGTTCATCACCTGAAAATAGTTCCCACAACGGGGTGAGTCAACAGACTCAATGTGCACACAGTACTAACATTCAACAAATCAGGCATACATGTTCATATCAAATTCATATTCATATAAAGATAAATGATGATGCAACCCAACCCAAGCCTAAAGGTCCATCCGCTACACACCACCCGTACCTGCCAATCACACCGTAGGGACTACTAAGTCGACCCTCCATCCGCTACACACCATCGAAAGCAGTCGCTGCAGTCGACGTGCTCATCGCCCATATACGTTGTGTCATTTGACACTATGTTCAGATAATGTAATCGTAGTTATCATGTTCACGCAATGGGGCCGTAGCCACCATTTTTCGTTGGTGAGGCCGAAGCCAACACCTTCGTTGGTGAGACCGAAGTCAACACCTATTCTTCCCCTTTCACATATATCCCATATGCCCCAAATATTTATACATATCTTATTTCTCGTTCATCATACATATTCACATGTTAAAGATATAACATATTCATAATCCTATATCAGTAGGAAACGTGCACGAGTACTTCTTATACCACATTAGGGCACTTAGCCACATTCATAATCTTATGCATATTCATATTCAAATTAATTATTGCCATCATATTGAGGGTTAGTAAGGGTACACACCTTTTTCGCTTAATAGATTCCTTGAATTCCCGAAGTGAATTGATCACAGATTCAGACTTTAGATCTGTTGACTCCTATATTCAGCCTATCATATATAAACACATTAATACACTATTGATTTTAAAACCAAATCCTAGTAGGAATAGAACTACTAACACTTACCTTGTTGCCGAATTGGATGATTGTAAATCAAATCCCAAAATTGATAGTATCCTTTCCCTTGAAATCGGCTAACACTAATTCATGTAATCATGTGAGTTTTCGGCTTTTAAAATAATGCAAAATAATTCCCAATACCAAAATTAAGCCTTTGCCGAATATCACTTACCATACAAATTCCAAATCTGAAGAGGATTCCTTGCCCTATATGTCTGTCGAAATCTTCATGTTAGATCTAATCTAACATATACATCATAACCTTTAATCAAATAAATTTATCTTACCTTAGATCCTTGATCCTTGTATTCGACAGTTGAAGAAACCCTTTTGATGTTGTAGTTGGTTGCTCCTTTACTTAGAATCAACAAAGATTCGGCTTTGAGAGTAGAAACAGAGAAGAAAATAGAAGAAGAAAAGATGGATTTTGCTTGAAGAAAAATTCGGCAGAGAGGGGGAGAGAGCTAGGAAAATTTCGGCAAAGAGGAAGCAAAAGTGAATGAGTAGCCCTCCTGCCCTCCTTTTATAGCCAAAGTTATCAGCCTAGGAGTCCCTTACTTGGCCACCACTCCTCTTTTTGATAATATTATCTCTTTTATTTAAAAGATAAAAGCCTTTAATCCATCAATTATCTCCTCAATTATCTCCTTAGAAAATAATCCTTTATTTATCTCTTATAAAACTCCTTTATTTATCTCTTATTATTCACATATTTATGTGAATAAAACTCCTTTATTTATCTCTTATTATTCACATATTTATGCAAATAAAACTCCTTTATTTATCTCTTATTATTCACATATTTATGCAAATAAAACTCTTCCTTTTCTAGAAACCCATGCCGTCCACCTCAGCCTTCTGGAAGCAAAAATTAAACTTATTTATTTGCTTCCCAAGTGACTCGAACCCAAGCCCAACAGCTCTTGCACATGGCGCCATTTCCATAGGCCCTAAGTGACACCTTCAGGCCATTTTTCCAAGCCTAATTGTGTGTCAAACTTTTCCAACTTTTTCTTTTAAGGCCCTCTAGCCCTTATTTCCTATTTTGAACTTTAAAATTTGACATTTCGGCATCATTTCTAAGTTTCCTAAAATTTTCGATCGGCTCTGTAACTTGCCATTTTTCTTACATATCCAAGTTTCCTAAAATGTTCAAGTTTCCATTTTGGATCATTTCCAAAAATGTTTGAGTTTCAAAAATGTCTAAGTTTCCAAAAACGTTCGGGTTTCAAAAATGTCTAAGTTTCCAAAAGTGTTCATTTCCATTTCCATTTCCATTTTCATTTCTATCTCCATTTTCATTTCCATTTTCATTTCCATTTTCATGCATTTCTAGGTTTCCAAAAGTATCAAAAATTTATTCATAGTACTTGAAACTTGTCATTTCATACAATTAATCTGGAAATGCATAGGCCCTTTTCAGGATGTTACAAAAATATCACATCCAGCACGTTAGGATATGACGTTTCAAACCCTCGATGCCAAGATCATCTCATGATTTCCAAAGTTCATGCATTGAGATTTTTATAAGGATATTAAATTATTTGGACAAACGAAAAACCGAAACCCAGCATGGTAGGGTACGATTTCTCAGATTTCCAAACACGAAATATTGCCTTATTTTTTGAAAACATGGACAAAATTTTAAAAGGATATTTGGTTATTTGGCCAAACGAAAAATCGAAACCCAGCACGTTAGGGCACGATTTCTCAAATTTCCAAACACGAAATATTGCCTTGTTTTGAGAAATTTTCAAATGGGTGATTTTAAAATCGACTCGTAATGCATTTATTCAATTTGCTCGGGATAAAAATGAAGTATCTAGTAAAAGTTTAAATATATTGGAATTTAAATCACAAAACAATACCGAGAAACACAAGCATAGCATCAATCATGAAATAATATATGAACTCAACATTATACAAATGAATAGAAATGATACAAACGATTTAAATGTGCAAATACACAATAGCAATTATTTCATGACTTATTCCATTTCAAAAGACCTATTTTAACAATCAAAGACCAATAAACTACATAATATAGTAATCTTACAAAATTTACATGGCAAATTAGTATAAAACAAATTTTGAATGATAACAAATGGATTTGAAATAACTAAGAAAGAGGAGTTTGAAACCAACAATTTATGAAACAATTTAGAAAATAAACTATAATCAATATAATAATTTATAAATGAGTTTATGAAATAACTATTATGCAAGAAGAAATCTAAAATGTATGACATACAAAATAATCTAAAATCAAATGTACTTATCTAAAAAAAACTTAATAAATAATATGTATTTTTTAAAAAATAATATAGGAAAGTGTTTAAATAAATAAAACATAATTTAAAATAAGATCTTTAAAAGAACAATTATATATTTATATATAGATTTAAAATAAGACATATACATAAATAGATTTTAAAAGAAAATACATACATAAAATAATATGAAACTAATAATATATACATAAAATAAGATAATTTTAATACAAATCGTATATATGTATGTATAAATTAATAATATATAAGAGTATTTAAATTAAATATTATGCAAACCTTTAAAACGAAAAACATATAAAAAGAAGAGTTTTAAATTAAATATTTATATAATAAATTAAAAGTATATACAACCGGAAGTATAAAACAAAATCAAACATTGTAAAATCAATAAAATGATTCAAAATAATTTATTAAAACGATTTCTAAAAATAAATGACAAATAAATTTAATACCATAAAAAGTTTGCAAAGATAATAAACAAAAACTAAAAAAATACTTAATTGAAATAAAATTAAAATTAAAAGGCTATTTTATGAATAAATAAAATTATTTAAATAAAGTAAAGCACCAAACTAAAATGCGCCCAAACAATCATGGATTGTACTAGCAAATATTCCAATAGCCAAAACGCAACGTAAATAGGACCCAGTTGAAATGGCGCACAAATCCTCGAGAAAGAATTAAAAAAAGAAAGAAAATAAAAAAACCTAATCGAATGTCAATACAAAATGGAGGGACTAAGTGCGCAATTATCCCTTCAGCACGTAAACACGCGGATCCTGAGGGCAATGGGTCGGATCGGATCGGGGCGACCTTATACGACGTCGTTTTGAGGCTACTGGAATGAGCCCAAACGACGTCGTTTCCTTAATGAACAACAACCTCTTAAAAACAAAATTAAAACAATCAGCCACTCTTTTTTTTTAAAAAACAAAACCCTAGCCCCCTTTTATTCTTTTTAGTCAAAACCAAATCCCCTTTCTTACCACCGAACCACCACCTCAATCGATGGTCGGTGGTGAACAATCACCCTCCATTTTAACCCCATTAAAAAATATGCCAAAGATTTAACAAGTATTCACCATAGTGGAAAGAGAAGGCTTCGATTTCCCCTTGGGTGCGACTTCGACGAAGGAGACGAAGCTCCGACGACGCTACCCAAAACAGGTACTCTCCTCCCTTTCCCCTTTTTATTTTCACATGCAAAAGAAAAACGAATTGAAAGCCAACAGAATCTGAAATTTTTAAGAAATTAAAAAACAAAAATCACCTTTGCAATTCTGATTTTTCCTTTTTGTATTCAGTGTGCGTAACCCCTTATAGATTTTCTTTGGCCCTTTTATATAACCAAAAAAAAGAATCAAAATACAAGAGAAAAATTTCTATTTTCTCTATTGTCTGCTATGTTTGCTGTCTTTTTCTTTTGCTTGCTGTTTTGTTTCCTTTTGCAGGTGTGTGACTCGCAGTGGAGGCCGTACGGAGGAGTGTATAGAGGTGGTTGACGTGGCGAGTACAGAGGCGCGACGCGCGTGTGGGGGCTGTAGCCGCTGAAGGCATGCGGCGCAAGGGCTAGCTAGGGTTTTTGTTTGTTTTTTTTTCTTTTTTGTTCTGTTTTGGGCTTAGTGTTTTAGGTGTTTGGGCTGTTGTAATTTTGTTATTGGGCTTGTAATACTGGACTGTTAATGGACTGTTAATAATTTTTTTTTTAAATTTGATTAATAGAGTTTTGTTATTTGGGCCTGGGCAAATTTGGACCCGTACAGTTGCCCCTCTTGCTCGTTGTCTTGTAACGAGAACAGAGCAAAGACATAAAAGGGCCAATTTTGCCCGGTCTCACCGAGTCCTGACTTCTTTCGGTACTTTTCCTCTTCGAGTAGCTTCATTCCATCCTACTGCATCTTCAGGGGCCCAGGAACTAGTGCTTCGATCCAATTCAAGGAAATTAGACTTATAGCTTCAATCTGCTCCATCGCAACTTCAGGGAGATAATATTTGCTATCTTCAATCTGCTCCGCTACAACTTCAGGGAGATAAGGGTTGGTAAATTTGATCCGACCTACTGCAACTTCAGAGGTATAGGATTTGTAACTTTAATCTTTTTCGCTGCAACTTCTAAGAAATAAGACTTGTGGCTTCAGTCTACTTCACTGCAACTTCAGGAAGATAAGATCTGTCGTAATCTGTAACTTTAATCTTTTCCACTGCAACACCAGGGAAATAAGATTTCCTATCTTCAGTTTGCTCCACTGCAACTTCAGAGAGATAAGGCTGGCTTCAATCTGCTTCATTGCAACTTCAGGAAGATAAGATTCGCCATAATTTGTAGCTTCAATCTGTTCCACTGCATTTTCAGGGAAATAAGATCCGCTGTCTTCAATATGCTCCACTACAACTTCAGGGAGATAAGGCTGGTGGCTTCAATCTGCTCCACTGCAACTTTAGGAAGATAAGATCCGCCAATTTCGATCTACTCCACTGCAACTTCAAGGAGATAAGATCTACAGCTTCAATCTGCTCCATTGCTACTTCAGGGAGATGAGATTCGTAGATTCATCGATCTTGCTACACTGTCCTCTGGGGGATATGACGTGTAGAATCGATTTCATGTGCTTATGCTTATGCCAAATGATTAGGATGTCATGATCAGAATGAATCAAATGATCCTAATTGGATGTGTATGAATGATATTTACATGAATGCAGAATGACATGAGAATGATCCTTTGTATAATGATTAGAATGCAATGATCAGAATGAATCGAATGCTCCTAACTAAATGTATTTTGCATGAATGCAGAATTTCATGAGAATGATCCATTTTTAAATGTTTAGGGTTGTCATTGTTCATTGTTCTTCCAGGCTGTATCACTGACGTAATATCCCGCCTTCTTGTTCAACCGACATTTTTGACAAAAAATCCAAAGAAATGGTCACTGTTTAGAGTTTCCTTCTCAAATATTTCCAAACCTTAGGCTTGGTGAGTTTTAAATGAAAGTCCTGTTCTAGGTTCTAATATTATTTAGAAGTTTCCAGAGCAATATGCAAAACTCCTTTTGTGAAAGTATTATTTGTCCATTAATCATTACTTCAATACAGAATGCTTGAAAATGATCATAAATGATGGACAAAAATGGAATCTACCAGAAACCAAATCCGAAAAGAATAGGCTAATTAAAGAAAGCAACCATTGCCTAAATACAAAATGATTAGGGGAAAAGATAGGTGCCCCCGATATCGCAGCCTGAGCTTCTTTGTACGGACTTTCTGAAGACCATTTTAAGCTCAATATGTGTTTAGGAGATCGAGAGTACTTTGTTGATGCCTCAAGATGTAACATCTCTCCTCCTTAATTTAGGTATAGTAAGATCACTGCATGCCCTATCATTGATTGCAATTTAAGCCGCCCTTTTTGGGTTTTTGACTCAAAACCCCTTTTGGTCTCAATGCACCCTTTGCGGGTTTTCACCTTGACCTCTCCTTTTTTTTTTTTGAGAAAGTCTCAAAGCGCCCTTTGCGGGTTTTCACTTTGGCCTGTTTTCCTTTTTAAGGATAGCACTTCTTGACTGAATCCGAATTTACAGGGTTGGGCAAGTTCTTCCCATCCCTTTCAGCCAAGATCAGTGCTCCTCCGGAGAAAGCCTTTTTTACCACATAAGGTCCTTCCCAATTTGGCATCCATTTTCGTCTGAAATCCTTTTGTATGGGGAGGATCTTTTTCAAAACCAGTTCCCCCTCGTGAAATTCTCTTGGGCGAACCTTTTCGTCATAAACGCACATCATTCGCTTTTGGTACATCTGACCATGAAGAATAGCTTTTAGCCTCTTTTCCTCAATCAAGTTAAACTGATCATATCGAGACTGAATCCATTCTGCTTCATCTAATTTTAGCGCTGACAAAACTCGAAGGGAAGGTATCTCTATTTCAATAGGTAAAACCGCCTCCATTCCATAAACCAATGAGAAAGGAGTTGCCCCAGTAGAGGTTCTCACTGATGTTTGATAAGCATAAAGAGCAAATGGTAATTTCTCATGCCAATCCTTATAAGTTTCAACCATTTTCCCCACGATCTTCTTAATGTTTTTATTGGCTGCTTTTACTGCACCATTCATTTTTGGGTGATACGGAGATGAATTATGGTGTCTGATCTTGAATTTACTGCAGACTTCTGCAATTGTACTGTTGTTCAAGTTTAGTGCATTGTCGAATATGATCCTCTCAGGCATTCCATATCGACATATGATTTCCTTTTTTAGGAATCTGCTGACTGCCGACTTAGTAACACTGGCATATGAAGCAGCTTCTACCCACTTGATGAAATAGTCGATGACTACAAAGATGAACCGATGCCCATTGGAAGCTTTTGGAGAGATCGGCCCGATGACATCCATACCCCACATAGAGAAAGGCTATGGGGAGGTCATAACATGCAAATGCGAAGGAGGTACATGAATTTTATCTCCGTAAATTTGGCATTTGTGGCATCTCTTAGCATAATTGATGCAGTCTCCTTCCATGGTAGACTAATAGTAACCGAATCTCATAATTTGTCTAGCCATTGTGAAACCATTGGCATGTGTTCCACAAACACCTTCGTGGACTTCTTCCAGAATTTTCTTAGCTTCAACAGCGTCCACACATCTTAATAGTACCTAATCCTTTTTTCTTTTGTATAGGATCTCTCTATCTAAGACATAGTCATAGGCTAGTCTTCTCAACGTCCTCTTACCATTCTCGGTCGCCTCATGATTTCTCACGTATCGTAATATATCATAATACCAGGGGTGATCATCTCTTTCTTCTTCCTTCACGTTGTAACAATGAGCTGGGGCCTCGTAAATACTTATTTGAAAGGGTTTTACATCCTCTTGTTTGCTCACTTTGATCATTGAAGCCAGATTAGACAAAGCATCTGCCATCTGGTTTTTGTCCCGTGGGAGATAATTGAAAATAATATCATCAAACTCCTCAATTAACCCTAAAACTATCCTTCGATAATTGATCAATTTAGGGTCTCTTGTCTCCCATTCACCCTTCGGTTGGTAGATCACCAATGCAGAGTCCCCATATACTTCCAGCACTCTATTTTTGCGTTTTATGGTTGCACGGAGTCCCATGATACATGCTTCATTCTCTGCCATATTATTCGTACAATCAAAATCCAATTTGCACGTGAACGGATAATGATCTCAATTTGGGTATACCAAGACTGCCCCAATTCTATTGCCTATAGCATTTGATGCTCCGTCAAAGTTTAATTTCCAAAGGTGATCTTTCGTAGTGTCCTCTTTTGTAGCTGCCACGTACATTAGTTCTTCATTAGGGAAATCAAAGTTCAGAGGCTCGTACTCTTTTAGAGTCCTGCTGGCCAGAAAATCTACTACTGCGCTTCCTTTCACGACTTTTTGGCTCACATAAACTATGTCAAATTCAGAGAGGAGAATTTGCCATCTAGCCATGCTTCCATTCAGAGCAGTTGACTCCATCATATATTTTAGTAGGTCTAACTTCGAGATTAGCCATGTCGTGTGGTATAGCATGTATTGCCTCAACCTTTGAGTTGTCCAAATTAAAGCACAACACAATTTCTCAATCGGCGAATATCTCCTTTCACACTCAGTGAATTTCTTACTGAGGTAATATATCGCCTTTTCCCTTCTTCCTGAATCATTGTGTTGACCCAGCACACACCTCATAGAGCGATCAAACACCATCAAATACAGGATTAATGGTATATCTGGGCAAGAAAGTGACAATACTGGAGGACTTGACAAGTATCGCTTGACCTTATCAAAATCTTTCTGGCATTCATCATCCCACACGCCTGAATTGTGTTTCTTTAGAAGATGAAATATGGGATCAGATTTCTCGGTTAACTGTAAGATGAACCGAGCAATGTAATTTAACCTTCCTAGAAAATCTCGAACTTCTTTTTGAGTGTGCGGCGGAGGCAATTCTTGTATAGCTCAGACCTTGTTTGAGTCAATCTTAATTCCCATCTCTCTGACTATGAAGCCCAGCAATTTTCCCGATCTAGCTCCAAAGGTTCATTTTGTTGGATTGAGTTTTAACTGAAATTTCCTCAGTCTCAAGAACAACTTCCTCAAAACTTGTATATGTTCCACTTCTGTTTGGGACTTTGTGATCATATCGTCGACATAAACTTTGATTTCTTTGTGCATCATATCATGGAACAAGGTCACCATGGCCCTTTGATATGTCGCTCCTCCATTTTTCAGCCCAAATGACATCACCTTATAACAAAATGTACCCCATAAGGTTATGAAAGTGGTCTTTTCCATGTCTTCAGGATGCATCTTTATCTGATTGTATCCTA
The DNA here is from genome assembly GCA_025503065.1 of Gossypium bickii. Lineage (NCBI taxonomy): Eukaryota > Viridiplantae > Streptophyta > Magnoliopsida > Malvales > Malvaceae > Gossypium > Gossypium bickii. The sequence goes on along the minus strand of CP106710.1, from coordinate 59,111,415 downwards.
AGAAACCATCCATGAAGGAAAACAATGAATAGCCCGCCGTATTGTCTACTAAAGTATCAATGTGAGGCAATGGGAAATTGTCTTTCGGGCTGGCCTTATTCAAGTCTCTATAATCTACACACATTCATACATTCCCATCTTTCTTAGGGATAGGTACAATGTTGGCTACTTATTCTGAGTATTTGACTTCCTGCAGGAATCCGGCATCAAATTGCCTTTTGACTTCCTCTTTTATTTTTAGCACAATGTCTGGCCTCATTCTCCGGAGCTTCTGTTGAATCAGTTTACAATCCTCTTTTATGGGAAGACGGTGTACAACAATGTCAGTGCTTAACCCTGGCATATCTTGGTATGACCACGAGAAAATATCTTTGAATTCCTGAAGTAACTCTACGAGATCTCGCTTTGTTTCTTCAGTTATGCACGTTTCAATTTTGACTACCTTTCCCTCTTCCATGGTCACAATCTCTATTGTTTCTTCATGAGGTAGAATTTTCTTTTCCTCTTGCTTTACCATTCTTAACAAATCCGGAGATAAACCACAGTCTATGTCATTTTCAAAGTCTTGGGATCCCTCTAAACACATGTCTTGCTCAAAAGGAGATTCTAAATTCGAAGCAGCGTTACTCTTGTCATTGATATTAGGGGACAAGTTGTAGATACAAAAGAATATACAAAGAACGAATGAATTTGAGAATAACTATTGGTACGGTATGCTTATGAATAAAATGAAAGAATGATTCAGAACAAAGGTCCAATGAAAAAACAATGAAAGAATCTAAAAGAACGAGAAGATATTTATTCAAAATGATCTCAAGTATGTATTCCATAATGCTATTTTGACATAAATCTTTTTCACAAAGGAAATCTTATTGCTTCTAGGCTTAAAACAACAAGTGTGTTTAGAACATTACTCTGAGTAAGCTCTAAAAACTACAGGAATTTCTTCTGTAGTCCAATTATTCAGAACACTCCCAGGCTCATAAGGGCGGATATCTGACAAGGTCCCCCCTTCAGTGGTTTCTTCACATATGGCATTGATATAAACATTTTCTAACCTTTCTTCAATGTCTTTTTCCTCTGTCGTCTTTTTGTTCAGGATGAATAATCCCTTCTGATACAAAAGTCTTGGAGATGTGAGGAAATATCATGGATTCCCATTTGATTTCTTCACCACTCATACGTGCCCTTCTTCTTTCCTGCCTTTTTTTCTAATTTCTTCTTTCTTTGTCTTGCATCTGGCTTGAACCTTAAACCAAAGCGGTCATATTTGTCTTTCGACATAGGCACCTCAATTCTTCCTTGAAGACGCCTCCCAAGTCCTTTTCCTGGTAAAACTCCCTTTCCATCCATCAATTGTAGACCCATCCTTGTGTTTTTGGATATTTTCGGCACAGGAATCTTGCTCCCCTCAGTGATGAATGTCGCATTTACAAATTCCAAAGATTGAAATGAACATTCGATTGCTTCGTCATCTGTTTCCAAATATGGCACATCACTGGTTACAGTTGCAATGATATCCTCTTCAGCATTTATCGTTATCAACCGACCCTCTGATACTAACTTCAACTTCTGATGCAGCGATGAAGGCACTGCCCCTACCGAATGTATCCAAGGTCTCCCTAACAGGTAGTTGTATGAGGGCTTAATGTCTATCACTAAATAGTCCACCTCATATGTAGTTGGGCCAATCAACAAAGGTATTTCTATTATCCCCATAACTCTTCTTTCTGTGCCATCGAATGCCCGCACTATATTCTGACACCCCTTCATGTGCGAGCTATCTACGGGTAATCTATTTAGTGTAGACAAAGGTAATACATTCAATGCTGACCTATTATCTATCAAAACTCCCGGCAATGTGTATCCTTTACATCTGATGGTTATGTGCAAGGCTTTAGTAGATCCCGTACCTCCTTGGGGTATTTCATCATCGTTAAAGAAGATGAAATTATCAGCACTTATGTTATTAACCAGTCGATCCAGTCTATTGATAGAGATATCATTAGTCATATACGTCTCATTTAGCACCTTCATCAATGCACTTCGATGTACCTCTGAACTTAGGACCAAAGCTAGTATAGATATACGAGCCGGCTGTTTATGCAATTGTTCCATCACACTATACTCGCTATGCTTCAAAAATTTCAAGAATTCCTTAGCTTCCTCCTCATTTACTGGTTCATTAATAGATAACTCAGGTTCGACTAATTTTCTTTTCTTTTGTTCTACTGTCGGAGCTTTTCCCTTAACAGGTTCTGTTCGGGCATTTACCAAATCATAGCATCTTCCACTACGCATGTGAGAACCTATATTTTGATCCTTAGTGCTGGTTGAACTCTCTTTTCCTGGGATTGTCACATTACAATTGTAATTCCAAAGGACCCTTTCGTTATCCTTGTAAGAAAAAACTGCTAGTTTCTGAATTATAATCTTCGGTGTCTGAATCCCTACTTCATTTTTGGGACGTGAAATAATGATCACAGGATAATTGACTTTTGAGCCTTTCGTCATTAATTCTAATGTGCATATACACCCTTCCTCTTTAGCCTTTTCATAAAATTCTATCTCCTTGTTGTCTATCAGGCCCTGAATCAAAGCTTTGAACTCCTCACATTCTTGAATTCTATGCCCCATTTCATGATGAAACTCACAATAGTTTCCTATCTCATCGCAACTTACTTCTGGATTCGACATAACTAACCCTCTTTTTGCCATTTCCTTCCAAACGCATTTCAAATAAGTTTTTACCACTACGATATCAGTCTTGATTTTTCTCCCTGCCTTTTCATTAATCGCATTTACTCCACCATCAGTGTGATTGGGTAGCGGATTGTCAGCATTTGGTGCATCATCAAATTTTACAATGCCCATTTTAATAAGTCTTTTAATGACTTTCTTAAAGGCCGTGCAATTTTCTATTGAATTCCCCGAAATTCCCACATGGTAGTCACATTGAGCGTTTGTATCGTACCATTTGGAGTTTGGGGGCTGTAATGGTGCTAGGTAAAAATAAGACACCACGTGTGCGCCAAACAGGCTCTGATATAACTCTCGGTACGACATTGGGATAGGAGTAAACTAGAGCTTTTCTAAATTCATCCTTTGGTTAGATTCCTGCCTTAGAGGAGTCTGAAGGCTAGTAGTTGTCGTCCTTGGTGGGTCAACGATAATTTGCTTTGAGTAGCCCTTGCTATATGTTCCCACATTGTTTACCTCATTTTCTTTCTTTCTCGGGGTTAATCTTTTGGCACTTTCCCCCGCATCTATTTTACCGCTTCTCACAGCATTCTCAATCATTTCACCGGACATCACTATGTCTGAGAAACTCCTTGTGGCGTTCCCCAACATATGGTTGATAAATGGGGCTTTCAAGGTGTTGATGAAAAGCATTGTAGTTTCTTTCTCCAGAAGGGGTGGCTGGACTTGTATGACAACTTCCCTCCATCTTTGGGCGTATTGCCTGAAGCTTTCATTCTGCTTTTTCTCCATATTCTGTAGTGTAATCCTATCGGGTGTCATGTCCGTTACATGACTGTACTACTTTATAAAAGCTTGTGCTAAGTATTTCCATGAGTTGATTTGGGCACGACTTAACTGATTGTACCATTTGGCTGCTGACCCGATTAGACTATCCTGGAAGCAGTGGATCAGTAGTTGATCATTGTTGACATATCCTGTTATCTTTCGACAGTACATGGTTATGTGAGCTTCGGGGCAACTAGTCCCATTGGATTTTTCGAACTCTGGAGTTTTAAACTTCGGAGACAGCACCAAATCTGGGACCAAACTCAAGTCCTTGGCATCAATTCCACAATGGTAATCATCATTTTCCATTGCTCTAAAATTTTCTTCTCACCACTTGCACCTGTCTTCAAGCTGTTCCGACAATTTCGCTTTTGCTTTTTCCATTTCTGTCACATCATCCAAATCGGGGACTATAAGGTTGGTTAGGTTAGAACCTGATCTCGCTTGGAAATTCATTGGCACCGAAACACCCTCCTGAAATTGTTGAGGTTTAATTATGACGGACGCTCTTCGAGGATACACTTCAGGATGGGTTGGGGTAAAACCCAGAGGATAAAGCGGTTCCTCATTATCTTCTTCAGTGTTAACCATGGGGGTCTTTCCTTTGTCTATTGCTCCTGCCAGTAATTGAGTCAATTGAGACATCATATTTTTTTGTGATTCTATCATCCGATCCATCATATCTTGTTGGATCTTACCCAGCTGCTCTTGCATTTACAGTTGAAGTTTATCTTGCATCTCCTTTTGGAGTTGTTCAAGTTTTTCTAATCTCTGATCCATATCTTTCGTCTTGGTTCGAGTATCGTAGGGATGTTTGGTTTTGCTGGTGTCCAAGTTAATGCTGAAATGATTTCAACCAATCAGGGTCTTCCCATGAAATCCAATGCATATGATGTAATGCCATGTGAATGCATGAAATGAATGCAAAATGTGTCGATTCTGATTCAATTTCCATTAGAAAACTTTACCAGAAAATAAAGTTCTTTACATAAAATAAACTTACAAATAAGGCTTTTCCCTAATGCTTAAAGCTTTAATTTTCCTAAGTAGTGAAGCTAACTCCTGTCCTCGATCTGACTGCAACTCATACTTCACACTCAGTATATCCACTTGTACCGCCAAAGTCTGCAAGTAGTCCCTCTCAAATTTGGGTTATGGCTTCTCCCATAATGTAATCCCTGTTTCTAACTTGATTCTGCAAATGATGAAGCTGCTCCCTCAACCGTTCTTCACTTGTTTCGAAAAACTCAATCCGTATTTCACAATTTCGTAATGCTACCTCTAGTTCTTCTATTTTCCCTTTCATTTCTTCTATCTTAGTTAAGCTCGCTCTCAATTCTTTCACAGAATTACGACTTCAGTAATGATGAAGAGATTTCTCAAGTTCCGCTACTCTAGCCCTTAACTCACTTCGTTCATTTATGCTTTCTGAGAGGCTTTTTTCCAAGGCTCCATTTTGTGCTTGTGCCTCTTAAAATTTCTCTTCCCATTGATCAGCTTTAGTCCTTTCCTCTTGAACCTCCTGATGCCACTGTTCTGAAGTCTTCCCTAACCCAGCAGTCCTCATTAATAGACGCATCTTCTTATAGTCTGCCTTTAAACTATCCAGATCCTCTTCAGCCCTATTTTTCCCTTTCCTTAACTTCTCAGCCTCTGACTTTTGCACTTCCACATCTAATCTCAAGTGCAATTTTTCTTCCTCTAGCTGCTCAATCCTCTTCCCGAACTCGGAACTCTTCTTTTCAAAGTCTTGTCTTATAATCTCTAGCTCTGACGGGACAACTTGTAAATATTCTTCCATTGATCGAGCACCTTCTAAACTCAGCCCAGGAATATTATCATTAATCCTTTTGCTAAACCATTCGTTGTATTCAAGCGTCGTCATAGAACCAACAGCCAATCTCTACATCTAGCGAGTCTGCTTCCAAGTATCCAAAATCTCTCGAACCTTTTTCTTATAATTGTCGCCTTTATATGAGAACTCACATTGAGCAAGCCCGTAAGTTACCGGTATAAATTGCCTCGACTTATACTGCCTTAATACAAGCAAAAGAGTGTATCCAATGGCCCTCCAGATTCCAGGAAAAGGTACATAACCAAAACTCCCACACCTATAAAGGATCTCATCAGGGATCATCCAAAAGGCTTTCTATTCAATATCTTTCTCTTTGAGATTTTGAAGAATTGCCATCCACCTTTCTTCTGAAATGCCGTCTCTCCTTTGCGTAGACGCTTCTTCTTTTAATGGGGAATAACTCTTAGAGAAGACCCGGTAAGAGACCCTGTCTACCTTCCAAAAATGTCCATGAAACCATACCAATAACAGCTGCGCACATCCAATAAATCTACCTTCGCCTGCCCTCCGACACAGACTCAAAGACCTAAACGTCTCAGCTAGAATTGTAGGTACAGGTGTGACTCTTTTATCAAGACGATCGAATAAATCAGTGACTGCTTCATTTATATGCCTTAGAGCTTTAAGAAAAATCACCAAACCATAAATGCTCAAGGCAAAGATGTCAACTTTTTTCTTTACATCCGCGTATGCTAAAATCAAGTCTCTCATATTCACCCAAGGAATACATTTTCCATCCCCTTTCTGTTGAATTAGAGTCGCAACCAAAGGCTCACTCATCCCAGTAATATTCATTAACTTCTTCACAAAGTTGGGGCATTAGCGACTCTAGAGTAAGCTTTATTGACTTGGATCTTTGGACAACGCAGCAAAGTCGTATATTCCTCTATAGTGGGCACCAAGTCCACCTTCCCGAAAGTGAAACAGCTATAGACAGGGTTCCAAAACTAGGTCATAGCCTGAAACAAATGCTTGTCTACCTTGACATCCAGCAAATAGGGTATATCGCTATAATTTTGGTAGAACAACTGCTTAGTTCCTTCATCCCAATGCGCCCATATGTCTCTCAATTTTTGCAGCTCATTTTGTATCACACTGATGTAGGTGAAGTCTCACAACTCTGATGTATATACTTCAGCTAGACTATCCCCTTTCTCTTGTTGTAACTTCTCTGACCATGTGCGGACGGCCGCATTATCCTTGACTTTATCAAGAAATTTGTTCTCTATGTTAAGTCTTCTAACCTAATAACCGAACACAAATCGACTCTTCTTTAAATATGCAATGTCATGAACACAAATCGACTCTTCTTTAAATATGCAATGTCATGCAATCACAACCCAGAACAAAAACACACAAGTCAGTATCAAATAATAAGATTCAAGGCAAACGGAAAATAATCAAACACTTATATGGATAACCACTAACATTTAGCATCACTCCATCTGGTGAGTTCCTATGGTTCACTATATGAGGTGGGATTCTAAAGAAAAAGGGTACCTGAACCAGCAGATTCCTCAATCCTCACCCATTATAGGTTCATATGGATCGAGTTAGGTTCAGGGGAATACATTTCCCTATGGCCATGCAGAGATGAAAATCTCATGAAGACATAGGTACGGATGTATCCCGGAAGTAATCCACTAGCCCATGCGGAGGTGAAAACCTCATGAAGGCATAATTTCTCACTCTCACTTAAAAGGTGTAACCCCAACGGTTATGCAATGCAATGCCAAAGTATTCTACGAGACTCAGACCACAATAATCATAAAAATTACAAACAAATGCGACAAAAGAATCATGATTTTTCAAACTAAATTTTCAACTTTCGACAAAAGGAAAAAAAATAATCAATTTTACCGCCTGACTCTATTACAGGTCCCCAGTGGAGTCGCCAAGCTTTCGAAACCATTTTTTATGTTTGGAAAAATTGGGATCGACTTTAAAAAGAAAATGGAGTCGCCACCAACCTTTTTTTGTTTAGGTGTGATCGGATCACCTATAAAACATTTTGTTTTACTTTAAAAGAAAAACGGGTTCGGGAGTCAGTTACACACGAGGAAGGATTAGCACCTTTGCCATGCCCAAAATTGGAACCTAATTGATTAATTAATGTCTTAGTGCCAAAAATTTGAAACGATTTTAAAATACAATTCCATTTTAAAAATTTTTAAATAACTCAAATTGGATATTGAGATTCTCTTGTTCCGAAGGAATAAAATATCACATTCAGCACGTTAGGATATGACGTTTCAAACCCTCGATGCCAAGATCATCTCATGATTTCCAAAGTTCATGCATTGAGATTTTTATAAGGATATTAAATTATTTGGACAAACGAAAAACCAAAACCCAGCACGGTAGGGTACGATTTCTCGGATTTCCAAACACGAAATATTGCCTTATTTTTTGAAAACATGGACAAAATTTTAAAAGGATATTTGGTTATTTGGCCAAACGAAAAATCGAAACCCAGCACGTTAGGGCACGATTTTCAAATTTCCAAACACGAAATATTGCCTTGTTTTGAGAAATTTTCAAATGGGTGATTTTAAAATCGACTCGTAATGCATTTATTCAATTTGCTCGGGATAAAAATGAAGTATCTAGTAAAAGTTTAAATATATTGGAATTTAAATCACAAAACAATACCGAGAAACACAAGCATAGCATCAATCATGAAATAATATATGAACTCAACATTATACAAATGAATAGAAATGATACAAACGATTTAAATGTGCAAATACACAATAGCAATTATTTCATGACTTATTCCATTTCAAAAGACCTATTTTAACAATCAAAGACCAATAAACTACATAATATAGTAATCTTACAAAATTTACATGGCAAATTAGTATAAAACAAATTTTGAATGATAACAAATGGATTTAAAATAACTAAGAAAGAGGAGTTTGAAACCAACAATTTATGAAACAATTTAGAAAATAAACTATAATCAATATAATAATTTATAAATGAGTTTATGAAATAACTATTATGCAAGAAGAAATCTAAAATGTATGACATACAAAATAATCTAAAATCAAATGTACTTATCTAAAAAAAACTTAATAAATAATATGTATTTTTTAAAAAATAATATAGGAAAGTGTTTAAATAAATAAAACATAATTTAAAATAAGATCTTAAAAAGAACAATTATATATTTATATATAGATTTAAAATAAGACATATACATAAATAGATTTTAAAAGAAAATACATACATAAAATAATATGAAACTAATAATATATACATAAAATAAGATAATTTTAATACAAATCGTATATATGTATGTATAAATTAATAATATATAAGAGTATTTAAATTAAATATTATGCAAACTTTTAAAACGAAAAACATATAAAAAGAAGATTTTTAAATTAAATATTTATATAATAAATTAAAAGTATATACAACCGGAAGTATAAAACAAAATCAAACATTGTAAAATCAATAAAATGATTCAAAATAATTTATTAAAACGATTTCTAAAAATAAATGACAAATAAATTTAATACCATAAAAAGTTTGCTAAGATTATAAACAAAAACTAAAAAATACTTAATTGACATAAAAATAAAATTAAAAGGCTATTTTATGAATAAATAAAATTATATAAATAAAGTCAAGGACCAAACAAAAATGCGCCCAAACAATCATGGATTGTACTAGCAAACATTTCAATAGCCAAAACGCAACGTAGATAGGACCCAGTTGAAATGGCGCACAAATCCTCGAGAAAAGAATTAAAAAAAGAAAGAAAATAAAAAAAACTGATCGAATGTCGATACAAAATGGAGGGACTAAGTGCGCAATAATCCCTTCAGCACGTAAACAAAAGGATCCTGAGGGCGATGGGTCGGATCGGATCGAGGCGGCCTTATACGGCATCGTTTTGAGGCTATTGGAATGAGCCCAAACGACGTCATTTCCTTAATGAACAACAACCTCTTAAAAACAAAATTAAAACTTTAAAACCCCAAACCCGGCCATAAGTTTCGACCAGATCTGGTATGCTACAGGTTGTACATTGAAAACTTTTGCTAAGTTGGCTTTAGAAAATCACAAGTTAATTAGACAAAATTTGAATAAACAAGTGACTTTTGAAAAGAAAACCTTGTATTATTATTATTTCATATATTTAAACCTTTGACACAGTTTCATAAGTTGGAAATATTAAAAACTACTAGATGAAGATAAACTATGGGGCCTTATTACGTAAATATTCATAAAATAAATAAAACTTGAAGAAAACCGAAAATAATCTATAGAAGTAAAACTTGATGGCCCCTCGAGTCCGTCTCGGCTCCCATGTCCACGATATACTGCTCATCTGAAAGACTAGAGGAAAATGAAAGGGTGAGTCATCAAGACTCAGTGTGTAAATCCCGAAACACAATGAACTGAGGCCCACAAACACATTATGAGCCCTGGCCCATACATAAAGGCAAAAATCATAACCACATGATGAATAATAAATGTTGCATAGCCCAGCCCAACCTAGAATTCCATCCTCTACACACCAACCCGTACCAACCATCACACCTTGGGGATTTCTACAATCAACCCTCCATCCGCTACACACCATAGCGACAGCCGTACTGCCTATTCCTATTATTCAGGAATTATTAAACGTGGCATAGCCACCGATCACTATGTGACCTCATAATATAACGTGGCTCAGCCACCGATCACTATTGTGACCTAATTTTAGATTTTGTGGTTTAACCACTAATCACCAAGTGACCTATCATGCACTTCCCTTTCATTATCATAATCACACCCCATGCATACACACAGAAAACATCATACCATCTTTAAGAAAGCAGACTTACATATATTTCGATACACATAGAGATTTCTATGATTACATACCTGGCATCCTTGCCTAACCCTTTTTAGGGTTTTATTCGATCATCACATGACCACTTTTTCGGCTTTTTAGCCCATAACACATATAGATTATAGTTAACTAGTGTGTTAGAGATCTACACACCTAATTATCGTTAGAATAAGACTTTCTACGTTGACGCTATCCGTAGCCGACACAACTGCTATCTGCCTAAGGTGTTGTTCAGAGGCTGGTAATGAAACATTAGGTTAAGGCACAACTAACGAAAAGGAAACGGTTGATCATCTTAAGGAGAATTAAAATCCTTACCTTGAAATCCCGAAAAGTGATATGAGATTCAGGGACTAGTGTTTTTGGCTTTTAGATCTAAGAGATCTACTTCAATTCCCGAATGTCGCCCAACAAGAGAATACATAAAACCATTAAACTATTAGCTTTTCAGCTTTGTCTTCCAAAACCGAAAGAGAAAGTGAAGAGATAGAAAAATTGGCACTCACCTTTACATAAAGGATTTGACTACTTTTTGAGAAGATCAGAAGAGAAGAAGAAATCTAAGTAGTTTCGGCTTTTTGGTTGAAGAAATCGGCAAAAGGAAATAGGGGTATTCGGCTATGGAGATGAGAAGAGAGTTCAGGGTTTCGGCTTTTGAAAGAAAAGATGTTGAGAAGATTGGGAGGTTTCGGCTTTTGAAGAAATCAAAAGAAAAGAACTTGCAAAGGGAGACTGAGAATTTCGGCACAAGGAAAGAAGAAAAGAATAGGGTTCCAAATGCCGAAATTAATGACCTATCCCCCCTATTTATAGAAACTTCGGCACCCCCCTAGAGTTGGAAATTCGGCCACCACTGTGCTTAGCAGATAATTCCTAAACTTCCTCCCTTATCTTTATCTGATCACTCCTTCAAAAGAGGCCTAGATAGCACCACCTCTTCCTCCCTTTATTAGCACATTATCCACATGTCATTACCCATTCAATTATCCTCCTATTTACAAGCCCCTATGCCGCCCCACTCTATCCATTTAAAAGCCAAAAATTAGCTAAATTTTAATTAAAAGAATTGAGCTTCAAGTGACTCGAACTAGGGCCCTCTTTATCTGCTAATGACGTCACCCCATAGTCCCATGTAGCGCCACTTAACCTTGGGCCACAAGCCCATTTTGTATTTTAGAATACAAATAACATCTTTAAAGCCCTAACTGAGCTGGCTTTCCACTAGAGTGTCCAATAACTAATTCTGGTAAGGCTTTAGCCCAACCTCGAGCCCAATCTGGACCCATAACACTCTAATTAACACATTAAACATAATTACACATTAAATGCATAGGCCCATTATTTCAGGATGTTACAGTTCTACCCCCTTAAAGAAATTTCGTCCTCGAAATTTCCAACTACAGGAACAGTCATATAACCTAACCTACAACACTACGCTCACGCTGCGCACTCTGATTCCAATAACCCTCTATCCAGCAACTCCTGAATCTGCGCTTTCAATTCCACCAACTCCTTTGGCGCCATCCTATACGGAGTAATAGATACTGGCGCCGTTCCCGGAAGAAGATCGATATCGAACTCCATTTCACGATCCGAGGTAATCCCAGAAGCTCTTCTGAGAAAATACCAGGGAATTCCTTCACCATCCTGACGTCCCCAACAGTTAATTCCTTGACTTCCAGAGCCTGAACAAACATTAAAATTGCCTGGCATCCTTTTCTCACCATCCTTTCTGCTCTTAAGGCGGACACCACATTTGACAAGCAGTTCCCCCTTTCACCTATCACCAACACTTCGCCACTTTACCAATAGACTCCTTGTACTCATTCTACCGATTTGTGTTTATCTGATTAGAAATTTTATGAGTTATGAATTTCTTCCGCTGATTAACCATGAACAATCTTATGGACAGAGTTTTTCAAGAGTAGTTCTTTCGAATTCGAAATTGTATCTACGGGTTTTAGTCTCAAGTCTGTATTTCCTAGTTCTAGGAACCACATACATTCAACTATCATACATCAACACACAAGTAGCATCCATGAACCCACATTCATCACATAAGGGTATTTTTTTCATTCCACTACCCAGGGGTATTTTCTTAGTTCTTTCCTACAGAGTATTTTTTGTACTTTCCTCAAAAATAGGTATCTTGGTGATTTTTCGAAATAGAGATATTTTGATATATATATATTTTAAAACAGGGGTATTTTGAAAATTTTAATTTTTTTCCAAATCGAAGGTATTTTGATAATTTTGTAAATTTTCGATAATTTCTTATACCGGGTACTTTTGTAAATTAGGGGTTTTCGGGTAAATTTTCAAGACATGGGTATTTTGGTAATTTGCCAATAAGGGTATTTTGGTAATTTTACAAATCAGGGATATTTTGGTCATTTTACAAATTAGAGGTAATTTGGTAATTTTGCAAAATAGAATGGCTGGTCCTTTTTGGGTTTTAATTATAAATTTTTGGCCCGTTAACAAGTCCTCATGACTAATGTGAACAGTCACTACGCACCAGGTAGGATTCCAATGAAGAGGAGATGAGTCACTAGGACTGCTTAAGTACCAAGCTCTCCCTGGATCCAATCCTAGACATGCGTATGCCTGTTGCCACACCCTAACCTATCGACTCGTTTACGGGTTTGTTTAGTTGGATTAAATATTATGAATTTAGAGAGTTGTTTAAACTAAGCTTAAAGTCCATCAATGTCTAATATGCTAGCCTACGTCCACCAAGCCCATCAAGCCCAACATGTATATCACAATAGAAGTTAGAATACTTACCTGCGTGGATCGGGTGCCGGTAGACTCGAAGGCCATATCTCAACCCCAAAGCATTTTTCCCAAATTTACATCAAATTTTCAAAACACTACTAAACCCATTTCACAGCCCGAGTTTTGAACTGGGCTCTGATACCAAAATGTAACACCCCAAACCCGACCCATAAGTTTTGACCATATATAGTATGCTACGGGTTGTATATTGAAAACTTTTGCTAAGTTGGCTTTAGAAAATCACAAGTTAATTAGACAAAATTTGAATAAACAAGTGACTTTTGAAAAGAAAACCTTGTATTATTATTATTTCGTATATTTAAACCTTTGACATAGTTTCATAAGTTGCAAATATTAAAAACTACTAGATGAAGATAAACTTGCAAATATTAAAAACTACTAGATGAAGATAAACTATGGGGCCTTATTACATAAATATTCCCAAAATAAATAAAACTTGAAGAAAACCGAAAATAATCTATAGAAGTAAAACTTGATGGCCCCTCGAGTCCGTCTCGGCTCCCATGTCCACGATCTACTGCTCATCTGAAAGAGAAGAGGAAAATGAAAGGGTGAGTCACCAAGACTCAGTGTGTAAATCCCAAAACACAATGACCTGAGGCCCACAAACACATTATGAGCCCTAGCCCATACATAAAGGCAAAAATCATAACCACATGATAAATAATAAATAATGCATAGCCCATCCCAACCTAGAATTCCATCCTCTACACACCAACCCGTACCAACCATCACACCTTGGGGATTTCTACAATCAACCCTCCATTCGCTACACACCATAACGAAAGCCGTACTGCCTATTCCTATTATTCAGGAATCATTAAACGTGGCATAGCCATCGATCACTATGTGACCTCATAATATAACGTGGCTCAGCCACCGATCACTATTGTGACCTAATTTTAGATTTTGTGCTTTAACCACCGATCACCAAGTAACCTATCATGCACTTCCCCTTCATTATCATAATCACACCCCATGCATACACACAGAAAACATCATACCATCTTTAAGAAAGTAGACTTACATATATTTCGATACACATAGAGATTTCTGTGATTACATACCTGGCATCCTTGCCTAACCCTTTTTAGGGTTTTATTCGACTGTCACACAGCCACTTTCCGGCTTTTTAGCCCATAACACATATAGATTATAGTTAACTAGTGTGTTAGAGATCTACACACTTGATAATCGTTAGAACAAGACTTTCTATGTTGACGCTATCCGTAGCCAACACAACCGCTATCTGCCTAAGGTGTTGTTCAGAGGCTGGTAACGAAACATTAGGTTAGGGCACAACTAACAAAAAGGAAACAGTTGATCATCTTAAGGAGAATTGAAATCCTTACCTTGAAATCCCGAAAAGTGATATGAGATTCAAGGGCTAGTGTTTCCGGCTTTTAGATCTAAGAGATCTACTTCAATTCCCGAATGTCGCCCAACAAGAGAATACATAAAACCATTAAACCATTAGATTTTTGGCTTTGTCTTCCAAAACCGAAAGAGAAAGTGAAGAGATAGAAAAATCGGTACTCACCTTTACATAAAGAATTCGACTACCCCTTAGAGATTTTGGCTTTTTGAGAAGATCAAAAGAGAAGAAGAAATCTAAGTAGTTTCGGCTTTTTGGTTGAAGAAATCGGCAAAAGGAAATAGGGGTATTCGGCTATGGAGATGAGAAGAGAGTTCAAGGTTTCGGCCTTTGAAAGAAAAGATGTTGAGAAGATTGGGAGGTTTCGGCTTTTGAAGAAATCAAAAGAAAAGAATTTATAGAGGGAGACTGAGAATTTCGGCATAGGGAAAGAAGAAAAGAATAGGGTTCCAAATGCTGGAATTGATGACCTATCCCCCCTATTTATAGAAACTTTGGCACCGCCCTAGAGTTGGAAATTCGACCACCACTGTGCTTAGCAGATAATTCCTAAACTTCCTCCCTTATCTTTATCTGATCACTCCTTCAAAAGAGGCCTAGATAGCACCACCTCTTCCTCCATTTATCAGCACATTATCCACATGTCATTATCCATTCAATTATCCTCCTTTTTGCAAGCCCCTGTGCCGTCCCACTCTATCCATTTAAAAGCTGAAAATTAGCTAAAATTTAATTAAAAGAATTGAGCTTCAAGTGACTTGAACTTGGGCCCTCTTCATCTGCTAATGATGCCACCCCATAGTCCTATGTAGCGCCACTTAACCTTGGGCCACAAGCCCATTTTTGTATTTTAGAACACAAATAACATCTTTAAAGCCCTAACTGAGCTGGCTTTCCACTAGAGTGTCCAATAACTAATTCTGCTAAGGCCTTAGCCCAACCTCGAGCCCAATCTGGACCCCTAACACTCTAATTAACACATTAAACATAATCACACATTAAATGCATAGGCCCATTAATTCAGGATGTTACAAAAACAATAGCAACTCTTTTTTTTAAAACAAAACCCTAGCCCCCTTTTATTCTTTTTAGCCGAAACCAAATCCCCTTTCTTACCACCGAACCACCACCTCAATCGGTGGTCGGTGGTGAACAATCACCCTCCGTTTTAACCCTATTAGAAAAACGCCAAAGATTTGACATTTATTCACCATAGTGGCAGGAGAAGGCTTCAATTTCCCCTTGGGTGTGACTTCGACAAAGGAGACGAAGCTCCGACGACGCTACCCAAAACAGGTACTCTCCTCCCTTTCCCCTTTTTATTTTCACATGCAAAAAAAAAAACGAATTGATAGCCAACAGAATATGAAATTTTTAAGAAATTAAAAAACGAAAATCACCTTTGCAATTGTGATTTTTCCTTTTTGTATTCAGTGTGCGTAACCCCTTTCAGGTTTTTTTGGCCCTTTTATAGCCGAAAAAAAGAATCAAAATACAAGAGAAAAAATTTCTATTTTCTCTATTGTCTGTTATCTTTGCTGTGCTTTTCTTTTGCTTGCTGTTTTGTTTCCTTGTGCAGGTGTGTGACGTGCAGTGGGGGTCGTACAGGGGAGTGTACGGAGGCGGTTAATGTGGCGAGTACAGAGGCGCGACGTGTGTGTGAGGGCTGTAGCAATTGAAGGCATGCGGCGCAAGGGCTAGCTAGGGTTTATGTTTGTTTTTTTTTTCTTTTTTGTTCTGTTTTTGGCTTAGTGGTTTATGTATTTGGGCTGCTGTAATTTTGTTATTGGGCTTGTAATACTGGACTATTAATGGACTGTTAATATTTTTTTTAAAATTTGGTTAATGGGGTTTTGTTATTCGAGCCCGGGCAAATTTGGGCCCGTACACTAACAATTCCTAAGGTTCAACGGGGATTTTTTTCTCACTTGTCGAACTTTGTCAAATTCATTTAAAGAGTAAATCACAATTCATACAATAATAACACAATTAAAGCATAAATAATAATGCATTATTTACATACAAACTTACCTCGGTACAAAAATAGCAGAAATGGACCTAATAGTCAATAACCTTGTTTTTCCCCCGATCAAGGTCTGAACATCATCTTTTTTGATCTATAATAGCAAATTTAACTTATTTAATTATCACATTGCTCAATTTGGTCCGAAAATCATACTATAGAAAAATTACATTTTTGCCCCTAGGCTCGAAAAATGAAATCTATTAACTTTATTTGATTCCCAAGCCTAGCCGATCCTCTTTTATACTTATAGAAGTCCATATTTTTCATTTAATCACACTTTTACACACATTTTATAATCTTTTTACAAATAGGTCCTTTTGACATTTTTATCAAAAACCACCTAGCAAAAGTTGTTTATCACACATCAAACATGAATAATCTACCATTAGACATCAAAATACACAAATATCCAACATGGGTCAAACCCTAGACCTTGATTATTCCTTAAATTAGTGGTAGAAATAGGTAGATCGAGTGACAACGACTTCAAAAACATAAAGAGCATTAAAAACGGGGCTAGGATGTAGTAACAATCAAGCTTGGAAGTTGAGAAAACCCTAGCTATGGTGACCTTCTAAATTTTGGAACTTGGGGGAGAAGATGGACAAAATTTTAGCTTGATTTTCCCTTTTTATTCTTTTATTTACCAAATGACCAAAATGCCCTTCACTTAAAACTTTGAAATTTTATCTCACCATGTCTATTTTTGTCCACTATCTTAAAAATTGGTCTATTTACCATCTGAGGACCTTCAATTTAAAATTTCATAGCAATTAGACACCTCAGCATGTAAGACTCAACTTTTGCACTTTTTATAATTTAGTCCTTTTTGCTAAATTGATTGCTCAAATGTCAAAATTTTCTAATGAAATTTTCATGAAATCATTTCGTGAAACTGTAGAAAATAAAAATAAAATAAGAATGAACTTTGCCGTGTCAGATTTGTGGTCCCGAAACCACTGTTCTGACTAGGCCCAAAATCAAGTTGTTACAATATCAATGGCTATATGGTAGCCTAAAATAATTATATAAAGTGGTGATTGAGAAAAATTAGTTCAATTGATATGTTAATTGATCAGGGACTAAATTGTAAAAATTGTAAAATTTTGGGTAAATGTGTAATTTGGAAATTTGAAGGGTATAAATTGTAAAGTGAATTAGAATTAAATTAGATGCTAATGAATAAGTAATTTTATATTATAGAACAAGAAACCAAAGAAAAACGGGGAAAAGAGAAATTGACAGACTAGTCCCTAAATTTCTACAAATTCTACAAATATGCCCAGGTAAGTTCGTATGGTTGAACTTTGATAATTATATTGAATTGATGGATGGTATTATATATTCATTTATACTATTTGTTAAAAAAACATGAAATATTATTATATAATGAAATTAAAGTAAATGTTCAGATTTAATGGAACGCGAGATTTGAGTACCATCGTTTGTAGCAAAGGATGAATTGATAGATAAGACCATGGTTGGACCATGGCAATGTCTAAATGTAAGAGCATAGTTGGGCTATGGCATTTTAATGAAAAGACCGTAACTGGGTTATGGCACAAAGAGAACGATGTACTCATATCAGTAAGTTGTTCTCCGATTCAAAAAAACTTGGTTAGTGACATGGAAAATTCATGCATATGAAACTTGTCTGATAATAATGTACATTCATGATTATGAATTGTTATCAAAATAAATATACACGAAACTCATGAAAATAATGGTATAAGGAATATTGATTGTTATTAAATTGAATGTATCTGGAATTGTGATATTTGAATATTGGAAAATTGTGGAAATTGAAAAGTGAATTGAAACCCTATTAACTGTATCGGGCTGAGTCGGATATAGTTGGCGTGCCATAGGATTGGAAGTGTTTAGGGATTATTTCGACTTTGAGTCGATTAGACACTGGGTGTCAAACTATTACTTCGGATAAATTTGATGAGGTACTGGGTACCAATTTACTTCGGCAAGGCCGATGAGACACTAGGTGTCAACTTATTACTTCTAATTATCCGATGAGGCACTGGGTGCCAAACTGGTGTGTTTTGGTTGGATCCGTGTATCCATCCGAGTCCGAGTCGGGTTAATAGGGGTAAACAAATGAATTGATAATATAATCGATATTGAATATGAATTGGAATGAGATATTGAATTGAATTATATAAATGAGATGTATGAATCATGAGTTCATGAAATGGGCATTGATATTGTTAAATGATTGTGTATTAAATTGTGATAATCTATTTGAGATAGTAAATTGATGAGAATTGTATGTGCTAAGAATGATCTATATATATAATTAATATTGAAAGACTTATGGTTGTTACCGGTATATACCTGAAATACTTGGAAATAATATTTACTTGATATATTGAAAGTGACATGTAAATATGTGATTAACTTTGATATATTGATACAAGGAAATTATGTATAAGGTGATGAGTAATAAACCCAAGGGTGATTTGTCGTGAAAATAAGTTTATCAATATTGAATTTATATTTAAGATGTGCAAGTATGCTAACTATTGTTGTTGCTTGATGATTAGGCAAGTGCCAAGCTATTGATTGAATAGTAGTATGTTTATTTGTTTGAAGTACTGGAATGGTAAGTATTTAAGTGAAAATAAGTTGGTGCTCATGAAAGAATGATAAGGCTTAAATCATGGAATTTCTTATGAAATGACTTATTATGTGTTCAATACAAAAAAGGCTTGGTTAAATACAGTAACTTACGATCATGGCTATATGATATGCATATGGAATAAATGTAGAAGAGTTAAAGTTATAAAAAATTTTACTAAGCTTGGGTAATAAGTTTATGTGTGTGATACTATGGATTTATCCACCTTATGAATTAATGAATATAGTTTTATGAGTACTAGGGAAAAACAATATGGAAATATTTGGATATATATAAATTTATATTTGAAAAGAATTAATATGATTAAAGATTATACGAACTTACTAGGCATTCATTGCTTACGTGTTTGTTTTATTTATTTACCTTACAGATTATCGGAAGCTCAAACGGGTTGGAAGCTTATCGGAGCTATATCACACTATCCATTGGTTCTATCAGTAATTATGGATGACTTGATTCTGGTTATAATGGCATGTATAGGTTATATTAAATGTTAGTCTATAGGTGTTATGTAGATATTAGTCATTTATTTGGTTTGCGTTTTGGTATTGTGGTATTTGCATGATTTGCATTATAATGTTGATGTGATTGAATGATGAGAGGTAAAATAGTAGTCGAATATGCATAAGAGGTGCCTAAAAGTATAATGATTATGTATGTCTAAATAAAAGTTAATACAAAGAATCATGAAAGAGTAAAATTAGCATTAAAATAGTTTCTGGATGGCAGCAATGGTTCAACTTTGAAAAATCACCAAAAATTTTGGAAATCGAATTAGAGGTTTAATAAAACATTAAATTAAATTTTATTGAGTCTAGTTTTTCATAGAAGAAACGGTGTAAGCAACGGAATTGTAAATTATGAGATATAATAAATTTTGTGAGACAAGGTCAGAATGATTTCAGGTTCCCCTGTTCTGACTTTGGAAAATCATCAAAAATTTTAAAAAAATATATAGAGGTGTAAATTTATATTTTAAATTCTTAATGAGTTTATTTTCAATAGAAACAAAAGAAAACATCATCCAAATCTCGTACTAAGAGATAATTAATTTTTAGTGAAGAAAGGTCGAAGCTGTCAAACAGCAGAACAAGGATAAATTTGAAGATTTTACTGTACTTATTGGCTAAATTATAAATTCTGAAACTTTTATGGTGGAAAGATATTTGACATTAAGCAGATCTTAATTTAGAATTCTATAGCTCTAGATATAAATAATTTAGTGACTACGACTCAAGTGGACAGTTTTGATGTGAACATAAGTAAATAGTGGAATTATCTGTAATTTTTTTGTAAACTCCGATAACATCCTGTAACCCTGTTCCGGCGACAGATGTGGGTTAGGAGTGTTACATGTAGTGTTATTTGACCATGCACAATGACGTATCTCTCAACAACCATTGGATTAGTAGATATAAAAACATGATAATCTTGGTTAAATTCATGATCTATATAACAATTTAGTTTGATTTATTAATTACAAACATCTTAGAAAATTTATTATAGGTATGTATCAGTTCGATTTCATTATTCGTAAGCCCCTTAAAGTTTTACATTTTATTCAATTTAATACCTAAAATCGAAATAGTCATAACTAGTCTTTTTTAACTAATCTTTTTGCATGGGGTCTCTCCTCCATTTTATTTGCAAGGCCTAGGACAATTGTGCATTTCTTAATCTTCTCATTAGGATACTCTGCAAAGAGTTGTAGTATTATCTGACCATGCACAACGACAAATCTTTCAACAACTGTTGGATTAGTAGATATAAAATCATGATCATCTTAGTTCAATTCCCAATTTATATAACAATTCAATTTAATTTATCAATTCCGAACATCTTATAACAATCCATTATATGTATGCATCAGTTCAATTTTATTATTCATATGCCCCTTAAAGTTTCACATTTTATTCAATGTAGTCCCTAAAATCAAAATAGTCATAACTAGTTCTTTTTAACTAATCATTTTGCACGGTGTCTCTCCTCTATTTTCTTGCAAGGCCTACAACAAATGTGCACTTCTTAATCTTCTCATCAGGATACTCTACAAAAAGTTGTAGTATTATCTAACAATGCACAACGACATATCTTTCAACAACTATTGAATTAGTAGATATAAAAGCATGATCATCTTGGTTCAATTCCCGATCTATATAATAATTCAGTTCAATTTATTAATTCCAATAATCTTATAAAAATCTATTATATGTATGTATCAATTCAATATCATTATTTGTTTGCCCCTTAAAGTTTTACATTTTATTCAATTTAGTCCTTAAAATTGAAATAGTCATAATTAGTCCTTTTTAAATAACCA
The DNA here is from genome assembly GCA_025503065.1 of Gossypium bickii. Lineage (NCBI taxonomy): Eukaryota > Viridiplantae > Streptophyta > Magnoliopsida > Malvales > Malvaceae > Gossypium > Gossypium bickii. Next base: position 59,090,010 of record CP106710.1, on the reverse strand, counting down.
TTTTGTATGGTGTCTCTCCTCCATTTTATGTGCAAGGCCTACGATAAATGTGCACTTCTTAATCTCCTTATCAGGATACTTTGCGAAGAGCTGTAGTATTATCTGACCGTGCACAACAACAAATCTCTCAACGGCTGCTTATTATATGTATTTTTCAAAGAAGAAATTTCTTTAATCATTGTTATAGTGAGACGTGCATAATATTAAAAATGATGGTGGTTTTGATTTAAATTACGCAGGGTGCCATGTCGAAAAATGAGAGGGTTAAGGTTCACAATCAACAAATTTCGATGCTTCAACTTGGTGTTGATCTTCAACGTGGCGGGTGCAGGGGATATCGTAAAGGCTAGCGTGAAAGGATCAAGGACAAGGTGGATGAGCATGAGCCAAAACTAGGGTCAGAATTGGCAGTTAAATGCTGTGCTGGTTGGGCAGTTATTCTTATTCAGGATCACAAGCAGTGACAGACGCACTTCTACCTCTTAGAACATCATCCCTGCCCATTGGCAGTTTGGTAAAACATTCACCTGCAAGAATTTCAGACTTTGATTTCCCCATAAGTTAACACATAAGTTAGAAAAAGAAAAAATTTAACACATAATCAATTTCCAGTTTTACCCTTAATTGGCTCCAAGTTATCAATACTTAATTGCATTGGTGTAAAAAATTCTTTCTTCCTTCAAATGCTTGCACTGAAAGTTTAATTCGATTTAAAATACTTAAATCGTGTTAAAATGGCCAAGTTCAATTTTAGTTCGATTTTAAAATATTTTAAAGGTTATTTAAATTTAATTTCAATAGGAGACAGACCTAAAATGCAAATACACCAAATGTTTAAATTTTCGTACAACCCGAACAACAGCCAAAGTATTTTGAGTAGCAAAACAGGTAGCCCAAATTTCCTTAGACCTAATCCATGTTGCCTTCTTCCTCTGTCGCTTCACCTGCTTCCACTTGTAGCAAGATTAAGAACTCAAACCCAACTCAGGTAAGAAATCTCCCTTTCCCTCCCATTTTCAAGATTCTCGGATGTTATTATAACTTGTTAGTATCACCCTCTCGAATGAATCCTATCACCGACAGCTATTGCTGAAATCGATCGCAAAAATCCATCATTCTCGCTTCACCTCTTTCAACATCGAGGATGGAAAACCATCATTCTCGCTTCATCTCTTTCAACACCGAGGTTCATTATTAGGTAAAATTTGCTTCGATTTTTCCATTACCAACATTATTATCTCTTATTTTTCTATTCTGAGCTTATTTTTCCATTGCTTATATTCTACTAGCATGAACTCTATGTTGTGTCTTTATTGCCATACAAGAATTTGTGAGTTCAAAGTTAAAATTGCAATGGATTAAATTATAAGAAATTGTTTAAGTTAAAAATGAATATTCGTGAACAATGTGGAAGTTATATCTATCATGCTCGATTGGTATATACTTGCTTATAATTATACTTTTCATTTGAATTATTAAGTAAAATTTGCTTTGATTTTTCCACTACCAACATTGCTATCTCTAATTATCTATTCTGAGTACAATGCTGATTTTTCCATTGCTTAGTATTCTACTGTCCTGAAGTCCCTCTTGTGTCTTTATGCCATCATTGTTATCTCTGATTTTTCTATTCTGAGTACAATGCTAATTTTCCATTGCTTGTATTTTACTAGCATGAACTCCCTATTGTGTCTATATTGCCATATATGCTATTTCTATAAGAATTCCCTGAATATGCCCTTGGTATGAACTTTTCTTTGTCTTGATGAATTGCTGGGGTGGCTAACATGTGGAAAACTTTGTTTATAGTTGCCTTATCCTTGCCTTTCATTTGTTCTGTTCTATTTTGCTGTGCATTGCTGGTCGTTTTGACTTTTTTTATTAATCGATGATTCAATATTTTACTCAATGTTTTTTTAGATAAGATATTATACTTTTTTAACAATACTAACAAGTTATATATAACATCCTTTTCAGTTGCTAATACTCGTCAATAAAAAAATGGATCGCCAATGTAAAAAAGTTATATCCAGGTCAGATATCAATCTAATAGACACTCATTTATTATTTCTTTAATTTCAGTAAAATTGTTATATTTTGAAGTTTAGTGGTAAAAATTATTTAATTTTTTTATATTTTGCATATCTATTTTATGGTTCATATACGAGGTTTGTGGTTTTTTTCTCAACAATTTTGTTTTCAAGGTTTGAACCTATGCTATCCCCTTGAGAGTGCAATGTGCTTTACCATTATACCCAACCACTTGTTGATAAATTACTTAATTTTAATATCTTATTTTTTAAAATTTTATTTGAACGGTATATTATAAAATTTTCCAATGAAATTTCTCTTAAATATAATTTATAAAATTTAATTAATTAAAATATTAAAAATAATTAACCATAAAAAAATCAATTGCGACATTTTTACCTTGACATTATTTTCATGTTTAGACTTGAATTTTAGGATAAGTAATTGCATTGATATAGATATAAAACATGTGCTAGAATGATGTCAATTTGAGCATAAGCAATAGTTGGGGTTCTTAAAAGAGTCCAACTCTTTATCAAATATACCCACCACACGCCAAGAGATGTTCTGTAGAATTGCTCTTCGTATCCTTGTGGCCTAAAATTCCATAGGTACAAACTAACTAGTCTAAGTTCACTTTGTAAAATGAAACAATTTAATTCCGAAGGGAAAACATATATACAGTATATATATGTGGAATATTTTTAAAATATTCAAATATATATGGATAATTATTTAATATGTTAAAAATTTCCACAAGTAAAAGTGAGAGGAAAACATATGATTATAAGGTGTTAAAAAATAAAAAATATATATAAATATATAAATATATAAAGGAAAGTGATGTGTGTCAATTTTTTAATTATTTTGTGTAATTAAAAATATATATTGTTGTCAACAACTTCTTAACTTAATGATAAGTGTATGATGTTATAAGTATAAGAGTTTAGGTTCAATTCCAAGCAACTCTATACTCTACTTTCAAATATAAAAAAAATATAATGCTAATGTATCAAATAACAAACTTGTATATTGTGTATTATATATGTTGAAGATTTTGGTTTTATTCGTCAAAATGACATTTATTTTTATATGATATTATAAAAGTAGAAATTAAAATAAAACATTTTAAATTCGTATCAAATGAATATCTGATAAAAAATTTAATTATCATTTCATTCAAAACAATACAAGTGACACTCATTTATAAATGAGACATATTTTACGAGGCACTTAGAAAAATGATTAATAAAATATTTAACCCAATTAATTTTAGTAAATTTAAATATAGGAATGATTGAGGTTAAAAACTTTATTAATTATTTTTTAAAAATAAAATTCAATCGATAAGATATATTTTTTAAAAAAAAGTAAGATGATGATACACTTTCCGTTGAAAAAAATTAAAATGGGTGGTATTTGGATTAAAAAATAATATTTTTGTGGTCGATTTAGTGAATATATAAATTATACAAATACTAATAATAAAAACAAAAAAAAAAATGGAACTTAGAAAGAGAGATTTGGAATTAATTTGGACAATTATTGCTCATTGCTACCTAATTGCCTTTATTTGATTTGGAATTTACTCGCAGCTACAATTATTTTAGAGGCCTGCATCTATATTTTAAAGTTTTAGAAAAATGGAGTCGGAAGCTGATGTACCTACTTTACCTATCTTTTTTTTTTTTTTTTTGAAAATTCTATGTTTGATTTTTCTACATAAAAACGATTTTTATGTTACATGCGTGTGGCTTATATTAATATTAATTTCAACATAAAATTATATGGTTTAAGTTCGTTAAAATATATTTATTTTTTATTTAAAAGTTAAAAAAATTATAAATAATTCTAGACTGTATAAAAAAAATAATATTAAATGATTACATTACAACCCAACTTTGTAACATATAACTTACTCCATATAAATATATAACATATGAGGTTGAAGAGAAGTATGAATGAAACTAAATCTTGAATTTGATGAGAGAAAACTAATAGATTGAAAAGATGAATACTCTGATTATTGTATTCTTTTTGAATGAATCTTGGCTTACATTGCATTTTTGTACATCTATATATAGCACTCACCTAACAGCTTGTGCTAACTACCCTTAACTGACCATAACAGAATACTAACTCTATACTAACTCTTATCATGCATCCATCTTCCCAATTGGTAAGACCTGAAGAAGTTGTCGAAAACGAGAAAACAATGTAACAGATAGTGGCTTGGTAAAAACATCAACCACTTGATCGCAAGCAAGGACCTCGCCAATTTGCAAAGATCCATTTGCAACTTTCTCACGAACAAAGAAAAGATCAAGCTCCACATGTTTGAACTTGGAATGTAGCACGGGATTGGCTGCAACGGCCACGGCACTAGAACTATCACACCAAATATTCGGGGTATCATCGGATTGAATCTGTAACTCATGAAGTAACGGCATTAACCAAGTAACCTCACTTGTGGCTGCAGCCAGACTCCTATATTCTGCCTCGGCTGTGGATCGAGACACGACTTGCTGCTTTTTGAAGCACCACGCCACAGGTGTATGACCATAATACACACAATAGCCGGATGTAGAGCGCCAATCGTCAAGATCCAGGCCGCAGTTGGCATCAGCATATCCGACCAGCGACAATCGAGCAGACGAACAAATAGCTAAGCCAAACTCTAGCGTACCGCATAGATACCGCAGAATGCGCTTGAGAGCCACCATATGTACTGTGGTAGGATTGTGCATGAATTGACAAACTCAGTTTACAGCATAAGCAATATCCGGTCTGGTCAAACAAACATACTGAAGAGCACTAGTAAGACTCCTGTACTCAGTAGGATCTTTCAACCATTCACCATCATTTTTAGACAGAAAAGAAGAGCTGACCATCGGAGTGGGAAAACTTTTTTCCGTGGTCATAGAACACAAGAATGTCACGAACATATTTCTTCTGACAAAGATGTAAAGACCCTGAAACCCCAGTTACTTCTACACCAAAAAAATACTTGTAACATCCCAAAAACGGGGCTATTTGGAATTTAATTATTTTTCTTATGTATGAACCACTGTGACATTATTTTTGGAATAAAAGAATTTAATTAAGGCTTTAAGTTGGCACGGTTTGGTAGGAAATGGTAGTTTTTAACTTTAAAAGCAGGAAGCCTTAGCAGGAGGGTGTTATCAGAACAAGTGTGGGTTATTTGACACAAATGAGCCCTTGGTAAAGTGGCAAAGTGAGGCCACTTAAGAGCTACATGTGACGCCACCAAGGAGCAAGGGAGAGCCTTGGTTCGAGTCACAAAATTCTCTTTTTGCACCTTGATATGGACGGCATAGGGAGGGAGAAATTTTCTCTCTTAAACTCTTTTATTATTTATTTAGATAATAGAGATAAATAATGAGGATATTATTAAGATTTAAAAATAGATTATTAATTAGATTTTTATTTAGATAATAAGATAGTAGGATATATTAAGGATAATATTAGCTTTTATCATTGGATATTAATAAGGATTATTAATGGGATTATTAGAAGATTATTTGAGATTAATTCAAATTATTTTGAATTATTCAAATGAGTGGCCTAGAATTGTTTTGGGTAATTGCCGAATGCCTATAAAAGCAGCAGCTTGCCACTAGGTTTTGTTTTTCCCATTTTTGTTGCTATTAGTGAAATTCTCAACCCTTTCTTAATTATTTTCTTTTAATTTTTCATTCTCTCAAACCCTTTTGAATGAGAAACTCTCTTTTCTACTCTCTTCCTTGCCGAATCCCCAACCTCTCTTTTCTCTTTTTCTTAGTTGGCGAACCCACTCCTTAGCCATAGCCGAATTTCCTTCTCCATACTTGGTGAGTCTTGGCCGAATATTGAAGCAGAGAGAGGTAAGTAAATGGCGAATATCTATCTCCCTTTTCCTTCTTCTCCGCGACTTTTTACAAGGAAGGGTGCCGATTTCGGCAATGGTTTCTAAACGGTTGGTAACCGATTTCTTCTAGGTACTCGGAAGTAAAGCGACTCACAACACTGATCTCTAGTGTTCAATTTCGGTAAGTGGTGGTAAGATCAATCTCTTTATTCTAGCAATTCGATTAAAAGCCAGAAGGCTATTGGTTTACTTACTAATCAATGATGGTTGTGGCGTGATTCGAGAATCAAGTGTTGCGATTAGTGTTCAAAAGTGTGAAGGTAAGGATTCGGGTTCACAAGGAACCCTCTCAAATTAATTGGTTGGCGATTAGGCCATAGTACTAACAGGGTATTTGGCGAATATAGGGATCAGTAGATCTAGGGTGTCCGACTCTTCTTTTGGATTTAGACTCCTCGTTGGTGACAGTGTGTGTACATATACACATATAACTTATTATATATGTTGAATATTGAATGCTAACTTAATTTATGTAGCATTGGATAATATACCTTATTGGTATAGATGGAAATTCGAGTAAGTACACATTAATGTGTTTTTGTTATTTTATGCTTTTGGGAAGCATGATGTATTGATACATGTGATAAATCTGGTTATGATTGTTTGTCAATTGTGGGTTGAAAGAGTGAGTGGGGGCGTAATAACGCGTGCGACGCGGGCACCAAGTGTTTTGGTAACACTGCTGTGACTACGGTCACCGAGAGGTTTGGTACCTCCGGCAGGTTTGGCACCTCATAGCGACGCGTCCCCGTGGTTAATACCACCGTGGGTTGGCCCCACTTGAGATATGGGATTGTCCGCGCGGTGATTTGGTATCACATGATGGGTTGGCCCCATCACCCGCTTTGTGTCTACGGACACCGGTGTTTTAGTAACACATCGTGACTATATGTCACCAGTGGTTTGGCACCACCAGTGGTTTGGTACCACAACGGGGTAGACAGTGGCGTATGGCTGGCTAGGATTGGGACCCATAATATTTTCATATTAATTGTTATATGTTGTGTATGAAATGTTAAAATCGGGGAAGGGTTGCATCTTCGAGTCGTGGTGACTCACCTTCTCCTTTACATTTTTGGTGACACATAGATCGCGGATGTGGAGCCGGGTGGACTCGAGGTGGCCATGCAAGTGGGTCTAGTTTAAATGAACTTTGATTTTAAGTTATAATATTTTATTTAGGTTTATATTTTATTTGGATTGTAATAAGGCCTCCTAGAATATTTTATTATTGTTATATGCTCGAATACTTGATTTAAATTTGTTACTACTATTAATTAACAATCGTATGTTTTCCAAGTTAGAACGAAATTGTTTTTTTTTCGAGCCATCGGGCACACTTGTAATTTTATAATAATTTGAGTTAATTAATATTTCCAAAATTTTGTTTTATACACCTCAAAGGTTTCAACCAAAAATAATTATCTTTTACTAAAACATCAAATTTCTTCCAAGTTTTCTAAATATTTTCTAAGTAGCAAACCAGATTCGGCCATAGCGTTTGGGCCGGGTTTGGGTTGTTACAAATTGGTATCAGAGCCAGGTTCAAAGCTCGGCTGTGGGGGCCCAAGGCCCAAAAATGCTTTAGTAGGCCTTATGAAATGATTTTTGGATTTTGAACAGCATGGCCCGAGTCTCCGGCACCGATCCGCCCAGGTAAGTACTTCTGAACAGTCTTTGTGAATTATATTCTGTAGAAGGGTAGGAAGCATGGAACGTAGAATAGACTTATAGGATTTGACCCTAGGACTAGATTACTCAAACACACAACAACGCATAAGTCTTAAGGAACTTAACCCACCTATGACTTAGTCGGTGAGCTAGGGTGTGGTAACCTGCAGACGCATGTTCAGGAGTGGATCCGGAAGAGCCTGGTATTTAAGCAGTCCTCGTGACTCACCTCCTCTTCACAGGTATCCTACCTGGTGCGTAGCTCCGGTTCACCCTAACTCAGAGGGCTCAGTGGTGTGGCAACCTCTGTGCGCATGTCTAGAAAGGTTCGGTGAGAGCTTGGTATTTAAGCGGTCCGCGTGACCCACCTCCTCTTCACTCGAATCCTGCCTGGTGCGTAGCTTTGGTTCACCCTGACCAAGAGGGCTCGGTCATAGGCTAAACACAATGATTAAAACCCGAAAGGGAACTAGCCATGATTTTTCAAAAAAAAAAAAATGAAACAACAACAACCCTAACGTTTTCAAAATTTTTACAATGACTCTTTTAAATCTGAAAACATCATTTTTACAATGTTTTCCTCGAAAAACTTGATTTGTGGAAAATCACAAAAATGCCCTTAGGGGTAAAATTACTAAAACGCCCCTGACTCATAAAATATCAGTTCAACGGTTGTGCCCAAAAATTTCAACTATTTTACCAATATTCAACAACCTAGCTATGAAAACCATCAACAAAATATTTTGGTTTTGGAAAATTACGAAAATGCCCTCAAATTGTAAAATTATCGAAATGACCCTGATCTTTGAAAATCTTTACAAACATCACTATTTGAAAAAGAAAACTTTCAAAAGAATTCCCAAAGTTTTACAACTGTTGGAAATACCCTCGATTTATTAAAATTACAAAATTACCCCTGAATGACAAAATTACCAAAATACCCCTGGTTTCAAAATGATGCCATATCTCTAAATTTTACAAATTTTCATAAATACCCTCCAGTTTGGGAATCTCAAAATGACCTACTTTACTAAAGTTTTAAAATTTCTTTTATTACGAAAATACCCCTGTAGGGAAAATGACGAAAATACCCCTGGGTTAGAAATGGGCAGAAATGTCCGAAGAGCGAATAGGTATGGAAAGTATTAAGGAATGGATGCATGAACTCCTTTGTGTGAACTAGGATAGAGAACTGAAACATTGTTTGCACGAAAGAATCTCTGATTAAATTCTATCCATAAAACTTCCTCGCGAATAAGAAAGTGGAACAAATGCTAACGCATAAAATTTTTTTAATCAGATTAAAGCGCGGTAGATAGAATGAGTTCTCGAGGACATGGACGCCGTGGGCCTTGGTAGTAGGGTAGGATGACCGTATCGTAACTGTCCAGTCAGTCGAGTCCTAAAATGAGGTACCACCGCCACCACCCACCTCCTACTTTTGGGTGAGGCGAGGATCGGATCCGGTGGTGGAGGCAAGCTCATAAGCGGTATTGCGAGTTTTGGAGATGGTGGCTGGGACTGGTGGGAATTTGGGAGCTCGGAAGTCTGTTCCCGAGCGAAGTCGGTCTAACGGGGCTGAGGTATTCAGGGGTGTCTCAGGAGTGGCGCCAGTCTTGCAGAGAAATCTTGTTTGGAATCTCTGAGAAAGGATCATGGATGATATTGACCTGACTGAGGAGGAGAAGCTGAAAGGGGCGGTGTCACTTCTAAAGGATGAAGCGTACCAGTGGTGGCTGACTGTCCGGGATGGAGCCGCGACTGATGATCTCACATGGGACTACTTTAAGACTACCTTTCAGAAGAAGTATGTGGGCACTAGCTACATTGATGCTCAAAGGAAAGCCTTCCTAAGCCTGGTGCAAGGAACTAAGTCGGTGGCCGAGTATGAGGCAGAGTTTTTAAGGCTGAGTAGGTATGCCAGAGGAATCATAGCCACTGAACATGAGCGCTGCGTCCGCTTTGAGGACGGACTCAGAGATGATTTGAGGTTACTAATTGCCCCGCAGCAGGTTCGTGAGTTCTCGTCCCTAGTGGAGAAGGCCAAGGTGGCCGAAGGGATCAAGGAGGCTGTGAGGCAAAACTATAGTAGGAATAATCAGAAGAGAGGATTTGGGTCAGCTGGGTCAAGTGGTAGTGTTCAGAAAAAGGCTAGGCCAAGTGGGCCAAATCAGGCAGCAAGGCCACGGCTACTAACCAGAGGCCGACTCAGTGCAGCCGCTATGGAAAAACCCATTGGGGAGGTTGTTGGATCGGTGATAGGGGTTGTTTTGAATGTGGGTCGTTGGAGCATCGTGTCAGAGATTGCCCCCGGAAACTAGCTAAGAATCAGCCAGAAGGGCAGAACCGTACTCAAGATAGAAATGCGGGACCACAAAGGGGTCGCGGTAATGGCCGAGGAGGAAATGGTCTGAATAGAGGTCGTGGAACTCAGGGTAGAGGTTCGGGTAACACAGAGGCTAGGCAGCCTGGCTTAGTCTATGCAGCGAGGCGTCGCGAGGAGGGAGACGCACCGGACGTCATAACCGGTACGTTCCTAGTATTTGGTTTACCTTATGTTGCATTAATTGATGTGGGTTCGACGACTCGTACATTGCTAGTAGTGTGGTAGGAACTATGGACCTAGACTCGAGACTACTTCTAGGAAGATGGTGTGCTAAGCCCTGCAGGACACTGTAGTCGTAGACAAACTTTATAGAGACGTACCCCTAGAACTCCAAGGGTTCGTATTTGTAGCCGATCTGATGGAACTACCATTTGGAGAGTTCGATTTGATCCTTGGGATGGATTGGCTGGTTAAGTATCAGGCGAATTTGGATTGCGCGGCTAAGCGCATGGTTCTTAAGGCAGTGAGAGGTGATGAAGTGGTTATGATAGGTGATAGAAGGAATTACCTATCCATGTAGTGTGTCGACCTTGAAGGTGAAAGGATGGTAAAGAAGGGTTGTGAGGCGTACTTGGTTCGAATATGTGCTTTGGAAGCTAAGGAGTCGGTAGTTGGAAAGGTTCGAACGGTTGGGAATTTGTCGATGTATTCCCGGAGGAACTTCCGGTCCGCCTCCGGATCGGGAAGTTGAATTCGGTATAGACACTGCTACCCGAGCGGCACTGTGTCTATAGCACCATACCGAATGGCACCAAAGGAATTGGTGGGTGAAGGCTCAAATTCGAGAGCTCTTGGATAGAGGTTCATTCGACCAAGCATATCTCCGTGGGCGCGCTGTGTTGTTCGTCAAGAAGAAGGGCGGTTCAATGCGGATGTGTATCGACTACCGCCAATTGAACAAGTTAACGATCAAGAACAAGTATTCGTTGCCTCGGATTGACGACTTGTTCGATCAACTAAAGGGTGCCTCGGTGTTCTCGAAGATAGACCTTAGGTCGGGTTACCATCAATTGAAGGTAAAGGAGGTTGATGTTCACAAGATGGCATTCAGAACTCGGTATGGACATTACGAGTTTCTGGTGATGCCATTTAGGTTGACCAACGCGCCGGCAGCATTCATGGACTTGATGAATAGGGTGTTCCAGCAATACTTAGACCAATTTGTCGTGGTGTTCATAGATGACATATTGGTATATTCTAGGACGGAGGAGGAGCATGGCATGCATTTGCGCATAGTCCTACAAGTGTTGAGGGAGAAGCAACTATATGCCAAATTCAGTAAGTGCGAATTTTGGCTGAGGGGGGTGGCCTTCTTAGGACATGTGGTATCGGCTGAAGGAATTAGAGTAGACTCTCGTAAGATTGAAGTTGTGTTGGATTGGAAACCGCCTAGGTCAGTGGTGGAAATCCAAAGTTTTTTGAGTCTAGCAGGGTACTATCAGAGGTTTGTGGAAGGATTCTCTCTGATCGCAGCACCGTTGACGAAGCTACTAAGGAAATGAGTCCCATTTGTATGGTCGGAGAAGCAACAGGAAAGCTTCGATAAGCTAAGGAAAATTTTGACGGAAGCTCCGGTTTTGGTGCAACCGAGGCGCGGGGAAGTTGTTTACCGTCTATTGTGATGCATCTCACCTTGGGTTTGGGGTGTGTGTTGATGCGAGGAAGGAAGGTAGTAGCCTATGCATCCCGTCGAGTTAAGACCGCATGAGGCTAACTACCCAACACACGACTGGAGCTAGCAATGGTTGGTTGTCTTCGCTCTAAAAATATGGAGACATTATCTTTATGGGGAGAAGTCGATAGTTTACACGGATCACAAGAGCTTGAGGTATCTCTTAACTCAGAAGGATCTAAACCTGAGACAGCGTCGGTGGATTGAGCTATTAAAGGACTACGATTGTTCAATCGAGTATCATCCGGCAAGGCCAAGCGTGGTAGCCGACGCGCGTTGAGCGGAAAGTGGTGACGGACTTAAGAGCGATGTTTGCCCGGTTGAGTCTATATGATGATGGGAGCCTTTTGGCAGAGCTTCAAGTTAAGCCAACATGGATTGAGGAGATTAAGGAAAAGCAGTTAGTGGATGAAGGGTTGAATGCTAAGAGGGTACAAGTTCAGAATGGTGGATTGGAAGGGTACAATCTGTCTAAAGATGGAGTGTTATGCTTTCAAGGGCGAGCTTGTATGCCAAAGGATGTGGAGTTGAGGCAGAAAATTCTCCAGGAGGCCCATAGCAGCCCTTACGCTATGCATCCTGGAGGCAGCAAGATGTATAGGGATCTCAAAGAGCGATTACGGTGGCGGATTAAAGCGTGAAATAATGTAATTTGTTGGTAGGTGTCTGATTTGTCAGCAGGTCAAGGCTGAACATCAGTTGCCGTCAGGGTTGCTTCAGCCAGTGAAGATTCCCCAATGGAAGTGGGAACGGATCACTATGGATTTCGTTAGTGGGCTACCCCTTACGCCCAGCAAGAAAGACGCCGTTTGGGTGATTGTAGACCGTCTGACTAAGTCAGCTCACTTCATACCGGTGAGGGTGGATTTCTCTCTTCAGAAGCTAGCTAAGTTATGCGATCGAGAGATAGTAAGATTGCATGGTGTACCGATATCAATCATCTCGGATAGGGACCCCAGATTCACGTCAAGGTTCTGGAAAGCCTTGCACCAAGCTTTGGGTACGCGGTTGGATTTCAGTACAGCCTTCCACCCACAGTCTGACGGACAATCGGAAAGGGTGATACAGATCTTAGAGGATATGTTAAGGGGATGTGTTCTGGATTTTCATGGAAGTTGGGAAGACTACTTACCACTAGCAGAATTCGCCTATAACAAACTATCATCGCGAGTATCCGGATGGCACCATACGAAGCATTGTATGGCGGAAATGTCGAACTCCGACGCGTGTTGGACGGAATTAGGCGAGCAGTGATTTTGGGTCGAGTTAGTTGCGTAAACCGAGGACAAGGTAAAGGTGATTTGGTCTCGTCTTAAGGAGGCATCGGATAGGCAAAAATCCTATGCTGATTTAAAACGCAAGGAAATAGAGTATGCTGTGGGAGACAAGGTTTTTCTAAAGGTGTCGCCTTGGAAAAAGGTGTTGAGATTTGGCCGGAAAGGGAAGCTAAGCCCAAGGTTCATCGGGCCATATACGGTGATTAAGCGAGTAGGACCGGTAGCTTATCAGCTTGAGTTATCGGCAGAACTGAATCAGATACATGACGTTTTCCACGTATCAATGCTTAGACGGTATCGTTCGGACGTCGCGCGCGTGGTGCCGATGGCGAGAAGATCGAGGTGAATCAGATTTATCGTTTGAAGAGGAACCAGTTCGGATCTTAGACCGAGATGTGAAGGTTCTACGTAGGAAGTCAGTGCCCTTGGTGAAAGTGCTATGGTGGAACCATGGTACAGAGGAAGCTACGTGGGAACCTGAGGATGTGATGAGGCAGCAATACCCCCACCTTTTTAGCTAGGCAATTTCGGGGACGAAATTTATTTTTAGGGGGGTAGAACTGTAACATCCCAAAAACGGGGCTATTTGGAATTTAATTATTTTTCTTATGTATGAACCATTTGTGACATTATTTTTGGAATAAAAGAATTTAATTAAGGCTTTAAGTTGTACGGTTTGGTAGGAAATGGTAGTTTTTAACTTTAAAAGCGAGGAAGCCTTAGCGGGAGGGTGTTATCGGAACAAGTGTGGGTTATTTGACACAAATGAGCCCTTGGTAAAGTGGCAAAGTGAGGCCACTTAAGAGCTACATGTGACGCCACCAAGGAGCAAGGGAGAGCCTTGGTTCGAGTCACAAAATTCTCTTTTGCACCTTGATGTGGACAAACATAGGGGAGGAGAAATTTTCTCTCTTAAACTCTTTTATTATTTATTTAGATAATAGAGATAAATAATGAGGATATTATTAAGATTTAAAAATAGATTATTAATTAGATTTTTATTTAGATAATAAGATAGTAGGATATATTAAGGATAATATTAGCTTTTATCATTGGATATTAATAAGGATTATTAATGGGATTATTAGAAGATTATTTGAGATTAATTCAAATTATTTTGAATTATTCAAATGAGTGGCCTAAATTGTTTTGGGTAATTGCCGAATGCCTATAAAAAGCAGCTGACTTGCCACTAGGTTTTGTTTTTCCCATTTTTGTTGCTATTAGCCAAATTTCAACCCCTTTCTTAATTATTTTCTTTTAATTTTTCATTCTCTCAAACCCTTTTGAACCGAAACTCTCTTTTCTACTCTCTTCCTTGCCGAATCCCCAACCTCTCTTTTCTCTTTTTCTTAGTTGGCCGAACCCACTCCTTAGCCATAGCCGAATTTCCTTCTCCATACTTGGTGGAGTCTTGGCCGAATATTGAAGCAGAGGTAAGTAAATGGCCGAATATCTATCTCCCCTTTTCCTTCTTCTGTCGACTTTTTACAAGGAAGGGTGCCGATTTCGGCAATGGTTTCTAAACGGTTGGTAACCGATTTCTTCTAGGTACTCAGGGAAGTAAAGCAGTCGACTCACAGCCTGATCTCTAGTGTTCAATTTTGGTAAGTGGTGGTAAGATCAATCTCTTTATTCTAGCAATTCGATTAAAAGCCGAAGGCTATTGGTTTACTTACTAATCAATGATGGTTGACGAGCAGATTCGAGAATCAAGTGTTGCGATTAGTGTTCAAAAGTGTGAAGGTAAGGATTCGGGTTCACAAGGAACCCTCTCAAATTAATTGGTTGGCCGATTAGGCCATAGTACTAACCCGGGTATTTGGCCGAATATAGGGATCAGTAGATCTAGGGTGTCCGACTCTTCTTTTCGGGATTTAGACTCCTCGTTGGTGACAGGTGTGTACATACACACATATAACTTATTATATATGCTGAATATTGAATGCTAACTTAATTTATGTAGCATTGGATAATATACCTTATTGGTATAGATGGAAATTCAGGTAAGTACCTGTTAATATGTTTTTGTTATTTTATGCTTTTGGGAAGCATGATGTAGTGATACATGTGATAAATCTGGTTATGATTGTTTGTCAATTGTGGGTTGAAAAAGAGGAGGGGCAGTAATAACGTGCGAGCGGGCACGAGTGTTTTGGTAACACTGCTCGTGACTACGGTCACGGAGGTTTGGTACCTCAGAGGTTTGGCACCTCATAGCGACGTGTCCCTGTGGTTAATACCACCGTGGGTTGGCCCCACTTGAGATATGGGATTGTCTGCCAGTGATTTGGTATCACATGATGGGTTGGCCCCATCACCCGCTTTGTGTCTACGGACACCAGTGTTTTGGTAACACATCGTGACTATATGTCACCAGTGGTTTGGCACCACCCGGTGGTTTGGTACCACAAGGGGTAGACATGATGGCGTATGGTGGCTAGGATTGGGACCCATAATATTTTCATATTAATTGTTATATGTTGTGTATGAAATGTTAAAATCGGGGAAGGGTTGCATCTTGAGTCGTGGTGACTCACCTTCTCCTTTACATTTTCAGGTGACACATAGATCGCGGATGTGGAGGTAAGGGTGGACTCGGTGGCCATGCGGTGGGTCTAGTTTAAATGAACTTTGATTTTAAGTTATAATATTTTATTTCCGGTTTATATTTTATTTGGATTGTAATAAGGCCTCCTAGAATATTTTATTATTGTTATATGCTCGAATACTTGATTTAAATTTGTTTTTACTATTAATTAACAATCGTATGTTTTCCAAGTTAGAACGAAATTGTTTTTTTTCGAGCCATCGGGCACACTTGTAATTTTATAATAATTTGAGTTAATTAATATTTCCAAAATTTTGTTTTATACACATCAAAGGTTTCAACCAAAAATAATTATCTTTTACTAAAACATCAAATTTCTTCCAAGTTTTCTAAATATTTTCTAAGTAGCAAACCAGATTCGGCCATAGCGTTTGGGCCGGGTTTGGGTTGTTACAATACTGCAGATCGCGCATATCCTTAAGCGAGAACTCACTATGCAATAGTCGAACAAACCAGTCGATAGATGCTTGTAGATTGCCAGTAATTACAATATCATCAACATATACAAGTACAAAAAGAGTAGAGCTAGAGTTTACCCGAATAAATAAAGATGCATCAGATTTGGAAGCAACAAATCTGACCGAAAGAAGAAATTGTTTCAGCTTTTTGAACTAGGCACGAGGAGCTTGCTGTAAACCATATAATGAATTCTTCAGTCGACAGATGAAGGGTTTGCCCTCGGAATGAAACCTTTCATAGCCCGATGGTTGATGCATGAAAACAACTGTATCAAGATCCCCATTCAAAAAAGCATTGTTCACATCAACCTGCCGGAATGACCATCCTCTGGAAACAGCAATGGCTAGAACAACATGAATAGCCGCAGGTTTGACAACTGGACTAAAGGTTTCCTTAAAATCACACCTAGGAATTTGAGAGCAACCTTTCGCAACTAAACGATCCTTTCGTCGGGCAATAGAACCATCCAGATTTTTCTTTATCATGAAAAGCCACTTGCATCCGATTACTTTACAATTAGTAGGTCGAGGAACAAGATCCCAAGTAGAATTGCGTATCAAGGCATCAAATTCAGCCTGAGCCGCCTCACACCATTCAGGAGTAGAAAAAGCCTCCTCAATTGAATTGGGTTCCAAAGCTTCAACTGTCAATGCTTTGGGCTTAAAAATCCCAGCCTTTGATTGAGTTACCATTGAATGACTATTGAGCATCGACACTTGAGTTGTGTTTTGATCAGAAGCGATCGCACGGTCATTAGTGGAACAATCCTTTTCATGAACACTAAACAAATTTGAATTCTGTGGTTCACGATCAGATCCAACCCCTGATTGAGTTACATTTGGAGTGGAATTGTTAGGACACGGCATTGGTGGAGAAGATAAAGATCGTTGAGTAGACAAAGGCTCCAAAGACCGAGACGACATGTTTTCGAGTAGAGGACCAAAGGTAGAAACATACTGATCCTGACGGTTTGAACTTTCTTCAGATGTAGACTCAGTGGACAGAAACCGATCTTCGTCGAACATAACGTGACGAGAGATAACAACCTTGCCAGTTGGAAGTAAACACTGGTACCCCTTATGTTGAGCACTATACCCCAAGAATATGGATGGTTGAGAATGAAACTCCAACTTATGATTCATAAACGGTCGTAAATAAAGATAGCAACAACAACCGAATACCCTCAAATGATCGTATGTGGGTTCACACCCGTTGAGAGCCTGAAACGGAGACAGCCCTTTTAGTACTGGAATAGGCAAACGATTAATAAGGTGAACCGCACAACTGAACGCATAGCCCCAATGCTCCATTGACAGATTTGCCTGAGCCAAAAGAGTGAGTCTCATCTCAACAATATGGTGATGCTTACGTTCAGCCACGCTGTTCTGTTCAGACGTATGGGGACATGTGATTCGATGAATAATTCCTTGAGAAGCGAGAACTGACGAAAATGCGTGATATTCACCTCCCCAATCACTCTGAAATTGTTTAATATCCTTACTAAACTGAGTCTTAACAAGTTGCTGAAACTGAACAAAGCACTGCACAGCTTGAGATTTTTGGCGAAGGAGATAGAGCCAAGTAAACCGAGTGCAAACATCAATAAAATTCACATAATATCAAGAACTTCCGCACGACACCGAAGCAGGACCCCAAAGATCAGAAACAACCAAAGTAAAAGGTACAGTATATTCCGTATTAGAAACAAGAAATGGTAATTTGTGAGACTTGCCTTTTTGACAGGCAGTACATATAGCTTCACAACTGTATTTATTTAACGAAATGTGACATTTATCTAATACAGCCTTAACAACAGAAGTGGAGGGATGACCTAAACGTTTATGCCACAATGAAAAATCCTTACATTCAGTAAACTTATTCTGAGTAACTGTAAAAGTAGAAGTTTCAGCCGTCTGAGTAGAGAAAACTGGCACTGGGAAATGGTACAGTCCATCACGTATGTGGCCCGTCAGCAAGGTTCTCCGGGTCTGTATGCCCTTTATAAGACAATAGGTCGGGTGAAACTCAAAAAAAAAAATCATTATCATGAGCAAATTGAGAAACTGATAAGAGGTTCTTCCTGATGCTTGGAACACATAAAACATTAGATAGGCGTAACAATTTAGTCTGTGTAGGTAAGAAACTATCATCGACTAACTTTATCAAGGCGGGAGTTACATTACCCATTAAAAGAGTAGAAGTACCTGAATACGGAGTAGCATGATGCAGAGCAGACGGATCCCGACACACATGGTTACTTGCCCCCGAGTCAGGGTACCAAGATGAAGTGCCAACCGATATGAGAATATACGAGCCATCATTGCCACTAGCAGACTCAAATGGAGTGGTATTAGCCTGAGCTCCAGAATAGTCAGAGTAATCCGAGGCACGGAGGTAACCTATCCGAGGCATCCCAATACAAGGGTCAGAGCCTATATATACCCGAGCTTTGGGCTTTATTGACCACGGAACTGAACCATCAACCATCGGGCCAAAACGGTGCCGAGTACCAGAAGGTAAATTTACTTAAACATTATTGGAAGTGGGCATGTGTGGGACCAAAGGTGCCGTTGGTCTGAAAGAAGAAGGCCCACTAACCGATGGCCTGGTATTAGGAGGCCCATGAAAAATTCATCCATCACCATTTTAGGCAAAACGTCCATCATCATTTTGTAGCCCAAAATTTGGGCCATGTATAGATGGCATAGGAGCATTCGGCATAGGGGAACACATGGACCCACGTTGAAAATAGTCATGCGCCCCATATTGAAAAGAACTTGGTGGCCCACGAAAAGACCCATACCCATGTTGGAATGGTTGCATAATGGGCAAAGAAATATTGTCAAAGAACCCATCATAACCGGCGGCCCCACATCCATCATAATAGCCAGGCATTAAGACATATTGACCACCATTATTAAAAGATTGTTGACCATAAGAAAACCTAGCAGATTTAGAAGGTACCCCCATTCATCTTGCGCAGAACCAGAAGAGAAGAGATTACCATAAGGCGACAGTGTAGACCCCGACGGCGGTGCATAAGGCGATGGTGTAGACCCCGATGGCAGTGCCTCCACACTCCGATTGTAGCAGTAGTAACATCGCTGGGCATCGTGACCGAATCTAGAGCAAATCTAGCACTGAAGTCGAGATCGAAAAACACGCCCTCGTCCATGATCGAAAGTGTGACCGCCACGATCAGAAACTTCGACTCTTTACGACCACTCGCCTTTCACCAGATTCGCATGAAAAACAACCTCCGAAACAGATCGGGCAAGTCTAGTTTCGCACTCGAGCAGTGTATCGACTAGTCGCCGAAACGAGAGAACACTGGACGATAGAGATGCGGTGGAAACAATTGGCTCATACACTGGTGGAAGACCGGCTAGCAAGATTTGAACCTTCTCCTCTTCTAAGATCCTCGATCCAGACGACTCTAGAAGAGTAGACAGATTTAAAATACGAGCAACATAAGAGGTAATAGTAAGTGTACATTTTTTTAATGAATGCAATTCATGACGTATGGCTCCTGTATCAGCCGCAAACAAACTTGTTGCTGTATGGCAAACCTCACACGAGGTGTAAGCATCAGTGAAGGAGGGTAATATCGACAGACTGATGGTCAATAAAAGCCATGAAGTCAGAAGTCTGTCATGTTGCGTATACACTGACGCCAAAGAATTTGGAGCAGGATTTCCTTTAGAATCCGGTATAAATCTCGATGGTGGAGGAGCGGTGCCTTCTAAAAAACCGGTTAGATCGTACCCATCCACAATCAACTTTACTTGCTTGCGCCACTAAATATACGTTGTATTGTTCAGCTTAACAACCTCATGTCGAGGGAAGCTATTTACAACGCGATCACCATGAAGGGCAGCGGATCCAAGATCGTCGGTGGTGTTAGCCATGAACGTCCAAGATCACCTTGCGAATGATACCATGAAAAGAAGTATGAATGAAACTAAATCTTGAATTTGATGAGAGAAAACTAATAGATTGAAAAGATGAATACTCTGATTATTGTATTCTTTTTGAATGAATCTTGGCTTACATTGCATCTCTGTACATCTATATATAGCACTCACCTAACAGCTTGTGCTAACTACCCTTAACTGACCATAAAATTACCACAAAATTTTATACCTTATATGTTTTATTACACTTTTGTTCTTCTATTGAAGAAGTGAGTAGATTATCTCTTGTACGTTAGATGAGTGAGCAAAATAGTTTTTTCTTAAATTTTGATGTTTATATATAATGTATAATAACAAATTTATCCCTCAACCTTGACACATTCATCCAATTAAAATCATACACTTTTATTGAAAGTAAAATAAAAATATTTTAAATTAATAAAGCTAAAGGATAAAAAAATAAAAAAAAACTTAGTAACAAATTTTTAAACAATCACTTAAACCCTTTTAAATTTTAAAAATTATTAAAAAATCATAAAAATTATAAACAAAATTTATAAAAAAAGGCTATGAAAATTTTAAAATTATATTTTTTTTATTAAAAATAAAACCCATTAACATGTAATAATTATAAGATTTTGAAAAAAAAATTATCCTTACTTTTTTATTACTCGATATTATTATTATTTAATAAAAAGTTCATAATTTTAAAATTTTATAAATTTTGTTTATAAAGTTTAAGATTTTTTAAAAGTAATTTCTAAATTTTGAAAGGGTTTAAATTGAATTTTTTTAAAATTTTGTTACTAAAACTTTTTTTGACCATTCAGACTTAATAATTTCAAAAAATTAAACTTGTAAGAATCAAAATGAATAATTTATAAACATCAAAACACAAAACAATCATTTAGCCGAGGGACTGTTTTGCTGGTATAAAAGTTAATCTACTCATATGAACTTGGATTGCAGATTGATCAACCATTTATATTTAACGAAATTAATCCTATCCCCACACTTCATTCCTGCTGGACCATGGATTTCAATTTTCATAGAATTTTAAGTGCCCTCTCCTCTCTCCATTTGAGAATGTAAAAACATTCTCCAACTAAACTTCACATCATCCCAGACATATTCACTTTCTCTTTCTTCAGTTGCATCAATTTCAAATCCTTTTGTTTTTTTTTTTTTTCTTGCAAAAATTCAAAATATAACCCCTTTTTTATTTTTAAATGTTGAGTACTGACAACTAAGAGGCTAAAAAGGGGTTGGATTGATATCCTAGAGTGGTCCAGGAGCTATAATAAACTCCTCTAGGGATGGGATACGACCCCACCACTCAAGCTTCACCCCCATGTGCTATCCCCCAACTACGTACTTTCCAACTACTGTAACCCTCTACGTACAACACATGCATACATACATGTACACCTTTTGAGAAATGAATAAAAAGGTTAATTTCTTTTAACATCTTGTTTTTCTTACCAAATAAGGACTATAATGGTTCCTGGATTTGGTGAAGCAAAAGGGTTAGATTGGATAAAAATCACTATAGCTGGATGTGAATAAAACAACAGCCGAACTAGTTAAACATGTACTTAAATTAACATCAGTTCAAAGTACCATCCTCATGAAAATTAGTGACTAAAGGAAAAGGAATCAATTTTCTACCTTGCCCTTAATTTGTACCTAAATTCCTGTTTCATGTTTCAACAACGACTTCCTTTCTTACAAAAGAATTTGCCATAAAAGTAAAAGAATCTAAAAGTAGGGTAACAAAACCTTACATGTACTGAAGATTTATCACCAATTTTACATGTGCCCTATGTCAAAATTCATGTTATTCTTCTGTCCATGTAACTATATTTCTTCTCCTATTCAGGTCGGACTCGGAACTGCAAAAGTTTCGTTTTGGAATGTGTCGGTTGCATTCACGTGATCCACATTTTCCTACAAAGTCGCTACTCTAATCCTCATAGTACCTGCTCGCCAATCAAGTCTAGACCGACCAGAAGGAACGATATCCCTTGAAATAGTAAGAAATAGAAATGGATACCCTGTGCGGATAGGAGGCTCCTAGCTGAAGCTGTTAGAAGAAGGAATGCCAGAGCTAACTCCTTAGTGTATATCCTATTATGCTTAGCTTTCCTAGTCTTTTGTTCTTGCTTAAGATCTGCTTGGATCTCGTCGAGATTGGGTTCGGATCCCACACGCTGATGTTTTGGCCCTTTCTCAACCAAGGAGACAAGATCACCCTCGGATGATCGACCGAATTTTTTTGTAACAACCCACTCATATGAACTACCAAGTTGGAAAAGTCCAGAGACCATGGCATTGAACTTGGTCACTGACATGGTGTTCTCGAAAAGAAGGTAGGGAACAATGAAGGGGAACGATTTCGGGGCAGGAAGGATGTTGAGGAATGACATTGTAGCAGGGATGTAACAAACAACCCATGCTGGAAGCTCGGCCTCCGGAACAAACATAGTCATTGGGAGAATTATGCAGAAAAGAGTGAAAGAGTAAAATGGTAGGATCAGTTTCCTAAGCAGGAAGAAGAGAAAGACCATATTGAATTTCTTCCACACAGTAATCTGCATCAATAAAAATACCGAATAAGAACAAAGTTCATCATCACATGTTTAAGCAAAGACCAATTCAAATATGTATTCACCTTAGCACGGATAATATCCGGCAAACAGAGGCGGAACAACTGCATTGGTCCAGAGTGCCATCTGTGCTGTTGTTTTCTATAAGCTTCATAAGATTCAGGAAGTTCACACTGACACTGAACAAATAATAAAGACCAAAAACATTAACTACCGATCAAGAAAGTAACTATCAGTATAACGTATCAAACTAGAACTATACCTCAACATCATTGAGGAAGATGAACTTCCATCCGCGAAGATGAGCACGGACTGCAATATCCATGTCCTCAACTGTAGTCCTCTCCAACCAACCACCCGACTCCTCCAAAGCCTTAATCCTCCAAACCCCAGCAGTCCCATTGAATCCAAAGAAATTAATGAAAACACCATTCACTTGTTGTTCTACCTCAAAATGGAATGACAAATTTATGTTTTGCAATCTTGTTAGCAAATTCTCATCCTTATTCACAAACGACCACCTTGTCTGAACCAACCCTAAATCCTCATTATCCTGTAATAACCATAAAATCAAAAATAAGATTTCACTTCAACTAATCCTAAACATACTAAATAGTGCTTCGATTCTCGAAATTGCACCCAATTTAAATCAAAAGGCAGTTAATTTAGTTACCTTAAAATGGGGGACAGTTCTTTTGAGGAAATCAGGGGAGGGCTGGAAATCCGCATCGAAAATGGCAACAAATTCATAGTCTTTAACGTAACTACAACTCATGGCAGACTTAAGATTACCAGCTTTATAGCCATCTCTAAGTACACGGTGCCGATACACAATGTGGGCACCTTCTTGTTGCCATTTATGCACTTCCTCTTTAATAAGTAGCTGAGTCATTGGATCATCGGAATCATCCAAAACTTGAATCAAAATTCTCGACTTTGGCCAGTCCAAACTGCACACTGCAGCTATGGATTGTTGGTAAACCTGCAAAAACAAATATTTAAACCATCATTAAAAAAAAAAAAAAAAGGTTCCTATTAAAATGATGAAAGAATCTTTGGGTTCTAGTTTTTACCTCTTTTTCATTACACATAGGGATCTGAATGAGAACCATAGGGAAGAAAGAGTCTTCCCCAGATTCAAGATCTGAAACAGCTTCGTGCTTGGGGATTGGCTTGATCTTTTTTAATCGGATCCAAAAACAACCCAAACAAAGAATTAACCTATCCATGCTTTGGATAAGGAAGAGAACAATGCAGACATTGGCGAGGAACTGAAGAGGAGGGGCCAGATAACCAACCCGAATCAAAACCCAATGAGTGTATAACCAATCGAACAAATCTTTGAAACCAAGCGGCACCGAGAGAATATATTGTAATTGAAGATTTGGGGCACCAAAATGCCAGCCTTTGAAATACGCAGCAATCTCGAAACAGAATAATAATAAGGATAGCCAAAGGAACACTTTGATGCAGTTATAGAAACCGGTTTTAACGGCTTTGTTTTCGTCGGTTTCGATGTCGTTGTCGTCGGTTCTTCCTGAGGCGACTCGGCGACGGACGGTTGAGCCGAAACTTAGGAATGTGGAGGTAATGGAGGTTAAGCAACCGGCAGCACGGTGAGCTTTTAACAGGAGAACCCAAGTGAGTTGCTTGGCGTTTTTGCCACGTATTTTTTCTCGCGAACCGGTCGGGGTGCTGTCGATGAGGAGATTTTCTTCCGATGGAGCTTCGAGCTCGACCATCGACCAGTTGGGGTTTTCCATTTTCACAACCACCGAGGTTCCTTTGTGGCTGCCCTTCGCCCACCACGGCACCATTGTTTGCTTCTTTAAAACTCCGAAATGTAGACGCAAAAAAAAGGATAAAAATTCAACAATATTATCAGACGACAATGGAAGAAGAAGAAAGCAAATAAACAAGCTTGGTCTCTCTCTAAATCATGGCACTGGCGACCCAAACTTATACCGACAAGAAAAGGAAATAAAAAAGAAAAAAAACTTGGGTTTTGAAAGAGGAGCTTCTAAGCTCTTCACATTCAATTACAGCTTGGTAAAGGAGATGCCATTACTAATGACAGATTTATACAGAGATTATGTTCATAATTTTACAGAGAAAAGAGAAACAGAGCATGGTGTTGTTGCGACGATGACAGATTTTGTTGTTCTCGTAGTTGTTTTTCCTTTTCACCTACTGATTTAAATTTTTAATAACTCTCAGCAACAACATGCAACAATAATATGAAGCCTAAAAACTGTAGAAACAATAAATTTGGTGGGATGAATTTTACAGTGCGGTCAAAACGAAGAGATGTAAAATTTTATTGTTTGTTGTTTCTTTTGTGTATGAGAGGAGGAGAATTGAAAGGGTTAATGAATAATGGGTAAATCCCATTTTGTTTTTGAGGATAGGAACAAGTTTCCTATTTTTACTGCACTAACTAGTAAATTTAAAAATACCCTTCATTGGAATTTCGAATCCTCTATTTGGGATATCCTATGGTTTTGGTTTTGGTTTTGGTTTTGTTAGAATGCACCACCGTTCACGCTCCATTTCAGAGCGTGTTCCACAGTCTCGTTCAAAACATGATCAAATGAAAAAGAACAAGAAAGTAATTTATGAACTGAAATTTAGTGAAACAATTTTTAATTACTATTTTAGATAATTGATCAAATAAATAAATTCGCATAACATTTAGTTTTTAACCTTCTTTTTAATGTGTTGAAAGATTTTTTTTGAATTTAATACTCGTGGTTTCTACTTTAGAAAAAGTTTGGATCGACAGTGATATATGGTATGTTATTGTTTTATGTTATAGTATTATTATAATATTTAATTTTATCGCTATTATTATTTTTACATTAAACAGAGATAAGTGTATCACTCATCAAAATTCACTTTTAATATCTATCTTTTTCTGTATTAGTGTGGTATATGATTTTTATGGCTCCTTTTTGGTTCAGTCGGAATCAATCTAAACTTTTTTTTTGTTGTTGTTTTGCTGTAATTTCATTATTATAATACTATTATTTTGTTATTATTATTTGAATATTATATAACCTTATTTTATTGTTAACTTTACTTCTATTTTATAAGTATTTGTTTATTAAGTTACAATTAACTTAGTGCTACTTAAGTATAATTTTTTTAATTAATAAAAATTATTTATTTTAATATTTTTTAATGTATTATATTTTTTAAATTTAAAAATTAATACCAACTAGGGGAGTGGAACTCAAATCTAATATTTTTAATCTAAATTAAATTTTGATAAAATTTTAAGCTAATTTTTAGTTTGATTTAAAATTTTGCATCCGTCCCACCTTACCCAACCGTCAGATATAGATATGAGGGAAATCAGAGGCTATAAATGCATGTTTCACTTGTGGCCAACCAAGGTTGAAAAGTAATTAAATCTATATAATGGTTTGGATAAAAAGAGTCAAAATTATCCTCAGACCCAAGGCACCGACAAATTGGAGCGAGAAGTCAGAAAGGGAAATCCAATGAGAAATTAATGAAAGACGCGGACGGCGTTACGGTGCTACTTTCGATACATCCATACTTCTTTTTGTCTGATTCAAAGTCTCGCTAAAATAAAATGAAAATGGTGGCAATGATAAGGTGAAGACATAATTTCAGGGCCTGCTTGCTTGCTCTCTTTTTTCCTATTGGCTTCTCCTCTTTTATTATTATTAATTTGAAGTTATAGGTATATTATTGAATTTGATAAATTTTTTTATGTTTCAATTATAACTATAATCTTAAATTTAGATACTTATAATTATATAAAAAATATCATAATCACAAATATAAATAATATATTCCAATAAATATAATTAAAATCAAACATTACAAATATTCATAGATTTAAGCCAAAATATTCATAGTGACATTTAAGTTGAAATAATTTTAAAACCTCAAGGTGGCATTTGAAGATGAGGTATTAACATTCTAAAGCCTTATGACTTAAATTATATTCTTCTTTTTCAACCAATACCTGTGTTAAACAATATGTTTAATTTGTTCTTCACTTGAGAGATTTGTGTTTTTCCCAATTCAAATATTCTTTTCCAATCACCTCATATTGGCTTAGCATGCTTCCAAGGGCATTTATTTAACCTAAACTTGAGAGAGTGCTTAGCATATCTTTTTCAATCACCATTTATATTCATTTTCAATTATTCATACAATAACAAAAATAGAAAATTTTGAATAAAGATGAACTTGATTTATTAGAGTTCATGACAAAAAAATTTAATAAGCTTCAGAGAGATAAAATTGAGCTTAAAGAAAATCAAGATTTTAATTTTTGAAAATCTTAATTGGAAATTGAGTATTTTGGATGCAAACATGCTTGAGAAACTTTATTGAGTGCCAATGATCAATTCAACATGTACGAATCAGGAGAAATTTATTAAATTCAATTCATTAAAGCTGCCAATTTTCAACTTTGGAAAATTAGTCAATTTAAGATGCACTTTTTGTAACACCCCTTACCATAATTCTATGCCGAAATAGGGCACGAGGTATTACCGAACTTGTCTTGCTTGATCGATCCACTTTAGGTTATAGAAATTCTCTTCAATTTAAAACTTTTCATTCACCAGCGTAACGTTCTCTATCATGGGTCAACGAGATCCAATACACCGGCTTGGGATATCGAGGAACCAAACCGGAACCTTTCAATCACTTGGAAAATTTTCACCTAATGGGGGCCACACGCTGGTGTGAAATGGGACACGCTCGTGTGTCCCTAAGACATGCCCGTGTCTTTCACCCGTGGTCGACACTGGCTAATTTCACACGGAATTGACATGCCCGTGGCCCTAGCCCGTGTGCTTCAATCATGTGGCGATTTAAATTCCAAGTGCAAGGTGCAGGCTTCATACAGCTTGGGCATACGCCCATGTGCTAGCCGTGCCTCCCACACGGTCTAGACACACGCCCGTGTGTCTACCCATGTGGACAGTTAGCAGGCTATCTACCAAGCCCTTTGCCACCCCACATTGCACACTTACAAACTCCATTACAAAAACTTCACATATTATCAATTATAAATCTTGAATTATCACATTTAAACTATAAAATGAAGTCTTCAACCCATACACAAGGGAGAACTATTTCCGGTATCATTACAAGCGACTTAAGCTTTCATCTATGGCTATACATAATTGAACCATGAACTCTCTTAGGCCAACACATTTGGCTATATCAACTATGACTTAATCAAATATAAATACTATCCCTATACATGCCATAATTCATAAGGACTTGAAACCTCATACCAAGTGTCTGCTCGATAGTGTGAAACATATCAGGCTATCTCCAACACGAGCTAGTTAAGCTAACCTATAAGAGATGGGAAGGAAAGGAGTAAGCAATAATACTTAGTAAGTTCATATACAAATAATAATCAGTTATTGATATTCATTGATTATACTCAATGACAATGTATTATAATGAGTTTTACTCCTAAACTCATGGTTACCTATTCAATCGTTCATAATGCTTACTCATTCCGTCTCTTATCACATTCTAACCATATCTCGAGCTTAATGCTCACATACATTCCATGCACTTATCACCGCAAATTCTCATGATACAACACATCATAATTTATCATTAAACCAATCACACTGCTAAATTACTCGGTGGTTTCGCACTTAGCCCACCATCGATCTTTAATAGGGTGGTATCGCACTTAGCTCACAAAAAGAATAGTTACGGTGGTATCGCACATAGCCCACCGAAGGAATAGTTACGGTGGTATCGCACATAACCCACCAAATATCAATATAAACGATGGTATCACACACAGCCCATCGTAGTTATGTAATAATATGGTATTGCACTTAGCCCACCATCAAGTGTGATTATTATACATTCATATAACTATTTCGTCATTCATACGAAACTATACAATAACTATTGAATTCAATCCACAATTTAATTCTAACGCATACATGTACCTCTCGTGGTACAACCACATACTTTCTCATTTTCAACATACCTGTTGAATCACTCAAATTGTTAAATGACATTTTTGAGTCGCATGCACATAACATCACATCGACATCATGCCCCCGATAGGGTCTTACACGAAATATCATATCGATGCCATGTCCCTGACATGGTTTTATTCAATATCTCACATCGAGGCCATATTCCAATATGGTCTTACACGGGACCTTAACTATCATCATATCATGTTATTTATGTTTCCCACTATTCTTAAATTCAGTTCTCTTGACATCTTGTTAAAACATATTTAATACATTCATAGCGTAAAGATACATTCCATACAGCATTGGAATATTAAATAACCAGTACATAATTGCAACATTTGCATACGAACTTACCTCAATATCGAAAGGGTAGAAAGGGATCTATTTGTCCATATGTCTCTTTTCTCTCGTTCTAGGTTCGAATCTTGTTTTCTTTGATCTAGAACAATAGAATTTACTCATTTAATCACTTATAAATCATAATACATCATAATCTACACTTAGGCAAAAATAATTATTTTGCCCTTATACTTTGGCAAAATTATGATTTTGCCCCTAGGCTTGTAAATCACTTTCATCACATTTTCTTATTAAACAAGCCTAGCTGAACATTTAATCCTCTTACAACTATCCACAATTCCAACTATTTCATGCATTAATGAACAAACTATAACATTTGCATCTTAGTCATAATTAAGTGTTTTCATGACAACACCTTTCACAAAAGTTGTTTCTCATCTTCCCAACATTCATTTTCTTCCATAAAAACTCAGCAACCAACATAAATTCTCTCATGGCAAGTCCCTATACTTTCAACCATAATGCAAATTATCCCCTCATTAGCTAGCTTAAGCTTTAGGGACTCCAAAAGTACAAAAATTATCAACTAAAACCATCAAAATCACTTACTTGAAGAGAAAATGAGTTGCTGAAATTTTCAAGGTCTCAAAGCCCTCCCTTTGTTGATATTTTCGGTTGGAGAAGAAGGCTAAATAAAAAGATGATAACTTTTGCTTATATCATCTTATTTTATTCATTTTATCAACTAATCTCACCAACTATTGACCAAAATAAATGCTCTTGTCCCCTATGCATACTATGGCCGGCCAACTCACTTAAACAAGGCCAGATTGCACCTTTGGGACCTCCAATTAATAATCCATAGGTATTTGGCACCTCCAGCAAATAAAATAGAACTTTCGTACTTTATACGATTTAGTCCTTTTTAGCAATTAAGCTTGAAATTGCTAAAATTAAAGCACCAAAATTTTCATGCACCTTTATAAACATGTTATAACACATAAAATAACATGAAAATAATTTTCTCTAACCTTGGATTAGTGATTCTGAGATCACTGTTCCGACTAGCCCCTAAATCGGGCTGTTACAATTCTCCCCCCTTAGGGATTTTCGTCCCCAAAAATCTTACCAGGAGAAGTTGCTCTTAACATCCCTGAAACGTTTCCACCAACTCATCAAAATCACAAATCGACTTATCCTTAAGTTTCTCTCACCAACAACTTTTAAGCTGTAGTACACAAGACCGAAGCACAACTTTGGAACTTAAATTACTCTTTCTCCAAGGCATATATACTCAGTAATCCAACAATTGTGAACTCTGCACATGCCAAAATGATCATTCGGATTTCTATAGCATAATTCACTACAATTTGGATGACATCCCCCTCCTCGGGAATCGGGTTACTTCGAATTTGAAATCTATTGTATTTATCTCACTTCTTCACTAGGATATTCACCGACTGTAATAGTCCTAACTTAAACACTCTGAAAATTCAGCTTTTAGCAGTCGGCTACTTCTGATCATAGACTAAATCATATCATGAAATGTACTCAATTGTCAAAACATTTATGCATATAAATGCACTTTTTTCTTATTCTTGCATGAATAGACATGTTATTACTAAGTCTTATACCAAAACATCTGCATAAATTCTGAATTCATCAACATACAATTTCTATCTCAAGGTAACATCAACAATGGAAACTTTATCCGACCTAAATTTTAGCATTTTAGTCAAATTCATTCAGAGATTATTTAAAATACCATTTACTATCTCACTTCTGAACTCCTTTGTTTCAAAAGGAAAATTCATTCTAGTCATTAACCTCGCTGAACTAGGATATAACCAACTAAGGTCCATCGAGTAACTAATTCGCATTGCTTAACCAAGGATCTTCCATCCAGACATCTGTACTATGTCTACTACTAAGAAGTATTTCAATAACTATACACACCATTGTAATAGTTGAAGTCATTTTCACTATTTCACATTCAAATTTTTTCTACAGCATTAGAAACTCTATCTCATCAGCATTCAGAAAACACTTGATGTTCTCCCACAATTCATATTATAACCTCAATTTCACAACTCAGGTACCAGAGTGATCGTCTCAGGATCACCATTCCAACAATTCTTTTTGATGTAACTCCAATCACCCGAAAATGTAAACTATTCCTTTACACTTTGATATTAAAACACTTTTCAATTTATTCATTAGCGCGTTGTATAAAATTCATAAACTCTTTTTCACTGATTCAACTGAACTCGATGCTAAAATTTTCAGTTAATAGTACCTTTAATGGCTTTCGATTTAACCATCACGGTTAAAATATTTCAATGAGCATACCTCTGTATCATGCTCCTTACTCATGTGCACATAGAATTTCATTCTCCTTATTGGTTCATGCATAAATATACACATAACTCGAATCATATCTCAATACATCAATCTACTCTTTTCTCCACCTGAGAATATATTTTGATCACACTCTCGTTGAGTTTCTCTCGATATGCTAATCTGAAACCTTTACTATCGTCTTATCTCAAGATAGCAGGGACATCTCAATCGAGTGCATTAACTTTATTTGGCTTACCCGAAAACCCATCGCACAACGCGAAACTTGTGGTTTCACTTCTTAATCTAAAATTATCACCTAGCTATCACAACTCAAAGAACACACACTTTAAAATAACCATGTTTAGCGAAAATATAAGAGAAATCTCACATAAAGTCTCATCACCAACTTCCTCTTCAAAGTACCCGAATAAGGTTACGAAGAGATAAAGGAATGTCAATTTCAATTAACTAAATCGATAACCGTTTAGTCTGATTTTTACAGTCAGCTAACATTCTCACACAATCACAATTTCATGAAAAGAACAACCACATCACCCCTAAAGGGAAACAGATATTAATACATAATACTCAAGGAGATCATTATAATCCATTCATGGCATTAATTAGCCATACACAAGTCATAGGCTTCTTGCCATACTTACTCACACTTGCCCTTATTTATCACATACCGTGCCACATATCGTAATCATTTCTTCGTGACTCATTTACGAGTACCTGTATTCACTCATTCACATGACTTTAGTACGATCTCATTTCTTCTTCTAAACTCATCTACTTATCCCATTAATCACTAGGGATAATCAAAGGCGCACATGCATCGTTATTATTGTAGGTACGAAGCCAATGCCATGTCCTAGAGGTGGTCTTACACAGAGTTACCTTTGGATACCGATGCCATATCCTGGATATGGTCTTATACAGAATCTCAATTCGATGCCGATTCCATGTCCCGGACATGGTCTTATACGGGACCTTATCCGTATTGCATGTTTTAATGATAGCATTTCTACATGTATTATAGTCCACTTGGACTTCAACCTTTCATTCAATCTCAATTACTCAATTTAGTAGAGTATTATGGATCAATATAATACCAAGCATTCCCAATTGTGCTAACATGAAGGTTGAATTTATAATATACAAACTTACTTAACTTGACTCTCATAAACATCTCATCATGGTTCAACAGTGGTAAGGGGGTGAAGTCGTAGAGCCCCTAACTTGACTCTCATGACTACATACATATAATTTAACATTCATCATTAATGAAATATCATCGTAATTATACAACTAGCTCCAAGCGAGTTTTCACTCTTACACATACTACAATTGTTTCTATCACCCATAATTTCGAACAACGACTTCACTTACTCAAGTTCTACATTAATGTCTACTCGAGTACTCAACATTTACCTCTAATTTCTCTTACCATCACTTATCAATTTAGAGAATGTCTTACGGGTTTGAGTACGTCACTTACTTGGTTGCCATAGTCCAACCACGGTCTTACTCGTATCACAACATTATAGCCCGGCTATAATCTTACATGTCCTCACGATGCCATAGCCTGGCTATGGTCTTACACGATTTCTCATATCGATACCAATGCCATATCCCCGGTACAGTCTTACATGGATACTCATGTTGATGTTGATGCCATATCCTAGATATGGTCTTACACGAGATCTTATATCGATGTCGATGCCATTTCCCAGATATGGTCTTACACGGGATCTTATATCGATGTCGACGCCATATCCCAGATATGGTCTTACACGAAATCGCTATTCATTACCGAAGCCAGGTCCCAGACGTGGTCTCACACGGGATCGCTATCCGATGCCGACGCCATATCCTAGATATGGTCTTACACAGGATCATGTATCATTGCCAATGCCATGCCCCAGCCATGGTCTTATATGGAGTCAAATGTATTGTCATGGTCTAACCATGGTCTTATTCATTAATTTATCATTGAACGACCGTACTCATCTCCTACATTCGACTTAGTTAAACTTCACAGTTTAACTCCCACACTATAATAAGCGTGGTTTCATAATAGAGTCATAAAACAAAATATTATACATCCACTATTTTAATAGTCGCACATGAGATTCAACTATGTGGACATATTGATCATACACCATTCAAAAAGTTGTACATACACACATATCCCTTTCTCTGGGTAAATTTACTCACTATATACACTCAACCCAATAGGTTGAGTATATAACACCGTATGCATATCAAACCAATATAGATAAGCTTATCACTTTATAACTCTTATTTCAATCCTCAACTTAGAATTATCTCATTTCATACCTTATCATCCACACATCATAACCTTCTATTCATACCTCTCTGAATTCTGACAATGCATAAATGTAATTCAATTACCTCATTATCATTTCCAACCTTATTGGATTTAGCTCGGTTGGGAATCATCTCTGTCCTAACAAAACTATTTCGTTAGAGCCGGGAGATATCACACTATCACGGTCCACCTATGGCATGTATAGCTAGACTCTTATTCACGCTAGGTTAGTCCGAGAACTGACTAAACCATAGATCTGATACCACTAAATGTAACACTCCTTACCCGAATTCTATGCTAGAACCGGGCAAGAGGCATTACCAGACTTGACTTGCTTGATCAATCCACTTTAGGTTATAGAAATTCTCTTCAATTTAAAATTTTTCATTCACCAGCGTAACGTTCGCTATCATGAGTCAACGAAACCCAATACACCCGCTCGGGATATCGAGGAACCAAACAAGAACCTTTCAATCACTTGGAAAATTTTCACCTAACGAGGGCCACAAGTCTGTGTGAAATGGGATACACCCGTGTGTCCCTAGGACATGCCCGTGTCTTTAACTCGTGGTCGACACTGACTAATTTCACACGGGTTTCACACGCCCGTGGCCCTAGCTCGTGTGCTAAACCTTGGCATTTTGACTTATCCACACAGCCTATACACACGTCCGTGTGCTTCAGTCGTGTGGCGATTTAAATTCCAAGTGCAAGGTGCAGACTTCACACGGCCTGGGCATACGCCCATGTGCTAGTCGTGCCTCCCACACGGTCTAGACACACGCCCATGTGTCTACCCATGTGGATAGTTAGCAGGCTATCTACCAAGCCCTTTGCCACCCCACATTGCACACTTACAAACTCCGTTACAAAAACTTCATATATTATCAATTATAAATCTTGAATTATAACTTTTAAACTATAAAATGAAGTCTTCATTCCATACACAAGGGATAACTATTTCCGGTATCATTACAAGCGACTTAAGCCTTCAACTATGGCTATACACAACTGAACCATGAACTCTCTTAGGCCAAACACATTTGGCTATATCAACTATGACTTAATAAACTTTAAATACTATCCCGATACATGCCATAATTCATAAGGGCTTGAAACCTCATGCCAAGTGCCTGTTCGATAGTGTGAAACATCTCAAGCTAACCTATAGGAGATGGGAAAGGAAAGGAGTAAGCAATAATGCTTAGTAAGTTCATATACAAATAATAATCAGTTATTAATATTCATTGATTATGCGCAATGACAAGGTATTATAATGAGTTTTACTCCTAAACTCATGGTTACCTATTCAACCGTTCATAATGCTTACTCATTCCGTCTCTTACCACATTCTAACCATATCTCGAGCTTAATGCTCACATACATTCCCTGCACTTATCACCGCAAATTCTCATGATATAACACATCATAATTTATCACTAAACCAATCACATTACTAAATTACTCGGTGGTTTCGCACTTAGCCCACCATCGATCTTTAATAGGGTGGTATCGCACTTAGCTCACCCAAAGAATAGCTACGGTGGTATCGCACATAGCCCACCAAAAGAATAGTTACGATGGTATCGCACATAGCCCATCAAATATCAATATAAACGATGGTATAGCACACAGCCCATCGTAGTTATGTAACAAGATGGTATTGCACTTAGCCCACCATCAGGTGTGATTATTATACATTCACATAACTATTTTGTCATTCATATGAAACTATACAATAACTATTGAATTCAATCCATAATTTAATTCTAACGTATACCTGTACCTCTCGTGGTACAACCACATACTTTCTCATTTTCAACATACCTGTTGAATCACTCAAATTGTTAAATGACATTTTTGAGTCGCATACACATAACATCACATCGACATCATGCCCCCGATAGGGTCTTACACGAAATATCATATCTGTGCCATGTCCCTGACATGGTCTTATTCAATATCTCACGCCGAGGACATATTCCAATATGGTCTTACACGGGACCTTAACTATCATCATATCATACTATTTGTATTTCCCACTATTCTTAAATTCAATTCTCTTGACATCTCCTCAAAACATATTTAATACATTCATATCGTAAATATACATTTCATACAGTACTGGAATACTAAATAACCTGTACGTAATTGCAACATTTGTATACGGGCTTACCTCAATATTGAAAGGGTAGAAAGGGATCTATTTGTCCATATGTCTCTTTTCTCTCGTTCTAGGTTCGAATCTCGTTTTCTTTGATCTAGAACAATAGAATTTACTCATTTAATCACTTATAAATTATAATACATCATAATCTACACTTAGGCAAAAATGACTATTTTGCCCTTATACTTTGGCAAAATTACGATTTTGCCTCTAGGCTCGTAAATCACTTTTCATCATATTTTCTTATTAAACAAGCCTAGCTGAACATTTAATCCTCTTACAACTATCCTCAATTCCAACTATTTCATGCATTAATGAACAAACTATAACATTTGCATCTTAATCCTAATTAGGTGTTTTCATGACAACACCTTTCACAAAAGTTGTTTCTCATCTTCGCAACATTCATTTTCTTACATAAAAATTCAGCAACCAACATAAATTCTCTCATGTCAAGTCCCTATACTTTCAACCATAATGCAAATTAGTCCCCTCATTAGCTAGCTTAAGCTTTGGGGACTCCAAAAGTACAACAATTATCAACTAAAACTATCAAAATTACTTACTTGAAGAGAAAATGAGTTGCTGAAATTTTCAAGCTCTCAAACCCCTCCCTTTGTTGATATTTTTGGTTGGAGAAGAGGGCTAAATGAAAAGATGATAACTTTTGCTTATATCATCTTATTTTGTTCATTTTATCAACTAATCTCACCAACTATTGACCAAAACAAATGCTCTTGTCCCCTATGCATACTATGGCCGGCCAACTCACTTAAACAAGGCCAGATTGCACCTTTGGGACCTCCAATTAATAATCCATGGGTATTTAGCACCTCTAGCAAATAAAATAGAACTTTCGCACTTTATGCGATTTAGTCCTTTTTAGCGATTAAGCCTGAAATCGCTAAAATTAAAGCACTAAAATTTTTATGCACCCTTATAAACATGTTATAACACATAAAATAACATGAAAATAATTTTCTCTAACCTCGGATTAGTGATTCTGATATCTCTATTCCAACTAGCCTCTAAATTGGACTGTTACACTTTTGGAGAGGTACTAGACATTTCTTGTAACATCCTGATTTAATGGGCCTGTGCATTTTGTGTGTTGTAAGTTTAATTTGCTAATTTAAGGGTTAGGGGTTCAGATTGGGCCAAGAATGGGCTAAGGCCTTGACTAAATCTCTGCGTAGACACTCTAGCACCTTAAAAGGAAGTTATCTGTGTTTTAAATGACAAAATGGGCTTGTGGCCAAAAGTAAGTGGCGCTATAGGGGAGCTAGAAATGGCGTCAGTAGTAAGGAAGAGAGGAGGCCCAGTTTTGGCTACTTGAAGCCCAAGTAATTGGGCCAACTTCGGCACCTAAAAGGGAGCCATTAGGGGGACGGCAACAAGGCTATTTTTTAGGGATTTTTAATGTTTAATTTATGAGGATAATAGGCAGATAAAGAGGGGAGGAGTTGGTGCTAATTAGGGCTATTTTTGAGGAGTTAATAGATTAAGATAAGGGAAAAGTATAGGAGCTATCTTGTGGAAGCTAGTGTTGGCCGAAAATCAAACTCAGTAAGGGGGAGGCATCGGTTTAGTATAGGCAAGGGATGTGCCGAAATTTCAAAGGCCACCTTAAGTAATTAATCTTTTTCTTTCTTTCCTCGTCTTCATTCTCTCAAAAGCCGAAATCACCACTTCCCTCTCCTCTTTTCTTCTTCTTTGAAACCTCTTTCTAGCCGAATCTTCTGATCTTTATTATTGTTCATCTCTCATACTCTAAAAGCCGAAACTACACCCCTATTCCCTTCCATAGCCGAAATCTCCAAAAGTTCAGTCTTCATTTCCTGAAGTCTCATCATAGCCGAATCTTCATTCCTAGAAGCTGAGTCCTCTCTGTGGTATCTGCTTGTGCTGAATCTCGAAGGAAACTGAAGGTAAGTATCGATTCATAAGGCTTCAATCCTTTCCGGCTTTTTAGAGACTCTAGCCGAATGGCTATAAAGAAACTGACCTTGAGTTTTTCTCTTATTTTCGGTATTCTGGGATTTGAAGAGGAGTTAATCGCATAGATCTCTAAGTCAGAGTTCAGTAACACACGAGTCGTGTTACTTTCGTGATTTCAAGGTAAGGAGATCTATTTATTTTAAATGTGTAAATTCGGGTATTTATTAACCCTTGGCCGAATGTAGGGGAGCCCAAATCGTCATGTTCTTCCAGCTTTTAAGCAAGGTTTTAGACTTAGGGTTAGATCCAGACAGTAAGGATATTGACTAAGGGTGTAAAACTACGCGATATCAGGTGTGTAACACTTCCACACCATTTAGATTGCCTGTTAAAAATATGTTTATTAATCTGAAATATTCTGTAAAATGCTGAAATCCCGGCATAACGGATGAAATCTAAGGAGGGTAAAAGCGAATTACCAGGTTAGTGATCTCTGTCATTCCTAAGTGAATGTTCCTGTTAAGATGACATATGTGATAAGTATGCCGAATTCTGTGATTGCATGGGGTTGGGTGATTTATGAAAGGGGAAGTGTTCTGTTGTAGCGGCTTTTGCCGTGACCTGTTGTAGCGGCTTTTGCCGTGACCTGTTGTAGTGGTTTTTGCCATGATCTGTTGTAGTGGCTATGGCCATGATCTGACGATGAGCAGCATGACTGCAATCGATGGTGTGTAGCGGTGTGGATTGATTATAGAAATCCCCAATAGTGTGACTGTCAGGTAAGGGTGGTGTGTAGCGGATGGAAACCTAGGATTTGGGTGGGGCTTGCATAATTTTTGTTATATATTAATCTGTTATTCTGTTCTGTGGGGCTAAGGCCCAAATCTAATGGTGCATGAGGGTTGCACACTGAGTCTCGCGACTCAACCTATTATTTAACATTTTCAGGTAGCACCTAGTGCATCGGACCGGGCTGGAGAGGAGCACAAGGTGGCCATGCAAGAGAGTATTTGGATTCAGCAAAGGACTTTTCATTGTTTAGTTATTTTAATATTTTTTTATTAGTGGATTTTAAGTTTCAATGTAATTAGACCATGGGCCACTAGACTCATATTTATTTTGGGTTTTATGTTAGGTTTTTATTACTAGACATTTAAATTTAATGCTAAAATTAAGCTAAGACATGTAACAACTTAGTTTTTTTCCTAATTCACCAAGGTATCATTTAAATTTATATTTTATTCAGAATATTAAATTACTAAGTTTTTTGGTTAAAATGTTTAAACCTGATACTTGTTTTCCAAAATGTGACATGTTTTATTAAAATTCCTTAGTGACATATCAGATCCGGTTGTAGTGTTTGGGCTGGGTTTGGGGTGTTACAAATTGGTATCAGAGCCAGGTTCAAAACTCGGCTTTGGGGGTTTTGGGCTCAAAACATTTTTTAAAAATAGATTTTTGAAACATGTATATTTATAAATCATACAGGAGGGTTTTCTCAGCATGGCACCTGCGTCTCCGGCCCAAGTCTGCCAGGTAAGTATTTTGGACTCACTGTGTGTTATATAAATATGCGGGCTTGATGAGCTTTATGGGATGTAGACTATCTAGATTAGAACTTGATGGACTCTAGGCTTAGCTGAAACAACCCCTTAAATCTCATAAGACTTAATTTCACTAAACAAACCCGTGAACGAGTCGCAAGACTAGGGTGTGGCAACAAGCATGCGCATATCTAGGATTGGATCCGGAAGAGCCTGGTACTTAAGCAATCCTAGTGACTCACCTCCTCTTCGCTGGAATCCTACTTGGTGCGTAGTGATTGTTCACCCTAGCTACGAAGATTTGTTGACGGGCCAAAACCTTATAATTAAAACCCGAAAGGGACCAGCCACCCCATTTTGTAAAATCCTAATGTAACCCTAGTTTTGAAATTACCAAAATACCCCTATTTTGAAAAATGACCAAAGTGCCCCTGGTTTGTAAAATTACCAAATTGCCCTGATTTGTAAAATGACTAAAACACCCCCGATTTACAAAATTATCGAAATACCCCAGATTGCAAAATTACCAAAATACCCCTATTTCATGAAATCACCACAGAACCCTATTTTTGAAAAATTACAAAAATCCCCCTATAGGATAAATTACGAAAATACCCCTGGGTAGTGAAATAACGAAAATACCCCTACAAGAAGAATGCAGGTTCGTGGATGTACTTGTATGCTAATGTTTGATGATTGAATGCGTGTGCTTCCTGGAATTAGGAGGTAAACTTGAGACTGAAACTGTAGATAGGTTCGAATTCAAAAGAACTACCTTTAAAATTTCTATTCATAAGACTGTTCGTGGTTAATCAGTGGGAAGAATTAATGATTCATAAAATTCTTAATCAGATAAATGCCAATCGGAAGAATGAGTACAAGGGGTCGAGGACGTTCGCCGTACGGACGCGGTAGGGGTAGAATGACCGTGTCTGAGTTAGTAGGGTCTGGCCACGGGTCAAGAAACGATATGTCGGATATGCCGGCTGTAGAGGGAGAATTCTGGGACCAGGCAGTCGGAGATGATGCAGTATCTCAGACGATGTTACGGGTCCTTGAGAGAGTTGCTGGGGCAGGTACGGGTTTAGGAGCTCGAAAATCTGTGTCTAAATGACTCCGAGCCAACAGAGCGGTGATGTTTAGGGGTGTTTCTGGTGTAGCCTCTAACACAGTGGAGTATTGGCTAGAAGCAAGTGAGCCATAATGGATGACCTAGACTTCACGATGGAGAAGTTGAAAGGGGTCGTGTCTCTTCTTCCAGACGAGGCTTATCAGTGGTGGCTCACGGTAAAAGAGAGTACTGCTGCAGACCGGATTAATTGGGATTTCTTTAAGGAGTCATTCCAAGGAAAGTATGTTGGGGCCAGCTATGTGGATACACAGAGGAAGGCATTTCTGAATTTGGTGCAGGGAAGTAAATCCGTGGCTGAATATGAGGCTGAGTTTCTGCGTTTGAGCCGCTACACTCGAGGAATGGTAGCAACTGAATATGAATGTTGTGTACAGTTCGAGGATGGACTGCGGAATGAGTTAAGAGTTTTGATAGCACCGCAGCGAGAGAGAGACTTTGCTGTTCTGGTGGAGAAGGTTAAGATAGCTGAGGAGGTGAAGCGGACTGAAAGATAAGAAAAGGATAAGGATCAGGGTAAGAATAAGAGAAGTTTTGGGCCATCAGGATCATCAGGAAATTTTCAGAAAAAGCCTAGGTCTGATGGGCCAGCTCGTGCTCCGACGGGCCAGAATCGATCATGTCCTTCTTGTGGGAAGACGCATTTTGGGGAGTGTAGAAGGAAAACCGGTGGATGCTTTAGGTATGGATCCACGGAGCATCTGATTAAGGATTGTCCACAGGTGGATCAGATACAGCCAACGGGCCGAGGTTCTGATCAGACTAGGAGAGGTGACCAGCCTGGACCAAGGGGTCGTAGCATAGCCAGAGGAGGAAATGGGTCTGGTCGGGGTCGTGGAGCACCTAGTTGGGGTGTAAGTAATGTAGATGCGAGGCAGCCGGGTCTAGTTTATGCAGCTCGCTGACGGGAGGATGGTGATGCACTGGATGTTATAACCGGTATGTTTCTTATTGTTGATAAACTATTTCTTGCCTTGATTGATATTGGGTCAACCCACTCCTATGTTGCATGTCCGGTATCTGAGACCCTAAGTATAGATTCTGAAACAACTACTAGGAAGATGACTGTGGTTAGTCCCCTAGGACAATCTAGGGTAGTGGACAAACTATTTAAGGATATACTTTTAGAAACTCAAGGGGTAGTGTTTCTGGCAGACTTAATAGAATTACCGCTTGGAGAGTTTGACCTTATCTTAGGAATAGATTGGTTGACTAGGCATTGTACTAAGTTGGATTGTAGGATTAAGCGTATGGTGTTGAATATCCCAGAAGGCGGGGAGATGGTTGTGTTAGGAGAAAGAATGAATTATTTGTCCAACGTGGTTTCGACATTGAAAGCTGTTAAGATGATTCGGAAGGGATGTAATGCATTTCTAGCTTTTATCAGTGTTTTGGATGCTAAGGAGGTGACTGTCGATGAGGCTCAAACAGTCAGGGACTTCGTGGATGTTTTTTCAGAGAAGTTGCCAGGATTACCCCCGAATCGCGAAGTGGAGTTTGGAATAGAGCTACTTTCGGGTATGACTCCGGTGTCCATTGCTCCTTACCGAATGGAGCCGAAGGAGTTGGTGGAACTCAAAGCTCAGATCCAGGAATTGTTGGATCGAGGGTTTATTCGGTCGAGTGTGTCTCCATGGGGAGCGCCGGTCCTATTCGTGAAGAAGAAGGACAGATCCATGCGTATGTGTGTGGATTATCGTCAACTGAATAAGTTGACTATTAAGAACAAGTACCCACTACGGAGAATCGATGATCTGTTCGATCAGCTCAAAGGAGCTTCGGTCTTTTCTAAGATTGACTTAAGGTCGGGGTATTATCAGTTAAGGGTTAAGGAAGGGGACATTCATAAGACGACATTTCAGACTCGGCACGATCATTATGAGTTCTTGGTGATGCCGTTCGAGTTGACGAACGCGCCAGCAGTATTTATGGATATGATGAACCGGGTGTTCCAACTATATCTTGATCGGTTTGTCGTGGTGTTTATTGACGACATCTTTGTTTATTCCAAGTCAGAAGAGGAACATGATGAACATCTTCATGTGGTGTTGCGAACTTTAAGGGAGAAGCAGTTGTTCGCAAAGTGCAGTAAGTGTGAGTTCTGGCTAAGGGAA
Source organism: Gossypium bickii (assembly GCA_025503065.1). Lineage (NCBI taxonomy): Eukaryota > Viridiplantae > Streptophyta > Magnoliopsida > Malvales > Malvaceae > Gossypium > Gossypium bickii. Next base: position 59,047,583 of record CP106710.1, on the reverse strand, counting down.
GTAACTTTCTTAGGACATGTGGTTTCTGTAGAGGGAATTAGGGTGGACCTTCGAAAGATAGAAGCCGTATTGGATTGGAAACCACCGAAGTCTATGGTGGAAGTACGAAGTTTCTTGGGATTGGCCGGGTGTTACAGAAGGTTTGTTGAAGGGTTCTCATTGATAGCAGCACCTTTAACTAACTAGTTGAAGAAGGGAGTATGGTTTGTGTGGACCGAAAAATAGCAGGAGAGCTTTGAAAAATTGAAGAGAATTACGGCGAAGCAGGTGTTAATTCGACCTGGGCGGGAAAAGAATTTACTGCTTCATCGTGATGCGTCACACACAGGTTTAGGTTGTGTGTTGATGCAAGATGGAAAGGTTGTTGCATATGCGTCCCGACAGTTAAGACCACATGAGTTGAACTACCCTACGCATGATCTAGAATTGGCGACGGTAGTGTTCGCTCTAAAGATTTGGAGGCACTACCTGTATGGGGAGAAGTTGGTTATTCATACGGGCCATAAGAGCCTGAAGTATATCCTTACCCAGAAGGAGTTAAACCTAAGACAGAGAAGGTGGATCAAGCTGTTAAAGGACTATGACTGCTCGATTAAGTACTACCCGGGTAAGGCTAACGTGGTGGCGGATGCGTTGAGTCGTAAGGCGATAGAGGATTTAAGGGCGATGTTCGCTCTTCTTAGCCTGTATGAGGATGACAGTCTGGTAGCCGAACTTCAAGTAAGACCCATATGGACAAGGCAAATCAAGGAAAAATAACTTCTGGATGATGTCTTGAGTACTCGAATTCGACAAGTGCAGAATGGTGAAGTAGAGGACTATAGCTTGAATTGTGATGGAGTTTTGTGTTTCCGAGGGAGAGTCTGCATGCCAAAGGATGTGGAGTTAAGACAGATGATTTTGTGGGAGGCGCATAGTAGTCCATATGCTATGCATCCTGGAGGAGTTAAGATGTATCGAGATTTGCGGGAGAAATTTTGATGGCTAGGTCTGAAGTGAGAGGTAACAAAATTCGTGGGTAAGTGCTTGACGTGCCAACAGATGAAAGCGGAACACCAGTTGCCTTCGGGGTTGTTGCAACCGGTGAAAATTCCGCAGTGGAAATGAGAGAGAATCACGATGGATTTTGTTAGTGGGTTACCCCTTACGCCCACTGAGAAGGATTCAATTTGGGTGATTGTGGATCGACTCACGAAGTCTACTCACTTCATACCAGTTCATGTTGACTATTCTCTGCAGAAGTTGGCTAAGTTGTACGTGGTTGAGGTCGTGAGACTATATGGTGTACCGGTGCCGATCATGTCAGATAGGGACCCTAGATTCACGTCACGTTTCTGGAAGGCTCTTCATCAAGCAATGGGAACAAGGTTAAACTTTAGTACCGCTTTTCACCCACAGACTGATGGTCAGTCTGAGAGGGTAATTCAGATCTTGAAGGATATGCTAAGGGGTTGCATCATCGATTTTAGGGGTAGTTGGGAGGAGTATCTACCTTTGGCAGAATTTTCATATAATAACAGTTATCAAGCTAGTATTCAGATGGCGCCTTATGAAGCGTTATATGGAAGGAGATGTCGTACCCTAATTTGTTGGACAAAGTTGGGTGAACATCAGGTGTTGGGTCCAGAACTAGTTTCAGAAATAGAGGAGAAGGTAAGTTGATACGGGCTCGGTTGAAAGAAGCGTCTGATCGACAAAAGTCTTATGCGGATCTAAAGTGGAAGGAGATGAAATTTGCAGTAGGAGATCAGGTCTTTTTGAAAGTATCTCCATGGAAGAAGGTAATGAGGTTTGGACGAAAGGGTAAGTTAAGTCATCAGTTTATTGGGCCTTATCGGGTACTAGAACACGTGGGCCCAGTGGCTTATCGATTGGAGTTGCCGCCAGAGTTGGAACGGATACATGGCGTGTTCCATGTTTCGATGCTAAGATGTTATCGTTTTGATCCATCGCATGTGGTCCTGTGGAAGAGATTGAAGTAAGGCCAGATTTATCATTTGAGGAGGAACCAGTGCAAATCTTGGATCGATACGTAAAAGTATTGAGAAGGAAGTTCGTCCCTTTGGTCAAGGTTTTGTGGCGGAACCATGGCGCGGAGGAAGCGCCGTGGGAGCCAGAGGATGTTATAGACAGCAATATCTCCATCTCTTCTGATCAGGTAAATTTCAAGGCCAAAATTTATTTTAAGAGGGTTAGAACTGTAACATCCTGATTTAATGGGCCTGTACATTTTGTGTGTTGTAAGTTTAATTTGCTAATTTAAGGGTTGGGGGTCCAGATTGAGCCCAAGGATGGGCTGAGGCCTTGACTAAATCTCTACGTAGACACTCTAGCACTTTAAAAGGAAGTTATCTGTGTTTTAAATGACAAAATGGGCTTGTGGCCAAAAGTAAGTGGCGCTATAGGGAAGCTAGAAGTGGCGTCAGTAGTAAGGAAGAGAGAAGGCCCAGTTTTGGCTGCTTGAAGCCCAAGTAATTGGGCCAAGTTCGGCACTTAAAAGGGAGCCATTTGGGGGACGGCAACAAGGCTATTTTTTAGGGATTTTTAATGTTTAATTTATGAGGATAATAGGCAGATAAAGGAGGGAGGAGTTGGTGCTAATTAGGGCTATTTTTGAGGAGTTAATAGATTAAGATAAGGGAAAAGGATAGGAGTTATATTGTGGAAGCTAGTGTTGGCCGAAAATCAAACTCAGTAAGGGGGAGGAATCGGTTTAGTATAGGCAAAGGATGTGCCAAAATTTCAAAGGCCACCTCAAGCAATTAATCTTTTTGTTTCTTTCCTCATCTTCATTCTCTCAAAAGCCGAAATCACCACTTCCCTCTCCTCTTTTCTTCTTCTTTGAAGCTCCTTCTAGCCAAATCTTTTGATCTTTATTATTGTTCATCTCTCATACTCTAAAAGCCGAAACTACACCCCTATTCCCTTCCATAGCCAAAATCTCCAAAAGTTCAATCTCTATTTCTCGAAGTCTCATCATAGCCGAATCTTCATTCCTAGAAGCTGAATCCTCTCTGTGGCATCTGCTGTGTTTGAATCTCGAAGGAAGCGAAGGTAAGTATCGATTCATAAGGCTTCAATCCTTTCCGCTTTTTAGAGACTCTATTTGAATGGCTATAAGAAACCGACCTTGAGTTTTCTCTTATTTTTGGCATTAAGGATTTGAAGAGGAGTCAATCACATATATCTCTAAGTCAGAGTTCAGTAACACACGAATCGTGTTGCTTTCAGGATTTCAAGGTAAGGAGATCTATTGATTTTAAACGTGTAAATTCGGGTATTTATTAACCCTTGGCCGAATGTAGGGGAGCCCAAATCTTCGTGTTCTTCTGGCTTTTAAGCAAGGTTTTAGACTAAGGGTTGTAGATCCAGATAGTAAGGATATTGACTAATGGTGTAAAACTACGCGATATCAGGTGTGTAACACTTCCACACCATTTAGATTGCCTGTGAAAAATATGTTTATTAATCTGAAGTATTCTATAAAATGCCGAAATCCCGACAGAACGGATGAAACCCAAGGAGGGTAAAAGCGAATTACCAGGTTAGTGATCTCTGTTATTCCTAAGTGAATGTTCCTGTTAAGATGACATATGTGATAAGTATGCCGATTTCTGTGATTGCATGGGGTTAGGTGATTTATGAAAGGGGAAGTGTTCTGTTGTAGCAGTTTTTGCCGTGACCTGTTGTAGCGGCTTTTGCCGTGACCTGTTGTAGCGGCTTTTGCCGTGACCTGTTGTAGTGGCTTTTGCCATGACCTGTTGTAGTGGCTATGGCCATGATCTGACAATGAGCAGCATGACTGCCATCGATGGTGTGTAGCGGTGCGGGTTGATTGTAGAAATCCCCAATGGTGTGACTGGCAGGTAAGGGTGGTGTGTAGCGGATGGAAACCTAGGATTTGGGTGGGGCTTGCATAATTTTTGTTATATATTAATCTATTATTCTGTTCTGTAGGGCTAAGGCCCAAATCTAATGGTGCATGAGGGTTGCACACTGAGTCTGGCGACTCAAGCTATTATTTAACATTTTCAGGTAGCACCTAGTGCATCGAACCGGGCTGGAGAGGAGCGCAAGGTGGCCATGCGAGAGAGTATTTGGATTCAGCAAAGGACTTTTCATTATTTAGTTATTTTAATATTTTTTTATTAGTGGATTTTAAGTTTCAATGTAATAAGACCATGGGCCACTAGACTCATATTTATTTTGGGTTTTATGTTGGGTTTTTATTACTAGACATTTAAATTTCATGCTAAAATTAAGCTAAGACATGTAACAAGTTAGTTTTTTTCCTAATTCACCAATGTATCATTTAAATTTATATTTTATACAGAATATTAAATTACTAAGTTTTCCGATTAAAATGTCTAAACCTAATACTCATTTTCCAAAATGTGACATGTTTTATTAAAATTCCTTAGTGACATACCAGATCCGGTTGTAGTGTTTGGGCCGGGTTTGGGATGTTACATTTCTTGGTCGAGATATCCGTTGACCAATGAAATATTTATCTCATAACTTTGAACACAATTTGATACACATTATTTCAAGCTTAAGAGCTCAAGTTATGGTTGTGTAATACCCCCAAAACTTTCAGTATAACAAATGGTATTGTTCCAGTAATATACATGGTAAATTTATCAAGAAAATGGATTGGGTGTATTGAAATTTGGTTTGATAAAAAAATGTAAGTAAAACAAAATAATTTGGAATTTGGTTAAAGTTAGAGGACTAAAAGTGAATATAGACCTAAAGAAGAAAAGGTGGAGTCACAAATAAATAGAAGATTTTCTGAATGTGTCATTAAAAAAATATATTAATAGGTGGAATTGGAAAATAATGGTATGGACTAAATTAAATAAAATAGAAAAGTTTAAGTGTAACATCCCCAACACCCAGAGATAAGAACAGTGTTAGCATGGATCTTACTCATGTTAGAATTTTTGAATTAAATAAAAGAGAATTTTTAATATTAATGGAGAATGTAGTTAGAGATTACAAGAAATTAAAAAGGCTTTTGGATTTATAGAAATTAAATTAAGGTATTGACCAAATTGTAAAGGTGTGAGAAGTGTTGAGCAAAAGAGTGAAAATAAAAAATAAAAAAATGATTGGATTAGATATATAGGAAAAAGAGGAAGGACTTGAAGAGCAATTTCACCAAGAGAGTACACGAGCAGTTGGATGAAATTGAAATGCAATGTGGTTCACATGTTTGGCATGATGATAATTTGATTTTTTTAGTTAAATATTACTATTAATTTAAAATACAAAGTTGATAAAATATTTGTGTAGAAAGATGTAGAAAAGAAAAAAAGAAAAAGAAAAAAAGATATCATCCATCATCAGTTCATCCTCTCTTCCTTGTTTCTCATATTTAGTCAAACTTTCCTTTTCTTTCATTTAGGTCATTGTCTACCTTTTTTCAACCTTTTCAAGCTCAAACTTAAAAAAATTCTTCCATAGATTTTTAGTGAAAACAAGAGAACAACACCATGGCAAGATAAGTTTCTTGTGAAGCTAGTTTGAGTTCATATTTGATGAGGAAAAAAGAAACTTGAAGATGGATGTTGGAAGTGGAAGACAATATGGGTAGGTGGAGAAATTAAGGTAAGTTTTTTAAATTATTATGTTTTATTTATTTGATTATATAATTTGATGTGAAACTATAATAATTAAGCGTATATAATTATCTTTTATGTTCAAAGTGATGGAAGTATTATATTTATGTATGAAGTGAATGGTGAATGATTTTACAAATAATTTGGTGGATGATTTGAAGTGAATAGTTGAAAGTAAGAAAGTGAGGGTGTTTTTACTAAGAATATTTTAAATTGAAATTAATTATTTTGAAGGATGGAATTGTGTATATACCATGTTGAATGTGGTAAATATCTATTTTGAATACTATTTGGATGAGTAAATTGAAAAATAATTTGTTAAGTGATTTATTTGATAAAAATTGAAGAAATGATCAAATTGTAAAATTTTTAAAATTTCGAATTCTAGAGGTTGAGTAGTGAAATCTAAAAAGCTGATGTAGTACTAAATTTTATGATTATGGAATATGAAAATTGAAAGGTTGATTTCAAAACATGAGTTTTAGAACTAATTTATATGGTTTGAGAATTTACAATTCTAAAAAACAGAATATGAAAGTTTAATAGTTCTAAAATCAGGGACTAATTTGAGGAAAATTTCATAAGATGGTTAAATTATATAATCTCGAAATTTTGAAGAGAGAGTTTTGCAAAACTATGTAATCTGGGATTAAGATTGAATTGAAAATAAAAAAAATATGATTTCCAAGGACTAAATTGTAAAATAGTGTAAATTTGGGACTTCGGGGACTAAATCATGAAAATTTCAAAACTAGAATTTTAGGGGTTGTTGAGTAAATTTGGAAAAATCTAGGAGTGGAAATGAGCAAATTAATTACATAAGTGTTTAAATGTAATATTTGAAAACTTTATTGAATTAACTGTATTAAACTAAAATAAGTGAGTAAAAAATAAAAGAATTGAAACTTGAATTAGTAAGATTAAATTCATTACAATGAAGAGAATTTTATTATGAAGTATATGTTAAAAAGAATATGATTAGGAGTAGATTTAGTTAACAAAGGAAAGATAAAGTATAGTTAGTATTGGTATATTTTGAGAAAGGATTAAATTTAAAAAAAAGAGTAAATTAAATATATAATAAAAAATTATATTGCAATAGGCATGAGGTTTCGATACATGTCTTTCAATGTTTCGATAAATGAATACTTCGAAGCTAAAAGTGATTAGCAAGCTTGTACAGGTTTCAATACTATGAATGAGGTACCGATATCTTTGTTATTAAAATCATAAATTCACCTAAAAATACTCTGGAAAAAAGATTTAGGATTCCTTAATTTAAATTTTAACAATATAAAACTTTAGAAAGAGATTGCTAATCACTTTGACGCATTCCTAGCGAACTTAATGAGTATCGACCAGTTTTACCTTTAAACGATGATGTTGAGTTCCTCAGAAATTTGAACTTCCTTTTAGATTTTGGAAGATACTTTTCTGATTCTTGATGGATAACTATACGTCAACCTCTAACTCGACTCCTTGTACATGTTTCACTCGATTGGTGGATTACAGACTTCCCACCTTATAGTGGATACTATTTCACAATTGCTTGAAGATAGAAATTGGATACGTTTCTAAGAATAATATACCTATAGGCACTACTCTCGATGGATTCATATACTAGCTCTGGCGGCTGTCAGAATATTAGTCATGCCGTATCTTCACGTCGATCCAAATAACCAATTTGGTTCGATGGAGGTAATATTTTAGATCACCCAATAGAAGTTCGAATAAATTAAGATAAAAAAGGGGAAAACTTCCAGATTTGGCGGACACTTACACCACCCATAATTACTTATATGCCAAGCTCTCTTTCTAACCTAGTGAGTTACTATGATGGATTCATCAGTTGAGTAATATGTTGAGGCTACCTTCAGAAAATGCCTCAAAGGCATACCCAGTTCTCACCATAGAGGCGGACTAACAACTCGCCATTTAGGCGATACAGAATTCACTTTACAGACTTTCCAAATAATACGCCACAAAGGCTCTTCTAGGTAATACGTCACATAAGCTTTCTGGATAATATGCCACATAAGCTCTTTGGATAATTCAACACAATGACTCTTCAAATAATTAACCACAAAGGCATAGTTTGATTTGCCACCCATGCACCACATCAATTATTTTTGTAGGGTTTTGTATATTTCCCGAAAGCTCCTTAAGTACCTCTTTACTCTAAGGTTTGAAGTCATTTATGTAACTTTTTTCAAGGAAAATTGAAACACCCCACACCCGGCCCACGAGCCTGAACCGGATCTGGTATGTTCCTTAAGTAAACCGGTTTTCAAATTCTTGGTTACTTAGAGAAAAATTGTAAATTTTAGAAAACATTGTTTTGGGTTGGGCTTAAATTGGAACCCATTTAATAAATTTTGAAAATCCAACTTAAATAAGGTGACAAAATAATTTTAGGGTTTATTATTTTAAAAGAAATAAATTTACTTAACTTTAATCAAAAATAAATTGTATCATAATCAACTAAAAATAAACAGAAATAAGGAAAATCCAACTGGGCCTTATGGCCTTATTACATCATTCAAACCCAAAATAAAATTTAAAGTACTAAAATTATATAAAGTCCAAATTTCTATATAAATTCTTCAAGTGATGCATGGCCACCCTTAGCTCCTGCCGACCCGGTCCATTACCGCTCATCACACGAAAAATAAGTCCCCAACAGGGTGAGTCCTGAACTCAATGTGTACACTGATACTAATTTTCAACAAATCAGGCATACAAGTCATATCAATTTCATGTTCATACAAAATAAAGGATGATGCAACCCAAACCCAAGCCTATTTGTCCATCCGCTACACACCACCCGTACCAACCTATACACCGTGGGGACTACTAAGTCGACCTCCATCCATTGTACACCATCGAAAGCGATCGGCTGCAGGTTGACGTGCTCATCGCCCACTTACGTTGTGTCTTTAGACACTATATTCAGATAATGTAACCGAAGTTACCATTTTCAATAATGTGACCGTAGTCACCATAATTCGTTGGTGAGACCGTAGTCATCACCTTCACTTTCTCCCTTCACACATATATCCCAAATGCCCCAATTATTACATATTATTCATATCATACTTAAATTCACATTCATGTCACTTTTTAGAATATAACACATTCATAATCCTATCAAAAGTAGGAATACGTACCTGGGTACTTTTTGCCACATTTGTGGTACTTAGCCACATTCTCATCCTTATACACATTCATATATTAAAACAATTATTGCCATAATATATATTGAAAGTTAGTGTGAGTACACACCTGATTCGCTTAATAGGTTCCTTGAATCCCGAAGAACAATCTACCGATCTAGATCTTTCACTCCTATATTCGGCCAATCATTAAAATATATTAATAACCTTATTTGGTTTGAAAACCAAATCCTAGTAGGATTTGTATTACTTACCTTGTTGCCGAATTGGATGATTGTAAATCAAGTCCCAAAATTGCTAATATTCCTTCCCTTGAAATCGGCTAACACTAAATCATGTAACCATGTGAGTCTCCGGCTTTTGAAATAAATGAGAAATAACCCCAAATACCAAAATTAAGCCTTGGCCGAATATCACTTACCTTGTGATGGGATTCCCAAAACTGATTTCTTGCCTCCTTTATATCTGTCCAAATCTTCATGTTAGATCTAATCTAACATATACATCATAACCTTTAATCGAATAAATTTTCTTACCTTAGATCCTTAGATTTCCCGAAAGATCCTTCAAATTTTTGGCCAAATTTGCTAATAGAGTTAGTACCTTGATTTCGATGGAAAGAAGAGAAATAAGAATTGATTGATTACAGATCTTACCCTTTTGATGTTGTAGATGATTGCCCCCCTTTCTTAGAATCCACAAAGATTCGGCTTGACATGAGTGAAACGGAGAAGAAACTAGAAGAAAAAGAGAGGATTTTGCTTAATGAAAATTGGTAGAGAGGGGAGAGAGCTTAGAGAATTTCGGCAACACTAGAAAGATGAGAGAAACTCTTTTAGTTTTCCTCCTATAGCCGAAATTATCAATAGGAGAGTCCCTTACTTGGCCACTACTCCTCAAGTGATAATATTAACTTTTAATTATCACTTTTATTCAAAATTAAAGGTGTTTAATCCTTTATTTATCTCCTCAAATAATCCTAATTTAAAATCCCTTATTTATCACTTTTTAATCATGTATTTATGAAATTAAAACACCTTGGTTTCTAGATGCTTGTGCCGTCCACCTTTAAGCCTAGGAAGCAAAAATTAAACTTCATTTATTTGCTTCCCTTGTGACTCGAACCCAGGCCCATGCTTTTGCACATGGCGCCATTTCCATAGGCCCTAAGTGCCATCTTCAGGCCACTTTTCCTAGCCCGTTTGTGTGTCAAATTTCCCCAACTTTTTCTTTTAAGGCCCTCTTGCCTTTATTTCCTATTTTAAACTTTAAAACTCATCATTTGGGGTCATTTCTAAGTTTCCTAAAATTTTCGATCGGCTCAGAACTTGCCATTTTTCTTACATTCCAAGTTTCCAAAAATGTTGAGTTTCCTAAAATGTCTGATTTCAAAATGTTTAGGTTTCCAAAAATGTGTACTTTCCATTTTGAACCATTTCCTTACATTTCTAGGTTTCCTAAAATGTTCATGTCCTAATGCATTTTCAGTTGCCAAAAATGTTCATTTCCATTCATTTTCGTGCATTTCTGAGTATCAAAAATTTATTCATTATGCTTAAGACTTGTTATCTCTTACAATTAAACTGAAAATGCATAGGCCCTTTTGAGGATGTTACAGTTCTACCCCCCTTAAACAAAATTTCGTCCTCGAAATTTCCTAACTAAACAATTGAGGGTATTGCTGTCGCATTGTCTCCTCTGACTCCCACGAAGCTTCTTCCGATCCATGATTGCGCCATAACACCTTGAGTAAAGGCACCGACTTCCTTCGTAGTACTTTCACGTCACGTTCCAAGATCCGAATCGGCTCCTCCTCGTAGGATAGATCTGGCCTTAGCTCCACTTCTTCAATAGGTACCACATGAGATGGATCCGATCGATAGCGACGTAGCATGGATACATGAAATACGTTGTGCATTTGATGCAACTCTGGTGGTAACTCCAATTGGTATGCCACTGCCCCAACTCGCTTCAGCACTTGATAAGGCCCTATAAACCTTAGGCTTAACTTCCCTTTGCGACCAAACCTCATAACCTTCTTCTAAGGCAAAACTTTCAAGAATACTTGGTCTCCTACTTCAAACTCGATTTCCTTCCGCTTAAGGTCTGCGTACGACTTTTGTCTATCAGAAGCTTCCTTCAACCGTGCCCGAATTAATTCCACCTTCTCCTCAGTTTCCGCCACTAACTCTGGACCCAAAACGCGGCGTTCTCCTAACTCGGTCCAACAAGTTGGTGTTCTACATTTCCTTCCATACAATGCTTCGTATGGTGCCATCCAAATGCTTGCCTGATAGCTGTTGTTGTAGGCGAACTCCGCTAGAGGCAAGTAATCCTCCCAACTTCCTCGGAAATCCATCACACAACCTCTCAACATATCCTCTAACACTTGTATAGCCCGTTCAGACTGCCCGTCTGATTGTGGATGAAAAGCCATAGTGAAGTCCAACTTAGTGCCTAAAGCTTGATAAAGTGCGTTCCAAAATCGAGACGTGAACCTTGGGTCTCTATCGGAGATGATCGACATTGGTACTCCATGTAACCTCACGATCTCCGCCACATATAACTTAGCTAGCTTCTGAAGAGTATAATCCATTCTTACTGGATAAAGTGCGCGGACTTAGTCAAACGGTCCACTATCACCCATACCGAGTCCTTCTTAGAAGGCGTAAGGGGAAGCCCACTAACGAAGTCCATGGTGATTCTCTCCCACTTCCATTGGGGAACTTCGATTGGTTGAAGCAATCCTGATGGGACTTGGTGTTCAGCCTTTGCTTGCTGACACGTCAAACATTTCCCCACAGATTCAGTCACCTCTCGTTTCAGATCTGACCACCAAAATTGTTCCCTTAGATCTCTATACTGACTTGATGCCTCGGGATGCATAGCATAAGGGCTACTATGCGCTTCCCAGAAGAATCCTTTGTCTCAACTTCTTATCCCCAAGCATACAAACCTTTCCCTTGTAGCACAAGATTTCTTCATCATTGACGCCATAGTCCTCTAATCCTCCTTGCTGCATTTGTCGTGAACTTAGTACTTAAGTCCTTATCCGCCAACAACCTCCCTCTTTCACCTCCTTCACCATGTGGGCTTGACTTGTAACTCGCCAACAAAGCCTCCGTCATCATACAAACTTAAGTGAGCGAACAAAGCCCTTAAATCCGACACAACCTTCCTACTTAGGGCATCGGCTACCACATTCGCCTTGCCGGATGGTATTCTATCGAACAATCGCACTCTCTTCGATAATTCCAACCACCTCCCATTTGCCTCAAGTCCAACTCCTTCGAGTCAACAAATACTTAAGGCTCTTGTGATCTGTGTAGATAATCGACCTTTCTCCATAAAGGTAGTGCCTCCAAACCTTAAGGGCGAAAACCACCGCCGCGAGCTCCAAGTCATGAGTTGGGTAGTTAACCTCATGCGGCCTTAATCGCGAGACGCGCATAAGCGACTACTTTTCCTTCTTGCATTAGCACACACGCCCTAACCCCGTGTGCGGCGTCACAATATACTACGAAGTCCTTGCTCGCCTCCATTTGAATTAACACAGAGCTTAGTCAACACCCTCTTAAGCTTTTCAAAGCTCTCTCCGCCGCTTATTAGTCCATTCAAAGGGTACTTCCTTCCTTAGCAACTTTGTCAAAGCGCGGCTATTGACGAGAAATCCTTCCACAAACCTTCGTAATAGCTTTGCCAAGCCTAAGAAACTCTGGATCTCACCACGCACCTAGGTGGTTTCCAATCCAACACCGCTTCGATCTTCCTTGGGTCCACTCTTATTCCTTTCTGCGGATACCACATGTCCTAAGAATGCCACCTCCTTAAGCCAAAATTCACACTTGCTGAATTTGGCATGAGCTTCTTTTCCTTAACACTTCCAACACAACTCGGAGATGCTCATCATGCTCCTCTTCTGACTTTGAGTACACCAAAATATCATCGATGAATACAACGACGAACCTATCCAGGTAGGGTTGGAAAACCTGATTCATCATGTCCATGAACGCGGCTGGAGCGTTCGTTAAACCAAACGGCATCACTACAAATTCAAAATGACTGTATCTTGTCCTAAAGGCGGTCTTATGAATGTCAACCTCTCACACTTCAATCTGGTGATATCCCGACCTTAAGTCTATCTTCGAGAACACATTGCTTCTTTTCGGTGATCGAACAAGTCGTCTATCCTTGGCAAAGGATACTTGTTCTTGATGGTCAGCTTATTCAACTGACGATAATCTATGCACATACGCGTAGTTCCGTCCTTTTTCTTCACGAATAGGACCGGTGCTCCCCATGGAGACACACTGGGTCGAATAAACCCACGATCCAACAACTCTTGGATTTGAGCCTTGAGCTCCACTAACTCCTTTGGCGCCATTCGATATGGAGCGATTGACACAGTGAGTCGTTCTCGGTAGCAAATCAATTCCAAATTCCACCTCCCTATCTGGGGGTATTCCTGGTAATTCCTCCGAAAATACATCTTCAAAATCTCTTACGGTTCTAACTCCATTGACACCTTCATCCTTTCCACCTAATGCACTTACGAAGGCCAGGAACGCCCTGCACCCTTTCTTAACCATTTTCTCACCTTTAGTGCGTAAACTACGTTAGACAAGTAGTTCTTCCTTTCGCCGATCATCACTACTACTTCATCCTCCGGGGTCCTTAGTTCCATACGTTTAGCCGTACAATCCAACACGGCTCGATGCTCTACTAGCCAATCCATTCCAAGTATAAGCTCAAATTCTCCGAAGGGTAACTCCATTAAATCACCAGAAAGTTTATTCCCCGAATCTCTGGGGTACATTAGAAAAATCTTATCTATTACTACGGTTTGGCCTAATGGGCTTACTACGATTATCCGCTTATCGAGAGTTCGAGTCTAGGCCTAGTGTTTCCACTACACTACATGCAACATATGAATGGGTAGAGCCCACATCAATCAGAGCAAAATAGGGTTTGTCATGAATAAAGAACGTGCCGGTTATAACATCCGGCACGTTTCCATCTTCCCTCCGGTGAACCGCATAAACCAAACCCGGTTGCCTTGCTTCGGCATTAGCAGCACCTCGGCCCTGGGCTCCACGGCCTCTGCCACTACCTCTGTTGGCCGACCCACGACCCCTTTGAGGTCGCTGTGTCGCCTCTACCACCTGATTAGCATTCTGCGTGCTTTGCGGTTGGCTCTCATCTAGTAGCTTGGGGCAATCCTTAAGCATATGGTCCTTGGACCCACACTTGAGACATCGTCCCGTCTTTTTCCAACACTCTCCCAAGTGCTTCTTTCCACAATGCTCACAAGGGCGATACTGCCAGCCCGTACCAGCTTGTTGATTTTGTGGGCCGTCAACTCTAGGCCTCTTGTGACTCTTTCCAGCTGGCACAAAAACTCTTTTGGGCTTATTCCTATCCATAGCCTGCTTGGTAGCATCCTTAATTCCCTCGGCCACCTTGGCCTTTTCCACCAAAGCAGAGAATTCCCGCTCCTGATGTGGTGCTATCAACAGTCTCAGATCGTCCCTCAGTCCGTCCTCAAAACGGACACAGTGTTCATGCTCAGTTGCCACTACACCTAGAGCATAACGGCTCAACCTCAGAAATTCCGCCTCATATTCTGCGACGGACTTACTTCCTTGTACCAATCCCAGAAAAGCCTTTCTTTGTTCATCCGTATACCTAGTTCCCACATACTTTTTCTGAAATGCTTCTTTAACATATTCCCAGGTCAAATCTGCAGCCGTAGCACCATTCCGAACAGTTAACCACCAGCGACACGCTTCATCGCGTAACGCGGTGCCACCATCCCTTTCAACTTCTCCTCGGGGTCAAGTCGAGCTCATCCATGATGCGCTCCGTTGCTTCCAACCCAAGACTCACCAGATCATCGGGTGCTACTCCGCACACTCCACGAAACATCTCGGCTCCATTAGCTCGAGCCGTTCGAGCATGCACTTACGGGTTCCCGAATTTCCTCCCGCACCACCCACCAATTCCAAAACTCGCAAAGACAAACGACTGCGACACGATATCTTCCGTCGAGCCGAGCTCCGCCGCATTCAACATTAATGGGGTGGTGGTGGCGGTGGTATCTCATTGTCGAGAACCTCGACCCGATCTAACGGATTCGACACGCTCATTCTTCCTCTACCTCTTCCACGGCGACCACGCCCCTCTAGAGCTCATTTTCTATCGTCGAGATCCGATTAAGAAGTTTTATGAATTAGTATTCTTGTTTCACTTATTACCACATGAAGATGTTTTATGAAGAAGAATTTAAGAGTGGTTCTTTCAGTATTCATACAACACACACGATCTTTCATTCATTCATCCATCCATCAAACAATTATGAACTTTTCGCTCATTCAGAGAAACGTTGTAATTTTCATCGTTGTTGTTTTTCCACTACCCAGGGGTATTTTCGTAATTTTGTCCCACAGGGGCAATTTCGTAATTTTCCAAAATAATAATAAAAAAATTCCTCGGTGATTTTGTCGAAAGTATTTTGGTAATTTTAAAGTCCCGGGGTAATTTTGGAAAAATTTCAAAATTTAGGGGTATTTCGGTAATTTTCGACCTCAGGGGTATTTTGGTAATTTTTCACAAACTGGGGTATATTTGGAAAAACTAACAAATCAGGGTTCTTTTTGAGAGTTTAACCTTTCAAATGGTGATGTTGCAAAAATTTGGAAATCAGGGTCATTTTGGTAATTTTGTAAGTTAGGGGCAATTTTGTAATTTTTTTTTCCAAAATCAGGGTATTTTTGATGGTTTGCACATTAGGGTTTATGAACATTATAAAATAATGGAGTTTTGACAAAACCATTGAAAAGTTTGACATTTTGTGGATTTAGGGCATTTTGGTAATTTTGCCACTAAGGGCATTTTTGTAATTTTCACAAATTAGAAAATTTTCAGAAAAATTTTGTAAAGATGGTTTTCAAAAATTTAGTGAAGTAATTTTAAGAGTTTTGAAATCTAGGGTTTGTTGTTTTGTTCTCTTTTTTTTTTTTAAAAAAAACATGGCTAGTTCCCTTTCGGGTTTTAGTCATTATGTTTAGCCTATGTCCTAGCCCTCTTTGGTCAGGGTGAACCAAAGCTACGCACAAGGCAGGATTCGAATAGAGAGGAGGTGAGTCACACTGATCGCTTAAATACCAAGCTCCCATCGAAACCATTCCTAGACATGCGTCATGAGAGGTTGCCATACCACCGAGCCTCTCGAGTTAGGGTGAACCGAAGCTACGCACACTGCAGGATTCTGCGAAGAGGAGGTGAGTCACTAGGACTACTTAAATACTGTGCTCTTAGGATCCAATCCTAGACATGCGCACAGGGTTACCACACCCTTAGCTCAAGAACTTAGCCATAGGGTTGTTTAGTGCATTAAGTCTTATGTGTTTGTGTTTGAGTAGACTAGTCCTAGGGTTCAAGTTCCTATCATACTATTCTACGTTCCATGCCTTTTCTACCCTTATACAGTTCATAAGTCACAGAATCACACATAAAGTTAGGGGTACTTACCTGGTGGACTGCGGGTCGGAGACTCAGGTGCCATGCCAGAAACCTGCTTATTTTCACAGAAAATCATTTGGGCTCGAATTAAAAATGTTTTGGGCCTTAGCCCACAAAGCCGAGAGTTTAAAAGCGGGCTCGATACAAAAATCAAACACACCCACACCAAACGACTCACGAGCTCGAATCGGATCTCGTATGTTCCTTAAGTAAACCGGTTTTTAAATTCTTGGTTACTTAGAGAAACATTGTAAATTTTAGAAAACATTGTTTTGGGTTGGGCTTAAATTGGAACCCATTTAATAAATTTTGAAAATCCAACTTAAATAAGGTGACAAAATAATTTTAGGGTTTATTATTTTAAAAGAAATAAATTTACTTAACTTTAATCAAAAATAAATTGTAGCATAATCAACTAAAAATAAAAATGTAAATAAGGAAAATCCAACTGGGCCTTATGGCCTTATTACATCATTCAAACCCAAAATAAAATTTAAAGTACTAAAATTATATAAAGTCCAAATTTCGATATAAATTCTTCAAGTGATGCATGGCCACCCTTAGCTCCCGCCGACCTGGTCCATTATCGCTCATCACACGAAAAATAATTCCCCAACTGGGTGAGTCCACAGACTCAATGTGTACACAGACTAATTTTCAACAATCGAGCATACAAGTCATATCAATTTCATGTTCATACAAAATAAAGGATGATGCAACCCAAACCCAAGCCTATTTGTCCATCCGCTACACACCACCCGCACCAACCTATACACCGTGGGGACTACTAAGTCGACCCTCCATCCGTCAGACACCATCGGCGATCATTTGCGATCGACGTGCTCATCGCCCACTTACGTTGTGTCTTTAGACACTATATTCGAATAATGTAACCGGTTACCATTTTCAATAATGTGACCGTAGTCACCATAATTCGTTGGTGAGACCGTAGTCATCACCTTCACTTTCTCCCTTCACACATATATCCCAAATGCCCCAATTATTACATATTATTCATATCATACTTAAATTCACATTCATGTCACTTTTTCGAATATAACACATTCATAATCCTATCAAAAGTAGGAATACGTAGCTGGGTACTTTTTGCCACATTTGTGGTACTTAGCCACATTCTCATCCTTATACACATTCATATATTAAAACAATTATTGCCATAATATATATTGAAAGTTAGTGTGAGTACACACTGATTCGCTTAATAGGTTCCTTGAATCTCAAGAACGATCTACCGATCTAGATCTTTCACTCCTATATTCGGCCAATCATTAAAATATATTAATAACCTTATTTGGTTTGAAAACCAAATCCTAGTAGGATTTGTATTACTTACCTTGTTGCCGAATTGGATGATTGTAAATCAAGTCCCAAAATTGCTAATATTCCTTCCCTTGAAATCGGCTAACACTAAATCATGTAACCATGTGAGTCTCAAGGCTTTTGAAATAAATGAGAAATAACCCCAAATACCAAAATTAAGCCTTGGCCGAATATCACTTACCTTGTGATGGGATTCCCAAAACCGATTTCTTTCCTCCTTTATATCTGTCGAAATCTTCATGTTAGATCTAATCTAACATATACATCATAACCTTTAATCGAATAAATTTTCTTACCTTAGATCCTTAGATTTCCCGAAAGATCCTTCAAATTTTTGGCCAAATTTGCTAACAGAGTTAGTACCTTGATTTCGATGAAAAGAAGAGAAATAAGAATTGATTGATTACAGATCTTACCCTTTTGATATTGTAGATGATTACCCCCCTTTCTTAGAATCCACAAAGATTCGGCTTGACAGTAGAAACGGAGAAGAAACTAGAAGAAAAAGAGAGGGATATTGCTTAATGAAAATTCGGTAGAGAGGGGGAGAGAGCTTAGAGAATTTCGGCAACACTAGAAAGATGAGAGAAACTCTTTTAGTTTTCCTCCTATAGCCGAAATTATCAATAGGAGAGTCCCTTACTTGGCCACTACTCCTCAAGTGATAATATTAACCTTTAATTATCACTTTTATTCAAAATTAAAGGTGTTTAATCCTTTATTTATCTCCTCAAATAATCCTAATTTAAAATCCCTTATTTATCACTTTTTAATCATGTATTTATGGAATTAAAACACCTTGGTTTCTAGATGCTTGTGCCGTCCACCTTTAAGCCTGGGAAGCAAAAATTAAACTTCATTTATTTGCTTCCCTTGTGACTCGAACCCAGGCCCATGCCTTTTGCACATGGCGCCATTTCTATAGGCCCTAAGTGCCATCTTCAGGCCACTTTTCCTAGCCCGTTTGTGTGTCAAATTTCCCCAACTTTTTCTTTTAAGGCCCTCTTGCCTTTATTTCCTATTTTAAACTTTAAAACTCATCATTTGGGGTCATTTCTAAGTTTCCTAAAATTTTCGATCGGCTCAGTAACTTGCCATTTTTCTTACATTCCAAGTTTCCAAAAATGTTCGGAGTTTCCTAAAATGTTGGGCCAAAATGTTCAGTTTCAAAAATGTGTACTTTCCATTTTGAACCATTTCCTTACATTTCTAGGTTTCCTAAAATGTTCATGTCCTAATGCATTTCTAGGTTGCCAAAAATGTTCATTTCCATTCATTTTCGTGCATTTCTGAGTATCAAAAATTTATTCATTATGCTTAAGACTTGTTATTTCTTACAATTAAACTGAAAATGCATAGGCCCTTTTGAGGATGTTAGAAAAATAGCATGAGTTGACACTCAGCTTGCTCTTTTGAGTTATAAAACAAACCATCCTTTGTTCCCTTTGGATATCCTGCAAACATGCATAATTTTTCCCTTAAGTCCAACTTCCTCGCATCTTTATCTAATATGTGAGTCGGGCATCCCTAAATACTAATATGATTAAGATTTAGCTTCCTGCCATGCCACAATTCGTATGGGATTTTTGATGCTACCTTAGTTGACACACCATTCAAAATATAGCAAGTCGTTTGTACTTCATATCCCATAAAAAGATTAGCTGAAACACCCCAAACCCGGCCCACGAGTCTCGACCGAATCTGGTATGTTCCTCGAGTAAAATATTTTCAAATCCATTTGTTATTTTGGAAAACTTGGGTGGTTTTGAAGGAAAATTTATTTTTGGATTGGGCTCGAGTTGGAAACAAGTTCATTCTTGAAAGCTATGTGTTTATAAAACTTTGTATCGAGTGGTTTGAGCGTTTATCTTATATTGAAAACCATTTGTGTTAAATGTCAAAACATTTTTAAGATTCGTTACTTAATCTTTAATTTGATAGAAATACGTAGCATAATAAAATAATTTAGAAAGCATGCATAAACAGTATCATATTAGTGGCCTTATTACATCAAATGAAAACCGGAAATAAATCCAAAGTATTTAAAATGTAACATGTCTAAAGTTAAATAAAAATCCCAAACTGAGCATGGCCACCACTAAGCTCCTGCCGACCCGGTCCATCACTGAGCGTCACCTGAAAAATGTTCCCACAACAGGGTGAGTCAAATAGACTCAGTGTGCATAACCAACACTAGGTCCCAAACGATTTAGGCAAAACAAATTCATACATGTATCAGATATAATAATGATGCAATCCCGAACCCAAACCTAGATACCAACCACTACACGTCACCCGTACCAACCTGCACACCGTGGGGACTACTAAGTCAACCCTCCATTCGCTACACATCATCGAAGGTAGTCGCTGCAGTCGACATGCTCATCGCCCTTATAAGATTGTGGCATAGCCACCAGATATTATATTTTGTGTCATGAGACAAATTGTGACCGAAGTCACCACATTCAGGTAACGTGGTATTAAACCACCAATTCACTTCCCCTTTACATATCACCTATATGCCCCATGTCATACAATAATACAATTAACATTCCTTATACCTGATTTCACATTCTTATCAATATTCATATATGCCATATTTCAAATATTCATAACATTTACTGACGTAATATTAAAGATTACGTACCTGGATATTTTGTACCACTGTATGGTACTTTTAGCCACGTTTTCATACTTACATTAACACAGATATTAAAAGGTTACCGTAAATCTATTGAGATCTAATATGGGGTACAAACCTGGTTTACTTAGCGAGTTTATCGAGATCCCGAACAACCCGATCTAAAACTTTAGATTCTAGTTCCTTGTTGCTGATTTGATTATGAATCAAATCCCAAAACTTGTAGTCTTTCCTCCTTGCAGTCGGCTAACATTCAATCACTTGACTTGGTTAGTTTTCGGCTTTTGAAAAAGTAGGAAATAGGTCTAAGTTGCTAAATAGGACCTTGGCCGAATGTGCCTGTGTACTTACCTTATGGATCTAAAATCCCGAAAAGTGCTACTTGGTTATGAAGGTGTCGAAATACCTATAGGCATAGGTTAGATTTAATTCTAACATTAAATCACATAAAAAATGGCCTATGGCCGAATATCACATAACCTATCTTGGATGTTGAAATCCCGAATAATCCTCCTTATAGTCGACTATACTGAAAATCCCGAAAAGTTCCTTCCAAATTTCGACAAACAAGATTATTGATGGGATTAGTTCTAGATTTTGACAAATCTAAAAGAAAGAATGGAAATCAAATGACATTTGTTTTTTACCTTTTTTACAGAAATCGACAGCACCTTGCCTAACACCTCAGAGGGATTCGGCTTTGAAGAATACTAGGGAGATTCGACTTTTGGGATTGAGTTGGAGAAAGAAGAAGAGAAAAGGGTTGAGCAATTTGGCAATGAAGTTTCGGCTAGCACAAGGTGTACTTTTGGCTTTGACAAAATAAATGAAGAAGAGAGAGTTTGCTAAGAAATTTGGCAGAGGTACAAATGAGAAGAAAAGAAGCAAATGGTCTCACTTTCCTCCCTTTTGCCGAAAATATCACCCCAAGATCCCCCTTCACGGCCAACTCTTCTTCCCCTATCTCATCCCTTCTTTTTCTCCTACTTTATCTCTTATCTTCATTTATTCAAAATAAATAAAATAAATCTACATTTATCTATCTATTTAGCCGAATTTTAAAAGAATTTGAACCTATCTAAAGCTCCTCCCATGCCGTCCACCTCTGCTCCTTTTTGCCGCAAAATAAAAGCTTCTATTTAGCTTCCCATACGACTCAAACCTTGGCCCATTACACCTATTTGTGGCGTCACTTACAGAGGCCTTAAGTGGCGCCTCCAAGCCACTTTTCCAAGCCCAATTGTGTGTCATGTTTCACATACAATTTCTCTTAAGGCCCTACCAAGCTTAGCTTCCTCTTTTCAACTTAAAATCGAATAATCTTTAAGACATTCTTCTACACACTAAAGTTCTAAAAATTCATAAAACTCATTCAAACACACATAAGCATGCTACTTCATAAAATTAAGCAATTGTACATAAGCCATAAATCCGGGATATTACAGTTCTACCCCCTTAAAATAATTTCGTCCTCGAAATTACCTGGCTAGAATAAGTGAGGGTATTGCTGTCGCATTGCCTCTTCTGGCTCCCACGAAGCTTCCTCCGATTCATGATTGTGCCATAACACTTTGACTTGGGGAATCGATTTCCTTCGTAGTACTTTCACATCTCGCTCTAAGATCGGAATCGGCTCTTCCTCGTAGGTCAAATCTGGCCTTAGCTCCACCTCTTCAACCGGTACCACATGAGATGGATCCAATCGATAACAACGTAGCATAGAAACATGGAATATGTGGTGCATCTGCTTCAATTCCGAAGGCAACTCTAACTGGTATGCCACTGGTCCAACTCACTTCAATACCCGATAAGGTCCTATAAACCTTGGACTTAGCTTTCCTTTTCGACCAAATCTCATCACCTTCTTCCAAGGTGAGACTTTAAGAAACACTTGGTCTCCCACATCAAATTCTATTTCCTTCCATTTGAGATCCGCATACGACTTCTGCTTGTCAGATGCCTCCTTCAACCGTGCCCGAATTATCTCAACCTTCTCTTCGGATTCTGCCACAATCTCTGGACCCAAAACTCGACGTTCCTCTAATTCCGTCCAACATGTAGGAGTGCGACACCTCCGACCATATAACGTTTCATACGGTGCCATCTAAATACTAGCTTGATAGCTATTATTATAAGCAAATTTCGCTAGAGGCAAATATTCTTCCCAACTTCCTCTGAAGTCCATCACACATCCTCTCAGTATATCCTCCAACACTTGGATTAATCGTTCCGATTGAGCGTCCGATTCTGGATGAAATGCCATAGTGAAATCCAATCTGGTGCCCAAAGCCTGATATAATGCTTTCCAAAATCGAGACGTAAACCTTGGATCCCTATCTGAAATGATCGACACCGGCACTCCATGCAACCTTACAATCTCTGCCACATATAACTTCGCCAACTTCTGTAAAGAATAATCAACTCTTACCGGAATGAAATACGCGGACTTTGTCAACTGATCCACTATCACCCATACTGAGTCCTTCTTAGTAGGTGTAAGGGGAAGCCCACTAACGAAGTCCATGGTAATTGTCTCCCACTTCCACTGCGGAATCTTGATTGGCTGAAGTAACCCTGACGGAACCTTGTGTTCAACCTTAACTTGTTGACACGTCAAACACTTGCAGACAAATTCGATAACTTCCCTCTTAAGACTAGGCCACCAAAACTATTTCCGTAGATCTCTATACAACTTGGTACCTCCGGGATGCATAGCATAAGGACTACTATGCGATTCCCGAAGAATTCTTTGCCTTAACTCCTTATCCTTAGGCATACAGACCTTACCCTTGAAACACAATACTCCCTCGCTGGACATACTGTAATCCTCTAAACCACCATTTTGAACTTGTCGCATCTTGGCACTTCAATCCTCATCTGCTAACTGACCCTTTTGTACATCATTCAACCACGTCGGTTTGACTTGCAACTCTGCTAGCAGACTTCCATCGTCATACAAACTCAGATGTGCAAACATCGCCCTTAGATCTGACACACCTTCCGACTTAGGGCATCTGCCACTACATTCGCCTTGCCCGGATGATACTCTATGGAACAATCGTAATCCTTTAACAACTCCACCCACCTTCGCCGCCTTAAGTTTAACTCCTTCTGAGTCAACAGATACTTAAGGCTCTTGTGGTCTGTGTAGATTATTGACTTTTCGCCATAAAGATAGTGCCTCCACACCTTGAGAGCAAAGACCACTGTCGCCAATTCTAAATCGTGAGTCGGATAGTTAACTTCATGCGGCCTTAACTGTCGAGACGCATAAGCGACTACTTTTCCGTCCTGCATCAATACGCATCCCAATCCTGTATGGGAAGCGTCACAATACACCACGAAATCCTTTCCTGCCTCAGGCTGAATCAGAACTGGAGCTTCAGTCAAAACCTTCTTAAGCTTCTCAAAGCTCCTTTTTTACTTATCTGTCCATACGAAAGGTATCTCCTTCCTCAACAACTTTGTCAAAGGTGCGGCTATCGATGAAAACCCTTCTACAAACCTTCTGTAGTAGCCTGCCAATCCCAAGAAACTATGAACCTCAGCCACAGACTTAGGTGGTTTCCAATCCAACACTGCCCCAATCTTCCGAGGATCCACCCTTATTCCTTCTGCGAATACCACATGCCCTAAGAACGCAACTTCCTTAAGCCAAAATTCACACTTGCTGAATTTGGCATAAAGCTTCTTCTCACTTAACATTTGTAGCACAACCCGAAGATGCTCATCATGCTCCTCTTCAGACTTGGAGTATACTAGGATGTCGTCAATGAACACGACGACGAACCGATCCAAGTAGGGTTGAAAAACCCAGTTCATCATATCCATGAACGCGGCTGGGGCGTTCGTCAACCCGAACGACATTACCAAGAACTCATAATGCCCGTATCTTGTCCGGAAAGCCGTCTTATGGATATCTACCTCATTTACCTTCAACTGATGATATCCAGACCTTAGATCGATTTTTGAGAACACTGCTGCCCCCTTAAGCTGATCGAACAAGTCATCTATCCTTGGCAACGGGTACTTGTTCTTGATGGTCAGCTTATTCAACTGACGATAATCTATGCACATACGCATAGTTCCATCCTTCTTCTTCACAAACAAGACCGGTGCTCCCCATGGAGACACACTGGGTCAAATAAACCCACGATCGAGCAATTTTTGAATTGAGCCTTGAGCTCAACCAACTCTTTTGGTGCCATTCTGTAAGGGGCAATTGACATAGGAGCTGTTCTCGGCAGCAAGTCAATTCCAAATTCCACTTCTCTATCCGGGGGTATTCTAGGTAATTCCTCCAGAAAGACATCCACAAAGTCCTTTACAGTTCTAACTCCACTAACTCCCCTTCTTTTCCATCCAACGCACTTACGAAAGCTAAAAATGCCTTGCAACCCTTCCTAACCATCTTATCCGCCTTTGATGCTGAAACTATGTTAGACAAGTAGTTTCTTCTTTCTCATATCATAACTATTTCCTCATCCATCGGGTTCCTTAGCTCCATTCGCTTAGCTGCACAATCCAACATAGCCCGATGTTCCACTAGCCAATCCATGCCAAGTATGAGATCAAATTCTCCGAAGGGTAATTCCATTAAGTCGGCAGAGAATACCATTCCTTGAATCTCTAGAGGTACTTTCTGAAATATCTTGTCCACCACTACAGTTTGGCCTAGTGGGCTTACTACAGTCATCTCCCTAACAGAAAGTTCAAAGGCTATGCCTAGAGTTTCAACTACTCTACATACAACATAAGAATGGGTCGAGCCCACATCAGTTAAAGCAAAATAAGGCTTGTCACATATAAGGAACGTACTGGTTATGATGTCCGGCGCGTCTCCATCCTCCCTCCGGCGAACCGCATAAACCAGACCCTGCTGTCTAGCCTCAGTATTACCAACACCTCTGTCCGGTGTTCCACGTCCTCTTCCCGCACTGTTACCTCTACCATTCAGACCACAACCTCGCTGAGGCTGCTGTCCACCTCTACCAGCCTGATTAGCACCTTGGCCTGTTGATCGACTTCCATCTATCTTTATTAGACAGTCCTTAATCATATGATCCTTAGACCCACACTTGAAGCATCCCCCCGTCTTCTTCCAACACTCCCCTAAATGCATCTTATCAGACTTTGGTTACAAGTACGACATCGCCTCTCCCTGCACTGCATCACGACCTCGCGGCCCATCCACTCTAGGCCTCTTCTGCATATTCCCAGACGATCCTGATGACCCAAAACCTCTCTTTGGTCTATTCCGATCAGAGTTCTGCCTTACAGAGTCCTTGATTCCTTCGGCCACCTTAGCCTTCTCCACCAACACCACAAATTCCCGCTCTTGCTGCGGAGCTATCAATAACCTCAGATCATCTCTTAATCTATCCTCAAACCGGACACACCGCTCATGCTCCGTAGCCATTATCCCTCGAGCATACCGGCTCAACCTTAAGAATCCAGCCTCGTACTCCGCTACAGACTTATTTTCTTGAACCAGCCCCAGAAAAGCCTTTCTCTATGCATCAATGTAATAAGTACCCACCTACTTCTTCTGATATGTCGCCTTAACATATTCCCAGGTGAGTTCCTCAGCCGTAGCACTATCCTGAACCGTGAGCCACCATTGATATGACTCATCACGGAGAAGCGACACCAGCCCTTTCAACTTTTCCTCAGGGGTCAGATCCAACTCATCCATAATCCGCTTGGTTGCTTCCAACCAATACTCGGCTGTACTGGGTGCCACGTCAGGTACGCCACGGAACACCTCAGCTCCATTGGCTCGAAGTCGCTCGGGCACAGATTTTCGAGCTCCCATATTTCCTCCTGCTCCAGCCACTATTTCAAGAACTCGCAAAGACGACTGCGATACAAAGATCATCCCTTCCGATCTTCCGCTCCAACACCAATACCGTGGTGGTAGGGGTACCTCATTCTCAGATCCTTGACCCGATCTAACGGGTTCCGACACAGTCATTCTGCCCCTACCACGTCCTCGCACATTACGTCCACGTCCCTAGCACTCATTTCTACGATCGTGCTTTAATCTGATTAAGAATTTTTATGCATTAGTCCTTGTTCCACTGATTATCTGCGAAGGAGTTTTATGAAAAGAGAATTAATAGCAGTTCTTTCGATCAATCAAAGTTTTCGTTCAAGTTTTCGTTCCTTATTCAGAGGAGCACATTCATTCAAATGTTCATTCAGTAGTATCTACCACACACATTCCTTATCCTAACATTTTTGTCTTATTCCTATCCCAGGGGTATTTTCGTCATTTTTCCTACAGGGGTATTTTGGTAATAAACCGGGGTAACTTCCAAAAATCCTTATAAATCAAAGGTATTTCAAAGTTTGAAAAACTTAGGGTTCTTTTTGAGAATTTGTTTTCCAAATCGGTGTGATTGCAGAAATTTTGGAAATCGGGGGTCATTTTGGTAATTTTGTAAAATAGGGGTAATTTCGTAAATTTCTAAATCAAGGTGTCTTAGTATTTTGTAACGATAAGATTTTTGGACATTTTTTGCAAAATCAGAAAATTTTATCAAAATCAGGGGTAGTATGGTAATTTTTGAAATCCAAGGGCATTTTAGTAATTTTACCACTAGGGGTATTTAGGTAATTTTGTAAATCGAAAATATTTTGGAAAATTTTCAAACTAAGTTTTGCTACAATTTAAAGGGGTAATTTGGTGATTTTAAAACCGAAGTTTTTCTAAAAATACAGCTAATCCCTTTCGGGTTTTAGTTATTGGGTTTAGCCCGTGAATGAGTCCTCTTAGTTAAGGTAAACCGTAACTATGCACCAGGTAGGATTCCAGGGAAGAGGAGGTGAGTCACTAGGACTGCTTAAGTACCAGGCTCTTCCGGATCCAATCCTAGACATGCGCACAATGGTTGCCACACCCTAACTCGGCGACTTAGTTCACAGGTTTGTTTAATTAGGCATTAAGTCTTATGTAATTGTTGGGGTAAACTAGTCCTAGGGTTCAAGTACTAGTATACTAATCTACGTTCCATTTTTACCCTTCTACAAGTCATACTATAATTCATACAACAATTAGAGGTACTTACCAGGTGGACTTCGGGTCGGAGACTTGGGTGCCATGCCTGAAAACCTGCTTATTTCACAAAAATTTTCACAAAATTCATTTGGGCTCAATTTTGAAAATGTTATGGGCTTTAAACCCAAGGCCGAGAGTTTAAAACTGGGCTCTGATACCAAGCTGAAACACCCCAAACCCGACCCACGAGTCTCGATCGAACCTGGTATGTTCCTCGAGTAAAACATTTTTAAATCCATTTGTTATTTTGGAAAACTTGGGTGGTTTTGAAGGAAAATTTATTTTTGGATTAGTCTCGAGTTGGAAACAAGTTTATTCTTGAAAGCTATGTGTTTATAAAACTTTGTATCGAGTGGTTTGAGAGTTTATCTTATATTGAAAACCATTTGTGTTAAATGTCAAAACATTTTTAAGATTCGTTACTTAATCTTTAATTTGATAGAAATACGTAGCATAATAAAATAATTTAGAAAGCATGCATAAACAGTATCATATTAGTGGCCTTATTATATCAAATGAAAACCCGAAATAAATCCAAAGTATTTAAAATGTAACATGTCTAAAGTTAAATAAAAATCCCAAACTGAGCATGGCCACCACTAAGCTCCTGCCGACCCGGTCCATCACTGAGCGTCACCTGAAAAATGTTCCCACAACGGGGTGAGTCAAATAGACTCAGTGTGCATAACCAACACTAAGTCCCAAATGATTCAGGCAAAACAAATTCATACATGTAATAGATATAATAATGATGCAATCCCGAACCCAAACCTAGATACCAACCGCTACACATCACCCGTACCAACCTGCACACGTGGGGACTATTAAGTCAACCCTCCATCTGCTACACATCATCGAAGGCAGTCGCTGCAGTCGACGTGCTCATCGCCCTTATAAAATTGTGGAATAGCCATCAGATATTATATTTTGTGTCATGAGACACCACATTCAGATAATTGTGACCGAAGTCACCACATTCAGATAACGTGGTATTAAACCACCAATTCACTTCCCCTTTACATATCACCCATATGCTCCATGTCATACAATAATACAATTAACATTCCTTATACCTGATTTCACATTCTTATCAATATTCATATATACCATATTTTAAATATTCATAACATTTACTGACGTAATATTAAAGATTACGTACCTGGATATTCTGTACCACTGTATGGTACTTTTAGCCACGTTTTCATACTTACATTAACACAGATATTAAAAGGTTACCATAAATCTATTGAGATCTAATATGGGGTACACACCTGGTTTACTTAGCGAGTTTATCGAGATCCCGAACAACCCGATCTAACACTTTAGATTCTAGTTCCTTGTTGCCGATTTGATTATGAATCAAATCCCGAAACTTGTAGTCTTTCCTCCTTGCAATCGGCTAACATTCAATCACTTGACTTGGTTAGTTTTTGGCTTTTGAAAAAGTAGGAATTAGGTCTAAGTTGCTGAATAGGACCTTGACCGAATGTGCCTGTGTACTTACCTTATGGATCTAAAATCCTGAAAAGTGCTACTTGGTTATGAAGGTGTCAAAATACCTATAGGCATAGGTTAGATTTAATTCTAACATTAAATCACATAAAAAATGGCCTATGGCCGAATATCACATAACCTACCTTGGATGTCGAAATCCCGAATAATCCTCCTTATAGTCGACTATACTGAAAATCCCGAAAAGTTCCTTCCAAATTTCGACAAACAAGATTATTGATGGGATTAGTTCTAGATTTTGACAAATCTAAAAGAAAGAATGGAAATCAAATGACATTTGGTCTTTACCTTCTTTACAGAAATCAACAGCACCTTGCCTAACACCTCAGAGGGATTCGGCTTTGAAGAATACTAGGGAGATTCGGCTTTTGGGATTGAGTTGGCGAAAGAAGAAGAGAAAAGGGTTGAGCAATTTGGCAATGAAGTTTCGGCTAGCACAAGGTGTACTTTTGGCTTTGACAAAATAAATGAAGAAGAGAGAGTTTGCTAAGAAATTCAGCAGAGGTACAAATGAGAAGAAAAGAAGCAAATGGTCTCACTTTCCTCCCTTTTGCCGAAAATATCACCCCAAGATCCCCCTTCACGGCCAACTCTTCTTCCCCTATCTCATCCCTTCCTTTTCTCCTACTTTATCTCTTATCTTCATTTATTCAAAATAAATAAAATAAATCTACATTTATCTATCTATTTAGCCGAATTTTAAAAGAATTTGAACCTATCTAAAGCTCCTCCCATGCCGTCCACCTCTGCTCCTTTTTGCTGCAAAATAAAAGCTTCTATTTAGCTTCCCATGTGACTCGAACCTTGGCCCATTACACCTATTTGTGGCGTCACTTTCAGAGGCATTAAGTGGCACCTCCAAGCCACTTTTCCAAGCCCAATTGTGTGTCATGTTTCACATACAATTTCTCTTAAGGCCCTACCAAGCTTAGCTTCCTCTTTTCAACTTAAAATCGAATAATCTTTAATACATTCTTCTACACACTAAAGTTCTAAAAATTCATAAAACTCATTCAAACACACATAAGCATGCTACTTTATAAAATTAAGCAATTGTACATAAGCCATAAATCCGGGATATTACATTAGCAGCTTCAAATAACTTAACATTGAACGTACCATGTCTAACAACGTTCAATTTCTTCTCTCTGCCACACCATTTTGTTATGGAGTGCCCAACACAGTTAACTGGGATAAAATCTCATTATCTATGAGGTACCTTAAGAACTCATTAGATAAATATTCCCCACCTCGATCTTATCAAAGTGCCTTTGTGGGTAAACCTAATTGTTTCAGTCTAGTGATTCTTTTTCTGTTAATATGACCAAGTCTCAAATGCCAAAGATATGCCTCATTAGAGTGAGAAGTTTTAAGTTTTTTATTCGACATTTCAGTCTCAAGTAGTGTTTACATCTTTAGTTTGATAAAATAGAGATTATTTGACATCCATCCATTACAGATAAGGTTGTGATTTCTAAATATTGTAATTTTACTATTAAAAGTCACGGTCAAGTCGTCTTTATATAAACATGCAACAAAAAATAAGTTTATTTTGAAACTTGGTACATAGAAAACGTCTCTTAAAATAATCTTCCTAAATTTATAAAAATAAATATGTACATCTCCTATTGCTTCAGCTACCACACTTGTCTCATTCCCAGTCTGCAACGATATGCTCTTATCTTTAAGATCTTTCGTCTCATCAAACCCTTGTAGAGAAACACAAACATAATTAGTGGCTCTTGAACCAATGACCCAATGGTCTATTGAATCTTCCACTAAACAATATTCTATCTCAAGAGTTCTATACCTTTTCCTTTGGTAGCTAGGTATTCATTCTACGCTTTACAGTCTGCCTTGAAGTGCCCTTTCTTTCTACAGAAGAAGTATTTAAACTTAGATAAGTCATTAGGCTTTTTGATTATCTTCCTTTCCACTTGTGGTGGCCTAAAGACCTTAGCCTTGCCTTTCTTAGCATGCATTTTCTTCCCTTTTGAGGAAGAAGTGACAACTATATTCGCTTCTGCTTCTCGGACCGGTTGACCGTTGTTCAACATCAACTCATAAGATTATAACTCTTTCATAAGTTGTGTAAGTGTTAGGTTTTTGTTACCAAGGTTATATGCGGCCCGGAAACTAACAAAATCATTTGACAAGCTTTTGAACACCATCTTAATTTGAGTGTTCTAGTTCAAATTTGCCTCATTGTCTGCGGCCTCGACAAAGTGGTTCATCAGAGTAATCATATGGTATATGACCAGAGTGTTGGGTGTTAGCTGGGCATTCATCAAGCTAGTTATGATAGACTGTCGGACTAAGGCAGCTTGACTTCCGAACATGTCTTTTAGCTTATGTAGAATCGTTTTAGCATTCTTACAGCTCTCTAGTTGCTTATACAAAGTACTAGTCACGATTTCTAGAATATATCAATGAGCTATCCCATCAGACTCTTTCTAGCAATTTCTAGCCCTAGCTTGAGTAGTCCGTGAACATTTATTATCAAGAACTGTTTTAAGTTTCTCACAACTCAGACAATTATTAGGTTCCTTTACCTTTCCTTACAGTTGTTTTCATTCAATTTGTTTTTAGTGAGTATGTTCAATAAGGGAGTTGGTGACATTTTTCAATTGAAAATAAAACATTCATATATTAATATATTTATATTAAGAAAATTTTTGAAAATGTTTTGCAACATTACGGTATGTATTAAAATGATGCGTGCGACTTGCATTAAACCTTAAAAATATCTATAAACCGTTGCAGCGATAATTCCCACACCCATTGAATCAAGACACATTGGGGTGATCATAATCAACTAATAAGAACATTGATTTCCATCCAATTAGTACATGAACCTAATTCCTTAGGCATTCACATGTACTAATAATCGTGTAACATTTGGCCATCATTCTGACTCAATTAGAGCTTCATGGGGAGTTACTTAACTAGAAGATCTTGAGTGTATAACCATCAACTCAACACCTATCGCATCATGCACCACAAATGAGTCATCGTGGGGCAATCTCACCGAGTAGCATGCTTTGACTACTTCTCCTCTTTTAAAGACAAAATTTCTTGTCCTATAGTATGATAATACCTACCACAAGGGCTAGTCTAATTATCATTTGATCACAAGAGAATTCTTCTTAGTTTTAGGAAATTTCCTCAGTGAAATCCACATAGAAATCCTACAGTGGGGTAGTGCACTTGCCATGCCATCACAAAAGGCCATTGATGGAGGCTGTAGGCCTTATTTAGGAACCTTTTCCCACTCAATATTTTAAAAACATGCAAGGTTTTTAATTTCCTATTTCAATCATGAATAATCAATATATGCATGACAAGTACATGTGACATTTTTTCCTAAACTATATGACATACTTATCTCATGTATGTATGACATGCTATAGCAATTTTATAATATTCATATTCAATTGGTCACAAAAGTCAATCAAACAATTTTGATTCTCCACAGTGTTTCTTTTAAGGAAAAAATTGAAGAATTGAATGTGAACCATGTAGGAGGTAGGTTCCCAGGAAAGGGAGCTAAGTCATATTTGACCGCTTAAAAACCAAACATTTCCTTGCTAATCTCATTACCACACTTCTCACAGTAACCGGATAACTTAAGAAGTGAATGGAACAATACAACACATGTATTTTCTAATTACCATACTTATTATCTTTAATAGATCAATTGTGGATCATCTCATACATATATATCACAATCATATCATAAATAATTATTAAAAAAATATATAAAGAGATGGGTAATAAAACAAAATTGCTAGCTAAGGTTCCTATGGTTCTATTTCTTAAAAATAAATGAAAAATAAAAAATTACATAGTTTTTCATCACAAGGCATTCCTTGTATCTTCGATCGTCATCACTCCATCTTTTTCTCGTCATGGACTCCCTTTTGGAAAAATTACATTTATGTCCTATATTCGTTTCCGACTCACTAGAATTCTATAAATAAAAAATAATCCTACTTGGAAATGATACTCTACGGTCTATTTCCTAAGAACCACAACACTGACAAAAATAATAAGGTATAATTACATAATATACCCTAATGTTTAGGGGTTTTTGGTTTTGTGCCCTTGACCTTTTTTTATTGAGTCCCTTAACGTAAAGATTTTCCACAAATCAACCCATTTTTAACAGGAAACGTTAGTTGATCGTTAGTTAAGCATCGGTCAACATAGCTCTCTATGTGGCATGCTAGGTTGAAGGATGACATGTCAAAACAGAATTAAATATAATAAATAAAAAGAAATAAATAATTAAAAAAACCCAAATCGTCCAAAAAAAAAAACTAAAATTCCCAAATTGTAAAAACTCCAAATCATGAAATCCCTAAAAATAGTTGTTCTTAAATCATCATTGAATCCCTAAAACTATTACGATAAAAAAGCTTCAACAATCTGCAATCTTCAAGAAACCTGTGACAACAAAAGAGTTTGATTGCAAAAGAAATCTTATGGGAAGGAGGGGGACCTAAGGATTGATACAATCAAAAGGTAGGTGATTTCTGATTGGCTTTTTTGGGAAAATGTTATGGGTTTTGTTTTATTTTTAATTCGATATAGTTTAGATACCGAAAATGAAAGGGTTAATGATGTCAATTTAGGGTTGTTGTCTGCTGCAGTTTCAGTTGCCACAAAAATGGGTTATTTAATAGCACTGGTGGTTGAAATTTGTTAGTGTTGTCAATTTATGATGTAATAATGGGGTATAAGATGTAGGGTCCAAACTAAATAGAAAAGCAATAATTCCAAGTAAAAAGTTTTTTGAAATATGGTTGACTATCGAAAAGGGTGGATGCCTACTATGTTTTGTTGTTTACTTTTAGTAATGTCTTAGTGTTTGTTGTTGTATTTAAATAAGTGCTCCCTATGTTGTTTTGAATTTTGTTTTTTTGGTGGTTTTGTTGAGTAATTTGTTTGTTTATGCTTCCAGATCTTGTGGGATGAGGAATATTACCTTATTTTGCGCATGGGTAGGCACTTTGCAAATGATCCATATGTTAGATATGTAGGTGGGGAAGTGATTAGGCTTAAAGAGGACCCAAACACAATATCTTATTTTGAATTATGTAAAATAGTGAAAATTGGGTTAGGGTTTCACATTGTCATGTTAATATATTTTCATTAGCCTGGTGCAGTAGGGTTATAAATAACCTAAAGGTGATTTATGATAACACTTCCACAATAGCTATGTTAGACTTTTGGGTCAAGTTTAAGGAGATTCACATATATGTTGAACATGAGGTGAATAACCCTATAATTGTAGATAGTATGTTACTATTAACTATTGGGGAGAGTGATGTTGAAGGGGTAGAAACTGATGGGGAGGGTGATGTTGAAAGGATAGATTTAGATAGGGATTGTGTTGTAGAAGGGGTACAAGCTGTTGGGGGAGTGGTGTTGAAAGGGTAGAAGCTGATGGGGAGGGTGATGTAGAAGGGTTACAAGCTGATGAGGAGGGTGATGTAGAAGGTGTACAAGCTAAGCCAGATAATCTATTGGTATTCGATGTAGCATATTAAACTAGTTTTTGCACTTTAGGACCTTGAATAAGCATTTTAGTTAAATTTTAATTACATTTTCATAAATTTAGTTAAGTTAAATAAAGTGTGTAATTTAAATCTTTTATTGACCATAGGGGCCGAATGTGGCCTAAGGGTGAGTTAATATACTTTGTGAGTGTGTAGGAGACTATTAAAAGGCATGTTAACTTGATACTGGTTGCTATGTTGCAATATGGAGCATTGGATGTCTCAACGTAGGAAGTAGAATAGAAGAATTCCAAGATTGCCTTCAATGTCGTGACACAGCCTGATGATCTTACGACATACCCCTGAAGACACCCTGAAATTGAGCATACTACCTTCGATGTCGCGACACAGGACTTGGCGTGTCACGACATTGCCTCTGTATGGGAAATAATTATGCGCTAGGGGCATTTTGGTCCAGACAATCAAATGTTAAGCACAAGGACAACAACTGACCTAGGGCTAAGGATGACGATCACCTTAAAGTTTATAAGTAGGCTCATTTAACACATGTTAGGGACAACTTTCATATTGTATAATTTTCTCTTTAGTTTTTCTCTTATCTTAGGTTTTAAGATTTTATTTCAGTTCTTGTTTTTTAATTTTGTAGGGATATTGAATTTTTGAAACACAATCGAACTTTGTGAGGATTTGACACTTAATTCTAAATATAAATCAGGCTTCTTCTAAACCTATTTCTCTTGAATTATTCTTCATGTTTATTCTTTCTATCAAGTTTATATTGTTTATTAGATTCATGAGGAACTAATCCTCTTGTGGGGGATTAGCGAGTGGAAATATGATTAATTAACTATTTTGTAGGGGTTTCTTAACGAATAAGTTGTTCAGGAAAGGAAGAACCTAAACCCTAGGCTTGACAACCTTATGAAGTTATTAATGTGGGAATTAACCCAAATTTGGTATGACCTATCCGTGAACACCTTAACCTTGAACCGGTCTAGACTGTAAGCTTAAGAGGTAAGTAGTTTTTGCTAACTTGTTATTCTAGTAGAAAATTGGAAGATCCTGCTGGGATAGTGACTAGTTGATTGAATAAGAAAACCTGAAGTAACAGTTGATTATGACTACTGAAGCGAGTTAATCACACATGACCAGATTTGATATATTTTACTCTTTGATTTCTCGTGTTTTGTTTATTATTTACTTATTATTATTGAAACACCGTAAACATGGCCCATGCGTTATGAGCGGATTTGGTATGTCACACGAGCAAAACATGTTAAACCCTTTTTATTCGTACTAAAATATTGTTTTATTAAAATCAAGAAAACAAGTTTGATTTAATAAAATACTACTAACCTCGAAGATTTGATTGATAAATCGATAAATTTGAACTAATGATCTTACAAAACCGTGACCTTGAAAACGACATTGAAAATTCGAAAGGGAATCCGAGTCTTTTGAAAATATCATTAATAGTTCGAGAGAAAATATCCGTATTAATGTATTTGTAAAAGTTTATTTTGAAATCCATTTGTTAATCAATTTTGGAAACCATTATTTAAGTTTTTAGAAAATTCCCTTTTTTTAAACCATTTAAGAAAAATAATAAAAACATCCCACCCATAAAGCAAAATAAAAAAATAGTCCATAGGCCTTATTACAACATTTAACCCAAAATAGTAAAGTAATAAAATATACAAGAAAAAAGTCTAAAGTCCAAATAAACCATTTCTGAAGTATGGCCTCCCTCGAGTCATCCATAGCCCAAGTCCATATCATCAAGCATTACCTACAAGGGTTAAGAGAAGGGGGTGAGTTACAAGAACTCAGTGTGAAATCCCCTTACCGTTATCCATTGGGCCGGAACCCAATTGGCAATATTTTGGGCCTAAGCCCATTTACAATAACAATAATGTATCAAATATAACATGTGTATGAAATGCAATTCCCAACCCAATCCTAATAATCCATCCGCTACACACCACCCGTACCAACACACACACCTGTGGGTGATCTTTAGTCAACCCACCCCGCCAACACACCAATCGCAGGCATTAAGCCATTTATAACAAATATAATTGTTGTCAAGCCACCAGATTAACAGAATTTACGTGGCATTGCCACTTTACAGATTTGTGGCAGAGCCACCAGAATTATGTAGCAGAGCTACCAGAACTTCTCTTCAATATTATCCCATCCCATGCAAAATCATGTATATAATGCATAACAAATCACAATATAACAACAGTAATTTATTCAGATATTTATTACAAAATTATGGCCCATTATCTCAATTAATAAAAAAGGCCCATTAAGCAAAATATCAGATTTGGCCCATTTAGCAAAATATCAGATTGGCCCACTTAGCAAAATATCAGATTGGCTCATTTAGCAAAATATCAAATTGGCCCATTAATCAATATGTCCATTCGGCCCATAAGCAATTTCGTATTTCGTCTCTTTAGTGCATTTCTATAATTCGGCCCGTAAGTGCAATTTCGTAATTCGGTGATTTACCCACTAAGGGTAATTCGGTGATTTCGTAATCCAAACTTAACTACTAATTTGGGTATAACAATTTAAAACTGTCCATCTGCGTCGTACTAACTAAATTGACTATAACTTAAGTTAGAAATCTCGAAATCTAAATCCGAAAATTTTCCTTGAAACTAGACTCATATATACTCCTACTACAATTTTTCTAGAATTTTTGGCTCAAATATTTAGTACAGTTTATTCCTTAAAGTTTCCCTTGTTTCACTGACCAATGATTCTGACCTCTCTTACCCAAAATTCAAATATCTCACTGTACAGTTTTCATATATTGCTCCCACTTGTTTCTAATGAAAATAGGCTAACTAAGGAATCCATACGTATACATTGTAACCCATAATTCACTTTGTACAATTTTATATGATTTTTCCAAAACAGATCAAGGAACCACGAAGTCAATCAGAACCAGTCTCACTAAAATTAACATATCTCAGATTATAAAATTCCTTTTCCTTCTCTGTTTCTTCCATATTAAAGTAGACACAGTAAGCTCTAATTTAATATCTTATTCACTTTCTAATTCTCTTTCTCCTATGTTTCATTATTTTTCAAAAACATGTCACTGCTTCTAATCGAAACTATTTTATTACAAAATACAATTACCACTACGATCATACGCAAGCCCGAGTGATCACGGATGCCAGTTTTTGGTTTTCTTCGGTATTTCGACCGATTCACAGAATATTTCATATAAAATTTCAGAGAAGTGTGAGATTACACACCATTTTAGATATGTATACGAAAGGTACGAGATTACACACCTTGATTACGAGTTGTGCTTTCTACCGATTTCAACACCTATAATGATAGTTGATAGAAGGTTAGTCTCAACATTGATAATCGTAACTAGAAACACTTTATTTGGCTAACTCCACTTACTACGAATGTGATCTCCCTCAGTACATCGAGGATCGATCCTACCCTTTGACTACTGAAATCCCGTCCTAACAATATTTGGTGAGCGAAAGAGTTGTTAGCAATTATCTCACCTTTGGCCTAAACAAATCTTATAACAATGTTTTTACCCACCTTGCTTGACGAGTCGACGATAATGATTTGGTTAATACAAATCACTTGTGCTCCTTTTCCTTGTTGAAAGTTCTAAGCCCAACGATGGCCAAATCACAGGAAAGAATGTAACTCAGACCGATTCGATTAAGAAGAGGTTTTCCCACATGATAGGGAATGAAATGATGAAGAAATATGATGATAATAGGTTCGGCTATAGAGAAAATAGAACAAGAAGACATGATCACAAAGTGATGTTGATTAAAGAAGAAGAAAAGGTTAATGAAATGGTCAAAAGAAAGAATGGATGGAGAGAAGTGCTTTGGTAGTTTCGACTATCAAAGTGAAGATGAGCAATTGTGTGTTTCGGCCAACAAAAGAAAAATACTGCACAATTGTGCCAGGAGATTTCGGCAAAGAGAGTAGCAATTTGGGAGAAAATGACACAAAGTTGCAAATGGGATTTTTTGCCAAAACAATACCAAGACCTTACCAAAAGCCAAAGTAAAATTTCAGCTACCTATCTACCCCCAAAACCGTCCACGTGCATAGCCATAAGGGTCAAAATTTTGCCAACCATACTTTCTATAGAATTCTCCATGAAATAAGCCACGTGTTCCTCTTACTTGCCTTTTCCTTTTGATTCCTTTCACCAACCTCAACCTTTGTTTAATTCCTGTAACATCCTAAGAACGGGGCTATTTGGAATTTAATTATTTTTCTTATGTATGAACTGCTGTGATATTATTTATGGAATAATAGAGCTTAATTAAGACTTTGAGTTGGCTCGGTTTGGTAGAAAATTTCAGTTTTTAACTTTAAAGGCAGGGAGCCTTAGCAGGAGGGGGTTATAAGAATAAATGAAGGAGTTTGGACACTAAAAAGCCCTTGGTAAAGTGGCAAAAGTGAGGCCACTTGGGAGATTGCATGTGACGCCACCAAGGAGCAGGGGAGAACCTTGGTTCGAGTCACAACAATCCTCTTTTGTTCTTTATTTGGACGGCACAAGGGGAGAGAAATTCTCTCCTTAAATTCTTTTTTTAATTTTAGATAATAAGGATGTATTTTGATTTTAAATAAATTATCATGGGATTAATTGTTAGGATAATCAAGGATTTTATTTGATTAAAAAGGGATATTATTTGGGTATTAAAGATATTAGTGGATTAAATGAATTATTATTCTGATTATTATTGAATTATTCAAATTATTTGAATTGTTTCGAATAAGTGGTCAAGAGCAAATTTAGGAGATTGCTAAGAATTTAAACTCTTCTTGAGAAGAGTGGACGGCAAGCAATAGGGGAGGGTGCCAAATCCTTTATAAACACCTAGCTATCATCTTGATTTTTTTAGACCTTTTGCAAAGAGCCGAATTTCTTCCTCACTCCCTCCTCCTCCTTTTCTCTCTACTCTCATTCTTTTCTTTCTCTTCATAAAACTCTTTTGGCCAAACTCTCCACCCCTCTCTTCTCCTTATTTTCTTCTTTCTTTCTCTTCTTTTACCCACATTAGCTGAATTCCATACTTTCTCTTTTATTGAACTTTAGCTTGAATCTCAAGTAAGGGGTGATCTCCTTCGATTTCTTCTTCAATCGGCCCGAGGAAGGTAAGTGTGCGAAACCTTATGGTTTTTCCTTCCCATTCCTTACCGATTTTTAGTAGGGGGTAAGTGCCGATTTTGGCAATGGTTATAAGGCTACTAAGTGTTTGGTAACCGATTTCTTCTAGGTACTCAGGAAAGTAAAGCAATTGACTCAGGTCCTGATCCCTAGTATTCGATTTCGGTAAGTGGTGGTAAGATTAATCTCGTTATTCTAACAATTCGATTAAAAGCCGAAGGCTATTAGTTTTACTTACTAATCAATGGTGGTTGACAAAACAGATCCGAGAATTGAGTGCCGTGATTTGTAACCGAAAGGATAAAGGTAAGGTTCGGGTTCACAAGGAACCCTTTTCAATTAATTTGGTTTGGCCGAATAGGCCATAATACTAACCCAAGTGTTGGCCGAATATAGGGATCAGTAGATCTAGGGAGGCCGACTTCTCTTTTCAGGATTTAGACTCCTCGTTGGTGACAGGTGTGTACATACACACTTATAGCAGTTAATATTTGTGATAAATATATGTTGCTTGTAAATCTGCTTGATGTAGATAAGAATTTAGTACCTTAAATGGTACAAGCGAGGATCCCGGTAAGTCTCTGTTAATGCGAGATAATTATGCTTTTGGGAGGCATGGTTTATATGATACATGTGATAAATGTATGAGATCTGTTTATGATTATTTGACTATTGTGGGTTAAATGAGTGGAGGGGGCAGTGAAATCGTGCCGACGGGCACCAGTGTTTTGGTAACACACTGTGACTACGGTCACCAGAGGTTTGGTACCTCCAGAGGTTTGGCACCTCTTAGCGACTTATCGCTGTGGTTAACACCACCGTGGGTTGGCCCCACTTGAGATATGGGATCGTCGCGGTGATTTGGTATCACACGATGGGTTGGCCCCATCACCCGATTTGTGTCTACGGACACCAGTGTTTTGGTAACACATTGTGACTATATGTCACCAGTGGTTTGGCACCACCAGTGGTTTGGTACCACAATGGGGTAGACACGATGGCGTATGGTAGCTAGGTTGGGACACATAATATTTTGCATATTAATTGTTATATGTTGTGTATGAAAAATGTTTTAAAATGGGGGAAGGGTTACATACTGAGTCTTGGTGACTCACCTTCTCCTTTATATTTTTCAGGTGACACGTAGATCGCGGATGAGGAGCTGGGTTGACTCGAGGTAGCCATGCAGTGGGATTTAAATTTTTAACAGACTTTGAATTTCACTTTATTTTTGGATTGTTGATTTAAATTTTATTTCGGATGTAATAAGGCCTCCTAGTATTTTATTTTTATTTTATTTTATGCTTGAATACTTGTTTTAATTATCTATCTATGAAATGAGTTAAAAGGGTTTCTAAACTAAATTCGTAAATGTTTTTCTCGAGCCATCAGGCACATTTGAAAATTTGTTTAATAACTTGACTTAATTATTTTTTTTAAAAAAAATAAACACTAAGTATGGTTTTACCAAGATAATCAACCACGAGAAGTTTTCAACAAAACTTAAATGGGTTTTAAAAAGGGTTTTAAAAAAAAAAAATTTCGTAACAAACTAGATTCGGCCATAGTGTTTGGGCCGGGTTTGGGTTGTTACAAATTGGTATCAGAGCTAGGTT
The DNA here is from genome assembly GCA_025503065.1 of Gossypium bickii. Taxonomy (NCBI): domain Eukaryota; kingdom Viridiplantae; phylum Streptophyta; class Magnoliopsida; order Malvales; family Malvaceae; genus Gossypium; species Gossypium bickii. The sequence continues at coordinate 59,006,394 of CP106710.1, read as the reverse complement.
CAAAGCTCGGCTGTGGGGGCCCAAGGCCCAAAAAAATGTTTTGGTAGGCCTTATGAAATAATTTTTGATTTTTGGACAGCATGGCCCGAGTCTCCGGCACCGATCCGCCCAGGTAAGTACATCTGAACCCTTTTGTGAATTATATTCTGTAGAAGGGTAGGAAGCATGGAACGTAGATAGACTTATAGGAACTTGAACCCTAGGATTAGACTACTCGAACACACAAAACAAGTCATAAGACTTAAAGAACCAAACCAACCTATGACTTAGTCATCGAGCTGGGGTGTGGTAACCCCCTGCACGCATGTCTAGGAGTGGATCAGGAAGAGCACGGTATTTAAGCGATCAGTGTGACTCACCTCCTCTTCGCAGTATCCTACACAGTGCGTAGCTTCCGGTTCACCCTAACTCGGAGGGCTCAGTGGTGTGGTAACCTCTGTGCGCATGTCTAGAAAGGTTCGGTGAGAGCTTGGTATTTAAGCGGTCCGCGTGACCCACCTCCTCTTCACTCGAATCCTGCCTGGTGCGTAGCTTTGGTTCACCCTGACCAAGAGGGCTCGGTCATAGGCTAAACACAATGATTAAAACCCGAAAAGGGAATTAGCCATGTTTTCGAAAAAGAATGAAACAACAACAACCCGAATGTTTTCAAAACTTTTGCAATAACTTTTTTTTCAAACCCGAGAACATCGTTTTTACAATGTTCTCCCCGAAAAACTTGATTTGTGGAAAATTACAAAAATGCCCTTAGGGGTAAAATTACCAAAATGCCACGACTCATAAAATATCAGTTCAATGGTTTTGCTCAAAAATTTCAACTACTGTACAAATATTCAACCACTTAGCTTTGAAAGTCATCAACAAAATATTTTGGTTTTAGAAAATTACGAAAACGCCCTCAAGTTGCAAAATTACCGAAATGACCCTAGTTTTGGGGAAATCTTTACAAACATCACTATTTGAAAAGGAACATTTTCAGAAAGAAACCCCTGAGTTTTGCAACTGTTAAAAAAATATCCCTGACTTATTAAAATTTCGAAATTGCCCCTGAACGACAAAATTACCAAAATACCCCTGGTTTTAAAACGATGCCATATCTCTAAATTTTACAAATTTTGCAGAAAAACCCTCCAGTTTCGGGAATTTCAAAACGATCTGCTCTACTAAAGTTTTAAAATTCCTTTCATTACGAAAATACCCTTGTAGGAAAAAGACGAAAATACCCCTGGGTTAGAAATGGGCAGAAATGTCCGAAGAGCGAATAGGTATAGAAAGTATTAGGGAATGGATGCATGAACTCATTTGCGTGAACTAGGATAGAAGACTGAAAACTTGTTTGCTCGAAAGAATCCCTAACTAAACTTTTCTGCATAAAATTTCTTCATGAGTAGTAATAAAGTGGAACAAATGCTAACGCATAAAAATTTTCTTAATCATTAAAAGCGCGGTAGATAGAATGAGTTCTAGAGGACGTGGACGCCGTGGACGTGGTAGGGGTAGGATGACGGTGTCTGAACCCGTCAGGTCGGGGCAAGGTTCGGAAAACAAGGTACCACCGCCACCACCACCTCTTACTTTTAGGGCTGAGGAGCAGGATCAGACCGGTGGTGAGGTCAGATCGCAAGTAATTTTTTGCGAGTTTTAGAGATAGTGGCTGGGGCTAGTGGAAATTTGGGAGCTCGAAAATTGGTTCCGAGTTTAATTCGGTCTAATGGAGCCGAGGTGTTCCGGGCGTGTCGTCGAGTGGCACCCAATGCGTGAGCATTGGCTAGAATCATCGAAAGGATTATGGACGACCTTGATCTGTCCGACGAGGAGAAGCTGAAAGGAGCAATATCGCTTCTGAAGGATGAAGCGTACCAATGGTGGCTCACAGTCCGAGATGGAGCTACGGCAGATGATCTCACGTGGGATTACTTTAAGAATGCCTTTCAAAAGAAGTATGTGGGTACTAGCTATACGGATGCCCAAAGGAAAACTTTTCTGAGCCTAGTCCAGGGAACTAAGTCAGTAGCAGAATATGAGGCGGAGTTTTTAAGGCTGAGTAGGTATGCTAGAGGTATCGTAGCTACTGAACATGAGCACTGTGTCCGCTTTGAGGACGGACTCAGAGATGATTTGAGGTTACTGATTGCACCACAACAGGTCCCCGAGTTCTCATCCCTAGTGGAGAAGGCCAAGGTGGCCGAAGGGATCAAGGAGCCTGTGAAGCAAAATTATAGTAGGAATAACCAGAAAAGAGGATTTGGGTCAGCTGGATCAGGTAGTACTAATGCTCAGAAACGGGCTAGGCAGAATGGGTCGAGTCAGGAAGGAAAATCCACGACTACTAATCAGAGGCCGACTCAGTGTAACCGCTATGGAAAAACCCATTGGGGAGGTTGTTGGACGGGTGGTAGAGGTTGTTTTGAATGTGGGTCTTTGGAACATCGTGTCAGAGATTGCCCCCGGAAACTAGCTAAGAATCAGCCGGAAGGGCAGAACCGTACTCAAGATAGAAATGTGGGACCACAGAGGGGTCGCGGTAATGGTCGAGGAGGAAATGGTCCGAATAGAGGTCGTGGAACTCAGGGCAGAGGTTCAGGCAACACAGAGGCTAGGCAGCCTGGCTTAGTCTACGCAGCGAGGCGTCGCGAGGAGGGTGACACACCGGACGTCATAACCGGTACGTTTCTAATATTTGGTTTTCCTTATGTTGCATTAATTGATGTGGGTTCGACGCACTCGTACATTGCTAGTAGTGTGGTAAGAACTATGGACATAGACTCTGAGACTACTTCTAGAAAGATGACTGTACTAAGCCCCTTAGGTCACTCTGTAGTCGTAGATAAACTTTATAGAGGCATACCCCTAGAACTCCAAGGGGTAGTATTTGTGGTCGATCCGATGGAACTACCGTTTGGGGAGTTCGATTTGATCCTTGGAATGGTGGTGGTTAAGTATCGGTAATTTGGATTCTTGCGGCTAAGCGCATGGTCCTTAAGACAGTGAAGGTGAAGAAGTGGTTATGATAGGTGATAGAAGGAATTACCTATCCAACGTAGTGTCCGCTTTAAAATTTGAAAAGATGGTCAAGAAGGGTTGTGAGGCGTATTTGGTTCGAATCGTGCTTTGGAAGCTAAGGAGTCGAGAGGAGAAAGGTCCGAACGGTTGGGGAATTCGCAGATGTGTTCCCGGAAGAGCTTCCGGTCCGTCTCGGATCGGAAGTTGAATTTGGTATAGACTTGCTACCCGAAACGGCACTGTGTCTATAGCACCCATCTTGAATGGCACCAAAGGAATTGGTGGAGTGAAGGCTCAAATTCGGAGAGCTCTTGGATAGAGGTTCATTCGACCAAGCATATCTCGTGGGGAGCACCGTGTTGTTTGTCAAGAAGAAGGGCGGTTCAATGCGGATATGTATCGACTACCGCCAATTGAACAAGTTAACGATCAAGAACAAGTATCCGTTGCCTCGGATTGACGACTTGTTCGATCAACTGAAGGATGCCTCGGTGTTTTCGAAGATAGACCTTAGGTCGGGTTATCATCAACTTAAGGTGAAGGAGGTTGATGTTCACAAGACGTCATTCAGAACTCGGTATGGACATTACGAGTTTCTGGTAATGCCATTTGGATTGACCAATGCACCGGCAGCATTCATGGACTTGATGAATAGGGTGTTTCAGCAGTACTTAGACCAATTTGTCGTGGTGTTCATAGACAACATATTAGTTTATTCAAAGACGGAGGAGGAGCATGACCGGCATTTGCGAATAGTTCTACAAGTGTTGAGGGAGAAACAGTTATATGCCAAATTCAGTAAGTGCGAATTCTGGCTAAGGGAGGTGGCTTTCTTAGGTCACGTTGTGTCGGCTGAAGGAATCAGGGTATACCCTCGCAAGATTGAAGCGGTGTTGGATTGGAAACCGCCTAGGTCAGTGGCGGAAAACCGAAGTTTTCGGGTTTAGCGGGGTACTATCGAGAGATCGTAGAAGGATTCTCTTTAATCGCAGTAGCCAGTTAACTAAGTTACTAAGGAAAGGTGTTCCATTTGTATGGACGGAGAAGCAGCAGGAAAGTTTTGATAAGCTGAGGAAGATTCGGCGAAGCTCGGTTTGGTCTGACCAAGCAGAAAGTTGTTTCTTTTCATCTTGTGATGCATCCCATCTTGGTTTGGGATGTGTGTTGATGTAGGAAGGAAGGTAGTAGCCTGTGCGTCACGTCAGTTAAGACCGCATGAGGTTAACTACCCGACGCACGATTTGGAGTTAGCAGCAGTTGTTTTCGCTCTAAAGATATGGAGGCATTACCTGTATGGGGAGAAGTCAATAGTCTACACAGATCACAAAAATTTGAGGTATCTTCTGACTCAGAAAGATCTAAACCTGAGACAGCGTCGGTGGATTGAACTATTAAAGGACTACGATTGTTCAATCGAGTACCATTCGGGTAAGGCTAACGTGGTAGCTGACGCGTTGAGCCGGAAGGTTGTGACGGACTTAAGAGCAATGTTCGCTCGGTTGAGTCTATATGATGATAGGAGTCTTTTGGCGGAACTCCAAGTTAAGCCAACATGGATTGAGGAGATTAAGGAAAAGCAGTTAGTGGATGAAGGATTGAATGCTAAGAGGGTACAAGTTCAGGATGGTGGTTTGGAAGGGTACAGTCTGTCTAGTGATGGAGTGCTATGTTTTTAAGGGCGAGCATGTATACCGAAAGATGTGGAGTTGAGGCGAAAAATTCTCCACGATGCACATAGCAGCCCATACGCTATGCATCCGGGAGGAAGCAAGATGTATGGAGATCTACGAGAGCGATTACGGTGGCGGGGTTGAAGCGTGAGGTAACTGAATTTGTGGGAAAGTGTCTGACGTGTCAGCAGGTTAAGGCTGAACACCAGTTGCCATCAGGGGTACTTCAACCGGTAAAAATCCCTCAATGGAAATGGGAAAGGATCACGATGGATTTCGTCAGTGGGCTACCCCTTACGCCCAGCAAGAAGGACACAGTTTGGGTGATTGTGGACCGCCTAACTAAATCGGCTCACTTCATACCGGTAAGAGTGGATTTTTCTCTTCAGAAGCTAGCTAAGCTGTATGTATCGGAGATAGTAAGATTGCATGGTGTGCCAATATCGATTATCTCAGATAGGGATCCCAGATTCATGTCAAGGTTCTGGAAAGCGTTGCATCAAGCTTTGGGTACACGGTTGGATTTCAGTACAGCTTTCCATCCATAGTCTGACGGACAATCGGAAAGGGTCATACAGATCTTGGAGGATATGTTAAGAGGGTGCGTCTTGGATTTTAGTGGTAGTTGGGAGGAGTATCTACCATTAGCGGAATTCGCTTATAACAATAGTTATCAAGCGAGTATTCGATGGCTCCATATGAAGCAATCATGCGGACGAAAATGCCGTACTCTACATGTTGGGCGGAGTTGGGTGAACGACAAGTTCGGGTCCGAGTGGTAGCGTAAACCGAGGACAAAGTTAGGGTAATCCGGACTCGTCTCAGGGAAGCATCGGATAGGCAGAAGTCCTATGCTGATTTAAAACGCAAGGAAATGGAGTATGCTGTAGGAGACAAGGTTTTTCTGAAGGTGTCACCTTGGAAAAAGGTGTTGAGATTTGGCCGAAAGGGAGAAGTGAGCCCAAGGTTCATCGGGCCATATCGATTTATAAAGCGAGTGGGACCGTAGCTTATCGGCTAGAGTTGTTTGGCAGAATCGAATCGAGATCCATGACGTATTTCATGTATCGATCTTTGAGGCGGTGATCGGACGAGATCCTTCACACGTTGTGCCAATAGCAGAGATCGAGGTAAATTCGGATTTATCTTTTGAAGAGAAACCAGTTCAGATCTTAGACCGAGATGTGAAGGTTCTACGTAGGAAGTCAGTGCCCTTGGTGAAGGTGCTATGGCGGAACCATGGTGTGGAAGAAGCTACGTGGGAGCCGAGGATGTGATGCGCAAACAATACCCCCACCTCTTTTGATCGGGAATTTCGAGGATGAAATTTATTTTAAAGGGGTAGAATTGTAACATCCTAAAAGCAGGGCTATTTGGAATTTAATTATTTTTCTTATGTATGAAGCTCTTTGTGATATTATTTATGGAATAATAGAGCTTAATTAAGACTTTGAGTTGGCTCGGTTTGGTAGAAAATTTCAGTTTTTAACTTTAAAGGCGAGGAGCCTTAGCGAGAGGGGTTATAAGAATAAATGAAGGAGTTTGGACACTAAAAGCCCTTGGTAAAGTGGCAAAAGTGAGGCCACTTGGGAGATTGCATGTGACGCCACCAAGGAGCAGGGGAGAACCTTGGTTCGAGTCACAACAATCCTCCTTTTTTGTTCTTTATTTGGACGGCACAAGGGGAGAGAAATTCTCTCCTTAAATTCTTTTTTTAATTTTAGATAATAAGGATGTATTTTGATTTTAAATAAATTATCATGGGATTAATTGTTAGGATAATCAAGGATTTTATTTGATTAAAAAGGGATATTATTTGGATATTAAAGATATTAGTGGATTAAATGAATTATTATTCTGATTATTATTGAAGTATTCAAATTATTTGAATTGTTTCAAATAAGTGGTCAAGAGCAAATTTAGGAGATTGCTAAGAAATTAAACTCTTCTTGAGAAGAGTGGACGGCAAGCAATAGGGGGGAGGGTGCAAAGAAATCCTTTATAAACACCTAGCTATCATCTTGATTTTTTTTTAGACCTTTTGCGAGAGCTTGAATTTCTTCCTCACTCCCTCCTCCTCATTTTCTCTCTACTCTCATTCTTTTCTTTCTCTTCATAAAACTCTTTTGGTAGAAACTCTCCACCCCTCTCTTCTCCTTATTTTTTCTTCTTTCTTTCTCTTCTTTTACCCACATTAGCTTGAATTCCATACTTTCTCTTTTATTGAACTTTAGCCGAATCTCAAGCAAGGGGTGATCTCCTTCGATTTCTTCTTCAATCGCCCCGAGGAAGGTAAGTGTGCGAAACCTTATGGTTTTTCCTTCCCATTCCTTGCCGATTTTTAGTAGGGGTAAGTGTCGATTTTGGCAATGGTTATAAGGCTACTAAGTGTTTGGTAACCGATTTCTTCTAGGTACTCGGGAAAGTAAAGCAATCGACTTAGGTCCCGATCCCTAGTATTCGATTTCGGTAAGTGGTGGTAAGATTAATCTTGTTATTCTAACAATTCGATTAAAAGTCGAAGGCTATTAGTTTTACTTACTAATCAATGGTGGTTGTGTAAGCAGATCAGGGAATTGAGTGCCGTGATTAGTAACCAGAAAGGATAAAGGTAAGGTTCGGGTTCACAAGGAACCCTTTTCAATTAATTTGGTTTGGCCGAATAGGCCATAATACTAACCCAAGTGTTGGCGAATATAGGGATCGGTGAGATCTAGGAGTCCGACTTCTCTTTTCGAGATTTAGACTCCTCGTTGGTGACAGTGTGTACATGCACACTTATAGTGATTAATATTTGTGATAAATATATGTTGCTTGTAAATCGCTTGATGTAGATAAGAATTTAGTACCTTAAATGGTACAAGCGAGGATCCCGGTAAGTCTCATTAATGCGAGATAATTATGCTTTTGGGAGGCATGGTTTATATGATACATGTGATAAATGTATGAGATCATTTATGACTATTTGACTATTGTGGGTTAAATGAGTGGAGGGGCGGTGAAATCGTGTGCGGCGGGCACCATGTTTTGGTAACACACTGTGACTACGGTCACCAGAGGTTTGGTACCTCCGGAGGTTTGGCACCTCTTAGCGACTTATCGCCGTAGTTAACACCACCGTGGGTTGGCCCCACTTGAGATATGGGATAAATCGCGCGGTGATTTGGTATCACACGATGGGTTGGCCCCATCACCCGATTTGTGTCTACGGACACCAAAACATTGTGACTATATGTCACCAGTGGTTTGGCACCACCAGTGGTTTGGTACTACAACGGGGTAGACAGTGGCGTATGGCTGGCTAGGTTGGGACACATAATATTTTGCATATTAATTGTTATATGTTGTGTATGAAAAATGTTTTAAAACGGGGGAAGGGTTACATACTGAGTCTTGGTGACTCACCTTCTCCTTTATATTTTTCAGGTGACACGTAGATCGCGGATGAGGAGCCGGTTGACTCGAGGTGGCGATGCAGTGGGATTTAAATTTTTAACAGACTTTGAATTTCACTTTATTTTTGGATTGTTGATTTAAATTTTATTTCGGATGTAATAAGGCCTCCTAGTATTTTATTTTTATTTTATTTTATGCTTGAATACTTGTTTTAATTATCTATCTATGAAATGAGTTAAAAGGGTTTCTAAACTAAATTCGTAAATGTTTTTCTCGAGACATCGGGCACATTTGAAAATTTGTTTAATAACTTGACTTAATTATTTTTTTTTAAAAAAATAAACACTAAGTATGGTTTTACCAAGATAATCAACCACGAGAAGTTTTCAACAAAACTTAAATGGGTTTTAAAAGGGTTTTCAAAATTTTTTTTTTTCGTAACAAACTAGATTCGGCCATAGTGTTTGGGCCGAGTTTGGGTTGTTACAATTTCTTTAGCCACCATACCAAAAATAAAGAAGTCAACCTTGCCATAAATACTTCTTGGCCGACACTTAAGGAAGGAGTGCAAAAATAAAAGTCAAAATTTGTACATAATGGGATTTGAACCTCTTCCCTCAAAGTACTTCATGTGACATCATATCCTCTTTACCAATTGCTCATTTATGCTAGCAATTTACTCATTTATTTCCATAAGCTTTGAGGTCACTTACTATATCTCCTTAAAGTGCTAAAATACCAAATTTTACTAAGGCCCAATTAAACCCCGAACTTCCTAGAAACCTCGTATCCTTCCAAAATCACCTTCCTAATAAGTCCAACTTGAAATAATGCTATTCTCTTGTTCTCAAAAATTTTAAACATTCCTACGCCCAAGGCCCATTGGACCCAATCCTACTAGGCCCAATTTCGGGATGTTACAATTCTACCCCCTTAAAGAAATTTCGTCCTTGAAATTTCCAACCAACTACTAAACGCATCATTCAAATCACACCACTATGCTTTCACTGCTCACTCTGATTTTAATAACACTAATGTACCTTTAACATAATCTTGAATCCTCTTTCACACAACCAAATGTCTAACCACAGAAGCAAACAGTTATCTACCATTTATACTTAGAATTTTCTACATTCAATCATCACGTCCAACCAAAACATACCTGACTTGATGGTGATGAAACAATCCCGAGCCTTATGCTCCTTAGACCCGCATCTCAAGCATGCTCCTAACCTTCTCCAGCATTCTCCCGGATGACGCCTTTTACAATAATCGCAAGCCAAAAAGTTTGGACGTGCCTTGACACACTTCACGGAATGAAACTGCAATCCAAAAGAACCACGATTTCCTTTCTTCTTACAGTCCACACTCCTAACTCGAAGTGCTTCACCGATTCCTTTAACCTCTTCTAGTACTTCCTTAATTATCTGAGTCAGCTCACCAACCCCAGCTCGATCATGAGATCCCGTTTCAGCCACTGGCGATGTCAACGTCTCCCTTTCGGAAACACGCCCCGGTGCTGAAGATTTAGTCCTAGCACCTTGGCCTCTACCACGTCCACGTCTTCTAGCGCTCATGTTCACTAAGTCGATTTAACCTTGATTACGAGTTTTATGAATCATTATGCTATTTCAGTGTTTATTAAACAATGTTTTATGGAGTACAAGAAGTAAAGTTGTTTTCAGAAAACGCATCCTAAAGTCTCAATCTCTATAGTTTCAGCTCCTAAAGCTAAAAGTTCTAGAGTCTTCTATTTTATGGAATTTACCATAGTACTAACACAATAATCATAAAACGAAAACAAATACTTACTTGACTTGGTGCCGGATACCCGTGGTGCCATACTTCCTTCAGAACATGCATTTATAATTTAAAATTCAAAACAATATTGAAAACATTTTTGAACCCAAACCACAACCGAGTTTTGAAACTGGGCTCTGATACCATAAAATGTAACACCCTAACCCGGCCCATGCGTTATGACGGATTTGGTATGTCACACGAGCAAAACATGTTATACCCTTTTTATTCGTACTAAAATATTGCTTTGTTAAAATCAAGAAAACAAGTCTGATTTGATAAAATACTACTAACCTCGAAGATTTGACTGATAAATCAATAAATTTGAACTAATGATCTTACAAAACCGTGACCTTGAAAACGACATTGAAAATTCGAAAGAGAATTCGAGTTTTTTGAATATATCATTAATAGTTCGAGAGAAAATATCCGTATTAAAAGTATTTGTAAAAGTTTATTTTGAAATCTATTTGTTAATCAATTTTGGAAACCACTATTTAAGTTTTTAGAAAATTCCCTTTTTTTTAAACCATTTAGAAAAATAATAAAAACATCCCAACCATAAAGCAAAATAAAAAAAAAATAGTCCAGAGGCCTTATTACAACATTTAACCCAAAATAGTAAAGTAATAAAATAAACGAGAAAGAAGTCTAAAGTCTAAATAAACCATTTCTAAAGCATGGCCTCCCTCGAGTCATCCATAGCCCAAGTCCATATCATCAAGCATTACCTACAAGGGTTAAGAGAAAGGGGGTGAGTTACAAGAACTTAGTGTGAAATCCCCTTACCGTTATCCATTGGGCCGGAACCCAATTAGCAATATTTTGGGCCTAAGCCTATTTACAATAACAATAATGTATCAAATATAACATGTGTATGAAATGCAATTCCCAAACTAATTCTAATAATCCATCCGCTACACACCACCCGTAACAACCAACACACCAGTGGGTGATCTTTAGTCAACCCACCCAGCCAACACACCAATCGCAGGCATTAAGCCATTTATAACAAATATAATTGTGGTCAAGCCACCAGATTAATATAATTTACGTGGCATTGCCACTTTACAGATTTGTGGCAGAGCTACCATAATTATGTAGTAGAGCTATCAGAACTTCTCTTCAATATTATCCCATCCCATGCAAAATCATGTATATAATGCATAACAAATCACAATATAACAACAGTAATTTATTCAGATATTTATTACAAAATTATGGCCCATTATCTCAATTAATCAAAAAGGCCCATTAAGCAAAATATCAGATTTGGCCTATTTAGCAAAATATCAGATTGGCCCACTTAGCAAAATATCAGATTGGCCCATTTAGCAAAATATCAAATTGGCCCATTAATCAATATGTCCTTTCGGCCCATAAGCAATTTCGTATTTCGGCCCTTTAGGGCATTTCCATAATTCGGCCCGTAAGGGCAATTTCTTAATTCGATAATTTACCCACTAAGGGTAATTCGGTAATTTACCCACTAAGGGTAATTCGGCAATTTCGCAATCCAGACTTAACTACTAATTTTGGCATAACAATTTAAAACTGTCCATCTGCGTCATACTGACTAAATTGACTATAACTTAAGTTTGAAATCTCGAAATCTAAATTAGTAAATTTTCCTTGAAACTAGACTCATATATCTTCTTACTACAATTTTTCCAGAATTTTTGGCTTAACCATTTAGTACAGTTTATTCCTTAAAGTTTCCCTTGTTTCACTGACCAACGATTCTGACCTCTCTTACCCAAAATTCAAATATCTCACTATTCAGTTTTTATATATTGCTCCCACTTGTTTCTAATGAATATAGGCTAACTAAGGAATCCATACATATAAATTGTAACCCATAATTCACTTTTTACAATTTTATATGATATTTCCAAAACAGATCAGGGAACCACGAAGTCAATCAGAACCAGTCTTACTAAAATTAGCATATCTCAGAATATAAAATTCCTTTTCCTTCTCCGGTTCTTTCATATTAAAGTAGACACAGTAAGATCTAATTTGATATCTTATTCACTTTCTAATTCCATTTATCCTATTTTTCGTGATTTTTCAAATACACATCACTGCTTCTAACTGAAACTATTTTATTACAAAATATAATTACCACTACAATCATACGCACGTCCGAGTGATCACGGATGCCAGTTTTGACCAATTCACAGAATACTTCATACAAACTTTCAGAGAAGTGTGAGATCACACACCATTTCAGATATGTATGCGAAAGGTACGAGATTACACACCTTGATTACGAGTTGTGCTTTCTACCAATTTCAACACCTATAATGATAGTTGATAGAAGGTTAGTCTCAACTTTGATAATCGTAACTCGAAACACTTTATTTGGCTAACTCCACTTACCACGAATGTGATCTCCCTCAGTGCATTGAGAATCGATCCTACCCTTTGACTACTGAAATCCCGTCCTAACAATATTTGGTGAGCGAAAGAGTTGTTAGCAATTATCTCACCTTTGGCCAAAACAAATCTTATAACAACGTTCTTACCCCCCTTGCTTGACGAGTTGACGATAATGATTTGGTTAATACAAATCACTTGTGCTCCTTTACCTTGTTGAAAGTCCTAAGCCCAACGATGGCCAAATCACAGGAAAGAATGTAACTCAGACCGATTCGATTAAGAAGAGGTTTTCCCACATGATAGGAACGAAATGATGAAGAAATATGATGATAATGGGTTCGGCTGTAGAGAAAATAGAACAAGAAGACATGATCACAAAGTGATGTTGATTAAAGAAGAAGAAAAGGTTAATGAAATCGTATCTGTAATCTGGTGTAACTATATTACAACCTGACTTGTACACTTGCAGATATTGTTTCTCATAAATTTTATGCAGGATTTCTACTCTAGACATCAGTACGTCCAGAGGCGATCAAGATGTTGGCAACGTTGCTGGGAGGCAACATCACTGATTTAATTTTAGTCTTCACATTTCAATAGAATAATTATAAATATTCAGATTATAGATACGATTATAGATACAATTTTAGTTTATTATTTGTTAACATTACTAACATTTCTTTACTTTTCAAGAAATCCTCATGAACATTCTCGTCCAAGATACTCGCAACAACAACCATAGTAATCAATTTGGCATAAAGCATGGATAACTTTGATTATATGTGGTTGGTTGAGGAATTAGATTATGATAATGACATTTATGAAGAATGAGTCTATGAGGAATGAGAGGTCTAGGATAACCAGTGATTATTGATGCTTGAGCTAAGTCAACTTAAAGGAGGAAATCTAATCTCTTTGGAAGAATATGACACTAATATCAATACAAATTCAATGGGTCATCAATACAAGCAAAGCTAAAAATGAGACGAATAGAAGAACTCAACTAAACATGCTTGTAAGGAAGGGGAACCCTTGAACAGCCAGCTAATCCAGAGTATGGAAGAGTATCCAGGTGGATTAGGAGAAATTATAGAATAAGTTTTGGAAATGATGGCCGAACTAAAGGATCAATCGGAAGTTGGATTCACCTTCCCAACGAAAATAGCTTCTATTGGTGGGAACAACGCACAAGGACCAGACATTACAGATCTATCTCAATGACCGAAGATAATAATATTTGTTGTTAACATAGTGGAAAATACCTGAAGTCTTTGAACCTTGTGAAATAGAGAGAGGAAAAACATGCAATTATGGGGTATACATTTTGCAAGATATTGATCTTTAGTCAAACATACCAAAAGTTCAACGATTCAGGGATTTTTCGGATGTTGATAAAAATCATAAAACTACAAATTAACAGGATTCATGCTTACAAGACAGGCATCAATCAAACAAAATTGTTAGCAAGCATGGAACCAAGGCCGAAGGAACCATGGATCACTCGTTTACTACAAAATTCACCTAGTAGACTTATAACCCAAATGTAGAAAAACCCGAAAACTTCTTTAACTAGAACTTTAGTTATATGGTATTTAATGACATTTTAATCAAGATATGCAAGGTACCTTCCATAACATTATTTCTATTAAATGCATTATTTAAAAATGTTATGTAACAGTAATCTCCAAATTTATTGTGGAAAAAAGACTATAAAAAAGTTCAGGGTGGTTGCGATACTATTTGATTTTAAAAGTGATTAATTGATACGATCTGTGGAAAGAATTGTCCGTGATTAGTGTAGGTTGAAAGGGTAAATTCAGAGAGCGACATAAATAGAAAAGAATAGAGATGGGTGCTGGACCAATGTGGACAAAAACAAAATACGAAGAATGCCCAAGTGCATATTGACCGGGATGACGGATGAGTTCGGTAGCAAGACCTGATCTTTTAATGTTAGAATTAAGTGACCCAAATTCTTATTTAAATAAAATACAATGGTAAAATAAAATAAAAGAAGAATCCCTATAGAACTACACTTCTTTTATTTTATTTTGAATAAGGTTTTTTAAACCTTATTAAACTCCATCTATTTGATATTGATTAGAATAAGGAGTTTCAATCTTACTACACTCCTATTAGAATATGGCTTTATAAGCCTATAAATAGAAATGGTCTATTCCTCTTGTAATTGATTTGAATTCGACATAGTGAATTTTCTTCTCCTCTGCCCGTGGTTTTTTTCCCGAAAGGGTTTCCACGTAAAATCTGTGTGTTCTTTCCTTTTTATTTATTTCTTTTTTATTTTTTCAAATTGGTATCGAGCTTAGGGTTTTCATCTCGATCACGGTAATGGCGTCTTTGAAGTATGAAATTCATTGTTGGATCGCAACACCGCATTCAGCGTTGTGGCGAGATAAAGATGCAGCAGTTCTTGCTGAGATGGATTTAGAGGAAGCCTGTTAGGGGTAGATAAGATGCCTTCGACATTGACAGAGGAAGATAAGAAGCGCAAGGATCGAAAGGCACTAACACAGTTACATCCGCATTTGTCTAATGAAATTTTGCAGGATGTGATGAAGGAGAAGATCGCCATGACATTATGGAAGAGGCTAGAACAAATATGTATGTCGAAAACTTTAACTAGCAAGTTGCATATGAAGCAACGTCTTTATGCTCATCGTTTGGAGGAAGGTGCGTCTGTGCACGAACACTTAACAGTGTTTAAAGAAATTCTCTCAAACTTGGAGGCCATGGAGGTTCAGTATGATAAGGAAGATCTAGGGTTGATTCTTGCTTTGTTCGTTGCCCCGTCTTATTCAACCTTTAGAGACACGATTTTATATAGCCGCGAATCTCTCACAGTTGATGAGGTTTATGATTCTTTGACCTCGTATGATAAGATGAAGCATCTTGTGGTTAAAACTGACTCTCAAGGAGAGGGTCTCATCGTTCGTGGGAGACAAGATCGGAATGCTGATGATGATCGTGGAAGGACACAGAACGAAATCCTCATGGTAAATCTAAGGGTAGATCAAAGTCTTCAAACAGAGGTAAAACTTGTAACTTCACAAGAAGAAAGGGCACATTAAACTCGAGTGCTACAAGCTACTGAGAACAAAATTAAAAGGGAGGTTGCAAATCAAAAGGAAAACAACTAGAAAAATCTGGTGAAGGCGATATTGTAGAAGACTACGGTGATGGTGAACTTCTAGTTGCCTCACAATAATTCAAAAGAGAGCGGAGTGGATACTTGATTCAGGCTGCACCTTTCACATGAGTCCCAATCGGGATTGGTTTACAAATTATGAAACGGTATCTGAAGGTGTTGTTTTGATGGGAAATAATGCTTCGTGTAAAATTGCAGGTGTTGGAACAATTAAAGTTAAGATGTTTGATGGAGTTGTCAGAACACTTAGTGACGTACGGCATGTTCCAGAATTGAAGAGAAATTTAATTTCGTTGAGTACTCTTGATTCAAAAGGGTACAAATACATAGCTGAAAGTGGGATTTTGAAGATTTCCAAAGGTTCCCTCATTGTGATGAAAGGGCAGAGAAAGGCTACCAAGTTATATGTTTTGCAAGGTTCTACTGTTATTGGTGATGCAGCTGTCGCTTCCTCTTCTTTATCAGATGATGATATTACTAAACTTTGGCATATGCGCCTAGGGCATATGAGTGAGAATGGCATGGCAGAATTGAGCAAAAGAGGACTTCTTGATGGGCAAGGAATTTGCAAACCGAAGTTTCGTGAGCACTGCGCGTTTTGGGAAGCAAAAGAGAGTTCGATTCACTAGAGGAATCCATAACACGAAGGAACATTGGAGTATATTCATTACGATCATCAGGGGCCATCAAGAGTGCCTGAGAGAGGTGGAGCCAATTATATGCTAACTTTTATTGATGATTTTTCTAGAAAAGTTTGGGCATTCTTCTTGAAGCGAAAAGCGATGTGTTTTCCGCATTTAAGTCTTGGAAAGCTATGATTGAAAAACAAACAGAAAACAAATAAAATACCTCCGCATGAGACAATGGCTTAGAGTTTTGTTACGATGAGTTTAATAAACTGTGCAAGTCGAAGGATCGTGAGACACTTGATGATTCGTCATACTCCACAACAAAAGCGGTGTTGCGAACGAATGAACGTAGCGATCATGGAGAAGGTTCGATGTATGTTGTCAAATGCCAACTTACCAAAGTCGTTTTTGGGCGGCGACCTCTCATCGCATGTTTTTGATCAACCGATCTCCATCCATTGCCATTGAGAAAAAGACTCACAAGAGGTATGGTATGGTAATCCCGCTAATTATTACGATTTAAAGATTTTTGGGTGTCTGCGTGATGCTCATGCTAATAATGGAAAATTGGAACCAAGATCCATTAAATGTGTTTTTCTTGGCTATAAAGTGGTGTAAAAGGGTATAAGTTATGGTGTCTGAAAATAGAAAAGTTGTGATTAGCAGAGATGTTGTTTTTGATGAAAGCGCTATGCTACCTAACTTATCTCTTAAAGACTCTTCCAATAAAGAAAATCAAAAGCGGTGGAGCATCAGTTAATACAGAGTCAACTCCTCAAGCCAAGATACAAAAATTGAGAATAGAGTTGCTTCTTCACCAAAATACTCTATCGCCAAAAACAGAACTAGAAGAGAAATTAAACCTCCAAAGAAGTATACTGAGGCTGACCTAGTTGCTTATGCTTTAAATGTGGCTGAAGATATAGATGCAAACCAAGATCCGTCTAATTATTCTGAGGCGGTTAGCTGTGAAGACTCAGAAAAGTGGATGTTTGCTATGCAAGAGGAAATAGAATCACTCCATAAAAATAGAACATGGGATCTTGTGAAACTTCCTAAAGGTAAAAAGGTTGTTCGCTGTAAATGGGTGTTTAAAAAGAAAGAAGGGACTCTAGGAGTTGAAGAATCCAGATATAAAGCAAGGCTTGTTGCAAAGGGTTATAGTCAAATTCCAGGAGTGGACTTCACAGATGTGTTCTCCCCAGTTGTGAAGCATAGTTCGATTCGAGCTTTGCTTGGTATTGTGGCTATGCAAGATTTGGAGCTTGAGCAGTTAGATGTAAAAACTGCATTTTTGCATGGAGAGCTTGAGGAAGATATTTACATACAACAACCAGAGGGTTTTACAGTCTCAGAAAAAGAGGACTATGTTTGCTTGCTGAAAAAGTCTCTTTACGGTTTGAGCTTGATCACCAAGACAAAGTGGTATAAGAGGTTTGATTCCTTTATGACTTCTCATGATTTTAAAAGAAGTAGTTTTGACAAATTGTGTTTACTTTAAGAAAAACAAGTGATGGTTCTTTTGTGTATCTACTTCTTTATGTTGATGACATGTTGATAGCAAAGAAAAGATAAAGAAGAGATAAGAAAGGTCAAAGCCCAACTAAGTAAAGAATTTGAGATGAAAGATTTAGGACCAAGCAAAGAAGATACTTGGTATGGAGATTCTCGAGATAGAAAAGCAAGTAAATTGTACCTAAGTCGGAAGGGGTACATTGAGAAAGTTCTTTGCGAGTTCAATATGCAGAGTGCTAAGCACTGTTAATACTCCTTTAGCAGACCCATTTTGGACTTTCATCGGCTTTGTCTCCACAATCGGATGATGAGATTGAGTATATGTCACATGTTCCATACTCTAGTGCAAGTGGGATCTCTCATGTATGCTATGGTTTGTTCACGCCCGTCATTTATCATATGCGATTAGTGCAATTAGCGATACATGGCGAATCCGGTAAAGAACATTGGAAAGCGATTAAGTGGATTTTAAGATACTTACGAGGTACTACGATGTTTGCTTACAGTTTGGAAGAACTAGAGATGGAGTCATTGGGTATGTTGATGCTTGATTTCTTTGGAGACCTTGATAGAAGAAGATCTCTCACTTTGGTTATGTCTTTACAATCGGAGGTTGTGCAATCGGTTGAAAGCTACTTTGCAAACTACTGATCGCTTTGTCTACCATCAAGTCGAGTACATGGCGATTCGAGGCTTGTAAAGAAGCTATTTGGTTGAAGGGACTCTTTAGTGAGCTCAATGAAGACCTTCAAATTAGCACGATATTTTGTGACAAATGAGTGCTATCTTCCTTACAAAAGATCAAATGTTTCATGAGAGAACAAAACACATTGATGTTAGGTATCATTTTGTTCGTGATATTATTGCTCGTGGTGATATTGTTGTGAGCAAAATTAGTACTCATGAAAATCCTGCAGATATGATGACTAAGTCATTTCCTATAACCAAGTTTAAGCATTGCTTAGACTTGGTTGGTGTTCATTGTTGAAGTTAAACCCTTAAAGGGTTTTATGGAAGAGGTGGAGAACTTGTTCGTTAAGAGTTCGCGATGAAGAACTTGTTTATTGAGAATTCGTGTCAAGGTGGAGATTGTTAGAATTAAGTGACCCAAATTCTTATTTAAATAAAATACAATGGTAAAATAAAATAAAAGAAGAATCCCTATAGAACTACACTTCTTTTATTTTATTTTGAATAAGGTTTTTTAAACCTTATTAAACTCCATCTATTTGATATTGATTAGAATAAGGAGTTTCAATCTTACTACACTCCTATTAGAATATGGCTTTATAAGCCTATAAATAGAAATGGTCTATTCCTCTTGTAATTGATTTGAATTCGACATAGTGAATTTTCTTCTCCTCTGCCCGTGATTTTTTTCCCGAAAGGGTTTCCACGTAAAATCTGTGTGTTCTTTCCTTTTTTTTATTTCTTTTTTTTTATTTTTTCATTTAATTTAATCTTAACCTATTGTACAATATTGTATATTTCACAAACCAATTAATCAAAAGTTTATAGGAAAATCAATAGGTCTAACACGCATTTGGAGCACTTTGAAAATTGAAATATTTGGAAAAAAAGAGAGTTGGTGTCGCAACACAACACCTCTATGTTGCAACACCGCATCCAAAACTAAAGAATTAAAGAAATCACTTCGACGTCACGACATAACTTTCTTACATTGCGATACGGAAGATAGACTACCCAAGTTATCAAAATTTTAGAGTGTGTTGGGGCATCGAACCCCATTTTCGTGACATTGGAAAACTGACAAGGATGTTGTGACATGGAACCCCTGTGTTGCAATATCGTTGCAAATTTTTGCAAGGTTGACACGACCCATCTGCACAACCTGGTGGCTTAATTCCTACTTTACTCGACTTTTAACCCTAAAAACCCTTAATTTTAAACTTTGAAACACTTTTACTCAACCACTAAACCTCTCTCAACTATTAAAATCTCTTTAATCCTCTTTACCCTCCAAAATCTATTTTCAATTCAAATTCTAAACCCTGCAATCCTCTATTGTGATTTCTAAGCCTATACTTCAGAAAAGCATCATCAGCATTTGGAGGAGAAGTAGAAATGGTTGTAAGGAGGCTAAGTTAAGTGCATCTATACTTGTTTTTCTATTCCATTGATTACTGAATTATTTTTCTTTGATTGCTTAAAAAAATTGAATATTAGAAAATGTCTCCTAAAAGAAGTAAGAAAGCTATGGTCGAAGAAACTCTGGTAATTTTGGACCCTGCAAAATTCAAGAATCCAAATGTCGAAAAATACTTTCTCAAGCTACAGGGTAGAGTAATCATTCAAGAGCGAGGGTTTGAACCCTCAAAGGTTTTGTGTAACTAAGTTTGGACTCTAGTCAAGTACCACCATTGGGAGCGATTTTGTATCACTCCCAAGAAAACCACAATAATCTTAGTAGTATAAGAATTTTATGCTACTTTTAGAGACCAAGAAACAAGAAAAAGAGAAAATTGGGATACAGTTACGGTAAGAGGAGAATATGTGCCGATTATTTTTAGGGAGATTTGTGAGTTCTATGATATACCCTACTATATCAAAGATATCCTTGATAACATTGATTTAGATAACTTTGAGGATATAGAAATGGAGGATTTCATTAAGTACTTAACGCAGGGTAGAGGTACATGAAACTATAGGTAGGATAATTTCAATCAAGTGATAATGTTCTTGATAGCAAAATTATGGATTTAGTTCATAGGCACTAGAATTGGGCCTGTGGAACGACGAAAATGTGCAAGTGTACACAATCGCAACAAGTAATAAAGTGACAAGTAAATGTCGAGTTATCGTACCCACAGGGACTGTAAAAAGAATTATTTATAAATGCAATTAAAAACACTTTGGTGAAGAAAAATATTTTGATTTGAAAGGGCAATTAAAAACTAGGATTTTAACAATGTAAAATAAAAAAATAAAATAAAAGTTCAAATGCACGGTTTCAAAAGATGATTTTAATCTAGATGACATAATTGTGCTAGGTTAATTACATTTCTTAACACAGAATTATTAAAATCATGTTTATGTTGTTACGAAAAAATTCACAGCAACTCGGTAATTTGCTAACTTATGAACATACTTACCTACCAAAATCCATTCATCTCTTGACTATATCTCTATGTCAATTCAACTGATTAAAAAAATTTTAGTAGACAAATATATTAATGCACATACATACTTATGAAATCAAAATAATCTATTGTACATATCTCTATGTCAATTCAAACAATTAATTCAATCTCATAAGCACATAAAAGGTCATGTGAGGTAACAATGTATTTCTACCTTGAAACAGTTTAATCACAATAATCTTGCAAGTTATGCAAGGCTAATGTATCGTTAGATACCGTTGCTAATTTAACCCTCAGCTAGCTTAGATGATTAAACATGCACTGGTTAAGTATCGTGTCAATTAATTACAATGTCAATCCGTTTAAATAATTAATTCATTAGTTACCTTACAATTTTAATGCAAGAATAACTTAGTCATGGTTTCACTTAATCAAACATCTTACCGAGGCCTATAACAACACAAACACAATTTTAATAAATTAAGAAGATGAAATGCAATCAACCTAACACGAATTAAATTTAAGCCATATCAATAAAAATAAAAATATCAACATCACAAATATTCAAAGACATGTTCATCATAACAACAACATAATTAAAAAAGGATAGGGAACAAGAAGCAAATCTGGTGTTTCTCCGTGGCTTGACTGGTTTGCTCCACTCTTCCTTCTTCACTTTTTCTTGTCAACCCAAGGCTTCTATGAACACTTGAGTGCTGCTCCAAATGATGGATGAATGACTCTTTTTCAAAAGGTGAAATCGGCAGGAGGACAAAGGAAAATGGATGGGAAATAAAGAGAGAAAGTTGAGAGAGGAGAGAAGAGATGGGAATGTTGTGGTGTGTTGAAATGAGCAGCCAAGGGGGGTTTTTATAAGGTGAGAGGGCTGCTAAAAATAGCCAAAATCAGTAGCCAAAGAGCCCTCCCATGGCCGGCCACACATGTGGCAAGTTTGAAGCTTTCAAACTTGCTATATTAATGCTGGGGCAAATCTTGAAAGGCACTAAAAGAGGAGGGGTTTGTTTGCAGTTTGATGAAGTCTTCAAGGGCCTTTTTGCAAGCCAATTAATCAGTCAAGCAAGCTGATTGGGTCAGTATTCTGGACAGTTTTGGGCTGCCCATAGCTTGGTTGGTTCAGTTTTCTCGGTTCAGCTCAACTGGGCCACTTTTCATAATTAATTAATAATAATTTATTTAACCCAAATTAAATTGGATTAAAAATAAAATTAATTATATTATGAATTAATACACATAATTTGGACCGTCTTTAGATGAACAATTCGTTCGTGTCGATGCTTCAAAAATCGCTTCTTGGTTTTGCGCTTCTAGTAGTGTCTGCCGAGCCAATTTTCGCCCTTTATACGAATCTATCGAAAATGATCAAAATTAATCAAAATTTATTATAAAATTAACTATTTAAATAATTTAAATACAAAATAATTATTTTATAATAATTATATATTTTTTGACAATAATTTTACCGAATCTGCATGAATTTGAGTTAAAAAGGGCATGAAAAGTGTGTATATTTTCGTGTTTCCACACCCCCAACTTAATTCATTGCTTGTCTCGATTAATGCACAAATTGAAAATATTTTCTCGGAAACACCTTTGAAAAATTCCTTCAGAAATTCTTCCCAAAATTATGAATTTGGTATACTTATGCTCAAAAACAAGAAATTTGATATTTATGCTACTTATGTATACATATTATTCAAACTAATCTCAATCATTCTTATGATAGAAAAAATAGACTAAATGCTTCCTAATAAAGACATGTTAAATCCCTACCAATTTGATTTTATTCCCTTATTTGAGATTAAGCTGCAATCATTAAGTTTAACTTATGCCTTCATATGTTGAACATAGCAATTTCCCTCCATTACTGTAGGTAGCACAGAAACTTGACTCAATAGGTCTTTAAATAGGTTGTAATGTAGATAGGCTAGGGGTAGGTAAAAGATAGATAAATTTAGGCTAAAAACCCCTAGACTCAGCTTCAATCGGACCTTCAGAATAATTACCTTCAATACGCCAACTTACTTTGCTTTTACCTGCTCTTTTGTACATCTATTTTCTTTCAAGTACATATGCTTTTTTTACGAGCATTTTGCTTATGTAGTACAAAATTTTTGAGCATCTGATGCTTCTTTTCAACTCCCCCAAACTTATTTTCAAAGAATATTCTGAATAGTACTGAGTCTAGTGTTTGGGAAAATTTAAAGATAATTAAGAGAGAAGTGATGGCTGAATATTACAAGGGTTAAAATAAAATTAGTCCAGATAGTTTCAAAGTTGGGTTTCAAAGGATAAAATTTCATCAAGTTGGCTTGAAAGGCTCAAACGGTATAAAAAAGTTGCCTAAATCATTTTCAACATTCCATGCTTCTTAAGATTTTGCCTCAAGAAACTCTTAAGTCAATTCTAGAGACTTAAACTTTCACGCATGCCTAACTTTCTTATGGAACTAACAATTTTATGGTATGATTTGTATGCTTTATTAAAAATACACTTATTGAACAAAATATATCCTAATCATAATTAAAAGAAAAAAAATTCTAAGTGGAAACAGTTTCAATTTTTTGGTCCCCCTACTTAAGATGAACAATGTCCTCATTGTTAAAAGTGAATAGATACTCTACACCAGGTAGGATTTTAGGAAAGAGGAGGTGAGTCAATTTGACTGCTTAAGTACCAAGCTCTCTCTAGATCCAATCCTAGACATGTATATATCTATTGCCACACTTTTATACTTTATGATTTATTTATGATTTCCACCTCTTGTTTTATTATGCAAAAATAAAAATTCCTAATTAAACCTAATCCTAAAATAACCTAAGAATAGAAATAAAATAAAGTCAAGATCCCCCTTTTTATTTATTTGCAGATTCCTCCAAATTCGACTCGTTTTTTGCTCCATTATCTTTGTTTTTGCATGAATTGCTTTGCTCGCTCTTCGATAGTGGTCTCCATGGTTCAAATATGAAATCTGGAATCTCAGGTACAAAAATAAACGGGTTATTATATAATTTTGTAAAAGCGCTTCTCATAGAGTCATACCTTATTTTTGAATATCTCCAATAAGCTTGTTGCTGCCACTGCATATGTTACATTAAGTCCATCAATTTTGACAGCTCATCTCAAAGATTTGGGCGAGGCAATTGAGTTCTGAACATTAAAGTTGCGACATCAGGTTCGGCTTCTGGTTCCATTGGTTCTGCCTTATCAGGGATTTCAGCTGATTGCATTGGTTTGATCTCTGTGGGATCTTCTTCTTCTTCTTCGAGATCTTCACCTTCTTCAACTCGTTCCTGTAGAACAGAGTCTCCAGCTATTCGGTAGAGGTCCCAATCTATGATTGTGCCGTGGCTATAGCCTGTCTTCTTTACCTTTGCAAGAATTTTAACTTTTAAGCACAAAATTGTTATCGTAAAGGGGAAGTAAGCTAGGCCAGAACGTCTAGCAGCACAATTCCGCATCTCTCTCGAGATGATTTTTCCCACATCAATGGTCCTTCTAGTTAAAATCGAGTATAATAAGACCATTTGCTCTAATGAAATTGTAGTCCCATGTGAACTAGGCATAAGGCTGAATTGGACGAAATAGAACCATACCTTCGCTAGTGGTGTCAAATATTCTCTTCGACAAGTGTGAATTTCTTATTTTGACACAGTCCACTTGGAATTTGGAACTGTAAGTTCCTCGAGAATTTCTTGCAAATTTTCAGGCTCAATATCGCTTATCAAGGAAGAATATTCATCGTTTTCAAAATCAGGTAATTCAAATATTTCATTAATAGCATTTGAGGTTATTGGTACCTTGATTCTGTGAACAGAAACTTCCGTCAACTCGCTTAAGGTTAAATTTGCATAAAATTCACGAACTAACTCCTCATCCACAGTAGGTTTTTTCTCACAAAACAACTCCCAATTGAGAGTTTCAGCAACTTGATGAATGCATGCCATGAAATCAATATAATTGCTTTCTTTCAATGTGAAGCCTTTATCTGAATGCATCTGTTGATTCTTGAAGATACTTTCGTATCTTGCTTTGGCTTCTTCACAGTGGAACTTGTTTTGTGATTCGTCAATTTGGGCAGAGGCATGAGTTCTTTTGCGAGGCATGATTAACTTGAATATAAGATGGAAACAATTATTTTCTTAAAAATTTAATTAGTATAAACTATTAATAATTCAATAAATTGAAAAATTAAATAATTAAATAAAATTAAAATTTAGGAGAAAAAAATTGTCTTACCACCCTTTTTATGAGAATTAAGAACTCCTAAAAAAATAATTATAAATTAAAAGAGGTCAATTTAGGGAAGGTTGGAGGGTTATTGGCTAAGGATGTTGGTGCGAGGCTGGTGTGAGTAATAAGACTGATGTGCCGCACGGATGCTGGGCAGTAAAGGACGCTTCGAGTAGGAGCGATGAGCAGCACAACCTGGCATGAGTAGCCACGCAGGTTGCAAGCAGCAACACAGAGTGGGAAGCAGCTTGGGTGTGAATTGGGGTTGGAAACAGCGCGAGGTGCGCGGATCTTTGCGAGTAGGCCTGTTGAGCGCTGGAGCTGGAGCTGGAGCTGGAGCTGGCGTGGCGCCAAGGAGCAGCTGCTAGGTGCGCATAAGGCAACAAGTGTGCGCGGGGTGAGCTGCTGGCTGAATGGCTATCAGGCGGTATTATGGCTATGGAGTTGGAGGCTTGTGGCACTTATGTGTTTTAGTATTTTGTGGGAATGGAGTTCTGAATGATGAATGACGGAGAGGGGTTGTGGTATTTATATGAGAGGAATAGGAGTTAAAGTAGAATTCTTAGAAAAATATAATAATTAAAAAAATTTTAATTTCTAATCCTAAACAAAGTTAACAACAATTAATAATTAATATAATGCATATTAAATTATTATTTGCTATTAATTTATTAAAATAAAAGCTTATCAAATAAAACGTGATTAAATTTAAACTAATCCTAACTCTATGTAAAGTTGATAATGATTAATACATATTATAATGGATATAATTATATATTAATAATTATCATTTTTTTAAAATTAAAAACATTTACTCTAGATGCCTTTTGAAAATATTTATAAAAAGAGGCATCTAATTTTTAATATTTACAAAGAGAGCAACCAAATTTTGGAAATAATTCAATTAAATACTTAGACTTAAAGAAAATTTGAAATTGAGTTGCAATTTAAAAAATTGGATCAAAATTGACCCTTTTATTTGAAAACTAATTTTTTTTGAACAATTGAAAACTACAAATTTATTTTGCCAGTTAGGGGATAATTTCTCGGAAGATTATGTTAAAATCAATTCCCAGGAAAGATTGGAGGGGTCACAGACGGTTCCACTTAAATTCCAATCTCCTTGACAGAATTTATTTAAACATACTAATCCCAAAAATATACTCTAAATATTTTATTTAAAAAGAAAAACAAGGAAAATTAAATATTCGATAAAATGAATGAGATTTGATCCCGTTCAATTTTATCCCCCCAGTAATGTTTCAAGCGCTGAGCATTGACTCAGAAATTACCTCCCTTACCTTGAAGTTTGACAACTTCGTATGGATAAACTCGGTGAATCATAAATGGACTGGACCAACGTGATTTTAACTTACCTGGAAAGAACTTTAATATGGAATTAAATAGCAAGACTTGCTGACATGCTTCAAATTCTCGAACTCGAATGTGCTTGTCATGCCATTTCTTAAGTCCCTCTTTGAGTAATTTGGTATTCTCGTATGTAAACATTTGAAATTCTTCTAACTCGTTGAGCTGGATCATTCGTCTCTCTTTAGCAAGCTTAAGATCCAAGTTGAGTTGTTGAAGAGCCCAGTAAGCTTTGTGCTCTGACTCCAAGGGCAGATGATAGGCTTTCCCAAAGACCAACCTATAGGGTGACATCCCTAAAGGTGTCTTGTATGCTATCCTGTAAGCCCATAAAGCATCATCCAGTCTTTTGGACCAATCTCGTCGGTCCGGGCAAACTACCTTTTTAAGTATGCCTTTGATCTCTTTGTTTGCCAGTTCAGCTTACCCATTCGTCTGTGGGTGGTAAGTTGTGGCAACCTTGTGATTCATTCCATGTTTGTCGAGTAACCATTTCAACCACTTGTTCACAAAATGGGACCCTTCATCACTGATGATGGCTCTTGGGGTTCCAAACCTTGTGTACACATGCTTCTGCAAAAACTTCATCACAACCTTAGCATCGTTTGTTAGATATGCCTCACCCTCAACCTACTTAGACACATAGTCTGCTGCTACCAATATATACTTGTGACCGAAAAAGGAGGGAAAGGACTGAGAAAGTCAATACCCTAAACATCAAATAATTCTACCTCAATGATGTTTGTTCGAGGCATCTCATTTCTGTTGGTGACATTTCCAACCCTTTGACATCAATCACAACTCTTGTAATATCCCTGATTTATGGCTTATGCATTTTTGCTTAAATAAATGTGAAAGCATGTTTATGTGTATGAGAATGTGTTTTATAAACTTTGGGGAACTCTAGAATGTAGATAAATGCCTTAGAAATTATTAGATTTTAAATCTAGAAAAGGAAGCTAGGCAGAGTGGCCTTAAGAGAAAATGTAGGGGAGATATGACACACAAATGGGCTTTGTAAAGTGGCTTGGAGGCGCCACTTAAGGCCTCTGGAAATGACGCCACAAGCAGGTGCAGATGGGCCAGGGTTCGAGTCACAAGGGAGGCAAATAAGAGCTTTTATTTTTGCAGCTATGATGTACAGAGATGGATGGCATGGGGAGTCTATAGGAGGAGTTTAAGATGAGGTGTTATTCTTTTAAAAATTCGGCTAAGGTAGGGAGATAATGGTTGGTTTATTCAGATTATTTTAAGGGATAAAGAAGAGGAAAAATAGGAGAAAAGAAAGGGATGAGATAGGGGGGAGGAGAGTTGGCCGTATAGGGGGATCTAGGGGTGATAATTTCGGCAAAAGAGAGGAGTGTGAGGCCATTTGTTTCTTTTCTTCTCATTTGTGCCTCTGCCGAAATTCTCTAGTTATCTTCTTCTCTTTTATTTTGTTAAAACACAAGTAAGCCTAGCCGATTTCTCCATCTTTTTCTTCTTCAAAGATTATCACCATTGTCAAATTGCTCAACCCTTCTCTCATTCTTCTCACAATTTCATAAAAGCCGAAACTAAGTACTTGCTAGACCCTAGCCGATTGTTCAGTGAATCCGAAAGCCGAATCTATTGTGGTGTCAGGCAGGGGTGTTGTCGATTTCTTCAGTAGAGGTAAGATCAAATTTGATTTCCATTCTTTTTCTTTCAGGCTTGTCGAAATCTAAGAGCTAATCTCTATTATTGTTCCTTGGCTGAAACTATGAAAAAAGGTTTTGGGATTTGCCTATTGTCAACTACAAGGAAGGATCTTTCGGGACTTTTAAGATCTACGGTAAGCTATGGATGGTATTCGGCCATAGGCCATTTTTTTTATTGTGATTAAATGTTAGATTGGATCTAACACATGTCTATAGGGATTTCGACAACTTCATAGCCAGAGACCACTTTCGAGATTTTGGATCCACAAGGTGAGTGCACATGCACATTCGGCCAAGGCTTATTTAGTGTTTTAGATCTATTTCATATTATTCAAAAGTCGAAACTACCTTATGAAGTGATTGAGTATTAGCCGAATGACTTTTTACTAACATGTTTAGGGTTGACCGAATATAGGAATTACAGATCTAAAACGCTAGATCGGGTTGTTTGGGATTTCTATAACCTCGCTAAGTAGGGCAGGTGTGTACCCTACACTAAATCTTATTAGATCACGGCTTTAATTTAATATATATGTTTGTAATAATATGAATGTGGCCAAAGGTACCATGCAATGGTACAAAGTACTCAGGTACGTAATCCCGGCATTATACTAATAAGTGATATGAATATTTGGCACATGGCATATGGAAATATTGATAAGAATGTGAAATAAGGAATATGGCATGACTTATGCATGATTTGTATGACATGGGCATATGGGTGATATGTAAAGGGGAAGTGAATTGGTGGTTTAATACCACATTATCTGAATGTGGTGACTTCGGTCACAATTATCTGAATGTTGTGTCTCATGACACAAAATATAATATCTGATGGCTATGCTACAATTTTATAAGGGCGATGAGCACGTCGTCTACAGCGACTGCCTTCGATGATGTGTAGCGGATGGAGGGTTGACTTAGTAGTCCCCACGTGTGCAGGTTGGTACGGGTGATATGTAGCGGTTGGTATCTAGGTTTGGGTTCGGGATTGCATCATTATTATATCTGATACATGTATGAATTTGTTTTGCCTAAATCATTTGGGACTTAGTGTTGGTTATGCACACTGAGTCTATTTGACTCACCCCGTTGTGGGAATATTTTTCAGGTGACGATCAGTGATGGACCAGGTCGGCAGGAGCTTAGTGGTCGCCATGCTCAGTTCGGGATTTATTTTATTTTGAACTTGTTATATTTTAAGTATTTTGGATTTATTTTAGGTTTCATTTTCGATGTAATAAGGCCATAGTATGAACTGTTTTACGCATGCTTTTTATTTGATTTTATTACCATATGATTAAGGTTAAATCAAAGTTAAATGGTTTTTCTTAAAAATAAATATTAAGTGTTTTTGATAACCTATCACAAATAATTTCTAATTTAAAGGTAAAATTTTTAAAACAATTTCGGCATATCTTTTAATATGAAAACAAGGTTTTTAATAAATCCCTGATTTCTAAATTAACAAAAGTTTTCACTTGAACCCAACCCAAGCAAATCCTTCTTCAAAACCACACAAATTTTTCCTAAGTAACAAACATATTTTCAAATGTTTTCTCGAGGAACATACCAGATCCGGTCAAGGCTCGTGGGCCGGGTTTGGGGTGTTTCAACTCTTCACGTAGGCATATGTGTCTTTAAATAGTATTGGCCAAAAGAATCCAGCTTGCAATACTTTGGCCGTGGTACGTGTACCTCCGAAGTGTCCCCCACTCGAAACTGAGTGACAATGATATAGAATCTTATGTACTTCATCTTCTGCCACACATTTTCTGATCATTTGATCTGTACACCTTTTAAACAAGTATTGTTCTTCCCAGAAATAGTACTTCACATCGTGAAGAAACTTTTTCCTTTGATGATACGTCTTATAATCAGCATCAAGCCACAAGCTAAATAGTTAGCAATATCAGCAAACCAATAGGTATTATGGACATGATTTACCTTCAGTATATGTTCATTTGGAAATGTCTCCTAAATTGGCATACGTGGAGAATTCCCTTCTTGCGACTTCGGTCTGGACAAATGGTCTGCTACTTGATTTTCTACGCCCTTGCGATCTTGAATTTCTAGATCGAACTCTTAAAGTAGAAGTACCCATCGGATCAGTCTCGACTTAGCTTCTTTTTTAGCAAGTAAATACTTAATTGCCAAATGGTCCGTATAGATAGTCACCTTGGTACCTACAAGATAAGATTGAAACTTGTCAAAAGCAAACACAATAACAAGTAAGTTTTCTCTGTTACCGTATAACTTAGTTGAGCTCATGCCAGAGTCTGACTTGCGTAGTAGATGGGATGAAAAGCTTTGTTCCTTTACTGGCCTATGACAGCTCCGATCGCGTAGTCACTTGCGTCACACATCAATTCAAATGGCAAATCCCAGTCTGGTGTGACGATTATGGGTGCCGAAACTAGTCGACTCTTCAAATCTTTGAAAGCTCTTAAGCACTTTTCATCAAATTTGAATGTCGTGTCCTTCTCTAGTAACTTGCATAAGGGTTTAGCAATTTTGGAAAAGTCCTTAATAAATCTTCGATAGAAACCGGCATGGCTCAAAAAGCTCCTAACACCCTTTACAGATGTTGGAGGTGGGAGTTTCTCAATAACATCTACCTTTGCTTTACTACCTCTATTCCATGTCTCGTTATCTGATGCCTTAAAACAATACCTTCTTGGACCATGAAATGACTCTTTTCCCAATTGAGTACGAGATTTTTTTCTTCACATCACCTTAATACCTTGGTAGATTGGGTAGGCAATCATCATAGGTATCTCTAAATACTAAAAAATCATGGTATTTTTCAACCATGTCAGTAAAAATAGACATCATACATCTTTGAAATGTAGCAGGTGCATTACATAAACCAAATGGCATGCGTCTAAATGCGAACATACCATACGGGCAGGTGAATGTTGTCTTGTGTTAATCTTCCGGTGCTACTGTAATCTGATTATACCCCGAGTATCCATCGAGAAAACAGTAATAGTCTTGCCCCACGAGTCTATCTAGCATCTGGTCTAAGAACGGCAAGGGAAAGTGATCTTTCCTAGTCGCCTTGTTTAGCTTCCAGTAATCGATACAAATTCTCCATCACGTAACCGTTCTAGTCGGTATCAACTCGTTATTCTCGTTTTCAATGGCCATAATACCTCCTTTCTTTAGCACGCACTGGACCGGACTTGCCTATGAACTGTTTAAGATGGGGTAAATTATACCCGCATCTAACCACTTGATGATATCTTTCTTGACTACATCCTTCATGATGGGGTTCAGTCTTCATTGTCCATCAATCGGCCCTTTCTTTCTGTAACACCCCAAACCCGGCCTAAAAGTTATAACCGGATCTGACATGTCACATAAAAGGTTGTTTACAAACTGCGCGTTTGTTAAAAATTTTGAGTTTAAATATTTATTGATTGTTATCCTTTTTGTTAACATTTTGAAAAAAAAAACAGTTATTAAGGGTTTAGGAAATTCCTGTATCGCACATTGAATAATAATAGGCAGTAATCAAATTAAAAGCTAAACCAAAGAAAATACCAAAATTAGAGTAATAGTGACCTTATTACAAAATAAAATCCTGAATCAAAATAAGTTCAAATTAAAAGGAAGTTTATGAAAGCAATCATGATGCATGGCCACCTCGAGTCCGCCCCGGCTCCAAAACCCGTGATCTAAGAATTACCTGCAAAAATTTAAACAAAAGGGGTGAGTCATGAATACTCGGTGTGCAATCACTCCACACCAACCATAGCTAGGCCCGAGCCTATTCAAATACCAACTAGGCCTTAGCCCTTACAAATCACTTTGGGCAAAGCCCATACAGAATCAGACTGAGCCTTGGCCCATTTAGCAGAGATTAGTAGATAATCAGAAATTAATGCAATGTGATGCAAAACCCAACCCAGCCTAAATTTCCATCCGCTACACACCACCCGTACCTGCCAATCACACCAATGGGGATTTCTGCAATCAACCCTCACCGCTACACACCATCGATGGCAGACATGCTGCAGTTAGCTGCTCATCGTTAGATTGTGACATAGTCACCGGAACAGATCGTGGCAGTCCCATGCAACATGTCATGACATAATAATTCATGTATGCAGTACGACATGTATGCAAATCATATATCAAATACAACATATGAAACAATTTACCATCATAATCAAAATAACAAATACAACACAATCAAGCTAATCAACCTCTAAGGGTATAACAGTAATTTACCTTCCAGAGGTATTTTTGTAATTTACCTATCGAGGGTATTTCAGTAATTTCACACCTACAATGGCCTTTCCGAAAGCCTAATGTCGCCTCGAGCGACTCAACTACCCTTTCCGGTTATACCGGACTATTGGGCCTAAAACCCGATTTCGGCCCATTCTGGCCCACACGCTCGTGTGGCCCACCTAACACAAATCTAGCCACGAATATAAGATTCACCTAGTCTAGTTCACTATATACTACACCATCATACAATTTTAATCAATTGGGCCCACTTCGGCCCATCGTGGCCCAAGCAGCCTCAACCCACAAAAATACTACTAATAGCCTCAACTATCGCATTGAAGCCCTATACGTGTACTCGCACGCTCGTGTGACTACTATTGCCGTGACCGGCACTTCGGCGTTTGCCGCTCTACAGCTAGAGTAGAGAGAGTTACACACCTGATAGGAATCTGGTGCTAATCCGCGCTCCGACTACTCCTGTGCCCAAACGCCCTTCAAGGTACATTCATCCTC
This sequence comes from Gossypium bickii, assembly GCA_025503065.1. Taxonomy (NCBI): domain Eukaryota; kingdom Viridiplantae; phylum Streptophyta; class Magnoliopsida; order Malvales; family Malvaceae; genus Gossypium; species Gossypium bickii. Next base: position 58,973,682 of record CP106710.1, on the reverse strand, counting down.
CTCCTAGAATGCTATATATATAGCTAGCTTCTCACTTCCTTCTTTGTATCTTTCCGATGTGGGATCCTTCCATCAGCAGAGTTTAAATTCAACTCAAACTCTTCCGGTCCAGACCGCAAAATTAATACCCCTTTACTTTTCATGAGATTCAAACCTAGGCTCCCTTGTCATATAATCCACGCCGCTAACCACTTGGCCACAAGCTTTTCTTGTGTTTAAAACCATGCGCAACTAAATATAAATCTATCGCCAAATTCTAAGGTCCATGAAAAAAGAAAACCAAAATGCAAAAGCCAAGACTTTAACCCTGGACCTCCTTCCTTCCTTGTGGCGTCACCCCCTTATCTCTTATGTGGCGTCACTTTGCCACTACACCACACACTCCTTTTTTGTCATTTTTCTCCACATTTTATTCTTAAAGCCTACCTACCAACTCCCAGGGATTTTTCCACCTAAAACCAAACTTTCCCTAAAGCCAAAGTTTGATCCAGGGACTTCATAGAAGCCCTCTAACCTTCCAAAATCACTTATCTAATAGGTCCAACTTGCATTTAAGCCGATCTCTTGTTCTCAAAAATTTTAAATGCTACTATGCTCAAGGCCCATTGGGCCCAATCCTACTCGGCCCAATTTCGGGATGTTACACTTTCCATCTTCCAAGATGATCTTGTGCATGCATACAGACAGACTAATGTCGCGAATATCGACTATGGTCTATCCGATAGCCTTTTTGAATTGTTTTAATTTCAAGAAGAGTTTCTCTTCTCGCTCAATAGTTAATTCTATTGAAACAATCACAGGCAGAGTAGAAGCGTTACCTAAATAAACACATCTTAAATGTGAGGAAAGTACCTTCAGATCTAATTTAGGTGGCTCTTCGATTGACGCTTTTGGTTGGGCACAATCCCTATCCTCTAACTCCAAAATTTAAAACGGGATTGCAGATTAAATTCCCTTTGATTAGCTTCTAGAAAAGCTAAGTATTCTTCCACCTCTTCATCATTTGGAAGGTCTGATGTCAAAATATTTTCCAATGGGTCCTCAACATAGTTGAGTTCCTTTTCCATGATTAACTCCTCTAAATTGGAAACTGCAGAACAATCATAAATTGTGTCAGGAAATCGCATAGACTTAAAAACATTAAATGCTACCTGATCATCCTGAACCTACATAGCAAGCTTGCCCTTCTGGACATCAATAAGGGTCCTTCTAGTTGCTAAGAAAGGCCTTCCTAGGATGATTGGCACTTCTTTGTCTGCTTCAAAGTCTAGAACCACAAAGTCAGCAAAAAAAATAAATTTGTCTACACAACCAATATGTCCTAAATTTTTCCTTCTAGATGTGCTAAGGATTGATCTCTAGTTGAAGTGTAACCGTAGTAGGTCTAACTTCACCTATCCCCAACTTTCTAAATATTGACATGGACATCAAGTTGATACTCGCACCCAAGTCACATAGTGCTTTACCATAATATGTTGCTTTAATGTTGCAAGGTATGGTGAAACATCTAGGATCCTTCAATTTTAGGGGTAGTTTGTCTTGAAGATATGCACTGCATTCTTTCGTCAGGGCTACCATCTCAAATTCTCCAAGCTTTCATTTTTTTGACAAGATATCCATTATTAATTTGATGTAGTTCAGCATTTGTTCAACTGCTTCAACCAACGGGATGTTGATATGAAGTTGCTTGAGTACGTTTAGGAACTTCTTAAATTGAATTTCCTACTTCTGCTTTTGAAGTCTTTAAGGGTAAGGTTGTGGAGGCTTCTTTACTGAAACTAGTTGATTCGTCTTCTGTGGCAATTCTACATCTGACGAAGTTGTTAGTTGATTAGAATTAGCTTGCTCTGAAGTTACCTTGTTAGATTTTACAGGTTCTGGTTTCAGTGAAACTGGAATTTCAACATTTGGTTAAACTTCCTCTGAGTTTTGAGCTTTAGCTGGCTCCTCTTGAACTTCGGTGGTGTTGGGCTCTAATGATTTTCCGTTCCTCAATGTTAATGTTTTACAATGCTCCTTCCCTGGATTTTTCGGATTCTCCATATCACTAGGTAAGACACATTGTGGTTGGTTTCTGAGTTCAGTTGCAAGCTGGCCCACTTGATTCTTCGAATTCCTTAGAGTGGCATCATTTTTTGCCATATATGCCTTCAATAAGTTATCTAAGCTATTGAACGGTTCAGCTTGGGTTAGTTTTTAAGCTTGTTGGGAAAAACCAGGTGGCTGGGTCGGTGTAACAGCCCAATTTTAGGGCTAGTCAGAATAGTGGTTTTGGAACTACTAATTCGAGACCATAGAAATTATTTTAATAATTTTATATGTGTTATATCATAATAATAATGGTGCATGAAAATTTTAATGCATTAATTTTGGTGATTTCATGCTTAATTGTGCAAAAAGGATTAAATTGCATAAAGTAAGAAAGTTTTATTTTACAAGCTAGAAGTGTCAAATAGCTATAGAATTTTAATTGAAGGTTTTAAATGTGCAAATAGGCCTTTTTAAAGGCAATAGCCTGCCATAGGGGGGCAAGAGGCTTAATTTGGTGAATGTTTGGTAGTGTTAGGTGATTAATGAATAAAATAAGAGAGAATATGAAAGCTATCATCTTTTTCCTATTCCCATTTCTTCTTCCATCAAAAATTCAAGAAAGAAATAGGGGTTTTGAATCTCAAACTTTTAGCGAAGCTATCCTGTTACAAGAAAGTGATTTTAGTGGTCCTTATTGATAATTTTTGTACTTTTGGAACCCCTAAAGCTTAAGCTAGCTAAAGAGGGGACTATTTTGCAAAATGGTTGAAAGTTTAGGGTGCTTCCATGAGAGTGCTTATGTTTTTTGCTGAGTTTTTATGAAAGAAAATGAATCTTGGGTGTTAAATACACAATTTTTGTGAAAGGTGTTTCCATGAAAACACCTAATGGGACCTTTTTGCAAAGGTTGTAAAATAGGTGATAAATGCATGAAATAATTGAAATCTTGAGTTTCTATAGGAGGCAGTATGAATCGGCTAGGCTTGAGTGTGTGGAAAAATGAACACATTTCATTTTACGAGCCTAGGGGTAAAATTGTAATTTTGTAAAAGTTTAGGGGCAAAATGGTCATTTTTGCCAAAATAAGAATTTTTGAATAATTTGATTAATGTGATTATTAAATGAGCTAAATATGTCATTTTAGATCAAGAAGAATGTGGAGTCAACCTTGACCGGGGAAAAGGAAAGGTTTGAGACTAAACCGTAAATTAACATTTTTACACCGAGGTAAGTTTATGTGTAAACAATACATCCCTATTACGTATGTTTTAATTATTAATGCATTGTGTGGATGTAATTGATTATTGGTGAGAATTATGAAACATTAGAAAATGTGAAAATTCTAAGATGAACCTTTAAAAGAGAAATGTGGGTATGGATGAATATCGGCAAATACGTAAATTTTAGTGGGCTGTGTGCGATACCACCTTGTTGTTTATTAACAATGGGCTGAGTGCGATACCATCGTATATTTTATCATTTTGGTAGGCTATGTGCGATACCACCGTAATTATTATTGTTGGTGGGCTGTGTGCGAAACCACCCTATTATTGATTAATGGTGGGCTGTGTGCAAAACCATCGGGTATCTTGTATCATTCCAAAGGGTTCACCGAGAAACTTGAATAAGGGAAATCATATGTGGCTTTGTGGTGATAGTGCAGGGCATAAGTACAAGTAAATGTGAGTAATATACATGATATGTGGTTGGGATGTAGTAAGAGTTGAGTTGAGTAAGCATGATTTTGAGTATATGAATTGTTCTTACATAATATGTAATGTTTTTGATTGATTAGCATATGGTATGATGCTTATTGTTGACATATAGATTTATTAAGCTTAAAGCTTACTCCCTTCTCTTTTCCCTTCTTTTATAGTGTCGAAGAGCCAGCTCGGGATACGGAGATAAGTAAAGGATCACCCACACTATCAGCACATCTTGGTATAGTTAGATTTAGCATTTTGTGTATGGCATGTATAAGGACTAGACTTAGTTGAATGTCATATTTTTTTGGCCAGATGTGTTGGCTCATTCAAAGATGAATTCTTTTGTATAAGACCATAGTTGATGGTTCTTTCTTATTAATCTATGAAATGATGAGATTATTCATGAATGTGCAAGATGCATGATTGGTTTACTTAGTTTGATTATGAATGAATGGGTTGAAGGTTTGATGTAAATTAAGTTTGTATGAGTTGGGGTGATAGAAAAAGCTTGGCAAATAGCCTTGTTCTTATCCACATAGGTAGACACTCGGGCATGTGTCTAGGCCGTGTGTGACAAACGATCAGCCTCATGGGAGTGTAATTAGGCCGTGTGTCCCCATGCATGCTAGATTTGCAAGTTGGTATGCTCAGTAGTAACCACACGGGTAGAGACATGGCCATGGACATGGGCATGTGCCCAGGTCGTGTGAAGTCTGCACCTAAAATTAGGAATTTAATTTGCCACACGGCCAAAGGACACGAGCATATGCCTTGGATGTGTGACATTTATAGGGTGATGACGTCAGAAACAGAATGCCAAGGTTTTTGCACATGGGCTAAGACACGAGTATGTCGAGGTCGTGTGAGGGACATGGGCCAGGGACACAGGCGTGTGTCTGGGCATGTGAAAACTCCTTTAGGTTCGAATTGAAAAATAAATCCACACAGGTGTGCAACACGGGCATGTGATATGCCACACGGGTGTGTCCCTTCTTTCACACGGGCGTGTGGGCTGTTTAATGAAAATTTTTCGAAGTCTTTTGGGGATCTTTTAAAAAGTTTGATTTGATCCCGAACCATTTCTAATGCGTGTTTCAGGCCTCATAGGCTTGTTTAAGAGATGTTACGAAAAGTTTTAATTTCGAGTGGAAGGTCATGTCTCAGTATTGCATAATCATTGGTGTATAAGTCTGGTAATGCCTCGTACCCTGTTCAGGCGTCGAATACGGGTAAGGGGTGTGACGGTCGGTCTAGGTTGGGCATATGTGTTACTCGTTCCAGCTTCTTGGTTACTCCAAGAAAAATTCGGGTGGTTTTGCCATGATGGGTTATAGAAATTAGATTGCAGTCCTTGCCTACCTCGATTTTGGTTCTGGTTACCCATGTAATACACGGATTCTGGGTTCGATGGACATTCTTCAAACAAATGTCCTTCCCCACATAGACACAGGCTACAAATTCAAATTGATTTGGTACCTTTGCTGCAAAAGTATTAAACTCGTTAGCGGTAAAATTTTTAAGCATTGAGGATATTGAAGATACCTGAGATGCAAGTGAAGTAAGAGCGTCCACTTCATGTATTCTAGTGACTCGTCTTCCTGGCACTGCTCGATTGGTTGGCCATTAATAATTGTTGCTGGCAATCCTCTCAATGATTTCGTAAGCCTTATTATAAGACTTAGAGAGGAGAGCACCATTAGCAAAGGCATCCACTACCATCCTCGTGTGGGCATTAAGACCATTATAAAATGTCTCAAGTTGGATGCAATGTGGGATTCCATGATGAGGGAACTTTTGTAATAACTCTTCGTACCTTTCCCATGCCTCATACAAGGACTTATCATCCATCTGTTGGAAAGTAGTGATCTCGTTCCTCAACTTAGTATTCTTGCTAGGAGGGAAATATATCAGGAGGGATCTTTCTGCTAACTCTTGCCATGTGGTAATTGAATTTGGTGGCAATGAGTTCAACCAGGCTCGAGCTCTGTCCCTTAGCGAATATGGGAATAGCTTCAATCACAATGCATCTTCAAGTGCTCCAGCTAACTTGAAAGAATCGCTCACCTCCATAAACAATCTTAAGTGTAGGCGAGGATCTTCAATAGGCATTCCACTAAATTGGCCCACTGTCTGAAGCATTTGGAACATGACTAGCTTCAGTTCGAACTGTTGTACCTCGATTTCGGGTCTCCTAATATCCAGATTAATGATAGGATTTTAAGCAGGGTCTGCTCCGTTTCCTTGGTTCAAATTTTCGAAATTCATCTCTTCGCCCTTCTCTGACTTGCTTGTCTTCTTCACTGTGGAAAAGTTCCTTTAATCTCAGGGTCTACAGGGGGTAAATCGATTATTCAGTCAACACTCATAAACACCTGAAATAATCACAAAAAATTAATTAATCGAAAATTTAATAGAAAAATAAACCAAAATGCAAAATTAACAAATTCACAAATAATGACTTTTTATAACAGTCCCCAACAAGGCCGACAAAAACTTGGAACGACGAAAATGTGCAAGTGTACACAATCACAACAAGTAATAAAGTGACAAGTAAATGTCGAGTTACCGTACCCATAGGGACTGTAAAAAGAATTATTTCTAAATGCAATTAAAAACACTTTGGTGAAGAAAAATAGTTTGATTTGAAAGGGTGATTAAAAACTAGGATTTTAACAACGTAAAATAAAAAAAATAAAATAAAGTTCTAATGCACGGTTTCAAAAGATGATTTTAATCAAGATGACATAATTGTGCTAGGTTAATTACATTTCTTAACATAGGATTATTAAACTCATTTTTATGTTGTTACGAAAAAATTCACTGCAACTTGGTAATTTGCTAACTTATGAACATACTTACCTACCAATATCCATTCATCTCTTGACTATATCTCTATGTCAATTCAACCGATTAAAAAATTTTTAGTAGACAAATATATTAATGCATGTACATACTTATGAAATCAAAATAATCTCTTGTACATATCTCTATGTCAATTCAAACAATTAATTCAATCTCATAAGCACATAAAAGGTCATGTGAGGTAACAATGTATTTCTACCTTGAAATAGTTTAATCACAATAATCTTGCAAGTTATGCAAGGCTAATGTATCGTTAGAGTTAAGAGTTCCAAGTTATGAAAAACTTGATGGGATGATCAGGTTGATTCAGGAAACAGGCCCAATGCTCCAAGAATTTGCCTGATTGAAAGGGTTAAGAGTTCCAAATTGCCGGCCAAACATGTTCTGCCAAACACAGACACATTATGGAGCTGAAGATGAGGAGGAAACTTTAGAGAATTATTATGAACAAGACTTCTCGAGAGTAGGGGAAGATTATGATGCAACCTTCCAGCCGCAATATTCTGCACCAAAAGGGTCCGTCGTCCCAAGCCCAACCTGCCATGCACCTTCAATGGTGAGAGCTCCCACCAAAGATATGGCACAGGAAAAAGGAAAGCACCAATGGGAAGGAGGGGTTTGCCTCATTTTAATGTTTTAGATGAAGGTTGAAATTGAACTTTAATTTTGTATTGTATTAATTTTTGGATGATTTTTAATTTTTAATTTGTTAGGAGTAGGAGTAATAGTAAATTATTTTTTTCTGTTGCAAAAAAAATGTCTATGTAGGATCCTCACATAGAAGAAAAACAAAAATCTTGAGCATTCAACAAGCAAAGGAAAAGGCACCCACCAACAGCCGACGGAATTACCACGATCAATCGGGTAAACTTTTTCCTTATCTTTAGAAGGGCTACAGATTGAGGAAAATGTGTTATCTAAAGTGTGGGGGTAACATAGAAAATTTGTATGTTTTTCTTTTATTTTTCTTGGCATTTGTGTGCTGGAGCTTGTAGAAATATAAGTGATTGTTTAGGAGCATGTATAGAGGTTGATTATATTCATGGTAAATTTGGCATGAGGATAGGTGATTTTAATTTTTTGATTATTAGACTATTAAGTTTTATACATTACATTACAAATAGGTATTAAGTAATTGAATGTACCAAATGATATAAAAAATACAAGGAAACAAGCATACTAGTATGAATGATAAATTGTTGAATTGGTGATTGTTTGATTGACTAAATTCTTTAGTACCTATTTTGAGCCAAAAAAACACTTCTTGATGAACATCTATACAAAACCCGAGCAAAAAATATTAACTTGTGCTTACCCTTTTCTTTGGTCTCGAACTGCATGATTATAAATGTCTGGCCATACATATTGAGGGCTAAGTAGATTATAGTGATTATAGGTTGGCCCAAAAGTGCAAAAAGAAAAATTCAAAAAAAAAAATTCTAATGAGCAGAAAAAAGTCGTTAAAAGTAAAAGCAATTATGAGTGAGGTACCATGAAAAGGAAAAAAAAAGTGACAAAGTCACAATTATAGAAAAAATCAGTCATTATTGTACAAAAACTCATGAGCTAGCCGTAGTTACTATATGATACTAAGATTTCTTATAAGGAGATAAAAGAAAGGTGAGAGAAGGAGAAATAAGGCGGCGAGCGGGAAATGGTCACTAAAGGGAGAATAGGGGATATTATGATGTGCCAAACTATTTTCGTGCTTGAAACTATTTGATGCTTGCTATTCATGAAATCCATACCTGTCCTAAGCCTCAGAACGTTACAAGCTAAAAAGCCTTATGTGATTTAGGTAGACTTATTCACAATTTGAAATCATATTGAATAATTGCATTTATGACTGTTTGTTTTCTTCTAGGATAATTAAATTACTTGCATAATTCATTGATGGATTCTTACATTTAATACCCTTAATGCTAGTATGTTTTATAATATACTGAACTTAGGTGTGTGATATCAAAAGTGGTAAGTTAGTTATATATCATACCAAGATTATGAGTGAATATGAAATGCTTATTCATGTGCTTCAAAACTAACACTTTTACCATACTTGTTCAAGGGTCACCTTTTCATTTTCTATTTTTGTTTGTTTTTCTTAAGGACAAGCAATAGCTTATGTGTGGGGGAGTTTGATCTACCGTAATTCGATTTAGCAGATTAAACCAGTTTTCACACTTTAGGAGCTTGAACATAAACATTTTAGTTAAGTTTTAATTGCATTTATTAAGTTTAGTTAAGTTTGATAAAGTGTGTAATTTGAGTTTTTTATTGACCTTAGAGGCCAAATGAGGCCAAAGGGTGAGCTAATATACTTTGTGAGCGTGCAGCAGACAATTAGAAGGTGTGTTAACCTGATACTGGTCACTATGTTGCAACACAGAGCATTGGATGTCACAACATAGGAAGCAGAATAGAAGAATTCCAAGACTGCCTTCAATGTTGCAACACAGCTTAAGAAGATCATGACATGCCCCTGAAGACACCCTAAAATTGAGCATACTGCCCTGTGTCACGGCATCGCCTCTGTACGATAAATAATTACGAGCTAGGGGCATTTTGGTCTGCACCATCAAATGTTAAGCACGAGGACAATAGCTGAGCTAGGGTTAAGGACAACGGGCACCCTAAAGTCTATAAATAGGCTCATTTAACACATGTTATGGATAGCTTTCATATTGTATAATTTTCTCTTTAGATCTAGTCTTTAGTTTTTCTCTTTTCTTAGGTTTTAATATTTTATTCCAATTCTTGTTATTTACTTTTGTGGAGGGATCAAATTTTTGAAATACAATCAAACTTTCTAAGGATTCGACACTTAATTCTAAATACAAATCAGGCTTCTTCTAAAACTTATTCTCTTGAATTATTCTTCATGTTTATTCTTTCTATCATGTTTATATTGTTTATTACATCCATGAGGAACTAATCCTCTTGTTGTAGATTAGCGAGTGGAGGTATAATTAATTAACTATTTTGTAGGGGTTTCTAAATGGATCAACTGTTTAGGAAAAGAAGAACCTGAACCCTAGGCCTGAGAATTTTAGGAAGTCATTAAGGTGGAAATTAACCCAAATTTGGTATGGCCTATCCTAAACACCTTAACCCTAAATCGGTCTGGATTGTGAGGTCGAAAGATAAGTAGTTCTTACAGACTCATTACTCTAGTAGAAGATCAAAAGATCTTACTGGGATAAGAACTAGTTGATTGAACAGGAATACCTGAAGTGGTAGTTGATTATGGCTACTGAAGCGAGGTAATCACCCATGACCAGATTTGATATATTTTACTCTTTGATTTCTCATGTTTTATTTATTCTTTACTTTCTTCTATTATTATTAGTATAGTTTACCAAAACCGTTCTTTTTATTCTTCGTAATATAATCCAATTAAAGTATTAATTAGATCTATTCATGTTTAGGTTAGAATTAATTTAATGCTCACCTCCCCTAGGTATGATCCTCGGAGTACTCACCTACTCTATTGTAACTATATTATAACTTGACACGTATACTTGCGGATATCGTTTCTTATATATTTTTTGCATGATTTTTACTCTAAACATTGGTACGTCCAGAGGTGTTCAGCAGATGAGTATGGTGGTGGGGAATGTGGTGGGAAAATTTGTTTAGGATCAACAATTGGAGAAGATAATGATAGTGGTTTTGATTCATCTGTTGGTGATGAAAATGTTGCTGATTTATCAACATCATGTGGAGTGGACAATGTTGCTGCTATAGTTAGTGGAGAAGAGGAGGATGGGAATGAGACTGAGGTCCGGGACTTAGATTAACATTGCAACTTGGTTAGGTATGATGAAGATGAAGAACATGAATATGGTGAGAGAAAGAGAAGCAAGTTTCCCCTTTATAATGACCGATCTTGTAACAACCCATTTTTCAGTTAAATTAGAAAGTGGTTTTGGGACCACAAATCCTATTCGAAAATAATATTTTATTTTATTTTATTACATGGTCCGTAACATGTTAGAAATGTCATGTGAAAATTGTAACACCCCTAACCTGTGTCCGTTGCCGAACTAAGGTTAAGAGGCATTACCGGACATATCAGAAGATTTCACCAATATATTTCACAAACATATATTATACATCAACAAATCATCATCATTCACAACCACTTTTTCTCTTTAGAAGGTCTACGATTGATGGGCTCGAAACTGACTAATATTTCGACAAAGGCAAGCACACCTATCGAATAATAGTATAACTGTGATGAGTCCGGAATATCGTATCCTCAAGGACTAAAATTACTAGTAAATAACTATCTTTTTATTATCCAGCCTAATAATTAATGGGATTTATTTTTAATCTAAAATTTAACTAACTAATTAACTATGAACGCGACAGAGAGTGAAGATAGTAATCGAATAAACCAATGAATAAAGACAATACCCAAGGAAGAATCCACCTAGACTTCACTTACTATTCTGACTCTGAATTAAACGATTTATTCACTTGCCTTGATCCGTAGAAATCCCTAAATTATGTTAATATCTCTTTCAAGACTAAAAACAACTGACTCTAGGTTGATTAACTAAAATCTCTTTCTAATTAAAACCCCTATCGTCGCATTACTTCGATCTATGGATTCCCTTATTAGATTTGACTCTAATCCGGAAGATTTATATCCTCCTATTTCTAGGATTGCAATCAACTCTGCTTAGTTATGCAAGATCTTCTCTTAAACAGGGAGTTTTGCTCCACTGAATAAGCACATTAAACTTGAATTAATATCCTGAAAATATTAATGCAAGTGTTAAAAACACATAATTAAGAACAAAAACAAGTATTTATCATGTAATTCAGAATAAAGAAAACAACAAGACATAAAGAACCCAAAAACTTCTAAAAAACTTGATGGAGATCTTCAATCTTGGAGTGGATCTGCTTCTGAGATGAATTCGACAGCTTCCTTCGAGTAATTTCTTCGTTCTACTCTACGTGCTTCCTTAGGTCTTCCTCTAGTATGTATTTATAGACTTTAGGAGGCTCAAAAACCCTAAAAATTGGCTTTTTCCGCGTGAAAACAAAGTAGGGCGTGACAGGGACACGGGCGTGTACTCAGCCCGTGTGAGGGTGTCCAGGCCGTGTGAAAATATCCCCACACTTAAGTGTTTGCTTGTCCTCAAGCAAAATCCTCAACTCACAATTATAATTAAATTTCCTTAATTCACAATTCTTATCAATAATGTCTTATTGAATGGATTGGGCTGCGAAGTTTGCATAGCCGCAACCAAAATTGGGCTGAATGGGCCACACGAGTGTGTGGGCCCACTTGGGCCAAAAATTGGGCTTTGGGCCCAATTGTACTGTTTTGACCTAGAAGGGTATTCGTGTCGCTCGAGGCGACTGGAGGCTTTCAGAAAGGCCGTTATATGACTAAAAATTACCAAAATACCCTCGATGGGTAAATTACCGAAATTCCCTCGATGGGTAAATTATCGAAATACCCCCGATGGGTAAAATTACCGTTTTACCCCTAACCGATAAAATGACTGTTATACCCCTAGTGTAGTGTAAGTGATGTATGTGTGATATTTGGATGATTGATTATGATTGTGATATACTGCATGCATGGGTTATTTATGACACGACATGCTGCATTGGGTTGGGTTTTGTATTTTGGAAGAAGTACTATTCTAGTGGCTCTGCCACGTTTTACTGATCTGGTGGCTTCGCCACGATATCACGATTTTAGTGGCTCACCACGATATCTCGTATTAGCGACTTTCTTTGTGTTGTTATTAGCAGCTAGGCTACGTTATTAGTGTGCTGGCTGGGTGGGTCGACTTGGTCCCCACGGGGTGTGATGGTTGGTACGAGAGGTGTGTTGGCTGGATTGGGTTGGGCTGCATCTCTGTTCAACATTGTTATGATTTTAGGCTTAGGTCACTCTGTTACTGTATAGGGCTAAGGCCCAGACCAAACTGTACTGAAAAGGGCTTGGGCCTAGACTGTTACTGTAATAGGGGATTACACACTGAGTTCTCGTAACTCATCTTTTTTCCTTAACTGTGCAGGTAATCCCCAGTCTTAGATGATTTGGAGCTGCGAGGGACTCGGAGGTAGCCATACACTCGATATGTTTTAAACGTAAACCTATTTATTTTATTTAATTTTAATATATTGGGCTAATGATTACGTAATAAAGCCATTTGGGATTTTTAACTTTTATTTGGTATTTTCTTTTGATTACTATCTGCTAGACTAGGAAACGCGGGTTTTAAAATGATAATGGTTTCCAAAGTAAATTACTATTTTCAAACCTTAAAGTTGACAACTTGAACAAGCTTCCGCGATAGATAATTCTGTTTAATAAATGATATGACCAATAAGGGAATAACGAGTTTATGATTTTACTATCCCAAACGTCTCGAAGAGAATTAATGTTTAGTAATGAGCTTTTATCGAACTAGATGGTTTTCAAATGACACTTTGATGTGACACGTCAGATCCGATCGTAACGTCTAGGCCAGGTTTGTGGTGTTACAAAGGAGGGGGAAGATGACAGTGGCCAGAGGTAAGGGAGCGGCGGCTTATGGTTTGGGGGGTTTTGGAGAAGAAAGGAAAAACAAGAAAAAAGAAATTTGCGGATTTATAGGTGACACGGTCGTGTAACGGCCCGTGTTGGGTCACACAGCCGTGTCACATGCTCGTATGGTATAGCCCTAGCCCGTGTTCATCGCGAAATTTTAAAGCTTAGTATTCACGCGGCCATGGACACGCCTGTGTGTTTAGACGGCTGCATCGCACGACCGTGTACATAGTTCTTCGCTTCTCTCACGCCCGTGTGACCTCTCACATGACCGTGTAATGCCCGTGGAGCCCCCTGACTTGTTCTAAGTTTTGAAATTTGAAAAATTAGGCTACAATTTTCACACGGCATTGGACATGCCAGTGTGTCCAGGTCGTGTGGTCCACACGGTCGTGTCTTACGCCGGTGTGGAATATATTTAGGCTGTGTCTCTGTCGATTTTTAGGGATTTTAAGCTCCAGGGTCCACACGGCCATGTTGCCAAGCTGTGTAACCCTCTGTCGATTTCTTTGAAATTAAAAAAAAAAACTAAGTCCCAAGGTCCACACAGCCTAGGACACGCCCGTGTTTCCAGGCCATGTGGGTTAAAAACCTACATTAGAACATGAACGAAAGTAAAAATAAACTGATTAGTAGGGTTAGTGCTCGAGTTGCCCCCTGAGAAGCACTTGTTTAAAGTCTTAAGCTAGACTTACCTCATTTTTTCTTAGTTACGGTGGTTCACAGAGTCGAAACTCCTCTTCCTCACTATGAATTCTATCAATATACAGTTTGAGTTGAGTAGTATTTACCTTAAAAATGCCAACATTAAAATGAGTTACCTCGACTATTTCGTATGGAAAGACATTGAGTACCGTAAAAAGGATCGCTCTGTTTGCATTAAGCTTTGCAGTGCTTATCCAAGGGTCAGTTGCATCTAACAGTATCTGGTCTCCAACCTTGAAATGTTTTATTCCACCTTTAAGCTCGTCATGGAGTTACTTCGGTTTTGCTTCATGTATTCTTGGTTTCTCCTTGACTTGTGTCCTCCATTTGTCTAGTTCGTCGATCTGAAGCCTTCGCTCGTCATGTGTTGTTTTTTTGGCATGAGAACTAGGACATGGCTCATTTGTGCTTTTTCAAGGTGCTTCCAGAAAAGAGGGTTGGACCACATGGTTACTAATAAAATTTAGACACCCACCTTCATTACTCGATGTTTTAACCGAATCACGGGCCTAAAGAGTGATTGTTTCGTCACCTGCACGAATTGTGAGTTTACCTGCACCAATATCAATAATAGTATTAGCAGTTGCTAAAAAGAGTCATCATAAAATTAAAGGTGCGTCACTGTCCTCATCCATGTCTAAAACAACAAAATCATCTGGGAATATGAATTGATCAATTTTTATAAGTACATCCTTAACAATTCCCGTAGGAAATCTAACCGTTTTATCTGCTAGTTGAATGCTCATCCTAGTTTGTTTAGGTTTCCCAAGACCTAATTGCTGGCATGACGTTAGTACTAGCCCCTAAATCAGCCAAGGCATTGTTAACATCTAAACTACAAATTAAACAAGGAATAGTGAAACTCCCTGGATCCTTTAGTTTGTGAGGTAGTTTATTCTGTAAAATGGCTGAGCAGATTGCATTTAGCTCCACGTGCGACACATCATCTAACTTTCGTTTGTTTGCTAAAAGCTCTTTTAAAAATTTAACTGAGTTGGGCATTTGCGAAAGAGCATCAATAAATGGTAAGTTAATATGTAACTTTTTTAAGAGTTTAAGAAATTTACCAAATTGCTCATTAGTATGGTCTTTCTTCGTCGCGTTAGGGTATGGCACACGAGATATATGCTCTTTACATACTGGTTTCTATGTACTGTGGCTTACCTCAACCTTACCTTTACTCATCATAGGTTCCTGCCTTGGTTTAGATTCAGATTCCACTAACCCTTCTTCGTCGCTCATAGTGATGGCATTGAGTTGCTCCCTCGGGTTAGTTTCGGTGTTACTCAGCAAGATGCCTTGTGGTCATTTTGAGATCAACTTAGCAAGCTGACCTATTTGGTTCTCGAGCCCTTGAATCGATGCTTGCTGAGTTTTGAGTGCTATTTTGGTGTTTTGAAAATGGGTTTCTGACACCAAGATGAATTTTGTTACCATCTCCTCAAGGTTCGGCTTCTTTTCTTGTGGATAGGGCTGTTGTTGAAAGCCTGTAGGGGGTTGTTATCTCTGATTTCCTTGACCACCCCATGAGAAATTGGCATGGTTCCTCCAACCTGCATTGTAAGTGTTACTATAGGGATTATTCTGTGGTAGAATTGTTACCCATATAGTGAACTTGTTCATTTTCAGTGCTCAGGTTGTAGGATGGATATTCTGTGATGTTCATCCCTCCTCTATTTGCGTCGCATTGCATCACCGGATGTACCTGCGTAGAAACACATAAACCATCAATCTTTTTGTTTAAGAGCTCTACCTGGTTTGATAACATGGTGACTACGTCGAGGTTGAAAACACTGGCAGCTTTTGTCGTCTTTGTTCTCATGACTTGCCACTAATAGTTATTCAGCGACATCTCCTCTATGAATTCATAAGCCTCCCCATGTGTTTTATTATTTAGGGTACCGCCGGTAGCTGCATCAATCAGTTGTCTAGTTGAGGGGTTCAAACCGTTGTAAAAGGTTGGAACCTGTAACCGTAGAGGTAACCCATGGTGTAGGCACCTTCTCAACAAGTCCTTATACCTCTCCCATTGTAACACCCCTTACCCGTGTCTGACACCGGGACCGGATATGAGGCATTACTATCCTTGACTTTACTTAAACATGTATTAACGGGCTATAAAATTTTGTTTCGATTTAAAAACTTTCCTTTCTTAGTCATAACATTCATCTTATGGGCCTACGAGGCCATAAACATACATCCAGAAGGTCTCGAAATTCAACCGGAAGCTTTTACCCTCTTTGAAAATTTTTGTCTAAACAGGGGTCACACGCCCGTGTGACTTGGGACACGCCCGTGTGGGTAGGCCGTGTGGTCTCACACGCCCATGTCCCTGGCCCGTGTACAAATTATTTTTATTACAAACCTACAGGGGTTTTCACATGGCTTGACACACGCCCGTGTCAATGGCCCATGTCCTTCGCATGGACTCAACATGCCCGTGTCCTCACCCGTGTGAAAATTTAGGGGTATTCTGTTTGTGACGTCATCAACCCCTTAAGGAGCACACGGCCTAGACACACGTCCGTGTGGCTAGCCCGTGGTCGTCACTGACTTATAACACTAACATGCAGGGGACATGTGGCCTATTAACACAACCATGTGGGTTGACAGTGTGTCACAGACGACCTAGACACATGCCCATGTGTCTACCCGTGTGGACACTTAAAGGATATTTTCCAAGCTATTTGCCACCCTGAAATCAAAATCATTCATATACCCAATCCAACCACTCAAATACTCCATAAAAAACATGAACATTAATGCATAAATCATCATCAATTGATTTATAAACTTAGTAAATATTGGCCAATCTCTTTAGCCATATACAAAAAGAATAATAACTTAACAGCCAACACTTTGGCCCCTCTTAGGACTTACATCAAGATGAAATAATTCCTATACATGCCATACTTAATAAAAACAACTTAGCTATAACAAAATAGTGATTGATAGTGTGCTCCGAGCTCCAAAGTCAATGATTCACGAGTTAGCTTGGTAAGACTGCGAGGAAAGAAGAAGGGAGAGAGGTAAGCATATAGCTTAGTAAGTTTGCATGAAACTTATATAGCAACATATATTTGCTAAATATAATTCATCTATTGGTAAACCATAATTTATACATATTTTAACCCCAAGCTTGGCTTAATTTTGGATGAATTCCTATAGAATTTGATGAATTCGATGCTCCTAATCTCTTAATTTCATGTTTTACACTCAGGAGAGCTTAAGGAATCGAAAAGAACGAGAAACGGGCCAAAAAAGGGAAAAAATGGGCCTACACGGCCTGGACCACCGCACACGGACGGACCGCACAGCCGTGTGTGGCAAGCCAGATCAAACACGGCCTGGGCTATCGACCACTGACATGTCTCTGCCGAAATAAGGATGAATTCTATTCGGAATAGGATACTTGTGGGCCAAGAAAGGCATCTCGAAGCCTATATAAACACCCTAGGAGGAAACCTAAAGGGGAAGTTTGAGAGGTCGTCGAATAGACGCCGAGTAGAAGGAGAAAATACTCCAAGACAGCCATCGGGAAGAACTTAAGAGAAGGATCTCCATGAAGACTGAGGATCTCCTATCAAGTTCTTTAGAAGTTTTTTTGGGTTTTCTTATGTTTTGTTGTTTTTCCTCTTTTATGATGTTTCCCTCTTTTAGTATGAACTAAATCCCTCAAATACCCGAGGGGATGAAACCTAAGACAGATCTTATTATTATTTGATTTATAAGATAAAAACTTGTGCTTATTCTTAATTGTGAGTTCTTATTCTTGTTTGATAATTTAGGTTATTGATTCAAGTCGAATGTGCTTATTCAGTGGAGCAAAAGTCCCTGTCTAAGAGTATATCAACACAATTAAGCGGAGTTGATTGCAACCCTAAAAATAGAGCGACAAAAATCTGCCAGATTAGGGTTAAACCTAATAACGGAATCCATAGATCGAGTGAATGCGACAATAGGGGTTTTAATAAGAAAGAGATTTCAATTAATCAACCTAGAGTTAGTTGTTAATAACCTCGAAAGAGGTATTAATATAAATCAGGGATTTCTACAGATTAAACCAAGTGAATAAATCGCATGAATCAAAAGTAATAAGTGAAGTCTAGGTGGATTCTTCCTTAGGTATTGCCTATCTCATATAAGTTGTCCAAAAGTATTTTCCCCAATTCGCTCTCTGTCGCTTTCATAATTAGTTAAATTAGTAGTTAATTTTAGATTAAAAACCAAATTCCCTTAATTATTAGGCTAGATAATAAAAAGATAGTTAATACTAGTACTCTTGGTCCTGGAGGATACGATATTCCAGACTCACCATAGCTATACTACTGTTCGATAGGTGTGCTTGCCTTTGTCGAAATAATAGTTAGTTTTGAGCTCCATCATCTATCATGAAATAATGACTTACTCATACTTATCCTTACTCATCACGTGTAATATTACAATTTCGTACTTGTAATGTGGGTGCCATCCATACCCTTGCACTCTAAGTATAAATACAAATTTTTATTGTATTTTCAGCCTTTAATTCAAATTTTCCCTACCCTAGTCTTTCACCCTCTTACTTTCCTCTTTTCTCTTCAATTTTCTTGCTTTCTCTCATTGTTTTCATCGCCAACACCTCCCATTTTACCATCTCTTTCTTCTTATTTTTGCATCAAGATTGTGCACCATCTCCTTTACTCTATTGATTCCATTTATCATCATCTAAATCATCCCAAATCTAAAATCTTGAACCCCAAGATCTATCCCAAACATTGCCAAGAAAGTGTCATTGCCTTTTCTCTCAACTAGCTTGGGTAAGATCTCTTTTCTCTTCAATTTCTTGATTAACCTTGTCAATTAAAAACAAAAATTTCTAGATCTGGAATTTGGGGGATTTTAAATTATTTCAAAGTTATTTTTCTAGATTTTAAATAGATCTCAAACTGTTTTAAAATCCAGCCCCCAATTTTGGCCACCGTGGGTGGTGGTGTGTGCGCCAATGTGCAAGAAAGGGGGTTGTTTTATTTCTTGGGCCTTGACCATATTTTTCCAACATTAAATTGTGTTCTTGAACCCTCCTAATCAGCCTTTAATCACATTTTAATTAGGGATATACATTCTTGATCAATTAGTCAATCGGATCCCACAAATCGTAAAGCGTAAGTGCAATTAATGATAACTAGTTTGTTATTTCGACATAGTTGTTGGGTAAAGGTTATGAATTGATTAAATCAAGAAATTTAATCATTAATTATCTAATTATTTTCTAGTATATTATTCAATTAGGTGCTGACCCAATCACTGCAAATCATCCGTAAAGGCAAAGAACAATTGTACGTACAGTTCGCATCGATATTTGTAAGGAATCTAACTAGTTTAGATTCATAAAATAGTTATAATTTCAATGATTGGTTTGAAATCATAAGTGGGTGTTTGGGGCTGATTTAATGGAAAATTGATTGTTTTTATACTGAATTTTGGTTTATGTTTGTTTAAGGAATTATTAAGGAGAATTGGAAGATTCACTAGTGTGCTGCGAGGAAGAGAAAAAGAAGGTGTGGGTCCTAAACTCATAAAATTGTTTGAAAATGTTAAATATCATGTTATATTTGATAAATTAGCTTGATTATTGGATTGGCTTAATTGCCAAATTATTGATTTTATGAGTAGCCGAGCCAGGTATTTTTTGAGCCTTAAAAGATTTACATGTTGGCAAACTTGTTAGTTTAATAGTATGAATGTTCAATTGAGTTTGTAATTGCATATTTGAGTTATAAGATATGAGAATGTTTGATTGAATAATATAATGTGTTGAGATATTAAGCTTATGTATAATTTAAACGCATGAGATATTTGTTAAATTGTGTACTGAAAAGGGTGTTGTTTATGCACAACAAAAATTCGTAAAGTATGTGAAATTGAACGATATTGATTGATACCAACATAATGGTAATTTGAAAGATTGGAACACTAATTCCATTTACTAAAAGTGTGTGATTATTGAGGACATGCTGAGCATGTCAAATGAATGTTAAAAGTATTGAGATATGATTATGTATGAGATTGTGTAACATATTGCATATGCATTAGGTTGAAATTTTGTGGTTGATGGAGGAGTTTTATGGAGTATCGGGGGCATATTAAGTCCGCATTATTTGTAGTTAGTGCACTACACCTGGAGTACCGAGGGGAATGGAGATTTATCGCATTTTTTTTTGCAACTTTTATGCATTTTTACTGGCAGAATTTTTTTGCATTTTGTTATCGGTGGTTTTAACCACAACGGGCTTAAGTCCATAGTGTTTTGGAGTTCATATGACGGGTTCTAGAGAACTTGTGATGTGTAGCAGACAATATGGGTAGGAACCTTTTTGCGTTGCATCATGCTCATGACGTACTCAAATGTTTTTTATTTATGATATGTGTTGTATTATTTTCTATTGAATTATGTCAAAATTAATGATTGATACTCGAATGAATGATGTCCCATGCTCATACACCGTTTGAAATCAATTTGATAATGTTTATGTAATAATATGAAATTCCTAAGTTGGTTATGTGTTCTTCTATTAATGCTAATATGTTTCACTGTATTTGATATTTATGTCTATTTAAACAATTGTTCAGCTCACACTAAGCTTTTCATAAGCTCACTCCAATAGTACATCAACTCATACCATTAAGGCATATAAACTCATATTAAACTCATACCATCAAGGCATCAAACATACCAAAAGTACATCAACCAAAATGACATATACATGCCAAATTATCAGCCAACATTCAACTAAATATCGAACATAAGTCCATCTATACATGCCATTATTGTAATAGCCCAAATTTCAGCGATGTAGGAAATTGTGGTTCGAGACCACCAAATCCTACAAATGAACTCGTAGATTATATTATTTAATATTTATGAGCCAAATGTAGCTTTTAAAAGATTTTTGAAATAGTAAATTGTGTTTTATAAAGATTTATTTGGTCAAGAAATTGAGAAAAAGAGGTATCAAGATGTCGGTGTTAAAAACTGAGTCATAAATATTTTTATGAATATTTACGGAATGTCAATAAGGTAGTATTAAAATTTCGTTAGAAAATTTTGACGTTTGGGTGGTTAATTAAATAAAAAGGACTAAATTGTAAAAGTTACTAGAAGGATTAAATAGCTTAATTTTCAAATGAGGAAGGACTTAAAGTGAAAATAAGCCCAATGGAGATATTTTGGGTGGCAATAGCTGAGAAAAATCAGGAAATGGGCGAAATAAAGGCAAAATTGGAAAATTGCCAAAATTAACTAAATAAAAATGGGACCAAATTGGAATATCTAGAATTCACTTCATTTCCCTTCATTTTCATCAGCTAAAAAATAGCCATGGAAGAGGGTTCAAGCTGGTTTTCATACTCTAGCTTAGTTTAGTTCTTGCTTTCTCCTTGAAATTTTTAAGTTTTTGGACTTTTATAATTGGGTGCAACTATGATGAATAAATGTTGAATTTAAGCTTTAATTTTTAAGTTTAGCTTCATTTTCATTAGGTTTTTTGTTCTATGACTAATTTTTAAAGCTGCTATGGATGAGTGCTGGAAGCATATGATGAATAAATGTTGAATTTAAGCTTTAATTTTGATAAATGATGATTTTGTCAAGTAAAATTGATGGAGATTTGTTTTAAGACCTAATTGTAAAAGAGTTTGAAATTAAGGTTTAATGCTAAAGTTCTGATTTTCAAGGGTTAAAAAGTAATTTAAAATGATAAAATAAGGTATTAATTGAGAAAAATTATCCCAATTGAGGGGTTAATTGGACAAGGACTAAATTGTATAAACTGTGAAATTTGGGGCAAAATGGAAATCAACACTTTGCACTAAAATAGTTTTGGACAGCAGCAGTAGTCTAACTTTGAAAAATCACCAAAAATTGTATAAATCGAATTAGAAGATGAATAAAATATGGAATTAAATATTATTGAGTCTAATTTCTTATAGAAGAAATGATGTAAGAAATGGAATTGTAATTCATGAGATATAGTAGGTTTTGTGAGACAAGGTCAAAATGATTTTTAGTTCCCCTGTTCTAACTTTGGAAAATCATCAAAAAATTGAGGAAAATAATTATGGGTTATAATTTATATGCTTAAAATCATTAATTAGTATATTTTCAAAAGAAACTAATGGGAACATTATCCAAATTTTGTACGATGAGATAATTAATTTTTAGTGAAGAGGGGTTGGAACTGAAACACCCCAAACCCGGCTCACAAGCCTCGAACGGATCTGACATGTTCCTTAAGGAAGGTTTAGCTTTATCTCGTTTTATATAAAATATGATGATTTTAAAAATAGGTTTGTATTTTTATCAAGTTGAAAACCAAGTTGCCGTTCAAGTTTGTATTTCATTAAAACGCTCCTTTCGTACTTCAAAAATTAAAAGATTTGCCAGATTTTAGAGTTCCTTATGTTGAAAAGAAAACCGTAAATTTGATTAAGTGATAAAACGTTGAAGCTGCTTTGAGAAAATATTTAATTACTCGTTTGATGATTATAGTACTGAAATAAAATTTAAAACGCAAAATTAAACAGTTAAGTAATGGCCTTATTACATATTAAAAACCGAAATAAATCCCAAAAGAAAACATACTAATGAAAACGAAAAGGAGTTCAACCATGGAAAACCCGAAATTTGCTGAGCATGGCCACCACATAGTCTCTGCCGACCAGGTCCATTGCACTATGTATCACCTGCAAAATGTTAGCCCATAAAGGGTGAGTCAACAGACTCAATGTGCAACAACCAACACCAAAACCCAACTGATTATAGCCTTTTCTACTTACATTTTGGGCAAAGCCCATCTTCAATCATAATCGGCCATAAGCCCATATCATAGAATATTAAATCACATATATATAAAAATGAAGATGCAACCCGAACCCACCTAGATATCCAACCTCTACACACCACCCGTACCAACCAGTCACACCAATGGGGATTACTAAATCGACCCTTCATCCGCTACACACCCTCAAAGGCAGTCGCTGCAGTCAACTGCTCATCGCCCTTAATATGTGGCATAGCCACCGGATAATGTGACAACGTCACCGAATCATAATATTGTGACATGAGTCACCGAATAATGTGGTAAAACCACTGGAACACTTCCCCTTTTCATTATAACCCTTGTGCCCATGCAACATACATAATATAACAGGTATCATACTATATGTTTAATCCCAAGCCCATATCGAAATTCACATGCGTTCATACAAATAATTGTAAACACTATTAACAGAGTGTTAGATGTAACGTACCTGAATGAACTGTACCATTGAATGGTACCCTTAGCCGTGATTATTCATAACCTTATTAATGTATATTTAATATTATTAATCTATCGGGAAAAGTGTGGGGTTACACACCTGTAAACACAGAGAACAACACTCTCGATCTCACTGATGCTTTCACTTGCAGGGATCACAGTGATCTGCTTGTCCCTTCCCCAGGCTGGCCCACAACCCGGTGGCCAATCACGTACCGCAGAAAGTGAACGTTTCTTGAACCTAGGGGTAGGAACTACCTCTTTCTCTCCTCCACTGGTACTCGCATCCATCGAATATCACTTAATCAGAAACCCTGTTAATCGATACGTAAAAATCTAAACGAATCACATCTATAACTTAACTGAATACCCTTACCGAAATAGATCCGAATCCTGAAGACTCCCCCTTTATCTCTGTCGAACTCTTCCTAAAACACCATAGTTAGAATCGGCCAACACTTAAAAATAATATGGCCTTTGGCCAAATAGCATTATCTCCTTACCTTGCTTGATCAAATCCTGGAAGTTTTGAGATATCCCATAACGTTGGCTTCCAAGAAGAGTTACGAATCCAAAACCTTGCATAGATTCAGCCATACACATAAATACAGGATTAAGCCTCTGATTTCAGTAGGCCAAATAATAAAGAGAGATTTGGACCAAAAGAGATCTCTTACCCCAATACTCACCTGATTCGGCTTACTGACAGCCCTTAGAGATCAACGCGATAGAAGAGAATGGAAGAAGAGTGTAGATGAAAATAAAAGAAGAGAGAAAGAAACGATGAATGGGAGGTTCGGCCAAGGTACTATTCGGCCTTGAAGAAAAGCAAGAGAAGAAGAATTAGTGAAGAGACTCAAAGAGGTTCGGCTATGGTCTTAGCAAATGGGAAAGGTTCTTTCGACTTTTGAAGATGGAAGATTCGGTGCAAAGAAGAAGAGAAAGGGTTGGAGTTTGTATGGTTTCGACTATCGTGAGAATGGAGGGTATGTTTCGGCTTTTAGAGGGTGAATGAAGAAGAAAAGAGATAGCTTGCTAAGATGAGAAAAAGTGTACGAATGGTTCTTCACTTTTGGCTTTTGGTCAAGAGAGAAAAAAATGCAAGTTTTCGGCAAGAAACAAAGATGAAGAGAAACTTCCAAAAGAAAGAAAATGGCCACACATTCACCTTATTTCGGCACCTAAAGCCCCTAGCCTAGCGACTTCCCTCTTGGCCGAAAATGCCACACCAAGACTCCTCCATTCGACCAACTCCTCTCCTTTCTCCCAAATCCCTTGTTTTTCTCCTATTTCTCCTCTTCTCCTCTCATTCAAAAGAGTTTGAATGAGTCAAACTCTTATCTCCCTGCTTAGCTGAAAATTTAAGCTGTTTGACCCAATCTACAGCTCATCCATGAAGTGTCCACGGCAACTCCAACTCTTCCCCGCATTGAGGCCAAAAAGAAACCTCCAAAATGCTTCCCTTGCTGCTCGAACCCTGTCCATCTAGCTCCCTGAGGTGTCACACCCCTATGCACTAAGTGGCTCCTCCCTTGCCACTTTGCCAACTGAATTCTTGTGTCATAACCCACACGCAAATTTCCTTAAGGCCTAGCTCTCTTAGCCCTCTTTTAAAGGCTTAAAGTCAAATATTTTCCTAAGGCTTCTACCTACACCCCCAAGGTTCCCAAAGCCCCCAAACACACACAAACAGCACACTAAGCATACTACTACATAAATATGAGTTAGAACGCATAACCCCTAAATCCCGGATATTACAGGAACTGTCAGATAGAGGAAAATGGGTGACTTTAAAGAATAAACTATACTTATTGGCTAAACCAAAAATTCTTAAATTTTTATGGTAAAAAGATATGTGAGTCTAGTTTCAGGGAAAATTAGCAGATCTTAATTTGAAGCTCTGTAGCTCAAGATAAAAATAATGTAGTGACTATGACACAGATGAATAGCTTGAATATTCACATAAATAAATAGTGAAAAATTATAGATAATGTTACTTACAAATGTGTTATTTATACTAAGGATGTGGAATGGAGAGGAGGAGGAGAAAAATATATGAATTACTTATGTATAAATTGATCACATGCCCGATTATAATCGATAAACATTGAATTAGAGATGATATAATGTTTTATTTCAAATATTTATTATGAGACTAAGATTATCGTTATGGTATAAAAATCGAATTGTAAGTTTGTGTAACTTGAATTATATTCTTAAATGCTTGAAATATATTTTTATTGAAGTGAATATGATTTGGATGTTTATTGTATGATAATTGATGAAATATTGATATTCTTGGTGAAAAGGGAAAATAAATCCCAGTTGAATGAAAGGAAAATTCGATGGATCTCTAAAAAGGAATTGACGGTAAAAAGGATCTAGCCCGGACGGGTGATCCTATCCTAATATAGCCCTCCTGAAGAAAATGTGGAAAATGGATTTAGCCTGGACGAGTAATCCGAATTAGGGTCTAAATTTAGCCTGGACTGGTAACTCAGATCCAAGCTCATTAGAGTAATTGTCATTGCAGGGGATTTAGCTCGGTAGTAATCCCATTTGTAAGGATGAGGTTCGCGGGAGTGTGCTCTCTGAAATGGAAATGTGCGCACATGAATATGAATTGACGAACCCGAATTTGTACACTAAAGTGTACCCCTGAAATCTATTGAAATTTTGAGAAATTCAACGGGATAAATATGGAAAAATAATAAGGGAATGGAAATCATAATATTGATGAGCTCATCAATCATTGTATATATTATGTGATATAAGGAAATATGAGTTGATGAGACATGAACATAGAACTTGGTTGATGAATGAATTCATTTGTGATTATATATTTGTACACACTTGAGTGTATTATCCGTATGAATTGGTATTCCAAATGAGTTAATGAGAAGAGTTCTAATATGAAATAATCTGAATTCTAAATGAAATATTATGAAAACATATTTGAAATACATTGGTATGTCTTGTATATGTTATTTGGGTTCATAATATGGAAAGTAAATGTATGTGGAAATATGAGATGATGATACATGTACATGGAATTTATTGGTGGATACGTACATCCAAATTTATATGATAGATTTTAGTGAACATTGAAATTGGGTTCAATAAGTGATTTGTCAATTTAAATTGTGATTGGCAGGAAGAGTTAGTGAATTGCATGTTTATGAATTGTTACACGTATTTGTCAAAATACGAGGAAATGATGGTAATTGATACATGGAAATATGAGACTATGATATATATATATAAAAACATGGCATATGCTTGATAAATGTGTTCATTCATAATTATAGAATTGTGCACCTCAAGTGCACTATATGTGTAAAGATGATGTTGCAAATAATTTGATAAGTAAAACTCTAATATGAAGTAGTTTGAAACCAAGACAAATTGTTATAAAAATGTAAAAGAATACAGAGGTATGATTGTTATATGTTATATGAATACATAATGTGAAAAAAGTATAAATACAAGAGAAATTTTATGAGAATTGAGCCCATATACGTTTCTTGCTAATTATATGAAGTGCGCGACTAACAAATGGTAATAAGTATAAGGCTCGGTTGAATATCTTAAATTGGTTTTTGTATGTATTAAATGTCGGTGAAGAATAAGGATCAAATAAGTGAGAAATATGGTTTGCGAAATATCCTTATTTGTGAAAATTAACTTTACCACACGGCCTAGCAACACGGGCGTGTGACCCGAGTTCCTTCATAGATACAAGTTAGAGAGTTGCACGCCTCAGAGACACGGCCATGCCACACGGGAGTGTCCCCAGTCACACGGGCATGGGACCCTTGTAAATGAAATAAAATTTGGGATTTTGCAAAAAATTTCATACGATTCTGATTTAGTCTCGACCCGATCCTAATGCATGATTTGGACCTTGAGGGTCCGTTAAAGAAACTTTTATAATCAATTTTGATATTTGAGCGATAAATGGTTTAAATTGTCTGTAAGTGTTCCGCACTCCTCGGTAATGCCTCATACTTTATTCTGGCAAGGGATACGGGTAGGGGGTGTTACAATTATAACCTTAGCCAAAACATCAAAAACTACCGATATGATTGTTGGATAGTGTGATAGATCTCCGACGCGCTTCCAAACCGATCGAGCTTCCGATAACTATAAAACATAGGAAAGAAAACTACGTAAGCATATAATGCTTCGTAAGTTCGTAAAACATGAACATAACTTACCATTTTAATGCATAACCTTAAGATTAAACATGATACAATCCAACCAAAAGCTTGGCACATGCCTAAGCATCATCTACAACTAATGTTAGTGCATCATTTCACAATTCACTTGATTTAAAATAAGGTAATTCATTATACATGAACAACATCACATGAAATCATCATTTTCATGAACATAGATATACTTTCATTAAGATTTCCTTTTCGATCCTGTAACACCCCTTCGGATATAGGGTACGAGGAGTTATCTTACTTAAACGCGTACAAACATATAATTCTGAGTCGTAAAAGTTTGTTCAAATTCAAAACTTTTCAAACTTCCTCTTAATGTCATTAATAAGGCCTACAAGGCCCAAAACACGCTTTAGGAACCATTCGGGATTAAACCGAGCACTATCGTAAACATTAGAAAATTTCACTGAAAATAGGGGCACACGCCCGTGTGGCAAGGGACACGCCCGTGTGGGCAAATCGTGTGATCACACACGCCCATGTCCCTAGCCATGTGGATTTATGTTTCAATTTGAATCTACAGGGGTTTTCAAACGGCCTTGCACATGCCCGTGTCCATGGCCTGTGTCCCTCACACAGCCATGAAACACCCATGTCACCGCCCATGTTTTAAAACCTTAACATTCTATTTCTGACATCAGTAACATTTTAAGGTCACAGGCCAAGGCACATGCCCGTATGCTAGGCCGTGTGGCGAATTTAATTTCATAGTTAAGGTGCAAACTTCACACGGCTTGGGCATCCTGTTTTACCAAATTAGGGTGCAGGAGACACACGGTCGGCCTACACACCCATGGGGCAAACCGTGTGTCACATATGGCCTAGACACACGCCCTTGTGTCTACCCGTGTGGACAAAAACAAAGCTATTTACCAAGCCCTTTTGCCACCCTTACTTGCACCAACATAAGCCACATCAAGTAACACCAATCATGCGACCTACTCATTCATACATTAATATACCAAATACTGAACCATGCAATTTGCTCAATCATGAAAAACATTACCATTTGCAAAAATAAACAACAAATATTAGCCATTATCCATGGCCTTAGAAAAAATAGATCAACTTCATGACAAGCCAACACATATGGCCAAAAAATATGACACTTAACAAAAAGACCCAGTCCCTATACATGTCATGCTTAAAATACTAAGGCTAACTATACCAAATCCTTCAATTGATAGTGTGATCGATGCCTCCGATGTCTGTTGATCCCCGAGCTAGCTTGGCGGCACTATAAGAAAATGGAAAAAAGAGGGAGTAAGCATAAAGCTTAGTAAGTCGCATGTAAATAATTAACAACAATTACCATGCATTATCATACTCGTAACATATTATAAACTATCACATAATTCTGAAATGATTAAAGGCATAACTTACTCATTTTTATCCTTACTAATCATACAACATAAATCGAGTCATTTCTCATGGATTTCGTGTAGGTACCTATATCACTTACAACATAGTTGTAACTTTTCTCGCTTTTGACACAAGCTTTAAATTACCCGTTGAACCAGTTAGAATACCAAAGGATACCCGACAAGCCTCACACAAGAGGGTACGATGTCGATGCCATGTCCCAGAATGGTCTTACACTCGCTTACATATCGAGGCTGATGCCATGTCCCAGACATGGTCTTACACTAGCTCTCATCTCAATGCCGATGTCATGTCCCAGACATGGTCTTACACTGGCTCTCATATTGTGGCCGATGCCATGTCCCAGACATGGTCTTACACTAGCACACATATCAACGCTGATGCCATGTCACAGACATGGTCTTACGCTGGCTCTCATAATGTGGCTGATGCCATGTCTAGACATGGTCTTACACTAGCACACATATCAACGTCGATGCCATGTCCTAGACATGGTCTTACACTAGCACACATATCACCCAAATGTCATGGCGTGGATATCCCATCTATGCCTAAGGTTCAACTGGGAGTATACCAATCAACTTTCGTCATGCATATTCATAACAATAATCAGAAATTTTATGCAATATTAATTTTTTAATGCATAATAACAATAGAGTTGTATTATTTACGTACAACTTACCTCGGTATACAAAATATGGACGACTAATTCGATTTAGTCCAATAGCTTGGTTTTCCCCCAGTCTAGGTCCCAATTCTGATTTTCTTGATCTATAATGACAAAGTTACTTATTTAATCACCACATTAATCAAGAAATTCCAAAATTTCTACTTTTCCAAAATTATTGTTTTGCCCTTAGACTTTCACAAAATTACGTTTTTGCCCAAAGGCTCGTAAAATGATCTTAATCAAATTTCCTCCTTTAACAAGCCTAGCCAAACTTTTATTACTCTTATAGAAACTCACAATTCCAATTATTTCACACATTTACTACCCATTTTATAATTTTAACAAAAAGGTCCATTTTAGGTGTTTTCATGAAAAATCCTTTCACAAAAGTTGTTTATTAAACAACCAAGTTTCATTTTCTTTCATAAAATTTCAGCAAACAATATAAATACTCTCATGGCAAGACCCTAAACTCTCAACCATTTTGCAAAATATTCCCTTCATTAGCTAGATTAAGCAATATGGGTTCCAAAAACACAAAAATTAACAAAAAAACAACCACCAAAATCACTTACTTGGAAGAGAAAAGCTTGGCTGAAATTTGAGCTCTCAAAACCCTTAAGTTTGCTGAAAATTTCAGTGGAAGAGGAAGAAGATGGAAAAGATGATGACCTTTTTTTGTTTTATTTTATGTTATTCATTTAGTCACCTAATGCCACCAAACTTTGACCAATTTCATGAATTAAAAATTCATGTCCAGCCACCATAATTTCATTGGTCTATTTACTCAATATGGACCTCTACTTTAGTGTTCCATAGCTATTTAACACCTTTAGCTTGTAGAACAACTTTGGCACTTTATGCGATTTAGTCCTTTTTCAAAATTAAGCATGAAATCGCTAAAATTAATTTACCAAAATTTTCAAACACTAATATAATCATGCCATGACACTTGAAATAATATTAAAATAATTTCCCCAACCTCGGATTTGTGGTCTCGAAACCACTATTCCGACTAGGCCCAAAATCGGGCTGTTACAGATCCTTTTCATAGAATCGTGATATAAGTCATTTAAATACTTATTATTCCTTTCCTTTTCATGCCCGTTGAACCATTTAGAATAACATCAGATACACAGGAAAGCTCACACAAAGTGTGCTAAACATATAACCTTTCCTTTTCCTTTACATCATTGCTCACTCGAGTCGTGAAATTGGTCTACTCACACAAGCTATTGATAATGTTTATGTAATGATATGAAATTCTTATGATGGTTCTGTATTCTTCTATTAATGCTTATATGTTTCACTGTATTTGATATGTTCTTCTATTAATGCTTATATGTTTCACTGTATTTGATATTTATGTTTATTTAAATATTTTTTCAACTCATACTGAGCTTTTCATAAGCTCACCCCCAATAGTGTTTAACTTTTTAGGTAAATTTTGAAACTAGAACTGGACCAGACATTTGGAGAATCACCTTGGACCTCAGACTATTTTTAATAAGTATTAATCAATCTCTATTGGTTTTGGTTTGTAATTTTTAAGCATTTCTGGTCTGTGTCTTGGTAACTTTCTTTTGGGAATTTTTGCATGCATGGATTACTCAAGCATAATAACTGAATAATGCATGAAATCGGACTTAAGTAAAATTTGATATTTTCCCCTAGTTTCTGCTGCATTGCAAAAGAACTGTTTTTGAAAAAGAAATCGATAAGGGACAAGCAAACGATTTTTTAAAGAATGGTTTTTCTGTTGTATTAGTTTAACACCAAGTTTTTTTAAAGAAGAGCGACAAGCAAATGATTTTTCTAAAACAATAATATCAGTAGTAAAATGAATCCTAAGTATACACAACCTAATAAATGATTTCTTTTTTAAGCTAACTCAAAGTACAACTACGATTTTCACTAAAATGAGTTTATTTAAGGTCTTCAAAAGTAACGTAAGTTAGTTTAGCCATTTTGGTGACTAATGTAGCCTTCTCAATCTAGCCATAACGTCTAGGTAGGGTTTAGGAGGTTACAATGATGATAGGTTCATGTAAGGATGGTAGTGGAAAAACTTATTCAACACCCAAGTCACCAAAGAAGAAGAGAAAGACTCCTTTCAACCATCTGGGAACACAAGAATCTGTTGCAGGAAACATGAGTAAATCATCGAAGAAATAGTTGCCTAGGGTGAATGTTATCTTGTCACATGTTGAGCCTACAACCTTCTGGCTTTGGAATACACCAAAGTTGAATGTTATTTTGTTATATTAATATCCAAGATGTTTTTTTTTGTGGTTGATGTAACTAGGTATAGCTCACTTACAGTAGTATGTTATATCTATTACATCAACTTATTTTTGGTTGGTATAGGATGAATGGTGTATAGGCTAAATCATTACCTATGGAAAGCTTTTGTAAAGTATATATATCCCAATTGCAATGGGGAAATCATATGATTAAATGATCGAGCTTGTTTTTTCAGACTTATGTTTCTCTTCACTGCATTATTTACTAAGCTAAATTAAATTACATAAACAACAACCAAAATTGGTCACTAATTCCAAGGATAGTGTATATCAAAGTTCCAAATTACATAAACAACATATGATGGAAAATTTTACATTCAATCAACATTTCCCATTCCTAGCTACATATGCCTCTTAGCACTACTACCAACAAAGAAACCTATGGTCATGCATACAATACATAACATAGAGCAACAAAATAATATCTTATATATTGACTTCTCCTTCTTAATATCTTTCATTTTTTGCTTCATGATCATCATTTTGTTCCTTAATGCTAGTTCTCCTTAAACACCACAAATTGGTCTCCTTCATTCAACCTCAGTGTAAACAACACTACTGCCACCATTATGGCTACCATCAAATGCAACCAAATCGATAACCTTCTTTTTAAGTGTTAAATTATCCTTTGAAAGAATTTATTCACTGTCATGCAACTGACACAGTAACTCAATCGTACGATCACACTTTGCCCATCGTACCACTTGAAGAAATAACAACCATTGTCCTACAAACAAACCCTAAAAGAGCTGAAGTAGCAAATAAAATTCTTTAAAAATATGAACAACCATAAAATATCCTCCCCGAATTTAAATCGCTCCACGATGTGTCTCTTAGAGCTAACTTATTGCAATGACATTTTACTACTTCCCCATCGTACACATAATCCTTCCGCGGTGAAGTAACAATATTTGCATACTTTGATTTTTTCCTCGAACCATTCAAACCATGCAATACCAATCTCTACAATGGCTATTCAAACTATGTGATCCATATTTAAGAAAATTTCTTGAATCCATGAATTCAAGCGACAAGTAAGAAAATAAAAATTTCCTAGACTTTATGGGATTTCACGATTTGGGGTTTTCACAATTTGGGAATTTTAGCTTTTTTGGAACGATTTGGGTTTTTCCAGATTATTTATTTCTTTTTATTTATTGTATTTAATTCTTATTTTGACACATCATCCTTCAACCTGGCACACCACATAGACAACTATGTTGAATCATGCTTGACCAACACTCAATTGACGTTTCCCGTTAAAAATGGGTTGATTTGTGGAAAAATTGTTACGTTAAGGGCCTCAATAAAAAAAAGGTCAAAGGCACAAAATAAAAAAACCCTAAACATTGAAGGTATTTTATGAAATTATGCTAGATAATAATTATATAAAAATATATAATATTTAATTCATTCACACACATTCCCTTAAACATATGAATAATTACAAGAATGTCACATCTTATCAAATATTAATCAAACAAGATAAAGAGAAAGATTTGGTCTCGGTGTACACCATAAACATAGCACAACCTAGCTCTGATACCAATTGTTGGAAAAATCACGGTTTAAAAATGATTTTCTTGCACAAAGAAAAATTAAAATTTTAAAAATCGACCCGGTTTGTGAAATTTATAGCAATAAACCTTAACTAAAATCGTACATGTGCTTTTGAATTAAGAGGATCCTTTATGTTTTTTGACTTTCAACCGAATGATCTTCTCCACTATTCTCGTACCACGAACTGCTTCGATTGTGGGCTCGAACCAATTGAATCAAAACACATAACTAAAAAAGAATTTCCTTTTAAGGTGAAAACGAAAATTCTCTCTTCTTTAATAGAAATCGATAAAATTTTTATTCTAAAAAAATCTATTTATAAGTTGAGAGTAAATTCTCACTATTTTTTGGTAGAACAACAATCTCTCAAAAGTTGTGTAAATAACTCTACAGATGTCATCTATTTATAAGAAGAGAAGGTAGAACCCTTTTAAAGTTGTAGAGGCTTATTTTAAATAGAAAAACTACATCCTACTTAGAGTAAAAGAGGGGTGAATGTCCCGCCCTTGTATTTCTACTAGGGTTGTCGCCTCCTTCATGTTATATGAGGGGTTTTGGGCCTCTCTCACATCAAGTCCAATTACGAGTACTTCCTAAGCCTTTTTTGACCTAGTACTCTGTATTGTGATCCAATCTGATTCAGTTTTTCTATTTTCCAAAATAAAATTTAATATTCATATATATAAATAATTTTATCATCCCTATTTTACCCCAACAAAATTTTGACAATTTTACCTCTAGTAAAATTTTGACGATTTTGCCATCGGTAAAATTTTGAGAAAATATATTCAATATTTCACAACTCAACATCTTCACTATGATTGAATGATTTATTTTCATTTTTAGGCTTCAAAACAGTCTAAAAACATAAAACTTATTTTTCCATCATTTTTTAAGTAATCATATATAGGATTGCAAGTTTCCATTTTCATTTTTGGAAGCCTACATTCATTTCCAAATGATTACATCATTCTTGAATGTTTCCCATTTCTCTTTCTCTATTCATTCCGTTCATTTTTATTCAAAGACGTAATTCATTTTTAGTTTCAACGAGCTAGCGAAGGGACTAACTGGACATATGAAGTTGAGGCTCAAAACATTTATAATTAAGTTCCGGCTTTTTGCCTATTAATTATAAACTCATTTAGTCACGAAGTCATTCCACTATAGTATTGTGATTGAGCTCTCCTCAACGACATACCATTACAAAAACAACTACTCAATGCTTGCCCAATGACCTTGTCATAAGTGTGTTACCCTCATAGGATATCCTTGATCTCTTTGGGATAATATTCGTTCTCCCATTATAATTCTATTTTATTTCATGGTAACCATTATATCTTTCTATCACTATCAAATAGTGATAAAGTCATCCATCACAATGATAGGCGGCTCGTGGCCACATTTACTTTTCATCAACCATGTAATGCTAATGAGAGGATATCATTTACCCATGTTTTGGGGTTATGAATTCCACTATTGTGAATGGAACTATATACTACAGAAATCGTACACCCAACGCACCCACTTTTCGTTCCTTACCTATTTGAACTCAGGCTTTTACTTACATCATAGTGTACGAGTAACGCATACATAGTTCACCATCCACTCAGGATTTAGGTATGTCACATTATTAAAGTCGCAAGTTTAGGTATGTACTATCAGTCCAATCACTCACATCTATGTCTCTATCTTTTAGGAGTCATCTGTTCTAATGCCTAAGACAAGGCATCTCCACAATTGGACTTGATAAACAACATATTAGTCTTTTAACTGGTTTGCTCATTTCTTATTAGACTAAGGACATGTTTAGGTTCGTCTACTAATACAAGTTTTCTTTCTGTACTACGATCCGGCCACATAATACCTCTTAGTATTAATTAAACATTTAGACAACCAATGAGCAACATTTGCTTCCATTTTGCTTTGCGTGCAAAAATCATATAAAGAAAATTATAAAAAGTATATTAATGTAATTAATGAATTTGTTTTATTAACCAATATATTTAAACAGATTACAAATGTATATTGACTAAAATACTACACTTAGGGAACCAGATCCAATAGATTTAAACTCTCTATCCCACTACTATGGACTTTTACAAGTGAAGATGTTTACTTTACCCAAATCTCCTAATTTCCCAAAAAAATCTGGGGGAATGTAAAGAGAATCCGACGAAGATTTTTGTTACTGTTTGACCGGTCATGGGGAGAGTCAAATCAATTCAATTGACTCCCAACTAATCTCGTCATAAGAACTAACTTGAATAGTGCTCAAGCAAACCAAGTGCACTATACTTTGATAGTGACTCGTATATGGCGTGGTCTTAAAGACAATTAAGTCTCCTATAGCTTCCTCAGGCACTTGATACACTCCTCATGCTCAGCCAATACTCTAGGCGTATTCTTCCTTAGTCGTAATGTTTCTTTGCTTAAAGATACACTGTAATTAAATCCTTAGATACTGCTAGCAGACAGATACTTTAACACTAGTATGTGCCAATACTCTGACTCTCCATCAAGTCAATAGGGTGGCGGATTATGCTACCATAGTGCCAAATCAGCTTACATACATACCTTATTCACCTTTTTGGATCCGCCACTTTTGGGGTGTGACAACACTTATTGTTCGAGTCCATAAATATTGTTAATTAATATTTACGAGGTCAATATAAATGTTAATTAAAGTTTGGTAACTTAATTTTTTTTTTCAAATTGATCGTTAATTAAGGTATAAAGATAAAATTGTACAATTTTATCGCTATGGATTTTTAAATAACCGAATGATTAATTGAGCAATTGGACCATTTTTATTTAATGAAATAGAGGTGGATGCTAGTTGTAAGCCATCAACCTTGTTAGTTATTATTAAGATTAATCTAATTAAGTTTAATTAAATAAAATTAAGATTGATTAAATATTAGACAAGTATAATAGAAAAAAATAAAAGAACAACAAAACATTTCTTCTTATCATCTTCTTCAATCAAAATTAAAAGAGAAAAATAGGGTTTTAAAACTCAAACTTTCAACCTTTAATTTGATCTATTCAATTTAGTTATTTTCTTGTAAATTTTTTTGTTTTTAAGGTTGTGGGAGCTTGATCTCGCTAGCCCATGTACCAATTTACAAAACTGTTTAAGTTTGTAAAATTTTTCATTGATGAGTTCTTGATGAAATTGGTTCTAAATGGTTAGATTTTAAGATTAGATGTGAAAAAAGGACTAGATTGTAGAGTGTTATTGTTAGTTTTTGAACATAAGAAATAAAGTGTATAAATTTTGAAATTGATGTGAAATTTCTTTAATTATAGATAATAGAGGATCTTAAAAGGATGTAATTGAGATTGGTCTTGAAATTGAAGCTCAAATTTGAAAGATATTGCAAATTTGGTTTTAGGGACTAAATTAAATAAAATAAAAAACTTAGGGAGCAATCAGAAAATGAAATTGAACTTACTCATTCTACAATAGGATGATATAAGATGTTTGGAATTGATGAATTGAATTGAATTGTTATATAGATTAAGAATTGAATCAAATCAAGGATAACCAAAGGAAAGGCAAAATTGTGGATTAGTCCCCAAATAATACGATTGCTTGCTGTTTTGCAAGGTAAGTTCATATGGTATGTTTTTTTTTGAATTGTTATGTATATAAATTGTGTATAAGTGTATGTTTTGTTAAATTTTGGATTGTTTTCAATTTGGTACAAAAGGTGAGATTTAGACTAAATTATAAAGAAATGTTTATATATGTGTGTGTGTGTGTGTGTGTGTGTGTGTGTGTGTGTGTTGAAAATGCTCAAATGAACTTAGTAAAGGTCTTGTGCACATTGATACAGAGTGATTACTAGTTATTACTGAGATTCGATCTAGCATTTGTATGAACTCGAAGATACATAGTGTAACAGCCCGGTTTAGACCCTAGTCAGAACAGTAGTTTCGAGACCACAAATTCGAGGTTGGAATAATATTTTAATATTATTTTTGGTGTTTATAATATGAGATTGTGCATGTGTGAAAGTTCTGTGTGAAAATTTTATCGATTGTGTGCTTAATTAGCAAAAAAGACTTAATCGCATAAAATGTAAAAGCTGTGTGCTGATTGTTGAAGTGTCTATTTGGCATGGCTTATTAAATGGTAAGTCCTTATGTGGTAATTAGCCCTTTGGTAGTGGATATGGACATAAATTGCCATTAAATGAATGAAATAAAAATGTTTTAACAAAGGGCAAAATAGTAAACTATGTATTAAGTTAATATTAATAAAACAAAAAGGAATTAAATAGTCATTTTTATCATCTTCTTTGGCCTAAAGTTGAAGAAAAAGAAAGAAAGAAAGAAAGAACGAAAGCTTGTTAGGGTTCGGCTAGCTTTGAGCTTGATTAAAGGTTTGTTTTTGTTCAGTTTTTGATAATTTCTACGTTTTTGTGATTGTTGCTTAGTGTTCTAGCTAACCCATGCTTTTAATTTTAGAAATTGATGGTGATTTTGAGATATTCCATTGATGAATGTTTGAGTTTTTTGATAGTTGATGATGAAATATGAAAGATATGTGAAAGATTAACATGTTTTGTCTTTGAATTTTTGGTGAAATTGAGTAATTTGTACTAAATTGTGAAAATAATATTTTGATGAGACTAAAATGTAAAATAAATGAAATATATGGTCTTGTATGATACTAAGGAGAATTCGGCCTAAGCATGGTGTAATGAAATTATGTGTATTTTGTGAAATTGTGAGATAGGGACTAAAGTGTCGAAATGTGAAAATGTGAGGGCTATTTTGTAAAATGCCTTAAATATGTGTGTGTGGACTAAATTGAATGAATTGGTGATTGAATAAGTTAAATTTGAATATGTATAGACCAAAAAAGGAGAAATTTGGATCGAGATCGAGGCAAAGACAAAGTACTCGATTAATCGGCTAGTTTCAGTATTTTGACGTCCGAGGTAAGTTCGGATATAATACGAGTTGTTAAATTATATCTATATAATGTGAATTGAATGAATGTATAATTATTTAATTAGAAATGTTAAAGATGAGATTGAGAAATGTGGCATTAAGTGTGCTAATTGAAATCGAGACAGAGATGAAAAGCACTGTGTGTGCAAAGTAGCGGAAGCTTCGGTTTTACTGATTGGCACTGTGTGTGCGATGCCGAATTAAGTTCGATTTTGTATCTATGCACTAAGTGTGCAATGTTAATTAAGCTTCGGCTATGATTTGGGCACTAAGTTTGCGATTGAATTGAAAAGATATCGAGCAGTGAATGAGATATGGTATCGAGCATCGAATAGCAAGAACGTTTCTTAACTAAGTGTTGGCAAAGGTATGTTTGAACCTATGTGGTTGATGATAGTTTTAATGGTTGAATGAATGGATATTTGAGCATATGGTTGATTGTGCATCTATCTATGTGATGATTTAATTATGTATTGATGTTGCATTATTGAGTAGTATGTATAATATTACGAACTTACTAAGCTTTAAAGCTTACTGTGTGATGTGTTTATCTGTTTTACAGTGTCAGTAGAGCTAGCTTGGACCCGGGGGTTGTCAGTGACTCGATCACACTATCAGCTATCTATTTCGATACTTTTGAAAGATGTATATATTTGGTATATGGCATGTATAGGCTAGTAAATATGGTATATTTTGAGGTGTTGGACCTTGCCATGTGATATGGCTTGGATGTTAGATGATTTTGGTTGTTATGTGTGAACTATGTAAATGATGAATGTGGTATGAAATAGTGAGGTTAGAAATGGTATAATTCATGCTTGAATTACTTGATGGAAATGGTGTTTTAAGTGTGAATTTGTGGCTTGACTAAATGATTTTTAGCTTACATTATTTGAGTTGTGAAAATGGTGATTTGAATGGATTTATTTGAGTAGGAATTGAGTATAAGAATAGATGGTATTGTTGTTGATTAATTGGTGCTTGAAATGGTATGTTTTGGTTGCAATTGAGGCATAAATTGATATTGGTTTAATGCTTATAGGTAGTTCCAAAGTGTGGATGGTAATTTGGCCTTGAAAATGGCCTATAATTGCCCACACGATTGAGCACACAGGCATGTGTCTCGACCGTGTCTTTCAAGGTTGTGTTTTAAAACAAGTCAGACTCGACCACGGGCAAGACACACGGGCATGTGACTGGTCGTGTGGATCAAGTCAGTAGCGACCACGGGCTGGATACACGAGCGTGTGACTGGCCGTGTGGTGC
Source organism: Gossypium bickii (assembly GCA_025503065.1). Taxonomy (NCBI): domain Eukaryota; kingdom Viridiplantae; phylum Streptophyta; class Magnoliopsida; order Malvales; family Malvaceae; genus Gossypium; species Gossypium bickii. The sequence continues at coordinate 58,934,144 of CP106710.1, read as the reverse complement.
AAGTCAGTTTCGACCATGGGTAAGGCACACGGGCATGTCTCATGCCGTGTGAACAAGTCAGAATGTATGCCCTGTTTTGCCACGGCTTGGATGCACGGGCGTGTCCGAGGCCGTGTGCGTGTGACCTCTGTAACTTAGAAAAATGTTAAAATTTTAGAAATTTTCGTATGAGTTCGATTTAGTCCTGACCCCTTTCTAACACATGTTTAAGGTCTCGTAGACCTCATTAAGGGACTATATGATTGCAAATTATGTTATTTGAATGACTTTGTGTTGGAAATGATATGAAATGTTCAGAATTGATAGTAATGCCTCTTAACCCTAGTCCGGAGACAGTTATGAGTTAGGGGTGTTACATATAGCATATGTTTAGCTTGAATGAGTAACTTGATTCCATTTTAAAGGTTTAGCCAAGATGAGTAACTTGTATATTTTCAGCTTGGTCAAGCAATTCGATATGTCATTAAAGGTTTAGCCCGAACAGGTAACCTGACACGAATATGTATTTGGCTCAGACAAACAATTATTATATTGGAGATACGCACGTAGTTGAGTCCGTTTACTAAGTTTCATCGGGTGATACAGATGATATGAAATGAGGAATCAAGATGACATGAAATGTATTTAATTTTCAAATGAAGAATTAGTAAATGAATTGGAAAAAAAATCTTTGGTATACATATACGATCACTTTATTCATTATTGAAATTAAGTTAAGTTGGCTACATAAAATGATATGAAATGGTATGTTATGTATATTTGACATATTACATGGTTGATTATGTATTAAGGCTCACTTGAATGTTGTGATTTGTTGATAGGTGCTAAAAGTAACATGTTTTAATCACATTCTTAATGCGTTTTTTGGGTGATTAGCCCATGTTAATTGTGAATTTTATACTCCTAGTCCTTTAAATTCATGTTTTTATACTTAGGAGAGCATTTGGGAGAAAAAGCGGTGAAAAACGAGAAAAAATTGGAAAATCAAAATGAGTTACAAGAGCCACACAGTTTGGACCATTCCACACGACCATGTGATAGGTTGTGTCGATTTCGCGAATTGCACTTCGAACAGCGAAAATACGTGATTTTTAGGGTTTTTTGGCCATTTTGAGACCTATATATGACAAAAGTAAGAAGATAAGATATAGTCATCATGGAATACTCAAGAAAACAACTCGAAAAACACCATTGAAGAAGATTCTAAAGTAGATTTCCAATAAGATTGAAGATTCTCTTTTGATTTCTTTGGAGATTATTATGAGTTTCTTTGTTTCTTGTGGTTATAATGTATCTTGGATGTTTTTATTTGCAAGCATGAACTAATTTTCTAAATACCTAAGGGAGATGAACCCTATGATGAATTCTGTCATTTGATTTCTATTTTACGCAATAAATACTTAGATCTTTTTCTCAATTATGTGTGCTTAATTCTTGGTTTAATATTTCTAGACTATTGATCCATGTTTGATGTAACACCCCTTGCCTGTATTCAACGCCGGAATTGGGTACGAGGCATTACCAGACTTATCTCACTTGAACATGCAACTTTGGGCTGTAAAATTTCACCCCAACTTAGAGCTTTCCATTCACATTGAAAACATATTCATTATGGGCCTACAAGGCCTTAAACATGCATACAGTGGATCTCAGAGATCAACCGGAAACTTTATAAACTTAGAAAAAATTTGCCTTAACAGGGCCACACGCCTGTGTGAAATGGGACACGTCTATTTGGGCAGGCCATGTCGATACACACGTCCATGTCCCTAACTCGTGTGAACTTTTTTTTCTCTTCGAACCTACAGGGGTTTTAACATGGCCAGACACACGCCCATGTCCTCCACACGGCCTAGACACACTCGTGTCCTCGCCTGTGTGTGAAAACCTGGGTATTCTATTTATGACGTCAGCAACCATTTAAGGGGGACACGGCCTAGGCACACGCCACGTGGCTAGCCCGTGGTCGACATTGACTTGCAACATTAACATGCAGGGGACACACAGCCTGATCACAAACCTATGGATCCGACCGTGTGTCTCACACGGCCTAGACACATGCTGGTGTGTCTACCCTTGTTGACAAGAAAAAGGCTATTTGCCAAGCTCTTTTTTTTTGTCACCCTAAGTCACACATCAAAAATCCATTCAACCATTCATTAAGCAACCCAATTGTGCAACATACACTTTCATGAATAACCTCATCTTTTCATAAATTAGTGATAATGAGCCATCAACTATGGCTATATACAAGAAGTTCAGTTATAAAGGAGCCAACACACACTTGGCCAAAATAACAAAACATTTCACCTAATCTAGCCCCTATACTCAAAATGCTAAGTCTAGATATACCGAGATGAGCTAGTAGTATAGGTGATCTTCCAATTAACTTTGTATCCCGAACCGGCTCTTTGACATTATAAAACAAGGAAAAGAAAGGGAGTAAGCTTTAAGCTTAGTAAGTTTACATGTAAACAATAAGAATCATAACATATATATATATCAATCAATGCTTTTCATAACAAGCAAGAACAATCCACATTTCATAATCATGCTTACTCATTTCACCTCTTACCACATTTCAACCATATAACAAATATAATGCTCTCATTGATTTGCATACATTCTCTGTACTCATCACCACAACATCATATGAAGCATATACTTAAACAATTTCTCAATGAATCATTCAAAATAATACCAAACACTCAGTGGTTTCGCACATAGCCCACCATTACTCTATAACAGGGTGGTATCGCACATAGCCCACCAACAAGAATATTTACGGTGGTATCACACTTAGCCCACCAATTGATAATATAAACGATGGTATCGGACATAGCCCATCGTGAATAAGTAATAAGGTGGTATCGCACACAGCCCTCCAATGATTATTACGGATAATATTCCACACTTACCTAACGATTTCAAGGTTCATACAAGAATTACCCATTTTCTATCAAATTCAATCTATCTTAATCATGAAAGATCTCATTCATACAATACTCCAATAAGTAACAACATAAGTATTCGAGATGTACCGTTTACACCTAAACTTACCTCGGTGCAAAATGTATTAATCGACGTTTTAGTCCGTAACCTTGCCTTTTCCTTGGTCAAAGTTGTTTCTGTGCTCTTCTTGATCTATAATAATAAAATTCACTCAATCAATCACTTTATAAATCATGATATATCAACATTTCTACTTAGGCAAAAATGACCATTTTGCCCTTCTACTTTGGCAAAATTACGATTTTGCCCCTAGGCTCGTAAATCATTTTTCATCATATTTCCTCATTAAACAAGCCTAGTTGAACATTTATTTCTCTTACAACAACTCACAAAAACAATTATTTCATGCATTTATTACACAAATTCAACCTTTACTAATAGGTCACATTTAGGTGTTTTCATGGTAACACATTTCACAAAAGTTGTTCCTTAACTCACTAACATTCATTTTCTTCCATAAAAATTCAGCAAACAACATAAAAACTCTCATGGAAAGTCCCTAAACTTTCAATCATTTTGCAAATTGGTCCTTTCATTAGCTAGCTTAAGCGTTGGGAGTTCCAAAAGTACAAAATTTATCAAGAAAGACCTCTAAAATCACTTGCAAGAGAATAGCTTAGCTGAAAGTTTGAACTCCAAAAACCTATAATTTATCTTAAATTTTTGGTGGAAGAAGAAGGGTGAACACTGAAAGATGATATCTTCTTTCTTTGTCTTATTTTATTCATTTTTGGTCACCTAATTTCACCAAGTTTTTTACCAAATTAATGTCTTTGTCCCCCTTGGCCGGCCATCACTCTTAAGGTGGTCTATTTGCACTTTAAAGACCTCCAATTTAATATTCCATAGCTATTAGACACTCCTAACTTGAAAAATGGAACTTTCACACTTTATGCGATTTAGTCCTTTTTCACAACTAATCATACAATCATAAAAATTAAAGCACCAAAATTTCCATGCAACCTTATAATCATGCTATAACACATAAAATATTATCAAAATAATTTTCTTCAACCTCGGATTAGTGGCCTCAAAATCGGGTTGTTACATTTGATGTTCTTAAATCAGAGGAGAAATAGACTCTATTTAAGAGTAGATCTAGTGTAATTAGTGAAATTGCATGCAATCCTAGAAATAGGATGACATAAATCTACAGGATTAGAGTCAAATCTAATAGGGGAATCCATAGATCGAGTTAATGTGATAATAGGGGTTTTAATAAGAAAGAAATTCTAATTAATCAACCTAAAGTCAGTTGCTCTTATTCTTGAAGAGAGATATTAGCATAATTTAGAGATTTCTACAAATCAAGATATTAAGACGGGGGTTGAAATGGTAAGTATGCATGATGGATTGATTTTTTCTGCATATTTCTCTTTTACATATATTCAATCTTATACTAGATTTATTCGATAGTTTATTTGACGTTGTGCCTCTAATCTCATTACTTAGTCAATTTGGACAATTGGGTAATTTTTAAATTAAATTGTTCAAGTATTTAGATTAATCAACATGTATGTTTTAAAGTTGATATATGTAACTAGATTTTTCATGAAAATTGATTGTTTGGAAAAAAAAATTTGCTTGTAAATAAATAAATAAATAAAATTATTAAATAAATAAAGGCTCAAGTTATGAGTAAAGGTTTCCAAAAAGTGACCGAATATAGTAACCGGGATGAGGTGCTTGGGTTGTGATATCATTTCGCATAAAAAGGTTCAAGTGACAAACCGAAAACTTGAAAACATTCCGCTAACCAAGCTAGTAGAAAAAAGACCATTTGAATTGAGTAACCGAGGTAGGGTCCTTGGGTTGTCATCCTAGTTCGCATAAAAAGGTTTGACTACGTAAAAAATAAATAAAGAAAGAATTGAAAATTACTGCATGAGTAATTGAGAATAATACCTTGCAAATTTTGGTACACGCTTAATTTAGTGAAATGATTTAGTTTACATGTTTCAATTTTATGGACACTTGTTAATCAAACTAGGTATTTTTAGCACTTATTTATTTTTTTGCCTATTGTTTGCATTGATTATGGATGCAGAAAAGAGCTTTGATTTTTAATAAATGATTGAATAATTTCTAAGGTATAAAAGTACAATATGATTGAGGGCAAGCATTAGCTAAGTAGGGGGATTTGATAACATGTTAAATTTGCATGATTTTTATGTTTAAATCGGTTAATTCTTGAATTGATCCCTGCTAAATTAGCACTTTTCTGTTTTAATCCTGTTCGAAATGCAATTGGGATGCTATGAGTTAAAAATGAGCTAAAAATGACCTATTTGCAGCACAGTCAAAAAGTGGGGCCGAATAAAAAATGTGGAAATAGTCAAGGACTCATCAGATTTCTTTTGACTTTGTAAAAGCCAAAATTAGAAAAAAAATCTTATTTTATTTTTTATTTAATTTTAATTATGTAGTGGGTAGTTAGGCAAAATTTAGTAATCCTATGTATATAAATAAGTCCTTTATGGAAGCTTGAAGACACACTTGAATTTACTTAGCAATTGATTAGAAAATCAATTTATTCTTCTTTCTTAATTTACATGAAAGTATGCAGGCATTTTGCCAAATTTTGTTTCCAATTCAATTTTGGCATAATTATTTCCCAAGCCCTTTCCGTTCCATCTTTCTCCATTATTATCAACCTTTCATAACCTAAAAAGCATGATTAATTTCATGCTTCACTAAATTCTAGCTCAGCTTCAGGCCGGTATTCTTTCCAGTCAAGAATCGTGAGATACGTATCCGTACTAAAAATTCTTCCAATCGATATTCACATTTTTCCTAAGTATCAGGATTAACAACTCATTCCTTATAGTTAACTCGATTTCAAATCAAAAAGCGCATTGGGGTGGAGCCGTGTTTTCGGATAGTTGGGGAAACAAGTCAGTCGTGCTGTATTTGGATCTCTAAGAACAAACCATGTAACACCCTAAAAATTCAAGTATCGATACATTGCATGTTTTGGTGTTTAGCTTATGAATGAAAATTTTCTTTTCTTCTTTTTCGTGTTTATTATAGCCTTGAAAAGGGCATAGAATTATTCGGGTATGGAATAATTTTTAGTATTGAGAATTTATTGAAGTGGATCAAGTGACACTAATACTTAAGTTAATTTAAGTGTCTAAAATTAGCATAAGATGAGTAATTGGCAAGGTGGTGTTGGCGCATGAGTAATTGCATGAGGGGAGATGTTCGAATCCCTTGGATAGCAATTAGATGACTTTTATTTTTGCACTTGTATGGCAAGTGTCGGTCAAGCAATACTTATGGTAAGGATGGACTTTTTCATTTATGGAAAGTAGACTAAGGGAATAAGGTAAGTACTAACTTAAGGTATGGAATCAAGAAATTTTGGTATGATAAGGGGACATAAGGCATGTATCAAGGTGGATGTTTTGGAAACTATTTCATGGCCATTATGACCATGAACTTGGACGGTATTGTGGACTAAGGAGGGGTTGGCCGAATGTGTTAGTAGCTTGGCTAGGATTAGGAGTTAGCTTTTGGTCATTCCTAGCATTTTTTGTGCAAAATTTGCAATTCTCTTCTCAACCTTTTCCCTTAGCCAAATTTGAGCTTTTGGGTAAGCCTTGTTCTTTTGACCATTTCATATTCATGTTACCATTGGGGCACATCTTTGCTTAGCATCTCAAGACACTTTTCTCTTTTTGTCAAAATACCAAAGCCAAGATCCTTTTCTTTTCCTTCTCCTCCCCCATTGCTGAATACACATTGTTCCTAAACTCATCTCTTTTCCTCATTCTCTTTTCTTCTCTTTGAAAACCAAAATTTAACACCTTCATCCCATTCTCTTTTCTTCTTCATTTTTATCATCCAAACACTTTCTTCATTATTTTTCTCTTATGGTCGAAAGTTAGTTTACTCCATTGCCGAACCATTTTCCTTTTCTTTGTTATTCATAGCCGAATCTTCTATTATACATAAGTATTCTTCTCAATCATTTTTTTTCCAACCGTGGACAATAGTGTGATTTTGGAGGGCCGAAACTCAAGTGTTCGTGAGTATCGTGAATCGTTGGAATCGATCTTAAGAGTTAAGGTAAGGAGTTTATTCAAGGATTCTCATATTACTCGTCATATTGATATTGATGGATTATTAATCGATTTCGATTTAGGGGATGTTATCGCTTGATTTACATATTGTGGAACAAGGATAATTGTGGTAAGGCAATCTCACCCTTAAAACCGTTAGTCATAATTTCGATATATTATTAGTCGAATTAATGATCTTTTGTCATTAGAGACAATCAAGATAGGGACGAAAAGGGCGGTGAATAGTTTTCGAAAAAGGGGGTGGTTCCGCTATTCCCCCTAAGTTTAAGCGAAGGGCCATTTCGGGAATCCGAGATTTTCCACTAGGTTGTGGATGCTCATCCGAGGAGAATCAGTTGTTTGAAGTCGTTCGTACTCCCGAACTTTTGTTTATTCGTGGATTTTCATCGGGTAACGAACCATCAATCGGAGAAAAACCGCATATAGAAGTGGTTTGAAATTCTGAGGGTAAAGCCTAGATCGTTATTTCTAAAGATTCGATTTGTAAATAAATTATAGTGTCCTAATTTTATTGTGATGCATTTAGGTATCGACGAGCGAGAAAGTCTAGTTCTCACAATAACCAGGTGTGTAACTTCACACTTATCTGTCGGGTTAGATACTAAACCGTAAGTATTGGGATAAAATCGTAAAGATGGCAAAATTAGAAAAAAACACGTAGTAATTAACACTTTTGTGTAAATGCATGAAAACGGTTAAAGTCGTGAAATTTACGAAAATCTGCTAGATCGTTAAATTGGGCCGAAAAACTGCTAGATCGTTAAATTGGGCCGAAAAACTGCTAGATCGTTAAATGGGCCGAAAACTGCTAGATCGATATATGGGCCAAAGTTTGCTAGATTGCTAAATGAGCTAAATGCTATTTTGTCTTGTGGGCCAAAATAAAAACTTGAATTATAGACTCACATGTATTATGGGCTTTCTGTTAAATTATCATATGGATATATATTTTGTTATGCATACATGATTGCATGGGTTGGGATAATTTGATGAAGAGAAGAAAGGCCTGTTGCCAAAAATCTAGTTCGGTGGCTCTGCCACAAATCTTTTTAATGGCTTAATGCCTCTAGTTCGGTGACTTTGTCACAATCTAATTCGGTGGTGCACCACAATATTATTTAAAATGGCTTTATGCCTACGATTGGTGTGTTGGCGGGGTGGGTTGACTTGATCCCCACTGGTGTGTTGGTTGGTACGGGGGTGTGTAGTGGATGGAAATTAGGTTTGGTTGGGAAATTTCATTTTACATGCATTTTATTTATCATAATGTTAAATCCGTAAATGGGCTCAAGCCCAAATTAATGTCTCGATGATCTGGCCCAATGAATATCGTAAGTGAGTTACACACTGAGTTCTGAGTAACTCACTCTATTTAATTATCCATCTCAGGTAATGTTAATTGACGGAGGCTTGGGGCCGAGGATGACTTCGTGTGAAACACCCCACATCCGGCCCACGAGCCTGACCAGATCTGGTATGTTCCTCAATGAAAACCAATTCAAATTCTTTTGTTACTTAGGAAAAACTTGTGTGTTTTGAAAGAAAGATTGTGTTGGGTCGGGCTTGAGTTGAAAACAAGTTTATTTAATTATTAAAATCCATTACTTTAGGTGACAAAACGTTTAGGCTTTGTTTTAAAATAAATCTACTTAAACTTCACTTGATAAAAATTCGTACATAGTAATTAAAAGAAAAATTAAAGTAATTCAACTATGGCCTTATTACATCAAATAAATCCCAAAATTAAAACCAAAGTGCTTAAAATAAAGTAGTCCAAATAAAATGAATTTCTTGATGAGCATGGCCATCCCTAAGCTTCTACCGACCGGTCCATCACTGTTCATCACCTGAAAAATGTTCCCACAACGGGGTGAGTCAACAGACTCAATGTGTACTACAACACTAAGTCTTAACAAATTCAGGCATTACATAACATACATATTCATATATATCATTAAATTAAAAATGATGCAACCGAACCCAAACCCGGATGCCATCCGCTACACATCACCCGTACCAACTTTGCACACCGTGGGGACTACTAAGTCAACCTCCATCCGCTACACACCATCATCGGCGCGTCATTTGCGATCGGCGTGCTCATCGCCCTTTTAAATATTCGTGGTCTTAGGTCACCACATTCAGATATCGTGGTCTTAGGTCACCACGTTCAGATATCGTGGTCTTAGGTCACCACATTCAGATATCGTGGTCTTAGGTCACCACATTCACTTCCCCTTTTCAATAACCCATATGCCCCATATCATACATATTATGCATTAACATGCCTATTTCACATTCTTATCACTGTTCACATATGAGTCATAACATATATTCAAATTCCTAGTAGGAGTAGGAAACGTACCTGAGTACTTTTGTACCATTACATGGTACCTTAGCCATATTCACATTCTTATAAACATACACATAATAAATATTGCCATAAATCTTATTAAAAGTTAGTGGGGGGTACACACTGATTCGCTTAACAAATTCTGAAAAATCGAAAAGCTTGATCTAATGCCTTAGATCTTAAATCCCTACATTCGGCCATCCTTAATATGTTAGCAAAGAACCTATTCGGCTATAAGACCAAATCCCAATAGGATTAGTACACTTAAACCTGCCTTGTTACCGAGTGGGTCACCAAAAAATCCCGAAATATTTGCTTTATTCCTTCTTGTATTCGGCCAAGCATTAAATCAATTAACTTGGTTAATTTTCGGCTTTTAACATTTAAGAAACAAATCAAAATACTAAACTAGGCTTTGGCCGAAGGTACATATGTACTTACTTTCCAAATCTTAAATCCCAGAATTGATCTCTTGTCTTGGGTGTATGTCGAAATCCCTATAGCCACATGTTAGATCAATTTCTAACATTAAATCTCAATAAAAATGGCCTAAGGCCGAATACTTTATTGTCTTACCTTGATCCTTAAATCCCGAAATAGTTGACTTGGACGAATCCCGAAAGATACTCCCCTTGAAATCGACAACTAGCAAATCCCGAAACCTTTTTCCAAAGTTTTGGCCAAGATTATTAAGCTTAGTTTCTACCATTCGGCTACAAAGAAAAGGAATGATCAAGACAATAATCGACCCTTACCCTATTTGTGGAAGTCGACAGCACTTCCTCTTGATGCCACTTGAGATATTCGGCTATAGGTTGGAAAGAACTTAATTTCGGCTCTCTTGAATAATCGGCTATGGCCTTAAAAAGGCTTACTTCTGGCTTTTGAATGGATTTAGAAAGAAAAGAGAAAGAAGAATAAAGATGGAGGATTCGGCTAGAACACAAGGTATTTTCGTCTTGGCAAAAATAAAAGAGAAGAGAGGAGTTTTTGCTTGAGAATTCGGCAGAGACTTTCAAGAAAAGAAAATAATACAAAACGGCCTCTCTTTTCCTCTTATTACCGAAATTACTAGGCCAAGTCTCCCTTACTTGGCCATCACTCTTTTATTTTGATAGCTTTATCTCTTTAATTATCAATATATTCAAATTAAAAGAATTTAATCCATCAATTATCTCTTATCTCTTAATAAAAATAATACTAATAATAACTCATCATTATCTATCTATTTGCAGAATTTTGAATAGAATAAAACTCCTCTTTTAAGAGCCTTAATCCCGTCCACCTCTCTGCTCCTTGTAGCAAAAATAAAATTCCTTATTTGCTTCCCATGCGACTCGATCCTTGGCCCATTTGCCTATGTATGTGGCGTTACTTGCTAGGCCCTTAAGTGGCGTCTTGTAGCCATTTTACCAAGGCTATTTGTATGTCATATTTCACATACATTTTTTCTGAAGACCACCTTGCTTCATGTCCCTCTTTTAAACTTTAAACTTAACATTTCTAAAGCATTTCCTTACATTTCTAAGACATTTCCTTACATTTCCAAGACACTTCCTTACATTTCCAAGACAAGACATTCCCTTACATTTCCAAGACATTTCCTTACATTTCCAAGACATTTCCTTACATTTCCAAGTCATTTCCTTACATTTCCAAGACAAGACATTTCCTTACATTTCTAAGTTTCCAAAAATGTTTACTTTCCTCTTTTGAAACTTAACATTTCTGAAGCATTTCCTTACATTTCCAAGTTTCTAAAAATGTTCACCATACATTCATAACACATAAGACATGTCATTTCGTATAATTAAATCAAAAATGCATAGGCCCATTTCCAGGATGTTACAGCTCTACCCTCCTTAAAAATAATTTCATCCTCGAAATTACTTACTAACAAATAATCGTACATCTTAACTCTCCATTACTACGCTTTATGTGCTGCTGACTCTGATCTTAATAGAACCATCATACTTCCTAGGCACAATCTCTAAGTTCACGTCCCCTAGAACTCATTTCTAACGCCGCGATTTAATCTAATTAAAAAGTTTTATGCATCAGAATTTTGTTCCACTTATTAACCGCGAACAATTTTATGAAATAAAGATATTTAGAAGTAGTTCTTTCAATCACACAAAGTTTCAGTTCAAGTTCACTACTCTAATTCAGAGAATCACATTCACATTCATCAACAGAGACACCTTCATTCCTCAATAGAGGCACATTCATTCATCAACATAGACATATTTATTCAGTGGTATCTACCACCCACATTCACTATTCGAACACTCTTTGCCTTATTCCTACCCCAGGGGTATTTTCGTAATTTGTCCTATAGGGGTATTTTCGTAATTTTTCAAAATAAGGTTCCTTGGTAATTTTGTCAATAAGGGTATTTTGGTAACTTTGCGTTCCCGGGGTATTTTTGGAATAAACCAGGGTAAATTTGTAAAGCTCAATTAATCAGGGGTATTTCAGAATTTACAAAACTTGAGGGTTATCTTTGAGAATTCATTTTTTTCCAAATCGGGGATGTTGCAAAAATTTTGGAAATTAGGGTCATTTTGGTAATTTTTTATAAATTGGGAATATTTTGGGAACTTTCTACAAATAAGTTTTTGTTACTACTCAAAGGGGTAAATTTGGGGATTTTAAAACTAGGGTTTTCATAAAAACATGGCTCGTCCCTTTCGGGTTTTAGTTATTGAGTTTAGCCGATGACTAAGTCCTCTTGGTTAGGGTGAACGGTTACTACGCACCAGGTAGGATTCAAGTAAAGAAGAGGTGAGTCACTCGGACTGCTTAAATACCAAGCTCTTAATGAATCCACTCCTAGACACATCGCACAATGATTACCACACACTACGACTGGCGACTTAATCACGAGTTTGTTTAATGGTCCTTAAGTCTTATGCACTTGTGTTTGAGTAGACTAGTCTTACAGTTCAATAGATTCTAGTTCACTAATCTACATTCCATTCCATTTCAACCCTTCTACAAATCATAATATAAATCACCCAAGAGATCGAAGTACTTACCTGGTGGACTGCGGGTCGGAGACTTAGGTGCCATGCCAGAAAAACCTGCTGATTTCATAAAATATTTTTATAAAACTTATTTAGGCTTGCTTTGAAAACATTTTGGGCCTTAAACCACAGGCTGAAAGTTTGAAACGAGCTCTGATACCAAACTAAAACACCCCACACCCGGCCCACGAGCCTGACCGGATCTGGTATGTTCCTCGTTGAAAACTGGTTCAAATTCTTTTGTTACTTAGGAAAAACTTGTGTGTTTTGAAAGAAAGATTGTGTTGGGTCGGGCTTGAGTTGAAAACAAGTTTATTTAATTACTAAAATCCTTTACTTTAAGTGACAAAACGTTTAGGCTTTGTTTTAAAATAAATCTACTTAAACTTCACTTGATAAAAATTCGTACATAGTAATTAAAAGAAATATTAAAGTAATTCAACTATGGCCTTATTACATCAAATAAATCCTAAAATTAAAACCAAACTGCTTAAAATAAAGTAGTCCAAATAAAATGAATTTCTTCTTTGAGCATGGCCATCCCTAAGCTTCACAGCCAGGTCCATCACTCATTCATCACACGAAAAACATTCCCACAGCGGGGTGAGTCAACAGACTCAATGTGTACTACAACACTAAGTCTTAACAAATTCAGGCATTTCATAACATACATATTCATATATATCATTAAATTAAAAATGATGCAACCCGAACCCAAACCTAGATGCCATCCGCTACACATCACCCGTACCAACCTGCACACCGTGGGGACTACTAAGTCAACCCTCTATCCGCTACACACCATCGAAGGCAGTCGCTGCAGTCAACGTGCTCATCGCCCTTATAAATATTCGTGGTCTTAGGTCACCATATTCAGATATCGTGGTCTTAGGTCACCACGTTCAGATATCATGGTGTTAGGTCACCACATTCAGATATCGTGGTCTTAGGTCACCACATTCAGATATCGTGGTCTTAGGTCACCACATTCACTTCCCCTTTTCAATAACCCATATGCCTCATATCATACATATTATGCATTAACATGCCTATTTCACATTCTTGTCACTGTTCACATATGAGTCATAACATATATTCATATTCCTAGTAGGAGTAGGAAACGTACTTGAGTACTTTTGTACCATTACATGGTACCTTAGCCATATTCACATTCTTATAAACATACACATAATAAATATTGCCATAAATCTTATTAAAAGTTAGTGTTGGGTACACACCTAATTCGCTTAACAAATTCACTGAAATCCCGAAAAGCTTGATCTAATGCCTTAGATCTTAAATCCTTACATTCGGCCATCCTTAATATGTTAGCAAAGAGCCTATTCGGCTATAAGACCAAATCCCAATAGGATTAGTACACTTAAACCTACCTTGTTGCCGAGTGGGTCACCAACAAATCCCGAAATCTTTGCTTTATTCCTTCTTGTATTCGGCCAAGCATTAAATCAATTAACTTAGTTAATTTTCGGCTTTTAACATTTAAGAAACAAATCAAAATACTAAACTAGGCTTTGGCCGAAGGTACATATGTACTTACCTTCCAAATCTTAAATCCCGGAATTGATCTCTTGTCTTAGGTGTATGTCGAAATCCCTATAGCCACATGTTAGATCAATTTCTAACATTAAATCTCAATAAAAATGGCCTAAGGCCGAATACTTTATTGTCTTACCTTGATCCTTAAATCCCGAAATAGTTGACTTGGACGAATCCCGAATGATACTCCCCTTGAAATTGACAACTAGCAAATCCCGAAACCTTTTTCCAAAGTTTTGGCCAAGATTATTAAGGTTAGTTTCTACCATTCGGCTATAAAGAAAAGGAATGATCAAGACAATAATCGGCCCTTACCCTATTTGTGAAAGTCGACAGCACTTCCTCTTGATGCCACTTGAGATATTCGGCTATAGGTTGGAAAGAACTTGATTTCGGCTCTCTTGAATAATCGGCTATGGCCTTAAAAAGGCTTACTTCCGGCTTTTGAATGGATTTAGAAAGAAAAGAGAAAGAAAATAAAGATGGAGGATTCGGCTAGAACACAAGGTATTTTTCGTCTCTTGGCAAAAATAAAAGAGAAGAGAGGAGTTTTGCTTGAGAATTGCAGAGACTTTCAAGAAAAGAAAATAATACTGAGAATGGGCTCTCTTTTTCTCTTATTGCTTGAAATTACTAGGCCAAGTCTCCTTACTTGGCCATCACTCTTCTATTTTGATAGCTTTATCTCTTTAATTATCAATATATTCAAATTAAAAGAATTTAATCCATCAATTATCTCTTATCTCTTAATAAAAATAATACTAATAATAACCCATCATTATCTATCGATTTTTCGAATTTTAAAGAGAATAAAACTCCTCTTTTAAGAGCATTAATGCCGTCCACCTCTCTGCTCCTTGTAGCAAAAATAAAATTCTTTATTTGCTTCCCATGCGACTCGATCCTTGGCCCATTTGCCTATGTATGTGGTGTCACTTGCTAGGCCCTTAAGTGGCGTCTTGTAGCCATTTTACCAAGGCTATTTGTATGTCATATTTCACATACATTTTCTCTTAAGGCCACCTTGCTTCATGTCCCTCTTTTAAACTTTAAACTGGACATTTCTAAAGCATTTCCTTACATTTCTAAGACATTTCCTTACATTTCCAAGACACTTCCTTACATTTCCAAGACAAGACATTCCCATACATTTCCAAGACATTTCCTTACATTTCCAAGATAAGACATTTCCTTACATTTCTAAGTCATTTCCTTACATTTCCAAGACAAGACATTTCCTTACATTTCCAAGTTTCCAAAAATGTTTACTTTCCTCTTTTGAAACTTAACATTTCTGAAGCATTTCCTTACATTTCCAAGTTTCTAAAAATGTTCACCATACATTCATAACACATAAGACATGCCATTTCGTATAATTAAATAAAAAATGCATAGGCCCATTTCCAGGATGTTACATCGTGGAGGCCATACTACGAGTATGGATTTTATAAACTAGGAACTTTTATTAAGTTATTTATTTGAATTACTATTTTAGGTATGATGTAATAAGGCCTTTATTAATATTTTTATGGATTTTTATGTGTTGATGGATTTAATTTTGTTTTAAGACACTTAATATGGGCTTATGTTAATTCTATAAGGTTTTCTTAAAAATTTTGTTTTAAAACATTTGAGATACTTAAATTATTCTTCTTTTCAAATTCTTTTGAACTCTTTAAAAACTACTTAAAGATTTTTGACAATTAAATACTAAATGATAAGATTTCAAACTAGTATTTCTTAATTCATCGATTTTAAATCATTGTTCTTAATTTTTACTAAACTTCACTTTCAAAAGGTTTTGTAGAACTGTTTTACCTAAATCATTAGAGAATTAAATGGATGTTCGATCTATGTGACAAACCAAATCTCGTCTTAACGCATAGACCTGGTTTGGGGTGTTACATTTAATGGTATCAGAGTCAGAACTCGGCTGTGGTTTGGGTTCGACAACAATATTTGTTTAAGAAACAGTCTAAATTTCTAGACATTTTGATTTAAAGGTAGTATGGCACCATGAGCATCCCGCACCAAGTCAAGTAAGTATTTGTATATTGATTGTTTATTATTATGATATGATCATAGGAACACTCTAGAACTTCTAGCTTTAGGTGTTGAAAACAGTAGAGATTGAGACAATAGGATATGATTGCGAAAACAACTCTATCTCTTATATATCATAAAATATCGTTAATAAACACTGAAATAGTATTTTGATTCATAAAACTTTTAATCAGATTAAATCAAATTAGTCATTATAAGCACTAGAGGACGTGGTCGTGGACGCGGTAGACGTGGCCGTGGTAGAGGACGAGGTGTTAGGGGTGCAACTGAAGCGTCGGGTCAAATGCCAGAAATGGATGCACCAGCGTCACTCGAGAGTGAGACGGGATCACATGATCATATGGAAGAAGATAATGCTTTGACATGAGCAATGTTGCGAGTCTTTGAGAGGGTCGCTGGAACTAGAGCTGGACCAATAGCTCGTGGGTCGATATCGGAACGATTGAAATCAAGTGGTGCTGAGGTTTTCGAAGGTGTCTCAGGTGTAGCTCCAAATGTTGCTGAATATTGGCTTGAGGTGGTGGAGCGAATTATGGATGACCTTGAGTGCACGGTAGAACAGAAACTAAGAGGAGTTGTGTCCTTGTTAAGGGACAAAGCATATCAATGGTGGCTTACTGTCCGGGAAGGCATTGAAGCTGCATTAATTACTTGGGAATTTTTCAAAGCTGCCTTTCAGGGGAAATATGTAGGAACAAGTTATGTGGATGGCCGAAGGAAGGAATTTTTGAATCTGATTCAAGGAAATAAGACGGTGGCAGCGTATGAGGCTGAGTTTTTACGCTTGAGTCACTATGCTCGGACAATAGTGCCAACGGATCATGAGCGTTGTGTACGCTTTGAGGATGGGTTGACTGATAAGTTGCGGGTTCTGATAGCCCCACAACAAGTTAGAACTTTTGCTACGCTTGTAGAGAAAGCCAAGATAGCCGAAGAGGCTAAGAGCTCAGAACGTCAGAATTAGGAAAGAGTTAGAGGAAGAGGGATATAAAGTATTCGGGTTCTTCAAAAAGGTTTCTGAAGAGGCCTCGGAATGATGAGCCAGCTCAAGGTAGAGCACCTGTAGCTGCTAATCAGAGTCGAGACTATGCTGAATGTGGGAAACGACATTCCAAAGAGTGCTGGAGGAAAACTTTTTAAATACTTGGGAAAATTCGGATGGTTTTGAAAGAAATTTTAATTTGTGTTAGGCTCGGGTTGAAAACAAGTTTATTTATTTGAAATCTAGGTTTTTTTTTTAAAAAAAACTTTACTGTTGAATTTCGAACTTACATGTTAAAGGCAAAAATCGAGTTTTAAAGTTTACCATCTTAACTGAAAATCATTTGTATTAGGTGACAAAACATTTGAGGGTTTATTTAAAAAAAATAATTCAAATAACCTTTGACTTAATAATAGTAGTACCGTGATGAAATAAATAAAAGCAACCATGAAACAATTAAGTACTATTGGCCTTATTACAAATGAAAACAATCCCGAAAATAAATTCAATACTTTAAATGTAAAAGTCCAAAATTTAAATAAATTCCGAACTGAGCATGGCCACCACTAAGCTCCTGCCGACCCGGTCCATCACTGATCGTCACCTGAGAGAAAATATTCCCCAACAGGGTGAGTCAAACAGACTCAATGTGTAACCAACACTAAATCCCAAATGATTTAGGCATATAACATATCATACATATACATGTAGCAATTTATAATTAGTGATGCAAACCCGACCCCAAACCTAGATACCATCCGCTACACATCACCTGTACCAACCTGCACACCGTGGGGACTACTAAGTCAACCCTCCATCCGCTACACATCATCGAAGGCAGTCGCTGCAGACGACGTGCTCATCGCCCTTATAAATTTCGTGGCATAGCCACCAGATAATATATTTTTGAGACAAGAGTCACAACATTCAGATAATGTGACCGAAGTCACCACATTCACTTCCCCTTTCATAATCACCCATATGCCTCATGTCATACAAATATGCATAAGCATGTCATATTCCTTAATCACATTCTTATAATTTCACATATGTCATAACAGATCACATTATAATCCTAGTAGGAGTAGGAAAACGTACCTGAGTACTTTGTACCATTGCATGGTACCTTAGCCATATTTTTCACATTCTTATTAACATATAAATTAACATTACCATAAATCTATTAAGATCTAGCAAAGGGTACACACCTGATATATTTATCGGTTTACTGATTTCCCGAAAAACCCGATCTAACGCTTTAGATCCTAAGTTCCTTGCTGCCGATTTGATTATTAATCAAATCCCAAAAATCTGTGACCTTCCTTCCCTTCAATCGGCCAATGTTAAATCACTTAACTAGGTTAGTTCCGGCTTTTAAATAAAGACGAAACAGATCTAAATACCAAAATAGGGCCTTGGCCGAATGTCAGATTCACTTACCTTGTGAATCTTAAGTTCCGAAAATTGTCACTTCTTTGTAATACTGTCGAAATCCCTATAGATATATGTTAGATCAATTTCTAACATTTAATCATAACAAATGGCCCTTGGCCGAATATTACACAACCTACCTTGGATGTTGAAATCCCGAATAATCCTCTCTTGTAGATCGACTACTATGAAAATCTGAAAGATTCTTCCAAATTTTGGCAAACAAGAATATTGTTGGGATTAGTCTAGATCTCTACAAATCTAAAAGAAAAGAATAAGAGATCAATTCAGAGAAATTCTTACCGAATGGATTGATCAAACATATTTGTTCACCAACTTAAATTGTCGACAAGAAGAAGAGAAAAGGTTGAGAAATTTCGGCAATGGTGCTAGATAAGGATTCGGCTAGAACTTCATAAAGAAGAAAAACTCCTTCGGCTTCTGAAGATGATTGGATCGTAAGAAGATGGAGATGAAGGGAACTCGAGTTCGAGAGAGGTTTTGGTTTTCTAATCACAAAAGAAAAGAGAAAGGGAATGGAGCTTTTGGAGAGAGAGAAAAATCACAAAAGATGCCTATTACCATACTAAGTAAATTCGGCACTAAGCTTCCCTTGAATGGCCGAATTTTTGTCCCCCTAAAGTCCCATATACGGCCAACTCTCCCCCCTCATCTAATCCCTTTCTTTTCTCCTTATTTTTCTCTTTATCACTTATTTAAAATAATAGAAATAATCCACTATTTATCTCCACTTGATAGCCGAATTTTAAAAGGTATTTGACCCTATCTGATGCTCATATTTTGGTGTTTTAATGCTGTCCAACTCCTCCCCTTAGCTTGACGCAAAAACACTCCAAAAGTGCTCCCCTTGCTGCTCGAACTTGAGACCTGCTCCAAGGCTTGTGGCGTCACTTACAGAGGCCTTAAGTGGCGCCTCCAAGCCACTTTACCAAGCCCATTTGTTTGTCATAGCTCCCCTACATTTTCTCTTAAGGCCTTATCAAGCTTAGCTCCCCTTTTAAACTTAAAGTCTATTAATTTCTAAGGCATTTAACTACACCCTAAGGTTCACAAAATTCATAGAACACATTCAGAATATTCATAAGCATGCTACTTCATCTAATTTAGCAATAATGCATAAACCATAATCCAGGATATTACAGTTCTACCCCCTTAAAATAATTTCGTCCTTGAAATTACCTGGCTGAAATAAGTGAGGTTGTTGTTGTCGCATCGCCTCCTCTGGCTCCCACGAAGCTTCTTCCGATCCATGATTTCGCAATAGCACTTTGACTAGTGGAACTGACTTCCTCCGTAACACTTTTACACCTCGTTCCAAGATCTGAATTGGCTCTTCCTCGTAGGACAAATCTGGCCTCAACTCCACCTCTTCAACCGGTACTACATGGGATGGATCCGATCGATAACGGCGTAGCATAGGCACATGGGATACGTCGTGCATCTGCTTCAGTTCTGGTGGTAGTTCTAGCTGATATGCCACTGGTCCAACTCGCTTTAATACCCGATAAGGTCCTATAAACCTGGGACTTAACTTCCCTTTGCGACCAAACCTCATTACTTTCTTCCATGGCGAAACCTTAAGGGACACTTGGTCTCCCACAGCAAATTCTATCTCCTTCCATTTTAGATCAGCGTACGAATTTTGCCTATCCGCTGCCTCCTTCAACCGTGCCCGAATTACCTCAACTTTTTCCTCAGACTCTGCCACAATCTCTAGACCAAAACTCAGCGTTCCCCTAATTCCGTCCAACATGTAGGAGTGCGACACCTCCGTCCATACAACACTTCATACGGTGCCATCCGAATACTAGCTTGATAGCTGTTGTTGTACGCAAATTCCGCTAAAGGCAAATATTCGTCCCAACTTCCTCTGAAGTCTAACACACAGCCTCTTAACATATCTTCTAACACTTGGATTACTCGTTCAGATTGACCGTCCGGTTGTGGATGAAAAGCCATAGTGAAATCCAATTTGGTGCCTAAAGCTTGACGTAGAGCTTTCCAAAACCGAGACGTAAACCTTGGATCCCTGTCTGAGATAATTGACACCGGCACTCCGTGCAACCTTACAATCTCCGCCACATACAACTTTGCCAACTTCTAGAGAGAATAATCAAATCTCACTGAAATGAAATGCGCGGACTTTGTCAATCGATCCACTATCAGCCATACCGAGTCCTTCTTAGTAGGCGTAAGGGGAAGCCCACTAACGAAGTCCATGGTAATTCTCTCTCACTTCCACTGCGGAATCATGATTGGCTGAAGCAACCCTGACGGAACCTAGTGTTCAGCCTTAACTTGTTGACATGTTAAGCATTTGCCAAGAAATTCTGTAACTTCCCGTTTTAAACCAGGCCACCAAAACTGTTCCCTTAAATCCCTGTACAACTTAGTACCTTTAGGATGCATAGCATAAGGGCTACTATGCGATTTCTGAAGAATTCTCTGCCTAAGTTCCTCATTCTTCGGCATACAGACCTTACCCTTGAAACACAATATTCCATCACCGGACATACTGTAATCCTCTACACCACCATTCTAAACTTGCTGCATCTTAGCACTTAGATCCTCATCTGCCAACTGACCCTTTCTTACCTCATTCAACCACGTCGATTTGACTTACAACTCTGCCAACAGGCTTCCATTGTCATACAAACTTAGATGTGCGAACATCGCCCTCAGATCCGACACTACCTTCTGACTCAGGGCATCCGCTACTACATTTGCCTTGCCCGGATGATATTCTATAGAACAATCATAGTCCTTCAGTAACTCCACCCACCTTCACTGTCTCAAGTTCAACTCCTTCTGGGTCAACAGGTACTTAAGACTCTTATGGTCTGTGTAGATCACCGACTTTTCTCTATAAAGATAATGCCTCCATACCTTAAGAGCAAAGACCACTGCCGTCAATTCCAAGTCATGAGTCGGGTAGTTAACCCCGTGAGGCCTTAACTGTCGAGACGCATAAGCGACCACTTTTTCGTCTTGCATTAATACACATCCTAATCCTGTATGAGAAGCGTCACAGTACACCACAAAATCCTTTCCTACTTCAGGCTGAATTAATACCGGTGCTTCAGTCAAAACCCTCTTAAGCTGCTCAAAGCTCTCTTGTTGCTTATCTGTCCATACGAAAGGTACTTTCTTCCTTAACAACATCGTCAAAGGTGCGGCTATTGACGAGAACCCTTCCACAAACCTTCTGTAGTAGCCTGCCAATCCCAAAAAACTTCGAACCTCAGCCACAGACTTAGGTGGTTTCCAATCTAGCACTGCCCGATCTTCCTAGGATCCACCCTTATTCCTTCCGCGGATACCACATGCCCTAAGAATGCAACTTCCTTCAGCCAAAATTCACACTTACTGAATTTGGCATAGAGCTTCTTCTCCCTTAGCACTTGCAACACAATCCGAAGATGCTCATCATGTTCCTCCTCAAACTTGGAGTACACTAGGATGTCGTCGATGAACACAACGACGAACCTATCCAAGTAGGGTTGAAAGACCCGGTTCATCATATCCATGAACGCGGCTGGGGCATTCGTCAAACCAAACGGCATCACTAAGAACTCATAGTGCCCGTATCTTGTTCAGAAAGCCGTCTTATGGATATTCGTCTCCTTCATCTTAAGCTGATGATATCCCGACCGTAGATCTATCTTCGAAAATACTGCTGCCCCCTTTAGCTGATCGAACAAGTCATGGATCCTTGGCAAAGGATACTTGTTCTTGATGGTCAGCTTATTCAGCTGACGATAATCTATGCACATACGTATAGTTCTATCCTTCTTCTTCACAAACAATACCGGTGCTCCCCACGAAGACATACTGGGTCGAATAAACCCACGATCGAGCAACTCTTGGATTTGAGCCTTGAGCTCAACCAACTCCTTTGGTGCCATTCTGTATGGGGCAATTGACATAGGACCTGTTCCTGGTAGCAAGTCAATTCTGAATTCCACTTCCTTATCCGGGGGTATTCCTGGTAATTCCTCCAGAAAGACATCCACAAATTCTTTTACGGTCCTTACTCCACTAACTCCCCCTTCCTTAACATCCAACGCACTAACGAGAGTCAAGAAAGCCTTGCACCCTTTCCGAACCATCTTCACAGCCTTAAGTGCTGAAACTACGTTAGACAAGTAGTTTCTTCTCTCCCCTATCATGACTATCACTTCATCCTCTGAGGTCCTTAACTCCATTCGCTTAGCTACATAGTCCAACACAGCCCGATGCTCCACTAGCCAATCCATACCAAGTATAAGATCGAATTCCCCGAAGGGTAGTTCCGTTAAGTCAGTAGGAAAGTTTACTCCCTAAATCTCTAGAGGTACACTCTGAAAGATCTTATCCACCACTATAGTTTGACCAAATGGGCTTGCTACAGTCATCTCCCTATCCGAAAGTTCAGAGGCTATGCCTAGTGTTTCAACTACACTACATGCAACATAGGAATGGGTCGAGCCCGCATCAATCAAAGCAAAATAAGGCTTGCCAAATATAAAGAACGTACCGATTATGATGTCCGATGCGTCTCTATCCTTCCTTCGACGAACTGCATATATCAAACCCGGCTGTCTAGCCTCAGTATTCCCAACACCTCTGCCCGGTGTTCCACGTCCTCTTCAAGCACCATTTCCTCTTCCATTCGGACCACGACCTCTATGAGGTTGCTGTCCACCTCTACCGGCCTGATTAACATTCTGACCTATTGGGCGGCTCCCATCTATCCTAATGGGACAGTCCTTAATCATATGATCTTTAGATCCACACTTGAAGCATCCTCCCATTTTCTTCCAACACTCCCGTAAATGCATCTTCCCACATTGAGTACAAGTACGACACTGCCCTCCTGTACCAGCTTGTTAACTACGCGGCCCCTCAGCTCTAGGCCTCTTTTGTACATTCCCTGACGATCCAGACGACCCAAAACCTCTCTTCTATCTATTTCGATCAGAGTTTTGCCTTACAGAGTCCTTAATCCCTTCAGCTACCTTAGCCTTTTCTACTAATGCGGCAAACTCCCGTTCTTGATATGGGGCTATCAGTAACCTCAGATCATCCCTTAGTCTATCTTCGAACTGGACACATCGTTCATGCTCCGTAGCTACTACTCCTCGAGCATACCGGCTCAACCTCAGAAATTCGGCTTCATACTCCACTACGGACTTGTTTCCTTGAACCAGCCCCAGAAATGCCTTCCTCTGCTCATCAGTATAACGCGTGCTGACATACTTTTTCTGATATGCCGCCTTCACATACTCCCAAGTCAGATCCTCGGCTGTGGCACTATCCTGAACTGTCAACCACCATTGATACGCCTCATCGCGTAGTAACGCCACCAATCCTTTCAGCTTCTCCTCAGGGGTTAAGTCGAGCTCATCCATAATTCGCTCTGTGGCCTCCAACCAATACTCAGCTTTACTGGGTACCACACCCGATACGCCACGGAATACCTCAGCTCCGTTGGCTCAGAGTCGCTCGGGTACAGACTTTCGAGCTCCCATATTTCCTCTTGCTCCCGCCACCATCTCAACAACTCGCGGCCACGCCCGCGACAAGCATCATCCCGTCGATCGATCTTCTTTGCCAAAGCTGTGGTGGTGGGGGGGGTGGTGGCGGTGGCACCTTATTTTCAGATCCTTGACCCGATCTAAGGGGTTCCGACACGGTCATTCTACCTCGACCGCGTCCTCGCACATTACGGCCACGTCCCCTAGAGCTCATTCTTACGGTCGTGCCTTAATCTGATTAAGAAATTTTATGCATTACTATATGATCCACTGATTATCCGCGACAAAATTTTATGAGAGGAGTTTATTAGTAGTTCTTTCGATCAATCAAAGTTTTCATTCAAGTTTTCTATCCCAATTCAGAGGAGCACATTCATTCAAACATTCATTCGGTAGTATCTACCACACACATTCATTACCCTAACATTTTTTTCTTATTCCTATCCCAGGGGTATTTTTGTCATTTTTCCTACAAGGGTATTTTGGTAATAAATCGGGGTAACTTCCAAAAATCCTTATAAATCAAAGGTATTTCAAAGTTTGCAAAACCTGGGGGTTCTTTTTGAGAATTTGTTTTCCAATTCGGTGTTGTTGCAGAAATTTTAGAAATAGGGGGTCATTTTGGTAATTTTGTAAAACAGGGGTAATTTCATAAATTTCCAAATCAAGGTACCTTAGTATTTTGTAACGATGATGTTTTTGGGATATTTTTGCAAACTCAAAAAATTTTATTAAAAACGGGGGTAGTATGGTAATTTTGAAATCCAAGGGCATTTTAGTAATTTTACCACTAGGGGTATTTAGGTAATTTTGTAAATCGAAAATATTTTGAGAAATTTCCAAACTAGGTTTTGCTACAATTTAAAGGGGTAATTTGGTGATTTTAAAACTGAAGTTTTTATGAAAATACGGCTAATCCCATTCGGGTTTTAGTTATTGGGTTTAGCCCATGAATGAGTCCTTTTGGTTAGGGTGAACCGAAGCTACGCACCAGGTAGGATTCCAGCGAAGAGGAGGTGTGTCACTAGGACTACTTAAGTACCAGGCTCTTCCGGATCCAATCCTAGACATGCGCACAAAGGTTGCCACACCCTAACTCGGTGACTTAGTTCACAGGTTTGTTTAATTAAGCACTTAAGTCTTATGTGATTGTTGGGGTAAACTAGTCCTAGGGTTCAAGTACCTATCATACTATTCTACGTTCCATTTCTACCCTTCTACAGTTCATACTATAAATCACACAGTAGTTAGAAGTACTTACCTGGTGGACTTCGGGTCAGAGACTTGGGTGCTATGCCTGAAACCCTGCTCTTTTCATAAAAAAAAAACTTGTTTGGGCCTTATTAAAAATGTTATAGGCTTTAAACCCAAGGCTGAGAGTTTAAAATTAGGCTCTGATACCAAGCTGAAACACCCCAAACTCGGCCCACGAGCCTTGACTGGATCTGGTATGTTCCTTGAGTAAAAACGGTTCAAAACTTTTTAAATACTTGGGAAAAATGCGGATGGTTTTGAAAGAAATTTTAATTTGTGTTAGGCTCAGGTTGAAAACAAGTTTATTTATTTGAAATCTAGGTTTCTTTTTTAAACTTTACTGTTGAATTTCGAACTTATATGTTAAAGGCAAAAATCGAGTTTTAGAGTTTACCATCTTAATTGAAAATCATTTGTGTTAGGTGACAAAACATTTGAGGGTTTATTTAAAAAAAATAATTCAAATAACCTTTGACTTAACAATAGTAGTACCGAGATGAAATAAATAAAAGCAACCATGAAACAATTAAGTACTATTGGCCTTATTACAAATGAAAACAATCCCGAAAATAAATTCAACATTTTAAATGTAAAAGTCCAAAATTTAAATAAATTTCGAACTGAGCATGGCCACCACTAAGCTCCTGGCAACCCGGTCCATCACTGATCATCACCTGAAAGAAAATATTCCCCAACGGGGTGAGTCAAACAGACTCAATGTGTAACCAACACTAAATCCCAAACGATTTAGGCATATAACATATCATACATATACATGTAGCAATTTATAATTAGTGATGCAAACTCGAACCCAAACCTAGATACCATCCACTACACATCACCCGTACCAACCTGCACACCGTGGGGACTACTAAGTCAACCCTCCATCCGCTACACATCATCGAAGGCAGTCGCTGTAGATGACGTGCTCATCGCCCTTATAAATTTCGTGGCATAGCCACCAGATAATATATTTTTGTGATAAGAGTCACCACATTCAGATAATGTGACCGAAGTCACCACATTCAGATAATGTGACCGAAGTCACCACATTCACTTCCCCTTTCATAATCACCCATATGCCCCATGTCATACAAATATGCATAAGCATGTCATATTCCTTAATCACATTCTTATAATTTCACATATGTCATAACAGATCACATTATAATCCTAGTAGGAGTAGGAAAATGTACCTGAGTACTTTGTACCATTGCATGGTACCTTAGCCATATCTTTCACATTCTTTTTAACATACATATTAACATTACCATAAATCTATTAAGATCTAGCGAGGGGTACACACCTGATATATTTATCAGTTTACTGATTTCCCAAAAAACCCGATCTAACGCTTTAGATCCTAAGTTCCTTGCTGCCGATTTGATTATTAATCAAATTCCGAAAATCTGTGACCTTCCTTCCCTTCAATCGGCCAATGTAAAATCACTTAACTAGGTTAGTTCCGGCTTTTGAATAAATACGAAACAGAACTAAATACCAAAATAGGGCCTTGGCTGAATGTCAGATTCACTTACCTTGTGAATCTTAAGTCCCGAAAATTGTCACTTCTTTGTAGTACTGTCGAAATCCCTATAGATATATGTTAGATCAATTTCTAACATTTAATCATAACAAATGGCCCTTGGCCGAATATTACACAACCTACCTTGGATGTTGAAATCCCAAATAATCCTCCTTGTAGTCGACTACACTGAAAATCCCGAAAGATTCTTCCAAATTTTGGCAAACAAGAATATTGTTGGGATTAGTCTAGATCTCTACAAATCTAAAAGAAAAGAATAAGAGATCAATTCAGAGAAATCCTTACCGAATTGAGTGATCGAAACGCAACTGTTCACCAACTTAAATTGTCGACAAGAAGAAGAGAAAAGGTTGAGAAATTTCGGCAATGGTGCTAGATAAGGATTCAGCTAGAACTTCATAAAGAAGAAAAACTCCTTCGGCTTCTGAAGATGATTGGATCGTAAGAAGATGGAGATGAAGGGAACTCAGGTTCGAGAGGTTTTTGGTTTTCTAATCACAAAAGAAAAGAGAAAGGGAATGGAGCTTTTGGAAGAGAGAAAAATCACAAAAGATGCCTATTACCATACTAAGTAAATTCGGCACTAAGCTTCCCTTGAATGGCCGAATTTTTGTCCCCCTAAAGTCCCATATACGGCCAACTCTCCCCCCATCTAACCCCTTTCTTTTCCCCTTATTTTTCTCTTTATCACTTATTTAAAATAATAGAAATAATCCACTATTTATCTACACTTGATATCCGAATTTTAAAAGGTATTTGACCCTATCTGATGCTCATCTTTTGGTGTTTTAATGCCGTCCAACTCCTCCCCTTAACTTGACGCAAAAACACTCCAAAAGTGCTCTCCTTGCTGCTCGAACTTGAGACCTGCTCCAAGGCTTGTGGCGTCACTTACAGAGGCCTTAAGTGGTGCCTCCAAGCCACTTTACCAAGCTCATTTGTTTGTTATAGCTCCCCTACATTTTCTCTTAAGGCCTTATCAAGCTTAGCTCCCATTTTAAACTTAAAGTCTATTAATTTCTAAGGCATTTAACTACACCCTAAGGTTCACAAAATTCATAGAACACATTTAGAATATTCATAAGCATGCTACTTCATCTAATTTAGCAATAATACATAAACCATAATCCAGGATATTACACGGGTGCTTGTTATAAATGTGGTTCAATGGATCATCAATATAGAAATTGCCCTCGACGAATGGATACGACTCAGAAAGTTCTTAATACTGATGCACGGCCGGCAAGAGGAACTCAGCAGCCACCGAGAGGCCGTGGACCAGGTCGTGGTGGTCAAGGGGCTGGACGTGGTCAAGGTGCAGCGGGTCGAGGCAATGGTTCTAGAGGTAACACGAATGCAAGACAGCCAGGATTGGTATATACAGTTAGACGCCGCGAGGATGGCAATGCACCTAATGTGATAACTGGTACGTTCTTCATCTTTGATGTACCTGTTATTGCTTTGATAGATATTGGTTCTACCCACTCGTATATTACTAGCGCCATATCTGGAAACTTGAATTTAGAATCTAAAATTTTTGATAGTGAGATGATGGTAATTAGTCCTTTAGGACAGTCGGTAATTGTAAATAAACTGTTTAGAGACGTGCCCTTAGAAATCCAAGGAAAAATATTTTTGGCAAATTTGATGGAATTGCCTTTCGGCGAGTTCGATCTCATTCTGGGCATGGATTGGTTGGTTAAGCACCGGGCGCATTTGAATTGTGCTGAAAAGCAGATATCAATAAGGACTTTGGATGATAAAGAAATAGTAATAATAGGCGAATGAAGGAATTACTTGGCAAATGTGGTATCTGCGTTAAAGGCAGAAAAGTTGGTACGGAAAGGGTATGGAGCATTTCTAGCTTTTATTAGTGCTTTGGATGCCAAAGAGTTATCAGTGGAAGATGTGAGATCGGTGAAGGAATTTCCAGATGTATTTCCCGAAGAACTTCCTAGTATACCTCGGATCGGAAGTGGAATTTGGTATTGAGCTTTTGCTCGAGCGGCTCAGGTGTCCATTACTCCTTATAGAATGGCACCGAGAAGGAGTTGGCGGAGCTTAAAGCTCAAATTCAAGAATTCTTTGGATCGGGGTTTTATTCGATGAGAGTGTGTCTGGTGGGAGAACCTTTGGTTTTGTTCATTAAGAAGAAGGATGGGTCGATACGTATGTGCATTGATTACAGGCAATTGAATAAATTGACGATTAAGAATAGGTATCCTTTGTCGAGAATTGATGACCTGTTTGATCAATTGAAAGGAGCTTCAGTTTTCTCCAAAATTGATTTGAGATCGGGTTATCACTAGCTTAAGGTGAAAGAGGTGAATATTCATAAGAGGGCGTTCCAAACTCGTTATGGACATTATGAGTTTTTGGTGATGCCGTTTGGGTTGACCAATGCACCAGCTGCATTTATGGACATGATGAACCGGGTCTTTCAACCATATTTAGACCGGTTTGTGGTGGTATTCATAGATGACATTCTGGTATATTCAAGGAATGAAGAGGAGCATGACTCGCATTTGCGTATAGTATTACAGTTACTTCGAGATAATCAACTTTATGCCAAATTCAGTAAATGTGAATTCTGGTTAAGGGAAGTGACTTTCTTGGGTCATTTGGTATCAGCCGAAGGAATAAGGGTAGATCCTCGGAAGATTGAGGCTATTCTGGATTGGAAACCACCAAAGTCAGTAGCTGAGATTCGAAGTTTTTTGGGTTTGGCTAGTTATTATAGACGCTTTGTTGAGGGGTTTTCACTGATTGCTGCACCCCTAACTAAGCTGTTGCGGAAGGGAGTACCGTATGTATGGACTGAAAAACAACAAGAGAGTTTCGAGAAATTGAAGAAGATTTTGACGGAAACACCAGTACTAATTCAACCTGAGGCTGGAAAAGAATTTATCATCTACTGTGATGCATCACACACAGGATTGGGTTGTATGCTGATGCAAAATGAAAAGGTGGTGGCTTATGCTTCTCGTCAGTTGAGACCGCACGAAGTAAACTACCCTACTCATGACTTGGAGTTAGCTGCGGTAGTATTAGCTTTAAAGATTTGGAGGCACTATCTCTACGGTGAGAAGTCTATCATTTATACGGATCACAAGAGTCTTAAGTATGTTCTTACTCAGAAGGAGTTAAACTTGAGACAAAGAAGATGGGTGGAACTGTTAAAGGATTATGATTTCTCAATCGAGTACCATCCTGGAAAGGCTAATGTGGTAGCTGACGCGTTAAGTCGTAAGGTGGTATCTGATTTGAGAGTAATGTTTGCTCATTTGAGTTTGTATGAGGATGGTAGCCTGTTAGCGGAATTTCAGGTGAACCCTCTGTGGTTAGAACAAATCAAGGAAAAGCAGATATCAGATAAAAAGTTAGGACCCTTAATTCAGGAAGTTGAAAGTGGTGGAATAGAAGATTTTGGTATAAACATGGATGGAGCGCTGTGTTTTCGTGGAAGAGTTTGTATGCCTAAAGACTCAGTTTTGAAACAAATGATTCTGTGGGAGGTGCATAGTAGCCCTTATGCTATGCACCCTGGAGGAAATAAGATGTATCGGGATCTCCGTCA